>CM055127.1:276351609-277675359 GCA_029206835.1 Rana muscosa | reverse complement strand
TTTTTTTTCCTGTACCAGCAGATAGGAGAAACACATTTTAATAGTGAGTCAGCTAGAGGAGTCTATCCTTGACAAGGTCCATAGGGGACAGGCCTGGTGTATCTAACCAGCAGTCAGTCCCACAACTTATTAAATTTCACGGGACATCCGCAATGTTGAAAAAAAGTTTCTCTAACCGCCGCATATAGCCCATGCGGTCAACCTATTCTCGGTACTGTACAACCACTTTAGGCTGGGTTCACACCTAATACTGATGCAGCTCCCAGCAGGGGTCCTGTGCGTCCCCATTCACCGTTTCAGGTCTGATTTCAGCACAAATTTTGGGCTGAATTTGGACCTGAAACAGACCAAAAGGGCTCCTTCGCAAATTCGCACCAGAGATATGTGAGCTGGCTCCCTTAGAGAGCCGGTCAAAATCTCCTGCTATTGCGAATTGGAAGTGTGAAAACCTGCATCCAATTCGCAATAGTGTGAACCCAGCCTTAAACACTTACTTACCAGATGGACTTAAAGTGGTTGTTAAGGCATTATTATAAGACTATGCCAGCCCCTCTATTAGAGGCTTGCATAGCACAATGTGTAAGATGTATTTAAAAATGAGCGCTGTAAATACTGAATATCAGCTGTCTTCAGGCCGGTCACATCACTCGCGGCTGCTTTCCAGCTCTGATAGATGTCTTCTGCGGGATCTCCCTCTGACATCAGAGGAAGATCATGTGGCCGCTCGTCTCCTCCGCATAAGCCACCCATCGGAGCTGGAAAGCGGCCGCGAGTCACGTGACTGGCATAAAGACAGCTGATAATCAGTATTTACAGCGCTCGTTTTTAAATACAACTTACACATTGTGCTATGCCAGCCTCTAATAGAGAGTATGCCAGCCTCTAATAGAGAGGCTGGCAGTGACAAATGTAATATTTTAATATTACAATAATAGCGGCGGGGGTGGGGCCGGGGCCCGAGACAGACAGAGAGGGCACTGACAGAGAGGAAGGAAGGGGTGAGGGGGGAGAGAGGAGAGCAGAGAGCAGGCAGCCTATCGTAGAGGGAGGCACTTTGACCACGGTGATCAGGGCGGAGCAGCCCTGGTTATTGTGATCTGTTTAGAGAGGGCATACAGGAAGTGGGAGGTTTAGTTTTTATTTATTTTTTTACAGTTTAGAGGGGGGCAGATTACATAGCACAAGCGCTATGCTGTGTAATCTGCTTTAAGTGACCAGACTCTACATTTATTTATTTTTGGGTTAACAAACGCTTTAACTTTGAACGGTATGTTTTCCATTATTTTGGATAATTGCCCATCCTCTGGTCTCTGAAAGTTGTGGGTCTGTCTCTGGGAAAGTTATATATGAGGAAAGGGTCAGACTGTATAGGTATACATAATAAGATCACCTCAGACATAAATATAAAGTTATAATAAAAACGTCAGAAAAATAACATTAGGAATTTTAACCACTTCGCGCCCGGGCTATAAGCAAAAGACGTCCGCAAAGCGGTCTTCAATTGCTGATAGGACGTCCATGGACGTCCTCTTGTTTACTTCCGCGATGCGCGCCACCGCGGGCACGCGTCGGGGAAAAACTGTGCCCGCCGTGTCAGGCGAGTGCCGATGCGCGTGCCTGGCAGCCGTGATGTCCGCCAGGTACGAGCGATCGGCTGTCACAGAGCCAGGGACGTGGATCTCTGTGTGTAAACACAGAGATCCACGTCCTGTCGGGGAGAGGAGACGGATGGTGTGTCCCTTGTACATAGGGACAACCATCAGTCACCTCCCCCAGTCAGTCCCCTCCCCCCCACAGTAAGAACATCTAGCAGGGAACATATTAACCCCTTGATCGCCCCCTAGTGGTTAACCCCTTCCCTGCCAGTCACATTTATACAGTAATCAGTGCATATTTTTAGCACTGTTCGCTGTATAAATGTGAATGGTCCAAAAAATGTGTCAAAAGTGTCCGATGTGTCCGCCGTAATGTCACAGTCACAAAAAAAAAATCGCAGATCGACGCCATTACTAGTAAAAAAATAAATAAAAAAATAATAATAAAAAAAATCATAATTCTATTCCCTATTTTGTAGGCGCTAAAACTTTTGCGCAAACCAATCACTATACGCCTATTGCGATTTTTTTTTTTACCTAAAATATGTAGAATACGTATCGGCCTAAACTGAGGAAAAAAATAGTTTTTTTAAAAAAAAAATGGGATATTAATTATAGCAAAAATTAAAAAATATTGTGTTTTTTTCAAAATTGTCGCTCTATTTTTGTTTATAGCGCAAAAAATAAAAACCGCAGAAATGATCAAACACCACCAAAAGAAAGCTCTATTTGTGGGAAAAAAAGGACGTCAATTTTGTTTGGGAGCCACGTCGCACGACCGCGCAATTGTCATTCAAAGCGTGACGGCGCTGAAACCTGAAATTTCGCCTGGGCAGGAAGGGGGTTATGTGCCCAGTTGTCAAGTGGTTAAAGATGATGTAGAATACTGCACTTTATTAAATAGTTTAAAACAGGGGTAGGCAACCCCCAACACTGGTGCCGCCAGCGACACTTAAAGCCTCTTTTGCCGGCACTCAACTCCCTCCCCATCAGCAGAGAAGCACAGGGACATGTCAGTGAGACATTAATGCATTCCAATTTCAGAATTGTAAAAGATGTGAAACATTGTTTGGTTCTCTAACTTTGCTGTAGCTGTGATTGTCAGCTTTTGTGATGGGGAAGAGAGTGGGTGCAGTTCTGCTGGGGGGGGGGGGGGGTACAGTGGTGGGGCAGATGATAAAAGGGGTGCATTGATGGGGCCGATGAGCAGGAAGGTTATAGTGGTGGGGCAGATGTGCAGGAGGTACAGTGGTGGGAGGGATGAGATGGGGGTTCAGTGGTGGGACAGAAAAACGGGGGTACAGTGATGGTTCAGATGAGCAGGGGGTTACAGTGGTGAGAAAGATGAGCAGGGGGGGGTTCATTGTTGGGGCAGATGAGAAGGGAGTTCAGTGGTGGGACAGAAGAGCAAGGGGGTACAGCAGTGGGGCAGATGTGAAAGGAAGTGCATTGGTGGGACAGATGAGCAGGGAGTTACAGTGGTTGGGCTGAAGAGCAGGGGGTACAGAGGTGGGTCAGATGTACAGGGGGGTACAGTGGTGGGGCAGATGTGCAGGAGGTACAGTGGTGAGAGGGATGAGACGGGGGTTCAGCGGTG
Source organism: Rana muscosa (assembly GCA_029206835.1). Taxonomy (NCBI): domain Eukaryota; kingdom Metazoa; phylum Chordata; class Amphibia; order Anura; family Ranidae; genus Rana; species Rana muscosa. The sequence continues at coordinate 277,672,167 of CM055127.1, read as the reverse complement.
GGACAGAAAAACAGGGGGGTACAGTGATGGGGCAGATGAGCAGGAAGGTTACTGTGGTGGGTCAGATGTGCAGGAGGTACAGTGGTGGGAGGGATGAGAGGGGGGTTCAGCGGTGGGACAGAAAAACAGGGGGGTACAGTAATGGGGCAGATAAGCAGGGGGTTACAGTGGTGAGAAAGATGAGCAATCATTGTTGGGGCAGATGAGAAGGGAGTTCAGCGGTGGGACAGAAGAGCAAGGGGGTACAGCAGTGGGGAAGATGAGCAGGGGGTTACAGTGGTTGGGCAGAAGAGCAGGGGGTACAGAGGTGGGTCAGATTTACAGGGGGGTACAGTGGTGGGGAAGAGGAGAAAGGAGGTACATCAGTGGAACACATGAGCAGGGGGTTACAGTGGTGGGGCTGAAGAGTAGGGGGGACAGAGGTGGGACAGATGTGCAGGAGGTACAGTGGTGGGACAGATGGGCAGGTGAATTGGGGCTTATCTGAGGTGTGAAGGGGCAGGGTTTGGGGCTGATCAGAGGACTGGAGTTGCAGGAATTGGGGCCGATCTGAGGCGTGAGTGCAGGATGTTTTTTTCTCACTACTACTCAAGTAGTTTACAGCATTTACTTTATAAAAAATCCTTTTCGGCATTGAGAGTGTGAAATTTAAATTTTTTGTTATAAAATCAGCACGCTCATTTTTTGGCACACTGTGTTCAAAAGTTTGCCTACCCCTGGTTTAAAATATGCACTGTATGTTAGATTTTATTATTATATGGTTAGCAATATGTAACTTTTATCCAGGTGTGGACTTTACTAACATGTTATCACTTCCGTATGTTGCAGTTGTTAAAATGTAACAAGTATTTGTTTATTACTATGTATACAGGCTTCACTGCAAAAGCTACAGTAGGAACCTACAGTCTAGTTCCCTTCTACAATGCACAGGTGTAAGGCCCCATTCACACTTCACGTACCAGTTTCTGTACGTTTTTTGCACAGTTTTAGCATGCTCCTGCATGTTGCAGATGTAGGGCAGCCTATTCGCTTGAATGAGCCACCCTATGTGCTGCAACAAAACTCCTGCACCTGTTCGGTTTGAGAATTAATGGTACCCGCAGCTAAAGTTTATATTACTCACCACAGCATCTCTCGCCACCATTTATAACACTGTAGATGCTACCTGTCCTAAATGTCATACTGAACCTGGTACATTTATCCACATGGTGTGCTCCTATCCACTTATACAAAACTTTTTGTCAGGAGGTGGTGGACTCCGCAGTGGCGGTGCGTCCATAAGGGTGCACGGAACCGCTCCCCCTCTTCAACCACCCCCTCTCTGACCCATGGATAGAATCATGCATAGCATGAATCTATCCATGGCCGCCGCTGTCACCCCCTATTCAGGTGCCCAGCCCTTTTCAGGCACCAGGCGCCTGAATTACAGTGGCGGGGGTGTTTTTGAAGCACCTGATTAGAGCCAAAGGCTCTAATAGGTGTCTAAAAAGGTGCACTGTGAGCACCATGCTTGGCGCTCGCAGTCCACCCAGGTGTGTTAGAAAAGCGAATGAATATTTACTTTCCTAACACTAAACCACCTCTCCGCCAATCAGGTGCTCGGGTCTTTGATTGGGCGCCTATCAGGAGGAGAGGACGGGAGGAGAGGACGGGAGGAGACGCATGGAGGACACCACTCGACGCCGTCACCTGCTGCCCCACAGAGACAGGGTAAGTGCCGGGCAGATGGCGAGCGGGCGTCACAGTGATGGCATCCGATGGCACAGTGGTGGCATTTGATGGCACAGTGGCAGCATTAGATGGCACAGTGGCTGCGTTTGATGGGCACAGTGGCGGCATTTCATGGGCACAGTGGCCGCAATTGATGGCAAAGTAGCGGCATTTGATGGCACAGTGGCTGCAATTGATGGGCACAGTGGCTGCGTTTGATGGGCACAGTGAGGCTGCAATTGATGTTTTTTTTTCTGAATTTTTCAGTTTGTTTGCACCCCCCCAAAAATTTGGAGCACCAGCCGCCACTGGGTGGAAGATATTTGTGTGGTAAGAAGAGTAGTAATTCCTATGGATCCTCCAATTCTACTGTTAGGCCTCATGTACACTGCTGCTGGTAAAAGGACGTTTAGGAGCAGTTGGGCATTTTTTTCAACTGCTCCGGAACTTTCCTCTATGTCATCTTATCAGTACATGTACACAGGGTCGTTTACAGTCGTTTCTAGGTAGTTGAGTTTAGAGACTTTTTTGGAACGCAAAAAAATGGGTTTGGAAGCTGAGTTTAGAGGCATTTAAGCACCAAACGCTTCTAAACGCATTAACTCGCATTTAGACACATTTCGTTTACAGGCGTTTTTCATTTTTGGCTATTTAAAAAAAAAAGCTTCTAAACGCAAAGGCGGCAAACCGTCGCTAAACGTGGCATGTAAACGTGGCAAAACTTTTTTTTTAACATGGGTTACTATCTGTCAAGTTTAATCGTTCAGGTCGTAAAAACGTCCCGTGTACATGAAGCCTAAGCGGTGCGTGACACCGTTGATACAACTTATTGTAGCGGCCTCACCCCCTCTACATGTTTATCGGTCATCCGATGGCTCTCGTCTAGGGGTACCTGGGTTTCGAGAGTGAGGTGCGCCACGGCCCATGTCCTCCCCATGGCTGTGGTTGAGGTGAAGGCAAATTTCAATATCTTCCTCGGGCCAAATGTGCATTGGGTTGCGGAACTTAGCCCTGCTATGCTGGAATCTCCCTTTGCTCCCATTAACAGAGTCCATACACCGATCACAGTCCAACATCTCAGTTTTATTTCGTAGCTCCACAACAACAGGGTAATGGCAGGATACGGTGGGATGAGCAGGCCGAGGCACTATCCTGATTGTAGTCCCTACACCCCCTGTGCTATGACCAAGGGTTGCAGGAGTCTTGATTAGAACAACTTCGCTGCGCTGGGGCCTCTATCAGGGGAAGATGACCCTCCAAGGGAGTTACCGAAGGCCCGTCCGTCACCGGGTTGACGCTGCTCCGGAATCTTCAGACGGGTGACCTCCCCGGCCTCCTCACCTCAGATGCGGGTCCCCTCGCAAGGGGCACCCTGGAATCACTTCACCCTCGCGGGACCCAGTCGAAGTCACCAGGTCCCAGGCCCACGACATAGTACCTCACCCCAGGCTGAAGGTGCCTGGGATGGACTCCAACTCCATTCTGGCCAAGCCTAGGGGCCTGGGCCGGAACCCCGAACCGCCCGCACCCAGGCCTAAGGTGCCTGGGTGCGTGAAGAGATGATCCTCGAAGACCTCGTGGTGAGGGCGTCTCCCCCTTTTTATCTCCTCCCCCGACACCACGGCGGGTTCCCCGCCCCAGCCGTACCATCTCCGGAAAGGGACAAAAAGGGTAGCACTGCGGTAGTGATTCTGCCTGGAGCCTGTAGGTACCCCGCCACCCACAGGCCAAGGAGAATGTTGCACCACCCAATCCTCCACGAATAACAAAAAGGGGTCTAAACCCTGTCATAATTACACACCTGGGTCACACTACCCCCAGGTGTATCCCACTAAATCTGAAGACCCCGCTACACACTCCCCCCTGTGATTTGACGCTGGTCCCCAGCGTCAGGTGCACACCCATGTCTCCCAAGGAGTGGTGACATGAAGTGGGCCCCAGAGGCTATCCCTCAAATTTTGGATACTGTGTGTGCCAAGACCTGCTCAAGCGAAAGGGAACTATAAAACAATAAAACTTTTGTATAAAACATCTGTCATGTACACATATACAATCCCTCCCGTCACTGTCTAAGAACCACCCCATACTCAGTAGTCTTGACCGACGAATCTCCTGCAGAAGGGAAACAAAAAAACAACATCCTAACACTCTGTGTTAACTTGGCATGAGTGGGTCCGTCAGCCGAGAGATCCACTCACTCCAATAAGTAAAGTGATGCATGTGTAAAATTTCAAACAACCGTTGCACAACACTGCCACCTGGTGACAGCGCTGCGGTAATGACACTTGGTGAGATCTTCATTCTTCCCGCTTTTCCTACACTGACTTTACCCCCAAAGTCTCTGCCTTTGGTACATGAAGAAAAGGGAGAAAAAAAAAAAACAACAGCTCCCAAGACTCCAGTGAGTAAAAGAAAAGCCCAAATCAAAACAAAAAGTAGGGCACTGTTCTGAGTATCTGGGAATGTTCCTTCCAGAAAGTTCGACAAGCAAACAACTAGGAGTTCTCTTCTCCTACAAGTAGAATCTTGGATCTGGCAAAAACAGAGGCTTTAAGTGATTGTCAAACACTTCAACTGAATATTCGACATCCTCTCCCTCCTTTCTGCAGATAAGCACCCTATCAGCATGAATATGGCGCCCCAACTTCCAATCAGCTCGGCAGTCTCTGAACTTCTTAGACACAGATGGTGAACATGACAAGTATCGCCGGGCATGAGGCACTTTGAGCTTTTCCCAGACAAACTCGTCGTACCACCTTTTTCGCAGGACCTCGACTTCATAAAGTAAGTCCCGAGGCAAGTAGGGGTACTCCCACCCATATTCACGGGCGACTCTCTGGGAGAAAAGTTGTTGCAATCTGGCTAGAGGAGGCATGACATCTCGCTCACCTTCTCCTGGTTGTACGATGGCCTCCGGGTGCCGAGGTACCTTCACCGTCTCGGACGGCTTCTCCTTTGGTGCCCGCAATGAAGCGCGCTGCATCCCCACTATCTGAGCGGGTGATGTGGTAGAATGTGGAAGGTTGGTCGGAGGACTAGACTCCCTCCTGAGCTCCGGGGCCTTCGCCCGGGGCGTACTGTCCTCTATAGACATAGGGGAATCCTGCGGTTTACATAGCACAGGTAGCGGGCGTTTGTCCCAGCCCTTCCGGTGAAACAGTTCGTCTATTTCTCTGTCATCCCCACAGTCTGTGTCAAGGTCACCTGTGGCCAGGTGACAGATGCACACCGTAGGGGGACAGGAGTGCACCGCAAGGTAGTGAACCCTATGGCTGACTGCTGCGGATAGGAAACTGGGTGGTTGTGGAAAGCGGGACCAGAGGAGCACAACCGGGATCCTAACGGAAGCTAGAGCCAAGATTCCCCAGGGCGCGGAGTCTAAGACCCAGCAGGTCTTCTCCAGGGCCTCTAGTGGTGAGGATGTTATGCTGCAGGCTGGGACCAGGTCGCGGCCCCTGGAGTTTCCTAGCTCACGCCCCGTAGGATAAGGGGAAAAGAGGGGAAGCAGCAGCACAAGATATGAGAGAACCGAATAACAAGCTGAAGGTCAGGGGCCACAAGCAGACAAGGATAACGAAAGAACGAGCCGAAGGTCAAGGGTCACGAGCAGACAGGGATAGTCGGGGACAAGCCAAATATGTAACAGAGAGACAGACGTAGCACACGGCAGGCAGGAACCCAAACACACAATGCCTAACAAACACGTTGATCAGCAAAGCAGGCTTGCAGTGCACAGGTTAATATAGTGTTCTGTGATAGGGCCTGGGGTGGAGTCAGGCTGGGAGGAGATTATAAAGGAAGCCAGGTGAAAGGGCTCAGGCCTCTAAGATGAACACATGGGAAGGAAGGTAAGCTGACAGACAAACACTACTGCATATCCATGACAGTACCCTCCCTCTTATGGGCCCTCCCCGCCTGGGCCCAGGCTTAAAGGGAAATCTCTGATGAAACCTTCTCAACAGATGAGGTGCAGCGACATCAGATGCAGCGATCCAAGACGCCTCCTCAGGACCAAAACCTCTCCAATGCACAAGGTACTGAAGAATGCCTCTGCAGAGCCGAGAATCCAGAACTTGTCTAACCTCGTACTTAAGATTATCCTCAGAGACCGAAAACGAGGTAGGGAGATGACAAGAAGATCTATTGAGGACCAAAGGCTCTCTAGGAATAAGCAAGGGCATGAGAGGATCAACAGGAATCTGAGGAGGGTCCCCTAGACCCTTAAAGGGGAACTGGTCATCTTGCACAGGACCATCAGACTGGGCAGATGTCAGTGGAACCCTGAAGTCAGGTTGGTTAGAAGGTGACATGTCGCCGGAGTCAAACTGAATAGCTGAAGGACAAGCAGAATGTCCCGAACAAGAAAAAGTAGGAGGCTCACTGGGCATGGGCTGGACTGGCATAACTAGTACAGAGGCAGAGTGTATAGCTGAGTCAGGTGTAGCGACTACCTGAATCGCATCGCAAGACGTAGCGACTGCAGGACTTGTAGACAAGCTAGCCTGGCTGTGCGTCCAAGGGTGGTTAGGGACAGAGAAATGTAAATGGTTATGCAACCTGGAATGAATGACCGGCTCAGATTCACAGGGGGCAACCTTGGGTAGGCAGGACGAGGAACAGGAGGGACCCCAAGCCAGGATCTGTCCAGTAGTCCAGTCCACATGAGGAGAATGGAGCTGTAACCATGGGAGACCCAAAATTATAGGTGTTGAGGCCTTGGGTAAGATAAGGAAGGATATCCACTCCTGGTGGAGTGTCCCTACCGACATCTTAACAGGGAGGGTCTGGAAGCGGATAGGTCCCCCTGGGAGAACAGTGCCATCAATCGCCAAGACCACCAATGGTGTGGTGAGGGGCAAAAGAGTAAGTCTCATGGACGATGCGATTTCCCAGTCCATAAAATTACCAGCGGCTCCGGAATCCAGATATGCTGAGACCGAATGAGAAGAAGCACCAACATGAAGGAACACAGAAAGCAGAAGACGAGAAGGGGAAGGTGATATTTCTGGGTCCAATACTCCACTTTCCAGATGAAGTGGACCCGAACGTTTTTCTGGACAAAGAGAGCAAGTGTCACGAAAATGACCTTTGCCCCCACAGTAAAGACACAGACCAAGAGTTCTGTGCCTAGCACGTTCCTCGGGGGATAGCCTGGTCCGACCCAGCTGCATGGGTTCCTCAGCTCGTACGAACATTAGAACCCTATTAAATACAATGGATGCGAACGTTCGAATTCTAAAGTGCTAATTATAACGACTATTATGCATGTTATTGTCCTAAAAAGGGTTTGGGAACCCGGGTTCTGCACCAGGGGACATGTATCAATGCAAAAAGAAGTTTTAAAAACGGTCGTTTTTCGGGAGCAGTCATTTTAATGATGCATAAAGTGAAAAAAAAAAACAAATATTCCTTTAAATATCGTACCTGGGGGGTGTCTAAAGTATGCCTGTGAAGTGCCACGTGTTTCCCGTGTTTAGAACTGTCCCTGCACAAAATGACACTTCTAAAGGAAAAAAAAGCCATTTAAAACTGCTTGCGGCTTTAATGTAATGTCTGGTCCCGGTAATATGGATGAAAATCTTTAAGAAAAATGGCATAGCTACCCCATGACCCCCCCCCCTACCCCAGCCCATTACCAGCCCCCTTGGGTCTTGTATGGATATTAAGGGGAACCCCGCACATAAAATAAAAAAGGCCCTATATACTCTGAACAGCCGTATACAGGCGGTGCATACAAGACAGGGACTGTAGGTTTGTTCTTATGTAGAATCTGTTTGTAATTTTGAACAGGTACATTGTTTAAGTGTAGCTCCAGCCCAAAAATCTATTTTTAAACTTTTTGGAAAACATAGGTAAGGGTTATCACCCCTGTAACATTTGTTTTGCTGTCTGTGCCCCTGTTCAGAACATTTCACCTCACTTTCCGTCCCAATGACAACTGTTTTTGAAATGTGGTGTTTTTCTTGAAACAAGGATTGGTGATAAAGCAACAGTACAGAGGAGACACCTTTCTCCCATATTAATTCTTACAGGAGAGAATTTTCCTTCCTAGGGGTAGATTTCCTCTCACTTCCTGTTGTCTTCTAGCGTTTGCAAGTAGGAGTCGTTTGTAAGTTGGATGTTTGAAAGTAGGGACCTGCCGTATATACTCTGCAGAAATAGGCCCCTTAGTTGTTGGTATTGGCACAACACTGTAAGCACTCACAGTTACTCTTGGTTGGTGCTGGAACGCCCTGCTGTCAACTATTATATCAGGAATTGTAATTACATATAATTGTTGAACAGTGGTAGTAAAAATTGGGCCTTTGATGGTGGTGCTGGTGCCACAACACTGTAAGCCCTGACAGTTACTCTTGGTGGGTGCAGCAATGGGCCCTGCTGTGAATTATTAGATCAAGAATTGTAATTGCATGCCCCTGTTGAACAGGGGCTGAAAAATTGGGCCTTTCGTGGTGGTGGTGGTGTTGCCACAACACTGTAAGCCCTCAGAGTTACTCTTGGTGGGTGCAGGAATGGGCCCTGCTGTGAATTATTAGATCAAGAATTGTAATTACATGCCCCTTTTGAACAGGGGCTGAAAAATTGGGCCTTTCGTGGTGGTGGTGGTGGTGGCGTTGCCACAACACTGTAAGCCCTCAGAGTTACTCTTGGTGGGTGCAGCAATGGGCCCTGCTGTGAATTATTAGATCAAGAATTGTAATTACATGCCCCTGTTGAACAGGGGCTGAAAAATTGGGTCTTAGGCACTGGTGGCACAACACTGCAACCCCTCACAGATACTGTACTTGGAGCACAGCAATGAGCCCTGTTGCAAAGTATTGCTTCAAAAATTGTAATTACACGCCCCTGTTAAACAGGGGCTGAAAAATTGGGCGTTAGGCACTGGTGGCGGCATCCATAAACAAAAATGATCTTCCAAGCTATCATCATCAATCGTATCATTGAGGACTCGGAGGAGGAGGATAGCCAGTCAACATAACAGCACAGGCACTCAGCATCAGCATCAGTCTTGAAGGGATGTGACATGTTAAAATCAATTAGTCTGTTATATCAGCATCAGGTGTGTGGTAGCTGGTGGTGATCCAAGACTGGTTCATCTTGATGAAAGTCAGTCGATCAACCGAGTCGGTGGACAGGCGCACCCTGTGATCCGTGACAAATCCTCCAGCAGCACTGAATGTGCGTTCCGAAAGAACGCTGGATGCAGGACAGGCCAGTAGCTCAATTGCATACTGTGCAAGCTCTGGCCAGTGATCCATCCTCAAGACCCAGTAAGCCAGAGGATTTTCGGTGGGGAAGGTGTCCAAGTCTGACCTTGCCCCTAGATATTCCTGCACCATGTTTATCAGACGCTGGCGATGGTTGCTGGAACCGATCATACTTTGGGGCTGCGGACTAAAGAATTGTCTGAACGCATCGGTCAGACGGCCACCTTCCCCACCGCTCCTTCTTTGACTGGCCGAAGCCTCAGCAACTCGTTGTCCAGGACCAGGAGTTTGTAACCTCCCAGTCTCTGGGAACGCGTTGCACAGACCTTTCTGCAAGGCCTCCCGGAGTTGTCTCATCCTCTGCTCCCTCTGCGACGGTAACATAAGGTCCGCAACCTTACCCTTGTACCGTGGATCAAGGAGAGTGGCCAGCCAGTAATGGTCCCTCTCCTTGATCCGAAGAATACGAGGATCTTTCCGCAGGCTTTGCAGGATCAGGGAGGCCATGCAGCGTAGGTTAGCTGAGGCATTCGGTCCGGAGTCCTCTGGGTCACTAAGGACGACATGATCCGCAGCCACCTCCTCCCAGCCACGTACAAGTCCACGGGTTTCTTGGGACTGTAAATCATCCCTAAAAGACTGCTGCTGTTGATGCTGCTGAGTGCCAGGCTCCACCTCCATGCTGACACAATCCTCCTCCTCCTCCTCCTCCTCCTCTTCCTGTGCGATGGGTGGGACAGAAGGAACACTGTCTGGGTAAAGGGGGCCTTGAGAGGCAAGGAAGTCCTCCTCTTCCTGCCTCTGTTCTGCCTCAAGTGCCCTGTCCATTATTCCACGCAGCGTGTGCTCCAACAGGTGGACAAGAGGTACAGTGTCACTGATGCATGCACTGTCACTGCTCACCATCCTCGTGGCCTCCTCAAATGGTGCCAGGACAGTGCATGCATCCCTGATCATGCCCCACTGGCGTGGAGAAAAAAAACCAAGCTCCCCTGACCCTGTCCTGGTGCCGTAGTCGCACAGGTACTCATTGATGGCCCTCTGCTGCGTGTGCAGCCGCTGCAGCATGGCCAACGTTGAGTTCCACCTGGTGGGCATGTCACATATAAGGCGGTTCTTGGGCAGGTTCAACTCCTTTTGCAGCTCAGCCAGGCGAGCACTGGCATTATAAGATCTGCGGAAATGCACACAGACTTTCCTGGCCTGCCTCAGGACATCCTGTAAGCCCGGGTACCTGCCCAAGAACCGCTGCACCACCAGGTTAAGGACGTGAGCCACACAGGGCACATGGGTCAGTTGTCCCTGTCGGAGGGCGGAGAGGAGGTTGGTGCCATTGTCGCAAACCACCATTCCTGGCTTAAGCTGGCGTGGCGTCAACCACCTCTCGGCCTGGCCCTGCAGAGCAGACAGGACCTCTGCCCCAGTGTGGCTTCTGTCCCCCAAACACACCAGCGCAAGCACGGCATGGCATCTTTTTGCCTGCGTACTTGCGTAGCCCCTTGAACGCCTACGGAGCACCGCTGGTTCAGAGGACAAAGCACAGGAAGAGGCCATGGAGGAAGAAGAAGAGGAGGGGGTGGAGGAGAGAGGTGTGTCACAACCAGTAGTAGCATTTTGGAGGCGTGGCGGTGGAACAACCTCCAACACTACTGCACCTTGTCCTGCATCCTTCCCAGCTGCCAAAAGAGTGACCCAATGGGCCGTGAAAGAAAGGTAACGTCCCTGTCCATGCCTGCTGGACCATGAGTCAGCGGTAATATGCACCTTACCGCTGACCGCCCTGTCCAGCGAGGCCAAGACATTGCCTTCCACATGCCGGTAGAGAGCCGGAATAGCCTTCCGTGAGAAAAAGTGGCGTTTGGGAACCTGCCACTGAGGAACCGCACATTGCACAAACTCACGGAAGGGGGCCGAGTCTACCAACTGAAAAGGCAGCAGTTGAAGCGCTAGCAATTTAGCCAAGCTAGCATTCAACCGCTGGGCATGTGGATGGCTAGGAGTGAACTTCTTTCGACGGTCCAGCAGCTGGGGCAGGGAAATTTGCCTGCTAGAATCGGACGTCGGTGTACTGCTAGCAGAGTGGCCGCAAGTACTTGGCTGTGACACACCTAATTCTACACCTTCATTCCTCTCAGTGCATGTTTCAGAGAGGACTGAAGTTATAGTGGGGTTGGAGATCCCAGCTGATGCGGTGCAAGGAGAGGTCCGCTTTGTTCTTTGGTGTGGGTCTTTGAGGTAGGCTTGCCAACGAGCTGCATGGCAGGTCAACATATGTCTGGTCAGGCATGTGGTACCCAAGCGGCTGATGTTTTGGCCACGCGATATACGCTTGAGACATATGTTGCAAACAGCAGCTGTGCGATCTGATGCACTAGCCTCAAAAAAGGCCCACACCAAAGAACTTTTTGAATGACGGGCAGAGGCAGCGCCCTGCACAGGCGGAGCTCTGCGGTGTGATTCCGTCGGTGTACTGCCCTTACGCTGGCCACCAAAGGGCATCCTGCCTCGTTGGAGATGTGCCTCCTTCTCATCCTCCTCCTCCTCCTCTCTCCTATTAGGCACCCACGTGGAGTCAGTGACCTCATCATCCCCTCCCTCCTCATCACTGGAGCCAATCTGGCAGTATGCTGCAGCTGCTGGAACATGACTGCCAGATTGGTGTCCTTCTTGAGCATCCCCTCTGTCTGCTCTCACGCTACTGCCTTCCTCTAGCTGGGTTTCATCATCAGACCCTTCGAAACGCTGGGCATCCTCCTGGAGCATGTACCCAACACTGTGCTCAAACAGTTCGGGGGACTCCTCAGGAGGAGGACATGGTGGGTCTAGGGAAGGAGTGACTGATGATGAGTCTGACATTGATACCAGGGAAGAGGACGCTTTGGCAGCTGCTTTGCCAGTACCCTGAGCCTGGGTGAGAGAGGATGAGGAGGAGGAGGAGGGCTTGGTCATCCACTCTACCAAGTCTTCGGCATGATGTGGCTCAACATGTCCAGCTGCCGAAAAGAAGGACAAGCGTGTCCCATGGCCATGTGCTGATGACAATGCACCGCGTCCACGACCAGCACTGTTGCCCCCAGACACAGAGCCTGCTTGCCCTCTTTTATTGCCTCCTGACTGTCTGCCTCTCCTTGTTTGCCTTCCAGACATTCTAATGGATGGCCTGCAGGTAGATGTGAAAAAAAGCAATAAGGGCTACCTTCAGGTGTCTTTCTCTGTCCCTTTACTTAAGGATTTCTAAATATGGTTGAGGATGATTGCTTTCGCACAGAATAGCACAATGACAATTTCCCTGACTGTCCAAAAAACAAGGATTTCAAAGATGGTTGATGAGGAATGCTTTAGCACAGTATAGCACAATGAGAATTTCCCTCACTGTCCTTCCCTGTCCCTACAAACAAGGTTTAGCACAGTAAAACACACTGACACTCTCCCTACCTATAGTTTTCTGTCCCTATAAAAAATATTTTTTTTAAAGATGGTTGATGAGGAATGCTTTAGCACAGTATAGCACAATGAGAATTTCCCTCACTGTCCTTCCCTGTCCCTACAAACAAGGTTTAGCACAGTAAAACACACTGACACTCTCCCTACCTATAGTTTTCTGTCCCTATAAAAATTTTTTTTTTTAAAGATGGTTGATGAGGAATGCTTTAGCACAGTATAGCACAATGAGAATTTCCCTCACTGTCCTTCCCTGTCCCTACAAACAAGGTTTAGCACAGTAATACACACTGACACTCTCACTACCTATAGTTTTCTGTCCCTATAATTTTTTTTTTTTAAAGATGGTTGATGAGGAATGCTTTAGCACAGTATAGCACAATGAGAATTTCCCTCACTGTCCTTCCCTGTCCCTACAAACAAGGTTTAGCACAGTAAAACACACTGACACTCTCCCTACCTATAGTTTTCTGTCCCTATAAAAAATTTTTTTTTTAAAGATGGTTGATGAGGAATGCTTTAGCACAGTATAGCACAATGAGAATTTCCCTCACTGTCCTTCCCTGTCCCTACAAACAAGGTTTAGCACAGTAAAACACACTGACACTCTCCCTACCTATAGTTTTCTGTCCCTATAATTTTTTTTTTTTTAAAGATGGTTGATGAGGAATGCTTTAGCACAGTATAGCACAATGAGAATTTCCCTCACTGTCCTTCCCTGTCCCTACAAACAAGGTTTAGCACAGTAAAACACACTGACACTCTCCCTACCTATAGTTTTCTGTCCCTATAAAAAATTTTTTTTTTAACCACTTCCCTACCCAGCCATAGACAAATGACGTCCACAGATGGGATCTCCCATCCTGGGTGGACGTCATATGACGTCCTCGGCTTTGTAGGGGGATATCTGAATGATGCCTGCAGCTAGAGGCATCATTCAGATATCCTTTTGAAGTGCCAGCGATTCTGTGCACCATAAGAACGATCATAGCGGCGGTTCCGCCGCTTGATCGTTCTTATAGGCGGCGGGAGGGGACACCCCCCCCCTCCCGCCGCCATCCGGTGCTTCTCCGGGCTCCCCCGTGCGATCGGGGACCCGGAGCGAATCTTCCGGCATCGTTGGTGGAGTCACGTGATGAGCATAGAGATGACTGGTGACCAGATGGTCACCAGTCATCTCTATGATCGTCGGAGGCCCGGGCGCGATGTGATGACGTCACGCCCGGGTCTCAAAAATGTAAACAAAGCCGCCGTTGCGGCTGTAAGTATGAAATCAGTGAAAAAATTTTCACTGATCTCATGCTTTCCAGCCTGGAGGAGAGATGTGGAGTCTTATTGACCCCGCATCTCTCAATAAAGAGAACCTGTCACACACATTCCTATTACAAGGGATGTTTACATTCCTTGTAATAGGAATAAAAGTGATCAAAAAAAAAAAAAAAGTAAAATCATTGTAAAAAAATAAATAAATAAGTAAGTTAAATAAATAAATAATAAAAAAAAAATATTAAAACGCCCCTGTCCCCGGTAGCTCGCGATCAGAAGCGAATGCACACGTAAGTCGGCCACATATGTAAACGCCGTTCAAACCACGCATGTGAGGTATCGCCGCGTGCGTTAGAGCGCGTGCAACAATTCTAGCACTAGACCTCCTCTGTAATTCTAACCTGGTAACCTGTAAAAAAAATTTAAGCGTCGCCTATGGAGATTTTTAAGTACCGAAGTTTGGCGCCATTCCATGAGTGTGCGCAATTTTAAAGCGTGACATCTTAGGTATCTATTTACTTGGCGTAACATTATCTTTCATATGTTCCCAAAAAATTGGGCTAACTTTACTGTTTTGTTATTTTTTAATTCATGAAACCATTTTTTTTTTTTTTAAAAAAGGCGTTTGAAAAATTATTGCGCAAATATTGTGCAAGAAAAAATGTTGCAATGACCGTCATTTTATTCCCTAGGGTGTCTGCTAAAAAAACATATATAATGTTTGGGGGTTCTGAGTAATTTTCTAGCAAAAGAATGATGATTTGTACATGTAGGAGAGAAGTGCCAAAATAGGCCCGGTATTGAATAGGTACAAAAAGCCCTGTATTGAAGTGGTTAAAGATGGTTGATGAGGAATGCTTTAGCACAGTATAGCACAATGAGAATTTCCCTCACAGTCCTTCCCTGTCCCTACAAACAAGGTTTAGCACAGTAAAACACACTGACACTCTCCCTACCTATAGTTTTCTGTCCCTATAATTTTTTTTTTTTTAAAGATGGTTGATGAGGAATGCTTTAGCACAGTATAGCACAATGAGAATTTCCCTCACTGTCCTTCCCTGTCCCTACAAACAAGGTTTAGCACAGTAAAAAACACTGACACTCTCCCTACCTATAGTTTTCTGTCCCTATAAAAAATATTTTTTTTAAAGATGGTTGATGAGGAATGCTTTAGCACAGTATAGCACAATGAGAATTTCCCTCACTGTCCTTCCCTGTCCCTACAAACAAGGTTTAGCACAGTAAAACACACTGACACTCTCCCTACCTATAGTTTTCTGTCCCTATAAAAAATTTTTTTTTTAAAGATGGTTGATGAGGAATGCTTTAGCACAGTATAGCACAATGAGAATTTCCCTCACTGTCCTTCCCTGTCCCTACAAACAAGGTTTAGCACAGTAAAACACACTGACACTCTCCCTACCTATAGTTTTCTGTCCCTATAATTTTTTTTTTTTTTAAAGATGGTTGATGAGGAATGCTTTAGCACAGTATAGCACAATGAGAATTTCCCTCACTGTCCTTCCCTGTCCCTACAAACAAGGTTTAGCACAGTAAAACACACTGACACTCTCCCTACCTATAGTTTTCTGTCCCTATAAAAATTTTTTTTTTTAAAGATGGTTGATGAGGAATACTTTAGCACAGTATAGCACAATGAGAATTTCCCTCACTGTCCTTCCCTGTCCCTACAAACAAGGTTTAGCACAGTAAAACACACTGACACTCTCCCTACCTATAGTTTTCTGTCCCTATAAAAAATGTTTTTTTAAAGATGGTTGATGAGGAATGCTTTAGCACAGTATAGCACAATGAGAATTTCCCTCACTGTCCTTCCCTGTCCCTACAAACAAGGTTTAGCACAGTAAAACACACTGACACTCTCCGTACCTATAGTTTTCTGTCCCTATAAAAATTTTTTTTTTTAAAGATGGTTGATGAGGAATGCTTTAGCACAGTATAGCACAATGAGAATTTCCCTCACTGTCCTTCCCTGTCCCTACAAACAAGGTTTAGCACAGTAAAACAGACTGACACTCTCCCTACCTATCCTTCTCTTTCCCTAAACTAAAGGAATCCAGGTTAAGCAAGAAAAAATAAATGTCACTGTCCCTGCCTATGCTTCTCTTTCCCTGCTCCGGAACACACTACACTAGGCCGCCGTGCTGGCGGCCTTTTTTGGTGTCGGCGTGTACTAAACACCCTCAGCAATAATTGGCCACAGGCATCCTGCCTGTGGCCAATCATTGCTCTCCTCGCTGCCGGCGCTGTGATTGGCCAAGCATGCGGGGTCACAGTGCATGCTTGGCCAATCACAGCGCCTGGATGACACTGCGATGGCGTAGTGCATTGTGGGCCGCGAATTAGGCGCGAACGGCCCAAATCGTTCGTTGTTCGGCGAACGATCGAACAGCCGATGTTCGAGTCGAACGTATGTTCGACTCGAACACCGAGCTCATCCCTAGTGGGGATGGTTCTTCCTGCTAATTCATCCTTCACTCTATCAGACAGGCCATGCAAAAAGGTTGCGACTAAGGCCTCATTGTTCCAGCTCAACTCAGCCGACAGTATGCGGAAATGAAGGGCATACTGTCCCACAGAAGCAGACTCTTGGCGGAGACGTAAAAGGGCGCTGGCCGCTGAAGAGACACGAGCCGGTTCTTCGAAGATATTCCAAAAAAGTTTCAAGAAGCCAGACATGCTAGAAACCACTGGATCATTCAGTTCCCACAGAGGGGCTGCCCAGGCTAAAGCTTCACCAGAGAGGAGGGAAATGATATAGGCTACCTTAGCCCGATCAGACAGGAAGTTTTGGGGCTGGAGCTCAAAATGAATTGTGCATTGGCTAAGGAACCCCCTGCAGGCCTTGGAGTCCCCAGAGAAACGGGACGGAGCTGGCAGTTGTAGTGAGTGTGTGGCTGCGACTGGTGCAATAGGTGCAGCCGCTGGTTGTATTTGAGGTTGCGGATTCAGGGTTCCCAAGGAGGCCTGAAGCTGCTCGAAGCGAGAAGCCAGATCCTGGAGGAATCGCATCACCTGAGTCTGATTCGATTCCTGGGTTTCAAGTCTGCAAACTATGCCCTGCAACGGATCATCCACGGGTAACGGGATGTCAGCCGGGTTCATGGCTGATCAAACTGTCAAGGTCACCTGTGGCCAGGTGACAGATGCACACCGTAGGGGGACAGGAGTGCACCGCAAGGTAGTGAACCCTATGGCTGACTGCTGCGGATAGGAAACTGGGTGGTTGTGGAAAGCGGGACCAGAGGAGCACAACCAGGATCCTAACGGAAGCTAGAGCCAAGATTCCCCAGGGCGCGGAGTCTAAGACCCAGCAGGTCTTCTCCAGGGCCTCTAGTGGTGAGGATGTTATGCTGCAGGCTGGGACCAGGTCGCGGCCCCTGGAGTTTCCTAGCTCACGCCCCGTAGGATAAGGGGAAAAGAGGGGAAGCAGCAGCACAAGATATGAGAGAACCGAATAACAAGCTGAAGGTCAGGGGCCACAAGCAGACAAGGATAACGAAAGAACGAGCCGAAGGTCAAGGGTCACGAGCAGACAGGGATAGTCGGGGACAAGCCAAAGATGTAACAGAGAGACAGACGTAGCACACGGCAGGCAGGAACCCAAACACACAATGCCTAACAAACACGTTGATCAGCAAAGCAGGCTTGCAGTGCACAGGTTAATATAGTGTTCTGTGATAGGGCCTGGGGTGGAGTCAGGCTGGGAGAAGATTATAAAGGAAGCCAGGTGAAAGGGCTCAGGCCTCTAAGATGAACACATGGGAAGGAAGGTAAGCTGACAGACAAACACTACTGCATATCCATGACAGTCTGACAGCGACTCTAGGTCGGAGGTGTCATACATCTCAGCAGGAAGGTAGTCTTTAGTAAATGGAGAACTACCCTCCCTTGCGGGCTCCACCGACTGTGGACCCCCGACACCTCCAACCAACACCACAGTCCCAGCCCCTGGCTCACCTGGACCTTCTGAAGAACTGGGATGTCCGGGACTCTCTTTTCTACCGGCGCCATCTAGGCCAGGCAAGCGGCGGGGTGAAGCTCGACCACGACCATAGGATGCCTGTACCAGGCCGACTTTCCTCTTCGGAGGTGGCAGCAGGGAATCTGTGGTGACCGAAGCAGCGTCCTCAGATTTTTCTCTCTCAGTCTCTGGTTGGGCAGTCCCGTCGCCCTGGTCAGCGCGCACGGGGACCTCCGCAAAGGCCTGGATCTCTCCCTCTGGAGTGGCGGTTCCTGTGATACAGTTGAAGCGAAGGGCCCGGGGCCTTACTGTGGATGATTCGACCTCAAAAAGAAACTCTTTGCACGCTTCACATCGCCCGAACGGCTTTAGTTGGACCACCAGTCCCGAGCATCCGGGACAGATCACACCGAGAGCCTCCGTGTCTCTGCATGAATACAGAGCCAACTGTCCTCGGGGCCTGAGCCTTATCCCCGTGTCTGTAATGGGCGCAGCAAATGCAGTCATTTTCGTGGGGTAAGGTACCGGCATCCACGGGGAGCTTGAGGCCATCCCGACCACCTGCTGTTCCATCACACACTGACCACGCGCCGGAGTCTCCACGTGTATCTCCACACATGGCCAGACTCCTCCCACGACTTGCACGTTTTCGCGGGCTTTCACCAGCCTCCGCCCACGAATTGCGCAGTCACGGGGTGCCTCATGGCGCAGTGCAGCAAAAGTCCCCATATGTAGTACGTCACACGGCTGGACTCCTCCCTCTTCCCGCTCTTTCTGCATAGGCCTTTCCCGGTTTTTCAGAGAAATTTCCACGACTTCGAGCACAGGGACGCACTTTGGCCAATCACATGGCCGACCTGCTCGGACCTCCTCCGGGCAGCAAAGTCCAGACACAGCCGTTCCAAACCTTAGGGTCAATACACATTTCATCCCGGACGAGCCCCCACGTGTAGCGGCCTCACCCCCTCTACATGTTTATCGGTCATCCGATGGCTCTCGTCTAGGGGTACCTGGGTTTCGAGAGTGAGGTGCGCCACGGCCCATGTCCTCCCCATGGCTGTGGTTGAGGTGAAGGCCAATTTCAATATCTTCCTCGGGCCAAATGTGCATTGGGTTGCGGAACTTAGCCCTGCTATGCTGGAATCTCCCTTTGCTCCCATTAACAGAGTCCATACACCGATCACAGTCCAACATCTCAGTTTTATTTTGTAGCTCCACAACAACAGGGTAATGGCAGGATACGGTGGGATGAGCAGGCCGAGGCACTATCCTGATTGTAGTCCCTACACCCCCTGTGCTATGACCAAGGGTTGCAGGAGTCTTGATTAGAACAACTTCGCTGCGCTGGGGCCTCTATCAGGGGAAGATGACCCTCCAAGGGAGTTACCGAAGGCCCGTCCGTCACCGGGTTGACGCTGCTCCGGAATCTTCAGACGGGTGACCTCCCCGGCCTCCTCACCTCAGATGCGGGTCCCCTCGCAAGGGGCACCCTGGAATCACTTCACCCTCGCGGGACCCAGTCGAAGTCACCAGGTCCCAGGCCCACGACATAGTACCTCACCCCAGGCTGAAGGTGCCTGGGATTGGCTCCAACTCCATTCCGGCCAAGCCTAGGGGCCTGGGCCGGAACCCCGAACCGCCCGCACCCAGGCCTAAGGTGCCTGGGTGCGTGAAGAGATGATCCTCGAAGACCTCGTGGTGAGGGCGTCTCCCCCTTTTTATCTCCTCCCCCGACACCACGGCGGGTTCCCCGCCCCAGCCGTACCATCTCCGGAAAGGGACAAAAAGGGTAGCACTGCGGCAGTGATTCTGCCTGGAGCCTGTAGGTACCCCGCCACCCACAGGCCAAGGAGAATATTGCACCACCCAATCCTCCACGAATAACAAAAAGGGGTCTAAACCCTGTCATAATTACACACCTGGGTCACACTACCCCCAGGTGTATCCCACTAAAGATGACCCCGCTACATTATCATAAAATTTTATTTTTATTTTACATACTATGCTAGGAAGACTATTCTTTCCAAGTGGAAGCTATCTGATTCCTCCACTATAAAACACTGGAGATACATTAATAATGTAGTATTACCATTTTATTATTATTATTATGCAGAATTTTTATAGTGCCAACAGGTTATGCAGCGCTTTACAATATAAAAACAAGAGGGTTAAGAGGGTCCTGCTCATAAGTGCTTACAATTTAATAGGTTTTAGGCAAGTGGTACAGAAGGTTGCAACTGTGGGGGATGAGCTGATGGAAGTGATAAAAGATTACTTGGAGGCATGATAGGCTTCCACGAAGAGATACGTTTTCAGGGATCTTCTAAAGGCAGCCAGAGTAGAAAAAAGACAGACAGATTGAGGTAGAAAGTTCCAGAGGAAGGGAGAGGCTCTGGAAAAGTCCTGGAGATGAGCATGGGAGGAGAGACAAGGGAACTTAAGAGCAGGAGGTCTTGAGAGGAGCGGAGAGGATGGTTTGGTTAAATTTGGAGACAAGATTGGTGATGTAGCTCGGGCAGAGTTGTAAATGGCTTTGTATGTTGTTGTTAGTATTTTAAATTTAATTTGCTGGGTGATCGGAAGCCAGTGTAGGGATTGGCGGAGAAGGGTGGCAGACACTGAGTGGTTGGTAAGGTAGAAGAGTCTGGCAGCAGCATTCTTGATAGACTGAAGAGGGGATAGCCTATGAAGAGGTATGCCTATGAGGAGGGAGTTGCAGTAGTCAAGACGAGATATACTGTAACTAGGGATGAGCCGAACACCCCCGTGTTCGGTTCGCACCAGAACCCGCGAACGGACCGAAAGTTCGCACGAACGTTAGAACCCTATTAAATACAATGGATGCGAACGTTCGAAATCTAAAGTGCTAATTATAACGACTAATATGCATGTTATTGTCCTAAAAAGGGTTTGGGAACCCGGGTTCTGCACCAGGGGACATGTATCAATGCAAAAAGAAGTTTTAAAAACGGCCGTTTTTCGGGAGCAGTTATTTTAATGATGCATAAAGTGAAAAAAAAAGTCAAATATTCCTTTAAATATCGTACCTGGGGGGTGTCTAAAGTATGCCTGTGAAGTGCCACGTGTTTCCCGTGTTTAGAACTGTCCCTCCACAAAATGGCATTTCTAAAGGAAAAAAAAGCCATTTAAAACTGCTTGCGGCTTTAATGTAATGTCTGGTCCCGGTAATATGGATGAAAATCTTTGAGAAAAATGGCATAGCTACCCCATCACCCCCCCCCCCCTACCCCAGCCCATTACCAGCCCATTTGGGTCTTGTATGGATATTAAGGGGAACCTCGCACACAAAATAAAAAAGGCCCTATATACTCTGAACAGCCGTATACAGGCGGTGCATACAAGACAGGGACTGTAGGTTTGTTCTTATGTAGAATCTGTTTGTCATTTTGAACAGGTACATTGTTTAAGTGTAGCTCCAGCCAAAAAATCAATTTTTAAGCTTTTTGGAAAACATAGGGAAGGGTTATCACCCCTGTAACATTTGTTTTGCTGTCTGTGCCCCTGTTCAGAACATTTCACCTCACTTTCCGTCCCAATGACAAATGTTTTTGAAAAGTGGGGTTTTTATTGAAACAAGGATTGGTGATAAAGCATCAGTAGAGAGGAGACACCTTTTTCCCATATTTTTTTTTTTGTAACATCAAGTTTATTGAAAATATCAAGAAAATAAAAATACGCTTACAAAGACATGGAGTCGCAGCTCCTAGAAATAGTAGTAGAAGTACAGAAACCATTGTAACGAAATTGTTCCAAATATTTACCGTCTGATACAATAACAAGAGATATTCGAAGAACTCAGGAATATGAAAATAGAGACATAGTACCTGCGGGTTAAGTAAATATAACAGTCCTGGCAGCTGTTAAGATATGTGAATGGGTAGGTCCTACCTACTTACGATATATCGAATTTGCCAAATGGTTTCAATACGAAACAAGGGTGGGGAAAGAAAAAAAAGAAAGTATAGAATAGGAGGTAAGTATGGAACAGACAGGAGGGGGGTGCGGGGTTGAGCATCAGTTCATTGTCTGTTTGGGGTGCCTACGTATTGTGTAGCCTAATCAAGTTCCAGATAAGTAGCAACAGCGTGTAAGTTAGAGTTAGTCCATTTCTCACATATAGTGTCTTCTATAATGCAGGTGGGTATCTACTGTGAAGATATGTTTGAAGGTCAGAATCAGGAGTGGCACCTCCCTCACTAAGTGGGGAGGGTCCATTTAGCCACTAGGTTGTGTCCCTCAGGTTCAGGTAATCTGAAGAGTACCTAAACGCAAACCAGGGCGACCAGGTGTCATGAAAGGCTGTGGCATTGTCTCCAGCTTGAGCCACAGCATCCTCCATATCGCAGATCTCCGATACCTTACGTAGCCATTCCTGTTTGGAATGCGAGAGGATTTCCAAAACAAGGGTATGAGAGCTTTAGCAGCGTTCAGTAAATGTTTGGTCAGTGAATTTTTGTATCTTTTGAAGGAGAAATCTGTGATATGGAGGAGGCACCCCATGGCATCCAGCTTCAGTTTTGTCTCAGTGATCTGAAATATCAGCTCCCAAACCTGGGTCCAGAAAGGTTGGATCCCCGGGCACTGCCACCATATGTGCAACAAAGTACCTTTCGCACCTTGGCATCTCCAGCATGTATCTGGTGTCTGTGGGAACTAGTGATGAGCCGAACACCCCCGGGTTCGGTTCGCACCAGAACCCGCGAACGGACCGAAAGTTCGCACAAACTTTAGAACCCTATTAAATACAATGGATGCGAACGTTCGAAATCTAAAGTGCTAATTATAACGACTATTATGCATGTTATTGTCCTAAAAAGGGTTTGGGAACCCGGGTTCTGCACCAGGGGACATGTATCAATGCAAAAAGAAGTTTTAAAAACTGACGTTTTTCTGAAGCAGTCATTTTAATGATGCATAAAGTGAAAAAAAAAGAGTTAAATATTCCTTTAAATATCGTACCTGGGGGGTGTCTAAAGTATGCCTGTGAAGTGCCATGTGTTTCCCGTGTTTAGAACTGTCCCTGCACAAAATTACATTTCTAAAGGAAAAAAAGCCATTTAAAACTGCTTGTGGCTTTAATGTAATGTCTGGTACCGGTAATATGGATGAAAATATTTAAGAAAAATGGCATAGCTACCCCATCACACCACCCCCCCCCCCCACCTACCCCAGCCCATTACCAGCCCCTTTGGGTCTTGTATGGATATTAAGGGGAACCCCGCACACAAAATAAAAAAGGCCCTATATACTCTGAACAGCCGTATACAGGCGGTGCATACAAGACAGGGACTGTAGGTTTGTTCTTATGTAGAATCTGTTTGTAATTTTGAACAGGTACATTGTTTAAGTGTAGCTCCAGCCAAAAAATATATTTTTAAGCTTTTTGGAAAACATAGGGAATGGTTATCACCCCTGTAACATTTGTTTTGCTGTCTGTGCAGTGTGCACCTGTTCAGAACAGTTCACCTCACTTTCCGTCCTAATGACAAATGTTTTTTGAAAGTTTGGGGTTTTTATTGAAACAAGAATTGGTGATAAAGAATCAGTGGAGAGGAGACACTTTTTTTCCCATATTAACTCTTACAGGAGAGAATTTGCCTTCCTAGGGGTAGATTTCCTCTCACTTCCTGTTGTATCCTTCCGTTTGCAAGGAGGAGTCGTTTGTAAGTTGGATGTTTGAAAGTAGGGGCCTGCCGTATATACTCAGCTGAAATTTGCCCCTTACATGTTGGTGTTGCCACAACACTGTGAGCCCTCACAGTTACTCTTGGTGGGCGCATGAATGGGCCCTGCTGTGAATTATTAGATCAAGAATTGTAATTGCATGCCCCTGTTGAACAGGGGCTGAAAAATTGGGCCTTTGGTGGTGGTGGTGTTGACACAACACTGTAAGGCCTCACAGTTAGTCTTGGTGGGCGCAGGAATGGGCCCTGCTGTGAATTATTAGATCAAGAATTGTAATTGCATGCCCCTGTTGAACAGGGGCTGAAAAATTGGGCCTTTGGTGGTGGTGGTGGAGGTGGTGTTCACACAACACTGTAAGGCCTCACAGTTAGTCTTGGTGGGCGCAGGAATGGGCCCTGCTGTGAATTATTAGATCAAGAATTGTAATTGCATGCCCCTGTTAAACAGGGGCAGAAAAATTGAGCCTTAGGCACTGGTGCCACAACACTGCAACCCCTCACAGATACTGTACTTGGAGCACAGCAATGAGCCCTGTTGCAAAGTATTGCATCAAAAATTGTAATTACACGCCCCTGTTAAACAGGGGCTGAAAAATTGGGCCTTAGCCACTGGTGCTGGTGCCACGACACTGCAACCACTCCCAGATACTCTATTTGGAGTGCAGGAATGAGCCCTGCTGCAAAGCATTACTTAAAAAATTGCAATAACACACCCCTGTTAAACAGGGGCTGAAAAATTGGGCCTTAGCCACTGGTGGCGCCACCCAGAAACAAAAATGTTCTTCCAAGCTATCATCGTCAATCGGATCATTGAGGAGGAGGAGGATAGTCAGTCAACATAACAGGACAAACTTTCAGCATCAGTCTTGAAGGGATGTGACATTTGAAAATAAATTAGTCTGTTATATCAGCTTCAGGTGTTTGGTAGCTGGTGGTGATCCAAGACTGGTTCATCTTTATGAAGGTCAGTCGATCAACAGAGTCGGTGGACAGGCGCACCCTGTGATCCGTGACAAATCCTCCAGCAGCACTGAATGTGCGTTCTGAAAGAACGCTGGATGCAGGACAGGCCAGTAGCTCAATTGCATACTGTGCAAGCTCTGGCCAGTGATCCATCCTCAAGACCCAGTAAGCCAGAGGATTTTCGGTGGGGTAGGTGTCCAAGTCTGACCTTGCCCCTAGGTATTCCTGCACCATGTATATCAGATGCTGGCGATGGTTGCTGGAACCGATCATACCTTGGGGCTGCGGACTAAAGAATTGTCTGAACGCTTCGGTCAGACGGCCACCTTCCCCACCGCTCCTTCTTTGACTGACTGAAGCCTCAGCAACTCGTTGTCCAAGACCAGGAGTTTGTAACCTCCCAGTCTCTGGGAACGCGTTGCACAGACCTTTCTGCAAGGCCTCCCGGAGTTGTCTCATCCTCTGCTCCCTCTGCGACGGTAAGATAAGGTCCGCAACCTTACCCTTGTACCGTGGATCAAGGAGAGTGGCCAGCCAGTAATGGTCCCTCTCCTTGATCCGAAGAATACGAGGATCCTTCCGCAGACTTTGCAGGATCAGGGAGGCCATGCAGCGTAGGTTAGCTGAGGCATTCAGTCCGGAGTCCTCTGGGTCACTAAGGACGACATGATCCGCAGCCACCTCCTCCCAGCCACGTACAAGTCCACTGGTTTCTTGGGACTGTAAATCATCCCTAAAACACTGCTGCTGATGATGCTGAGTGCCAGGCTCCACCTCCATGCTGACACAATCCTCCTCCTCCTCCTCCTCCTCCTCCTCTTCTTCCTGTGCGATGGGTGGGACAGAAGGAACACTGTCTGGGTAAAGGGGGCCTTGAGAGGCAAGGAAGTCCTCCTCTTCCTGCCTCTGTTCTGCCTCAAGTGCCCTGTCCATTATTCCACGCAGCGTATGTTCCAACAGGTGGACAAGAGGTACAGTGTCACTGATGCATGCACTGTCACTGCACACCATCCTTGTGGCCTCCTCAAATGGTGCCAGGACAGTGCATGCATCCCTGATCATGCCCCACTGGCGTGGTGAAAAAAACCCGAGCTCCCCTGACCCTGTCCTGGTGCCGTAGTCGCACAGGTACTCATTGATGGCCCTCTGCTGCGTGTGCAGCCGCTGCAGCATGGCCAACGTTGAGTTCCACCTGGTGGGCATGTCACATATAAGGCGGTTCTTGGGCAGGTTCAACTCCTTTTGCAGCTCAGCCAGGCGAGCACTGGCATTATAAGATCTGCGGAAATGCACACAGACTTTCCTGGCCTGCCTCAGGACATCCTGTAAGCCCGGGTACCTGCCCAAGAACCGCTGCACCACCAGGTTAAGGACGTGAGCCACACAGGGCACATGGGTCAGTTGTCCCTGTCGGAGAGCGGAGAGGAGGTTGGTGCCATTGTCGCAAACTACCATTCCTGGCTTAAGCTGGCGTGGCGTCAACCACCTCTCGGCCTGCCCCTGCAGAGCAGACAGAACCTCTGCCCCAGTGTGGCTCCTGTCCCCCAAACACACCAGCGCAAGCACGGCATGGCATCTTTTTGCCTGCGTACTTGCGTAGCCCCTTGAACGCCTATGAAGCACCGCTGGTTCCGAGGACAAAGCACAGGAAGAGGCCACGGAGGAAGAAAAAGAGGAGGGGGTGGAGGACAGAGGTGTGTCACAACCAGTAGTAGCATTTTGGAGGCGTGGCGGCGGAACAACCTCCAACACTACTGCACCTTGTCCTGCATCCTTCCCAGCTGCCAAAAGAGTGACCCAATGGGTCGTGAAAGAAAGGTAACGTCCCTGTCCATGCCTGCTGGACCATGAGTCAGCGGTAATATGCACCTTACCGCTGACCGCCCTGTCCAGCGAGGCCAAGACATTGCCTTCCACATGCCGGTAGAGAGCCGGAATCGCCTTCCGTGAGAAAAAGTGGCGTTTGGGAACCTGCCACTGAGGAACCGCACATTGCACAAACTCACGGAAGGGGGCCGAGTCTACCAACTGAAAAGGCAGCAGTTGAAGCGCTAGCAATTTAGCCAAGCTAGCATTCAACCGCTGGGCATGTGGATGGCTGGGAGTGAACTTCTTTCGACGGTCCAGCAGCTGGGGCAGGGAAATTTGCCTGCTAGAATCGGACGTTGGTGTACTGCTAGCAGAGTGCCCGCAAGTACTTGGCTGTGACACACCTAATTCTACACCTTCATTCCTCTCAGAGCAGGTTTCAGAGAGGACTGAAGGTATAGTGGGGTTGGAGATCCCAGCTGATGCGGTGCAAGAAGAGGTCAGCTTTGTTCTTTGGTGTGGGTCTTTAAGGTAGGCTTGCCAACGAGCTGCATGGCAGGTCAACATATGTCTGGTCAAGCATGTGGTGCCCAAGCGAGTGATGTTTTGGCCACGCGATATACGCTTGAGACATATGTTGCAAACAGCAGCTGTGCGATCTGATGCACTCGACTCAAAAAAGGCCCACACCAAAGAACTTTTTGAATAACGGGCAGAAGCAGCGCCTTGCACAGGCGGAGCTCTGCGGTGTGATTCCGTCGGTGTGCTGCCCTTACGCTGGCCCCCCGAGGGCATCCTGCCTCGTTGGAGATGTGCCTCCTCCTCATCCTCCTCCTCCTCCTCTCTCCTATTAGGCACCCACGTGGAGTCAGTGACCTCATCATCCCCTCCCTCCTCATCACTGGAGCCAATCTGGCAGTATGCTGCAGCTGCTGGAACATGACTGCCAGATTGGTGTCCTTCTTGAGCATCCCCTCTCTCTGCTCTCACGCTACTGCCTTCCTCTAGCTGGGTATCATCATCAGACCCTTCGAAACGCTGGGCATCCTCCTGGAGCATGTACCCACCACTGTGCTCAAACAGTTCGGTGGACTCCTCAGGAGGACATGGTTGGTCTAGGGAAGGAGTGACTGATGATGACATTGATACCAGGGAAGAGGACGCTTTGGCAGCTGCTTCGCCAGTACCCTGAGCCTGGGTGAGAGAGGATGAGGAGGATGAGGAGGGCTTGGTCATCCACTCTACCAAGTCTTCAGCATGATGCGGCTCAACACGTCCAGCTGCCGAAAAGAAGGACAAGCGTGTCCCATGGCCACGTGCTGATGGCGATGCACCGCGTCCACGACCAGCACTGTTGTCTCTAGACACAGAGCCTGCTTGCCCTCTTTTTTTGGCTCCTGACTGTCTGCCTCTCCTTGTTTGCCTTCCAGACATTCTAATGGCCTGCAGGGAAATGGGAAAAGCAGCAATACAGGCTAAGTTAAGGTGTAATATGGTCAGGAGGCACACTCCGCCCGCTGTAAGTGCCGCAAAATCCTGTTTGTGTAACACACCAGGAAAAAGCAGCAATACAGGCTAAGTTAAGGTGTAATATGGTCAGGAGGCACACTCCGCCCGCTGTAAGTGCCGCAAAATCCTGTTTGTGTAACACACCAGGAAAAAGCAGCAATACAGGCTAAGTTAAGGTGTAATATGGTCAGGAGGCACACTCCGCCCGCTGTAAGTGCCGCAAAATCCTGTTTGTGAAACACACCAGGAAAAAGCAGCAATACAGGCTAAGTTAAGGTGTAATATGGTCAGGAGGCACACTCCGCCCGCTGTAAGTGCCGCAAAATCCTGTTTGTGTAACACACCAGGAAAAAGCAGAAATACAGGCTAAGTTAAGGTGTAATATGGTCAGGAGGCACACTCCGCCCGCTGTAAGTGCCGCAAAATCCTGTTTGTGTAACACACCAGGAAAAAGCAGCAATACAGGCTAAGTTAAGGTGTAATATGGTCAGGAGGTACACTCCGCCCGCTGTAAGTGCCGCCAAATCCTGTTGGTGTAACACACCAGGAAAAAGCAGCAATACAGGCTAAGTTAAGGTGTAATATGGTCAGGAGGTACACTCCGCCCGCTGTAAGTGCCGCAAAATCCTGTTGGTGTAACACACCAGGAAAAAGCAGCAATACGGGCTAACTTCAGGTGTATAATGTGCAGGAGGCTTAGCAACAATGACACTGACACTGTCCCCTGCCTATCCTTCTCTCTCCCTGCACACAAGGTTTATCAAAGTATATGACACTGACACTCTCCCTGCCTATCCTTCTCTCTCCCTGCACACAAGGTTTAGCAAAGAATATGACACTGACACTGTCCCCTGCCTATCCTTCTCTCTCCCTGTACACAAGGTTTATCAAAGTATATGACACTGACACTCTCCCTGCCTATCCTTATCTCTCCCTACACACAAGGTTTAGCAAAGAATATGACACTGACACTCTCCCTGCCTATCCTTCTCTGTCCCTACACACAAGGTTTAGCAAAGAATAGATTTGACAAGATTTGACACTGTCCCTGCCTATCCTTCACTTTCCCTGCTCCGGAACACACTACACAAGGCCTTTTATAGTGTGGGGCGTGTACTAAACCCCCTCAGCTATAATTGGCCACAGGCATCCTGCCTGTGGCCAATCATTGCTCTCCTCGCTGCCGGCGCTGTGATTGGCCAAGCATGCAGGGTCACAGTGCATGCTTGGCCAATCACAGCGCCGGGATTACACTGCGATGGCGCAGTGTATTGTGGGCCGTTCGCGTCACTCAAATTTGGTGCGAACGGCCCAAATCGTTCGTTGTTCGCCGAACGCTGCGAACAGCCGATGTTCGAGTCGAACCTATGTTCGACTCGAACACCGAGCTCATCGCTAGTGGGAACCAAGAGTGTAGCCTCTCAGGGGTGGCGTACCAGCGTGTAAGCAGTTTGTATGCTGTTTCTTGGGTTCTGGTGCTAAGTGAACACTTGTGAGCTAGTATACAAGCAGTTCGCCATTGTGTGTCCGATATGGGGGTGCCCAAATCCTCCGCCCACGCATCTCTGAGCCTGTCGTCCTCAGGTGCATTGCCCTCTCGAATCCAACCATGCGCAATAGATGTGGCTTTGGTCACGGGTTCCCCTTTCAAACAAATTTTCTCCATTTCCGTTAAAGGTCTATTAAAGTGAGCTCTCCTGGTTGGATGGTTTAGGTAGCTACGGATTTGGAAATATGTCCACATTGGTAACCCCGGTAGTTTATTGTCAGCCTTGATATCCGTATAGTCCTTGAATCTGTCACCAAGAAAACAGTGCTTAGCTAGTAGCGGTGTATTTATGTCTGTGACGTGCAGGTTACGATTCCCTAGACCAGGCTGGAAGTCAGGATTGTCGAGCAGGGATGTGATTGGACTCAGGTGTGAGGAGAAGTTGGTCTGTTTCGTCAAGACGTGGAAGCATGTCAGAGTGGGTCCTATAAGAGGATGTGATTTTAAAGCGGCTGGAATGTTGTTCCAGGAAGTCCAAGGTGAGAATCTAAGGGAGGTGGGGCTCATAGCTTCCTCTAATCCCACCCAGTCCTTAAGTGCATGGTGGCAATGCCAGTCTATTAATCTAGTCACATGTGATGCGAGGTGATAATGTTTAAAGTTGGGGACACCCATTCCCCCTCTGTCTCTGGCCTGGGAGAGTAGGGTAAGTCTGACTCTTGGATTTTTATGGGCCCAAATAAATTTAAGTTGCAGCGAACGGAGAGTTTGAAAAAAGCTGTGGGGAATTTTAATAGGGAGGTTTCTGAACAGGTAGAGCACCCTCGGCAGAATTACCATCTTGCAGATCGCCGCTCTACCGAACCAGGAGAAGTGTCGTGGGTGCCAGGTCATCAGATCTGTGCTGATCAGTTTCAGGAGCGGTAAGAAGTTTCCGTCGAGTATCTGGGACAGCTTAGGTGTCAACCAAATCCCTAGGTATTTAAGTGCAGAGTCCACCCATTTAAAGGGGCATTTGGTCTTTATGGCAGTGATGTCTTCTGTGGGCATAGTCAGATTCATAGCCTCCGATTTAGAGTAGTTTATTTTTAAGTTGGAGATAAATCCAAACTGGGAGAATTCTGTCATCAGGGCTGGTAGTGAAGAATGTGGGTTGGTAATGAAGAACAACAGGTCGTCGGAGTAGGCCGCCAATTTGTATTCTTTCCCTGCTATTTTGAATCCTGTGATTGTGTCGGTCATTGTTATTTTCCTAATGAAGGGCTCTAATGTCAGGATGAACAGAAGGGGTGAGAGGGGGCAACCTTGTCTTGTCCCATTCCTAATCTGAACTGTGTTCGAAAGTGAGCCATTAATCTTAAGTTGCGCAGTTGGGTCTTTGTACAGAGCGGATATCCAAGCCATCATGTGGGGTCCCAAGCCAATATGTTTGCAGGTTTCCATCATGAAATCCCATGCAACTCTGTCGAAGGCCTTCTCCGCGTCTGTAGATAGGAGAAGGCTCTCGATGTTTAGGGAACCTGAGGCATGAATCAGATTGAGTGCTTTAAAGACGTTATCTCTTGTCTCCCTACCCGGCATGAACCCGGCCTGTTCAGGTCCCACCAGGGTATGAAGCAAGGGCTTCAGTCTATTGGCCAGAATTTTTGATATCAATTTAACGTCCAGATTAAGTAGGGAAATTGGCCTGTAGCTGGCACAGTCAGCCGGGTCCTTGTTCGGTTTGGGGATGACTGTGATGTGTGCTGACAGGAATGCTTGGGGTATTTCCCTGGGCCCAGAGAGAGAATTGAGAGCATTCAACAGTGGTGTGAGTAGGATGTCTGAAAAAGTTTTATAATAGATAGCTGTAAAGCCATCTGGGCCAGGGCTCTTCCCGGATTTGAGGTTTTTGATGACCATTTGTAGTTCTGCGGTCTCGATGGGTTTCTCTAGGAGTGTGGTATCCTCAACAGATAATGTCGGGAGTTTTGAGTCTCTGAGGTAGTCCAAAATGGCCTGACCCCTGTCACCTTGGCGCTGTCCTAATTTGGGCTGTACTGGGAGATTATATAAAGAAGTGTAGTAATTATGGAAATGGTCGGCTATTTGCTTCATTGTGATGTCGAGCGCCCCTGTCTTCGTCCTTATGCCCAATATGTTCTTGGTTGTTCTGTTGTTTTTTAGGGCTCTCGCCAGAAATCTGCCGGTCTTGTCACCAAACTCATAATATTTTTTTTTTCTATTTTCTAAAGAATAGCAGTCTCTTGGCTTTTGTATCGAATAGCTGTTGAAGTGACTTCCTGGCCTCCAGCAAGTCTGCTGCAGAGCGTACCGATAAAGATTGTTTATGGCGCGTTTCTAACATGTGTATGCGTTTGGACAGCTGTGTGATTTCCTTTTCCCTGTCTTTCTTGCGTTGAGCTCCCATTTTTATCAATTCCCCTCTCACGGTGCATTTATGAGCCTCCCAAAGAATCATTGGGTCAATCCCTGGAGTCGCATTCAGTGAAAAATACTCCTGAAGGGATGTAGAGATCTGGGGAGCTAAGATTGGGTCAGTTAGGAGGGAGGAGTTAAGTCTCCACGAGTCAGACTTGGTGGGAGGTGACGTCAAGTCTAGGTGTAGGGCAACCGGGGCATGATCTGAAGTGGTTTGGATCCCTATATGTGCCCCAGAGATCATTTCCAGGTCTCTTTGCCTGAGGAAGATATAATCAATCCTGGAATACCTTTAGTGGGGAATGGAGAAAAAAGTAAAGTCCCTATCTTCGGGGTGCGAGAACCTCCATGTGTCTACCAATTGGATGGAGTTCAGTAGTGATTTAATTTGTTTAAGGATTTTGTATGTGATGTAGGTCTTGCCGGTGGAGGTGTCTGACAAAGGATTTAGTGGGGCATTAAAATCTTCTCCCAGGATGATGCATCCCGAGCTGAAGCTCTTGAGTTTGTTTATGATGCGTTTACAGAAGGTTAGGTGCGCCTTATTCGGAAAGTAGATATTGGCAAGTGTAATGGTGTTGCCTGCGCAGTTACCCTTCAAAAAAAGGAAACGGCCCCCAGGGTCAGTCAGTCTGTCCGTGAGTTCAAAGGCAGCATCTCTACTAACAAGTATGGATACGCCCTTGGATTTGGCTAGGTCATTTGTTGCATGAAATGCCTGCGTGAAGAAGGTGTCTGTCAGTTTGGGAACTTGTTGCGTCTTAAAATGAGTTTCCTGCAAGAAGACAAACTTCGGCCTACCTTTCTTTAATTCTCTGAGAAGGGCTGTGCGCTTTTCAGGAACGTTCAAACCCCTCACATTATGTGAAATCACCGTGGCGTTCTGACCCAAGGCGAAGTAAGTCATGCTGTGCTCCCAAAAGAGGCTATCGTAGCCCTTCCTGCAAATAGAGCTAAGAGTTTTGTTAGGATGTGTGCTTAATAAGTCTACAATACAACTTGTATATTGTGCTACCCCAACTAGGTAAATTAAACGGTTGGTATAGTAAGAAGGCGAAAGAGAAGAGGAGAAGTAAAGAGAAAAGAGGGAGAGAAAAAGGGGGGATGGGTGTGGAGAGATTGGTTGGTAGTAAGAATGGGATAGGTACTGTATTCCCCTTGGACACTAAGTCGTATTCAAGTGTGTTAATTAAGTGATCTCTGATGAGGTAAAAACCCCCCGCCAGTATCACTTCGTGGGGGTCAGTGGTTGGCGGATGACCTGAACTGGTCAAACTAGAGTTGTGAGGTAAACTCGTCAACTTATGAAAACGAACCTAGACAGGCCACAGCCTAAAAAGCTTATGGTGAATCTAAATTAGTCTAATCTGCACCAAATGTATCTTAAATAAGAAACTAAAGAAAAGGCATGAAACGGTGGGTGAGGTATAAAGTTCCCTGCGACATTGAACTGTGTTTCAAAAAATGATAAACCAATATTCAGCTTGAGCCTTAACTCGGAGGTGAGCACATATTTAAAAAAACTTTGTCTGAAACATGTTCCCCCCTGCTTCCTCGTGTGTGGTGGTAGCCTACCAAAACCAGGCCTCACATACCGTTCTCTCAAGTCTCCACCTCCTGGGATCCCCTGGGGCATAGATGAGTCCTATATCAATGCACACATATAATTAGATGTGATACCACAGTGTCCTAGTTTACAATCTGAACAAGAAGATGGGAGGTCAGATATGTTGGGGCTTCACACCGGCTGGCTCCATATACCTTAACATAGGCAGTTCAACCTTGCGTCGCCCTGGAGTACGTGGAGAGGCCTGCAAGCACTGCAACAGGCAGTGTAGCTAGAGCAGGAAACACCATCCCCCCCCCAGGCACAACGGGCATACTCACGCCCTAGTCCAGCGTGTAGGAAAAACCAACTCGCCTGGGGAGGTCAAAATGGGGGAAAAAGTAGCTGAGAATCAAGCAGGTAAACCTTCCTTCGCCTTTTGATGAATAAATGTGACCTGGCATTACCCTCACATCTCCTCTCCTCCTCTAGATGAGTGGGATCTGTGACTTGGTGTACCGGCCTGAGAACCACCCGGACGTGAGGGTTTCAGCTTTTTGTACAGATGCTTGTCTGGTGAGGCATGGGGAGAGCCTGGTTGGGGTTTTTCCATTATGGGCAACATGAATTCCTGGTACCACTCTGGTAGCTCCACCAGGACTAGCTGGAGGTCCTGGCAGAACTCGGGGAGATCATCCGGAGTGCGCAGAGTGTGTTGTTGCAATTGTAATGAACCAGCAGGGCGAAGGGGAATCGCCAGGTGTAGCGCAACTCTTTCTCTCTCAGTTTCTCTAACAGGGGTCTAAGAGCTCTGCGGTTCTTGAGGGTGATTTGTGACAGATCATGGAACAGCTTAATAGTCTCGCCATTGAATACTATCTGATCACTCCTGCGCGCCTTCCCCATGATCTCCTCCTTAAGTGAAAAGTTCTGCAGACAACATATAATATCCCTGGGAGGCATAGTATCTGGGCCCTTTGCTCTAAGAGCTCTATGCGCTCTCACAAATTCAATTGCCGTGTCCTCCGGCCTTTCCAGGAGGCTGTTAAAGACCCTCTCCAGTGCTGGGGTAATCTGTTCAGCTTCTATCGACTCTGGGATCCCCCTCACCCTGATGTTGTTCCTCCTCCCCCTATTGTCCAAATCCTCGAGATGTCTATTTATCTCAATGAAATGCTGGGTTTGGGAACAGGTTACCCTCTCCAGCCTTAGTATGGCTCTGTCCCTCTGCCTCCCTGCCACTTCTGCGGTGGCCATCTTGTCAGTCAGTACCAGCATGCTGGAATTGAGATCAGTAATGGCTGCAGAGAATGTTGCCTTAATGTCCGCAGCAAAGCCTGACATGCCCGCATAAGTGAGCGGGAGGTCAGGGTGTGGAGGTCCCCTACCGTTGTCCTCCGCAGCCGACTGTGAGTCCTCGCTGTACTCCTCTTCAGCATGCGGCGCCGCCATCTTGCTGCCGGTCATGCTGTTCCGTGTCGCCGGGGGATTTCTAAAGAGATCGGAGATGTTCCGACCCTGGTAAGCTGCTGATGTATGCCGGGATCTGGTGCGGGGTGTGCCGTATTGTTTCCTGCTCATTCTGGTGCAAAATAGGTGCAGGTAGGCTGGCTAAGGCTGCGGTTCTGTCAGAGCTCTTAGATTAGGCATCCATCTCCTTCAGGCCACGCCCCCCTTTTTCCCATATTAACTTTTACAGGAGAGAATTTCCCTTCCTAGGGGTAGATTTCCTCTCACTTCCTGTTGTCTCCTTTCGTTTGCAAGTAGGAGTCGTTTGTAAATTGGATGTTTGAAAGTAGGGGCCTACCGTATATACTTTGCTGAAATTTGCCCCTTACATGTTGGTGTTGCCACAACACTGTAAGCCCTCACAGTTACTTTTGGTGGGCACATGAATGGGCCCTGCTGTGAATTATTAGATCAAGAATTGTAATTGCATGCCCCTGTTGAACAGGGGCTGAAAAATTGGGCCTTTGGTGGTGGTGGTGGTGGTGTTGACACAACACTGTAAGGCCTCACAGTTACTCTTGGTGGGCGCAGGAATGGGCCCTGCTGTGAATTATTAGATCAAGAATTGTAATTACATGCCCCTGTTAGACAGGGGCAGAAAAATTGGGCCTTAGGCACTGGTGCCACAATACTGCAACCCCTCACAGATACTGTACTTGGAGCACAGCAATGAGCCCTATTGCAAAGTATTGCATCAAAAATTGTAATTACACGCCCCTGTTAAACAGGGGCTCAAAAATTGGACCTTAGGCACTGGTGCCACAACACTGCAACCCCTCACAGATACTGTACTTGGAGCACAGCAATGAGCCCTGTTGCAAAGTATTGCATCAAAAATTGTAATTACACGCCCCTGTTAAACAGGGGCTGAAAAATTGGGCCTTAGGCACTGGTGCTGGTGCCACGACACTGCAACCTCTCCCAGATACTCTAGTTGGAGTGCAGGAATGAGCCCTGCTGCAAAGCATTGCATAAATTTTTTTAATTACATGCCCCTGTTAAACAGGGGCTGAAAAATTGGGCCTTAGGCACTGGTGCTGGTGCCACGACACTGCAACCTCTCCCAGATACTCTAGTTGGAGTGCAGGAATGAGCCCTGCTGCAAAGCATTGCATAAAGAATTGTAATTACATGCCCCTGTTAAACAGGGGCTGAAAAATTGGGCCTTAGCCACTGGTGGCGGCACCCAGAAACAAAAATGTTCTTCCAAGCTATCATCATCAATCGGATCATTGAGGAGGAGGAGGATAGTCAGTCAACATACCAGGACAGTCACTCAGCATCAGTCTTGAAGGGATGTGACATTTGAAAATAAATTAGTCTGTTATATCAGCTTCAGGTGTTTGGTAGCTGGTGGTGATCCAAGACTGGTTCATCTTTATGAAGGTCAGTCGATCAACCGAGTCGGTCGACAGGCGCACCCTGTGATCCGTGACAAATCCTCCAGCAGCACTGAATGTGCGTTCTGAAAGAACGCTGGATGCAGGACAGGCCAGTAGCTCAATTGCATACTGTGCAAGCTCTGGCCAGTGATCCATCCTCAAGACCCAGTAAGCCAGAGGATTTTCGGTGGGGAAGGTGTCCAAGTCTGACCTTGCCCCTAGGTATTCCTGCACCATGTATATTAGACGCTGGCGATGGTTGCTGGAACCGATCATACCTTGGGGCTGCGGACTAAAGAATTGTCTGAACGCATCGGTCAGACGGCCACCTTTCCCACCGCTCCTTCTTTGACTGACCAAAGCCTCAGCAACTCGTTGTCCAGGACCAGGAGTTTGTAACCTCCCAGTCTCTGGGAACGCGTTGCACAGACCTTTCTGCAAGGCCTCCCGAAATTGTCTCATCCTCTGCTCCCTCTGCAATGGTAAGATAAGGTCCGCAACCTTACCCTTGTACCGTGGATCAAGGAGAGTGGCCAGCCAGTAATGGTCCCTCTCCTTGATCCGAAGAATACGAGGATCCTTCCGCAGACTTTGCAGGATCAGGGAGCCCATGCAGCGTAGGTTAGCTGAGGCATTCGGTCCGGAGTCCTCTGGGTCACTAAGGACGACATGACCTGCAGCCACCTCCTCCCAGCCACGTACATATCCACGGGTCTCTTGGGACTGTAAATCATCCCTAAAATACTGCTGCTGATGATGCTGAGTGCCAGGCTCCACCTCCATGCTGACACAATCCTCCTCCTCCTCCTCCTCCTCTTCCTGTGCGATGGGTGGGACAGAAGGAACACTGTCTGGGTAAAGGGGGCCTTGAGAGGCAAGGAAGTTCTCCTCTTCCTGCCTCTGTTCTGCCTCAAGTGCCCTGTCCATTATTCCACGTAGCGAATGTTCCAACAGGTGGACAAGAGGTACAGTGTCACTGATGCATGCACTGTCACTGCTCACCATCCTCGTGGCCTCCTCAAATGGTGCCAGGACAGTGCATGCATCCCTGATCATGCCCCACTGGCGTGCTGAAAAAACCCAGAGCTCCCCTGACCCTGTCCTGGTGCCGTAGTCGCACAGGTACTCATTGATGGCCCTCTGCTGCGTGTGCAGCCACTGCAGCATGGCCAACGTTGAGTTCCACCTGGTGGGCATGTCACATATAAGGCGGTTCTTGGGCAGGTTCAACTCCTTTTGCAGCTCAGCCAGGCGAGCACTGGCATTATAAGATCTGCGGAAATGCACACAGACTTTCCTGGCCTGCCTCAGGACATCCTGTAAGCCCGGGTACCTGCCCAAGAACCGCTGCACCACCAGGTTAAGGACGTGAGCCACACAGGGCACATGGGTCAGTTGTCCCTGTCGGAGGGCGGAGAGGAGGTTGGTGCCACTGTCGCAAACCACCATTCCTGGCTTAAGCTGGCATGGCGTCAACCACCTCTCGGCCTGTCCCTGCAGAGCTGACAGAACCTCTGCCCCAGTGTGGCTCCTGTCCCCCAAACACACCAGCGCAAGCACGGCATGGCATCTTTTTTCCTGCGTACTTGCGTAGTCCCTTGAACGCCTACGGATTACCGCTGGTTCCGAGGACAAAGCACAGGAAGAGGCCACGGAGGAAAAAGAAGAGGAGGGGGTGGAGGAGAGAGGTGTGTCACAACCAGTAGTAGCATTTTGGAGGCGTGGCGGCAGAACAACCTCCAACACTACTGCACCTTGTCCTGCATCCTTCCCAGCTGCCAAAAGAGTGACCCAATGGGCCGTGAAAGAAAGGTAACGTCCCTGTCCATGCCTGCTGGACCATGAGTCAGCGGTAATATGCACCTTACCGCTGACCGCCCTGTCCAGCGAGGCCAAGACATTGCCTTCCACATGCCGGTAGAGAGCCGGAATCGCCTTCCGTGAGAAAAAGTGGCGTTTGGGAACCTGCCACTGAGGAACTGCACATTGCACAAACTCACGGAAGGGGGCCGAGTCTACCAACTGAAAAGGCAGCAGTTGAAGCACTAGCAATTTAGCCAAGCTAGCATTCAACCGCTGGGCATGTGGATGGCTGGGAGTGAACTTCTTTCGACGGTCCAGTAGCTGGAAATTTGCCTGCTAGAATCGGACGTCGGGGTACTGCTAGCAGAGTGCCCGCAAGTACTTGGCTGTGACACACCTAATTCTACACCTTCATTCCTCTCATAGCAGGTTTCAGAGAGGACTGAAGGTATAGTGGGGTTGGAGATCCCAGCTGATGCGGTGCAAGGAGAGGTCCGCTTTGTTCTTTGGTGTGGGTCTTTAAGGTAGGCTTGCCAACGAGCTGCATGGCAGGTCAACATATGTCTGGTCAAGCATGTGGTGCCCAAGCGGCTGATGTTTTGGCCACGCGATATACGCTTGAGACATATGTTGCAAACAGCAGCTGTGCGATCTGATGCACTTGACTCAAAAAAGGCCCACACCAAATAACTTTTTGAATAACGGGCAGAGGCAGCGCCCTGCACAGGCGGAGCTCTGCGGTGTGATTCAGTCGGTGTGCTGCCCTTACGCTGGCCCCCCGAGGGAATTCTGCCTCGTTGGAGATGTGCCTCCTCCTCATCCTCCTCCTCCTCCTCTCTCCTATTAGGCACCCATGTGGAGTCAGTGACCTCATCATCCCCTCCCTCCTCATCACTGGAGCCAATCTGGCAGTATGCTGCAGCTGCTGGAACATGACTGCCAGATTGGTGTCCTTCTTGAGCATCCCCTCTCTCTGCTCTCACGCTAC
Source organism: Rana muscosa (assembly GCA_029206835.1). NCBI lineage: Eukaryota > Metazoa > Chordata > Amphibia > Anura > Ranidae > Rana > Rana muscosa. The sequence continues at coordinate 277,633,433 of CM055127.1, read as the reverse complement.
TGCCTTCCTCTAAATGGGTATCATCATCAGACCCTTCGAAACGCTGGGCATCCTCCTGGAGCATGTGACCAACACTGTGCTCAAACAGTTCGGGGGACTCCTCAGGAGGACATGGTGGGTCTAGGGAAGGAGTGACTGATGATGACATTGATACCAGGGAAGAGGACGCTTTGGCAGCTGCTTTGCCAGTACCCTGAGCCTGGGTGAGAGAGGATGAGGAGGATGAGGAGGGCTTGGTCATCCACTCTACCAAGTCTTCGGCATGATGCGGCTCAACACGTCCAGCTGCCGAAAAGAAGGACAAGCGTGTCCCATGGCCATGTGCTGATGACAATGCACCGCGTCCACGACCAGCACTGTTGCCCCCAGACACAGAGCCTGCTTGCCCTCTTTTATTGGCTCGTGACTGTCTGCCTCTCTTTGTTGGCCTTCCAGACATAGCAATGGCTTGCAGGGAGATGGGAAAACCAGCAATAAGGGGTAGCTTCAGGTGTATATTTTGCAGGAAGCACACAACGCCCGCTGTAAGTGCTGCAGATGACTGCCTGTGTTACACAACAGGAAAAAAACAGCAATAAGGGCTAGCTTCAGGTGTTTATTTTGCAGGAAGCACACTCCGCCCGCTTTAAGTGCTGCAAATGCCTGTTAGTGTAACACAAAAGCAAAAAAGCTCCAGCAATAAGGGCTAGCTTCAGGTGTATAATGTGCAGGAGGCACACTCCGCCCGCTGTAAGTGCTGCAAATGCCTGTTAGTGTAACACACCAGGAAAACACAGCAATACGGGCTAGCTTCAGGTGTATAATGTGCAGGAGGCACACTCCGCCCGCTGTAAGTGCTGCAAATGCCTGTTAGTGTAACACACCAGGAAAACACAGCAATACGGGCTAGCTTCAGGTGTATATTTAGCAGGAAGCACACTCCGCCCGCTGTAAGTGCTGCAAATGCCTGTTAGTGTAACACACCAGGAAAACACAGCAATACGGGCTAGCTTCAGGTGTATAATGTGCAGGAGGCACACTCCACCCGCTGTAAGTGCTGCAAATGCCTGTTAGTGTAACACACCAGGAAAACACAGCAATACGGGCTAGCTTCAGGTGTATAATGTGCAGGAGGCACACTCCGCCCGCTGTAAGTGCTGCAAATGCCTGTTAGTGTAACACACCAGGAAAACACAGCAATACGGGCTAGCTTCAGGTGTATATTTAGCAGGAAGCACACTCCGCCCGCTGTAAGTGCTGCAAATGCCTGTTAGTGTAACACACCAGGAAAACACAGCAATAAGGGCTAGCTTCAGGTGTATAATGTGCAGGAGGCACACTCCGCGCGCTGTAAGTGCTGCAAATGCCTGTTAGTGTAACACACCAGGAAAACACAGCAATACGGGCTAGCTTCAGGTGTATATTTAGCAGGAAGCACACTCCGTCCGCTGTAAGTGCTGCAAATGCCTGTTACTGTAACACACCAGGAAAACACAGCAATACGGGCTAGCTTCAGGTGTATAATGTGCAGGAGGCACACTCCGCCCGCTGTAAGTGCTGCAAATGCCTGTTAGTGTAACACACCAGGAAAACACAGCAATACGGGCTAGCTTCAGGTGTATATTTAGCAGGAAGCACACTCCGCCCGCTGTAAGTGCTGCAAATGCCTGTTAGTGTAACACACCAGGAAAACACAGCAATACGGGCTAGCTTCAGGTGTATAATGTGCAGGAGGCACACTCCACCCGCTGTAAGTGCTGCAAATGCCTGTTAGTGTAACACACCAGGAAAACACAGCAATACGGGCTAGCTTCAGGTGTATAATGTGCAGGAGGCACACTCCGCCCGCTGTAAGTGCTGCAAATGCCTGTTAGTGTAACACACCAGGAAAACACAGCAATACGGGCTAGCTTCAGGTGTATATTTAGCAGGAAGCACACTCCGCCCGCTGTAAGTGCTGCAAATGCCTGTTAGTGTAACACACCAGGAAAACACAGCAATACGGGCTAGCTTCAGGTGTATAATGTGCAGGAGGCACACTCCACCCGCTGTAAGTGCTGCAAATGCCTGTTAGTGTAACACACCAGGAAAACACAGCAATACGGGCTAGCTTCAGGTGTATAATGTGCAGGAGGCACACTCCGCCCGCTGTAAGTGCTGCAAATGCCTGTTAGTGTAACACACCAGGAAAACACAGCAATACGGGCTAGCTTCAGGTGTATATTTAGCAGGAAGCACACTCCGCCCGCTGTAAGTGCTGCAAATGCCTGTTAGTGTAACACACCAGGAAAACACAGCAATAAGGGCTAGCTTCAGGTGTATAATGTGCAGGAGGCACACTCCGCGCGCTGTAAGTGCTGCAAATGCCTGTTAGTGTAACACACCAGGAAAACACAGCAATACGGGCTAGCTTCAGGTGTATATTTAGCAGGAAGCACACTCCGCCCGCTGTAAGTGCTGCAAATGCCTGTTAGTGTAACACACCAGGAAAACACAGCAATACGGGCTAGCTTCAGGTGTATAATGTGCAGGAGGCACACTCCACCCGCTGTAAGTGCTGCAAATGCCTGTTAGTGTAACACACCAGGAAAACACAGCAATACGGGCTAGCTTCAGGTGTATAATGTGCAGGAGGCACACTCCACCCGCTGTAAGTGCTGCAAATGCCTGTTAGTGTAACACACCAGGAAAACACAGCAATACGGGCTAGCTTCAGGTGTATATTTAGCAGGAAGCACACTCCGCCCGCTGTAAGTGCTGCAAATGCCTGTTAGTGTAACACACCAGGAAAACACAGCAATAAGGGCTAGCTTCAGGTGTATAATGTGCAGGAGGCACACTCCGCGCGCTGTAAGTGCTGCAAATGCCTGTTAGTGTAACACACCAGGAAAACACAGCAATACGGGCTAGCTTCAGGTGTATATTTAGCAGGAAGCACACTCCGCCCGCTGTAAGTGCTGCAAATGCCTGTTACTGTAACACACCAGGAAAACACAGCAATACGGGCTAGCTTCAGGTGTATACTGTGCAGGAGGCTTAGCAACAATGACACTGACACTGTCCCCTGCCTATCCTTCTCTCTCCCTGCACACAAGGTTTATCAAAGAATATGACACTGACACTCTCCCTGCCTATCCTTCTCTCTCCCTGCACACAAGGTTTCGCAAAGAATATGACACTGACACTCTCCCTGCCTATCCTTCTCTCTCCCTGCACACAAGGTTTAGCAAAGAATATGACACTGACACTGTCCCCTGCCTATCCTTCTCTCTCCCTGCACACAAGGTTTAGCAAAGAATATGACACTGACACTCTCCCTGCCTATCCTTCTCTCTCCCTACACACAAGAATAGCACAATGACACTGTCCCTGCCTATCCTTCTCTTTCCCTGCGCCGGAACACACTACACAAGGCCGCCGAGCTGAGCTGAGGCAACCTGCCTGTGGCCAATTATGGCTCTCCTAGCTGCCGGCGCTGTGATTGGCCAAGCATGCGGGGTCACAGTGCATGCTTGGCCAATCACAGCGCCGGGATTGCACTGCGATGGCGCAGTGTATTGTGGGCCGTTCGCGACACTCGAATTTGGCGCGAACGACCCAAATAGTTCGATCTTCGTCGAACGATCGAACAGCCGATGTTCGAGTCGAACGTATGTTCGAGTCGAACACCGAGCTCATCCCTAAAGCCCCGTACACACGATCGGATAACCTATGGATTTTCGTCCGATGGATTTGTCCATCGGATATCCGATGAAACTGTTTTCCATCAGTCTTGCCCACACACCATCAGTCAAAAAACCGACCGTTCCAAACGCGGTGACGTAAAACACTCCATTGAGCTGAGAAAAATGAAGTTCAATGCTTCTGAGCATGCGTCGACTTGATTCTGAGCATGCGTGGGTTTTTTATCCGATGGACTTGCCCATAGACGATCTGAGTTTTCGATCGGTTTTTTATCCATCGGAAAATTTTAAAACAAGTTCTATTTTTTAAAACCGATGGAAAAAAGACCGATGGGTACCATACACGATCGGTTGGTCTGATGAAAACCATCCATCGGACGGTTTTCATCAGTCAAACCGATCGTGTGTACGGGGCTTAACTGTAACAAGAGTGTGAATGAGGAGCTTGGTGGTTTCATTAGTTACAAAAAGGTGAATTTTAGGGGTGTTACAGAGGTGAAGTCTACAAGCTTTTGACGATTGGATTTGGGGCTGAAAGGAAAGGTCAGAGTTTAGGATCACACCTAGTACCCTGTCGTGAGAGGAGGGATTGATAGTTGCATTATTGACCTTGATAGAAAAGTCATGAAGGGGGGAATATTATAAGATCATTTTAGAGAGGTTTTCGTTTAAAGTGGTTGTAAACCCACTTTTTCAACTTGCACCTACAGGTAAGCCTAGATTAAGGCTTACCTGTAGGTGCAAGAAATATCTCCTAAACCTACACGGTTTAGGAGATATTTACAAAAAATGACAGGCGCCGCTGTCTACGGCGCATGCGCGCCGTAGACAACGGCGCATTCATGGGGTTAATCCCATTCACAAAATCGGCTACTTCCCAGCAATCGCTGGGCGTAGCCGATTGTGACGGCTCTCGCGCGCATGCGCAGAGTGACGTCTCCGCCGCTCCGGCCAATCACAGCGCCGGAGCGGCGCTGTGATTGGCTGGTGCGGCGATACCCGGAAGTAACCTTCCGGCTATCGCCGCAGCGATGGATGCGGCTGAAGAGGGAGACGAGGACGGCTTCGGGGGCCCCGATCATAGGTAAGTGATGCATAATGAGCTATTATGCTAGTCATATTAGCTCATTATGCCTTTCTCTTACAGGTGGTTATGGAAAAAAAAAAAATATAGGGTTTACAACCACTTTATGGAAGTGGTGTTACATCCATGCTGATATGTCAGCTAGTAAGTTAGTAATGCGAGAGGAGACCGAAAGAGTGAGGTGAGGAGTAGATAGGAAGATTTGGGTGTAATCAGAGTAGAGATGGTACTGGAAGCCACAGGAGGTGATCAAGTGACCAAGGGAGGAGGTGTAGATAGAGAAGAGAAGGAGTCCAAGAACAGAGCCTTGGGGGACCCCTACAGAAAAGGGAAATGGAGAGAAGTAGACAGAGTTGTAGGTAACACTGAATGAGCACTGTGATAGCTAGGAGGAAAACCAGGATAGAGCAGAGTCGTGGAGGCCAGGGGAACAGAGTTTATTGAAAAGGAGCGGGTAGTCAACAGTATAAAAGGCCGCAGAGAGGTCAAGTAGTAGGATTAGTTTCCATTGGTTTTAGCAAGTTAGTAAATCGTAAGTGAGTTTTAGTAGGGCAGTTTCCGTGGAGTGCTGCAAGAGAAAGCCAGACTGTAATGCCCCGTACACACGACCGGTTTTCCCATCGGAAAAAAGTTGGATGGTTTTTCCGACGGAATTCCTTGCATACGCACGGTCACACAAAAGTCCGGTGAACTTTTGACTGCCAAGAACGCGGTGACGTAAAAGACTACGACAAGCCGACAAAATTAAGTTCTATGCTTCTGAGCATGCGTCGATTTGTTTCCGAGCATGCGTCAGAATTTAGCGCGTCGGGATTTGTACACATGATCGGAAATTCCGAACAATTTTTTTTACTGACGGGAAAAAAGAGAACCTGCTCTCTATCTTTTTCCATCAGTTTTTCTGTTGGAAAAAGTCTGATGGAGCATACACAAGCTCTCATCAGACTTTTTCCAACAGGAAAACCGATCGTGTGTACGGGGCATTAGAAGTCAAGAAGGCTGTTCTATAAACGTACTTACTTGGGAGGCAGGGATGAGCCGAACACCCCCCTGTTCGGTTCGCACCAGAACCTGCGAACAGACAGAATGTTCGTGTGAACTTTAGAACCCTATTAAATACAATGGACTCGAACGTTCAAAATCTAAAGTGCTAATTATAAAGGCTAATATGCAATTTATTGTCCTAAAAAGTGTTTGGGGACCCGGGTCCTGCCCCAGGGGACATGTATCAATGCAAAAAAAGGTTTAAAAAATAGACGTTTTTACGGGAGCGGTGATTTTAATAATGCTTAAAATGAAAAAATAAAAGTGAAATATTCCTTTAAATTTCGTACCTGGGGGGTGTGTATGATATGCATGTAAAGTGGCGCATGTTTCCCGTGCTTAGAACTGTCCCTGCACAAAGTGTCATTTTTGAAGGAAAAAAAGTCATTTAAAACTCACTCGCGGCTATTAATGAATTGCCGGCTTTTATCAATACATAGAAAAGTCATTGATAAAAAAAAAAAAGCGTGGGGGTTCCCCCAAATTCAATTACCAGGCCCTTTAGGTCTGGAATGGATATTAAGGGGAACCCCGACGCAAATTAAAAAAAAATGGTGTGGGGTTCCCCCTAAATATCCATACCAGGCCCTTGAGATCTGGCATGAATTTTAAGGGGAACTCCACCCCAAATTTAAAAAAAAATGGCGTGGAGTCCCCCCAAAAATCCATACCAGACCCTTATCCGAGCACGCAACCTGGCCGGCTGCAGGGGAAGAGGGGGGGACGAGAGAGCGGCCCCCCTCCCTCCTGAACCGTACCAGGCCACATGCCCTCAACATGTTCGCTGTGTAATACATGAATAGACCCGCCCCTTCTCTCGTTCCCCATCAGGTCCGCTCAGCGGACCAGATGCTGAACATGAGAAGGGGCGGGTCTATACATGTATTACAAAGTGAGAGAAGTTCCCCATCAGGTCCGCCCCCTCGGTATGTCGGACCCCGCCTACATCATTGGCCTGAGCGGGAAACTTCCTTCACTGTGTAAATTTAAATTACACAGTGAAGGAAGTTCCCCGCTCAGGCCAATGACGTAGGCGGGGTTGGACATACCGAGGGGGCGGACCTGATGGGGAACTTCATTCGCTGTGTAATACATGTATAGACCCGCCCCTTCTCATGTTCCGCATCTGGTCCGCTGAGCGGACCTGATGGGGAACTTTAGAAGGGGCGTGTCTATAGATTTAAAACACAGCAGAGGAAGTTCCCCATCAGGTCCGCACAGGCACAACCAATGACGGACAGCGCTGGACATCGGGATCGCCGCGGGACACTGGATTTCATCGCTGGAATGTTTTTTTTATTTTTTTATTATTTTTTTTATTTTTTAATAAAGGACTTTTCCAAGGTGTGTGTGTTTTTATTTACATTTTTTGACACTTTCTTCGTGAAATGGTAGGGGTACAATGTACCCCTTACCAATTCACATAGGGGGGGGCGGGATCTGGGGGTCCCCTTTGTTAAAGGGGTCTTCCAGATTCCGATAAGCCCCCCGCACGCAGACCCCCACAACCACCGGGCAAGGGTTGTGGGGATGAGGCCCTTGTCCCCATCAACATGGGGGCGTCCTCCCCATGTTGAGGGCATGTGGCCTGGTACAGTTCAGGAGGGAGGGGGGGCCGCTCTCTTGTCCCCCCCTCTTCCCCTGCGGCCGGCCAGGTTGCATGCTCGGATTAGGGTCTGGTATGGATTTTTGGGGGGACTCCACGCCATTGTTTTTTAAATTTGGGGTGGAGTTCCCCTTAAAATCCATGCCAGATCTCAAGGGCCTGGTATGGATATTTAGGGGAAACCCCACACCATTTTTTTTTAAATTTGCGTCGGGGTTCCCCTTAATATCCATTCCAGACCTAAAGGGCCTGGTAATTGAATTTGGGGGAACCCCCACGCTTTTTTTTTTTTTTTATCAATGACTTTTCTATGTATTGATAAAAGCCGATAATTCATTAATAGCCGCGAGTGAGTTTTAAATGACTTTTTTTCCTTCAAAAATGACACTTTGTGCAGGGACAGTTCTAAGCACGGGAAGCATGCGCCACTTTACATGCATATCATACACACCCCCCAGGTACGAAATTTAAAGGAATATTTCACTTTTATTTTTTCATTTTAAGCATTATTAAAATCACTGCTCCTAAAAAAACGGCCGTTTTTAAAACTTTTTTTTGCATTGATACATGTCCCCTGGGGCAGGACCCAGGTCCCCAAACACTTTTTAGGACAATAACTTGCATATAAGCCTTTATAATTAGCACTTTAGATTTCTCCCATAGACTTTTCGAATTTGCCGCGAACACCCCAAATTGTTCGTTGTTCGGGGAACGGGCGAACAGGCAATGTTCGAGTCGAACATGAGTTCGACTCGAACTCGAAGCTCATCCCTATTGGGAGGTAACTGTCCCAAAAAATTCATATTTTATTTTCTGGGTCTTGAGTGGGAAACTAAGATTTTGTGATCTTCCCCTTTTTCGTACTCTTTCTCCATCCCCATCCTCCTTTAACCCTCTATAGCCTCGTACACACAACCGAGTTTCTCATCAAAAAACGACAAGAAAACTGCCAAGAGAGCTTTCTTGCCGAGAAAACCGTTTGCGTGTATGGTTTTTCGTCGAGAAAACTGCCGGGAATCTCGACGAGAAAAATAGAGAACCTGCTCTCTATTTTCTCGTCAGGGTTCTCGATTTTCTCGTCGGCCTATTTTGCGATGAGAAAACCATTCGTGTGTATGCCTTTCCAAGTCTTCAAAAATCGTGCATGCTCAGAATCAAGTATGAGACGGGAGCGCTTCTTCTGGTAAAACAAGCCTTCGTAAAGGAGATAGCACATTCGTCACGTTGTAAAATTATTGCATCGTTTAAATGTTGCGCATTTAAATCTTCTTTAGAATGGTACAATAATGAAAAATAAAGAACTTGTTTTGCTGCTGATATTCACAAAGAGTTCTGACTAACTATTTTAAACATTTTTCATGCTGATCTCATGAATATTTAGCTGTATTATATAGAGCAAGATCTCCTTAATATTTTTTATTTTTTTAAATTTTGAATACAGATCTTCATTTTAACCACTTCCCGCCCAGTCAATGGCAAATTGACGTCCGGGAAGTGGTTGCATTATCCACACTGGACGTCTATTGATGTCCTGCAGGATAATGCCTTGTGCACGCCCGCGGGGGCGCGCAGTGCGGTGATCGGGGACGGCGTGTGTCCCTCGGACACAGCGCTTCCCCGATCACGGTAAACAGCCAATTTCATTGGCTGTTTACCATGTGATCGGCTGTGTCAAAGTCACAGCCGATCACATGTCACAACAGACTCGGCGGCGCGCTCCGTGCGCGCCGCCAGAGGCTTGCAGAGCGGGGATCGGGGAAGGCGAGTGTCCCTTGGACACAGCTGTGTCCAATCACATCCGGTCACAAATGTAAACAAACCGCAGGAGTTACTACCTGATCCCTGCTCTCTCCTCACACACCGATCTGTGAGGAGAGAGCAGAGATCAGTAAGTTAGCTCAGTGTAGTTTGTCTACATTAATTTACAGTGCACAACACGGCCCCCCCCCCAATAAAGAGGACCTGTCACACAGCCCAGCACATCAATCAGCCCAGCCAGTCAGCTCATCTGTCAATCAATCAATCAGCCCATCTGTCAATCAATCAGCCCATCTGTCAATCAATCAATCAGCCCATCTGTCAATCAATCAATCAGCCTATCAGTCAATCAATCAATCAGCCCATCTGTCAATCAATCAATCAGCCCATCAATCAATCAATCAGCCCATCTGTCAATCATCTGTCACAGGCCCACCTCCATCGGTACCGCCACACAGGCTACCAGTACCGCCATCAGTACCGCCACCAGTACCGCCACTAGTACCGCCATCAGGCCCAGCATCTATACTGCCACACAGGCCCGCTACCAGTATCACCACTAGTGCCGCCATCGGTACCACCACCAGTACCACCACCCGTTCCACCGTCGGTAGTGCCACCACCACCTGTACCACCACCTGTACCGCCATCGGTACCATCACCACCCGTACCACTATCGGTACCACCACCACCTGTACCACCATTGGTACCACCACCACCCGTAACGCCATCAGTACCACCACCACCTGTACCGCCATTGGTACCACCACCACCCATACCACCATCGCTACCACCACCACCCGTACCGCCATCACCACCACCCATACCGCCATTGGTACCACCACCACCTGTACCGCCATTGGTACCACCACCACCCATGCCGCCATCGGTACCACCACACAGGCCCACCACTAATACCTCCATCGGTACTACCACACAGACCGCCACCACTACCACCAGCAGTACCATTACACAGGCCCACCAATAAGCACTGCCATAATGTCCCAAAGGGTTTACACACCTGAGCAGGCATATGCCATTCTTGCCATGTCGGATGATGAGAGCAGCGGGGAGCTCCCATTATCCGATTCTGGTTCGGAATACGAGCCAGTGGAGGATAGTGGCTCAGAGTCCGAGTCCCCAGAGGAAACCGTCCCTCCCAAAAGAAGGCGATCAGCACCAAGATCAGGACCAAGATCAGGAGAACTGCCCACCACCAGCAGCGCCATACCCCAGGAAGAGGAGCCCAGTACAAGTAATGGAAATGCACGCCCAACCCGAAGAATCCAGCCCCAGTCCTACCTTCCCGATGCCCTGGCAAACCCCTTATGGTTGCCTGCCAACTCAGGATCTGCTATCATCCCCCCTTTCACCGCACAGCCAGGTGTGCAGCCCGACACTACAAATTTTTCTAAATTTGATTATTTTTGTTTATTTTTCCCACAAGATTTTCTGCAGGATATAGTGTATCAAACGAATCTGTATACATCCCAATTTATTGCTGCCAACCCCAATTCTTCCTACGCCCGCATGTTCCAGTGGCGGCGTCTAACATTGGACGAATTTAAATTGTTTTTGGGCCTTATGTTCAATATGGGGCTTACAAAAAAGAACGAAGTCCATGCATATTGGTCCAAACGCCCCATCCAACACATGCCCATATATTCTGCTGTCATGTTCAGGAAAAGATACGACATGATTATGCGCTTTCTCCACTTCAATGACAATTTACAGTGCCCTCCCCGAGATCATCCCAACTACGACAAATTGTACAAGATACGCCCCCTAATCAATGCCTTTTCCCAGCGATTTCAATAAGTTTTCATCCCAGACCAAAAAATTTGTGTGGACGAGTCCCTCGTACATTTCACCGGCCGACTGCAGTTCAAGCAGTACATACCAAGCAAGAGAACCAGGTATGGGTTAAAATTAAATAAATTATGTGATCGAGCCACTGGATACGTCTTCAAATTCAGGATCTACGAAGGCAAAGACTCCCAGCTCCAGCCCCGTGATTGCCCCACATATATTGGAACCAGTGGGAAAATTGTCTGGGAGTTGGCATACCCCTTGTTCGGAAAAGGTTACCATTTATATGTTGACAATTACTATACCAGCCTGCCCCTTTTTCGCCACCTTTACAGTAAGCAAACCCCGGCCTGCGGTACCTTAAAAAAAAAACAGAAGGGATTCCCACAAAATTTATTGACCAAAAAATTACAACCTGGAGAATCAGCATTCATGAGGAACGAGGAGGTGTTGGCCATGAAGTGGAGGGACAAGAAAGATGTCCACATCCTATCTACGATCCACAATGACACCGTGGTGGAGATCCAAAGAAGACGCGGCCCCATTGTAAAGCCCGAATGTGTCCACGACTACAATTTGTACATGGGGGGGTGGATTTAAACGACCAGATGCTACAGCCCTACTTATCAACCAGAAAGTCCCGTTATTGGCACAAAAAAGTTGCGTTTCACCTGTTTCACATGGCCCTTTTTAATTTGTTTGTCTGCTACCAAAAAGCAACTCAAAATCAACAACTCCACTACCTCCAATATATCGAAGATATCATTGATGCCCTCATTTACCAACAAGATCCCGCCCCAGGAAGCATTCGCTCTGATAGTGTGAGTCGGCTTCACGAGCGACACTATCCCTTTAGCATCCCCCCCACAGAATCTGGAAGAAGACGCCAAAAGAAATGCTGTGTATGCAGCAGAGGAGGAGTAAGAAGAGACACCAGCTATTATTGTCCCGATTGTCCCTCCCAACCTGGCCTGTGCATCGGAAATTGCTTCAAAAATTATCATACATCCATTAGTTCCCCTTATTATTAACAGACTGCCATTTCCCCATTTGCCTGCTACCATGTTACTACCTTCCATGTTAATTAACTGACCCTGGCCTGTTTACCGACGATGTCTTTGCTTGCCGATTTAAACCACGTTTCTGACCTCCACGTGCACCAACCTCAGCCTGTTTACCGACGATGCCTGTGCCTGCCGATTTAAACCACGTTTCTGACTTCCACGTGTACCGACCTTGGCCTGTTAATCGACCATGTTTTTGCCTGCCACTTGGACTGATCTTTTGGCCATCTACTTTTAGTACACAGGGGTCTCACATATGTGAGGGGCTTCAGAATAGCGTTCTGAGTAGAAGAACAGGGTCTGGTTGCCCAGAGGCTTCAAAGCGATTTGGGTGGGAGAAGCCTCTACCCCTGTCCCCCTGGCCCTAAGCTTGATGGTCCTTCCTGCTGCCTGGACCAATACTTTGGCTGTGCTGCCAATATTACTGCCTGTAATGACCCATGACATTATGGACCATGTTTCTTCCTGCTGCTTGGACCAATACTTTGGCTGTGTTGACCATATATCTGCCTGCTGCTTCTACTGACTTTGGACAGCATTTCTGCCGGGACACCTCTGCCTGCTACCTGGACCTGTGCTTTGGCTGTGCTCTGGCTGTGCTGACAGTATCTCTGCCTGTGCGAACTATGGACAGTATTCCTGCCTGCTGCCTGGATGATTGCTTTTGCTGTCGCTGACCTCATCCCTGCCTGCTGCCTGGACCGATGCTCTCCTCTGTGGACCACTGCACTTCTAAAACCACAGGTAATCTTTTGTTATTTGGTATGTACCTGCTATGTGTTAGATATATGAAGGGCCTTCAAAAATGTGATCGGTAGTCAGAAAATGATATGTGCAATTAATGCTGCTAGAATGCCTGGAGGTGCTACTTGGATGTTGGGCCTCTGTATGTGGCCAGGCTGTGTAAAAGTCTCAAACATGTGGTATCGCCATACTCAGGAGGAGTAGCAGAATGCATTTTGGGGTGTCATTTTTGCTATGTATATGCCATGTGTTAGAAATATCTTATAAATGGACAACTTTGTATAAAAAAAATGCATTTTAATTTTTTCTCCACATTTTCCAAAACCTTCTGGAAAAAAATGAACCGTTCAAAAGACTCATAATGCTTCATAGATTATACGTTGGGGTGTGTGCTTTCCAAAATGGGGTCATTTTGTGGAAAAATCTATTGTCCTGGTGCTCCAGGGCCTTCAAAATTGTAATAGGTGGTTGAGAAAGGATATGTGCGATTTATGCTTGTAGAACGCCTGAAAGTGCTACTTCAATGTTGGGCCTCTGTATATATGGCCAGGCTGTGTGAAAGTCTCACACATGTGGTATCGCTATACTCAGGAGGAGTAGCAGAATCCTTTTTTTTGTGTCATTTTTGCTATGTATATGCTATGCGTTAGAAATATCTTATAAATGGACAACTTTGTGTAAAAAAAATGCATTTTCATTTTTTCTCCACATCTTCCAAAACCTTCTGGAAAAAAATGAACCGTTCAAAAGACTCATAATGCTTCATAGATTATACGTTGGGGTGTGTGCTTTCCAAAATGGGGTCATTTTGTGGAAAATTCTATTGTCCTGGTGCTCCAAGGCCTTCAAAATTGTAATAGGTGGTTGAGAAAGGATATGTGCGATTTATGCTTGTAGAACGCCTGAAAGTGCTACTTCAATGTTGGGCCTCTGTATATGGCCAGGCTGTGTAAAAGTCTCACACATGTGGTATCGCTATACTCAGGAGGAGTAGCAGAATGCATTTTGGGGTGTCATTTTTGCTATGTATATGCTATGCGTTAGAAATATCTTATAAATTGACAACGTTGTGTAAAAAAAAAGCATTTTCATTTTTTCTCCACATTTTCCAAAACCTTCTGGAAAAAAATGAACCGTTCAAAAGACTCATAATGCTTCATAGATTATACGTTGGGGTGTGTGCTTTCCAAAATGGGGTCATTTTGTGGAAAATTCTATTGTCCTGGTGCTCCAGGGCCTTCAAAATTGTAATAGGTGGTTGAGAAAGGATATGTGCGATTTATGCTTGTAGAACGCCTGAAAGTGCTACTTCAATGTTGGGCCTCTGTATATGGCCAGGCTGTGTAAAAGTCTCACACATGTGGTATCACTATACTCAGGAGGAGTAGCAGAATGCATTTTGGGGTGTCATTTTTGCTATGTATATGCTATGTGTTAGAAATATCTTATAAATGGACAACTTTGTGTAAAAAAAATGCATTTAAATTTTTTCTCCACATTTTCCAAAACCTTCTGGAAAAAAATGAACCGTTCAAAAGACTCATAATGCTTCATAGATTATATGTTGGGGTGTGTGCTTTCCAAAATGGGGTCATTTTGTGGAAAATTCCCTTGTCCTGGTGCTCCAGGGCCTTCAAAAATGTAATAGGTGGTTGAGAAAGGATATGTGCAATTTATGCTTGTAGAACGCCTGAAAGTGCTACTTCAATGTTGGGCCTCTGTATATGGCCAGGCTGTGTAAAAGTCTCACACATGTGGTATCGCTACACTCAGGAGGAGTAGCAGAATGTATTTTGGGGTGTAGTTGCAATTATGCATATGCTGTGTGAGAGAAAAAACTGTTAATATGACCAGTTTGTGTAAAAAAAAAAAAAAATCCAAATTTTCCCAAGAATTGTGGGAAAAAAATACAACTTAAAAAAACTTACCATGCCTCTTAGTAAATACCTTGGACTGTCTACTTTCCAAAAAGGGGTAATTTTGGGGGTATTTGTACTTTCCTGGCTTGTTAGTGTCTCAAGAAATGAGATATGCCTTCAGTACATCAGGCGTGATCAGATGTGATAAATTTTCAGTGATTGCCACCATAGTTTGTAGACTCTATAACTTTCACAAAGACCAAATAATATACACTAATTTGGGTTATTTTTACCAAAGATATGTAGCAGTATACATTTTGGCACAAATTTATGAAGAAAAATTACTTATTTGCAAAATTTTACAATAGAAACTAAAAAAAAGTGTGTTTTTTTTTAAAAATCGCAGTTTTTTTGCTTATATCGCAAAAAATAAAAAACCCAGTGGCGATTAAATACCACCAAAAGAAAGCTCTATTTGTGAGAAGAAAATGATAAAAAATTTGTTTGGATACAGTGTAGCATGACTGAGTAATTGTCATTCAAAATGTGAGAGTACTGAAAGCTGAAAATTGGTCTGGGCGGGAAGGTGCATAAGTGCCTGGTATTAAATTAGATATGGGATATACTGCGCTGTGCAATGAGTGAACACAAAAATTAGCTGCCAACACAGCTGAGACAAAGCAAAAACTGGTGAATATGAAAAAGTGTAGCGCTTATTTTTGTGAAAGAGTCAGTTACCAACACATAACAAATGTTGCAAACATGCATATATATTAATTTCAGTGACACCAAGTGACTGAGTGTGATCCGTGAAAAAAAATATTATATGTAAATAAATCAAAACGAAACAGTCCTCTATTGTGACCACACACAAATAACAGTCCAAAAGTGTAGAAAAAACTGCAAGGTTGAAATAAAGAGTCCCACATGGATATGACCCTCTCTGTGAAAGGATAGAGACACCACCACCGATATAAGGAGGAGGCTTACCAGATGGTATTGACTTGGTAAGGTGTATACCACCCAAGTCAAAACAGGCTTAAATAATCAGTCAGCAAGGTGTATCCAGCTGGTCCTGAATCCGCATATCAGTCGGCACCGCAAATTCCCGTAAACACCAGGAAGTGTGAATACATATAGTCTTGTTGGAGCCAGAGATACGGTAACCACATAACATGCGTAATGGGGAAAAAAACTCACATAGTGTGATACCGTACAAGGAAGTATTTATTTAAAAAAAGATAAAAAAATGTACACTCACATTTGGAAGAACATCATAGGCATATCACAAAATGCAAGAGCGATGTGTGTAAATGGGTCCACCCGACGCGTTTCAACTAAAAAGTCATCATCATGATGACTTTTTAGTTGAAACGCGTCGGGTGGACCCATTTACACACATCGCTCTTGCATTTTGTGATATGCCTATGATGTTCTTCCAAATGTGAGTGTACATTTTTTTTTTATCTTTTTTTAAATAAATACTTCCTTGTACGGTATCACACTATGTGAGTTTTTTTCCCCATTACGCATGTTATGTGGTTACCGTATCTCTGGCTCCAACAAGACTATATGTATTCACACTTCCTGGTGTTTACGGGAATTTGCGGTGCCGACTGATATGCGGATTCAGGACCAGCTGGATACACCTTGCTGACTGATTATTTAAGTGCCTGGTATTGAAGTGGTTAAATGATTCTTTATTTTATAGTTAGCTCCATAATTTTAATTGTTATTTTTGTTGTGTCAAGTTTACCCCTTATTTTTATTTATCTTGTTTTTTTCGACCTTCAAGGAGATTGTTTTGTGTTATCTGTCCCTTTTATTTTATTTGTTAAAATGTATCTGCCTACTCCAAAGCTACATTTTTAATTATTATAAAAACACATAGTCAACTATTAACTGTAAAAAAAAACAAACATTTATTCTGGTATATAACAAAATAAATAGAAGGCAGCGCTGAAGAACCTGCTTCCATTTGTGCATCCATGGGACCCCAGAGCACACATCAACCCTGTGTGGACAATAAAATTGGGAGCTTGACAAGCACATCATTTGTGAGCACAATCTGATGCTGGACTCCCAGAGGTCAGGAACAGCAGCAGGTGATATATATGTCCAAAGTCTGTGGTACTACAACAGGCTGCCTTCTGTCAAACCACATTGAAGCAAGGCCATCACTTCCTGGTCTTCTTGGCAGCCTTCCCTGCAGCCTTCCTTGCAGCCTTCCTTTTGCGTGTGGCTGGAGGCTATGCCACTGGAGGTGTACTTGTGTCAGGAGGAGGAGGTGGAGGAGAAGAAGAAGGTGGAGGAGGAGGAGGAGGTTGAGGTTGTGTAAGCTGGGCGACCTCACATATGGCCGTATTGGGGGTAATTCTCCCCATCACCCCCTTGTTCAGTAAGGTGATCAGCAGGGGCTCGCATAGGAGGCATTGTTCCATGCTCATCACATTGAATTTGGCCCCAACTAGGCCGGCAATGGTCTCTTCGGTGGATGTTGGCTCCTGGAGGGTGGCATGTGCCTCTCTAATCAGGGCCATTACTGCCTCACTTGTGCTCCTGTCCCTCCTGGTTCTTTTTGGAAGGCGGATGGGAGGCACCTGAGATCTGGTCCTGCTACTTGGCCCAGCCACCTCCTGTGTGCCACTGGGCCCAGCCACCTCCTGTGTGCCACTGGGCCCTGCCACCTCCTGGCTCACAGTGGGCCCTGCCACCTCCTGGCTCACAGTGGGCCCTGCCTCCTCCTGGCTCACAGTGGGCCCTGCCTCCTCCTGCCTGACACTTTTCAGACTCTCCTCCTGGCTGATGTCATCCTGTGTATGAAAAAGGGACATAGTTTTAGTTTTTGTTTCATCATTTACACACAAATTGTAGCTCATGACTGTTGCAACTTGAATGTAAATCAATAGAAAAGACTAATATTATGACCCCATAATTTTTCATTCTTCTCCCCCATTTTTTGGGCCACTACTGTCTATTGATCTTTCGATCACTTTTTGGTCCCAATTTTTTGGGGTATTTACATATTATCTTTTTTTTGCTGCATTCATTTTCTCACAATACATTTTTTGAAAATACTATACCTGGCTCCAGATGTCCAAATCAGGTTCTTCCAGGATGTTTGCCTCCTCTTGCTCCAGAGAAGGCTCAGGTTGGCTGCAGGGAAGTCTGGGTGGAAGACTGGACAGTGATGGCCTTGGCTCAATGTGGTCATCCAGAAAGGACATCCTGCTGTAGTACCACAAAATCGGGACATATACATCTTTTGCTGCTGCTCCTGACCTCTGAGAAGCCAGGACCCTAAAGCGCTCAGTCCTGTATGTGCCTCTCAAGCTCACAATTTTACTGTCCACCTGTTGTGTGGTTGCTGTGGGTATCTTTGTCTGCACAAATGGGAGCAGCCTCTCCAGCGCTGCTTTCCTCACACCTTTTTTTCGGTGAATGGGGTTTTTGGTCTCCCACAGAGCGGGCAGCTCCCTTAGCCGGTCAATAAATTCACCCAGAAATTCCCTATCGCTGAAAGCATTAATTTTTGGTCTGCAAGCCAAAACACAAGATAAAAAAAGTAATGTCAGTCACACAGTCTAAACTCCTGAAAATCTTATTCCCCATATATATCCTCAAACAATCACTAGGCAGTATAGGCCACCTATTTCACAAAGTATAAAAATCACATACCTTCGTTCTCACGTCCGTCACTTTTCCTCCTCTCTCCGCACACAGAACGTAGTAACGTCACATGTGTGTTTGCTTTATATACACTACGCATGCGTGAAACTCCGCACACGTCGCTCCGCACACGTCGCCCGCCCATGACGTTCACATTATCAACTTTTCCCCGCCCCTTCTCTTTCGGCGCGCAGACAGATATGGTGGAGTCACAGCAGGTGTCTGCTAATTCATCAAATAACATTGATGAGACCAGCCCGGACCGTGAAACGTCACGATCAAGGAGGAGATTCAAGGCATCTAATATGTCTTACGCGGAGATGGCGGAGATGGTGGACATATTGCTAAAGTCGGATTATGATGCAAAGCATGGGCCGTATACCCACCCTAATCTAAGGAAGTCCAAAATAATGAAGAAAGTAGTGAAAAGTCTGAAGAAGACTTTCGGGGTGAAACGATCAAAGGAGCAGCTTAGAAAGAGGTGGTCTGACCTCAAACTGAGGGAGCCGGAGCAGTTAAGGAGCATTAAGAGAATGCTAGAAAAAAGTAAGTACTTTTCCTGGGTTCCTATTATTGTATTTCAGAACTTGCATGTTGCTCCATGTTGTTGCTTTTTACTGTTGTACCTTAGAAAATGTCATCTCTCCAAATTTTGTGGGCCCAGTAATCGTTCGTTACAGACACATCGTTCGCCCACTATATACGATGTTTTGCGAAGATACAGGGTTCCAATAATTTAGAGAGATGCCTGTTTTTATTCCATAAATGTTCGAACATTGTTGGCTAGATGATGTGTTTGGAAAGAGAATGAAATGCATACTTTAATCAGTGTAAAGGAGAGGACACTCAGCAGCTGTTTCCACATCTGGACTCTGGAGCACTGTGGGCCACCAGAACCACCTTTTTAGGGTGCCCCACACAGGTGCATCAGTGTATTTTTGGGGTGCCTTCATGTGTAAAAATTGTCATAAAAAGGTAAATAGTCAAGATTTGTATTGTCATGGATATGCATTAATGTCTGTCTGCCATCTTACCTTCCTCCTCATGTGTTCATCTAGAGACCAGACCTCCTTCACCTGGCTTCCTTTATAATCTCCTCCCAGCCTGACTCCACCCCAGGCCCTATCACAGAACACTATATTAACCTGTGCACTGCAAGCCTGCTTTGCTGATCAACGTGTTTGTTAGGCATTGTGTGTTTGGGTTCCTGCCTGCCGTGTGCTACGTCTGTCTCTCTGTTACGTTATTGGCTTGTCCCCGACTATCCCTGTCTGCTCGTGACCCTTGACCTTCAGCTCGTTCTTCGTTATCCTTGTCTGCTTGTGGCCCCTGACCTTCAGCTTGTTATTCGGTTCTCTCTATCGTGTGCTGCTGCTTCCCCTCTTTTCCCCTTATCCTACGGGGCGTGAGCTAGGAAACTCCAGGGGCCGCGACCTGGTCCCAGCCTGCAACGTAACATCCTCACCACTAGAGGCCCTGGAGAAGACCAGCTGGGTCTTAGACTCCGCGCCCTGGGGAATCTTGGCTCTCGCTTCCGTTAGGATCCCGGTTGTGCTCCTCTGGTCCCGCTTTCCACAACCACCCAGTTTCCTATCCGCAGAAGCCAGCCATAGGGTTCACTACCCCGCGGTGCACTCCTGTCCCCCTACGATGTGCATCTGTCACCTGGCCACAGGTGACCCTGACAGTTTGATCAGCCATGAACCCGGCTGACATCCCGCTTCCCGCGGATGATCCATTGCAGGGCATAGTTTGCAGACTTGAGACCCAGGAATCAAATCAGACCCAGGTGATGCGATTCCTCCAGGATCTGGCTTCTCGATTCGAGCAGCTTCAGGTCTCCTTGGGAACCCCGAATCCGCAACCCCAGGTACAACCAGCGGCTGTACCTATCGCACCAGTCGCAGCCTCACACTCACTAAGATTGCCAGCTCCGTTCCGTTTCTCTGGGGACTCCAAGGCCTGCAGGGGCTTTCTCAGCCAATGCACAATTCATTTTGAGCTTCAGCCTCAAAGCTTCCTGTCTGACCGGGCTAAGGTAGCCTATATCATTTCCCTCCTCTCCGGTGAAGCTTTGGCCTGGGCTGCCCCCCTGTGGGAGAGGAACGATCCGGTGGTTTCCAGTCTGTCCGATTTCTTGAAGCTCTTTCGTAATATCTTCGAAGAGCCGGCTCGGGCTTCTTCAGCGGCTAGTGCTGTCTTACGTCTTCGCCAAGAATCTAGTTCAGTGGGGCAATATGCTCTTCAGTTCTGTATCCACACAGCTGAATTGAGCTGGAATAATGAGGCCCTGGTCGCTACCTTTTTACATGGCCTCTCTGACCGAGTGAAAGACGAATTAGCGGGAAGAGCCATTCCTGTCGGTCTGGACGATGTAATTTCATTATGCAACCAGATCGACATTCGTTTTCAAGAGAGGTCCTTAGAAAAAAGACGCCAGCACTCTCTGGGTCCTAGCCAGTCTGAGCTCCCCTCCCTTCATTCCGTGGAGCATCCTCTACCTGCTGAAGAACCTATGCAGCTGGGCCGGACCAGACTAACCCCCGAAGAACGTGCTAGGCGCAGAACTCTGGGCTTGTGCCTCTATTGTGGGGGCAAGGGTCATTTTCGTGACTTTTGCTCGCTTCTGTCCGGAGAACGTTCGGGCGTAATACATTTGGAAGGTGGAGTATTGGACCCAGAAACATCACCTTCTCGCCTGCTCTTGCCGGTGTTCCTTCATGTAGGCACTTCTCCTCAGTCAACCCTTGCATACCTGGATTCCGGGGCTGCCGGCAATTTTATGGATTGGAGAACTGCTTCTTCTATGAAGCTTACCCTTTCACCTCTCACTACCCCATTGGTAGTCTCGGCAATTGATGGCACTGTTCTCCCAGGGGGCCCTATTTGCTTCCAGACGCTACCCATTAGGATGTCGGTAGGGATTCTCCACCAGGAGTGGATATCCTTTCTTATTCTACCCAAGGCCTCTACCCCAGTTGTATTGGGCCTCCCTTGGCTACAGCTCCACTCTCCACATGTGGACTGGGTCTCTGGGCAGATCCTGGCCTGGGGTTCCTCATGTTTCTCGTCATGTCTTCTCAAGGTGACCCCCAAGGAGAGTCTTCCGGTTGCTGCCACTTCTGTTTCTTCTGATCTTCCTGCTGCATACAGCGATTACCGGGATGTGTTCTGTAAAAAATCAGCTGAGGTGCTTCCTCCCCACAGGTCTTTTGACTGTGCTATTGATCTTGTCCCCGGAGCAACTCTACCCAGGGGTCGTACCTACCCTCTGTCCATCCCAGAGACCCAGGCCATGTCAGAGTATGTCGCAGAGAATCTGGAGAGAGGTTTCATCCGGAAATCCTCATCGCCTGCAGGGGCAGGGTTCTTTTTTGTTGCCAAAAAGGATGGTACCTTAAGACCCTGCATCGATTATCGGGGTTTAAATGCGGTTACTATTAAAAATCGATACCCCTTACCCTTAATATCTGAGCTATTCGATAGGTTGAAGGGTGCCTCCATTTTCACCAAGTTGGATCTCAGAGGCGCGTACAATCTCATTCGAATACGGGAGGGTGACGAATGGAAGACTGCATTCAACACTAGAGACGGACATTACGAATATCTGGTGATGCCTTTTGGTCTGTGTAATGCTCCAGCCGTGTTTCAAAACTTTGTCAATGAAATCTTCAGAGATCTGCTGTACCAGTTTGTTGTCATCTATCTGGATGACATTCTGATCTTTTCTGAAAATCTGCTCGTCCACAGAAACCATGTCCGCACTGTACTTCAACGTCTTAGAGAGAACAATCTCTATGCCAAGCTGGAGAAATGTTCCTTTGAATGTTCTGAGGTCCTGTTTTTGGGGTGCTTCGTCTCATGTTCGGGGCTTCGTATGGACCCTGGGAAGGTCTTGGCTATCACCAACTGGCCTCTTCCTGCTAGCCTCAAGGCCACACAGCGCTTTCTTGGCTTCACTAATTATTATAGGCAGTTCATAAGGAATTACTCTTCCATTGCCGCGCCTATTATCGCTTTGACCAAGAAGGGTGTGAATGCCAGAGACTGGCCTCCCGAAGCTGTCTCTGCATTTCACAACCTGAAACAGGCCTTTGTTTCTGGCCCCCTCTTGAGGAGACCAAATCCTGGGAATGCATTTTTTATTGAAGTGGACGCTTCCTCAATGGGGGTGGGAGCTGTGCTTCTTCAAATCTTTGAGAAGAGACGCCAACCATGTGCGTTCTTCTCCAAAAAAAATTCTCAGGCAGAGAGGAATTATGCCATCGGTGATCGGGAACTTCTCGCAATTAAATTGGCGTTAGAGGAGTGGCGTCATCTCTTGGAGGGTTCCCCTCACTCCATAACGATCTTTACCGATCACAAGAATTTACAGTATCTATAGAATGCTAAACGTCTGAATCCTAGACAGGCCAGGTGGAGTCTCTTCTTTGCCCGTTTTAATTTCACGATTACCTACAAACCTGGTTCCTGCAACGGTCGGGCTGATGCGCTCTCTAGGTCATTTGACACTTTGGACGAGGAGTCCGCCCCTGAACCTGAGCCGATCATTCCCACCTCATGCATTGTTGCCCACTCTACCACCCTGAAGTCTAAAATTCCGCCTGGTAAGACCTTTGTCCCCACTCAGCTAAGAGCTAAGATCCTTCGTTGGGGACATGATTCCAAGGTGGCAGGGCATTCTGGATTCCTCCGATCCTTCCTACTCATCAGTCGTCACTACTGGTGGCCTAATCTCCGCTCAGACGTCAAAGACTACGTTAAAGCTTGTCATGTCTGTGCTCAGTCCAAATCCTCCACACAAGCTCCTGCTGGTCTCCTCATGCCCTTGCCCATTCCTAAGGAACCCTGGGCCCATATTGCCATGGATTTTATCACCGATCTCCCACTGTCTGAGAATAATACAGTCATTTGGGTGGTAATCGATCGATTCTCCAAGATGGCTCATTTTGTTCCTCTTCCTGGTCTTCCTTCTGCCCCTGCCTTGGTTCCCATTTTCATTCGGGAAATTCTCCGCCTACATGGGGTCCCTTCTCATATTGTTTCCGACAGGGGAGTCCAATTCACGTCTCGTTTTTGGAGAGCCTTTTGCAAATCCCTCAATATTGTCTTGGATTTTTCTTCCTCTTACCATCCCCAATCCAATGGACAGACTGAGAGGGTTAATCAGGAGTTAGAGGTCTTTCTTCGCACCTTTGTGTCTTCTCACCATGACGATTGGTCCTCTCTACTCCCGTGGGCAGAATTCTCCCATAACAATCATGTGAATACCAGTTCGCAGAAGACACCCTTTTTCACAGTTTATGGAAAACACCCTCAACTTCCTCTTCCCATGATCTGTTCTCCAGACATTCCAGCTTTGGCTTCGGTTCAGGAGTCTCTCAATTCCGTTTGGGGTCACGTTCATGATTCCCTCCGGGCAGCTGCTGAAAAATTCAAAGGCTTTGCCGACCGCCGCAGGCGTAAACCGCCTTCTCTTCAGCCAGGGGACAAAGTCTGGCTCTCTACCAGGAACATCAAGCTCCGAGTTCCTTCTCTGAAGTTTGCTCCACGATTCATCGGTCCATACACGGTAACTGCTAAACTGAATCCGGTTTGTTTCAAACTCCAGATTCCTAAGAGCCTTAAAATCACTAACTCCTTTCATGTTGCTCTTCTAAAGCCTTTAGTCCTCAATAAATTCTCTCGTCCTCTCCCTACCGTGGCGCCTGTCTCTGAGGATAATCAGGAGTACGAGATCAGTCAAATTCTGGACTCCTGACTCTGTAAAGGCGTTCTTCAGTACCTCGTTCATTGGAAAGGGTTTGGTCCTGAGGAGAGGTCTTGGATCACTGCATCTGAGGTCTTTGCACCTCGTCTGTTAAAGGAGTTTCATCTGAAGTTTCCCTCTAAACCTGGGCCCAGGCGGGGAAGGGGGAGGCCTCGTAAGAGGGAGGGTACTGTCATGGATATGCATTAATGTCTGTCTGCCATCTTACCTTCCTCCTCATGTGTTCATCTAGAGACCAGACCTCCTTCACCTGGCTTCCTTTATAATCTCCTCCCAGCCTGACTCCACCCCAGGCCCTATCACAAAACACTATATTAACCTGTGCACTGCAAGCCTGCTTTGCTGATCAACGTGTTTGTTAGGCATTGTGTGTTTGGGTTCCTGCCTGCCGTGTGCTACGTCTGTCTCTCTGTTACGTTATTGGCTTGTCCCCGACTATCCCTGTCTGCTCGTGACCCTTGACCTTCGGCTCGTTCTTCGTTATCCTTGTCTGCTTGTGGCCCCTGACCTTCAGCTTGTTATTCGGTTCTCTCTATCGTGTGCTGCTGCTTCCCCTCTTTTCCCCTTATCCTACGGGGCGTGAGCTAGGAAACTCCAGCGGCCGCGACCTGGTCCCAGCCTGCAGCGTAACATCCTCACCACTAGAGGCCCTGGAGACGACCAGCTGGGTCTTAGACTCCGCGCCCTGGGGAATCTTGGCTCTCGCTTCCGTTAGGATCCCGGTTGTGCTCCTCTGGTCCCGCTTTCCACAACCACCCAGTTTCCTATCCGCAGAAGCCAGCCATAGGGTTCACTACCCCGCGGTGCACTCCTGTCCCCCTACGGTGTGGATCTGTCACCTGGCCACAGGTGACCCTGACATGTATATTTTGAAATAATGTCTTCAGCTTGTAACTCGGCCCAAACAGACACTTGTACCCCACTTCCAAGCAATGTATCATGTTCCGATTTTTTAGCTAAAATATCTGTGTGCTAAGTATACCTTTGGTTTCATTCTCATAGGGGAGAGAAGACTGGGAGGACACCACTCCAGGGAGCACAGGAACCCCACACCTTCTAAAGAACCCCAACCTCACCAAGAACACCAACCTGAGGATGTTGAGGAAGTAGAAGATATGGAGGAAGAAGTGGAGGAAGGAGAAGTGGATGACGTGGTGGAACTTGTCACCACAACAGGTCAGTATCTGTCACCACAGCTTAAGGTAAGAGATGTAGGCCTGCAGAGTTATAATTCCTTTTGTATTTTTTTATAGGGGATGAAAATGTTGTTGTGAAAGAAAGTCTGCGTTTCTCTGGTGAGAGTGCCCTATGAATCATCCAGCAAGTGATGGAGTGTAGTACAGAACTGGACAGAATTAAGCAAATAATGAATGTGATGGAGCAAACCTTTAAGGACATCATAACGGAAAATTTATTACCAAATACTTACCGTAATTTTCCTTTCCTGATAGACTCCATGGCAGACTACGTGTGGGTTAACCCCCGCCTCCTCTCCATAGCTATAGGACCCCTTACCCATAAATTTGAGCTCACCTCCACAGACAGGTGTTCCGTAACTAGCCGACTCAAATTTCAGCTCTCATATTTTATTCATGGGTGGGAACTCCGTCTGCCATGGAGTCTATCAGGAAAGGAAAATTACGGTAAGTATTTGGTAATAAATTTTCAGTTTTCCTGACAGACTCCATGGCAGACTACGTGTGGGAAATAACTAGCCAATCCACACGGGAGGGTATGCTTGAGCAAAAAATATTTAATCTTTCCCATCAACTGATAGGAAGCAGGCTCAATACAATAATGAGTCATAAAAGTATTAATGGAAGACCACGAAGCTGCCTTGCAAATCACTTCAGGAGCCACGTGTCGAGCTGCTGCCCATGAGGCTGCCATGCCTCTGGTGGAATGAGCCGTCACCGCCTCTGGAGGGGCCAAGCCCTTTGCCCTGTAGGCCTGTTGAATAGACTGAACGATCCAGGCTGCTATCGTTCTGGAGGAAGCTCTCTTTCCTTTGTTGCTGCCTAAATGTAATAAGAACAGGTAGTTAGAGTTTCTAAAAGATGAAGTGACTCTCAGATACTCTTTCAGAGTCTCGCCAACATCCAGGGGATGAGCATCTGCTGATTCTGGAGAATTGAAGGTAGGAAGGACTATTTCCTGGTTTTCGTGAAAAACTGACGTGACTTTGGGTTTAGACCCAAGCATGGGAATAAGGACCACACGGTCCGGGAAGAAAGTCAGAAAGGGTTCTTGATAACCCAGGAAGCTTATTTCTGAAACCCTTTTGGCTGAAGTAATGGCCACTAGAAAGGCCAGTTTGATTGACAAGTCTTTAACAGAAAGATCCTTGTTGTTGAGCGCTGAAAGAGCATCAAGGACGAGCGGAAGATCCCATTTGGGGAATGAGGCCTGATTCTCGAAGCCCCCCGAAAGAACTGTTGAACCAGGGGATGCGTTGTCCATGATGTTCCTGAAAATGCCGATAAGGCTGAAACTTGTACCCTGAGGGAACTGATTGACAAAGGAAGATCCAAGCCTGATTGGAGAAAACTCAGGACGTCTTGAACTCCAGGATTTCTGAAGGAATTTCCGGCAGAAGTCATGAAGCTGACCAATCTTGTCCAGATTCTGTTATAGGTTTTGTTTGTGTTAGGCTTTCTGGAGCTCATAAGGGTAGAGATTACCCTTGAGGCACACCCAAGAGACTCTAGCCTGTCCCTCTCAAAAACCAAACCATCAGACCCAGTATCGCTGGACAAGGGTGCAGGGTCGCCCCCTGAGAAAGAAGGTCCGGCCTGAGAGGAAGAGGCAGCGAGTCCCTGAAGCTCATCAGGTTCAGGAGAGGAAACCATGGCCTGCTCGGCCAGTATGGTGCTATTGTTATTACTTCGACTTTCTCCAACTGGAGCCGCTGCAGGAATTTCAGCATGATCGGAGGTGGAGGGAAGGCGTATGCCTTGTTGAATCTCCATTGGCTTGTTAATGCATCTACTCCGAAGGCTTGACTGCACCGACCTCGAGTGAAGTATCTGTCTACTTTGTGATTGCAGGGGGATGCAAACAGATCCACTTCTGGATCGATTCCCAACGATAGGATCCACTTGAATGTTTGTGGATGCAGTGACCATTCGTTGTTGTCTAGGTTGCTGCGTGACAGAAAGTCCGCTTGAATGTTCTGCTCCCCTGGAATGAAGACTGCTGTTAAGTTGAGCAGATTTCTCTGAGCCCAGGTCATGATAGGTTCAACCTCTTGGAGAAGGGTGGAGCTCCGAGTGCCCCCTTGTCTCTTCACATATGCCACAGCGGTGGTATTGTCCATTTTGAGTAGGACCGACTTCCCTTTCAGAAGGTGGGAGAAGGCTTGAAGGGCGCACCATGCCGCGTGCAGTTCCAGAACGTTTGACCCTGGAATGTGGAGACGGGCATCCCATTTGCCCTGAGCCAATTCTGCCCCACAATGTGCCCCCCAGCCCGCATTGCTGGCATCGGATGTAACAATCATCCATTGGATGGGAGCAAGGGAGTGGCATGTTAACAAGTTTTTGTGTTGAAGCCACCAGGGGAGACTGTTCCTCATTGACTGAGTAATCCTGATCAGCTGATTGAGATCGTCTGTCTTCCACTGCTGGAGGAATCCTGATTGGAAAGGACGAAGCCTCCACATTGCCCATTTGACCATGGGGGATGTGGCCACCATCGTGCTGATTATCTTCAGGCACTGTCACGCCCTTAGGTGAGGGTAGTGTAGGGCTAAGGATATTCTTTCCCGAATGACCGGGATTTTTCCTTCGGGAAGAGAGATGGTATTCTCTGCTGTGTCGAATTGGGCTCCTAGATAGGTTAGGCGTTGGGTCAGCTCTAGCTGACTTTTCTCCCGGTTTAGGAGCCATCCGAACTCTATCAATGTAGAGATCACTTGGTCTTTGTGGATCAACAGCTGCTGCTTGTCTTGGGACAGTAGTAGCAGATCGTCTAGATAATGATACAGACGCACACCCTGTATTCTGATAAGAGACACAATCGCCAACAGTACCTTGGAAAAGACTCTTGGAGAGGTCGTTAGTCCGAATGGAAGACAAATAAATTGTAAGTGTGTCAGGGAAATAGCCGAAGAAGGACTGGCAATTCTGCCCAAGACAATCATGGCCGCCATGGTGCACAGCATGACTAAGGTGGGCGGTACTTCCTCCTTGTAACCTGAACAGATCACATGACTAACTTCCTGGTCTATTTAAGCCTGCTGCTGGAGCTGCTCATTGCTGGATTATCTCTTCAGTCTCCTGTGTACCTTGACCTTGTCTCCTGATCCGTGCTTATCCGTTGTGACCCGGCTTGCCTTGACCTCGCTTCCTGATCTCCTGTGTTTGACCCTCGGCCTGCTCCTGGACTCTGCTTCCGCTTCCTGACCACCCGGCTTGACCCTCGGCTTGTACCTGGACCCTGCACGTGTATGACCTTGGCTCGCCCCTGTATATGCTCTGGACTGATCTCCTGTGTTTGACCCCCGGCCTGGCTTCCGATATCTCCGTTCATCTGAATATAACAAGCTCAGTTCTGCCTGCCTCCGCCATCCCTCAGTGGCTGAGCTCATCAGACTGCAAGCAAGCACCTGGCCAACCGTGCTTCTGTGGGCACCGCGCTCCCTGTTCCCAACTCCAGGGTGTCATGGATATGCATTAATGTCTGTCTGCCATCTTACCTTCCTCCTCATGTGTTCATCTAGAGACCAGACCTCCTTCACCTGGCTTCCTTTATAATCTCCTCCCAGCCTGACTCCACCCCAGGCCCTATCACTGAACACTATATTAACCTGTGCACTGCAAGCCTGCTTTGCTGATCAACGTGTTTGTTAGGCATTGTGTGTTTGGGTTCCTGCCTGCCGTGTGCTACGTCTGTCTCTCTGTTACGTTATTGGCTTGTCCCCGACCATCCCTGTCTGCTCGTGACCCTTGACCTTCGGCTCGTTCTTCGTTATCCTTGTCTGCTTGTGGCCCCTGACCTTCGGCTTGTTATTCGGTTCTCTCTATCGTGTGCTGCTGCTTCCCCTTATCCTACGGGGCGTGAGCTAGGAAACTCCAGGGGCCGCGACCTGGTCCCAGCCTGCAGCGTAACATCCTCACCACTAGAGGCCCTGGAGAAGACCAGCTGGGTCTTAGACTCCGCGCCCTGGGGAATCTTGGCTCTCGCTTCCGTTGGGATCCCGGTTGTGCTCCTCTGGTCCCGCTTTCCACAACCACCCAGTTTCCTATCCACAGAAGCCAGCCATAGGGTTCACTACCTCGCGGTGCACTCCTGTCCCCCTACGGTGTGCATCTGTCACCTGGCCACAGGTGACCCTGACAGTTTGATCAGCCATGAACCCGGCTGACATCCCGCTTCCCGCGGATGATCCATTGCAGGGCATAGTTCGCAGACTTGAGACCCAGGAATCAAATCAGACCCAGGTGATGCGATTCCTCCAGGATCTGGCTTCTCGATTCGAGCAGCTTCAGGTCTCCTTGGGAACCCCGAATCCGCAACCCCAAGTACAACCAGCGGCTGTACCTATCGCACCAGTCGCAGCCTCACACTCACTAAGATTGCCAGCTCCGTTCCGTTTCTCTGGGGACTCCAAGGCCTGCAGGGGGTTTCTCAGCCAATGCACTATTCATTTTGAGCTTCAGCCTCAAAGCTTCCTATCTGACCGGGCTAAGGTAGCCTATATCATTTCCCTCCTCTCCGGTGAAGCTTTGGCCTGGGCTGCCCCCCTGTGGGAGAGGAACGATCCGGTGGTTTCCAGTCTGTCCGAATTCTTGAAGCTCTTTCGTAATATCTTCGAAGAGCCGGCTCGGGCTTCTTCAGCGGCTAGTGCTGTCTTACGTCTTCGCCAAGAATCTAGTTCAGTGGGGCAATATGCTCTTCAGTTCCGTATCCACACAGCTGAATTGAGCTGGAATAATGAGGCCCTGGTCGCTACCTTTTTACATGGCCTCTCTGACCGAGTGAAAGACGAATTAGCGGGAAGAGCCATTCCCGTCGGTCTGGACGATGTAATTTCATTATGCAACCAGATCGACATTCGTTTTCAAGAGAGGTCCTTAGAAAAAAGACGCCAGCACTCTCTGGGTCCTAGCCAGTCTGAGCTCCCCTCCCTTCATTCCGTGGAGCATCCTCTACCTGCTGAAGAACCTATGCAGCTGGGCCGGACCAGACTAACCCCCGAAGAACGTGCTAGGCGCAGAACTCTGGGCTTGTGCCTCTATTGTGGGGGCAAGGGTCATTTTCGTGACTCCTGCTCGCTTCGTCCGGGAAACGCTCGGGTCTAATACATTTGGAAGGTGGAGTATTGGACCCAGAAACATCACCTTCTCGCCTGCTCTTGCCGGTGTCCCTTCATGTAGGCACTTCTCCTCAGTCAACCCTTGCATACCTGGATTCCGGGGCTGCCGGCAATTTCATGGATTGGAGAACTGCTTCTTCTATGAAGCTTACCCTTTCACCTCTCACTACCCCATTGGTAGTCTCGGCAATTGATGGCACTGTTCTCCCAGGGGGCCCTATTCGCTTCCAGACGCTACCCATTAGGATGTCGGTAGGGATTCTCCCCCAGGAGTGGATATCCTTTCTTATTCTACCCAAGGCCTCTACCCCAGTTGTATTGGGCCTCCCTTGGCTACAGCTCCACTCTCCACATGTGGACTGGGTCTCTGGGCAGATCCTGGCCTGGGGTTCCTCATGTTTCTCGTCGTGTCTTCTCAAGGTGACCCCCAAGGAGAGTCTTCCGGTTGCTGCCACTTCTGTTTCTTCTGATCTTCCCGCCGCATACAGCGATTACCGGGATGTGTTCTGTAAAAAATCAGCTGAGGTGCTTCCTCCCCACAGGTCTTTTGACTGTGCTATTGATCTTGTCCCCGGAGCAACTCTACCCAGGGGTCGTACCTACCCTCTGTCCATCCCAGAGACCCAGGCCATGTCGGAGTATGTAGCAGAGAATCTGGAGAGAGGGTTCATCCGGAAATCCTCATCGCCTGCAGGGGCAGGGTTCTTTTTTGTTGCCAAAAAGGATGGTACCTTAAGACCCTGCATCGATTATCGGGGTTTAAATGCGGTTACTATTAAAAATCGATACCCCTTACCCTTAATATCTGAGCTATTCGATAGGTTGAAGGGTGCCTCCATTTTCACCAAGTTGGATCTCAGAGGCGCGTACAATCTCATTCGAATACGGGAGGGTGACGAATGGAAGACTGCATTTAACACTAGAGACGGGCATTACGAATATCTGGTGATGCCTTTTGGTCTGTGTAATGCTCCAGCCGTGTTTCAAAACTTTGTCAATGAAATCTTCAGAGATCTGCTGTACCAGTTTGTTGTCATCTATCTGGATGACATTCTGATCTTTTCTGAAAATCTGCTCGTCCACAGAAACCATGTCCGCACTGTACTTCAACGTCTTAGAGAGAACAATCTCTATGCCAAGCTGGAGAAATGTTCCTTTGAATGTTCTGAGGTCCTGTTTTTGGGGTGCTTTGTCTCATGTTCGGGGCTTCGTATGGACCCTGGGAAGGTCTTGGCTATCACCAACTGGCCTCTTCCTGCTAGCCTCAAGGCCACACAGCGCTTTCTTGGCTTCACTAATTATTATAGGCAGTTCATAAGGAATTACTCTTCCATTGCCGCGCCTATTATCGCTTTGACCAAGAAGGGTGTGAATGCCAGAGACTGGCCTCCCGAAGCTGTCTCTGCATTTCACAACCTGAAACAGGCCTTTGTTTCTGGCCCCCTCTTGAGGAGACCAAATCCTGGGAATGCATTTTTTATTGAAGTGGACGCTTCCTCAATGGGGGTGGGAGCTGTGCTTCTTCAAATCTTTGAGAAGAGACGCCAACCATGTGCGTTCTTCTCCAAAAAAATTTCTCAGGCAGAGAGGAATTATGCCATCGGTGATCGGGAACTTCTCGCAATTAAATTGGCGTTAGAGGAGTGGCGTCATCTCTTGGAGGGTTCCCCTCACTCCATAACGATCTTTACCGATCACAAGAATTTACAGTATCTACAGAATGCTAAACGTCTGAATCCTAGACAGGCCAGGTGGAGTCTCTTCTTTGCCCGTTTTAATTTCACGATTACCTACAAACCTGGTTCCTGCAACGGTCGGGCTGATGCGCTCTCTAGGTCATTTGACACTTTGGACGAGGAGTCCGCCCCTGAACCTGAGCCGATCATTCCCACCTCATGCATTGTTGCCCACTCTACCACCCTGAAGTCTAAAATTCCGCCTGGTAAGACCTTTGTCCCCACTGAGCTAAGAGCTAAGATCCTTCGTTGGGGACATGATTCCAAGGTGGCAGGGCATTCTGGATTCCTCCGATCCTTCCTACTCATCAGTCGTCACTACTGGTGGCCTAATCTCCGCTCAGACGTCAAAGACTACGTTAAAGCTTGTCATGTCTGTGCTCAGTCCAAATCCTCCACACAAGCTCCTGCTGGTCTCCTCATGCCCTTGCCTATTCCTAAGGAACCCTGGGCCCATATTGCCATGGATTTTATCACCGATCTCCCACTGTCTGAGAATAATACAGTCATTTGGGTGGTAATCGATCGATTCTCCAAGATGGCTCATTTTGTTCCTCTTCCTGGTCTTCCTTCTGCCCCTGCCTTGGTTCCCATTTTCATTCGAGAAATTCTCCGCCTACATGGGGTCCCTTCTCATATTGTTTCCGACAGGGGGGTCCAATTCACGTCTCGTTTTTGGAGAGCCTTTTGCAAATCCCTCAATATTGTCTTGGATTTTTCTTCTTCTTACCATCCCCAATCCAATGGACAGACTGAGAGGGTTAATCAGGAGTTAGAGGTCTTTCTTCGCACCTTTGTGTCTTCTCACCATGACGATTGGTCCTCTCTACTCCCGTGGGCAGAATTCTCCCATAACAATCATGTGAATACCAGTTCGCAGAAGACACCCTTTTTCACAGTTTATGGAAAACACCCTCAACTTCCTCTTCCTATGATCTGTTCTCCAGACATTCCAGCTTTGGCTTCGGTTCAGGAGTCTCTCAATTCCGTTTGGGGTCACGTTCATGATTCCCTCCGGGCAGCTGCTGAAAAATTCAAAGGCTTTGCCGACCGCCGCAGGCGTAAACCGCCTTCTCTTCAGCCAGGGGACAAAGTCTGGCTCTCTACCAGGAACATCAAGCTCCGAGTTCCTTCTCTGAAGTTTGCTCCACGATTCATCGGTCCATACACGGTAACTGCTAAACTGAATCCGGTTTGTTTCAAACTCCAGATTCCTAAGAGCCTTAAAATCACTAACTCCTTTCATGTTGCTCTTCTAAAGCCTTTAGTCCTCAATAAATTCTCTCGTCCTCTTCCTACCGTGGCGCCTGTCTCTGAGGATAATCAGGAGTACGAGATCAGTCAAATTCTGGACTCCCGACTCTGTAAAGGCGTTCTTCAGTACCTCGTTCATTGGAAAGGGTTTGGTCCTGAGGAGAGGTCTTGGATCACTGCATCTGAGGTCTTTGCACCTCGTCTGTTAAAGGAGTTTCATCTGAAGTTTCCCTCTAAACCTGGGCCCAGGCGGGGAAGGGGGAGGCCTCGTAAGAGGGAGGGTACTGTCATGGATATGCATTAATGTCTGTCTGCCATCTTACCTTCCTCCTCATGTGTTCATCTAGAGACCAGACCTCCTTCACCTGGCTTCCTTTATAATCTCCTCCCAGCCTGACTCCACCCCAGGCCCTATCACTGAACACTATATTAACCTGTGCACTGCAAGCCTGCTTTGCTGATCAACGTGTTTGTTAGGCATTGTGTGTTTGGGTTCCTGCCTGCCGTGTGCTACGTCTGTCTCTCTGTTACGTTATTGGCTTGTCCCCGACCATCCCTGTCTGCTCGTGACCCTTGACCTTCGGCTCGTTCTTCGTTATCCTTGTCTGCTTGTGGCCCCTGACCTTCGGCTTGTTATTCGGTTCTCTCTATCGTGTGCTGCTGCTTCCCCTTATCCTACGGGGCGTGAGCTAGGAAACTCCAGGGGCCGCGACCTGGTCCCAGCCTGCAGCGTAACATCCTCACCACTAGAGGCCCTGGAGAAGACCAGCTGGGTCTTAGACTCCGCGCCCTGGGGAATCTTGGCTCTCGCTTCCGTTGGGATCCCGGTTGTGCTCCTCTGGTCCCGCTTTCCACAACCACCCAGTTTCCTATCCACAGAAGCCAGCCATAGGGTTCACTACCTCGCGGTGCACTCCTGTCCCCCTACGGTGTGCATCTGTCACCTGGCCACAGGTGACCCTGACACAGGGTCGCGCTGCACTCACCCGCAAGGGGAGCCCTCTTAGCATCTCGATCTCCATACTCGTTCCTGACAGTATAATCCAGCCATGTCAGAGATCGACAGAGTCGCTTCCCCTATAGAGGCTATGTGCCAGCAGATCACCGCACTTACCCAAACAGTGCAAAGACTACAAGACGCCCATGAGCAATTAGAGGGTCACCTGCATCACTTGTCTTCCAATCCTATATCTCCTGATCCAAGATCTACCTCCAGTTGTACTCCCTCTGCTGCAATGTCTCAGGAGGTTCCTCTCATGGTGCCGATCCCGCTTCCTGAACCACGTGTGCCGACCCCTGAACGGTTCTCGGGGGACTGAAGAAAGTTTAGGACTTTTAAAAATTCCTGCCTACTATACCTGGCTCTTCAACCAGGAACTTTCTCCTTGGAGAATATTAAAGTTGGTTTCATTATCTCCTTACTCTTGGACGACCCCCAGGTGTGGGCCCATGGGCTACTGGAACAGAAGAGCCCCATTACTGACTCTGTTGACACTTTCTTCACAGCTATGGCCCAGTTGTACGATGATCCCCAACGTACGACTACGGCTGAGAATGCCCTGCACACCCTGCAGCAGGGGCAACTTCCCGCAGAGGATTACACTGTGGACTTCCGCACATAGGACACGCAGACACATGTTGGAATCAAGCTGCCCTGAAGTACCAATATCGTCTGGGCCTATCGGAGTCCCCCAAGGACGAGCTGGCCAGGGTAGCAATCCCGGATACCTTGGAGGGCCTCATCCAGTTAGCCATACAACTGGACAGACGCCTACGTGAACGTCTATTCGAGAAGTCTCTCCAATCAGCTCAAGGACTGCCAGAATCCTCTTTTTCTCTCGCCTCCAGTCCACCCATACCTGAAGTCAAGCCCAGACAGATGGGCCTGTTTCGGCCTGCTCTATCACCTGAGGAAAGACTCTACCGTCGAAAGGCGCACCTTTGCTTTTACTGTGGAGACAATGGCCATTTCTTACAAAATTGCCACCTCAGGGCGAAGAAACCATTCTTCAAACCCCCAGTACATTGTCAAGTGTCAGGACTTACCTCATCTCACCCTGTCCTCGCTATCTCCCTATCGGTGGCCAGGGAAGAGATCCGGCTTTCAGCCATCATCGACTCTGGGGCCTGCAGCTGCTTCCTAGACATCAACTTGGCCAAAGGACTTGGAATTCCCCTTGTTACCAAGAAGCAGCAGTTAACAGTTCATTTGGCTGATGGATCTCTACCCAGTTCTGGACTGATAACCCATGAGACCCTGCCAATCCCTATGACAACCAGCTCTGGCCACAAGGAACTGGTACGTTTCAATGTTTTGTGCTCTCCTCTGTTTCCGGTCATTCTGGGAGTTCCCTGGTTACGAGCACACAACCCTCACATTGACTGGCTGAAGAATGAAGTGCTGTTTTCATCTGCTTACTGTCAGCAGAATTGTCTGCCCCCTGGCCCTAAGGACTTTACCAGCTGCCTGACCATACAACCTGTTTCTAGTTCCAATCCTCATGTACCCTCTGCCTACCTAGAATTTCTGGATGTATTCGACAAGAAGGGAGCAGACTCCCTTCCACCTCATCGTCCCTACGACTGCCCTATTGACTTGCTCCCAGGCTCCGAAATTCCCTTTGGTCGTATCTTCCCTTTATCAGAGACTGAACTCGAAATATTACGACTCTATGTCGATGAAAACCTGGAAAAGGGATTAATTCGTCCCTCTTCTTCCCCTGCAGGTGCTGGCATATTTTTTGTCGAAAAAAAGGATAAAACGCTTAGGCCTTGTATAGACTACCGAGATCTGAATAAGATCACTAGCAAAAATCGCTATCCACTCCCTCTCATCCCGGAACTCTTCCAACGATTCCGTTCTGCCCAAGTTTTCTCCAAACTGGACTTACGAGGTGCTTATAATCTGGTTCGCATTCGAGAGGGGGATGAGTGGAAAACAGCTTTCCGAACTCGTTTCGGACATTTCGAATATTTGGTGATGCCTTTTGGCCTCTGCAATGCTCCAGCCACGTTCCAGCACTTTGTGAACGACATTTTCCGAGACCATCTTGACAACTTTCTCATTGTATACCTGGATGACATCCTTGTCTTCTCAGCCACGCTGGAGATTCATCGAGTGCACATGAAAAAGGTACTAACTATTCTAAGAACGCATGGACTATATGTAAAAGCCGAAAAATGTGACTTTGAGAAAGAATCTATCCAGTTTTTGGGTCTTGTCATATCTACGAAAGGAGTGGCCATGGATCCCCAGAAAGTAAAAGCGATCCTGGAGTGGCCTGTCCCCTCCAACAAGAAGGGTGTTCAAAGGTTTATTGGCTTTTCAAACTTTTACAGACGATTTATTAAGAACTTTTCAGCCATTATATCACCCATTACCCAACTAACCCGTTTGCATTCCAGATTCCAGTGGTCCCCGGAGGCTCAGGCAGCTTTCGACAGACTTAAAACAGCGTTTGTTTCAGCACCAGTTCTTCAGCATCCTGACCATGCATTGCCCTACATTTTGGAAGTCGATGCCTACGAAGTGGCCACAGGAGCTATCCTTTCCCAACGACAGGGCCCCAAATCATTGTTACATCCGGTAGCCTTTTCCTCTCGAAAAATGACACAACCGGAAAGAAATTACGACGTCGGAGATCGGGAGCTTTTGGCCATCAAAACAGCCCTGGAAGAGTGGAGATATTTACTTGAAGGTGCAGCACATCCCATTATGATCTTTACCGATCATAAAAATTTAGAATATCTGAGAACTGCAAAACGTTTGAGACCGCGTCAAGCTCGGTGGGCGTTATTCTTTTCGAGATTCAATTTCCACATCTCGTTTCGTCCCGGATCTAAAAATGGAAAGGCGGATGCTCTGTCTCGGATGTTCCCAGACACCCCTGAAGAAACCACTCCCGGTACAATCCTGTCCACACAAAATTTCCTTCTTATTCAGCCAGACCTAAAAGCATCCATTGTACAAGCCTCTCTTCACTGCCCAGAGTCGGAAATTTCTACCTTAAGGAGTCACAAGGGATTTCTGTGGCATCAGGACAAAATCTTTGTCCCCCAGGAAGTTAGACTGCAGACCTTGAAAAGATTTCATGATCACCAGCTGGCCGGGCATTTCGGGGTCCGGAAGACGATCGACCTTGTCCAACGTTACCTATGGTGGCCTTCCCTAAGATCAGACTGTAAAAAATATGTTGAGTCCTGTTTGGTTTGCCAGCGTAACAAGGGTCCCAAGACCAGGTCTTGGGGTCTATTAAGACCCTTACCAGTTCCGGAGCAGCCTTGGAAAAACATCTCTATGGACTTCATAGTCGATCTCCCTCCATCAGAGAACTTTACAACAATCTTGGTAGTAGTGGACCGACTATCAAAGATGGCCCACTTCCTGCCCATGCTTGGCACCCCCTCCGCCATGGACACTGCAAAAATTTTCATTAAGGAGATAGTCAGACTTCATGGGTTACCCGACAATATAGTCTCCGATAGAGGGGTTCAATTCACCTCTGGTTTCTGGAAGAATCTTTGTAAGATCTTGTCAATTGACTTATGTCTTTCTTCTGCTTACCACCCTCAAAGTAATGGCCAAACAGAAAGAACGAACCAGACCTTAGAGCAATACCTGCGGTGCTTCTGCTCTTTCTCCCAAGATGACTGGGTCTCCTTGCTACCTTGTGCGGAATTTTCATACAATAATACCATACACACGGCCACCAATCAGTCACCCTTTTGGACAAACTATGGCTTTCACCCATCCTTTCTTCCCAACACCATTCCTGAATCTCCGGTACCAGCCGTTCAGGATAGGATAAACTTCTTCCAAACCAATTACCGAATCCTTCAGGAGACCATGCGAAAGGCTCAGGAAGACTTCAAGAAACAACATGACAGGAGTAGGGATGAGCTTCGTGTTCGAGTCGAACATACGTTCGACTCGAACATCGGCTGTTCGATCGTTCGACGAAGATCGAACGATTTGGGCCGTTCGCGCCAAATTCGAGTGACGCGAACGGCCCACAATGCACTACGCCATCGCAGTGTCATCCAGGCGCTGTGATTGGCCAAGCATGCACTGTGACCCCGCATGCTTGGCCAATCACAGCGCCGGCAGCGAGGAGAGCAATGATTGGCCACAGGCAGGATGCCTGTGGCCAATTATTGCTGAGGGTGTTTAGTACACGCCCCACACTATAAAAGGCCGCCAGCACGGCGGCCTAGTGTAGTGTGTTCCGGAGCAGGGATAGAGCAGCATAGGCAGGGACAGTGACTTTTATTTCTTTCTTGCTTAACCTGGATTCCTTTAGTTTAGGGAAAGAGAAGGATAGGTAGGGAGAGTGTCAGTGTGTTTTGTGCTTGTGCTATATTGTGCTTAAAAAAAACATTTTTTCTAGGGACAGAAAACTGTAGGTAGGGAGAGTGTGTCAGTTTCTTTCACTGTCAAAGTCCTTGTTTCCAGGGACCTGGAAGGACAGTGAGTGAATTCTCCTTGTGCTAAATTGTGCTTAAAAAAAACATTTTTTCTAGGGACAGAAAACTGTAGGTAGGGAGAGTGTGTCAGTTTCTTTCACTGTCAAAGTCCTTGTTTCCAGGGACCTGGAAGGACAGTGAGTGAATTCTCCTTGTGCTAAATTGTGCTTAAAAAAAACATTTTTTCTAGGGACAGAAAACTGTAGGTAGGGAGAGTGTGTCAGTTTCTTTCACTGTCAAAGTCCTTGTTTCCAGGGACCTGGAAGGACAGTGAGTGAATTCTCCTTGTGCTAAATTGTGCTTAAAAAAAACATTTTTTCTAGGGACAGAAAACTGTAGGTAGGGAGAGTGTGTCAGTTTCTTTCACTGTCAAAGTCCTTGTTTCCAGGGACCTGGAAGGACAGTGAGTGAATTCTCCTTGTGCTAAATTGTGCTTAAAAAAAACATTTTTTCTAGGGACAGAAAACTGTAGGTAGGGAGAGTGTGTCAGTTTCTTTCACTGTCAAAGTCCTTGTTTCCAGGGACCTGGAAGGACAGTGAGTGAATTCTCCTTGTGCTAAATTGTGCTTAAAAAAAACATTTTTTCTAGGGACAGAAAACTGTAGGTAGGGAGAGTGTGTCAGTTTCTTTCACTGTCAAAGTCCTTGTTTCCAGGGACCTGGAAGGACAGTGAGTGAATTCTCCTTGTGCTAAATTGTGCTTAAAAAAAACATTTTTTCTAGGGACAGAAAACTGTAGGTAGGGAGAGTGTGTCAGTTTCTTTCACTGTCAAAGTCCTTGTTTCCAGGGACCTGGAAGGACAGTGAGTGAATTCTCCTTGTGCTAAATTGTGCTTAAAAAAAACATATTTTCTAGGGACAGAAAACTGTAGGTAGGGAGAGTGTGTCAGTTTCTTTCACTGTCAAAGTCCTTGTTTCCAGGGACCTGGAAGGACAGTGAGTGAATTCTCCTTGTGCTAAATTGTGCTTAAAAAAAACATTTTTTCTAGGGACAGAAAACTGTAGGTAGGGAGAGTGTGTCAGTTTCTTTCACTGTCAAAGTCCTTGTTTCCAGGGACCTGGAAGGACAGTGAGTGAATTCTCCTTGTGCTAAATTGTGCTTAAAAAAAACATTTTTTCTAGGGACAGAAAACTGTAGGTAGGGAGAGTGTGTCAGTTTCTTTCACTGTCAAAGTCCTTGTTTCCAGGGACCTGGAAGGACAGTGAGTGAATTCTCCTTGTGCTAAATTGTGCTTAAAAAAAACATTTTTTCTAGGGACAGAAAACTGTAGGTAGGGAGAGTGTGTCAGTTTCTTTCACTGTCAAAGTCCTTGTTTCCAGGGACCTGGAAGGACAGTGAGTGAATTCTCCTTGTGCTAAATTGTGCTTAAAAAAAACATTTTTTCTAGGGACAGAAAACTGTAGGTAGGGAGAGTGTGTCAGTTTCTTTCACTGTCAAAGTCCTTGTTTCCAGGGACCTGGAAGGACAGTGAGTGAATTCTCCTTGTGCTAAATTGTGCTTAAAAAAAACATTTTTTCTAGGGACAGAAAACTGTAGGTAGGGAGAGTGTGTCAGTTTCTTTCACTGTCAAAGTCCTTGTTTCCAGGGACCTGGAAGGACAGTGAGTGAATTCTCCTTGTGCTAAATTGTGCTTAAAAAAAACATATTTTCTAGGGACAGAAAACTGTAGGTAGGGAGAGTGTGTCAGTTTCTTTCACTGTCAAAGTCCTTGTTTCCAGGGACCTGGAAGGACAGTGAGTGAATTCTCCTTGTGCTAAATTGTGCTTAAAAAAAACATTTTTTCTAGGGACAGAAAACTGTAGGTAGGGAGAGTGTGTCAGTTTCTTTCACTGTCAAAGTCCTTGTTTCCAGGGACCTGGAAGGACAGTGAGTGAATTCTCCTTGTGCTAAATTGTGCTTAAAAAAAACATTTTTTCTAGGGACAGAAAACTGTAGGTAGGGAGAGTGTGTCAGTTTCTTTCACTGTCAAAGTCCTTGTTTCCAGGGACCTGGAAGGACAGTGAGTGAATTCTCCTTGTGCTAAATTGTGCTTAAAAAAAACATTTTTTCTAGGGACAGAAAACTGTAGGTAGGGAGAGTGTGTCAGTTTCTTTCACTGTCAAAGTCCTTGTTTCCAGGGACCTGGAAGGACAGTGAGTGAATTCTCCTTGTGCTAAATTGTGCTTAAAAAAAACATTTTTTCTAGGGACAGAAAACTGTAGGTAGGGAGAGTGTGTCAGTTTCTTTCACTGTCAAAGTCCTTGTTTCCAGGGACCTGGAAGGACAGTGAGTGAATTCTCCTTGTGCTAAATTGTGCTTAAAAAAAACATTTTTTCTAGGGACAGAAAACTGTAGGTAGGGAGAGTGTGTCAGTTTCTTTCACTGTCAAAGTCCTTGTTTCCAGGGACCTGGAAGGACAGTGAGTGAATTCTCCTTGTGCTAAATTGTGCTTAAAAAAAACATTTTTTCTAGGGACAGAAAACTGTAGGTAGGGAGAGTGTGTCAGTTTCTTTCACTGTCAAAGTCCTTGTTTCCAGGGACCTGGAAGGACAGTGAGTGAATTCTCCTTGTGCTAAATTGTGCTTAAAAAAACATTTTTTCTAGGGACAGAAAACTGTAGGTAGGGAGAGTGTGTCAGTTTCTTTCACTGTCAAAGTCCTTGTTTCCAGGGACCTGGAAGGACAGTGAGTGAATTCTCCTTGTGCTAAATTGTGCTTAAAAAAAACATTTTTTCTAGGGACAGAAAACTGTAGGTAGGGAGAGTGTGTCAGTTTCTTTCACTGTCAAAGTCCTTGTTTCCAGGGACCTGGAAGGACAGTGAGTGAATTCTCCTTGTGCTAAATTGTGCTTAAAAAAAACATTTTTTCTAGGGACAGAAAACTGTAGGTAGGGAGAGTGTGTCAGTTTCTTTCACTGTCAAAGTCCTTGTTTCCAGGGACCTGGAAGGACAGTGAGTGAATTCTCCTTGTGCTAAATTGTGCTTAAAAAAAACATTTTTTCTAGGGACAGAAAACTGTAGGTAGGGAGAGTGTGTCAGTTTCTTTCACTGTCAAAGTCCTTGTTTCCAGGGACCTGGAAGGACAGTGAGTGAATTCTCCTTGTGCTAAATTGTGCTTAAAAAAAACATTTTTTCTAGGGACAGAAAACTGTAGGTAGGGAGAGTGTGTCAGTTTCTTTCACTGTCAAAGTCCTTGTTTCCAGGGACCTGGAAGGACAGTGAGTGAATTCTCCTTGTGCTAAATTGTGCTTAAAAAAAACATTTTTTCTAGGGACAGAAAACTGTAGGTAGGGAGAGTGTGTCAGTTTCTTTCACTGTCAAAGTCCTTGTTTCCAGGGACCTGGAAGGACAGTGAGTGAATTCTCCTTGTGCTAAATTGTGCTTAAAAAAAACATTTTTTCTAGGGACAGAAAACTGTAGGTAGGGAGAGTGTGTCAGTTTCTTTCACTGTCAAAGTCCTTGTTTCCAGGGACCTGGAAGGACAGTGAGTGAATTCTCCTTGTGCTAAATTGTGCTTAAAAAAACATTTTTTCTAGGGACAGAAAACTGTAGGTAGGGAGAGTGTGTCAGTTTCTTTCACTGTCAAAGTCCTTGTTTCCAGGGACCTGGAAGGACAGTGAGTGAATTCTCCTTGTGCTAAATTGTGCTTAAAAAAAACATTTTTTCTAGGGACAGAAAACTGTAGGTAGGGAGAGTGTGTCAGTTTCTTTCACTGTCAAAGTCCTTGTTTCCAGGGACCTGGAAGGACAGTGAGTGAATTCTCCTTGTGCTAAATTGTGCTTAAAAAAAACATTTTTTCTAGGGACAGAAAACTGTAGGTAGGGAGAGTGTGTCAGTTTCTTTCACTGTCAAAGTCCTTGTTTCCAGGGACCTGGAAGGACAGTGAGTGAATTCTCCTTGTGCTAAATTGTGCTTAAAAAAAACATTTTTTCTAGGGACAGAAAACTGTAGGTAGGGAGAGTGTGTCAGTTTCTTTCACTGTCAAAGTCCTTGTTTCCAGGGACCTGGAAGGACAGTGAGTGAATTCTCCTTGTGCTAAATTGTGCTTAAAAAAACATTTTTTCTAGGGACAGAAAACTGTAGGTAGGGAGAGTGTGTCAGTTTCTTTCACTGTCAAAGTCCTTGTTTCCAGGGACCTGGAAGGACAGTGAGTGAATTCTCCTTGTGCTAAATTGTGCTTAAAAAAAACATTTTTTCTAGGGACAGAAAACTGTAGGTAGGGAGAGTGTGTCAGTTTCTTTCACTGTCAAAGTCCTTGTTTCCAGGGACCTGGAAGGACAGTGAGTGAATTCTCCTTGTGCTAAATTGTGCTTAAAAAAAACATTTTTTCTAGGGACAGAAAACTGTAGGTAGGGAGAGTGTGTCAGTTTCTTTCACTGTCAAAGTCCTTGTTTCAAGGGACAGAGAAGGACACCTGAAGGTAGCCCTTATTGCTTTTTTCCCATCTCCCTGCAGGCCATCTATTAGAATGTCTGGAAGGCAAACAAGGAGAGGCAGACAGTCAGGAGGCAATAAAAGAGGGCAAGCAGGCTCTGTGTCTGGGGGCAACAGTGCTGGTCGTGGACGCGGTGCATTGTCATCAGCACATGGCCATGGGACACGCTTGTCCTTCTTTTCGGCAGCTGGACATGTTGAGCCACA
Organism: Rana muscosa; assembly: GCA_029206835.1. Classification (NCBI taxonomy): domain Eukaryota; kingdom Metazoa; phylum Chordata; class Amphibia; order Anura; family Ranidae; genus Rana; species Rana muscosa. The sequence continues at coordinate 277,589,977 of CM055127.1, read as the reverse complement.
TCATGCCGAAGACTTGGTAGAGTGGATGACCAAGCCCTCCTCCTCCTCCTCATCCTCTCTCACCCAGGCTCAGGGTACTGGAAAAGCAGCTGCCAAAGCGTCCTCTTCCCTGGTATCAATGTCAGACTCATCATCAGTCACTCCTTCCCTAGACCCACCATGTCCTCCTCCTGAGGAGTCCCCCGAACTGTTTCAGCACAGTGTTGGGTACATGCTCCAGGAGGATGCCCAGCGTTTCGAAGGGTCTGATGATGAAACCCAGCTAGAGGAAGGCAGTAGCGTGAGAGCAGACAGAGGGGATGCTCAAGAAGGACACCAATCTGGCAGTCATGTTCCAGCAGCTGCAGCATACTGCCAGATTGGCTCCAGTGATGAGGAGGGAGGTGATGATGAGGTCACTGACTCCACGTGGGTGCCTAATAGGAGAGAGGAGGAGGAGGAGGATGAGGAGGAGGCACATCTCCAACGAGGCAGGATGCCCTTTGGTGGCCAGCGTAAGGGCAGTACACCGACGGAATCACACCGCAGAGCTCCGCCTGTGCAGGGCGCTGCCTCTGCCCGTCATTCAAAAAGTTCTTTGGTGTGGGCCTTTTTTGAGGCTAGTGCATCAGATCGCACAGCTGCTGTTTGCAACATATGTCTCAAGCGTATATCGCGTGGCCAAAACATCAGCCGCTTGGGTACCACATGCCTGACCAGACATATGTTGACCTGCCATGCAGCTCGTTGGCAAGCCTACCTCAAAGACCCACACCAAAGAACAAAGCGGACCTCTCCTTGCACCGCATCAGCTGGGATCTCCAACCCCACTATAACTTCAGTCCTCTCTGAAACATGCACTGAGAGGAATGAAGGTGTAGAATTAGGTGTGTCACAGCCAAGTACTTGCGGCCACTCTGCTAGCAGTACACCGACGTCCGATTCTAGCAGGCAAATTTCCCTGCCCCAGCTGCTGGACCGTCGAAAGAAGTTCACTCCCAGCCATCCACATGCCCAGCGGTTGAATGCTAGCTTGGCTAAATTGCTAGCGCTTCAACTGCTGCCTTTTCAGTTGGTAGACTCGGCCCCCTTCCGTGAGTTTGTGCAATGTGCGGTTCCTCAGTGGCAGGTTCCCAAACGCCACTTTTTCTCACGGAAGGCTATTCCGGCTCTCTACCGGCATGTGGAAGGCAATGTCTTGGCCTCGCTGGACAGGGCGGTCAGCGGTAAGGTGCATATTACCGCTGACTCATGGTCCAGCAGGCATGGACAGGGACGTTACCTTTCTTTCACGGCCCATTGGGTCACTCTTTTGGCAGCTGGGAAGGATGCAGGACAAGGTGCAGTAGTGTTGGAGGTTGTCCCACCGCCACGCCTCCAAAATGCTACTACTGGTTGTGACACACCTCTCTCCTCCACCCCCTCCTCTTCTTCTTCCTCCATGGCCTCTTCCTGTGGTTTGTCCTATGAACCAGCGGTGCTCCGTAGCCGTTCACGGGGCTACGCAAGTACGCAGGCAAAAAGATGCCATGCCGTGCTTGCGCTGGTGTGTTTGGGGGACAGAAGCCACACTGGGGCAGAGGTCCTGTCTGCTCTGCAGGGCCAGGCCGAGAGGTGGTTGACGCCACGCCAGCTTAAGCCAGGAATGGTGGTTTGCGACAATGGCACCAACCTCCTCTCCGCCCTCCGACAGGGACAACTGACCCATGTGCCCTGTGTGGCTCACGTCCTTAACCTGGTGGTGCAGCGGTTCTTGGGCAGGTACCCGGGCTTACAGGATGTCCTGAGGCAGGCCAGGAAAGTCTGTGTGCATTTCCGCAGATCTTATAATGCCAGTGCTCGCCTGGCTGAGCTGCAAAAGGAGTTGAACCTGCCCAAGAACCGCCTTATATGTGACATGCCCACCAGGTGGAACTCAACATTGGCCATGCTGCAGCGGCTGCACACGCAGCAGAGGGCCATCAATGAGTACCTGTGCGACTACGGCACCAGGACAGGGTCAGGGGAGCTTGGTTTTTTTTCTCCACGCCAGTGGGGCATGATCAGGGATGCATGCACTGTCCTGGCACCATTTGAGGAGGCCACGAGGATGGTGAGCAGTGACAGTGCATGCATCAGTGACACTGTACCTCTTGTCCACCTGTTGGAGCACACGCTGCGTGGAATAATGGACAGGGCACTTGAGGCAGAACAGAGGCAGGAAGAGGAGGACTTCCTTGCCTCTCAAGGCCCCCTTTACCCAGACAGTGTTCCTTCTGTCCCACCCATCGCACAGGAAGAGGAGGAGGAGGAGGAGGAGGAGGAGGATTGTGTCAGCATGGAGGTGGAGGCTGGCACTCAGCATCATCAGCAGCAGTCTTTTAGGGATGATTTACAGTCCCAAGAAACCAGTGGACTTGTACGTGGCTGGGAGGAGGTGGCTGTGGATCATGTCGTCCTTAGTGACCCAGAGGACTCCGGAGCGAATGCCTCAGCAAACCTACGCTGCATGGCCTCCCTGATCCTGCAAAGTCTGCGGAAGGATCCTCGTATTCTTCGGATCAAGGAGAGGGACCATTACTGGCTGGCCACTCTCCTTGATCCACGGTACAAGGGTAAGGTTGCGGACCTTATGTTACCGTCGCAGAGGGAGCAGAGGATGAGACAACTCCGGGAGGCCTTGCAGAAAGGTCTGTGCAACGCGTTCCCAGAGACTGGGAGGTTACAAACTCCTGGTCCTGGACAACGAGTTGCTGAGGCTTCGGCCAGTCAAAGAAGGAGCGGTGGGGAAGGTGGCCGTCTGACCGATGCGTTCAGACAATTCTTTAGTCCGCAGCCCCAAAGTATGATCGGTTCCAGCAACCATCGCCAGCGTCTGATAAACATGGTGCAGGAATATCTAGGGGCAAGGTCAGACTTGGACACCTTCCCCACCGAAAATCCTCTGGCTTACTGGGTCTTGAGGATGGATCACTGGCCAGAGCTTGCACAGTATGCAATTGAGCTACTGGCCTGTCCTGCATCCAGCGTTCTTTCGGAACGCACATTCAGTGCTGCTGGAGGATTTGTCACGGATCACAGGGTGCGCCTGTCCACCGACTCGGTTGATCGACTGACTTTCATCAAGATGAACCAGTCTTGGATCACCACCAGCTACCACACACCTGATGCTGATATAACAGACTAATTGATTTTAACATGTCACATCCCTTCAAGACTGATGCTGATGCTGAGTGCCTGTGCTGTTATGTTGACTGGCTATCCTCCTCCTCCGAGTCCTCAATGATACGATTGATGATGATAGCTTGGAAGATCATTTTTGTTTATGGGTGCCGCCACCAGTGGCTAAGGCCCAATTTTTCAGCCCCTGTTTTACAGGGGCGTGTAATTACAATTTTTTTAGCAATAATTTGCCATAGGGCTCATTGCTGTGCTCCAAGTACAGTATCTGTGAGGGGTTGGAGTGTTGTGGCACCAGTGCCTAAGGCCCAATTTTTCAGCCCCTGTTTAACAGGGGCGTGTCATTACAATTTTTGAAGCAATACTTTGCAACAGGGCTCATTGCTGTGCTCCAAGTACAGTATCTGTGAGGGGTTGTAGTGTTGTGCCACCAGTGCCTAAGGCCCAATTTTTCAGCCCCTGTTCAACAGGGGCATGCAATTACAATTCTTGATCTAATAATTCACAGCAGGGTCCATTGCTGCACCCACCAAGAGTAACTCTGAGGGCTTACAGTCTTGTGGCAACGCCACCACCACCACCACCACGAAAGGCCCAATTTTTCAGCCCCTGTTCAAAAGGGGCATGTAATTACAATTCTTGATCTAATAATTCACAGCAGGGCCCATTGCTGCACCCACCAAGAGTAACTGTCAGGGCTTACAGTGTTGTGGCACCAGCACCACCATCAAAGCCCCAATTTTTACTACCACTGTTCAACAATTATATGTAATTAAAATTCCTGATATAATAGTTGACAGCAGGGCGTTCCAGCACCAACCAAGAGTAACTGAGTGCTTACAGTGTTGTGCCAACACCAACAACTAAGGGGCCTATTTCTGCAGAGTATATACGGCAGGTCCCTACTTTCAAACATCCAACTTACAAACGACTCCTACTTGCAAACGAAAGAAGACAACAGGAAGTGAGAGGAAATCTACCCCTAGAAAGGAAAATTCTCTCCTGTAAGAATAAATATGGGAGAAAGGGGTCTCATCTGTACTGATGCTTTATCAGCAATCCTTGTTTCAAGAAAAACACCACATTTCAAAAACAGTTGTCATTGGGACGGAAAGTGAGGTGAAATGTTCTGAACAGGGGCACAGACAGCAAAACAAATGTTACAGGGGTGATAACCCTTACCTATGTTTCCCAAAAAGTTTAAAAATAGATTTTTGGGCTGGAGCTACACTTCAACAATGTACCTGTTCAAAATTACAAACAGATTCTACATAAGAACAAACCTACAGTCCCTGTCTTGTATGCACCGCCTGTATACGGCTGTTCAGAGTATATAGGGCCTTTTTTATTTTATGTGCGGGGTTCCCCTTAATATCCATACAAGACCCAAAGGGGCTGGTAATGGGCTGGGGTAGGGGGGGGGTCATGGGGTAGCTATGCCATTTTTCTTAAAGAATTTCATCCATATTACCGGGACCAGACATTACATTAAAGCCGCAAGCAGTTTTAAATGGCTTTTTTTTTCCTTTAGAAGTGTCATTTTGTGCAGGGACAGTTCTAAACACGGGAAACACGTGGCACTTCACAGGCATACTTTAGACACCCCCCAGGTACGATATTTAAAGGAATATTTGACTTTTTTTTTTTCACTTTATGCATCATTAAAATGACTGCTCCCGAAAAACGACCGTTTTTAAAACTTCTTTTTGCATTGATACATGTCCCCTGGTGCAGAACCCGGGTTCCCAAACCCTATTTATGACAATAACATGCATAATAGTTGTTATAATTAGCACTTTGGAATTCGAACGTTCGCATCCATTGTATTTAATAGGGTTCTAATGTTCGTTCGAACTTTCGGTCCGTTCGCGGGTTCTGGTGCGAACCGAACCCGGGGGTGTTCGGCTCATCACTAGACAGGAGAAAGAGAGGGAATCCCATCTACAAGGTGGGTGACAAGGTATGGCTTTCCTCTATTAACCTCAGACTTTCTTGCCCTTCCAGGAAGCTTGGTCCAAGGTTTGTGGGTCCATTCGAGATCAAGAAGGAAGTGAACCCTGTGGCTTTTGAACTCGCTTTACCGGCCTCCTACAAGATCCATCCGGTGTTCCACGTCTCCCTTCTGAAACCAGCTGTGCCAAGTCCATTTCCAGGAAGAGAGGAGTTGCCACCTCCACCAGTTATCGTAGGTAACGATACCGAATATGAAGTTGAAGCCATCCTAGATTGCTGGAAAAGAGGTAGGCAGACTCAATTTCTTGTTAAATGGAAGGGGTATTCTTCAGAGGAAAATTCTTGGGAACCAATGGATAATTTACATGCTCCAAGACTTTTGCAAAATTTCCGCAACAGGTACCCAGAAAGATGGTCTAGGTTGGGCATCCAGAGGCTGCCCCTCGGGGGGGGGGCACTGTCAGGGAAATAGCCGAAGAAGGACTGGCAATTCTGCCCAAGACAATCATGGCCGCCATGGTGCACAGCATGACTAAGGTGGGCGGTACTTCCTCCTTGTAACCTGAACAGATCACATGACTAACTTCCTTGTCTATTTAAGCCTGCTGCTGGAGCTGCTCATTGCTGGATTATCTCTTCAGTCTCCTGTGTACCTTGACCTTGTCTCCTGATCCGTGCTTATCCGTTGTGACCCGGCTTGCCTTGACCTCGCTTCCTGATCTCCTGTGTTTGACCCTCGGCCTGCTCCTGGACTCTGCTTCCGCTTCCTGACCACCCGGCTTGACCCTCGGCTTGTACCTGGACCCTGCACGTGTATGACCTTGGCTCGCCCCTGTATATGCTCTGGACTGATCTCCTGTGTTTGACCCCCGGCCTGGCTTCCAATATTTCCGTTCATCTGAATATAACAAGCTCAGTTCTGCCTGCCTCCGCCATCCCTCAGTGGCTGAGCTCATCAGACTGCAAGCAAGCACCTGGCCAACCGTGCTTCTGTGGGCACCGCACTCCCTGTTCCCAACTCCAGGGTCGTGCTGCACTCAGCCGCAAGGGGAGCCCTCTTAGCATCTCGATCTCCATACTCGTTCCTGACAAAGTGCTCTCGTTCGACCTGAAATCGAAGGTATTTGTGGAATTCTTTTGCCACGGGAACATGAAAATACGCGTCCTTTAGATCTATTGAGATCAACCAGTCGCCTGGTTGTATGACTTTTTGGATGGTTGAGAGTGATTCCATCTTGAATTTCTCGTGTTTTATGTACCTGTTTAGGAAAGTGAGATCTATAACTGGTCGCCAGGAGCCGTTCTTCTTTTGTACTAGGAAGAGGGGGGAGTATACCCCTTGGAATTCCTCGTCACATAAGAAAGAAGAACTTGTTGTTTTTCTTCTGAATGAGGCATAGAAGTTTGCATTGGTCTGCATGGAGGGACCTTGGTGAAGGACAATGTGTGACCTATTGAGACCGTTTTGATGGTCCAATGGTCTGAGATCGAGGCCACCCAAACGTGCCAGAAGAGACGTAGGCAAGCCACTACCTGACCCGCTTGGGCGGGCCCAATCTCAAAAGGACTTGGTTGGCTCGCGCCCACCGGGCGTCTGTTTCTTGCCAGTTTTCTGGAAAGATGTCTGCCTGTTCCAGTTCCAACTTCTCCTAAAATCCCGTCCAGGCCTATAGGAGCGTGCCTCTCTTGAACGCTCTGTACTGCGTCTCTGCTGAGGTTTTCTTTGGTTAAACGGACGTCTGTCCTGAGGGAGGAACCCCGACTTTCCGCCTATAGCCTTTGAAATGGCATTGTCTAGTTTGTTTCCAAACAAGGAAGTTCCTTCAAAAGGAATTTTGCACCATGCCTGCTTTGCGGCTGGATCAGCAAGCCAGGGGTGCAACCATAGTGCTCGTTTGGCTGTGACCGAGGATAGCATGGATTTAGCCATCAAGCGGATGAGATCAATTGATGCTTCTCCCAAAAAGGCAATGAAACAGCTAGTTTAAGTTCCTGCACTGCTGAACTTTGTGCTAGTTCCTCCGAGACACCTTTCAGAACGGAGTCTACGTTTTCCATCCAGGCCTCCATTGCTTTGGAGGTGACTGCAAGGGCTAGGGCTGGTTTGCAAGCCATACCGTTCAAGTTATATATCCTCTTAAGATCTTGGTCAATCTTTCGATCCAGACCATCTTTAAAAGCCACCTAGTCATCTAGTGGGAGGGTGACATGCTTAGCTAGGCGCATTACTGCTGCATCCACGAGGGGAGCATTTTCCAAATGCTTAACTTCCTCGGATTTAAAGGGATATAGTCTAGAGGTTTTGCTTAGCATAGAAACCTTCTTATCTCCCTTGCTCCATTCTTCCTCAAACACTCCTTTCAGCTCGGAGGGAAATGGGAAATTGGGGCGTTCCTTCCCCAGTTGTTTAAACAGTTTTCTTTGTTTTTCTGGGGGGGCAGTGGCATCCTCCAGTTTTAAGGTTTCCTTCACTGCCTTGATCAGTGGAGCGACTAAAGCGTATTCGAATCCCACTACATAATCATCTCCCTCCATCTCGTCTTGCGAGGAAACATGGGAGGCATCATGGGGCTGGAATTGGCCGGGATCCTCCTGGGCTTCGTCAGCCAAGGAGCCAGACAAGGTGGTGGACTGGCTCCTTGTGTGGGGGGCATCTATTTCCATCATAGACTGCTGTACCACACGTTTGACAAGAGACTCTGGGATTCTAGTTTTACATCCCCAACAGACTCTGTGGTCAGAGCGACTATCGCGGTGGTGGTGGCGGTGACTAGAGGAGGAATGGGAACGTCTCCTATGTCTAGAGGGGGAATGTGAGCATCCCCTATGATGGTGGGTCCTAGACGGAGTATCACGTCTGGACCTAGAAGATGATTGGTGATGATGATGATGATGTTGTGGCCTGGCAAGGTCCCTATCCTGTGACCGATGAGATGATGTAGTCGGGCTGTATGAGATAATACAGACAGAGGGAGGGGGGAAGGTGGGCAGGTTGTAACCGTTAGCAACCACCAACATAATGACACCAAGACAACAACTCCCTACCTACTCCGCACATACCCTGTGCAGGAGGGCTGGCCACACGGCGGTGAAGATGAGTCCATGACGAGGAAGATACACAATGATCTGTGACTACTCTACCTAGACTAAGGATAAGCAGATCAATGCAAAACTGTCCCTTTAAGAGACACTAAGCATTAAGCATTACATGCATTACATTGCCAAGAAGTGCTTACCCCGTCCTGGTAGTATTGAGGCTCCGGGAGGCTGCCGCTATATGCCCACATGTTGTCCCACCTGTATAGGGCTCTTCAGCGGTTTAAATAACCCACCGGAATGACGTCACGGCTGGTCCCGCTGCGCGCATGCACCGAAGGGACCGAACCTACCGCGGCCCCTGACCCCTCCGCCACACTGCGCACGCGCGAAAACCAAGCCTCGGTTTCACTGCAGCTTCACACGTGTGCAGACGCACGGCGGACCGGTGAATCAGGAAGTGAAGTGGCGTCCTGGAACGCAGAAGCGTTCCACACACGGCGCGGTATAGGGAAAACAAAAAAAATGCACAAGGCAAGAGGGAATACAGACAAACAACACACATAAATGGTCTGCCATGGGAATACATGAAAAGTCTTCAGACCTTGCCAGCCAGTCCTACGTCCGTCCTGGTACACTGGACTACATCCCTTCCACCATAGGGGTATTAACTGCCCGAAAACCACTCGCCCACTCATAGCTGGGCCCTGGGTGCACCGCATAACTGGTACCTGATCCAACGGACATCCTGGATATGCACTCATCCACATGATAAAGGGTCCATATGAGGACAAAAAAGGAACACCTGTCTGTGGAGGTGAGCTCAAATTTATGGGTAAGGGGTCCTATAGCTATGGAGAGGAGGCGGGGTTAACCCACACGTAGTCTGCCATGGAGTCTGTCAGGAAAGATGTTTTGGGGCAAATTGAATAAGGCACAAAACACCCCTTTTTATATTTTTCGATTGTTAATCCCCAAATTTTTCACTTTCAGACAATCAATCAAGCCAAAATTTGAAGATGCACACAGTGTGTCAACATGTGCCATCTGCCATCAGGGGATATCCATGTATGGGTTTTGGGGGTGCAACCCCTTCCTCGCATCTCAAGTAGGTGAACGGAAGAAGGGGTTGCACCCCGAAAACACGTCCATTGATCACCCATGATCGCAGATAGCACATGTTGACAATAGGGATCAGGAGGGAAAAAACCCTTTTTAAAAACACTAAATTGTGTGCATCTTCAAATTTTGGCTTGGTCAGGGGTGCCAACACCCCATATTATGATGGGCAGATAGAGACATTTTTCGTTAAATAGAATGTCTGATATTGCCAAGAGGTATACAATGTTGTAGTTTGTTGGATGGTAATAATAGTTTTGTATTTTCTTACACCAAAAAAAAGGCCTGTTTCTGGCCAAACCCCCAAAAAAAACAAAAAAAACAAAGTGCTATAATTACCATGTGTGTGAATGTGCACAGAGTAAAACGTTTGAACAACAACAAAGTGTAGCTTCTTTATCAAATACGCTCTAACCTTATTTGTGTATATTTTTGGTGTTACTAGTGAAATGGTTGGGATTTACTAAAGGAAAATACACTTGGCACTACAAATGCACTATCACAAACTAGGAGACAGCAAAAAAAAAACACCAGCAAGACATCAAAAATCAGATTAAACCAGATATTTATTTTGTTCTTTCTCCCAAATTTTTTAGACATGGCCTGGCATAGTAATTGCCCCCCTACCCGTGAAATATTTGACATATTTCTGGCAAACCTCACGGGCATTTTGGGGGGGCAAGCCAGGACGGCCAGATTCTAGGCCCGGCAGGGTATTGCCAGTTGAAAGTCCTGCCTCAGGCCCAATTGAGGTCATATAATTTGTTGATTTCCTTTGAAGAAAATTGTGTAGCACACAGCAACAGAAGACTACGTAGTTCAGTTTGTACTCCGCCAAGTTAATTGGTGTCATGAAAAGGCGGAACCGGCTGGCCATTATCCCGAAGGCATTCTCCACGACTCTTCGGGCCCTGGCCAGCCGGTAGTTGAACACCCTCTTCTCTGGGGTCAGGGTCCTCTGGGGAAATGGCCTCATGAGATGCGGTCCCAGTCCAAAGGCTTCATCAGCCAAAAACACAAAGGGGAGTCCTTCAACATTCCCTGCATCCGGTGGCAATGCAAGTTGTCACTCTGGAGACGGAGGGCAAACTCTGTCTGTGTGAAGGCTCCCCCATCGGACATCCGGCCATTCTTCCCCACATCCACATAGAGGAATTCATACTGTGCTGACACCACTGCCATCAGCACAATACTATGAAACCCCTTATAATTGTAGAAGTAGGACCCAGAACAGGGTGGCGGCACGATGCGGACGTGCTTCCCGTCAATGGCTCCACCGCAGTTGGGGAAGTCCCACTGCGTGGAAAACTCAGATGCCACAGTCTGCCATTCCTGTGGCGTGGAAGGAAGCTGTGGAGTCAAACAAGATAAACAAATCTTAGTACTTTTGCACATAACATTGCAAGCAGATTATACTAAAATACATTCTTGACCAACATCATTAATATTTTCCGTTTAATGTGTTTTTAAATACTAAAATAGAATGCTCAAGTATCATATTCATCACCCCCTGATGGTCCATTGTAAAAATATTTGTGGGGGGCTAGATTAGTTTGTGAATGCACAAAAATAAGGACAATTAACACTTGTAAACATTTTAGGGGGTGATTGGGGGGGGAGGGTAAAGCACTACAATGGAGCTGACAAAATACATTGGGAAGTGACTAGACTAGGTGTGTTTGGGCCCAGGATAGCATTTCAGTGGCAGTGCATCCATAGTGGGCGCAGGAGCGCTGCCCCCTCTCTCTCCTGCGCCCATCACTCAGAACAATACATAGGTTCATGCCTTGCATGAACTTATGTATTGTCGATGCCGCCCACTATTCAGGTGGATGGCCCCCTGTTGAGCGCCGGCCATCTGAATAACAGCGGCTGGTTGGTTTTTAGAAGTGCCTATCAGAGCCAGCGGCTATGATAGGCTTCCCGATTACAGCCTGAGGGCTGTAATTGGCTTCCAAAAAGTTAACCAGGGGACGCAGGGGGGGTGCGTTCCTTTGTTAAACACTGACAGGCTCCTCAGCCAATCAGGTTCACCGGGTCTGGTTACCTGTAACCTGATTGGCTGATGCAACACAGAGGGTGGGAGAAGACATAGAGGAGAGAAGAAGGATGGCGCAGACCAGAGGAAGGTAAGTGCAGGGCTGGGGGGGGGGGGGACTGCCTGTATTTGTGCAGGGGTAGGAATGCCTGAAGTGGAACAGTTTAGATTAGCTTCTTTCAGGCCCCACTTGCAATTGCTGATTCAGAATCGTGGGCGGAATCGGTGTGACAATCGGAAATCACGTTGTAATTACTGTAAAACACGTAACTGGATGCATTGGTTCTAAATGGCACCCCAAACAGGGGGTGATTTACGCATGACATAATCATGCAACAAAATGAGCCTTAAAAAATTATGTGCAGCTTGTAGCCCAAAAAAGAAGGAGGTTCTTTTGGGTGACAAACGCGCATAGGGCAGACCACTGAAGTTGTGAAAATCCCTCACACAAAGTCACGAGTGGGAACGTGAATTCCCACTACGTCATAGGTGTGCACAGCCTGTTGCATTAGGGTGTGCACCCCAAATCTCTAACACATATGCGTTTGGCATATTTACCGGCCCCTTCCCCACGATCCATCCTGAAACAATGGGAGGAAGCGGGAGCAAGGGAGCACATGAGGGACCCGGGCAACAGAAGGAAGAGGAACAGGGAAAGGAGGGATGGCATATATTAGTACCGATACCCTATATTTTGCTCCTGTGGCAGCTGAATGTTGACAAAAGGCAGAGGAGGCGAAGCCTACTTTTCAGCTGCTGCAGGAAGAAAATACAGATGGGTTCCACTAAATTCAACCCCCGCCACTTCTCCTGTCCAGGTTCTGAGGGTTGGCAAGGAAGGATTGCAGTTTACCTATCACATGCCCACCATTGACAGGTTGCCCACTCCAGGATTAGGGTGTGCCCAGGCACACCTGGCACACCCCTTGCGCACGCCTATACACTACGCGAAATGTGAATGGGGCCTCAGAGTTCAGTCTGAACTGAAGCCAAGTTTGCACCAGTCTGACCTCATCGGGTGACTAGAAATTGAAAAGGCTGTCCCCGTATAGATAATTGCAAATTATACTGAAGCCTCGTACACACGAACGAGTTTCTCGGCAAGAAACGATAAGAAAACTGCCAAGATAGCTTTCTTGCCGAGAAAATCGTTTGTGTGTATGGTTTCTCGTCGAGAAAACTGACCAGAATCTCGACGAGAAAAATAGAGAACCAGCTCTCTATTTTCTCGTCGAGATTCTCGTTGGCATGTTTCTCGACGAGAAAAGTGTGTGTGTGTACACTTACCTGTCGCCGTGGAAACCCGCGCATGCTCGAATTGACTTTGACGCATGTGCGGTAGCTTCCTAGGCATAGGTAGGGTGTAGCAAGATGGCGTCACCGCGTTCGCTCCATTCAAAGAACCGTGGGTTCTTTGAATGGAGCGTGTGTACACTCGGCCGGGACAAGTTTCTTGTCCAAGAATCTCGTCAAGAAAATCTACGTATTTTTTTCCTGACGAGATTCTTGGCTGTGTGTGTACGAGGCCTTAGGAATACAGAGGTTTTATATGTATTAAGACCCCTTTCACACTGAAGCAGTTTTAAGGCGTTTTAGTGCTAGAAATAGCCTCTAAAAAACGCCTGAAAACTGCCTCCCATACTGTGCAGTGTGTGCTGTCACACTGGGGCGGTGCACTTGCGGGACATTCAAAGCAAGCGGCATCTTTGAGGCGGCTTGGGAGCGCTGTATTTAGCGCTCCTAAAACCCCCCTGCCCATTGCACTGAATGGGCAGGGCTTCCAATGCGCCTTAAAAGCGATTTGAAAGTGCAGCAAAACTGGACTTTTTACCTTTTTTTTAAGGTACAATCTGCCTGTTAGCAGCCGAAAAGCGCTGTATTAGCGGCGCTGCAGTGTGAAAGGGGTCTAACACGCTGCGATTTTTAATGGCTTCTTTTATGGGTACAGTTAAAAATTCCTTTTGTTAAGAAAAACCTCCAGTTCCCCTTTATTAGTGGCACAGTGTATGAGAAGAAAGCTCTTGGAGCTGGCATTAATATACTATACATGACAGTGCCGGTATACAACCGTTCATTTTCCTCACAAGGACAAAAAGAAGTGCAGCCTCCCTTCTATCCCCAATGTGCATGGCTACATACCATTGTCACACATCATAGACAGCACACACCCATAGACAAAACCATAGACAGCGGCTCTCTTATTGGGTGTGGCTGCATGGACTTTAAAATGCCGCACCTTACTATGTGATACTGCAACACACGGCCTTTTACCGCACTATTACTAATTCCTCTCTCGCTGATCTTCATTGACATCACAGCATTCTGGTGAAGATTTGCTTTTTTTTTTTTTCTTTCCCCCTCCTCACATGATATCCTTCCGCCACCCGCAATCCTCCTAGCCAATCCGAATGCCGGTTCCTGTAACTTTCCTTATATGGCCTGGCCGGCTGGGAGCGCGCAGCATAAAACCGGTGCCGAGCCCTCTTTAGTTCAGTGACCGCTTGCATCGCTTTGAGGTTAGTTCGGAGGAAGCTCGTAACACAAGGTAATGGCGATGCAATTTTAAACCTGTTTTTATTGTATTATTTGGCTGTCGTGCTAACAGAGCGCGCAGTGCAGGGATTAATGGCGGTTTTCGAGAGCAGTTGTTTATTTTTTTATTAAGTCTTTCTCCTTCCGTCTGCCTAGGTGAAGCAGGAAGCATATTCCTCTTTGTATAAGCAGGGACCTAATGGGCTCCCAGTGCACTAGGCTAGAGCAGGCAATGTTCTGGACGTTTAGGCATTGCATGCACCCCAATGAGGGGGGACATTTTGGGTTTCTTAAAGGTCTACTGCCCCTTCAAGCATGCTTGGCTAGTAAGAACTAGGCAATGACCCCCCACCGCCAAAAAAAATTGAGCTAGATGGGGAGATTGTGTGTGTGTGTGTGTATATATATAAATTTTTATAGTGTGTGTGTATATATTCTGTTCATGGTTTATCGTGAGGCTTGCTAAAGGGCATGTCTCATTTAGCAGCACTGACCTCCAAGGAACTAATAAAAAAAAAAAAATGGCTTAAATGTGAAGCTGTAGCCATAAATCTGCTCTGCAGGCAGTCAATTTGCAAAGTATTAAGCATTTAATGGCTTAAGGCTCTTCAGTTCCCCTTTTCAAAGTGTGGCAATACAATGTTGTAATTTTTTTTTTTTTTTTTTTATTTATTTTGTATAATGTTGCAGCGTTGGGCTTGTCCCTCTTGCAGCACATAGTGGGTTAAGTGATGTGCTATGTCCCCCCCACCGTTAATCTGCTCTGTTGCCTTATTTGGTAATTCTTCAGTCCAGGACTTCCCTTTGTTTTATCGAGAACTGGTGCAAACCCATACGCCCTCTGCAGGCAGCATTTGTTGGTGCACAGCACATTGTGTTGGCTTGCTGACTAACTTTCATTCCGTTTTCAGATCACAATGGATGATGATATTGCTGCCCTGGTTGTCGACAATGGCTCTGGAATGTGCAAAGCTGGCTTTGCAGGAGATGATGCTCCTCGTGCTGTGTTCCCATCCATTGTGGGTCGCCCAAGGCATCAGGTGTGTATTTTTATATTTTTGTTAGATAAACTTTAGCACTTAATAGCTAGGTGTAAATGTTGTTGCTGTGTTCCTGTAGGTTATACAGTAATTCTGTAGCAACAGATTTGTTAAGAGTATCTCTGCAAATACTAAAGACTTGTGCAATATCATAGACTAAGCCCTGTTTAGATTCCTAGTTGAGCAACCTTGGGTGGTACTTTTTACCGAAAAAGCAGCTTTATAACCTTGCTTTCACTAAACAGATTTACTTTAATGGACCTACCACCCATGTACCGTGCTTGACCCAATATGCCAAGTAATATGGCTGATTAAATCCTATTGACCACTTTTTTTTTTTTTTTTTTTACATGGGTGCCATTTTAAAAGGTCTGATATTAAGATGGGCTTTTAGGAAGTGGTGGGCAGTTCAGGGTTTATTTTATTTTTTATAGGCGTGGTCAGGTTGGTAACCTACTGCTGTGATGGCTTATCAGGTCTCTTTTGTATTAATGTACCACAATCCATTCCAAATGTTTTTAAAATGCTGAGGGGGAAATGCAATTTTCTTTGTGCCCCCTGGACATCTTAGTCATACACATGCAGAACAAAAGGCTACTCCTATTCATTGTCAAGCTGTCACGGCACACCTCCCATGTGGCAGCTGCTACTGCTGCATTGGTTGTATGGCCCAGTTCAGACACTGGATTGTAAAAGTGGCTTTATTTAAAAAAAAAAAAAAAAAAAAATTCACAATCGGCAGGCATTCATCTAAAGCATCCATCAACTCAAGTTGGGGTGTGGAATGCATGGCTTAATTGGAAAGCTGCATCTAGGTTTAAAGTGACTTGAGTGGGATAGAAATACAGGAGCTCATATTACTTGGAGAATCCATTCTTCCTGGAGCAATGCATATACATGCCAGATGTCGCAGGATCTTTATCTGTACATGTTTTTTTTTCCAGGTCCTTTGCTTGCAACTGTTAAGGTCGATGAGCGTAGTTTGCATATTCAGAAAGCCAGTATTGATGGGGTTGTCTTTTAAATTGGGATTTATGCAGTTTAACACTTCACTTTAATTACGCTTATGGTAGTGGGGAGGTCCTATCGTGAGCTGCCTTAAAGTGCTATCCTCTGGCACACAAGGAATATGTTTATTCAAGGCCTACCTTGAATAAATGTGGTCTTAATTATTGTGATTGCTATCTAGGTAATCTCTGGACAACCTTGCTTAAATGGCTACTAAATCGCTGGAATACTTGACCTAGCATTTAACGACACACTTGACAGTTGTGTAGCTGGACAAGTGCAAGGTTTTGTTTTCTATAAGGAACTGTATGCCCTATTCAGTTATGTTTTGGGTGTCACTTATTTTGTGAAGTGTGTGTGTGGTTTTTTTTTTTTTTTTTTTTTATTTGATGTCGACAGACAAGCTTGCAGCCCAAGTGCCTTAAAGGAAGCTGTGTGCCTCAGTTGGGACCAATTGAGGGAACCATTGCGATCTATTTGTGATATGTGCAAGAGGACTCCTCCCACTGCAAATGTGACAACATCCCAGTTTTAAGGAAAAGTGTCCATTTACAGTTGTGCAATGTGCATGTCCTGCATAACTTGTTTACTTGTGTTGAAACTGCTGGTTACTCAGCAATAGCAGCACCTTGAATTAATTTAATCAATGTGGCTTTAAAGTGCATATTGGAGGCTGTTTCCTGGCTGGCTAGGTATTAAAAGCATAAATTTCCATACTGCAGTTGTGGGCTGATAATTAAAAATGGATGTAATCATGCTTTTGCCAGCTACATTTTTAGGTTTGGCTAAATGCATAGCTGAGGCTACACCATTTATTGATTTCCAGTAAAATATTTACTCTAAATGAACTTTTTTTTTTTTAACTGGCACTCAAGGTGTACTAACCTGCTCTTCTGGGGTTCCCCCATTAGATACCTTGGGCTCCTGCTGCTTGCTATGAGGGCACTTGCATGGGCTCAATCCTGGGCTGTGCAGCCCTGGGCCCATCCCTGCTCCCTAGGCACAGGGTTTGACTGACCACAGTAGGAGCCATTGGCTCCTGACTCTCCCTAGCGCAGGGGCTTCAAACTGGTGGCCCTCCAGCAGTTGTTCAACTAAGTCCCATCATGCTTGTAACAAAGCCTTGCAATGCCTCATGGGACTTTTAGTTTAGCAACAGCTGGAGAGCCACCAGTTTGAGACCCCCCCCCCCTGCTTGGAGCATATAGAGCTGTGCAGACACACAGCACTGGATTGAGATCAGGCTCTGGTAAGTTTTTAGTCCGGGGGGTGACCTTTGAGGGTTTCTGTTTTCAATTGTAATGTGGTTGCTACATCAAACTTGTTCTTGGAACCTAGAAATGTTATGGTGGTTACCATGCTACAAAAGTGCACATGGATTCCTATTTCATGGGGTATAAGGTAACCCTGACTGGTTGCTGATGTACAAAATGGGCTTGTGCCATTTCATAGCCATATCAATGACACAACAGCAAACCTTTATTTTTTTGGTTTAACAAAATGCATTATATCTTTCTTTCAGGGTGTCATGGTTGGAATGGGGCAGAAAGACAGTTATGTAGGTGATGAAGCCCAAAGCAAGAGGGGTATCCTTACTCTGAAATATCCCATTGAACATGGAATTGTCACAAACTGGGATGATATGGAGAAAATCTGGCACCACACCTTTTACAATGAGTTGAGAGTTGCCCCAGAGGAGCACCCAGTGCTTCTGACTGAAGCTCCACTTAACCCCAAAGCAAACCGAGAAAAGATGACACAGGTACTACAACTGATTTTAACCTTAAGTGTTTAGTTGACTGCATAATTTATGATAACAGGTTTAATTTGCTGTCCATACAGGGTTCTGTTGCCCAAGTCTGCTTTGGAATATATACAGGTTCTTATTGTAATGCCTTTTCTGCTTGTGCCACTAACAGTTGTGCAGTTTGACTATTTTTGAACCTTAACTCTTGAGTTGTGTTAACTGATCACTGCCTGCCGTTTTTGTTTTTTTTATATGCTCACATTTAGCTTTGACTTAATGTGATAAAAGTGAGATTTGAAGTGTCCAAACACCACTTTCAATCTTGCAAGTACACCTGCATGGTTTGCAGTCTTTAATGTGTAAACCTCTGATTAACCTCCTCCACTGTTTTTTTTCTTTCAGATCATGTTTGAGACCTTCAACACTCCAGCCATGTATGTTGCTATTCAGGCTGTACTTTCTCTGTATGCCTCTGGACGTACCACTGGTATTGTGATGGACTCTGGAGATGGTGTCACTCATACTGTGCCAATCTATGAGGGTTATGCACTGCCTCATGCCATCCTGCGTCTGGACCTGGCTGGACGTGACCTGACAGACTACCTCATGAAAATTCTGACTGAGAGGGGTTACAGCTTTACTACCACTGCTGAGAGAGAAATTGTTCGTGACATTAAGGAGAAGCTATGTTATGTAGCTCTGGATTTTGAGCAAGAAATGGCTACAGCTGCCTCTTCATCTTCTCTGGAAAAGAGCTATGAGTTGCCTGATGGGCAGGTCATTACCATTGGTAATGAGAGGTTCAGGTGTCCAGAAGCCCTGTTCCAACCATCTTTCCTTGGTAAGCATTGTAAAAGGTGGTTTATGTGGTAGGGGTATCTTAACTTTCTTTTTCTAACCTAAAATGTTTTTGTTTTTAGGTATGGAGTCATGTGGTATCCATGAAACTACCTACAATTCTATAATGAAATGTGATGTTGATATTCGTAAGGATCTGTATGCCAATACTGTCCTTTCTGGAGGAACCACAATGTATCCAGGAATTGCTGATAGGATGCAGAAAGAAATAACTGCACTAGCTCCAAGCACCATGAAAATAAAGGTATGCATCGCCTAATGATGGAAAACTAGTTTTCCCAAAAACCAAAGCATGTGGGCTGGTGTCAGCCATCTGTAGATTTTCAGTGGTATGTGTATTTTAGGTGCTGAATATGGGTATTGCAGGTTTTAATAATTTTGTATGTTTTTCAGATTATTGCACCACCAGAACGTAAATACTCTGTATGGATTGGAGGCTCCATCCTAGCATCTCTTTCCACCTTCCAGCAGATGTGGATCAGCAAGCAGGAGTATGATGAATCTGGGCCATCAATTGTCCACCGCAAATGCTTTTAAGGACTTGCCCTTATGTTCATTGTATTTGCGCAGAAAGATCACTGGCATGGCTTTCCCCATTGGCGCTTGGCTCAGGATTTAATAACTGGAATGGAGAGATGGGGACAAACACCAACCCACAGTGCACCTGAGGACTAACAGTATTTTTTTTTTTTTTCTCCAAGTGTATAGTGCATTGTTGAAAAAAATGTGTCCTCGATGCTGCTCAGTTGGAGCTCTTACAAATGGTTGTGTTGCTTATTTGTGCAGCTATATACCCGAACTTTTATTTTTTTTGTATCTTCTGCCTTGACCAACCACTCTTCTCTTTATCTCATGGGCCCTATCCCTAACATTTTGAAAAGTTTACACTGTTGATATTTGAGAGATGCAAGAGGTCAGTGAACAAACTCAATAAAGAAAAATAAAAACATTCAATGTCTCTGACTTTCTGTGCTGATGGGGGGGGGGGGGGGGGGGGATAGAACATGGCATTTAATCAGTGTAGATGTGCTTCTAGCTAAAAGGCCAGTATTGCTACAATTTGACTATGTAGTATAATTCAACCCCAGATGGGCTGTTGCAATTTGCCTGTCCTTGGGTCTGGGGGCA
This sequence comes from Rana muscosa, assembly GCA_029206835.1. Taxonomy (NCBI): domain Eukaryota; kingdom Metazoa; phylum Chordata; class Amphibia; order Anura; family Ranidae; genus Rana; species Rana muscosa. The sequence continues at coordinate 277,570,380 of CM055127.1, read as the reverse complement.
TATATAATCTTTTTACACACCATATTATGGTTTTAAACCTAAATGCATGCAATCGGGCAGACTCTTGTACTACTTGAAGGGAAATTGAACAAAAGTATGTGTGGCCAACCTTGGTCTGGCTTACTAGGTCAAGTAAAGGGAGGACACTAAAGCACCCACCACTTAAGGACTGGTGTACGGAGAGTATTTATTTAGATATGAATTTCCTTAATTGGGGCAGCGGTTTTGCCATAACCCCTACAATTCTTTTACAGGCATTTGTTCACACTTCATGTGGGTAATGAAGCCATGGCACTGCCATCAGACCCCCCAAATTTGGGTGAGCACTTTTGGCTGGTGAGATGGTAGTGCTATATTGCAGCAGTTTGGTCTGTTTTACAGTCTTCAACTTGTTGACCTTTCAGTGTCAACAGCAAGCTTTAACAATTTGCAGCCTTTGGTACCATTTGCTCCGTTGTGTGGAAGGTTGAACACAAGAACCTAATGAGTGACTGACACTTTAAGCTAGCAACACTCGCATTAGGTTCTGTGCTAAACATTTGCAAACTGGAGCTGAAATGGTACTTTAATGCTTTTGTCAAAGCTTGCTGTTTGCACTGCTTATACTGAAGCCCATGTGAACAGGCCTTGGGCAATTTTCCTGCTTACTGAGGTAGATGGTGGCTGTCGGGTTAAACGGGGGGGGGGGGTCCACAAAAATGCTTCTGCTGACACTAGAGGTTTCACCTGCTACCACAACCAATGACTGGCTTGCAGTTGTGTAGTATCAGTACAGTATGCCTACATGAAATGTCCAATGTCAGTTTTTGGAGGCTCCTGTGTACCCAAGGCAAAGCAGGTTAACAGTCCCACACTTGACAGTCCATCAGTGGAATGGGTTAGGGACAGGCAGAACAGCCTGCTTAATGCTCTGGCAGGGATCTCCTAGTTCAGACTCTGCAGACGTAGTGCTGTTGGCACTTCCTGCTCAGAACTACTAGTTAGACTGGCCATGTATAGGTTAGGCAGTTTGCTGGGATGACTAGTTGCCATTACAGGAAGCGCCTTGCTGCTGGCCCTATTTTAGTATTCGATGGAGGGTATACTAATACTTGTATGCCTGGAGTTTGGTTTTAATTTTAAGACCTCCTTTCACAGCACTCAAGCCTGGAGGTGTTTCAAATAGATTTTATGTTGACACATTTACCATACAAAATAAAACATTTTCATTTGCAAATTGCCAAAAAACTGACATGTTGGCAAAAAAATCAAAATGGTAAATTTTGCTAGGGTGGTTTTTTTTTTTTTTTTTTTTTTTAGACCTCTCCTCGCTTTGACACAGGTTTCAACCGACAGGATGTGGGAGAATCTTAAAAACCAACACCCCTTAAGTGAAGTATTGAAAGGTTAGAACCCTTAATGCGGTTCTTGTTGCAGAGTTTTCTTCACTTCCTGTTTTAATCTATTGTCACTATGTTTAAAAAGAGGAATTTACTTTATTTGGCACCATATAAAATTAAGTCCTCGTGCACACAATGGTGGGGTTTGTTTTTAAAGCAATTTCCTCCTGTATACCCAAAACCACATTAAAGTGTTCATAAACAGTAATATGAAAATGGTTAATCTGCCCACAGCTTAATCTTTCTACATTAAAATATTGCCACTCAGCCTTTTTTGGCTGATCTGTATGCTAGTTGGTGAAACTGCAGAGTTTCTCCAGTGCTGAGTGCCACCACTACAGCCTGTATACATGCCCACATGTGATGCCAATATCATGTACCTGGCTATCTCTGAACAAGCAAATGTTCTCTCAGCACGACACAACTGAGCATGTGCAGGTTGGCTATTGCCTGTGTTGGCTGGCTTTCCCCAGATAGACATTGCAGGAGAGAAGGATCCATGCGTACAGGATCAAAGAGCTTTTTTACACAATGCAGAGGATTAACCCCTTAAGTTCCACAGTGAGTATAACAAGCATGCTATGCTGCATATACAGACAGATTTTACTGTTGTGGATTTAGTAGCACTTTAAGTGCTGATATTCCATTGGCTGGAATATTTTATTCCGGCCGTTGGAATGAACACTGAAGCACTACATGTGTCTAGCATTTAGGTGTGTGTGTTTCTGTTCAGTTCCTTTCCTGAAAGTGCCAGTTTTTTTAGTCTAATAACTGCGCTCAGGTTTGTTCAGAGGCTGAAAAAATGTGGCTTTTTTTTTTAAAACCCTCTGTGCATGAAGCCTAAAGATGTTCTAACCTTGCTCGATACTAAACAAAAGTTAGTGATTGCTCCTGTGCACGTTGCCACTTTTTCCACTCTCGGCACTCCTCTCCTGCTGCTTGCCGTTCTGACAATGTCAAACCTGGCAGAATGAGCAACCCACGTCACTTTTCTTTAAAACCATTATGAATTGCAGATTTTGACGAATTGCTGTTTGTCACAAATTGCTAATTGGAAACACCGGCAACCAAAGAGCGGAGGTTGTTGCGTCGCTCTGAAACTAACCAAGAAAATGGCCACATCCAACAGCAATTACTGATGGTTTAAAGAAAGCAGAAGTGACGTGGTTCAATTTTCTACCGAGTTGCCTATTTTCAGGACAGTCATACCATCCCCTCTCATCTCCTGCACATACTGTCCTGCTTGTCCTATTCCTCATACTTCTCACCTGCATTTACTTTCACCCATAATACCCTTCATTTCTCTACTGCACATATTGCTGCTATCATATCCTTTGCACTCCTTTCCTGTATGTTCTGCCTACAATCATACACTATATCTGCCTTTACACGCACATGAACTTTAATGGCATCCGAGTTTTAATATTGAGTTGGCCCACCCTCTGCAGCTATAACAGCTTCAACTCTTCTGAGAAGGCTGTCCACAAGGTTTAGGAGTTTGTCTATGGGAATGTTTGACCATTTTTACAGAAGAGCATTTGTGAAGTCAGGCACTAATGTGGATGAGAAGGCCTGGCTCGCAGTCTCTGCTCTAATTCATCCCAAAGGTGTTCTATCGGGTTGAGGTCAGGACTCTGCAAGCCAGTCAAGTTCTTCCACCCCAAACTTACTCATCCATGTCTTTATGGACCTTGTTTGTGCACTGGTGCGCGGTCATGTTGGAACAGGAAGGGGCCATCCCCAAACTGTTCCCACAAAGTTGGGAGCATGAAATTGTCCAAAATGTCTTGGTATGCTGTTGCCTTAAGAGTTTCCTTTCACTGGAACTGAGGGACCAAGCCCAACCACACACCATAATCCCTCATCCACCAAATGATTTGGATCAGTGTACAAAGCAAGGTCCATAAAGACATGTATGAGCAAGTTTGGGGTGGAGGAATGTGACAGTCCTGACCTTAACCCAATAGAACAACTTTGAGATGAATTGCAGTGGAGACTACGAGCCAAGCCTTCTTTTCCACATCAGTGCCTGACCTCAAATGCTCTTCTGGAAGAATGGTCAAACATAGACAAACTCTGGGCCAACTCAATATTGAACTCTACGGATTAAGACTGGGATGACATTAAAGTTTGTGTGTGTAAAGGTAGGCGTCTAATACTTTTGGTAATATAGTGTACCTTTAGCACGTCTCTTCTGCACATTCTAAACACGCTCATACCCTCCAGCAAGCCTTTCCTGCTCACACCACCCTGTCAAACCTTTGCAATTTTCTTCTGGTCATATTAACTGTCAGCTCACTCTCTGTACTCCCCTCCCCATCTACTGCCAGCTCTGATACGCCCAAACACTTCTCTCCTGCACCTACTCTCCATTATATCATTTGCACTATTTTCCTGTATATCGTGGCTGCCACCATACCTTTAGCATGCCTCTCTTGCACATAACGCCCCACCCTCCCTGTGCCCCTTCCACACTGTACACTTTTGCTGGTGTAAGTTACCTGAACACACTCATACAGCTTTCTCCCTTCACGTTGGACCAGAACTTTACTATCCCTGTGTACTTTTCTAGTCAGGTAGTGGTCAATAGATCGCTCTGCACAACAGACAATGCTGGAGTGCAGTGATAACTTTGCACCCTGCTGCCACTTTGCATTAGGCACTGTCTAGATGGGACCCCACAGGCAGCCTAAGAATGCACCACATGTTAGTAGAAGGTGGAATGGGGGAAGTTTGTCTAATTCCTTCCCTGACTAGTTCAATCTATTCCCTCATGCAATATTGTACCAGTTCCCTGGAGCATTGACTCCAAATTTGGAGTTCCCGACAATCTATGATGTTCAGAGTTACAGTATATTCATACTTGAAAACCAGTTGGTTAATGACTTTAATTTGGCTTTGATAACCAAAATAGGCCCTGAATGACATGTCAGATATAATTGTAAAAGAGGCAGAATAAATGTCAATAGCTTGTAACTGTGGTATGATAAATTTACTGGACTACTGTTGTCATAGTGATATGATGCGTCAGCGGAATTCATAATGTGCATGTATGGCACTGTTTGAAAAGTATTGAAAGTACAAAAGAATGCCCCACATTTCACCCAAGTGGCAACAAGTTGGACAACCCTGGTTTAAATAATAAAATCATTAAGTAGACCTATATTTATAAAGAAAGATTTATTACTTTATTGCCCATTAAGGGAAACGGGGAGTAGTAATCATAGATGATTGTGTTATATGCAGCTGCCTTCAGGAGGTGGACACTGGCAAACAAAGACATCTTTTAATGACTGGCCCCTTTATAGCCTTACCCACAGCCATGCTACGTCAGGTTTTTGCTAGTGCAATAGGAGGTTGGATGCTATTTCCTCAACTTCACAGAGGTAAACTTGTTCTTGTCTACTGACTTTTCAACATTCTTGAATTTTGGGGGATGGCTTTTACTTCAATCAAGATGCATTTATGCTGTTTCAGCCATTCTCACAACAGGTATGCAGAATACTTGGCATTGCTTCAGAGGCTGTATTGAACATTGTGGGACCTCCCTGTAATATTAACCTTAAGTCACTGGTCTCTGCTTGTGGCACTCCCCAGATGCCTAATGTACTGGGTTTAGTTTTTTTTAGACGCAGAGTGCTATACAGGTGTAGAGCCGTGTTACAGCCTCTGGAGTGATGCTGTCTCTAAAGACTCAATTGTGAGTAATGCCCACAGGCAAGGTTGCTTTTAGAAATCATGGGGCTCTTAGCCTACCTGACACCCCCCCCCCCGCCCAAGATGTGTGGGTGCAGGTAGTACACCCATGTAAAAGAGGCCTAATTATGTTTTTTTTACAAATATTTATACAATCGTATTTGTTTATGTAGCACACCCCCTAAGGAGCCGCAAGTAGACTGGGTCCCCCACCTTGCACAGCCAGCACACCGAATTTTCACAGGCACACTTGAGAGAACAGTCAGTGACTGTTTTTTGTGTTTATTTATTAAGGGTAATAACTTGGATAGGGATGGGAGGTTATGGGATGCCCACTTGACTTTAACAACTTCAGGGACAACTTCCTATATACAGTCTCTAAATACAGCTCCTCTTTTTCCTTCAGCACATGCTTGCATAACCCAGCTGGATCACTGTAAAGATCTGACAGTCACTTAGTCAGATTAAAGGCAATAGCCCATTACAGGCAGGAACCCAATGCCCCTTGTGTAACAAGAATTAGTGTCCAGCTTGTATCACTCCTGTGGCTACTGATCCCAGCACCAGCTCTTCAGGCGCTACCAACCCACCTGGCTGCAGCTGCCCTTTTTACTAGCCCTCCAGGCTAACTTCTCCTCTCAGTCCTCCAGACTGACACTCACCAGCCCATCCGGCTGACTCTCAGGAGATCTCCCAGACGTGTTGATCTGCTCCTGCTGTCCTCTCTCCTTGCCCCCGTGCCTCCAGGAAGGGTTTCCTCCGTGTATATTGTCAGGATCCATCCAAGCCCCGGCCAGAGGTAACCCCCCCCTCTCCCAGCAAACTAGGGGACACCCTCAAGGGCCACCGACAGCCTCCTCAGAACTCCATCTCCATCTTCCACCCAACTGCCCCTGCTGGCATGACTAATGTCGATTTATAGGGGGGCCTGCCCCCCTGCCAGCCCTTTTACTGGGGATTAGGTCCTCATGAATATTCAGAGCAGCTCCTTCTAACTAACAACCTACACTAAGAACCCTAGCACATTAGAGGGTGCTACACTCAGCCCCCCACCCCCCCAAAACAAAATCAGCTGGAATAAACACCCCTGAGCCCAAAAAAATGGGCATCCCATAAAAAAAAGGACAGGGAAAAGGGAAACAACTTGAAAGGGGCTTTGTACAAATAAGTTGGTGGTTTCAAAAATATACACATCGATGTCAAGAAACATATATACATCACACACACACATATATATATACATATATATACATACAGTACATCCTAACTACAGGTTCCTGTAGCCAACATAATAGACACAGTATAAAGCATATACTTCAGCTGGAGCACCTCACCCCTAGAGGGAAGCCCTCCCAGCAAACTGTAGAAACTCAAACTGTAGAAGCAGGGGGGGACAGCTGTCCACAACGATATCTGCAGAACAGAACAAAAACACATTCCTATCACTAACTTACTATCTACCTGTACATTGTCAGCAGGGGGTTATAAGCCTGCTGGCAGAAACAAGCAGAGAGGAATGATTTTAATTTTTCCCCCCCCCTGAGAGTCTCTGGTAGGAGGAGCCCCTCCTCGTTACCAGTCTCTTTTCAATAGCACACTAGGCCTCACCGGATGTTCTTCAGTGGAAAACAGGACATCCATCTGGAAAACAGGTCAGGGTGTCAGGCCAGCCTAGTCCATAAAAAAAAGAACAAACAGAGGCAGCAATCCTCTCCCCACTGTCCATCTCTGTTACCTGTGAGCTAAACACTCCACATCAGTCCCTTTACAGGTTATATTGAGGATTCGGCAGTCACCTGAGGTTGCCGTCAGCTCCTTTGACAGCAACAGAGTGGCTCTTGGTGGGCTGTCCAGCTTTAACAACCCTGTCTTTGTAGAGGCTCTTTCCAGCCACCATTCTTGCTGAATGGCCTGGGACCGGGTCCAAGCCTGTTTACTATGCAGTCCCCGCAAGGGTTTAGGAACATGCATATAGTCCCACATCATGTTATCCTCCCACTGCACCTGAGAGTTCTCAATGACACCCACGATGTCTGGGGAGACATAGGGGTAGTCCAGACCGCGCTCCAGAGCTGTTCTCCGCTGCAACTCCGGCTGGAATCTTGAAAACCTTGGCAGTTCCTGAGGTTTGCCTTTTCCAGGGAGAACACAGGCTTTGGGTGACCACATTATCCATTGCCTGTACTCAGCAGCTCTGGTCTGGGTAGTAGATGGTCTGTTTTGGAATTTCCGCCTCACACGGATTGGGGCCTGCATGGATCCTTCAGTCCCTTCAGATGAACCTGGCACATTCATCACCTCGGATTGCACTTTTACATTTTCCTGGGAATCTCCCCACTCCCACTGCTCCCCCGAGCTACTATGGGATGATCACTCTGCAACTTCTTCATCCAAGGGCCCAAATTCTGCCCTGCAGTCTGGGCAACCCCTAGTCTATGCACCCACAACTGCCGCTTTCCACTGCTCACCTAAAGATGAGCTGTCTTCCCACACTGTCTCCTTCCAGGTAGAGTTAACAGGGTGTACAGGCGCAGCCGGAATTTCAGGGACTGCCTCTGGCTCCTGCTGGGCAGTACTTACAGGTACCAGCTCCCTGACCGGGGTACAGGCCGAGGCAGATTTCCAGTTTTATTCTTTATTCTTTGCAGGGGTGTCACCAGCCTCATACTCAACCCTGCTTTTACTAGTCACATCAAGGCCCGCTCCAGCCTTCCAGGACTTCCAAGGCTGTTCCTGGCAGAGACCTGAACACAGATCCATGCTGTAGATGAGCGGCTCCTGCTTGAACAGCTTGGTAAGTGGCTCATCGCAGTGCCCGCACCAGATCTGTTGGAAAGAACAACAGCATGGTTGCTACTAAACTGATAATACTGTATGTATTATACCTATCTATGCAGCAGGTGGCGCTGTGGTATTATAGTGTATAGTTCATGTATTCTATGATATAACAATGTATTGTCTATCTGTGTTCAGTGCACTTGTTTGTGGTTAGTTCCTGTTTCATGTTTCTCATGTTTTTTTATGGAGAGATACATTGCAATTTTCCATAAAATCAAAGCTATTGCTGCAAACAAGAGGCTTCCAGCGCATGATTTCATTACTCTAACAACAAGATCCAGGCACTTATCACCACGGTAGGCCTCTTGCAGCCAGGACAGATCAGACACAGCCTCTCCGTCCCCTCCATCAATCCGAGGGCAAATCCCCCTCGATGCTTCAAGCGGAAACTGGTGTCCACCAATGTCACCTCCTGCATGTCAGGCAACCAGGTAAGCCCTGCATACACACGTGCTTCTCTCTCTCTCTCTCCACAAACAGAGCACGCTGGGTATTTTCAGGGGCATGGCTCCACCCCCCAAGCTTCCACACTGGTTGGTGCTCATAGCTTTGATAAGCATGCCTGTTCCCACAGGCTCTGCTGTAACCCCCTCTTGGATGAGTTGAAGTTTGCAGGCACGGACAGTATGCTGGTGGTTGATGCATTCACACTAATACTTGTAGAACTTGTCAGGACATGCTGCTCGGCACCAACTGTGCACAAAGCAACTGGGAGCAGATGGTAGAAAGTGTTTACTATGGTTGCCATGAGTAGTGTTGGGCGAATGGTTCGGCCTGAGCATGAATTCGGACCTTACATTGGCTGTTCGATGAATACCCGAGTTGTCGGGCGTTTGACCATTTGTTCAGCCCGCCAATCGCCCCACAAGGCACTGCGTGCCGCACAGTGCTTTGGAAGCCCTGATTGGCTGAAGCATTGAAGGATTTGCCCAATCAGGGCACAAAACACTGTCAGAGCCATGATTGGAGAAAGTAATGATGAATGTGTCCAATCATGGCTCGTTGCTCATAGACCCACCCTCTCTCTAAAAGCATCCTTTTCACAGCAGCCATTTGCAGTGTGATATTGGAGTGTAGATAGATAGAACAGGGCTAGTGTGCTATTGTGATTCTATTGTGAGTGCAGAGTGTAGGTCAAGGCCAGACTGGGAATTAAAACCAGCCCTGGAAAAAATTTCATACTAGCCCAATAGCATTATTATACCAGCCCAACAGCATAACGTCATTTTCTTATTCATAAAAGGGAAAACCATTCATTTTAAAGCACATTTGAAGAGTGTATTATATATAGATAAAACAGATATGAAAGCACATAGGGCTTTATATCTATAACAGCAAATGCCAGTTAAAAATGGAGCAATCATCAAGGGGGGCACCAGGGAGCCTGGCAATGTGGGGGGGGGGGGGGACTGTGGTGACCACCTTCCGCAGAAAGAACACACTAAGGTAAGGGGGGGTTACTAATATGAGGGGGAAACTTTTTATATCAGTGCCACCTAACATTATTGTATTCACTCCCCCCTTACATAAGTGACCCCCCCCCCCCCTCAGACTGGCCTGGCAGGGCTGTCACTGACCTCCTCTCAGGTGCACCATGCAGGGCTCAGTCAGTCGGCTCCAGCTCGGTGGCTCTGGTTTTATCCTATAGTCTCCTCTCCACAGTCCACACACGTCTGACTTCTCCCATAATCCCCTATCCCGGCGGTGCTCCCACTGTTGACTCCTCTCCAGACTCCCTCAGAGACTACAGACATGATAAAAGACAAGAAATGTTCAGAGGTTGCGGACATGATACAAGAGATGGTTAGAGGCTGCGGACATGATACACGAGATGTCAGAGGCTGTGGGCATGATACAGGAGATCAATGCAGCCTCATCAGTGCCCATAAAATGCAGCCTCACTGTGCCCATCAAATGCAGCCTCACTGTGCCCATCAAATGCAGCCTCACTGTGCCCATCAAATGCAGCCTCACTGTGCCCATCTATGCAGCTTTACTGTGCCCGTCCATGTATCCTAACTGTGCCCATTCATGCAGCTTTACTGTGCCCGTCCATGCAGCCTCACTGTGCCTGTCCATGCAGCCTCACTGTGCCCGTCCATGCAGCTTTACTGTGCCCGTCCATGCATCCTCACTGTGCCCATCCATGCAGCTTTACTGTGCCTGTCCATTCATCCTCACTGTGCCCATTCATGCAGCCTCACTGTGCCCGTTAATGCAGCCTCACTGTGCCCGTTAATGCAGCCTCACTGTGCCCGTCCATGCAGCTTTACTGTGCCCGTCCATGCATCCTCACTGTGCCCATCCATGCAGCCATACTGTGCCTGTCCATGCAGCTTTACTGTGTCTGTCCATGCATCCACACTGTGCCCGTCCCTGCAGCCTCACTGTGCCCATCCATGCAGCCTTACTGTGCCTGTCCATGCAGCTTTACTGTGTCCGTCCATGCATCCACACTGCCCGTCCATGCATCCACACTGTGCCCATCCATGTAGCTTTACTGTGCCCGTCCATGCAGCCTCACTGTGCCCATCTATGCAGCCTTACTGTGCCTGTCCATGCAGCTTTACTGTGCCTGTCCATTCATCCTCACTGTGCCCATTCATGCAGCTTTACTGTGTCCATCCATGCAGCCTCACTGTGCCCGTTAAGGCAGCCTCACTGTGCCCATCCATGCAGCTTTACTGTGCCCGTCCATGCATCCTCACTGTGTCCATCCATGCAGCTTTACTGTGCCTGTCAATGCAGCTTTACTGTGCCCGTCCATGCAGCCTCGCTGTGCCCATCCATGCAGCTTTACTGTGCCCATCAAGAAGCCTCACTGTGTCCGTCCATGCAGCCTCACTGCCAATCAATGCAGCCTCACTGTGCCAATCAATGCAGCGTCACTGCCCATCAATAAGCCTCACTGTGCCCATCAATGCAGTGTCTTTGTGCCCATCAATGCAGCGTCACTGTGCCCGTCAATAAGCCTCAATGATGCCCGTCAATAACCTTCACTGTGCCCATCAATAACTCTTACTGTGCCCATTAATAACCCTCACTGTGCCCATCAATAACCCTCACTGTGCCCATCAATAACCTTTACTGTGCCCATAAATAAGCTTCACCACCAGTCAGTACCTGGATTACATACAGCGGTCTCCCCGCTGTGTCACGACTCACGACTCACGGAGCAGTCTGAAATTTACTTCGGCCACGCTGTGACAAAGGTCTCGCCTCCTCCTAGACCAGCGTGTGTGATAGGCAGAATACTGATCTAATGGCAGGAAATAGACGCAGTGTTCTGTCTATCACACAAGCTGGTCTACGAGGAGGCGGGACCTTTGTCACAGCGTGGCCGAAGTACATTTCAGACTAAGCTCCTTGAGTCGCAAGTGACACAGCGGGGAGATGTGACATGTAGATAAGAGGGGGAGGAGGGAGGGGAGCACTGCAGCGCAGCCACAGCCACAACTCAAAGCGGCTCCAGGTCAGGCAGCCTATTGGGATATGTCCCGGTATCCCACTAGGCCAGTCCGGCCCTGGTGTCAGTTTAGTGTGAATATAGTGATAGTGCAGTGTGAGTGTGGTGCGACCATTCATTTTTACTTTAGTGTCTGTAACGGCACCCCAAATACGAAAGGGGGTAACGCCGTTTAGATCCCTTCCCTCTCCTGGACACAACTTCACTGTCGATCCTCCACAGCCAGAAAACCACTTCCCATAGGAATTAATCCTTCCAAAGAACGAGACAACACGCTCTGTATCTTTCTAGGATCGAATGAATTTATTGAGAAAAACATTGTAACTCTTATACACATCCAATACTGCATTAACCTGAATGAACAATGGTCCAGCTCCACCCACAACATAACAAAGCCCAATACACATTATTTTGACGTCTGCTAGGAGACAACAGGTTCTAATCCCCTTTATGTTTAAATAACTATGCATGACCTTTATATTCACCAGACTGTCTGTTACTTTACAATACGCACAAGGACACACTTAATTTCCCCAATCCACATCACCACAAACAATGAACAGGTCTTCTAGAAGCTGGAATTCATTAGCATTACACTAGGCAGACAGGTGATTGAGGCTGAACACCTCAGTATCTCTCAATTAACCTGTTGAGTTCAGAATAAGTAAATAGTCCTTTACAGATTTCCTTGGGAATATGGTGGATAAATAGTACAGACCCATTTTAGGTAGTCCAAGATATATTTCTTAATGTCCATTATTTCCTGGCTCACCCTGTGTCCAAAGTGACCCTCCTGTCACACATCTCCCCTTTCGGCAGGAGACTAACACAGGAGGTGACCCCAGACGGGTTGACTCCGAAGTTAGTCAATAGGTCCATTCTTCTAATGCTGGTATCCACACAGTACCCCAAATAAATTGCTCCAAACAGAGCATCACTTACCCAGCCAACCTCTGCCTCTCTCAGAGAACATACCCACCGCTGGGGAGAAGACAGGGTGACTGGGCTCAGTCCGTCATGCTGTTGGGGATCTGGGCCGACTGCCCAGCATCCCTGGGGTATACAAGTGGAGACTGAAGTCCCCTCCACTTGTGGTAGGTGAAAATCCCCCAGTGCTTGCAAAGCAAGGCTGACATCCTCCTGTCTCAGTGTCACACCATTTTCTGGGGTTGGGTCAGTGAGGACCGAAGTCCCGTCCGGTACCACAGGAACTCCTTCTTCTGTTAGTTGAGAGCAGAGGCCCGCGGCACTCTGCTCTGTTGCCAGCTCTTGTGCTGGGTTGCTGTGAGTGGAGACCGCAGTCCCATCCACCGATATCCGCTCAAGTTGCAGTTGTGTGCAGCGGCCAGTAGCATTCTGCCCTGCTGCCAGTGATTCAGCTGGGGGTGAAAGCTTTACCACCTCAGCTTGTTGCTGGAGAGATGGGCCAACTGCCCCGGCTCCCTGAAACTCCACAGCTGTTTCCGGTGCTGAGCAGAGGTTGCTATCACTCTGCCCTGTTGCCAGCACTTCTGCTGGGGACTCCACACCATCTGCTCTGGCTAACTGTTGGGGAGGGAAAAGAGCTGCTTCTCCCCCCTGCATCTCTGAAATCCCCTGGGAAAGAGGAACCATCACCTTCTCACCTCGGGCCTCCAAAACTGCCACGGGTGTAGAGCAGGGGTCTGCAGTACTCTGTCCTGCTGCCAGTACTTGGGCAGGCGATGCATAATCCCTAACATCCTCTGAACAGTCCCTTAAATCCATACCTTCTGTAATCTGTGGCTGGGGAGATGAGCCAACTGCCCTAGCTCCCTGGAACTCCATATCATCCACTTCGGCTTTAGGGCTGGCAATCTTTAGATTTTCCACTGCCGATTCTTCAGCCAGGCTAGCTCCCTGGAACTCCATATCATCCACTTCAGCTTTAGGGATGGCAATCTTCAGATTTTCCACTGCCGATTCTTCAGCCAGGATTTCAGAGTTGTCCACTGGTATTTCCTGATAGTCCCAGGCAAAGGTAGCACCACCCTGCTGCTGAGCAGATTCTAGCAGCTGTCTGTAGGCGATCTCCGATTGTCGTATTACCGCCATTCTCCACTCCTGTTGCCGCTCTAGTTCTCTCTTTTTTCGCGCATCCTGCAGCTGGATGCCTCTAATGGCTTCCTGTATGGCGGTCTCTGATGGGTTAGCACCATATAATGCCAACCGCTGTCGCACTCGTTGCTGAAACAAATCTTCAACTGACCGGGGTCCTGCATCACGTCTCTCTGGTCCATCTCGGCTAGCTCCCTGATCAAGGTGGCCTTGTTCTTTGTCCCACTGGTCCCTTCACGGCTCTCAAGTAGGTCCTTCAGCGTGGCTTTCCTGCAGGCTGCATAGCTGGTCATTCACTGTGGTGGCTTGGAGTGTCCCAGGAACTGGAGGGAAAATCCCGCTGCTGCCAACCAATGTAATGGCACCCCAAATACGAAAGGGGGTAACGCCGTTTAGATCCCTTCCCTCTCCTGGACACAACTTCACTGTCGATCCTCCACAGCCAGAAGACCACTTCCCATAGGAATTAATCCTTCCAAAGAACGAGACAACACGCTCTGTATCTTTCTAGGATCGAATGAATTTATTGAGAAAAACATTGTAACTCTTATACACATCCAATACTGCATTAACCTAAATAAACAATGGTCCAGCTCCACCCACAACATAACAAAGCCCAATACACATTATTTTGACGTCTGCTAGGAGACAACAGGTTCTAATCCCCTTTATGTTTAAATAACTATGCATGACCTTTATATTCACCAGACTGTCTGTTACTTTACAATACGCACAAGGACACACTTAATTTCCCCAATCCACATCACCACAAACAATGAACAGGTCTTCTAGAAGCTGGAATTCATTAGCATTACACTAGGCAGACAGGTGATTGAGGCTGAACACCTCAGTATCTCTCAATTAACCTGTTGAGTTCAGAATAAGTAAATAGTCCTTTACAGATATCCTTGGGAATATGGTGGATAAATAGTACAGACCCATTTTAGGTAGTCCAAGATATATTTCTTAATGTCCATTATTTCCTGGCTCACCCTGTGTCCAAAGTGACCCTCCTGTCACAGTGTCAGTTTAGTGTTTCAGGGCAGGTTTACTGCAGTATATTGAGGTGCGTTAGTGAATGTTTAGTGTAGTATGTTAAGGTGTGTTAGTGCACGTTTACTGCAGTATATTGAATTGTGTTAGTGCACTTTTACTGCAGTATATTGAAGTGCCTTAGTGCACTTTTATGGCAGTATATTGAATTGCGTCAGTGCAGTTTTACTGCAGTATATTGAAGTACATCAGTGCAGTTTTACTGCAGTATATTGTAGTGTGTCAGTGGAGTGTGTCTGTGTAGTGAGTACTCAAGTTAAAGTGCACCAAACACCACTTTCCATTGATTAAAGTGCATCCAAGTACACATTTTCCCTTCACTACTACATTTCCGTAATAAGCCCCCCCATCATGTCTGGGAGGCCAACAAGGAGAGGCAGACGTTTCCATGGCACTAAGAGGGGGCCAGCAGCACCTGTGTCCACAGGCAAAGGTGGATGTGGTCTGTCTTCAGGCAGGACACCACTTCCTCTGTTTAGTAATGTTGCCCATGCTATCTAGCCACAGCATGCAGAGGAGGTGGTGGACTGGCTTACTAAACCATCCTCATCCTCTGTCACACAAGCAGAGACTAGTGCGCAGTCCACCTGAGCTGCCAGAGCGGCTTATTCTACCTCCTTGTCCACAGTTACTCCTGCCATAGCCCCAGCATCATGCATGGATGAGTCAGATGAGTTATTTGAACACAGCGTCAGCCACTTGCTCCTTGATGATGCACAGGCATTACTTGATTCTGATGTTGGTTCTGAGGTTGAGGAAGGTAGGAACATGAGCGTACAGAGATGGGAGAACACTCGTGAACAACAAATTGGCAGTCAGGTTCCCCCAGCCGCAGCATATTGCCAAGTTGGCTCCAGCGATGATGAGGATGGAGGGGATGATGACATTAAGGTCACTGAAATGACTTGGGTGCTGGATAGAGCAGTGGAGGAAAGTGAGGATGAGGCACAACCCCAACGAGGCAGCCATCATAGAAGAGTAGAGAGCAGCCACCCTATACCATCACATTGTGGAACTGTTATCTCCCGGCTCACTTCCCACAGCTCAGCTGTCTGGGCCTTTTTTTTAGCACATGTGCAGCCGATTGCTCTGTTGTGATTTGCAAACTTTGCCTCAAGCAGATCAAGCATAGCAAAAACACCAGCCACTTGGGTAACATGCTTGACAAGGCATTTAACCTCCCTCCCACCTGTTGGCAAGAGCACCTGAAAGCCACACAAAAGGGACGCAATTCTGCTCTTCCTCACTCCTCACCTTTTAGGTCTACTCCCACTATACAGTATTTCATGACCTCTCAGCAGCCTCCACTGACAGGAATGATGGTATAGCTTGGTATAGGTTGTGTTCCCGCTGGAGCAGACTCTGCGTTGCATTATGGACAGAGCACTTGCAGCAGAGCAAGGGGGGGAAGAGGAGGACTTCCTTTCCTCTCAAGGTCCGCTTTATGCAGACACCATTCTTACGATGCCACAGAACACACAAGAGGAGAAGGAGGATTATGGCAGTTTTGGAGGCATTGAAGCAGAGGAAGACATACGTTAAAACTTAAGAGATGGTTTTCCATCCCCAGAACCCTTGGTAGTAGTACCTGGCTAGGAGGAGGCAGTTCCAGGTACTGTGATCCTCAGTGACTCCAAGGACCATGCTTCTCATGCCTCTGCAAACTTGCGGTGCATGGGCGCCCTCATTCTTCAAAGCCCGAGAATTTGTGGCATCAAGGAGAAGGATCTGATCACTATTGATTGGCAACCCTCCTTGACTACCATTACAAGGGGAAAGTCTCAGAACTCATCCAATCCTCCCAGAGGGAGCAGAGGATGAAATACAGTATCTTGAGGATACCTTTCCAGACTCTGTCAGGTTACAGTCTCATGGAAAGGCTAGTTTTGAGGCTTCTGTTGGTCAAGAGAGGAGTGGTGGAGAAGGGTGATACATTTAAAAAAAAATTTAGTCCTCGCTGCCCAGGGCTGTCAGCTTTCACATCCCATCGGCAGCGTCTGCATCATATGGCGGGAGATCATCTACTGTGTTCATTCAGGAAAAGAAGGGACTGGCAAACAGGACATGATTGCTGACTCCCCTCCCACTCTCCATCCTGACACCAATTCCCCTGTGCCCTGCAGCACCTGACAGGCAGTGGGAGGTTGAGGAGAAGAAGCCATGGACTGAGGAAATGAGTGATGGAAAGTCTTACCAGCTCTTTATTTACACAAATTCCAAATTCAGGAATATGTGATTTTATTGAAAAGAATATATGTGCATAGATGAATTCAAAAGATTGCTAGCTGCCTTGAGTTGTTCACAATCGAATACTTTTACTGGTGTGCTAGCCAATTTTACATGACATTCACCATGACCGCTGAACAATCTTGTCCCTACGATCCTGTTGGGTGCACCCCCAACCCTCCCCCTTCCCTTTTCGCTATTATCCTGCCTCCCCATCTTCATCCCTACTTTGCTCTACACTTGACTCTTCCCTGTTATTGACAATTTAGATACATGTCAAGGCTCTCTAAACTGGACCTTCCTAACTACCCATTGAATGGTACTTTCTATAGTAACCACAAATAGATTGGTGAGCCCCCTAAAGCCTAGTACACACCACTCGCTTTTTCGTTCAACCCGACGGGTTGTGTCCTAGAATTAGATCATTTTGGAACAAAAAAATTTCTATGATTTTCAAGGTAACTGATTACCAGGTCTCAAGGTCCCTACCAATAGCTCTCCTGAATGTGCATATGCCTAAGATTCTCCAAAAATTAATTCACTTTATTCTCACAGGAGCTAAGCTTACAATTGCCAAAAATTGGAAGAAACCAAAGCCCTCTTTTTCGGAAGCTAAAATAAAAATCTCATGAATAATGACTGAAGTAAAGTTAGCTAGCATTTTGAATAGACATGTGCACAACATAAAAATTTGTTTAGATTGGTTTTGTTTCTGTGCGTTTCCATTGATTCGTAACGATTCGTAATTTCGTAAGATTTGTTTTATCGTATTCGGACTCTTTCGTATTTCCGTAAGGGTTATTTTTCTGTTGATTCGTTTTTCCATTAGTCTAATTTTCGTTGATTCGAAATTCGTATTTACGTTATATTCTATATTCGGCCGCGTTCGTATTTTCGTAAGAACTATATTTTCGTTGATTTGCAATGATTTGTATTTTCGTGTCTAATTTCCGTTGATTGGAAAAATCGTACTTTTGTAGATTTAATTACATTCGTACTTTTATTAGAATACATTTTCCGTTTATTCAAAACACTATTCGTCGTAATTTTGTAATTCGTACTTTCGTGAGATTAACTGGCTCATTTATTCGTACTTTCGTAACATTGTTTACGTAGATTAGTAATCGGGGCATAATTCGTAATTTTACAGAATGTGTCAGAATAGGAGAAAACAAAAATATGTCAGAGATATTACAAAATACAAATATAGAAATTAGAATCTAGACAGAGTATGCTTAAGAAACAATGAATTTCTCTCTCACAAGTCACAACTTTACTCACAAATCCAACAGAACAGTGCAACCTACCCAACCACAACCTATCTGGACTGTGGATGGAATGCACTGCAGTCTAACACAGAAAAAAAGGGAATAAGAAACAAGCTCATTGGGGGAAGAGACAACCTCTTCAGGGGAAAGGACACGCTTATTGCCCATTGGCCAATGTCCAGAATTAACGAAATAGAATTTAAGTTTTTTCGAATTTTCATTGTTTTGATTTCTGTTTTCCAAAGATTTGTCATTTTTTTCGTTCATTTTGATTTTCGTTAATATGGATCTTTGTTCGTTATTTTCGTTGTTTTGTTTTACGTTTTCTGAATATTCGTAATTTCGCGTTTTCGTTCATTTTGATTTTCGTTATTTTTTGATCTTTGTCCGGTATTTTTGTTGTTTTTATGTTTTTGTTTTTTACTTTTTCGGATTTTGCCTGTTTCAAATTCACTAAATTCGTATTTTCGTTGTTTTCCATATTCGTTCTTTTCGATAATTCGTTGTTCATTTGTAATATTATCAAACCGTTCATTTATTCGTATGTATACGAATCAACATCAACAAATATAACGAATTTTGACGAATAACTAATTCTTAACTAAACGAATTGCACATGTCTAATTTTGAATGATTCTGTTTTGAAATTTGAAACGCTCTGGGAACCTTGGGCTAGATATATAGGCATTTCTCTTACTCAGGGTGCCTCTTTGGTTCCCGTAAACACTGTAAATTAGGTATATATCTTATCTTATCCCCTTACCTCCCCCTTTATTGTTTGTCCCCTTTTTTCTCCAACTTTTCCCCGCTTTCATTTTATTTTTCTCCCCTTCTTTAGGGGAGCCTAGTAATGTTTTGAAGGAGATCTATGTATTTTTTATTCTCCTTATTATATTATAGATATTTTTTAGGGTTAGTAAAAATAACCTTTGATTTTAGATAATAAGGCCGGTTTATTTTAACCTAGCAATCTAGGGTTTGGTTCAGAGTGTATTTAAGTATGTCGAGAGGTTTCCGCTCCTGGTGCAGTTTGAACTCGATAGGGGCACCAGGAGATTATAAGTATCCTTATTTTCATTAAATTATCTTATATAAGGAGTCCTCTCTCTCTCTCTTACATCAAATTTTTTTAATTGTTTAACTTTTGATATTCCCATATCTCATTACAATGTATGACCATTTTATTTTTTTCTCCTTCTCAAATCATCTGAAGGGGGGGGGGGGGGGGGGGATTTCTATCCCCCTATCACTGAAAGTCCTTTTTTTTGTTCCTGCTGACATCTACTAGGTTATGTCTATGTTGATATTTAAAGAAAAAGGAAAGAAACTCCCAGTGGCTTGTGCGCAGCTTGAATGATGTATTGACTCATGATAAAAGTATTAGATCATTTTATTATACATGGATATCGAATTTACAAATCCATTAGAAAAGTACAAGTAAAAAAGAGGGATTGGGGAATGGATCCAATTACATAGAAGGGAACAACAATCAGAGTTCTGGTGTACAAATTATAACGGTATTACAGTCATGTGTCACAATAACCATATACAGGTCACCACTATGGGTTGGCATGTATATGGATCTCCGACGCGTTTCAATCTTTAATAATGTGATGATCTTCCTCAGGGGGTATCATGTAGACATCTTGCGTGAAATAACATATGTGCTAAACCAGAGTACTGTATGCATACTCGAGTATAAGCCGAGTTTTTCAGCACATTTTTTTGTGCTGAAAATGCCCCCCTTGGCTTATACTCGAGTCACCTTTTTGCGCCTGATCTCCTGGACTTTGGGGACCCGGTACTGGCCAGCCGTAGGTCCTATGGACCCCAAACTTGGCACACATGTAGCCTACCTCTTCCTTTACAAGTGTGCAAAGTTTCGGAGAGAACCGATTTTTCAAAGCCGGGCACCCCTTCCATAGACTCCCATGTTAAACGGTAATTTCTCCAGTGACTTTGAGGACCCGGTACCGGCTGTTCATAGGTCCCCTGGACCCGAAACATGTCAGACATGTAGCCCCATTTCTCCTCTATAAGTGTGCACCCCTTCCATAGACTCCCAAGTTAAACGTCAGTCTAGTCATGGACACAGTGAGGCATGGGCACAGTGAGGCATGGACACAGTGAGGCATGGACACAGTGAGGCATGGACACAGTGAGGCAAAAGTGAGGCACAGTGTGGCATGCAGATGGACACCCTAGGCTTATACTCGAGTCAATACGTTTTCCCAGTTTTTTGTGGTAAAATTAGGTGCCTTAGCTTATATTCGGGTCGGTATATACTCGAGTATATACAGTATATAAAAACATGGTGGATAATTTCTCGATAAGGACCAACTAGCAAGAAGAAGCAAAAGTGTTTAGGTGTAATTTCCCTGCTACTTAGTTGCAGTCTCCTTCTAACAGTGCATATCATCAAGGATCTGGTCTGTAAGAAAATTCAGTCCAAATGTCTATCCTTTTATTGGGGATCACTGAAAGATGTCCTGTTTAGCTGCATGGGTCCTGTCTATGTTGCAGTCTGCTTGTCCAAATGGAAATGCCAAAAAAATGAAAAATAAATGTCTATATTGATATGTTATGTAATTTATTGTAATCTTTTTTTATTTCTGAAAATAAAATAATTTGAAAGAAAATGTTTATTTCATACTGCACATGATTTTTTTTTAATTATTATTATTATTATTATCTTATTTGCTTACCACTGCAAAGGACAGTTCTTGATTCAAAGAAGCCAGTCACATGATTTTGACAGAGCCCTTCTCCTACACTTTTGTTTTTCTTTTATTAATGTATTCTTTCATTTCAAACACTAAGCACACTGTTGTGCTAAAGGTCAAAAGAAACTAATGTTGAGATGCAGAGCCTGAGGTTTCTGATTCTTTTGAAATATCCTTTGGATGAATGAGTCATCATTTCCTGTTTTAATAACAACGTTGCCTTCACACTGGATATTTCAATAGTATTTCATGTTGCATGAAGCTGGAGATTTTGTTACAAATCCCAATCCCTCTTGAACCCAAATCAATACACTTTTGCTAGTTAGATTTAGTATAATACAAACATGTATTTACATTAGTTTCTTGTAATCTTCTGCATAGCAGACCTCAGACTAATAAGGCCTCATGTACACTGCTGCTGGTAAACTGAAGTTTAGGATCAGTTGGGAATTTTTTTCAGCTGCCCCTGAACTCTCCTCTATGTTATCTTATCAGTACATGTACACAGGGCCGTTTATAGTAGTTTCTAGGCAGTTGAGTTTAGAAGCATTTTTTGGAACGCAAAAAATGCATCCAGGACTGATGTTCACAGGCATTTGAAATGCCAAATGCCTGTAACAGCTTGTAAACGCTGCTAAACGCGGTAACTTGCGTTTAGCAGCGTTTCGTTTACAGACATTTTTCATTTTAACAAAAAAATAAAAAAATTGTTTTAACCACTAAAGCCCCGGACCATTTGGCAGCCTAAAGACCAGAGGACTTTTTACAATTTGGCACTGCGCTGCTTTAACTGGTAATTGCGCGGTCATGCAATGTTGTACCCAAACGAAATTTGCATTCTTTTTTTCCCCACAAATGGAGCTTTCTTTTGATGGTATTTGATTGCCTCTGTGATTTTTATTTTTTGCGATATAAACGGAAAAATACAGAAAAATTTGAAAAAAAAAATGTTCTACTTTTTGTTATAAGAAAAATCCAATAAACTAAATTTTAGTCATACATTTAGGCCAAATGTATTTAGTCACATGTCTTTGGTAAAAAAAAATTTCAATAAGCGTATATTTATTGGTTTGCTCAAAAGTTGTAGCGTCTACAGACTAGGGTACATTTTCTGGAATTTACACAGCTTTAAGTTTATGACTGTCTATCTCATTTCTTGAGGTGCTAAAAAGGCAGGGCAGTACAAACCCCCCTCCCCCCAAATGACCCCATTTTGGAAAGTAGACACCCCAAGAAAATTGCTGAGAGGCACGTTGAGCCCATTAAATATTACATTTTTTTGTCCCAAGTGATTAAATAATGACAAAAAAAAACACCCCGAAATACATTCTGCTGCTTCTCCTGAGTAAAATTTACGCCCTTAGAAATCCTGAAGGTGGTGATTGGGTTTCGGGGCCCCGTACGCGGCTAGGCTCCCAAAAAGTTCCACACATGTGGTATCCCCGTACTCAGGAGAGGCAACAGAATTTATTTTGGGGTGTAATTTCACATATACCCATGGCATGTTTGAGCAATATATCATTTAATGACAACTTTCTGTAAAAAAAAAAAAAAATTATTTCTCTTTTCGTCCATGGACGGACACAGCCTTCTTAAGTCTTGACAGTTGGGTTATGTTCCTGTTCATAGGAGAGGACTAGGCAGACATGTTAGATATTTCAAAACACGTCCCTCCAGACATAACCCTCTGCCCTGCAGCATGCAGCCTCAGTTTTGTTCTGCCTAGCAGAGGAGATGGACGTGGCTCCCTTTGGGCCCAGAGTCCTGAGGAAATTTTTTATTTAATTTTATTAAAATGTATTCTATTTTATGATTCTTCTATCAACAGTAGGCTGGGCGACAGGCTGGATATATAGATCCTTGTAGTCTTCCCAGTCCGGCCAGCGAGCGTGGACAGTCCCTTGCAAATAGGCGTCGGGTCTGTCACAACATACCCCATAGCTTCAGGGGTGGCCGGTGAGCTTGTGCTCCGGGGTCCACATATGACTGGGCTGCTTGCTGTCTCAATCACAGTGGACCGGGCCGACAGCTACTCCGTACTGCTCGGTTGTAGGGACGCACCAGCAGGTCCTCGTTAGGACGGGTAAGTACAGTTCCTCCTGCCTCGGCAGGTGGAAACAGCTGGGTGTTCCTAGGAATAGGGGGTTCTCCTGTCCTCCCTTTCCCTGCTCTCTGTCACCTTTACTCCCTCTGTCCTAACGGGGCTGGCTGTGACTGGGGCGTACCTGTGAGGACTCCAGGTCCTGGTGTGGGTCCGGGGGTGTCAGGGCCCGTTTCTCTGTGGGGGGATACTCTGCTCCGGGGTAGCCATGCTGGGCCTTCTCGTCCACATCGCAGTGCTCGGTCGCCATTTTGGCGGTGCCGCCGCCATTTTCGGGGTGTGTTTTCTATTGCATTGATTTGCCCATTGGTGGCCATCTTGCCGTGGCCGCGCTATGGCGCAGTTGTTATTGTGGACGGCCATTTTCTTGTGGTTGCGCCCTTTCCTTCTCCCTGAGGCGTCCAGCGCCCATCTTTGGTGGAGGTTTGGCCTCTAGTGCTGGCTCCTGGATGGCGCAGCATGATTCTCCTCACAGCTTCCTCACTGTTTCCTCACATACTGCTTCTAGAGCAGCATGGATAATACAGTGATACACAGTCTTAGTGTATAGAGGCGGGCAGTGGCACTGGGCGGTCTCATACTGGGCTGGTGAGTCCCCTGGGTGACCCCTCTGGTCGGTGCAGCATGGTGGGGGGACTTTATTCATTAATTTTGTCTAGTCCCTGAGAGCTTTCTGTGTAACATGGAGTCAGTATCTGAGAGGCAACAGCAGAGCCCCTGCACCTGTGGTTTGCCGCCATATCCTGGGGAATGCTCTGACTCCCAGACGATGCATTTGGATGCGAAACGCGTCGGGCGACCCTACTGTTGCCATTTGATCATTTGATAAAGCGCTGTTACATTCTTCTAAATGTAAGTGTTCCTACCTACATTAAATACCCTTTTTATACAGTATTACACTATGTGCCTTTTCTTTCCTTTTACTTTCTGGCATATATCTGGTATCACCATCTGGCCCTAACCGGGCACTACCTGCAAGTGTCATCACCATCTGGATACAAGAGATACTTCTCCCTACCTTCTGTATTTGATTGAAGTTTGAGGTTCCTGTTTGAATCGCAGCTGGAGATTCGCTGTTCACAGCGGCTTACCCATGTTTGGTTGACCCTCTGAATGTATGTTTTTGGGGTCCACTCTCTCTGGTAAGTCTTCTCTACAATCGATTGGTGGTGGTCACTTTAAGTGCACTCGCTTCACGTCAAGTTCATTTAGGAGCACTATTATTTTGATTCTCACCAGCATCTATTAATTTTGTTTTTATTAATGAACTCAGTATTTTCTGGTGACCTTTACGTTACACAACTTATATCACTGAGGACTATTTGAATATTTTCATTTATTCATTTATCACTTCTTGAATGTTACGTTGTTTATTTTGACCGTTTATCACTGTTACATACTGCACTTCATTCCAGTGCAGTTCTTATTTAATTTAGCGCTACACTTTTTTGTCTTGTTTGTATTCCACCATTTTTCGATTGGTTGTGTGAGCTGCTATACAATCAGGCAGCGCAGAATTTTTTGTATTTGTTTTCAGAATGCTCTGACTCTGACATTACCACCAGTCTGAGGTGTCAGAGGTTGCCTTTTACCTGCAGTTTGGTGCTTGCTTCGGCAGCACATATACTCAGATTGGAACGATACAGAGAAGATTAAGCGCCCTCGGCGCAATAGTTTAAACATACACGATATGTTTATACACAACACTGGATACATTCACAGTGTATGTATGTATTATTGCTCTCTGTGTCTGCATGGGTTTCCTCCCACGCTCCAATGACGTGTGCGCCTTTGGCGCCATACACAGTATAATCATACACAATATGTTTATACAAGACACTAAATACATTCACAGTATATGTATGTATTATTACTCTCTGTGTCTGCGTGGGTTTCCTCCGGGTACTCCGGTTTCCTCGCTCCAATGGTATGCGTGCCTTCGGCGCTATGCACAGCATAAACATGTTTAATATGTTTATCCACACTTATTAAAATACCTACATGGTATGTGTATGCAGTCTGCGTGGGTTTCCTTCGGGTACTCCGGTTTCCTCCCACGCCCCAATGGTGTGCGCGCCTTTGGCGCTTTGCACAGCATAAACATGTTCAATATGTTTATTCACACATATTAAAATACATTCACGGTATGTGTATGTACTATACTCTCTGCGTCTGCGTGGGTTTCCTCCGGGTACTCCGGTTTCCTCCCAAGCTCCAATTGCGCGCTTTGGCGCAATACACAGTATAAACTATGTGTTTGTACAATCAGCACTTATCAATATAGTGGCTGCTGGAACATCCACTGAGGTGTCAGTTCTTTTTTTTGGGGTCGCGTTGACCGACCCGCTCTATATAGGTTTTTAAGGACTGGGGATTGTCGCAGAGGTCCTTTTTGGTCCCCCTTAGCGCACAGCGGTCCGTTATTCCAAAAAGATATGTTTTTTTTCCCAAGAAGTTGACCGCCTGGTATCAGGGGTACCACTATCCGGATAGGGGGACACCTGCCTTTAGGAGGTGATCAGGAGCAGTGGCTCGGACTGTGTTCGCCACGCTGAGGTCAGCGTTGTGCCCGTTAGTGTCTGCGTCTCTGGTGTCTCTGACACTCACTGAATGGGCATAACTTTTGTACCAGACAGTGGAGGAGCTTCAGCTTCCTCTAAAAGTTGTGACACTGGCCGACCAGCAGGTGCGCCACCTGAGGGGGCTGATATACTGGTCCGCTAACCGAGTTTCTATGGAAGCTCTGACAGATTTGTCTTTCAAAGGCTAAAGCCTCGTACACACGACCGAGAATCTCGTTGGAAAAAAAACGACGTTTTTCTCGACGGGTTTCTTGTCAAGCTTTCCTTGCATACACACTGTGAATCCAAAATCTCGTCGGTCTAAAAGCGCGGTGACGTACAACACGTACGACGGCAGTATAAAGGGGAAGTTCAATTCTCATGGCGCCACCCCTTGGGCTGCTTTTGCTAATCTCGTGTTGCCGCGTGTTAGAAAAGTTTGGGAAGAGACGATTCGCGCTTTTCAGACTTCGTGCTTTAAGTTCGTTACAGTGTGACGAATGTGCTATCTCCATTACGAACGCTAGTTTTACAAGAAGGTGCGCTCCCGTCTCATACTTGAGTCTGACCATGCGCGGTTTTTGAAGACTCGGAAAAGCATACACACGAACGGTTTTCTCGTCCAAAAACAGTCTGATAAGAATCACGCCGAGAAAAACAGAGATTTTGGACAGTTTTTTCGACAAAAAAGCATACACACGAACGGTTTGTGTGTACGCGGCTTAAGAGTAGGGGCGCCCCGTAAGCCGGAACCTTCCTTCCCCAATATATTGTGGTGTTTTTGAGGGTTGTCATACCCATACCACCGCAGGACAGGTTTCAGGGATTCTAATCGAATCTATTCATGGTCCCAGAAGAGGACGGAGTCGTCCAATCTTAGGCCTCAAGGCCCTTACTGCCTTTGTGTAGCCTTCTGTTTTTTCCGACCACGGAGTTTGCGAAGTGGTCTCTTCATACAAGATCGATGTTTTCTTTCTTGTTCACCGAATGGTTTCTTTGCCCTACCATCTCGTCGGACTGCCCTGATGGGGCAGTTCAAGACTTGTTGGGGATTCGGAAATTCAGGATGGAGTCGGTTCGCTCCATCCAGGGGACCTTCTGACATCCCTGGACTTCAGCGACGTGTGCTGGGTCCCCATATGCGACAGGCACCAGAGGTTCCTGCGTTTAGCGGTCAAGGGGAACCACTATTAATTTATGACTCTCCCTTTTGACCTAGTGGTAGCACCAAGAGTTTCACCAGGGTGCTCGCCCCGATTCTAGCCTTGCTGAGTCAGCGCGGCATTGTCATCGCTGGTTCTTTGCATGGTCTTCTTTTATAACCTGTTTCCAGGTTAGAATTAGAGGAAGACGTGTCTATAGTCAGTCAGACTCTCCAAGACTTCGGGTGGATGCTGTACCTCCAGTTGTCGGTACTAGTTCAGACTCAGCGCCTGGAATGCCTGGGGCTGGCTCTGTGCTCATCAGAGGCGAGAGTTTTCTCCCTCCAGATAGGTTGCGGATGCTCCAGGCTGCAGTGAGTTGGATCTCATGATGGCCTTCTTCGAGGCAGTACTGTTTGCCCAGGTCTACATTTGGAGGGGAGATTCTGTCCTATTGGAACACATCCCTATTGTCTCTGGATCATCAGATTCAGGTGAATCGCCTAGTCAGGGCCTCTCTGACTTGGTGGCTGACATTCCCGGCATTTCTGTCTGGGAAGTTTTTTCCTTCTTTTCTATTGAACTGTGATTACGATCCAGCCTCACAGGCTGGGGGGTCCAGTCGGTACAAGGTCGCTGGACTCTGGACGAATCCCGTCTGTCGGTCGATGTTCTGGAACTTCGGGCGATTAGGATATGTCTGTCTTCGTAGTCGTGGAGACTACAAGGGTGCCCGATCAGGATCCAGTCGGACAATGCCACGGCTGTGGCTTTTGTCAACCATATGGACATCCTGCGGTAGACGGGAAGAAGCGTGTCGGCTCTGTCGGCCGTCTACATTCAGGGTGTAGAACTCTAACTGGTGAACTATTTGAGTCGCCAGTTGCTGAACCAAGGGGAATGCTCATTCCATCCGGAGGGGTGTCTACTCCTTTTGCCGGAGGTGGACATCGGTCGTGGACCTCCTGGCTTCTCAACTCAATCGCATGATGTTGAGATTCGTGGCCAGGTCCAGAGATCCCTGGGCAGACGCGTCAGGCGCGTTGGTGGCCCTGTGGGGTCAGTATTGGCTAATTTATGCCTATCCCCCACTGATGTTGCTTCCTCGTCTGCTCCTTAATGTGCAGATCGAGGGGATCCCGTGATCCTAATCGTTCTAGATGGCCCCGGCGTCCTTGGTACGCCGTCTTCGTACGCCTAGTGGAGAACACACTGGCGGCTGCCAATGTGGGAGGACCTTCTGTCTCAAGGTCCCATACTTCATCCTGCCTTACAGCCGCTGGCCTTATGGCATGGCTATTGACAGCCAGGTACTAAGGGACCGAGGTCTTTCGGATTCGGTCATCTCGACCAGGCTGAGGGCACAAAAATCTTCCTCCTGGAAGATCTACCATCGCACTTGGAAGGCCTACATCTCCTTGTGCGCAGAGATGGAGTGCCGCCCACAGGGTTTTTCGGTTTCCGGGGTCCTGTTGTTTTTTGCAGCATGGAGTGGATCAAAAGCTTGTTTTAAGCACCACTAAGTGTCAGTTTCAGCCTTGGCTGTTTTCTTTCACTGGCCTTTGGCATCCCATTCCCTGGTGGGTACCTTTGTACAGGAGGTTCGACTGGGGCTTTCCCCAATTAGACCATCTCTCCCTTCTTGGGATTTGAACCTGGTGCTCTCGGTTCTTCAGGAACCTCCCTTTGAGAACATCAGAGAGATTCTTCTCTTGACGTGATCTCAGAAGGTGGCCTTTCTAGTGGCCATTACTTCTGTCAGAAGGGTTTCTGAATTGGCGGCCTTGCCTTATTTGATCCTCCATAAGGATAAAACGGTACTACGCCCGCGACCTTCGTTTCTTCCAAAGATGGTTTCGGCTTTCCACCTGAATGAGGACATTGTACTTCCATCCTTGTGTCCTCGGTCATCGCATCCCAGGGAGTCTGCGCTTCACACTTTAGACGTGGTACGGGCCTTGCGCGTATTCCTGTCTGCTACGGCTTCGTTTCGGAAGTCTGGCTCGCTGTTTGTGTCAGTGTCTGGTCCACAAAAGGGCCTGGTGGTCTCGTCGGCCACCATTTTCTAGGTGGATCAGGTAGACCGTTGTGCGGGCCTATGCCCTTAAGAGGCGCGCGCCCTCCTTTCTGGTCATGGCGCTCCCAACCAGGGCAATTGGTGCTTCCTGGGCTTTCCAACATCAAGCGTCTCTCTCTCTCACAGGTGTGCAGGGCGGCGACTTGGTCGTCCGTGCACACTTTCTCCAAAATTTTCCAAGGATGATGTGAGTGCATCTTCTTCAGATGCTTCCTTCTGCCGCAAGGTTTTGCAGGCGACTGTTTAAGGTTGCAACTCCACCGTTGAGGAGCTCTGCTTGCTTAGGGTGAAATTGTTTTTTTGATTACTGTTCCCACCCCTCGTTTTTGACACTGCTTTGGGACGTCCCAACTGTCAAGACTTAAGAAGGCTGTGTCCGTCCATGGACGAAAAGAGAAAATAGGATTTTTTGTACTCACCGTAAAATCCTTTTCTCTGTCGTCCATGGACGGACACAGCACCCACCCCTCCTTTTTAGGTACTGCTTGTTACGAACTGAGGCTGCATGCTGCAGGGCGGAGGGTTATGTCCGAAGGGACCGCCCCCTGGGCGGGGCTGTTCAACTCTGTTAAAATAACATGTATTGAAATATCTAACATGTCTGCCTAGTCCTCTCCTATGTACAGGAACATAACCCAACTGTCAAGACTTAAGAAGGCTGTGTCCGTCCATGGATTTTACGGTGAGTACAAAAAATCCTATTATTCAAGAAACTTGTGGCAAAATATAAGATATTCCATAGACTCAACATGCCTCTCAGCAAATAGCTTGAAGTGTCTTCTTTCCAAAATGGGGTCATTTTGGGGAGGTTTGTGCTATCTTGACATTTCATGGCGTCTGTAACTGTGATAGGTAGTGAGGAAGTGAAATCACCATTTTACGCCCTTAGAAAGCCTGAAGGCGGTGATTGATTTTTGGGGTCCTGTACACGGCTAGGCTCCCAAAAAGTCTCACACATGTGGTATCCCCATACTCAGGAGAATCAGCAGAATGTATTTTAGGGTGTAATTCCACCTATGCCCATGGCATGTTTGAGCAATATATCAATTGTCTTTTTCCCGCAAATTGTGTCAAAATATAAAATATTCCATGGACTCGACATGCCTCTCAGCAAATAGCTTGGGGTGTCTACTTTCCAAAATGGGGTCATTTGGGGGGGTTTTGAACTGTCTTGGCATTTTATGCACAACATTTAGAAGATTATGTCACACATCACCCACTCTTCTAACCACTTCTAACCACTTGAAGACAAAGCCCTTTCTAATGCCTCGTACACGCGATCAGTTTTCCCAACAAGAAAATTGTGATGTGAGCTTTTTGTCAGGAATTCTGACCGTGTGTATGCCCTATCACACTTTTTCTGTCAGAATTCCTGCCAAGAAAAGATTGAGAGCAGGTTCTCAATTTTCGTGACAGAAAAAATTTCTATCGGGAATCGCGCCTGTCTGTATGCAATTAAGACGCAAAAAAAAACACGCATGCTCAGAATCAAGCAGAAGAGCCGAACTGCCTATTGAACTTCATTTTTCTCAGCTCGTCGTACGTGTTGTACGTCACCGCGTTCTTGACGTTCGGAATTTCAGACAAGATTTGTGTGACCGTGTGTATGCAACACAAGTTTGAGCAAATTTCCTGCTGGAAAAACTGATCGTGTGTACGAGGCATTACACTTTTTGTTTACATGAAAAAAAAAAAATGTTTGCAAGAAAATTACTTTGAACCCCCAAACATTATATATATATATATTTTAAAGCAAAGACCCTACAGATTAAAATGGTGGGTGTTGCATTTTTTTTTCACACAGTATTTGCGCAGCGATTTTTTGAACGCCTTTTTTGGGGAAAAAACACACTTTTTTAAATTTTAATGCACTAAAACACACTATATTGCCCAAATGTTTGATGGAATAAAAAAGGAGATCTTAGGCCGAGTACATGGCTACCAAACACGACATGCTTTAAAATTGCGCACAAACGTGCAGCGGCGACAAACTACATACATTTTTAAAAGCCTTTACAGGTTACCACTTCAGATTTACAGAGGAGTTCTACTGCTAAAATTACTGCCCTCGATCTGACCTTTGCGGTGATACCTCACATGCATTGTGCAATTGCTGTTTACATATGACGCCAGACCGACGCTTGCGTTCGCCTTTGCGCAAGAGCAGAGGGGGACAGGGGTCCTTTTTTTTTATTATTATTTATTTTGCTTTTTTATTTTATTTTAAAACTGTTCCTTTCATTTAAAAAAAAAATAATTATTGTTATCTCAGGGAATGTAAATATCCCCTATGATAGCAATAGTTAGTGACAGGTACTCTTTTTTGAAAAAATTGGAGTCTATTAGACCCTAGATCTCTCCTCTGCCCTCAAAGCATCTGACCACACCAAGATCAGTGTGATAAAATGTTTTCCCAATTTCCCAATGGCGCTGTTTATATCCAGCAAAATCTAAGTCATGAAATGCTCGTAGCTTCCAGTTTTCTAGGCCATAGAGATGATTGGAGCAATTCTGGTCTCTGATCAGCTCTATGGTCAGCTGGCGGAACCACTGGCTGTATTCTCAGGTTCCCTGTTGGGACAGGAGAGCCAGAGAAAACCATGGAAGATGGTGGGGGGGGGGGGCATTCCCTCCCACTGCTTGTAAAAGTCTATAGGCTAATTAGATTCGACTCGAACATCGGCTGTTCGCCGAATTTCGAACATTATGGGCCGTTTGCGCCAAATTCGAGTGGCGGGTCACGGCCCATAATTTACTGCGGCATCGCAGTGCATTGCTGGCTGATGATTGGCCAAGCATGCACTTTGACCCGCATTCTTGGCCAATCACAGCGCCGTAAGTACAGAGAGCCGTAATTGGCCAAAGCCAGGGTGGCTTTGGCCAATCATGGCTCAGAGGAGTAGGTACACGCCCCACACTATATAAGGCCACCGACTTGGCGGCCTTGTGTAGTGTGTTGCGGCGATTGTTAGAAAGAGAGAGAGAGAGACAGTGTAATTTGATTTGAGTTAGAGCAGGCAGGCGAGTCAGCTGCAGTTACAGCGTGTAGAGGATATATATGCATCCTAGGTGTTGTATATATATTTACACACTGTATTCAGTTTAGCTAGATCCGTTCCTGTTATTCTCTATACTGACAGGCAGGCAGGTGATTGTGCTAGCTGCATTATTTTCACTTAGTGTACTGTGTTCTTTGCACAGCGTGCACCTAAAGGTACCTGAATACAATTGGTGGTGTTCTCATACCAATACCACAGGCAGGGAGCTGCTTTATTTTCACTTAGTGTACTGCGTCCTTTGCACAGCGTGTACCGAAAGGTACCTGAATACAATTGGTGGTGTTCTCATACCAATACCACAGGCAGGGAGCTGCTTTATTTTCACTTAGTGTACTGTGTCCTTTGCACAGCGTGCACCTAAAGGTACCTGAATACAATTGGTGGTGTTCTCATACCAATACCACAGGCAGGGAGCTGCTTTATTTTCACTTAGTGTACTGTGTCCTTTGCACAGCGTGCACCTAAAGGTCCCTGAATACAATTGGTGGTGTTCTCATACCAATACCACAGGCAGGGAGCTGAATTATTTTCGCTTAGTGTACTGTGTCCTTTGCACAGCGTGCACCTAAAGGTACCTGAATACAATTGGTGGTATTCTCATACCAATACCACAGGCAGGGAGCTGCTTTATTTTCACTTAGTGTACTGTGTCCTTTGCACAGCGTGCACCTAAAGGTACCTGAATACAATTGGTGGTGTTCTAATACTAATACCACAGGCAGGGAGTTGCTTTATTTTCACTTAGTGTACTGTGTCCTTTGCACAGCGTGCACCTAAAGGTACCTGAATACAATTGGTGGTGTTCTCATACCAATACCACAGGCAGGGACCTGCATTGTTTTCGCTTAGTGTACTGTGTCCTTTGCACAGCGTGCACCTAAATGTACCTGAATACAATTGGTGGTATTCTCATACCGATACCACAGGCAGGTAGCTGCTTTATTATCACTTAGTGTACTGTGTCCTCTGCACAGTGTGCACCTAAAACTAACTGAAGACAATTGCTGGTGTTCTCATACTAATACCACAGCAGGCAGTTGATTCTGCTAGCTGCAGTATAATCAGTATAGATATATATATATATATACATCCCACCTTTGTGCAGCTACACCTCACTGCAGGCCATTAGTATGTCTGGAAGGCAAACAAGGAGAGGCAGATAGTCACAAGCCAATAAAAGAGGGCAAGCAGGCTCTGTGTCTAGAGGCAACAGTGCTGGTTGTGGACATGATGCATCCTCATCAGCACGTGGCCGTGGGACACGCTTGGCCTTCTTTTCAGCATCTGGCCATGTTGAGCCGCAACATGCCGAAGACTTGGTAGTGTTGATGACCAAGCCGTCCTCATCCTCCTCATCCTCTCTCACTCAGGCTCAGGGTACTTTGTCTGGCAAAGCAGCTGCCAACGCGGCCTCTTCCCTCAGCTCAATGGCATCAGTCACTCCTTCCCTAGCCCCACCATGTCTTCCTGAGGAGTCCCCCGAACTGTTTGACCACAGTGTTGGGTACATGCTCCAGGAGGATGCCCAGCGTTTTGAAGGCTCCGATGATGAAACCCAGATAGAGGAAGGCAGTAACGTGAGCCAAGAGAGAGGGGGTAGTAACGTGAGCCCAGAGAGAGGGGGTGCCCAACAAGGACAGCAATCTGGCAGTCATCTTCCCCCAGCTGCAGCATACTGCCAGGTTTGCTCCAGTGATGAGGAGGGAGGGGATGATGAGGTCACTGACCTCCACGTGGGTGCCTGATAGGAGAGAGGATGAGGAGGAGGCACATCTCCAACAAGGCAGGATGCCCTCCAGGGGCCAGCTTAAGGGCAGCACACTGACTGCATCACACCGCAGAGCTCCGCATGTGCAGGGCGCTGCTGCCTCTGCGCGTTATTCCAAAAGTTCTTTGGTGTGGGCCTTTTTTGAGACAAGTGCATCAGATCGCAGCACTGCTATTTGCAACATATGTCTCAGGCGTATCTCGCGTGGTCAAAACATCACCCGCTTGGGCACTAGGCTTGTGCAATTCGTTTCGTAATGAATCGAAATTCGTCCGAATTTAGCAACTTTCGGACATTCGGAAGCATTCGAATTTCCGAACAAAGCAATTACGAATAAGACCGAATCCGAAATAAATTATACCGCAAATAGCGAATGCCCGAATGTCTTCGGCATAATTCGTTATGAAAAAGTTACGAATGTACGAATCCATACGAAGCACAATAACACTCACTCTGCTCTGCTCTCTGCTTCTCCCACACCGTGCTGAACTCCCTCTCAAAATGGTGTACAGGGGCGGAGGCTATAGCCGCATGTAAAAAACGAAAGTAAAATACGAGATTTCTAATCCATTCGAAGCACAATAACACTCTGCTCTGCTCTCTGCTTCTCCCTCACCGTGCTGAACCCTCTCAAAATGGTGTACAGGGGCGGAGGCTATAGCCGCATGTAAAAAACGAAAGTAAAATACGAGATTTCGAATCGTTACAAATAACCGCTATGTATTTAGAAAAGTACAAATCCATTCGAAGCACATTAGGCATAATAGGCAGCGTCGTCGTGAGAAAGACACAGAAAATTACGAATCAACGAACCCAAAAAAAGTTACGAAAGTAGGAGTTGTGTCCAGAATCAACGAAAAACAATGTACTCTACCGAAAGTACGAATTATAAATCAACTAAAAATTCAACGAAAAATGTCGCTTGCGAAAATACGAATTAGTCCGAACACGAAAAATCCCGTCTAGCAAAATTACGAATGATTACGAATCAACAGGACCGAAAAGAAACGAACCGAAACTAACCGAATTTTTCCGTTGTGCACAAGCCTATTGGGCACCACATGCTTGATCAGACATATGTCGACCTGCCATTCAGTTTGTTGGCAAGCACACCTAAAAGACCCACACCAAAGAACAAAGTGGACCTCTCCTTGCTCCTCATCAGCTGGGATCTCCAACCCCACTTTACCTTCAGTCCTCTCTGAAAACTGCACTGAGAGGAATGAAGGTGTAGTATTAAGTGTGTCACAGCCAAGTACTTGCGGGCAATCTGCTATCGGTACACTGACGTCAGATTGTACCAGGCAAATTTCCCTGCCCCTGCTGCTGCACCGCCAAAAGAAGTTTGCTCCCAGCCATCCACATGCCCAGCGGTTGAATGCTAGCTTGGCTAAATTGCTAGCACTTCAACTGCTGCCTTTTCAGTTGGTAGACTCTGCCCCCTTCCGTGAGTTTGTGGAATGTGCGGTTCTTCAGTGGCAGGTTCCCAAACGCCACTTTTTCTCATGGAAGGCGATTCCAGTAGTGTTGGATGAAGAAAAGATGGTTATGACTAAGGCCTTATAGGCTAAAACGCGTCAACCTTTCCTATTTGCGTTTGTCTACCGTGGCTTGTCAATAAATACGTCAATTTTTTAAGAGCAACGACCGGAGTGCGGATCATCTTTTCTTCATTCACTTCTACTTAGCCAGCGACTGCAGTAGTGTTGGAAGTTGTTCCGCCACCACGCCTCCAAAATGCTACTACTGGTGATTCTGACGCACCTCTCTCCTCCACCCCCTCCTCTTCTTCTTCCTCCATGGCCTCTTCCTGTGCTTTGTCCTCGAAAACAGCGGTGCTCTGTAGGCGTTCAAGGGGCTACGCAAGTACGCAGGGCAAAATATGCCATGCGGTGCTTGAGCTGGTGTGCTTGGGGAACAGGAGCCACACTGGGGCAGAGATTCTGTGAGCTCTGCAGGGGCAGGCTCAGAGGTGGTTGACACCACGCCCGCTTAAGCCAGGAAAGGTGATTTGCGACAATGGCACCAACCTCCTCTCTGCCCTCCGACAGGGACAACTGACCCATGTGCCCTGTTTGGCTCACGTCCTTAACTTGGTGGTGCAGCGGTTCTTGGGCAGGTACCCAGGCTTACAGGATGTCCTGAAGCAGGCCAGGAAACTCTATGTGGGCATTTCCGCCAGTCATATAATGCCAGTGCTCGGCTGGCTCACCTCCAAAAGGAATACAACCTGCCCAAGAACCGCCTAATCTGTGACATGCCCACCAGGTGGAACTCTACGTTGGCCATGCTGCAGTGCCTGCACACGCAGCAGATGGCCATCAATGAGTATCTGTTGCAATATGGCACCAGGACAGGGTCAGGGGAGCTTGGTTTTTTTCCCCACGCCAGTGGGCCATGATCAGGGATGCATGCACTGTCCTGTCACCATTTGAGGAGGCCACGAGGATGGTGAGTGAGTGAGAGAATAACTTGTATAGCGCTACAAATGTGAACTAAATCGCCTCAAGGCGCTTTGCATCCAATGACGTCCTGATTCTTCAGAAGAGGTGGGTCTTGAGTTTTTTCCTGAAGGCCCGATGGTTTTCTTCCATACGGATGTCCGTGGGTAGAGCATTCCATAGCCGTGGTCCTTGGACTGCAAATCTTCTTTCTCCCTTTGATTTGTAGCGGGACTTGGGGATGTGGAGGAGGTTTTGGTTGGTTGATCGGAAAATGCGATTGGGGATGTAGTGTTTTATATTCTCGCATAAATATTGAGGAGCGTTTCCTTGTGTGCACTTGTGCGTGAGACAGAGGGTTTTGAATGTGATCCGATCCTTTACGGTTAGCCAAGCAGGGTCCTTAGTGAAGGGGTGATGGATTCCCAGGGTTTTTTCCCTGTTACCAGTCTGGCTGCCGTGTTCTGGACGACTTGTAGGCACGAAATCTGATATTTAGGTAGTCCTATGTAGAGGGAGTTTGCGTAGTCGAGTCGGGAGTTGATGATTGTTCCAACCACTACTGCTATGTCCTCTTCCGGGATGAAGGGGATGAGTCTCCATAGCAGGCGGAGTAGATGGTGCGATCCACTGACTACTGATCCTATTTGTGCATCCATCGACATCTCTGAGTCAAAGATGATTTTAAGGAGTGGGCAGAGGTAGATGTTAAAGCGCACGGGTGACAGTGGTGATCCTTGAGGGACTCCGCAAGAAATTGCGCGAGTTTCAGAGGTGAAGGCTCCTAGTTTCACTGTCTGAGAGCGATTTTCTAAGACGGATGCGAACCAGGTTAGGTCAGGGTCTGCGACTCCTGCTACTTCTTTAAGGCGGATGAGTAGAGTTTTGTGGTCTACTGTGTCGAATGCTGCACTGAGATCCAGCAGCACCAGGAGACATGATTCTCCGTCATCTGCAGCTTTGAGGGCGTCATCCCAGATTTTGAGAAGGGCAGTTTCTGTGCCATGGCCTGGGCGGAAGCCGGATTGTAGTGGATCCAAAAGTTTGTGGGAGTCTAAATGGAGTTGTAGTTGTTGTACAACTGCTTTTTCCATGATCTTTGCGATGGTGTTGAGGCTTGTTATCGGTCTGCGGTAGTTTGGGTCTTTTGGGTCGAGGTTGGGCTTCTTTAGGAGGGGTTTGACAATGCCTTGCTTGAGGGAGCTCGGAACAATGCCTTCTTTGAACGATTGATTTACGAGATGTGTCATGGTGGGTGCCAGAATGTCAGTACATTCTTTCAGGAGTTTTGTAGAAATAATGTCATTTGGTGATGTGCTGTCTCGGAGACTTCTGATTATATTTTTGGTAATGTCGACTGTGACCGGGACCAGCGAGAATGTACTCGGTTGTATATTGGTTTCCTCTTCTTGTTTAGGCTGAGTGAGATTGGTTGCTTTTTTATGTTGAATTTTTTCTCGAATGTTTTCGATTTTGGTGATAAAAAAATCCAATAATTCATTGCAGAATTCTTGAGTTTCGTTTGCTGGGGGCTCTAGGCAGGTGGGGTTCATAGTTTGAGCGACAAGTTTGAAGAGTTCACAAGGTCGATTTAGGGCTTTTGAGATGGTGTTGGGAAATGTTATTTCTTTGCTTTGAAAATTGCTTTGTGATATTTCTTGGTGAGTGCTTTGTAGTTAGTGTGGTTTTCCTTTGTTGGGTTTCTTCCCCAGGCTCCCTCAGCTCTTCTGCGTTCTTGCTTCAGTAGAGTAAGAGTGTCATTAAACCAGCCCGAGTTGTTTTTTCGGATGAGTGCTCTACGTCTCGGCGCGACTGTGTCTGCGGTTTGTAGTAATGCTTTGTTTAAGTAGTTGAGTGTTTGTTCCGTTGAGTGATTCTGATTTAGCGTTCCATTTTTTTTTATAGTGTCGTTTTGAAGAGTCCCGAGTGTAGTTTTTTCTGAGATCTTGTCCAGTGTGTGGTTATTGAGTGTTTCGGTTTTTGGGCGATGGAATTGGTGGTGATTTTAAATTTAATAGCGTGGTGGTCCGTCCATGGTAACGCATGTTGTCCAGTGTGTTGATGTCCATATTTTGTTTGAAGATGAGGTCAATAGTGTGACCCGACCCATGTGTGGGGGCATTTATCAGTTGCTGCAGACCTAGTTCTTCAAGTTGGTTGATGCAGGAGGTGGCGATGTGGTCCTGAGTGGAGTTAGCCCAGAGGTTGAAGTCCCAGAGTAATAGAAAGTTTTTGGTTTTCAAGGTGTACGTCGAGATGAATTCGGTGAAGGGTGTGAGGAGATTTGTCTTTGGTCCTGGTGGTCTGTAGCATAGCAGTATGTGAATGGTGTCTTGAGGTGTTGTTTGAAGATGGAGAGTGAGTGTCTCCATGAAAGGCAATGAGTTCTGTAGCTTCGGTTTGATGAGAGAGAGGGGAGATTTGAAGATCACTGCTAGGCCTCCTCCTCGTAGTCCTATTCTATGCTCAGTTAGGATGGAGTAGTTCTCAGGCACCAATTCTGTTAGGATGGTGTTACAGTAGGGTGTTAGCCAGCTTTCCGTGATAAAGAGGCAGTCTATGTTGTTTTGGGTGATGAAGTCATTGATTTCTTGTCTGTGCTTGACTGCAGATCTTGTGTTGATCAGGGCGCATGATATGTGTTGTAATGGCAGTGGTCCCTTCGTGTTTTTGTTGGTTGATTGTCGATTGATCCTTAGCAGTTGTTTTTTTTGTAGTATTTTTTGGGTGGAGGTTGGTAGTGTCGAGGCGGTATTCCTTAGCCTCTGAAGGGTGTCCGCTGAGTATTTAAAATTGCACATGATGGGAAGGAACAAGAGTTTATGGTGATAGTGAATCGGGCCCGATGACCTAAACCACCCCCCCCCCCATTGGTCCAGAGGAAGGCGAAAAACCCAGATTGAGCCTAGCCAATTGCTACAGCAGGAGAAAATTCCTTCCTGACCCCCGGAGGCGATCGGATAGACCCTGGATCAACTTCCTACTGGTTGGAGGTGCCCCAATGTACTTACCAGGTCGGCGCACGCGGGTCCGTTGGGAAGAGAATTGGGGAGAGGATGATGGGTTGGCCGGGGCAAGCCTGCAGCCACG
This sequence comes from Rana muscosa, assembly GCA_029206835.1. Lineage (NCBI taxonomy): Eukaryota > Metazoa > Chordata > Amphibia > Anura > Ranidae > Rana > Rana muscosa. The sequence goes on along the minus strand of CM055127.1, from coordinate 277,531,416 downwards.
GTCTGTCCTGCAGGTCTAGCGGTCTAGAGGCAGGTGCTCGGATGGCGGCAGGCGGCGGCTGCGGATGGTGCGATGGTGAGCTGGGGGAATTGAGCTAAGGGAGAGTGGCACCCCGGTTATGTTGAGGGGTGGGGGGGGGGGGGAATTCAGTAGAGATAGAGTAGGAATAAGAATAAAGAAGAATTACATTTTTTTTTCCGGTATTGTAAAGGGTGCCCGGGTGTACCAAAATGGCCGCTCCTTGGTTCCGAATACGTGGTTCCTCCTGCAACGGTAGGGTCCTATGTTTTTATTTTTTTGTAATTATCTCTTTGGAGGGCGAGGATGGTCCTGGAGGCCGCGGCCGGGTGTACCAAGATGGCCGCTGCGGCCGGAGCTAGGCCAGAGCCGCGGCCTGTCCTGGGGGACCTGGCAGCTCAAGGGGAGGCCTGCTGAACAGCTGGGGGAGGGGCTCCGGAGAGCGGCCGCAAAACAGCCCGCAAGACAAGATGTGATGACCGGGTTGGTGGATGCGGGCTAGGCCGCAACCGCGGTCTTTCCTGCTGGCGGCTGCAGAATGGAGAAAGGCTGCTCGGCGGGGGGTGATGGCCTCGGCGGAGCACTAGGTGAGCTGGGCTGGGGGGACTCTGGTAAACCGCTTGCAACTGCTGCTAGAGGTGGGGGGGCGATGGCCGGGTGGAGGATGGTGGGGATGGCGGATGGCGATGTTAGGCCGCAGCCGCGGTCTTTCCTGCCGGCGGCTGGGGGGATGCTCGGCGGCGGCGCGGTATGGGCCTCGGCGGTGCTCTAGGGGGGCTAGGGGGGGCGTTCAGGTCTATGGGGAGCCGTGGACCGCTCAAAAGCCATTTCTTGAGGGAGGGAGAGCAGGGAGAGCAGGGGGAGAGATCGTGCAGCCCTGGAAGGCAGGAGCTGCTGTAACACACGTCCGTGAGCAGTGACAGTGCATGCATCAGTGACATTATCCCTCTTGTCCACCTGTTGGAGCACACGCTGCATAGAATAATGGACAGGGCACTTAAGGCAGAACAGAGGGAGGAAGAGGAGGACTTCCTTACCTCTCAAGGCCCCCTTTATCCAGACAGTGTTTCTGCTGGCCAGCCTATCACACAGGAATAGGAGGAGGAGAAGGAGGATTGTGTCAGCATGGAGGTGGAGCCTAGCACTCAGCATCAGCAGCAGTCTTCAAGGGATCAATTACAGTCTCAAGAAACCCATGGACTTGTACGTGGATGGGAGGAGGTGGCTGCGGGTCATGTCGTCCTGAGTGACTCAGAGGACTCCGGACCGAATGCCTCAGCAAACCTACGCTGTATGGCCTCCCTGATCCTGCAAAGCCTGCGGAAGGATCCTCGTATTCGTGCTATCGGGGAGAGGGATCATTACTGGCTGGCAACCCTCCTTGATCCACGTTACAAGGGTAAGGTTGCAGACCTTATCTTGGCGTCGCAGAGGGAGCAGAGGATGAAACATCTTCGGGAGGCCTTGCATAAAGGTCTGTGCAACGCGTTCCCAGAGACTGGGAGGTTACAAATTCCTGGTCCTGGACAACGTGTTGATGAGGCTTCGGTCATTCAAAGAAGGAGCGGTGGAGAAGGTGGCCGTCTGACCGATGCGTTCAGACAATTTTTTAGTCTGCAGCCCCAAGGTATGATCGTGTCAGAGATCCAGTGCTGCAAACACCCACTTCCGGGTGTCAGCAAGGAATTGTCATGGATATGCAGTAGTGTTTGTCTGTCAGCTTACCTTCCTTCCCATGTGTTCATCTTAGAGGCCTGAGCCCTTTCACCTGGCTTCCTTTATAATCTCCTCCCAGCCAGACTCCACCCCAGGCCCTATCACAGAACACTATATTAACCTGTGCACTGCAAGCCTGCTTTGCTGATCAACGTGTTTGTTAGGCATTGTGTGTTTGGGTTCCTGCCTGCCGTGTGCTACGTCTGTCTCTCTGTTACGTTATTGGCTTGTCCCCGACTATCCCTGTCTGCTCGTGACCCTTGACCTTCGGCTCGTTCTTTCGTTATCCTTGTCTGCTTGTGGCCCCTGACCTTCAGCTTGTATTCGGTTCTCTCTTATCTTGTGCTGCTGCTTCCCCTCTTTTCCCCTTATCCTACGGGGCGTGAGCTAGGAAACTCCAGGGGCCGCGACCTGGTCCCAGCCTGCAGCTAACATCCTCACCACTAGAGGCCCTGGAGAAGACCAGCTGGGTCTTAGACTCCGCGCCCTGGGGAATCTTGGCTCTAGCTTCCGTTTGGATCCCGGTTGTGCTCCTCTGGTCCCGCTTTCCACAACCACCCAGTTTTCTATCCGCAGAAGCCAGCCATAGGGTTCACTACCTCGCGGTGCACTCCTGTCCCCCTATGGTGTGCATCTGTCACCTGGCCACAGGTGACCCTGACAGTTTGATCAGCCATGAACCCGGCTGACATCCCGCTACCCGCGGATGATCCATTGCAGGGCATAGTTTGCAGACTTGAAACCCAGGAATCGAATCAGACTCAGGTGATGCGATTCCTCCAGGATCTGGCTTCTCGCTTCGAGCAGCTTCAGGCCTCCTTGGGAACCCTGAATCCGCAACCTCAAATACAATCAGCGGCTGCACCTATTGCACCAGTCGCAGCCACACACTCACTACAACTGCCAGCTCCGTCCCGTTTCTCTGGGGACTCCAAGGCTTGCAGGGGGTTCCTTAGCCAATGCATGATTCATTTTGAGCTCCAGCCCCAAAACTTCCTGTCTGATCGGGCTAAGGTAGCCTATATCATTTCCCTCCTCTCTGGTGAAGCTTTAGCCTGGGCAGCCCCTCTGTGGGAACTGAATGATCCAGTGGTTTCTAGCCTGTCTGGCTTCTTGAAACTTTTTCGGAATATCTTCGAAGAACCGGCTCGTGTCTCTTCAGCGGCCAGCGCCCTTTTACGTCTCCGCCAAGAGTCTGCTTCTGTGGGACAGTATGCCCTTCATTTCCGCATACTGTCGGCTGAGTTGAGCTGGAACAATGAGGCCTTAGTCGCAACCTTTTTGCATGGCCTGTCTGATAGAGTGAAGGATGAATTAGCAGGAAGAACCATCCCCACTGATCTGGCCGGCGTTATCTCCTTGTGTAACCAGATCGATATTCGCTTTCAGGAGAGGACCTTAGAAAAGCAACGCCAGCACTCCTTGGTTCTTAGTCAGCCTGAGCTCCCCTCTCTTCGACCCGTAGAGCATCTCCTACCAGCTGAGGAACCCATGCAGCTGGGTCGGACCAGGCTATCCCCCGAGGAACGTGCTAGGCGCAGAACTCTTGGTCTGTGTCTTTACTGTGGGGGCAAAGGTCATTTTCGTGACACTTGCTCGCTTTGTCCAGAAAAACGTTCGGGTCCACTTCATCTGGAAAGTGGAGTATTGGACCCAGAAATATCACCTTCCCCTTCTCGTCTTCTGCTTTCTGTGTTCCTTCATGTTGGTGCTTCTTCTCATTCGGTCTCAGCATATCTGGATTCCAGAGCCGCTGGTAATTTCATGGACTGGGAAATCGCATCGTCCATGAGACTTACTCTTTTGACCCTCACCACGCCATTGGTGGTCTTGGCGATTGATGGTACTGTTCTCCCAGGGGGACCTATCCGCTTCCAGACCCTCCCTGTTAAGATGTCGGTAGGGACACTCCACCAGGAGTGGATATCCTTCCTTATCTTACCCAAGGCCTCAACGCCTATAATTTTGGGTCTCCCATGGTTACAGCTCCATTCTCCTCATGTGGACTGGACTACTGGACAGATCCTGGCTTGGGGTCCCTCCTGTTCCTCGTCCTGCCTACCCAAGGTTGCCCCCTGTGAATCTGAGCCGGTCATTCATTCCAGGTTGCATAACCATTTACATTTCTCTGTCCCTAACCACCCTTGGACGCACAGCCAGGCTAGCTTGTCTACAAGTCCTGTAGTCGCTACGTCTTGCGATGCGATTCAGGTAGTCGCTACACCTGACTCAGCTATTCACGCTGCCTCTGTACTAGTTATGCCAGTCCAGCCCATGCCCAGTGAGCCTCCTACTTTTTCTTGTTTGGGACATTCTGCTTGTCCTTCAGCTATTCAGCTTGACTCCGGCGACATGTCACCTTCTAACCAACCTGACTTCAGGGTTCCACTGACATCTGCCCAGTCTGATGGTCCTGTGCAAGATGACCAGTTCCCCTTTAAGGGTCTAGGGGACCCTCCTCAGATTCCTGTTGATCCTCTCATGCCCTTGCTTATTCCTAGAGAGCCTTTGGTCCTCAATAGATCTTCTTGTCATCTCCCTACCTCGTTTTCGGTCTCTGAGGATAATCTTAAGTACGAGGTTAGACAAGTTCTGGATTCTCGGCTCTGCAGAGGCATTCTTCAGTACCTTGTGCATTGGAGAGGTTTTGGTCCTGAGGAGGCGTCTTGGATCGCTTCATCTGATGTCGCTGCACCTCATCTGTTGAGAAGGTTTCATCAGAGATTTCCCTTTAAGCCTGGGTCCAGGCGGGGGAGGGCCCACAAGAGGGAGGGTACTGTCATGGATATGCAGTAGTGTTTGTCTGTCAGCTTACCTTCCTTCCCATGTGTTCATCTTAGAGGCCTGAGCCCTTTCACCTGGCTTCCTTTATAATCTCCTCCCAGCCAGACTCCACCCCAGGCCCTATCATAGAACACTATATTAACCTGTGCACTGCAAGCCTGCTTTGCTGATCAACGTGTTTGTTAGGCATTGTGTGTTTGGGTTCCTGCCTGCCGTGTGCTACGTCTGTCTCTCTGTTACGTTATTGGCTTGTCCCCGACTATCCCTGTCTGCTCGTGACCCTTGACCTTCGGCTCGTTCTTTCGTTATCCTTGTCTGCTTGTGGCCCCTGACCTTCAGCTTGTATTCGGTTCTCTCTTATCTTGTGCTGCTGCTTCCCCTCTTTTCCCCTTATCCTACGGGGCGTGAGCTAGGAAACTCCAGGGGCCGCGACCTGGTCCCAGCCTGCAGCTAACATCCTCACCACTAGAGGCCCTGGAGAAGACCAGCTGGGTCTTAGACTCCGCGCCCTGGGGAATCTTGGCTCTAGCTTCCGTTTGGATCCCGGTTGTGCTCCTCTGGTCCCGCTTTCCACAACCACCCAGTTTTCTATCCGCAGAAGTCAGCCATAGGGTTCACTACCTCGCGGTGCACTCCTGTCCCCCTACGGTGTGCATCTGTCACCTGGCCACAGGTGACCCTGACAGGAATTCCCGGCCTGTGAGCTAATGCACATGTGCGGACACTTAGAATGGGTTGTATAGGCATGCGCGCTCCCCCGCCAATCCCGGCGCACAGCGCCCTATTTAAATGTGAATCACCTGAGCGTCAGTGCTGGATTGTCTTTTCAGCTAGTACCTGTGTTCCTGTTTAACCTGTTTTCGGATTGACCTGCTCCTGAAGATACCTGGCTTGTTTGACTACCCTTCTCGGATCTCCCTTATCTGCTTTCCTGCCTCTGCCTGTTATACTGACCACGCCCTGGACTTTGACCACGACCTTGCCTCTTGATTTGGTACCTCTCCGCCAGCCCGCTGCTGACTTCTGCCTGCACCTGTCTATTCTATTGGATCCTCCCTGAAAGGATCTGACGTCTGCTTTCTGCAGCACCTGTGCTTGAAAAGGTCTCCAGTGCCTCCCAGAGACTCCATCTGAACCAACAGGCACCTGCACCTTCTCGTGCCCCTGCATTCCCTGTCCTCACCTCCAGGGGGTGCGGGGACCGTGCGAGAGGCTGCCACCTCTTCCTCGGCTCCGCTGTAAGGTATGTGACAGTACAATCCAGCCAATATGGAGTCCGGGTCAGAGACTTCGCCTCTGGACACACTGTGCCAGCAGATCTCTGATCTTACCAAAGCGGTCCAGGGCCTTCAAGAAGGCTACCGCCAACTGGGGCAAAGAGTGGTGTCCCTAGCTCCGGGTACCTCACCACCACCTGCCACAGCATCAGCACCTTCAGCATCCACAGCATCAGCTCCGACTACCACAGTAATGGTGCCACCCCCAGAGCCACATGTTCCCACTCCGGAAAGATTCTCAGGAGATCGCAGCAAGTTCCGTGCATTTAAAAACGCCTGCCAGCTTTACTTCCTGCTTCAACCTCGTATCTTCTCCCTAGAAAGCATGAAGGTGGGCTTCATCGTTTCACTCCTCCAGGGAGAACCCCAAACCTGGGCCCATCGTTTAATGGAACAAGCCAATACTTGCCTGAATACTCTAGAGGACTTCCTGGACAAATTGGCCAAGCTATACGATGACCCTCAGCATACCGCCACAGCAGAGGCCAGTCTTCGTGCCCTCCAGCAGGGACGTAGACCAGTGGAGGACTATATTACTGACTTCAAACGATGGAGTTCTGATACCCAGTGGAATGACGCTGCTCTCCGCTACCAATTTTGCCTAGGTCTCTCTGAGGCACTTAAAGACGAATTAGCCCGAGTGGGAATTCCCAGATCCTTGGAGGCCTTGATCCAGTTGTATATTCAGATAGACCGACGCTTAAGGGAACGCAGATCGGAAAGAACTAGCCAATTTCGTCCTGTATGGATTCTAACCAGAGTACCCAGCCAACCTGACGGTTCCTGCCTCATCACCACCTGCTACTGCCTCTGACGCCCTCGAGCCAATGCAGATAGGCCTACTCCGTGCACCCCTGACCCCAGAAGAAAAGCAGCAACGCCGCCAGAACAACCTTTGTTTATATTGTGGCGGAACTGGACATTATGCAAACATGTGCTCTAACAAGACTCGTAAGTCTGATCCCCCTTCTCATGATGCGTGGTTTCCTGACCTTAACCAAATCCACTTATATTTCTGTTCCTGTCTCTTTTCAGCTTTCGGAAGGGGTAATCCAGGCCCAAGCCATAATTTACTCAGGCGCCTGCAGCTGCTTCATAGACTGTGTCTTTGCCCAGGAACATAACATCCCTCTGCAACCCAAATCACAGCGACTCTCTGTGCGACTGGCTGACGGATCAAGCATTACGTTTGGGCCCATTACCCATGAAACCCAACCTTCTTCCGCAAATATTCAAGCGGACCACCTAGAACTGCTGCGCCTGGATGTTATTCCCTCCCCATTATTCCCAAATATCCTGGGAATACCTTCGTTACGGGCTCATAACCCTCACATTGATTAGGCCACTGGCCAGGTGACCTTCCAGTCCGCCTACTGTATCCTACTGTATCAAGTCTTGTCAGCCTACATCCCCGGTCATTGGCTGCCTGGAAGCCATCTCTGAAACCCAGAAACTTGTTCCACCCACTTACCACGACTTCTTAGACGTGTTCGATAAACAAAAGGCAAACACTCTTCCCCCACATCGGGTATACGATTGCCCAATTGAATTTCTACCAGAAGCAGAAATTCCTTTTGGAAGAATTTTCCCTCTCTCGGAGCCCGAACTTCTTGTCCTTAAGGAGTACATTGACGAGAACCTCAACAAGGGATTCATCCGACACTCATCCTCCCCAGCTGGCGCAGGAATATTTTTTGTCGAAAAGAAAGATCACTCCCTTTGTCCATGTATTGATTACAGGGAATTAAATAAAATCACAATCAAGAACCGATATCCCCTTCCATTGATTCCAGAGTTGTTCCAGAGACTTTGTTCCGCCAGAATATTCACAAAGCTTGATTTACGAGGGGCTTACAACTTAATTAGAATCCGTGAGGGGAATGAGTGGAAGACAGCCTTCCGAACACAGTTGGTCACTTTGAATACCTTGTGATGCCATTTGGATTGTGCAATGCACCAGCGACTTTTCAACATTTTGTTTAGAGACTTTTTAGATTTATTCGTCATTGTATACTTGGATGATATCCTGATATTCAGCAAGGAATTCCCAGCCTGTGAGCGCTAATGCGCATGCGTGGACACTTAGAATGGGTCATATAGGACTCAGACCGGGCATGCACGGTGCCCACACCCATGCACATGTGCACGCCCCCGCCAATCCTGATGCACAGCCCCCTATTTAAACGTGAATCACCTGAGCGTCAGTGCTGGATTGTCTTTTCAGCTAGTACCTGTGTTCCTGTTTAACCTGTTTTCGGATTGACCTGCTCCTGAAGATACCTGGCTTGTTTGACTACCCTTCTCAGATCTCCCTTACCTGCTTTCCTGCCTCTGCCTGTTATACTGACCACGGCCTAGACTTTGACCTCGTCCTTGCCTCTTGATTTGGTACCTCTCCGCCAGCCCGCTGCTGACTTCTGCCTGCACCTGTCTATTCTATTGGTTCTACCCTGAACGGATCTGACGTCTGGTTTCTGCAGCACCTGTGCTTTAGAGGATTCCAGTGCCTCCCAGAGACTCCATCTGAACCAACAGGCACCTGCACTTTCTCGTGCCCCTGCATTCCCTGTCCTCACCTCCAGGGGGTGCGGGGACCGGAATCGTGCGAGAGGCCGCCCCCACTTCCTCAGCTGTAAGGTACGTGACAGATAGGTTCCAGCAACCATCGCCACTGTCTGTTTTACATGGTGCAGGAATACCTAGGGGCAAGATCAGACTTGGACACCTTTCCCAACGAAAATCCTCTGGGTTACTGGGTCTTGAGGATGGATCACTGGCCAGAGCTTGCACAGTATGCAATTGAGTTACTGGCCTGTCCTGCATCCACATTCAGTGCTGCTGGAGGCTTTGTAACCGATCACAGGGTGCGCCTGTCCACCGACTCGGTCAATCAACTGACTTTCATAAAAATTAATCAGTCTTGGATCACCACCAGCTACCAAGCACCTGATGCTGATGTAACCGAGTAATTTTTTTTGAAATGTCAGATCCCTTCAAGACTGCCTATGCTAATGCTGAATGACTATCCTGTTATGCTGAGTGACTACTCTCTTCCTCCTCAATGATCATGCTGATAGCTTGTAAGAACATTTTTGGTTCTGGGCACCGCCACCAGTGGCTAAGGCCCAATTTTTCAGCCCCTGTTTAACAGGGGCGTGTAATTACAATTTTTTATGCAATACTTTGCAGCAGGGCTCATTCCTGCACTCTAACTAGAGTATCTGTGAGGGGTTGCAGTTTTGTGGCACCGCCACCAGTGGCTAAGGCCCAATTTTTCAGCCCCTGTTTAACAGGGGCGTGTAATTAAAATTTTTGATGCAATACTTTGCAGCAGGGCTCATTCCTGCGCTCCAACTAGAGTATCTGTGAGGGGTTGCAGTTTTGTGGCACCGCCACCAGTGGCTAAGGCCCAATTTTCAGCCCCTGTTTAACAGGGGCAGGTAATTACAATTTTTGATGCAATACTTTGCAGCAGGGCTCATTCCTGCGCTCCAACTAGAGTATCTGTGAGGTGTTGCAGTGCTGTTGCACCAGTGCCTAGGGCCAATTTTTCTGCCCCTGTTCAACAGGGGCATGTAATTACAATTCTTGATATAATATTTCACAGAGGGCCCATTCCTGTGCCCACCAAGAGTAACTGTGAGGGCTTACAGTGTTGTGGCACCACCACCACCACCAAAGGCCCAATTTTTCTACCACTGTTCAACAATGGCATGTAATTACAATTCTTGATATAATAGTTCACAGCAGGGCCCGTTCCAGCGCCCACCAAGAGTAACTGTGAGGGCTTACAGTGTTGTGGAAACACTAATGCCACGTACACACAACCGTTTTTAATGTCATTGAAAAAAATGGCATTTTTCTCGACGTGATTCTTCTCAAGCCTGCCTTGCCTACACACTATCGTGGAAAAAAATGCTTGAGTAAAGCGCGGTGATGTACAACACCTACAACGGCACTATAAAGGGGAAGTTCCATTCGGATGGCGCCACCCTTCATGTTAGTAAAGTTTGTTGAAAGACGATTCGCTCTTTTCAGCCTTGTGCTTTTCAGTCCGTTACAGCGTGACGAATGTGCTATCTCCATTACGAACGCTAGTTTTACCAGAACGAGCCTACACACGGCCGCTTTTCATGACGAGAAAAACGACGAGGTGAAAAAGACGAGAAAAATTAGAGCATGTTCCAATTTTTTCATGGCCATTTTTCACGTCGTGAAAAATGCCCTGAAGCCCACACACGATCATTTTTAATGACCATTTAAAAAAATTGCATTTTTCTCGTCATTAAAAACGGTCGTGTGTACGCGGCATTACACCTAAGAGCCAAATTTCTGCAGAGTATATACGGCAGGCCCCTACTTTTGAACATCCAACTTACAAACGACTCCTACTTGCAAACGGAAGGAGACAACAGGAAGTGAGAGGAAACATTCCCCCTATGAAGGGAAATCCTCTCCTGTAATGCCGCGTACACACAACCGTTTTTAATGACGAGAATTTATATTTTTTTTTAAATGGTCATTAACCACTTCAATACCAGGCACTTATACACCTTCCTGCCCAAGCCAATTTTCAGCTTTCAGCGCTGTCCTAATTTGAATGACAATTGTGCAGTCATGCTACACTGTACCCAAACAATTTTTTTAGCATTTTGTTCCCACAAATAGAGCTTTCTTTCGGTGGCATTTGATCGCCTCTGCGATTTTAATTTTTTGCACAACAAATAAAAAAGGAGCGAAAATTTTGAAAAAAAATACGTTTTTCTTTGTTTCTGTCAAATTTTTTGGTAAATAAGTATGTTTTCTTCTTCAATGACGGGCACTGATATGGCTGCACTAACGGGCACTGATATGGCTGCACTAACGGGCACCGATGAGGTGGCACCAATGAGGTGGCACTGATGGGCACTAATGATGGGCAATGATAGGCGGCACTGGTATGCGGCACTCATAGGCGGCACTGGTGGGCACTCATAGGCGGCACTGGTGGGCACTCATGGGCGGCACTGGTGGGCACTCATGGGCAGCACTAGTGGGCACTCATGGGCGGCACTAATAGGTGGCACGGAAGGGCACTGATAGGTGGGCATGGAAGGGCACGGATGAGCACTGATAGGTGACACTGATGGACACTGGTGGGTGCCACTGATGACACTGGTGGGTGGCATTGCTGGGCATCACAAAAAAAATTGTGCCAAGATGGTGCCAGTCAGTGCCCATTTGTTGGCACTGATTGGCATAAGTTAGGCATATTTTTATACATGTGGGATGGCCATGGGGGACTTACCTGGCCATCCACATGTTAGGTGCTTCCCTGGTGGTCCTGGGCGCCGGGCGGCATCCTGGTGGTCTAGTGTGGGCACCTGAGGGGGGGCTGCGCTGATAAACAATCAGCGCAAACCCCCCCTGTCAGGAGAGCCGTCGATCGGCTCTCCTCTGCTCGCGTCTGTCGGCTCTTCCTGTTTACATCGTGATCAGCCGTGATTGGACACGGCTGATAACGTGGTAAAAAGCCTCCGCCGGAGGCTCTTTACCAAGATCAGTGTAGCGGTGGGTCAGACTGACACACCGCTCCACCGATCACCACGATGCGCGCCCCCCCCGGGCGCGCGGCGGCTGTTATCCTGCAGGACGTCAATAGACGTCCAGTCAGGATAACACAACCACTTCCCTGGCGTCAATCTCCTATTGACCGGGCGGGAAGTGGTTAAAAATTATCGTGTGTGGGCTTCAGAGCATTTTTCACAACGTGAAAAATGACCATGAAAAAAAATGGAACATGCTCTAATTTTTCTCGTCGTTTTTCATCTCGTTGTTTTTCTCGTCATGAAAAACGGGCGTGTGTAGGCTTTAACGACGTGAAAAAAATGCGCATGCTCAGAATCAAGTATGAGACGGGAGCGCTCGTTCTGGTAAAACTAGCGTTCGTAATGGAGATAGCACATTCGTCACGCTGTAACGGACTGAAAAGCACGAGGCTGAAAAGCGCGAATCGTCTCTCAACAAACTTTACTAACATGAAGGGTGGCGCCATCCGAATGGAACTTCCCCTTTATAGTGCCGTCGTACGTGTTGTACGTCACTGCCCTTTACTCAAGCATTTTTTTCCACTATAGTGTGTAGGCAAGGCAGGCCTGAGAAGAATTACGTTGAGAAAAACTTTGTTTATTTCAATGACATTAAAGTTAATATGGGAAAAACGTGTCTCCTCTCCACTGATGCTTTATCACAGAGGTGCACAGACAGAAAAACAAATGTTACAGGGGTGATAACCCTTCCCTATATTTTCCAAAAAGCTTAAAAATTGATTTTTGGGCTGGAGCTATACTTTAAAAATGTACCAGTTCAAAATTACAAACAGATTCTACTTAACAACAAACCCACAGTCCCTGTCTTGTTTGCACCGCCTGTATACTGCTGTTCAGAGTATATAGGGCCTGGGGGCCCCACGCCTTTCCTTTTTTAAATTTGGGTGCAGAGTTCCCCTTAATATCCATACAAGACCCAAAGAGGCTGGTAATGGGCTGGGGGAGGGGTACCCATGCCATTTTTCTCAATGATTTTCATCCATATTGCCGGGACCAGACATTACATTAAAGCTGCAAGCAGTTCTAAACATGGTAAACACGTGCCACTTCACAGGCATACTATAGACACCCCTCAGGTACGATATTTAAAGGAATATTTCACTTTTTTTTTCACTTTAAGCATCATTAAAGAGGAAGAAAAGCCAATTTTGTTTTTTTTGTTTTTAAAAAACCCTGAAAAAGAAAGGCATAATGAGCTAGTATGCACGGCATACTAGCTCATTATGAATGACTTACCTGAGATCAAAGCCCCCGCAGCGGTCCTCGGTGACCTCCGCCGCAATCTTGCCTCGATGTCCCGTCACTGCCGTCAGTGCATCGCCGCTCCAGCGCTGTGATTGGCCGGAGTGTCACACGCATGCGCGCTCGGGCCGGCAAGAACCCACTCAGAAAACCGGCAATGAAACTGGTCCGCTAGTGCGCATGCGTGTGACGTAATCGGCGCATCGGTTTATAGTAAATATCTCCTTAACCATGTAGGTTAAGGAGATATTTCTTGCACCTACAGGTAAGCCTTAATCTAGGCTTTATAAATAGTGAAACAATATTCAGAGATTATCCAATAAGTGACTTAAGAAGACATGTGACAGTCTAAAATCTTCCGTAAAATGTCCACAATGTAATATAAATAATAAGGGAATTCATGTGAAGAGAGTTCCACGATGACACTGTAGCAAAAGCTCTCTCGTGCAAGTTGATATTAGTGACTTCACACTCATAAACACCCAAGGGAAAAGTGCAGTGATGGTAAAGACCAAGATCCTCCACCTCCAATGTCAAATCTGCTTACCAGCTCCTATGGATCTCAAATGAAGAGATCACAATCGCCTGTGGCTTTTTACCCCCGCCTAGGGTCTTTGAATTGCAAAACAGCATGCAGGATGGTGTCTTCCTCAACACTATGGTGCCTCAGTATAACTCCCGGGAGTGTAATCCCCAAAAAAACATAAGGGCCATCATAGTGAAGTATGTAGTGATGTTTTTAATAAAAGAAAATAATTGTACACTTACAGCATCGATGTAAATATAAAAGCGTCTGTAAAATCGTCGTAAAGTCGGTTACGTCAGCACGCCGCTCCTCCCTACGCCGTTTCGTTAAAGATGACGTCTTCCAGGGGCACGAGCGGCGTGCTGACTCACCGCTATTTATCTTACATGTGACAGAAGGAACGCTCAGCTCTGAACTCCGGGAGACCCCTGCACTAATCCACCATATTTGAAAGGGGAATATTGCCCTTACTACGCCGCTCTCACCATATTGCTATAGAGATCATGGCTAATAGTTCAGCATAAAAATGCAGTCATAGGAGCTGCAATAAGAATTAATTAATTACGTTTTTCTTCAACCTATATAGCACGAAATGAAAAGGTGCCGTAGGTGAAAGATATTTTAAAATTATTTATTAAAGTTAATTTTAAAATAAAAATAAAAAATAAAAAACTAAGGATACGAGGAAAAAGCGCCAAATAAACAATGGCATCCGATATGCAACGGCACATAAGTAATTATATCGCCATACATCTGGAAAAGCTATAAATAACTTTTCAAACACGAATGTGTGGAACGGCAGATATTACACATACTAGCACAATATTGTAACCACTTATTGGCTAAACCAAAAAAGTGGCTAAAAAATAAATGATATAGAATAAATATGATATACACTAAACATTAAAAAAGGTTACTCGACACTATGTACACTGCAATGCCCAATCAAGGAACATCCCAGTGAAATACCACAATGTCAGAACCACAAGTAGAGTGAAAATTTATTGGAGCTATAATAGCTGAAATGTACCAACAAACATTAAGAGCAAAATTGCACTACCCTATTATGCCAACGGCTAATATACCAAAAGCCGTGCACACTGGTTGCAATGCTGTATGGATCCAAATAGGAACTAAAATTGATAAATAGTAAAAGAACCAAAACCAATCCAAACAGACTATCCACTAACATAAGATATAACATGATTGCCTGCCATGTACTGTTAGAATTATCATTACCTCTGGATCTCACATCTCGAGATCCAACGGAGAGAACCATAGCTCATCAGATATTCAGCCAGGTACATATTTGAATTTAACAAGGGATTACCCAGAATTCAGTGCTGGTTCACATAGTTATTCCTTGTATAGATGTGAAATACTCTATTAACCATTATCAATGAACGCATTGACGTCAGTGTCAATGTTAAGGCCATAAGGGCTATAGCATCGAACACGGTATATCCAGGCCATCTCAAACCTGGACAACTCTCTGACCAGGGAACTGCCCCTCCAATGGGGCTCGAATTTATCGATCCCAAGGAAAAGAGTGTTTGCTGGATTGCGATCATGATGGGTGTCATAGTGTTTCGAAACGGAATGGTTTTGAAAACCCGTTTTGATGTTGGTAATATGCTCACCTAATCTGACCTGCATGGACCTTTTGGTCCTGCCAATATATTGGAGTCCGCATGGACACTGTAGCAAATAGACAATACCCGTTGAGCTGCAAGTAATGAAAGGCTCTATGGTATGTTCCTTCGAAGTGCTAGTAGAATAGAAAGACTCTGTTTTCTTTAATTTGCTCTTATTAAGGGTGCAGACCTGGCACCTACGACACTGATGGTATCCTGACAGTCCTTTCTCTTTGTCATTGCCCAGAAAATGCCAATGTCTTTGGATGATTTTCTTGATTGCAAAATGCTGTGTGGAAAAAGTGGTGATGAAAGGTATCGGAGGTCTTTCTTTCTCTACTTTATGATGATCTTCCAATAATTGGGATCTATCAATGTTGGCAACTTCCTTAATTGTAGTCTCTAGAGATTCTAAATTGTAACCCTTTTCACAGAGTTTCACAGTTCGTCTCATCCTGACAAACTGTCCCCTAGGTACAGATCTGAACCAAGGTTCATTGTGACAACTTCCAATGGGGATGTAAGAGTTGCGATCAGTCTGTTTAAAAAAAGACTTTGTAGTCAGAAGACCATTTTCCCTCATGATGGTGAGATCGAGGAAATTAATGGCCTCCTGGCTGGCATCGTAAACAAGTCTAATTCCCCGTTCGTTGTCGTTGAGAGAAGAGAAAAAGTAATCAAGTTGATTTTTAGCTGGATCTTTGGTCATGTTTACCTCAGCTTCAAAAAGACTACATCATGGAACTGTTAGAATATGCAGCAGGGCATAATTATTTTTGGTTTGATAGTCAATACTATCGCCAAATACGTGGTGTTGCAATGGGGGCTAAATACGCCCCCAGTTTAGCCAACCTATTTATGGCTAAATGGGAGGAGGACGTTGTCTTTTGTGACAGAAGCCCACACCTGGTCTTGTGGGCCAGGTATATTGACGACGTCCTCCTCCTATGGGATGGCACTAAAAATCAACTTGATGACTTTTTCTCTTCTCTCAACGACAACGAACTGGGAATTAGAATTGTTTACGATGCCAGCCAGGAGGCCATTAATTTCCTCGATCTCACCATCATGAGGGAAAATGGTCTTCTGACTACGAAGTCTTTTTTTGAACAGACTGATCGCAACTCTTACATCCCCATTGGAAGTTGTCACAATGAACCTTGGTTGAGATCTGTACCTAGGGGACAGTTTGTCAGGATGAGACGAAACTGAACCTCTTTGAAAGACTATAGATCCCAGACAGCTATACTGAAATCTAGACTCTGTGAAAAGGGTTACAATTTAGAATCTCTAGAGACTACAATAGAGGAAGTTGCCAACATTGATAGATCCCAATTATTGGAGGATCATTATAAAGTAGAGAAAGAAAGACCTCCGATACCTTTCATCACCACTTTTTCCACACAGCATTTTGCAATCAAGAAAATCATCCAAAGACATTGGCATTTTCTGGGCAATGACAAAGTCATTAGCCAATTTTTACCATCCAAACCTCAGGTGATCTTTAAGGGAGTACCTTCCCTTCGTGATAGGGTGGCTCCCAATGTGGTGGACCTTCCAACAAGAAAGGTATCTTTTTTTCAGAAAGGACTGTCCGGATACCATCAGTGTCGTAGGTGCCAGGTCTGCACCCTTAATAAGAGCAAATTAAAGAAAACAGAGTCTTTCTATTCTACTAGCACTTCAAAGGAACATACCATAGAGCCTTTCATTACTTGCAGCTCAACGGGTATTGTCTATTTGCTACAGTGTCCATGCAGACTCCAATATATTGGCAGGACCAAAAGGTCTATGCAGGTCAGATTAGGTGAGCATATTACCAACATCAAAACGGGTTTTCAAAACCATTCCGTTTCGAAACACTATGACACCCATCATGATCGCAATCCAGCAAACACTCTTTTCCTTGGGATCGATAAATTCGAGCCCCATTGGAGGGGCAGTTCCCTGGTCAGAGAGTTGTCCAGGCTTGAGTTGGCCTGGATATACCGTGTTCGATGCTATAGCCCTTATGGCCTTAACATTGACACTGACGTCAATGCATTCATTGATAATGGTTAATAGAGTATTTCACATCTATACAAGGAATAACTATGTGAACCAGCACTGAATTCTGGGTAATCCCTTGTTAAATTCAAATATGTACCTGGCTGAATATCTGATGAGCTATGGTTCTCTCTGTTGGATCTCGAGTTGTGAGATCCAGAGGTAATGATAATTCTAACAGTACATGGCAGGCAATAATGTTATATCTTATGTTAGTGGATAGTCTGTTTGGATTGGTTTTGGTTCTTTTACTATTTATCAATCTTAGTTCCTATTTGGATCCATACAGCATTGCAACCAGTGTGCACAGCTTTTGGCATAATATGGTAGTGCGACTTTGCTCTTAATGTTTGTTGGTACATTTCAGCTATTATAGCTCCAATAAATTTTCACTCTACTTGTGGTTCTGACATTGTGGTATTTCACTGGGATGTTCCTTGATTGGGCATTGCGGTGTACACAGTGTCGAGTAACCTTTTTTAATGTTTAGTGTATATCATATTTATTCTATATCATTTATTTTTTAGCCCCTTTTTTTGTTTAGCCAATATGTGGTTACAATATTGTGCCAATATGTGGAATATCTGCCGTTCCACCCATTCACATTCGAAAAGTTATTTATAGCTTTTCCAGATGTATGGCGATATAATTACTTATGTGCCGTTGCATATCGGATGCCATCGTTTATTTGGCGATTTTTCCTCGTATCCTTAGTTTTTTCTTTTTTCTTTTATTTTAAAATTTAATTTAATAAATAATTTTAAAATATCTTTCACCTATGGCACCTTTTCATTTCGTGCTATATAGGTTGAAGAAAAACTTAATTAATTAATTCTTATTGCAGCTCCCATGACTGCATTTTTATGCTGAACTATTAGCCATGATCTCTATAGCAATATGGTGAGAGCGGCGTAGTAAGGGCAAATTTTCCCCTTTCAAATATGGTGGATTAGTGCAGGGGTCTCCCGGAGTTCAGAGCTGGGCGTTCCTTCTGTCACATGTAAGATAAATAGCGGTGAGTCAGCACGCCGCTCGTGCCCCTGGAAGACGTCATCTTTGACGAAACGGCGTAGGGAGGAGCGGCGTGCTGACGTCACAGACGAATACAACGCTATCCCTGAAGGAACGGGCGGATAGTAAGAGCCGGCCGGCTTGAAACGATTTTACAGAAGCTTTTATATTTACATTGATGCTGTAAGTGTACAATTTTTTTCTTTTATTAAAAACATCACTACATACTTCACTATGATGGCCCTTATGTTTTTTTGGGGATTACACTCCCGGGAGTTATACTGAGGCGCCATAGTGTTGAGGAAGACACCATCCTGCATGTTGTTTTGCAATTCAAAGACCCTAGGCGGGGGAAAAAGCCACAGGCGGTTGTGATCTCTTCATTTGAGATCCATAGGAGCTGGTAAGCAGATTTGACATTGGAGGTGGAGGATCTTGGTCTTTACCATCACTGCACTTTTCCCTTGGGTGTTTATGAGTGTGAAGTCACTAATATCAACTTGCACGAGAGAGCTTTTGCTACAGTGTCATCGTGGAACTCTCTTCACATGATTTCCCTTATTATTTATATTACATTGTGGACATTTTACGGAAGATTTTAGACTGTCACATGTCTTCTTAAGTCACTTATTGGATAATCTCTGAATATTGTTTCACTATTTATCATGCATTTTTTTACTGGTTTTTTATAAAAGTTATAATTTCTTATTGTTTAAATCTATGCGTTGATATCTTGCAGCGCAACTGCACGTTTTTAATATTGTATATTGTGTGTATCCACATTTTCAGTTGCAGCAGCGGTTTTTAAGGATACTATTTATGTTTGGTATTTTACCATTTCACTTTTGACATGCGCAGTAGTTTATTTTACAATAACTTAATCTAGGCTTACCTGTAGGTGCAAGTTGTCTAAGTGGGTTTACAACCACTTTAAAATCATTGCTCCCAAAAAAACTGACGTTTTTAAAACTTTTTTTGCATTGATACATGTCCCCTGGGACAGGACCCGGGTCCCCAAACCCTTTTTAGGACAATAGCTTGCATATTAGCCTTTATAATTAGCTTAGCACTTTTGATTTTGAACGTTCGAGTCCCATAGACTTTAACGGGGTTCTAATGTTCGAGCAAACTTTCGGTCCATTCGCAGGTTCTGGTGCGAACCGAACCGAAAGTTTGCTCGAACAACAGTATGTTGCTGGTCCTTGTTGGGCATATATTGTAATCTTTTTTTTCATGCAGCCTGTGGGCTGAACGAAAAAAAGAGATTGATCGGTGGGGTGGGTATGCCCACCATTAGAATACCTCCCTTCATCCACCCACTTCTAATGATGGGCATACATGCACCATTTATATAT
This sequence comes from Rana muscosa, assembly GCA_029206835.1. NCBI lineage: Eukaryota > Metazoa > Chordata > Amphibia > Anura > Ranidae > Rana > Rana muscosa. The sequence goes on along the minus strand of CM055127.1, from coordinate 277,512,219 downwards.
GCCGAAGCATGGGGGCATCTGCCCGCAAAAGTTAGGAGCAAATCGCTCCTCCACCCTTGCTGCCCCCATGCTTCAGCATATATGCTCTTTTTTTTTAAATGTGGTGGTGAAATCACCTCCTACAGCATTGGAGTCACGGCTTTATGTATCGTGGGAGCAAATGCTGTTACTGTCAAAAGAAATAAATCTGCACTGCAACTGAATGGCGTACCTGCTAAGCAAATGATGGTTAACAATAAAACAAAGTAACATTACAGTATAACAGTAAGACATACCATACCTGCAAAGCAGATACAAAAAAAACATAGTAAAAAATAAAACATTTTTTAACGCAATCTGTGTCTAAAATATATATATATATGCCGAACCATGGGGGCATCCGCCTGCAAAAGTTACCAGCAAATCGCTCCTCCACCCCTGTTGCCCCCATGCTTCGGCATATATGCTCTTTTTTTTTAACTGTGGTGGTGAAATCACCTGCTACAGCGTTGGGGTCACGGGTTTATGTATTGTGGGAGCAAACGCTGTTGTTGTCAAGATAAATAAATCCGCGCTGCAACTGAATGGCGTACCTGAAAACAAATAAATGGTTAACAATAAAACACAGTAAACAGTAAAGTATAAAAAAATTACATAAAGATCTAAGGCTGCGCAACTGAATACAAAAAGTAAAAAACCAAAATTCTGTTATGAAAACACAATATGATATCATTTGTGTATGACGTGAATAAACAATATAACTTATGGAGTAGGGGATGTTGTTCTATGTACGTCTCTGGGTAATAGATGGTACTTAAACTGTATTTCTTGATATTGACATGCAAGAAAAAATTCAAAGATAGTCCATAAGTAACAAAAAGTCCCCAGAAGGAAGAAATAAAGGATTCCAAAACTCTTCAAAACTGCATAAGTGACTTCAAAAATTAAACACCATAGAAGGAGTGATGATATGACAGGAGAGAAATCCACCACCTTGTCCCTTTCAGGCTGCTTACCAGAAATTTTGATCCCTGAAAGAGATCAATCTGAGTAGGTGGCTGTTATCCCCGCCAAGGGCTCTAATTGGCTCTCTCTGTGCTCTCTGTTCATCTAGGTTCCAGTCTGTTAGTCCACCAGGCAGCTCCGTGAGTCACATTTAGGGTAAAAGAGAAAACCCCATAGCGCAATCCAGTATATAAAAAAACGTTTATTATAATAAAATGCACTTACAGCATGTTGAAGTAAAAACAGCAGTGGTTTAGTGTGCGGCCGGCCGGCTCTCACTACCCGTTGCTTCCGGGATTCGTATCGTGGTGACGTCAGCACGCCGCTCCTCCCTACGTCGTTTCGACAAACCTGTCGTCATCCAGTTGAATTTTTTTTTTTTTTTTTTTTGCATGTCAATATCAAGAAATACAGTTTAAGTACCATCTATTACCCAGAGATGTACATAGAACAACATCCCCTACTCCATAAGTTATATTGTTTATTCACGTCATACACAAATGATATCATATTGTGTTTTCATAACATAATTTTGGTTTTTTACTTTTTGTATTCAGTTGCGCAGCCTTAGTTCTTTCTTTATATATCTGTTATTTGTGTGTGTCCCACATTTTTTGGTTGCTGCATAGATATTAAGTTATCACATATATTTTACATTTTATTCAGACAGCGCAGTATTTTCACACTTTTTATAAAAAAATTACATACCTGAAAAGCAAACATGATAAAACATAATAAAAATACAACATTGCAGAATAGAATACAGTAAAAAATAGCAGAACAATAGAGAGAGAATAGAGAGAGAGAGAGAAAGAGAGAACAATAAAATTTCAACTATTTTTGTTTTTTTTATTTTATATATTTTTTGGTGGTTTTTTTTGTAGTTTATTTTTTTTATTTTTTACACTTTTTTTTTGTAACTGTAACAGTAATTGTTCTCTTGTTAAAAAAAAAACCTGTAACAGTACCTGTAACGGTTCAGTTCCAGGTTCGGGTCTCTCTAAATGCAATGGCATCTTGGGAGACCCTGTGAAAGTGTGTCCTAGTCTGTGAAATGCTGTAAGCTAAGCTAAAACTGCACTAGTGTGTGGTAGCGTTCAAAACATTCACCAATGCAAAGACCAGGATTGTCAGGACAGGAGGGACAAAAATAGCGGGTGTCACACCTATATCCGCGCTTTCTACAGACACAACATTTTTTTGGGGGGGCTCGTTGGGTAGGGGTAATAGGGAGGACATACGGAAAATGGCTCTCATGCAGCCGGTTTACTGCATTTGGTTGGGGATGGTGAGGTGAAGCACCGTCTGGATACAAAAGTGCTCAGACGATCTCTTCCTGGAATTTAAGAAAGGATCTATTCCGTCCTGAAGCTCTGTATAGCACATGAGCCTTCAGCAAAGCCAATTGAAATAAGTATACAGACACTTTTTTGTACCAGCGTCTGGCCTTACGGGCAACTAGGTACGGCGCCAACAACTGGTCATTGAGGTCCACCCCTCCCATATTTTCGTTATATTCGTGGGCACAGAGGGGTTTCTCCACAACACCAGTTGCCGTAAGAATTTGGACCGTTGTGTCTGCGTGAAGAAAACATTCTTATTATCCCTCCACTTCGCAGCGAGCAAATTATTACACTTGAAGCAGGCTCTCTCCCCCAGCCTAAGACGGGAATCTACAAGCCTCTGGGGTAAGCCCCGGCGATTAGGTCGCACGGTGCCACATGCGCCAATTTGATGATCAAACAAGTGACTAAAAAGTGTCACGCTCGTGTAATAATTGTCCACATACAAATGGTACCCCTTTCCGAATAAGTGTGACACCAAGTCCAACACAATCGTGCCAGCGCTCCCTATTGGATCTGGGCAGTTCTCCGGCTCTACGTGACTATCTCTTCCCTCGTAAACCTTAAAACTACATGTATAGCCTGTTGCCCTGTCACAGAGCTTATACATCTTGACCCCATATCTGGCACGCTTGCTGGGAAGATACTGTTTGAAAGACAAGCGGGCAGAAAATTTAATCACTCATCAAAGCAGACAACTTGATGGGGGGTATACAGGGCTGCAAAACGTTGGTTGAAGTGGTTTACGAGGGGCCGAATTTTGTAGAGCCGATCGTATCCAGGGTCTCCACGAGGACGACAGAGTTCATTGTCGTTAAAGTGCATGAACCGCAAGATCCGCTCGTATTGTGCCCTGACTATGGAGGCAGAGAACATGGACATATGGTAAACTGGGTCAATGGACCAATATGACCGCAACTTACTCATCTTAACTATGCCCATCTCGAGGGATAGGCCCAGAAAGGTCTTAAATTCGGAAACCGTAATTGGTTTTCATTCTCTGGCCAGGGAGGACTGGGGATTAGCGGCGATGAATTGACCAGCATACAAATTGTTTTGGTCCACAATGGATCTATAGAGATCTTCCGTGAAAAACAGCGAATAAAAATCAAGTGACGTAAAAATCAACTGTTTCCACCTAAATTCCAGTTTGGCCAGTGAATGGGGGAAGTACGGGTGCTGCAGAAGTGGTGGGCTCCCAATTAGGATTGGCGAATTCTGCAGGAAGGACACTATTGGCATGACGGGCCTGTCTTTGTCTTCTTGGTGGCAGCGGGACACTACTTGTGCTTGCCACCTCGCCAGCTTGAACTGCACTTATGGGATTCGCCACGTCACCACGTGATACTGCAGTGCTGGATGTACGACCAGGGTGTACTAGGCCACTGGTGCTTGCCAGTTCACCAGAGGAATGAGCGGCACTAGTATTTCTCTGCTCCATAATAGGGATGAGCTTCGTGTTCGAGTCGAACATACGTTCGACTCGAACATCGGCTGTTCGATCGTTCGACGAAGATCGAACGATTTGGGCCGTTCGCGCCAAATTCGAGTGACGCGAACGGCCCACAATGCACTACGCCATCGCAGTGTCATCCAGGCGCTGTGATTGGCCAAGCATGCACTGTGACCCCGCATGCTTGGCCAATCACAGCGCCGGCAGCGAGGAGAGCAATGATTGGCCACAGGCAGGATGCCTGTGGCCAATTATTGCTGAGGGTGTTTAGTACACGCCCCACACTATAAAAGGCCGCCAGCACGGCAGCCTAGTGTAGTGTGTTCCGGAGCAGGGAAAGAGAAGCATAGGCAGGGACAGTGACATTTATTTCTTTCTTGCTTAACCTGGATTCCTTTAGTTTAGGGAAAGAGAAGGATAGGTAGGGAGAGTGTCAGTGTGTTTTACTGTGCGAATCCTTGTTTCTAGGGACAAAGAAGGAAAGTGAGGGGAATTCTCCTTGTGCTATAGTGTGCTTTAAAAAAACATTTTTTCTAGGGACAGAAAACTCTAGGTAGGGAGAGTGTCAGTTTCTTTCACTGTGCGAATCCTTGTTTCTAGGGACAGGGAAGGACAGTGAGTGAATTCTCCTTGTGCTATAGTGTGCTTTAAAAAAACATTTTTTCTAGGGACAGAAAACTCTAGGTAGGGAGAGTGTCAGTTTCTTTCACTGTGCGAATCCTTGTTTCTAGGGACAAAGAAGGAAAGTGAGGGGAATTCTCCTTGTGCTATAGTGTGCTTTAAAAAAACATTTTTTCTAGGGACAGAAAACTCTAGGTAGGGAGAGTGTCAGTTTCTTTCACTGTGCGAATCCTTGTTTCTAGGGACAGGGAAGGACAGTGAGTGAATTCTCCTTGTGCTATAGTGTGCTTTAAAAAAACATTTTTTCTAGGGACAGAAAACTCTAGGTAGGGAGAGTGTCAGTTTCTTTCACTGTGCGAATCCTTGTTTCTAGGGACAAAGAAGGAAAGTGAGGGGAATTCTCCTTGTGCTATAGTGTGCTTTAAAAAAACATTTTTTCTAGGGACAGAAAACTCTAGGTAGGGAGAGTGTCAGTTTCTTTCACTGTGCGATTCCTTGTTTCTAGGGACAGGGAAGGACAGTGAGTGAATTCTCCTTGTGCTATAGTGTGCTTTAAAAAAACATTTTTTCTAGGGACAGAAAACTCTAGGTAGGGAGAGTGTCAGTTTCTTTCACTGTGCGAATCCTTGTTTCTAGGGACAAAGAAGGAAAGTGAGGGGAATTCTCCTTGTGCTATAGTGTGCTTTAAAAAAACATTATTTCTAGGGACAGAAAACTCTAGGTAGGGAGAGTGTCAGTTTCTTTCACTGTGCGAATCCTTGTTTCTAGGGACAGGGAAGGACAGTGAGTGAATTCTCCTTGTGCTATAGTGTGCTTTAAAAAAAAAAAATTTCTAGGGACAGAAAACTCTAGGTAGGGAGAGTGTCAGTGTCTTTTACTGTGCGAATCCTTGTTTCTAGGGACAAAGAAGGAAAGTGAGGGGAATTCTCCTTGTGCTATAGTGTGCTTTAAAAAAACATTTTTTCTAGGGACAGAAAACTCTAGGTAGGGAGAGTGTCAGTTTCTTTCACTGTGCGAATCCTTGTTTCTAGGGACAGGGAAGGACAGTGAGTGAATTCTCCTTGTGCTATAGTGTGCTTTAAAAAAACATTTTTTCTAGGGACAGAAAACTCTAGGTAGGGAGAGTGTCAGTTTCTTTCACTGTGCGAATCCTTGTTTCTAGGGACAAAGAAGGAAAGTGAGGGGAATTCTCCTTGTGCTATAGTGTGCTTTAAAAAAACATTTTTTCTAGGGACAGAAAACTCTAGGTAGGGAGAGTGTCAGTTTCTTTCACTGTGCGAATCCTTGTTTCTAGGGACAGGGAAGGACAGTGAGTGAATTCTCCTTGTGCTATAGTGTGCTTTAAAAAAACATTTTTTCTAGGGACAGAAAACTCTAGGTAGGGAGAGTGTCAGTTTCTTTCACTGTGCGAATCCTTGTTTCTAGGGACAAAGAAGGAAAGTGAGGGGAATTCTCCTTGTGCTATAGTGTGCTTTAAAAAAACATTTTTTCTAGGGACAGAAAACTCTAGGTAGGGAGAGTGTCAGTTTCTTTCACTGTGCGATTCCTTGTTTCTAGGGACAGGGAAGGACAGTGAGTGAATTCTCCTTGTGCTATAGTGTGCTTTAAAAAAACATTTTTTCTAGGGACAGAAAACTCTAGGTAGGGAGAGTGTCAGTTTCTTTCACTGTGCGAATCCTTGTTTCTAGGGACAAAGAAGGAAAGTGAGGGGAATTCTCCTTGTGCTTTTGTGTGCTTTAAAAAAACATTTTTTCTAGGGACAGAAAACTCTAGGTAGGGAGAGTGTCAGTTTCTTTCACTGTGCGAATCCTTGTTTCTAGGGACAGGGAAGGACAGTGAGTGAATTCTCCTTGTGCTATAGTGTGCTTTAAAAAAACATTTTTTCTAGGGACAGAAAACTCTAGGTAGGGAGAGTGTCAGTGTCTTTTACTGTGCGAATCCTTGTTTCTAGGGACAAAGAAGGAAAGTGAGGGGAATTCTCCTTGTGCTATAGTGTGCTTTAAAAAAACATTTTTTCTAGGGACAGAAAACTCTAGGTAGGGAGAGTGTCAGTTTCTTTCACTGTGCGAATCCTTGTTTCTAGGGACAGGGAAGGACAGTGAGTGAATTCTCCTTGTGCTATAGTGTGCTTTAAAAAAACATTTTTTCTAGGGACAGAAAACTCTAGGTAGGGAGAGTGTCAGTTTCTTTCACTGTGCGAATCCTTGTTTCTAGGGACAAAGAAGGAAGTGAGGGGAATTCTCCTTGTGCTATAGTGTTTTTAAAAAAAACATTTTTTCTAGGGACAGAAAACTCTAGGTAGGGAGAGTGTCAGTTTCTTTCACTGTGCGATTCCTTGTTTCTAGGGACAGGGAAGGACAGTGAGTGAATTCTCCTTGTGCTATAGTGTGCTTTAAAAAAACATTTTTTCTAGGGACAGAAAACTCTAGGTAGGGAGAGTGTCAGTTTCTTTCACTGTGCGAATCCTTGTTTCTAGGGACAAAGAAGGAAAGTGAGGGGAATTCTCCTTGTGCTATAGTGTGCTTTAAAAAAACATTTTTTCTAGGGACAGAAAACTCTAGGTAGGGAGAGTGTCAGTTTCTTTCACTGTGCGAATCCTTGTTTCTAGGGACAGGGAAGGACAGTGAGTGAATTCTCCTTGTGCTATAGTGTGCTTTAAAAAAACATTTTTTCTAGGGACAGAAAACTCTAGGTAGGGAGAGTGTCAGTGTCTTTTACTGTGCGAATCCTTGTTTCTAGGGACAAAGAAGGAAAGTGAGGGGAATTCTCCTTGTGCTATAGTGTGCTTTAAAAAAACATTTTTTCTAGGGACAGAAAACTGTAGGTAGGGAGAGTGTCAGTTTCTTTCACTGTGCGAATCCTTGTTTCTAGGGACAGGGACGGACAGTGAGTGAATTCTCCTTGTGCTATAGTGTGCTTTAAAAAAACATTTTTTCTAGGGACAGAAAACTCTAGGTAGGGAGAGTGTCAGTGTCTTTTACTGTGCGAATCCTTGTTTCTAGGGACAGGGAAGGACAGTGAGTGAATTCTCCTTGTGCTATAGTGTGCTTTAAAAAAACATTTTTTCTAGGGACAGAAAACTCTAGGTAGGGAGAGTGTCAGTGTCTTTTACTGTGTGAATCCTTGTTTCTAGGGACAAAGAAGGAAAGTGAGGGGAATTCTCCTTGTGCTATAGTGTGCTTTAAAAAAACATTTTTTCTAGGGACAGAAAACTCTAGGTAGGGAGAGTGTCAGTTTCTTTCACTGTGCGATTCCTTGTTTCTAGGGACAGGGAAGGACAGTGAGTGAATTCTCCTTGTGCTATAGTGTGCTTTAAAAAAACATTTTTTCTAGGGACAGAAAACTCTAGGTAGGGAGAGTGTCAGTTTCTTTCACTGTGCGAATCCTTGTTTCTAGGGACAAAGAAGGAAAGTGAGGGGAATTCTCCTTGTGCTTTTGTGTGCTTTAAAAAAACATTTTTTCTAGGGACAGAAAACTCTAGGTAGGGAGAGTGTCAGTTTCTTTCACTGTGCGAATCCTTGTTTCTAGGGACAGGGAAGGACAGTGAGTGAATTCTCCTTGTGCTATAGTGTGCTTTAAAAAAACATTTTTTCTAGGGACAGAAAACTCTAGGTAGGGAGAGTGTCAGTGTCTTTTACTGTGCGAATCCTTGTTTCTAGGGACAAAGAAGGAAAGTGAGGGGAATTCTCCTTGTGCTATAGTGTGCTTTAAAAAAACATTTTTTCTAGGGACAGAAAACTCTAGGTAGGGAGAGTGTCAGTTTCTTTCACTGTGCGAATCCTTGTTTCTAGGGACAGGGAAGGACAGTGAGTGAATTCTCCTTGTGCTATAGTGTGCTTTAAAAAAACATTTTTTCTAGGGACAGAAAACTCTAGGTAGGGAGAGTGTCAGTTTCTTTCACTGTGCGAATCCTTGTTTCTAGGGACAAAGAAGGAAAGTGAGGGGAATTCTCCTTGTGCTATAGTGTTTTTAAAAAAAACATTTTTTCTAGGGACAGAAAACTCTAGGTAGGGAGAGTGTCAGTTTCTTTCACTGTGCGATTCCTTGTTTCTAGGGACAGGGAAGGACAGTGAGTGAATTCTCCTTGTGCTATAGTGTGCTTTAAAAAAACATTTTTTCTAGTGTGACAGCAGGAAGGTAAAGTCACCTGGTTGCATCCAGGGGGGTAGATATATTTCTCCCAGATTCAGGCTTTATGCTGACTTATACAACTAGGGTGGAGAGTTGTATAAGCCCAGCTGAGGCTAGTAGGCTCATGGATGACTCATACCTCTAGGGAGAGTGTGGGGCGTCGTACAGACAGGGAGTTGATGAGGCCAGCTGAAGCTTGTCAGCTCATTTAGGCCTCTATAAGAACTCCCAGATTCATTAGATGTTAGCTCATGCCTGGAACCAGACCTGTGTGGACTGTCTAGGGAGAGTGAACCCCTGTGCGGTGAGGCAAAGCCTGTGTGGCTATTTGTTTGGACTTTTACTAAACCAGGGACTTAGGGACTAGGACAGCACTAGGCTGATCCCAGTTGTTAGTTAGGAAACCTGTATGTTTAGTCAGAGGTCAACTTGACCAGGATTTATTTTGGTTATGTTTCTTTTGCTTTGCTGTGTTTTGTCACTGTAAATAGAAAATAAACCGCACCTTTTTGATTTTGAAAACCACAACCTCCGTTTGCTGGGCCTGTTTTGTGTGGGGAGCCCATCCCGGGGGTCACACACACCCGCTGCCGAGCTAACCCCCTCACAGTTGGTGGAGAACCAGTGGCAGTTTTTTTTTAAGCCAGCATGGAGGAGATACTGAAGCAGCTGGCTCTAGCAAATGCCAATCAACAGCAGACAAATGCAGGTTTGCAAAAGAGCCTTGCAGCTCAACAACAGAGCCTTGCAGCCCAGCAGCAGACAAACGCAACTTTGCAACAGAGTCTGGAGGCTCAGCAACGAGCCCAGCAGCAATCTGAGGCCCGCTTCATAGACCTGTTGCAGAAGCAAGAGCAGAGACTACAACAACAGATGGAAGCAGTAATGCAGCAACGTCCGCAGACCAGTGAGGAAAGCCGTCCCACTAATACCGCGTCCTTTGGGGTGAGTCGTTTATTGACAAAAATGACTGGAGAGGATGATCCAGAGGTATTTTTGACCACATTTGAAAGGACCGCTGAAAGAGAAAAGTGGCCTGAGGAGCAGTGGGCTGGACTGGTGGCTCCTCTGTTAACTGGTGAATCGCAGAAAGCTTACTATGACCTAGAGCCTAACCAAGCAAAAGACTATGTGATGCTAAAAGCTGAAATATTGGCAAGGCTGGGTGTCACCCAGGCTGTCCGGGCTCAGCGTGTGCATAACTGGACTTTCCAGCTTGGAAAACCCCCCAGGTCTCAAATGTATGATCTCATTCACCTGAGCAGAAAGTGGCTACAGCCAGAGACTTTGTCCGCACCAAAGATTGTGGAACGTGTTGTAATGGATCGGTTTTTGAGAGCTCTTCCTACTGCCATCCAAAAGTGGGTAAGCCATGGAGACCCAGAGACGGCCGATGGTCTTGTGGATCGTGTGGAGAAATACTTGGCTACAGAGAACCTGACGGCCTCTTCCAGAGACACTCGGACTTTCCACCCTAAGACCAGACCATCCCCAGGGGCGGATAAGAGGATTCCAAGGGGTGAGGGTGGAGAGAGTGAGAGGGTGGGAGCTCTACCCCAAGTTTGGCGAGAACAGCCTGGGAAATCAGCGGCTCAAGAGGCGGCAAGAAGGATCGTTTGCTACCGCTGCCGGCAAGCGGGACATATTGCAGCCAATTGCCCGGTTGTGGAGGAACCCATGCAGTGTGACTTTCTGACGGGCAGACGTCAGTCGCTGTGTGCGACAGTCGCATGCACTGCCATTCGAGGAACTGAGAAACATTTATGCAAAATGTGTGTTAATGGTAGAAATGTTGTGGTATTGCTGGATTCAGGTAGCCTTGTGACCCTGATAAAGGCTGAGTTAGTTAAAACAGAGGTCTCTGGGAATAGCAAGGTAGCTGTTATTTGTGTGCATGGGGACACCCGAGAGTATCCAGTGACTACAGTGTGTTTCGAGACCCCCAAAGGTACCCTCTCTCATCCAGTGGGCTTAGTATCTCAGTTACCGCATGACGCCATTGTGGGAAGGGATTTTCCGAAGTTCTGGGAACTGTGGGATGATCCTGAGCCCCTCACTGGTGCCCCTATGTACCAGGAATGTGATAGCCAGAACTCCCCTGAGAGTGGTGAGGACTCTCCGGAATTTCCCTTATCAGTATTGGCAGGGGAGACTCAAGAAACTGGAGAGGAGCCCACCTCCTCAGACGAAAACCTACCGTCTGTGGAGTTTTCTGATCTTGAGGTTCACAGGGAAAACTTTGCCACAGAACAGTTGAAAGACCCCGCCCTAATAAAGGCACGGGAAAACGTAGTGAAAATAGATGGCGAGTTAGTGAACCCAGATAATACCTGCACTTACCCATACTTCAGCGTAGAGAAGGACCTACTGTATCGGGTGGCAAAAAGGGCAGAAGAAACCGTTGAGCAGCTTGTGGTGCCCAAACCTTACAGGAAGTTGGTGTTGGAGTTGGCCCATGGGCACATTCTTGGAGGTCATCTGGGGACAGAGAAAACCCGAGAGAGGGTATTACAGAGATTCTATTGGCCGGGGGTGATGAAGGACGTAGAAAATTATTGTTCCTCCTGCCCTGTGTGTCAGAGGTTGGCCCCGATGCCACATTTCCGTAGCCCGCTGGTCCCTCTACCCATCATTGAGGTCCCGTTTGAGAGGATCGCCATGGATTTGGTAGGTCCTATAATCAAGTCCGCTAGGGGGCACCAGTACATATTAGTTATAATGGACTATGCCACCCGTTATCCAGAAGCGATCCCTCTCCGAAATACCTCGGCCAAAACCATAGCCAAAGAGCTATCTCTTGTTTTTAGCCGGGTGGGTATTTGTAAAGAACTGCTTACGGACCAAGGTACACCCTTTATGTCCCGGGTTATGAAAGAGCTGTGTAAATTGTTCAAAGTGACGCAATTGCGTACGTCTGTGTATCACCCCCAAACCGATGGGCTGGTTGAAAGATTCAACAAAACCCTAAAACAAATGTTGAAGAAAGTGGTGGATAGAGATGGAAAGGATTGGGACTGTTTACTTCCTTATTTGATGTTTGCTATTAGGGAGGTGCCCCAATCCTCTACGGGATTCTCCCCCTTTGAGTTACTGTATGGGAGACACCCAAGAGGGCTGTTGGATATTGCCAAGGAAACTTGGGAAAGTGAGAGTTCTCCCCACAGGAGTGTGATTGAGCATGTCGCCCTGATGCAAGATCGAATTGCACAGGTAATGCCCATCGTGAAGGAACATTTGGCCCAAGCGCAGTTGGCACAGCAGAGAGTGTACAACCGTGGAGCCAAGACCCGTACCTTTTCCCCGGGGGATAGGATATTGGTACTTGTCCCTACGGTTGAAAGTAAATTCCTTGCCAAATGGCAAGGCCCCTACGAGATAATGGAAAAAGTGAGCGAAGTGAATTACAAGGTCAGACAACCAGGAAGGCGAAAGCCCGAACAGATCTATCACGTTAATCTGTTGAAAGCCTGGAGGGATAGAGAGTCCCTAGTCGCAGACACTTGGTCACCAGCTCAAACTGGTTGCGTGATTCCTGAGGTTGGAATAGCAGCCACCTTGTCACAACCCCAACAACAGGAGGTTAAGGAGTTTGTGCTTCGCAACAAGGAGGTATTCTCTGAGCTGCCGGGACAAACATCTGGGGTAGAGCATGACATCATTACCCCGCCCGGTGAAAGGGTGAAGTTAAAACCCTATCGGATCCCAGAGGCTCGACGGGAGGCAATACGGGAGGAAGTACAGAAAATGCTGAACTTAGGGGTGATAGAGGAGTCCCAAAGTGATTGGTCTAGTCCCATCGTGTTGGTGCCTAAACCGGATGGGAGCTGGCGATTTTGTAACGATTTTCGTCAGTTGAACAAAGTTACAAAATTTGACACCTACCCCATGCCACGTATAGATGAGTTGATCGACCGGCTGGGAACAGCCCGATACATGACGACTCTTGACCTCACAAAAGGGTATTGGCAAATCCCCCTGGCCAAGTCGGCCAAAGAGAAAACCGCATTTGTAACCCCAGACGGGGCGTTCCAATATAAAAGAATGCCGTTCGGGTTACAGAATGCGCCGGCCACATTCCAGCGGAAAATGGACCAGATGCTGAGGCCCCATCGGAAGTATGCTGCGGCTTACCTGGATGACGTAATTGTCCATAGCACAGATTGGGCCTCACATCTGCCAAAAGTGCAAGCAGTCCTGGACTCTGTTCGGGAAGCGGGGTTTACGGCTAACCCCAAGAAGTGTACCATTGGGCAGGAGGAGGCCAAATATCTTGGGTACACCATTGGGAGGGGAGTAATAAAACCCCAACTCAACAAAGTCGAGGCCATCCAGAGTTGGCCACGTCCCAACAGCAAGAAGCAGGTACGAGCCTTTCTGGGAATCGCTGGGTATTATCGGCGATTCATTCCCCACTTTGCTTCTAAGGCTGTGCCCCTAACCAACCTGACGAAGGGGAAAGGGTCGGTCATGATTAAATGGACCCCCGAGGCTGAGGCAGCATTCCAATTCTTGAAACAAGCCTTATGTAGCCAGCCAGTGTTGTACTCACCCGACTTCTCTAAAGACTTTGTCGTACAAAGTGATGCGTCAGATGTGGGGTTAGGAGCAGTATTGTCCCAGGTCTGGAACGGGGAAGAGCACCCAGTCATTTACCTCAGCAGGAAATTGAAGTCCCATGAGGTAAATTACGCCACCGTTGAAAAGGAGTGTTTAGCGGTGAAGTGGGCTCTAGATTCCCTTCGGTACTACCTGCTAGGTAGGCACTTTGACATGGTTACGGATCACGCTCCGTTAAAGTGGATGGCTCAAAACAAGGAAACAAATAGAAGAGTGAATAGGTGGTTCCTGGCCCTCCAGGAATTCAACTTCACAGTAAAGCATCGCCCTGGCGTTCAAATGGGGAATGTGGATGCTTTGTCTCGAGTACATGAATGCCTGATTGCTGGTGTTCCAACCCCGAGGTTAAAACAAGAGGGGGGGGTATGTGACAGCAGGAAGGTAAAGTCACCTGGTTGCATCCAGGGGGGTAGATATATTTCTCCCAGATTCAGGCTTTATGCTGACTTATACAACTAGGGTGGAGAGTTGTATAAGCCCAGCTGAGGCTAGTAGGCTCATGGATGACTCATACCTCTAGGGAGAGTGTGGGGCGTCGTACAGACAGGGAGTTGATGAGGCCAGCTGAAGCTTGTCAGCTCATTTAGGCCTCTATAAGAACTCCCAGATTCATTAGATGTTAGCTCATGCCTGGAACCAGACCTGTGTGGACTGTCTAGGGAGAGTGAACCCCTGTGCGGTGAGGCAAAGCCTGTGTGGCTATTTGTTTGGACTTTTACTAAACCAGGGACTTAGGGACTAGGACAGCACTAGGCTGATCCCAGTTGTTAGTTAGGAAACCTGTATGTTTAGTCAGAGGTCAACTTGACCAGGATTTATTTTGGTTATGTTTCTTTTGCTTTGCTGTGTTTTGTCACTGTAAATAGAAAATAAACCGCACCTTTTTGATTTTGAAAACCACAACCTCCGTTTGCTGGGCCTGTTTTGTGTGGGGAGCCCATCCCGGGGGTCACACACACCCGCTGCCGAGCTAACCCCCTCACACTAGGGACAGAAAACTCTAGGTAGGGAGAGTGTCAGTTTCTTTCACTGTGCGAATCCTTGTTTCTAGGGACAAAGAAGGAAAGTGAGGGGAATTCTCCTTGTGCTATAGTGTGCTTTAAAAAAACATTTTTTCTAGGGACAGAAAACTCTAGGTAGGGAGAGTGTCAGTTTCTTTCACTGTGCGAATCCTTGTTTCTAGGGACAGGGAAGGACAGTGAGTGAATTCTCCTTGTGCTATAGTGTGCTTTAAAAAAACATTTTTTCTAGGGACAGAAAACTCTAGGTAGGGAGAGTGTCAGTGTCTTTTACTGTGCGAATCCTTGTTTCTAGGGACAAAGAAGGAAAGTGAGGGGAATTCTCCTTGTGCTATAGTGTGCTTTAAAAAAACATTTTTTCTAGGGACAGAAAACTGTAGGTAGGGAGAGTGTCAGTTTCTTTCACTGTGCGAATCCTTGTTTCTAGGGACAGGGACGGACAGTGAGTGAATTCTCCTTGTGCTATAGTGTGCTTTAAAAAAACATTTTTTCTAGGGACAGAAAACTGTAGGTAGGGAGAGTGTCAGTTTCTTTCACTGTGCGAATCCTTGTTTCTAGGGACAGGGAAGGACAGTGAGGGAAATTCTCCTTGTGCTATAGTGTGCTAAAGCATTCCTCATCAACCATCTTTGAAATCCTTGTTTTTTTGACAGTCAGGGAAATTGTCGTTGTGCTATTCTGTGCAAAAGCAATCATCCTCAACCATATTTAGAAATCCTTAAGTAAAGGGACAGAGAAGGACACCTGAAGGTCGCCCTTATTGCTTTTTTCCCATCTCCCTGCAGGCCATCTATTAGAATGTCTGGAAGGCAAACAAGGAGAGGCAGACAGTCAGGAGGCAATAAAAGAGGGCAAGCAGGCTCTGTGTCTGGGGGCAACAGTGCTGGTCGTGGACGCGGTGCATTGTCATCAGCACATGGCCATGGGACACGCTTGTCCTTCTTTTCGGCAGCTGGACATGTTGAGCCACATCATGCCGAAGACTTGGTAGAGTGGATGACCAAGCCCTCCTCCTCCTCCTCATCCTCTCTCACCCAGGCTCAGGGTACTGGCAAAGCAGCTGCCAAAGCGTCCTCTTCCCTGGTATCAATGTCAGACTCATCATCAGTCACTCCTTCCCTAGACCCACCATGTCCTCCTCCTGAGGAGTCCCCCGAACTGTTTGAGCACAGTGTTGGGTACATGCTCCAGGAGGATGCCCAGCGTTTCGAAGGGTCTGATGATGAAACCCAGCTACAGGAAGGCAGTAGCGTGAGAGCAGACAGAGGGGATGCTCAAGAAGGACACCAATCTGGCAGTCATGTTCCAGCAGCTGCAGCATACTGCCAGATTGGCTCCAGTGATGAGGAGGGAGGGGATGATGAGGTCACTGACTCCACGTGGGTGCCTAATAGTAGAGAGGAGGAGGAGGAGGATGAGGAGGAGGCACATCTCCAACGAGGCAGGATGCCCTTTGGTGGCCAGCGTAAGGGCAGTACACCGACGGAATCACACCGCAGAGCTCCGCCTGTGCAGGGCGCTGCCTCTGCCTGTCATTCAAAAAGTTCCTTGGTGTGGGCCTTTTTTGAGGCTAGTGCATCAGATCGCACAGCTGCTGTTTGCAACATATGTCTCAAGCGTATATCGCGTGGCCAAAACATCAGCCGCTTGGGTACCACATGCCTGACCAGACATATGTTGACCTGCCATGCAGCTCGTTGGCAAGCCTACCTCAAAGACCCACACCAAAGAACAAAGCGGACCTCTCCTTGCACCGCATCAGCTGGGATCTCCAACCCCACTATAACTTCAGTCCTCTCTGAAACATGCACTGAGAGGAATGAAGGTGTAGAATTAGGTGTGTCACAGCCAAGTACTTGCGGCCACTCTGCTAGCAGTACACCGACGTCCGATTCTAGCAGGCAAATTTCCCTGCCCCAGCTGCTGGACCGTCGAAAGAAGTTCACTCCCAGCCATCCACATGCCCAGCAGTTGAATGCTAGCTTGGCTAAATTGCTAGCGCTTCAACTGCTGCCTTTTCAGTTGGTAGACTCGACCCCCTTCCGTGAGTTTGTGCAATGTGCGGTTCCTCAGTGGCAGGTTCCCAAACGCCACTTTTTCTCACGGAAGGCTATTCCGGCTCTCTACCGGCATGTGGAAGGCAATGTCTTGGCCTCGCTGGACAGGGCGGTCAGCGGTAAGGTGCATATTACCGCTGACTCATGGTCCAGCAGGCATGGACAGGGACGTTACCTTTCTTTCACGGCCCATTGGGTCACTCTTTTGGCAGCTGGGAAGGATGCAGGACAAGGTGCAGTAGTGTTGGAGGTTGTTCCACCGCCACGCCTCCAAAATGCTACTACTGGTTGTGACACACCTCTCTCCTCCACCCCCTCCTCTTCTTCTTCCTCCATGGCCTCTTCCTGTGGTTTGTCCTATGAACCAGCGGTGCTCCGTAGCCGTTCACGGGGCTACGCAAGTACGCAGGCAAAAAGATGCCATGCCGTGCTTGCGCTGGTGTGTTTGGGGGACAGAAGCCACACTGGGGCAGAGGTCCTGTCTGCTCTGCAGGGCCAGGCCGAGAGGTGGTTGACGCCACGCCAGCTTAAGCCAGGAATGGTGGTTTGCGACAATGGCACCAACCTCCTCTCCGCCCTCCGACAGGGACAACTGACCCATGTGCCCTGTGTGGCTCACGTCCTTAACCTGGTGGTGCAGCGGTTCTTGGGCAGGTACCCGGGCTTACAGGATGTCCTGAGGCAGGCCAGGAAAGTCTGTGTGCATTTCCGCAGATCTTATAATGCCAGTGCTCGCCTGGCTGAGCTGCAAAAGGAGTTGAACCTGCCCAAGAACCGCCTTATATGTGACATGCCCACCAGGTGGAACTCAACGTTGGCCATGCTGCAGCGGCTGCACATGCAGCAGAGGGCCATCAATGAGTACCTGTGCGACTACGGCACCAGGACAGGGTCAGGGGACCTTGGTTTTTTTTCTCCACGCCAGTGGGGCATGATCAGGGATGCATGCACTGTCCTGGCACCATTTGAGGAGGCCACGAGGATGGTGAGCAGTGACAGTGCATGCATCAGTGACACTGTACCTCTTGTCCACCTGTTGGAGCACACGCTGCGTGGAATAATGGACAGGGCACTTGAGGCAGAACAGAGGCAGGAAGAGGAGGACTTCCTTGCCTCTCAAGGCCCCCTTTACCCAGACAGTGTTCCTTCTGTCCCACCCATCGCACAGGAAGAGGAGGAGGAGGAGGAGGAGGATTGTGTCAGCATGGAGGTGGAGGCTGGCACTCAGCATCATCAGCAGCAGTCTTTTAGGGATGATTTACAGTCCCAAGAAACCAGTGGACTTGTACGTGGCTGGGAGGAGGTGGCTGCGGATCATGTCGTCCTTAGTGACCCAGAGGACTCCGGAGCGAATGCCTCAGCAAACCTACGCTGCATGGCCTCCCTGATCCTGCAAAGTCTGCGGAAGGATCCTCGTATTCTTCGGATCAAGGAGAGGGACCATTACTGGCTGGCCACTCTCCTTGATCCACGGTACAAGGGTAAGGTTGCGGACCTTATGTTACCGTCGCAGAGGGAGCAGAGGATGAGACAACTCCGGGAGGCCTTGCAGAAAGGTCTGTGCAACGTGTTCCCAGAGACTGGGAGGTTACAAACTCCTGGTCCTGGACAACGAGTTGCTGAGGCTTCGGCCAGTCAAAGAAGGAGCGGTGGGGAAGGTGGCCGTCTGACCGATGCGTTCAGACAATTCTTTAGTCCGCAGCCCCAAAGTATGATCGGTTCCAGCAACCATCGCCAGCGTCTGATAAACATGGTGCAGGAATATCTAGGGGCAAGGTCAGACTTGGACACCTTCCCCACCGAAAATCCTCTGGCTTACTGGGTCTTGAGGATGGATCACTGGCCAGAGCTTGCACAGTATGCAATTGAGCTACTGGCCTGTCCTGCATCCAGCGTTCTTTCGGAACGCACATTCAGTGCTGCTGGAGGATTTGTCACGGATCACAGGGTGCACCTGTCCACCGACTCGGTTGATCGACTGACTTTCATCAAGATGAACCAGTCTTGGATCACCACCAGCTACCACACACCTGATGCTGATATAACAGACTAATTGATTTTAACATGTCACATCCCTTCAAGACTGATGCTGATGCTGAGTGCCTGTGCTGTTATGTTGACTGGCTATCCTCCTCCTCCGAGTCCTCAATGATACGATTGATGATGATAGCTTGGAAGATCATTTTTGTTTATGGGTGCCGCCACCAGTGGCTAAGGCCCAATTTTTCAGCCCCTGTTTTACAGGGGCGTGTAATTAAATTTTTTTTAGCAATAATTTGCCATAGGGCTCATTGCTGTGCTCCAAGTACAGTATCTGTGAGGGGTTGGAGTGTTGTGGCACCAGTGCCTAAGGCCCAATTTTTCAGCCCCTGTTTAACAGGGGCGTGTCATTACAATTTTTGAAGCAATACTTTGCAACAGGGCTCATTGCTGTGCTCCAAGTACAGTATCTGTGAGGGGTTGTAGTGTTGTGCCACCAGTGCCTAAGGCCCAATTTTTCAGCCCCTGTTCAACAGGGGCATGCAATTACAATTCTTGATCTAATAATTCACAGCAGGGCCCATTGCTGCACCCACCAAGAGTAACTCTGAGGGCTTACAGTGTTGTGGCAACGCCACCACCACCACCACCACGAAAGGCCCAATTTTTCAGCCCCTGTTCAAAAGGGGCATGTAATTACAATTCTTGATCTAATAATTCACAGCAGGGCCCATTCCTGCACCCACCAAGAGTAACTCTGAGGGCTTACAGTGTTGTGGCAACGCCACCACCACCACGAAAGGCCCAATTTTTCAGCCCCTGTTCAAAAGGGGCATGTAATTACAATTCTTGATCTAATAATTCACAGCAGGGCCCATTGCTGCACCCACCAAGAGTAACTCTGAGGGCTTACAGTGTTGTGGCAACGCCACCACCACCACCACCACGAAAGGCCCAATTTTTCAGCCCCTGTTCAAAAGGGGCATGTAATTACAATTCTTGATCTAATAATTCACAGCAGGGCCCATTGCTGCACCCACCAAGAGTAACTCTGAGGGCTTACAGTGTTGTGGCAACGCCACCACCACCACCACCACGAAAGGCCCAATTTTTCAGCCCCTGTTCAAAAGGGGCATGTAATTACAATTCTTGATCTAATAATTCACAGCAGGGCCCATTCCTGCACCCACCAAGAGTAACTCTGAGGGCTTACAGTGTTGTGGCAACACCACCACCACCACCACCACCACGAAAGGCCCAATTTTTCAGCCCCTGTTCAACAGGGGCATGCAATTACAATTCTTGATCTAATAATTCACAGCAGGGCCCATTGCTGCACCCACCAAGAGTAACTGTCAGGGCTTACAGTGTTGTGGCACCAGCACCACCATCAAAGGCCCAATTTTTACTACCACTGTTCAACAATTATATGTAATTAAAATTCCTGATATAATAGTTGACAGCAGGGCGTTCCAGCACCAACCAAGAGTAACTGTGAGTGCTTACAGTGTTGTGCCAACACCAACAACTAAGGGGCCTATTTCTGCAGAGTATATACGGCAGGTCCCTACTTTCAAACATCCAACTTACAAACGACTCCTACTTGCAAACGCAAGAAGACAACAGGAAGTGAGAGGAAATCTACCACTAGGAAGGAAAATTCTCTCCTGTAAGAATAAATATGGGAGAAAGGTGTCTCCTCTGTACTGATGCTTTATCAGCAATCCTTGTTTCAAGAAAAACACCACATTTCAAAAACAGTTGTCATTGGGACGGAAAGTGAGGTGAAATGTTCTGAACAGGGGCACAGACAGCAAAACAAATGTTACAGGGGTGATAACCCTTACCTATGTTTTCCAAAAAGTTTAAAAATAGATTTTTGGGCTGGAGCTACACTTCAACAATGTACCTGTTCAAAATTACAAACAGATTCTACATAAGAACAAACCTACAGTCCCTGTCTTGTATGCACCGCCTGTATACGGCTGTTCAGAGTATATAGGGCCTTTTTTATTTTATGTGCGGGGTTCCCCTTAATATCCATACAAGACCCAAAGGGGCTGGTAATGGGCTGGGGTAGGGGGGGGGGGTCATGGGGTAGCTATGCCATTTTTCTTAAAGAATTTCATCCATATTACCGGGACCAGACATTACATTAAAGCCGCAAGCAGTTTTAAATGGCTTTTTTTTCCTTTAGAAGTGTCATTTTGTGCAGGGACAGTTCTAAACACGGGAAACAGGTGGCACTTCACAGGCATACTTTAGACACCCCCCAGGTACGATATTTAAAGGAATATTTGACTTTTTTTTTTTCACTTTATGCATCATTAAAATGACTGCTCCCGAAAAACGACCGTTTTTAAAACTTCTTTTTGCATTGATACATGTCCCCTGGTGCAGAACCCGGGTTCCCAAACCCTTTTGAGGAGAATAACATGCATAATAGTTGTTATAATTAGCACTTTAGAATTCGAACGTTCGCATCCATTGTATTTAATAGGGTTCTATTGTTCGTACGAACTTTCGGTCCGTTCGCGGGTTCTGGTGCGAACCGAACCCGGGGGTGTTCGGCTCATCACTACTCCATAAGAGAGCCCTGCAGTTCTTGCACCTCAACAACAACAGAAGAAGAATGGGGTTGGGTACGCCTGACCTTGGCAGGGACCACAACTCTGTCGTCAGTGTTATCTGTCATGGAGCCGCTGTCGTCTACAGGATTGTATTCTGAGCCTGAATCTGACAGATGAGTGACTTCCTCTTTACTATCTGTCATGCTCAGAAACGTGTAGGCCACTTCACTACTGTACCATCGATTGGCCATTTTTGGCTCTAAATTTACTGGTACAGTAGTAAGATTCACAGGAAAAAAAGCACCTAGGCTGTCAGCAACTGTATAAAACGCTACCAAAAAAACTGTTAGCGATCGCAGGGATCAGGCCTGACACTGTGAACGCTGCAGTTATGTGTTTAGTGTTTTGTAAGTGACAGTGATCGATCTATACTGCACTTGGGTGGGCTGGGCTGGGCAGAGGGGCAAAACGCAGGTGCTAGATCCACGCTGATCCCGCTAACACTGCGTTTTTGGGAACCCTTAACTGCTGGGGACGCTAGTATAGATGTGATAAGATCAGATATTGATCCATTCAGATACTATATCACTAAGGGAGGTGTATGCTGCGTGCGTGGGTGTTAGCGCTACTGGCACTAATCTGACACTGCCTGGGGCGACACAGACCCTATCTGACCCTAAAACCTAACTGATATCACCCGCTGGGCGATCAGGGGGTTAAACCTTTATTGGGTAATAAACGGCGGGTGCCCTGACGCTATAAAAAACAAACTAACTAACCAGCATCACCCGTAACACTTATACGGTGATCACTCTTGACAGGGGGGAAAGGATTAATTAGGGTTAACTAGGGGGCAATCAGGGGGTTAAAACCTTTATTAGGTAATATATGGGGGTACCTGACGCTTTAAAAAGCTGACGGCGAACCTAAATAACTAACTGGCTAACTAGCGTCACCAGTGACACTTAAACGGTGATCACTGGTGAAAGGGTTAACTAGGGGACAATCAGGGGGTTAAAACCTTTATTAGGTAGTATATGGGGGTACCTGACGCTATAAAAACCTGACGGTGAACCTAAATAACTAGCTGGCTAACTAGCGTTACCCGCGACACTAATACGGCAATCAGAAAAAAGACTGCATAGTGACACTGGCGACAGGGGGTGAAAGGGTTACCTGGGGGGCGATCAAGGGGTTAAACCTTTGTAGCGGGGTATCGCTTTAAATGAGTAAAAAGACTACTATACCCAGTGTGCAGCGGGGCACCCACAGTGCATTGCCCGGCGCAAGGTCGGCTGGGGAAGGACTATTTAAGGAGCAACACGTGGGTCTCTTCGGACACCGCCCTCCTAGCAAGTGGAGCCTACGTTGGGGCCTGTTGTTTTGGACTAGGCCGGAGAGCCTGGGCCTAGGGGATTTGGAGAGCTTGCCAATCGTCACTGGAGAACCCAGAGTCGTCTCATCCATCAATCTCCCTCAGATGGTCGAGAGGATCGGAGACTACGGGTATCGTGAGATTGTGTTCGGGGACACCAGCTACTGAAGTCGGTTGTACAGACTGGTCCGGTCGGGTGAGAGAGCACTTCCTCAGTATACTTTGACTACCTTTTAGGCCCAGTATCCTTTGGTCAGGGCCCACCGTTACCGGAGTGTTATACTGCACCCCAGAGAAACAGTGTGTTGTGCAGCCGGAGTTAAGTTGTCTTATTGCTTGCTGAGTAACCAACAATTTTATACCATTGGATTACAAATAACCTACAAAGTGCACCACCATTGCTAGCGAAGAACCTTCTCAACGAACTAACTGTGTGTGAATTAGTCAGGCCTGACTGTTCAGCAGGGAGAGATGGTTTGGCCGCCATATTGGTCACGAGGGGAAGGCTCGCGAGCGTAGTTTATTAAGAGACATTGAGTGTGCATAAGACTGTTAGAACATAATACTTTTTATTTGCTTGACTTTTAATATTGCAGGGCCCTGCATAGATAAATGTACCATTGTCTAACCTTATATTTCTATTCAGTAAATATTTGTGGTTAAGCAAACAAGTGTGTGGCGTACTGTTTATCCCAGCTGAAGCAGTCAGCTCAGGTAATTTGATATTAACTATTGTGTATGCTTTATTGCGGAGTGGTGATTCCTATAGCCTAGTGGGTTTCACACTTCCATTTGTGCTAGCTGTGCCAAGGGAGGTTAGAGCCAGTTCCTGGGGGTTGACAGCAGTGTGTTACAGGCCCAAAACTATACCTGCAGCCCTCTTAACTGGGGGTATTGCTACACGTGGGGGCTCGAGTCCGGGATCCTGTACGCTGCAATCAAGTCTGCCAGAAGTTCCGGCATGGATCCTCTAACAGTGACCCAGTGGTGCGCATCAGTTGTCACTTTTTCAGACATGGCTGTAGTCGTTGAGCTCCCCGGAGAAGATTGGTCGGGGAGCGAAGTAGACAGGCTCATGGAATTACTGTCCCCGTGCCAAAAGGCATGGTTAATTGACCTCAGGCCAGATGAGGGGGCCTCCCGTACCTACGAATTGGTAGAATGGAAGGATGAGATACCTGAGAGTTTCAGAGGCCAGAGTGTACAGTCCATAGACCAGAAGACATACCGCCTAGCACATGCGAAGTCTATTAAGAAAGAACCCCCCGAACCGGGCTCTAGGGAGAAGCAGCCAAAAGAGACAACGATCTCCGCGGCGCCTCTGACCACTATAAGCCCCGAACTCCTCAACGCTTTAGGGGACCTTGTCACAAAGTGCCAGAAGAGTAACACGGTGTGTGTGGAGACTGGGTACCAGAAGCTGAGATTTTTTTCGGGTAAACAGCCTGTACCACTCGGGGAAGAGGACTTTGATACGTGGATGGAACAAGCAATGCAGGCTGTGGAAGGATGGGAAGTGACGGAAGCCCAAAAGAAACCCTGCATAAACGAAAGCTTAAAGGGGGTCGCTGCAGAAGCTGTGAAGAATCTCATATTCAGCAATACCTCTTGCACTGCCTATGACTACCTAACTATGCTGCAGGAGGAGTTTGGCCAGTTGGAGAAAGTTACTGACTTAATCTACCAGTTTGAGCATACTCTTCAACAGCCAGGAGAACGTTTTTCTGAATATGTACGAAGGTTGAATAAGATGCTTTGCCAGATAGTCCTGAAGAAAGGGATGGTACCACAGGCCATAGATGCAGCCAGGATGCGGCAGGTCATGAGGGGAGCACTGCGCTCTGATCCAGTTTGGCTCCATCTAAAGACTACCGGAGGAGTTATGTCCTTAAGCTATCCAGACCTCGTACGTGTAGTGAGAGATGAAGAGGCTTTCAATGACCAACAGGCAACTGAGAAACCCATTCCCCCTCCCTCAGCAGGGGTTGGATCTGTTATGGCCATAGAACGGGACTCTGAGGTGGCTGTCTTAAAGTCACAGATGGCCCAAGTGTTGGAAATGCTGACTTCTTTAATGGATAAAAGTTCAGAAGCTACAAAAAAAGAAGACCAAAAGAAGGAGGTGTTTCAGAATGCCCCAACACCAGTCTTCCAGCAGGACAGAGAAGAGGAAGTTTGCTTTAACTGTGGAGGGGTTGGACATTACAGACGGGTGTGTCCCAGCCCAAAGAGATCCCAAAGCACATATTGCAAGCCGGCGGAAAACTCCAGAGGGCCCCGGTGAAGGAGTCAACCGGGTCCCCATCAGTTCCAGCAAGCTCCAAAGGAATCAGAGAACAGGAGAAGCTAAGAAGGGGGGACAATTCCCCACCCCACCAACTTAATACTTCTCACTTTAAGTCCAAACCTAAACCTTGGCAGGAAATTAATGCATACCAGGCCCAACAAGGCTTAAGGTCCAGGAAAAGATTAAAGAAGAAGAAAACACAGAAGGCCAAACCCATGGAACCAAGGAAGGAGACCTCCACGAGAAAATTTCCTGTTTAACTGGTGGGACCCTCTCCAGTGGTCCCCATTCAAGTGGAAGGGATCTACACGAAGGCCATTCTCGACACGGGAGCTCAAGTGACCCTTCTGTACCGGGACTTCTA
Organism: Rana muscosa; assembly: GCA_029206835.1. NCBI lineage: Eukaryota > Metazoa > Chordata > Amphibia > Anura > Ranidae > Rana > Rana muscosa. The sequence continues at coordinate 277,487,418 of CM055127.1, read as the reverse complement.
CCAGAAACATCTGAGGCATTTGCCCTTGCAGAAGCTAGAAGACTTGGAAATATGGGGACTTGGAACCCAAAACTTCCCGTATGATGGATACCTCCCAATTAGACTGGCCTTTGACCCCTCAGTAGCCGGAGACGCAGAGATCTTCGACACATTGGCGGTAGTTTGTCCTCGCCCGCCAGGAGCCAATAAAAGTTCCCTCATAATGGGGACTAATACTGACCTGGTCAGGAGATTACTGGCCCCTATAGCCCAGGAGCAAGACGCCTCAACAGCCAGAATTCACCCTATGTTGCAACGGACCTACCAATGGCTGGTGTTGGAACAGAAGGCTCCAGAAGAAGGAGTGGGAAAACTCTGGAAGTTAGAAAAGAAGAAAAGGATCTTACAGCCCGGGGAAGTAACTTGTCTGAGGACCACCGTAAAACTCACCTGGGAGCAACGACTCCCTTCATAGTCCTAAAACCAGATCCTTTGGTTACCCATCAAGGGCTGGAAGTAATTCCTGAGGTGGTCCCATTGAGAGCTCTGAAGAAGGCTAATGGCAGGGTGGCGGTGAGCATCAGGAACACCACCGACACACCTGTGAAGATCCCAGCCCGGATGCTGTTGGGCCAAGTGAACCCGGCCACCCCGGTTGCCTTGTCAGACTTAAAGAAGGAAGAGGGAGAGAGAGCTATTGTGGAAAGACTCTACTTGGAAGATACGGCTTTACCACCGGCTTGGAAGGAGAGGGCCAAAGCCCAGTTGACTAGGTGGCGGAAGATCTTCTCCAAGGATGAGTTCGATGTGGGGTGTGCAAAAAGTGCTACCCACAGCATCCGCCTGCAGGAGGACAGACCGTTCAGGGAAAGAGTTTGGCGGATCCCCTTGGCTGATTTGGAAGATCTGCGAGAGCAACTATCAGAGCTCAAGAGAACCGGGGTCATCCGAGAGTCTAAGAGCCCATACGCCTCTCCAATAGTGGTGGTCAGAATAAAAATGGGTCATTGAGGCTATGTATTGATTATCGGACCCTCAATAGGAGAACGATACCCGACCAATACAGAGTTTATCTGGAGCAAAGTGGTTCAGTGTGATGGACTTGAAGAGCGGGTATTACCAGATTCCAATGCACCCTGAAGATCGAGAAAAGACAGCATTCATCACCCCTGTGGGGTTCTATGAATTTGATTGCATGCCTCAAGGCCTCTAAGAAGCTCCAGCCTTTTTCCAGCGACTCATGGAAAAGACGGTGGGAGATATGAACCTTTATTGAAGTGCTGGTTTACCTGGATGACATCATTGTGTTCGGAAAAACTCTAGAAGAGCATGAGGCAAGGCTGGAAAAGGTCTTTAAGTGACTCAGTGATGAGGGACTCAAACTTTCTTTGGAGAAGTGCCAGTTTTTCCAATCTTCAGTCCACTACCTGGGGCACATTGTGTCTGCCGAAGGAGTGTCCACAGATCCAGGGAAGTTGGAGGCAGTTACCTCCTGGCCCCGGCCCACCACAGTGACTGATTGTAGGTCATTTCTGGGGTTTTGCTCCTACTACAGGAGGTTTGTGGAGGGATTTGCAAAAATCACCAAGCCATTGAATGAACTCATGAAGACAGAAGGAGAAGAAGATGAGTCAGGGCCCAGGAAACCAGGAGAGTCTATAAAAGACCAGTGGACTGTGAGCTGTGAGGAGGCTTTCACCAGATTGAAGAAGAGCCTGACCACTGCCCCCATCTTGGCTTATGCGGACACCAGAAAGCCCTGAACTACATGTGGATGCCAGTCATGATGGTCTGGGGGGAGTGCTGTATCAAGAGCATGATGACCAACTGAGGCCCGTTGCTTATATGAGCAGAAGTTTGACCCCAGTCGAAAAGAATTACCCCACCCACAAGCTGGAATTCTTGGCCTTGAAATGGGCTGTGGTGGATAAGCTGAAGGACTACCTGTACGGAGCTGAGTTCATGGTAAAGACAGACAATAACCCGCTCACCTACCTCCTAACTATGGCCAAACTGGATGCCACCGGCCACCGTTGGCTAGCAGCTCTCTCAGGATTCACTTTCAGTTTAACGTACAGACCTGGGACTGGAAACAGAGACGCTGATGCCTTATCCAGAAGGTCCCATGCTCCCACTAATCTGACGGAAGACTGGACTCGGCTGGCTCCAGAGGGAGTGTGAGCCTTGTGCCAGGGAGCAGAGTTCCAGACAAGTGGAGGGTCCAGGGCCGAAGAAATAGGAATCTCGGCTGTTGGAGTACCCAAGTTTTACTGCAATGTGACCCAGATTGGAGAAGAGAATCTACCCAAACTTTCAAAGAAAGATTTGAGAAGAGATCAAATTGAAGACCCACTGGGGAGATTGGCTCTGGAAGCATTGGAAAGCCAAAACCCAGACTTGCTTCTGAAGGACCCCTCAAAGGAGGCTCGTCTATTAAGAAGAGAATGGGACCGGCTACAAATGCATCAAGGGGTGGTCTACCGAAGGGGCCCCTCTGACGATTTGGAGGATAAGTGGCAACTGTTTCTGCCAGAGAAACACCGAAAGACTGTTCGGACTGCTTTACATATTGATCATGGCCACCTGGGGTCAGAAAGAACCTTTCAACTCGTAAGGAACAGATTCTACTGGCCCTGTATGCGGGTTGAAGTGGAGGAATATTGTCACTCATGTGCAAGATGCATACAAAGAAAGACTCTGCCTCATCAAGCTGCCCCAATGGGCCACCTACAAAGTCAAGGGCCCTTGGATCTGGTATGCATTGATTTTATTTGTCTGGAACCTGATTTGAGTGGACATGGGAATGTCCACTCAAATGACATTCCCATGTCCTACATTTCCAACCAAAGACCAGAAGGCTTCCACAGTGGCTAAGGTTCTTCTGGAAAAGTTCTTTGTACACTACGGACTACCTCAACGCCTCCACTCAGACCAGGGAAGGGATTTCGAAAGCAGACTGATTTGAAAACTGCTAGATTCACTGGGTATAAAGAAGACCCGAACCACCCCATACCACCCACAAGGGGATGCCCAACCTGAACGATTCAATCGGACACTTTTGAATATGCTGGGGACATTGAGTAGTGAGAAGAAGCAGCACTGGGGCATGCATGTAGCCGCCATCAGGGCTGGACTGGCCTACCGGGAGACCGGGAGATTTCCCGGTAGGCTGCCTGTACTGGGGCCGGTTTCAGTTGCGGCTGCAGTCCCCTCTCTCCTGCTCCTGTTTATCACAGAACTGCCTGGCTCGGTCTGTGTTCGGCAGGAACGCTTTAACACGGTCCCGCCCCCCTAGACCGGCGTGTGTGATAGTAGATAGAGTCAGCGTTCAGCCTATCACAGGAGCCGGTCTAGGGGGGCGGGACCGTGTTACAGCATCACCGCCGAACACAGACCCAGCCAGGTCAGCTCCATGAGACACATAAGGCGATGCCCGCCGTACAGCCCGCCCTGTGTGCCTGGATAGGAGGAGAAGCAGGGGGGTGCATATAGAGGAAATTAGCTTTCTATATTCCTCCATACAGCCGCTAAATGCTTGCAGGAGGGGGAGAATCAAGCATTCCGTGGCTGTATGGAGGAATATAGAAAGCTAATTTCCTCTATATGCGCCCCCCCTGCTTCTCCTCCTATCCAACTTCTTTTGCTGGCCCCTCCCAGTTCTCCTTGTGGCGCCCCCCAGTGCTCTGCTTCCCCACCACACTCCAGCCCCCCCCCCACAGTTCTCTCCACCTCTGTTCTTTCTGCCCCCCCTCTCCAGCTCTCCCTATCACTCTCCAGTCACTATCCCAGTGCTCTCCACTCCCCACCCCTGTTCTCCCCCCCAGTGCTCTCCACTTCCCACCCCTATTCTCCCCCCCAGTGCTCTCTTCTCCCGCCCCAGTGCTCTCCACTCCCCACCCCTGTTCTCCCCCCCCCAGTGCTCTCCACTCCCCACCCCTGTTCTCCCCCCCTGTGCTCTCCACTCCCTACCCCTGTTATCCCCCCCCAGTGCTCTCCACTCCCCACCCCTGTTCTCCCCCCCAGTGCTCTCCACTCCTTTGGGTGCTCCCCACCCCTGTTCTTTCTCCCCTCCAGTGCTCTCCACTCCCCCAGTGCCCTCCACCCCTGTTCTCCCCCCCCAGTGCTCTCCACTCCCCCAGGGCCCTTCACCCCTATTCTCCCCCCCCAGTGCCCTCCACCCCTGTCCCCCCCCAGTGCTCTCCACTCCCCCAGGGCCCTCCACCCCTATTCTCCCCCCTACCAGTGCTCTCCACCCCTGTTCTTTCTCCCCCCCAGTGCTCTCCAGCTCTCCCCATCACTCCCCAGCCCCCACCCCTGTGCTCTCCGCCCCCACAGTGCTCTCCAGCCCCCCCCGTGCTCCCCACCCCTGTTCTCCCCCCCAGTGCTCTCCACCCCTGTTCTTTCTCCCCCCCAGTGCTCTCCACCCCTGTTCTTTCCCCCCCCAGTGCTCTCCATCCCTGTTCTTTCTCCCCCCCAGTGCTCTCCAGCTCTCCCCATCACTCTCCAGCCCCCACCCCAGTGCTCCCCAGCCCCCCGTGCTCCCCACCCCTGTTCTCCCCCCCAGTGCTCTCCACCCCTGTTCTTTCTCCCCCCCCAGTGCTCTCCACCCCTGTTCTTCCCCCCCCACAGTGCTCTCCATCCCTGTTCTTTCTCTCCCCCCCAGTGCTCTCCAGCTCTCCCCATCACTCTCCAGCCCCCACCCCAGTGCTCTCCAGCCCCCGTGCTCCCCACCCCTGTTCTTTTTGCCCCCACCCATGTGCTCTCCAACCCCGCCAGTGCTCTCCGCCCCCATAGTGCTCTCCAGCTCCCCTGTACTTTCCACCCCTGTTTTTTCTGGCCCCCACTGGTGCTCTCAAGCTCCCCCCATTGCTCTCCACCCCCCAGTGCTCTCCACTCCCCCCTGCTCTTTGTACCCCCCAGTGCTCTCCAGCCCCCATGCTCTACACCCCTGTTCTTTCTGCCCCCCCAGTGCTCTCAAGATCCCCCTCCCGGTGCTCTTTACCTCCCACACTCTTAGCCCTATCAGTGCTCTCCAGCCCCCCCCCTCTGAGCCTCCCGTGCTCTCCACCCCTGTTCTTTTTGGCTCCCCCCCCAGTGCTCTCAAGCCCCCCCCCAGCGCTCTCCGCTCCCCATCCCTGTGATCTCCACTCCCCCCTGCTCTTTGCCCCCAACCATGTGCTCTCCAACCCCGCCAGTGCTCTCCGCTCCCCCTTCTCTTCAGCTTCCACCCAGTGCTCTCACTTCCCCAGGACCAGAGGACAGGCTGACTGGGACCGGAAAATGAGGACAGCTGAAGGTGCAGGTGGCCAGGGACCACTCCATCTCACAGCAAACAGATCCTCTGGAAGGAGCACTGTCCCCATCCAAAACGAGAACAGACCCTGCCTGCTGATGGTGATCATGGATATCCTGCTGGCATGGAAGGTACCATACCGAGCATCAACAACACACCTTCCCACATACAGGGACTGCAGACTGGGACATGGGGCATAGGAGAGGCTGCATTCATGGGCACAGTGAGACTGCATTCACGGGCACAGTAAAGCTGCATTTGATGGGCACAGTGATGCTGCATTGATGGGCACAGTGAGGCTGCAATGATGGGCACAGTGAGGCTGCAATGGTGGGCAAAGTGAGGCTGCATTCATGGGCAGAGTAAAGCTGCATTTGATGAGCACAGTGAGGCTGCATTTATAAGCACAAGGACACTGCATTAATGGGCACAGTGAGGCTGCATTTATGGGCACAGTGAGGCTGCAATGGTGGGCACAGTGAGGCTGCAATGGTGGGCACAGTGATGCTGCATTCATGGGCACAGTGAGGCTGCATTTGATGAGCACATGAGGCTGCATTTGATGAGCACAGTGAGGCTACATTTGATGAGCACAGTGAGGCTGCAATGGTGGGCACAGTGAGGCTGCATTGATGGGCACAGTGAGGCTGCATTTGATTGACACTGATGAGGCTGCATTTGATGGGCACTGGTGATGCTGCATTGAGCTCTTGTATCATATCTGCAGCCTCTGACCATCTCCTGTATCATGTCTGCAGTCTCTGAGGGAGTCTGGAGAGGAGTCAAGAGTGGGAGCACCGCTGAGATGGGGGTCACGGGAGAAGTCAGACGTGTGGACTGTGGAGAGGAGACTATAGGGATAAAACCAGAGCCACCAAGCTGGAGCCGACTGACTGAACCCTGCACGGTGCACCTGAGAGGAGGTCAGTGACAGCACCCCCAGGCCAGTCTGAGGGGGGGTCACTGATGTAAGGGGGAAGTGAATACGATAATGTAAGGGGGTACTGATATAAAGGTTTCCCCCTTATATCAGTAACCCTCCCCCCCTTACTTAGTGTATTCTTTCTGCGGAAGGTGGTCCCCCCCACGTTCTGAGTTCCTGGGGTCCCCCTTGATGATTGACCACTTTTACCGCTTTTAACTGGAATTTGCGTATATATATACAGGTCCTTCTCAAAAAATTAGCATATTGTGATAAAGTTCATTATTTTCTGTAATGTACTGATAAACATTAGACTTTCATATATTTTAGATTCATTACACACAACTGAAGTAGTTCAAGCCTTTTCTTGTTTTAATATTGATGATTTTGGCATACAGCTCATGAAAACCCAAAAATCCTATCTCAAAAAATTAGCATATCATGAAAAGGTTCTCTAAACGAGCTATTAACCTAATCATCTGAATCAACTAATTAACTCTAAACACCTGCAAAAGATTCCTGAGGCTTTTAAAAACTCCCAGCCTGGTTCATTACTCAAAACCGCAATCATGGGTTAGACTGCCGACCTGACTGCTGTCCAGAAGGCCATCATTGACACCCTCAAGCAAGAGGGTAAGACACAGAAAGAAATTTCTGAACGAATAGCTGTTCCCAGAGTGCTGTATCAAGGCACCTCAGTAGGAAGTCTGTGGGAAGGAAAAAGTGTGGCAGAAAACGCTGCACAACGAGAAGAGGTGACCGGACCCTGAAGAAGATTGTGGAGAAGGACCGATTCCAGACCTTGGAGGACCTGCGGAAGCAGTGGACTGAGTCTGGAGTAGAAACATCCAGAGCCACCGTGAACAGGCGTGTGCAGGAAATGGGCTTTAGGTGCCGCATTCCCCAGGTCAAGCCACTTTTGAACCAGAAACAGCGGCAGAAGCGCCTGACCTGGGCTACAGAGAAGCAGCACTGGACTGTTGCTCAGTGGTCCAAAGTACATTCGGAAATCAAGGTGCCAGAGTCTGGAGGAAGACTGGGGAGAGGGAAATGCCAAAATGCCTGAAGTCCAGTGTCAAGTACCCACAGTCAGTGATGGTCTGGGGTGCCATGTCAGCTGCTGGTGTTGGTCCACTGTGTTTTATCAAGCGCAGGGTCAATGCAGCTAGCTATCAGGAGATTTTGGAGCACTTCATGCTTCCATCTGCTGAAAAGCTTTATGGAGATGAAGATTTCATTTTTCAGCACGACCTGGCACCTGCTCACAGTGCCAAAACCACTGGTAAATGGTTTACTGACCATGGTATTACTGTGCTCAATTGGCCTGCCAACTCTCCTGACCTGAACCCCATAGAGAATCTGTGGGATATTGGGAAGAGAAAGTTGAGAGACGCAAGACCCAACACTCTGGATGAGCTTAAGGCCGCTATCGAAGCATCCTGGGCCTCCATAACACCTCAGCAGTGCCACAGGCTGGTTGCCTCCATGCCACGCCGCATTGAAGCAGTCATTTCTGCAAAAGGATTCCCGACCAAGTATTGAGTGCATAACTGAACATAATTATTTGAAGGTTGACTTTTTTTGTATTAAAAACACTTTTCTTTTATTGGTCGGATGAAATATGCTAATTTTTTGAGATAGGATTTTTGGGTTTTCATGAGCTGTATGCCAAAATCATCAATATTAAAACAAGAAAAGGCTTGAACTACTTCAGTTGTGTGTAATGAATCTAAAATATATGAAAGTCTAATGTTTATCAGTACATTACAGAAAATAATGAACTTTATCACAATATGCTAATTTTTTGAGAAGGACCTGTATATATATATATATATATAAAGCCCTATGTGCTTTCATATCTGTCTTATCTATATATAATACACTCTTCAAATGTGCTTTAAAATATATGTTTTTCCCTTTTATGAACAAGAAAATAATGACGTTATGCTGTTGCGCCGGTATAATAATGTTTTGGGGCTGGTATGAATTTTTTTCCAGGGCTGGATTTTATTCCCAGTCCGGCCCTGGCCGCCATTGTGCATGCATACAATAGTATGACTAGTGATGCTAATGGGTATTCTCCATACAGACTGATGTTTGGCAGGGAAGCAGGACTACCGGTAGATTTGGCTTTTGGCACTTCAGTAGATCATACCTCAGCAGCTTCCCACAAGGAGTATGTGGATCGGTTGCGACAGAGCTTAAGACTGCCATATGAGAAGGCCCAGGCGACTTCCAATCAAAGAGGAGCCAGGAATAAGCGGAGTTATGACCTCAAGGTCCGAATTCACGACTTACAGCCAGGAGACCGGGTGCTGTTGTGGAACTTAGGCATTCCAGGGAAGCATAAGCTGGCCGACCGGTGGAGATCACAGCCCTATGTAATCTGTAAACAATTGCCAGGTTTGCCAGTGTATCAACTCAAACCAGAAGGGAGTGTGGGGCCGTTGAAGACATGGCACAGGAATAACTTGCTGCCACTCTCTGAAGCAGTTTGTTTGCCTCCCACCTCGGATCCTTCAGCCTCTAACACCCCTAGGCCTGCTATCAGATCTCAAACAACTCTTTCAGGGGAAATGGATGCCCAAGATCTGAGTGAAGATGAGGAATTGGAACTCGATTGGCTATGGTCCTCCCAAGTACCTGAACGCATGACCATGGCCTCTTCATCATCTGAAGTTATCACTGGGGACCCTTTAAATGCTGAGGCTGCTGAGTTCATACCACTTGATACTCTTACTGAAGAATGGGAGGATGCTTTGGACTCTTTTCCAGTAGAGGACCCCAGGGATTCCTTGTATCTCTCTGCACCTGAATTGGATGCCCCTGGACCAGTGGAGCCCAATACACCTGACTTAATAGAGGAAGAATTGGAAGGACCCATTGCAGTTGAGACCTCGGCTCCTAGGGAGCAAAGAGAGAGAAGGACCATCCTCCCCCCAAGAAGACTAACCTACACTCAAATGGGGGAGTGCTCGGAAGAGACTGTTGTTACAGCAAGAAGGACAGTAGATAAGCCTGGTCCCTCTACTGTGAATTTAGTAGAGGGCAACCCTAGCTCACTCCGGACACCGCCCTCCTAGCAAGAGCCTACGTTGGGGCCTGTTGTTTTGGACTAGGCCGAAGAGCTTGGGCCTAGGGGATCCGGAGAGCTTGCCGATCGTCACTGGAGAACCCAGAGTCGTCTCATCCATCAATCTCCCTCGGATGGTCGAGAGGATCGGAGACTACGGGTATCGTGAGATTGTGTTCCGGGACACCAGCTACTGAAGTCGGTTGTACAGACTGGTCCAGTCGGGTGAGAGAGCACTTGCTCAGTATACTTTGACTACTTTTTAGGCCCAGTATCCTTTGGTCAGGGCCCACCGTTACCGGAGTGTTATACTGCACCCCAGAGAAACAGTGTGTTGTGCAGCCGGAGTTAAGTTGTCTTATTGCTTGCTGAGTAACCAACAATTTAATACCATTGGATTACAAATAACCTACAAAGTGCACCACCATTGCTAGCGAAGAACCTTCTCAACAAACTAACTGTGTGTGAATTAGTCAGGCCTGACTGTTCAGCAGGGAGACATTGTTTGGCCGCCATATTGGCCACGAGGGGAAGGCCCGCGAGTGTAGTTTATTGAGACATTGAGTGCGCATAAGACTGTTAGAACATAATACTTGTTATTTGCTTGACTTTTGATATTGCAGGGCCCTGCATAGATAAATGTACCATTGTCTAACCTTATATTTCTATTCAGTAAAGTATTTGTGGTTAAGCAAACAAGTGTGTGGCATACTGTTTATCCCAGCTGAAGCAGTCAGCTCAGGTAATTTGATATTAACTATTGTGTATGCTTTATTGCGGAGTGGTGATTCCTATAGCCAATGAGTTTCACACTTCCATTTGTGCTAGCTGTGCCAAGGGAGGTTAGAGCCAGTTCCTGGGGGTTGACAGCAGTGTGTTACAGGCCCAGAACTATACCTGCAGCCCTCTTAACTGGGTGTATTGCTACACATTTATTAGGGGGGTTAGGGGGCTAATCTAGACCTAAAGGGGCCTACCACTAACTGCCCTAACACTTTTTACAGTCACAAATTACACCAAATGCAGTGAAAAAATGAACACTGCAATCGGTGACACTGTGACTGGGGGTGACTGGGGGGTGATTTGTGTGTCTACGTGTACTGGTGTCAGTGTAGTGTTGGAGCACTTACTCTGAGATCGTGAGGGGGTGGCCATGAATCGGTGGCCTCCCTCTCAGCACGGATCGCTCCTGGAACTATTCCGACCTCCGCAGACACCGGGGGAGCCTGATCGGGCCCCCCGCCCGCTGGGAGGCAGGGACGTACAGGTACGCCCATCTGCCTGCCCGTGCCATTCTGTCGACGTATATCGTCGTGCGGCGGTCGTCAAGTGGTTAAAGAAAAAAAAAACATCCTAAAGGCAAATGCAGCACAACGCTGCTAAACGCGGCATGTAAACGCTGCTAAAACGGATGTTTTTTAAACGTTGGATTCTAGCTGTGATTAAATCCTTCAGGAGAGGTTAAACAACGTCTCGTGTACATGAAGCCTTATACACACGGACGTTTTTACAGCAGCGTTTTTGAGCTTTTCTTTGTAGCTTCAAAACGCTACTCTATGTTATTCAATGGTCTCATACACACCATGGTGTTTTTGAGCTGTTGGCGTTTTTAAGTTGCAAAAATTAAACCCAGGACCAGCTCGTCCTGAGGCTTCAGTGCTAGAGCTGTAAAAATGTCAGACGCCGGTAAAAGGTGTTAAACGTGGTTTAACGAGGCTTAACACTGTATACACAGCGTTAAACCTCATCCGCGTTTCTCTGCCTTGATTAAAAATCAATGGTTCCCTATGGGAGCCCATTGAATAGAAGTCGCACCAGAAGTCGGATGAAGATGATCCGACTTGCAGTGTGACTTGTGTGCTGAGAATGTTGAAGGGAAACCCCATTTTTTGCGTCTGGTATGGATCTTAAGGGGAATTCCCCCACGCCAAAAAAATGGCGTGGTGGTCCCCCCAAGATCCATACCAGACACTTATCCGAGCACGCAGCCCGGAAGATCAGGAAAGGGGGGGACAAGCGAACACCCCCCCCTCCTGGACCATATCAGGCCACATGCCCTCAACATGGGGGGTGGGTCCTTCGGGGCAGGGGGGACCCTGCGCCCCCCCCCCAAAGCACCTTGTCCCCATGTTGATGAGGACAAGGGCCTCTTCCCGACAACCCTTGCCCGGTGGTTGTCGGGTTCTACGGGCAGGGGCTTATGGGAATCTGAAAGGCCCCAGATCCTGGCCCCCCACCCTAGGTGATGAGTATGGGGTACATTGTACCCCTATCCATTCACTCCAAAAAAGTGTTAAGAAATGAAAACTCTACACAGGTTTTTTTAAGTCTCTACCAATTTATTTTCTTCCTATTTCTTCTCCCCTCTCTGGCTCTTCTCCCTCCTCCGGCGATGTCTTCTCCCTCTGCCGGTTCTTCTCCCTCTCCATGCTGTCTTCTCCCTCTTCTGCCGGGTCTCCTCTCTCCAGGGGCGTACCTAGAGCATTTGGCACCCGGGCGGATCCTATGTCTGGCACCCCCCCACATTAGAATTAGTGATGAGCCGAACACCCCCGGGTTCGGTTCGCACCAGAACCCGCGAACGGACCGAAAGTTCGTACGAACAATAGAACCCTATTAAATACAATGGATGCGAACGTTCGAATTCTAAAGTGCTAATTATAACAACTATTATGCATGTTATTGTCCTAAAAAGGGTTTGGGAACCCGGGTTCTGCACCAGGGGACATGTATCAATGCAAAAAGAAGTTTTAAAAACGGTCGTTTTTCGGGAGCAGTCATTTTAATGATGCATAAAGTGAAAAAAAAAAAGTCAAATATTCCTTTAAATATCGTACCTGGGGGGTGTCTAAAGTATGCCTGTGAAGTGCCACGTGTTTCCCGTGTTTAGAACTGTCCCTGCACAAAATGACACTTCTAAAGGAAAAAAAAGCCATTTAAAACTGCTTGCGGCTTTAATGTAATGTCTGGTCCCGGTAATATGGATGAAATTCTTTAAGAAAAATGGCATAGCTACCCCATGACCCCCCCCCCTACCCCAGCCCATTACCAGCCCCTTTGGGTCTTGTATGGATATTAAGGGGAACCCCGCACATAAAATAAAAAAGGCCCTATATACTCTGAACAGCCGTATACAGGCGGTGCATACAAGACAGGGACTGTAGGTTTGTTCTTATGTAGAATCTGTTTGTAATTTTGAACAGGTACATTGTTGAAGTGTAGCTCCAGCCCAAAAATCTATTTTTAAACTTTTTGGAAAACATAGGTAAGGGTTATCACCCCTGTAACATTTGTTTTGCTGTCTGTGCCCCTGTTCAGAACATTTCACCTCACTTTCCGTCCCAATGACAACTGTTTTTGAAATGTGGTGTTTTTCTTGAAACAAGGATTGCTGATAAAGCATCAGTACAGAGGAGACACCTTTCTCCCATATTTATTCTTACAGGAGAGAATTTTCCTTCCTAGTGGTAGATTTCCTCTCACTTCCTGTTGTCTTCTTGCGTTTGCAAGTAGGAGTCGTTTGTAAGTTGGATGTTTGAAAGTAGGGACCTGCCGTATATACTCTGCAGAAATAGGCCCCTTAGTTGTTGGTGTTGGCACAACACTGTAAGCACTCACAGTTACTCTTGGTTGGTGCTGGAACGCCCTGCTGTCAACTATTATATCAGGAATTTTAATTACATATAATTGTTGAACAGTGGTAGTAAAAATTGGGCCTTTGATGGTGGTGCTGGTGCCACAACACTGTAAGCCCTGACAGTTACTCTTGGTTGGTGCAGCAATGGGCCCTGCTGTGAATTATTAGATCAAGAATTGTAATTGCATGCCCCTGTTGAACAGGGGCTGAAAAATTGGGCCTTTCGTGGTGGTGGTGGTGGTGGTGGTGTTGCCACAACACTGTAAGCCCTCAGAGTTACTCTTGGTGGGTGCAGGAATGGGCCCTGCTGTGAATTATTAGATCAAGAATTGTAATTACATGCCCCTTTTGAACAGGGGCTGAAAAATTGGGCCTTTCGTGGTGGTGGTGGTGGTGGCGTTGCCACAACACTGTAAGCCCTCAGAGTTACTCTTGGTGGGTGCAGCAATGGGCCCTGCTGTGAATTATTAGATCAAGAATTGTAATTACATGCCCCTTTTGAACAGGGGCTGAAAAATTGGGCCTTTCGTGGTGGTGGTGGTGGTGGCGTTGCCACAACACTGTAAGCCCTCAGAGTTACTCTTGGTGGGTGCAGCAATGGGCCCTGCTGTGAATTATTAGATCAAGAATTGTAATTACATGCCCCTTTTGAACAGGGGCTGAAAAATTGGGCCTTTCGTGGTGGTGGTGGCGTTGCCACAACACTGTAAGCCCTCAGAGTTACTCTTGGTGGGTGCAGGAATGGGCCCTGCTGTGAATTATTAGATCAAGAATTGTAATTACATGCCCCTTTTGAACAGGGGCTAAAAAATTGGGCCTTTCGTGGTGGTGGTGGTGGTGGCGTTGCCACAACACTGTAAGCCCTCAGAGTTACTCTTGGTGGGTGCAGCAATGGGCCCTGCTGTGAATTATTAGATCAAGAATTGTAATTGCATGCCCCTGTTGAACAGGGGCTGAAAAATTGGGCCTTAGGCACTGGTGGCACAACACTACAACCCCTCACAGATACTGTACTTGGAGCACAGCAATGAGCCCTGTTGCAAAGTATTGCTTCAAAAATTGTAATGACACGCCCCTGTTAAACAGGGGCTGAAAAATTGGGCCTTAGGCACTGGTGCCACAACACTCCAACCCCTCACAGATACTGTACTTGGAGCACAGCAATGAGCCCTATGGCAAATTATTGCTAAAAAAATTGTAATTACACGCCCCTGTAAAACAGGGGCTGAAAAATTGGGCCTTAGCCACTGGTGGCGGCACCCATAAACAAAAATGATCTTCCAAGCTATCATCATCAATCGTATCATTGAGGACTCGGAGGAGGAGGATAGCCAGTCAACATAACAGCACAGGCACTCAGCATCAGCATCAGTCTTGAAGGGATGTGACATGTTAAAATCAATTAGTCTGTTATATCAGCATCAGGTGTGTGGTAGCTGGTGGTGATCCAAGACTGGTTCATCTTGATGAAAGTCAGTCGATCAACCGAGTCGGTGGACAGGCGCACCCTGTGATCCGTGACAAATCCTCCAGCAGCACTGAATGTGCGTTCTGAAAGAACGCTGGATGCAGGACAGGCCAGTAGCTCAATTGCATACTGTGCAAGCTCTGGCCAGTGATCCATCCTCAAGACCCAGTAAGCCAGAGGATTTTCGGTGGGGAAGGTGTCCAAGTCTGACCTTGCCCCTAGATATTCCTGCACCATGTTTATCAGACGCTGGCGATGGTTGCTGGAACCGATCATACTTTGGGGCTGCAGACTAAAGAATTGTCTGAACGCATCGGTCAGACGGCCACCTTCCCCACCGCTCCTTCTTTGACTGGCCGAAGCCTCAGCAACTCGTTGTCCAGGACCAGGAGTTTGTAACCTCCCAGTCTCTGGGAACGCGTTGCACAGACCTTTCTGCAAGGCCTCCCGGAGTTGTCTCATCCTCTGCTCCCTCTGCGACGGTAACATAAGGTCCGCAACCTTACCCTTGTACCGTGGATCAAGGAGAGTGGCCAGCCAGTAATGGTCCCTCTCCTTGATCTGAAGAATACGAGGATCCTTCCGCAGACTTTGCAGGATCAGGGAGGCCATGCAGCGTAGGTTTGCTGAGGCATTCGCTCCGGAGTCCTCTGGGTCACTAAGGACGACATGATCCGCAGCCACCTCCTCCCAGCCACGTACAAGTCCACTGGTTTCTTGGGACTGTAAATCATCCCTAAAAGACTGCTGCTGATGATGCTGAGTGCCAGCCTCCACCTCCATGCTGACACAATCCTCCTCCTCCTCCTCCTCCTCTTCCTGTGCGATGGGTGGGACAGAAGGAACACTGTCTGGGTAAAGGGGGCCTTGAGAGGCAAGGAAGTCCTCCTCTTCCTGCCTCTGTTCTGCCTCAAGTGCCCTGTCCATTATTCCACGCAGCGTGTGCTCCAACAGGTGGACAAGAGGTACAGTGTCACTGATGCATGCACTGTCACTGCTCACCATCCTCGTGGCCTCCTCAAATGGTGCCAGGACAGTGCATGCATCCCTGATCATGCCCCACTGGCGTGGAGAAAAAAAAACAAGGTCCCCTGACCCTGTCCTGGTGCCGTAGTCGCACAGGTACTCATTGATGGCCCTCTGCTGCGTGTGCAGCCGCTGCAGCATGGCCAACATTGAGTTCCACCTGGTGGGCATGTCACATATAAGGCGGTTCTTGGGCAGGTTCAACTCCTTTTGCAGCTCAGCCAGGCGAGCACTGGCATTATAAGATCTGCGGAAATGCACACAGACTTTCCTGGCCTGCCTCAGGACATCCTGTAAGCCCGGGTACCTGCCCAAGAACCGCTGCACCACCAGGTTAAGGACGTGAGCCACACAGGGCACATGGGTCAGTTGTCCCTGTCGGAGGGCGGAGAGGAGGTTGGTGCCATTGTCGCAAACCACCATTCCTGGCTTAAGCTGGCGTGGCGTCAACCACCTCTCGGCCTGGCCCTGCAGAGCAGACAGGACCTCTGCCCCAGTGTGGCTTCTGTCCCCCAAACACACCAGCGCAAGCACGGCATGGCATCTTTTTGCCTGCGTACTTGCGTAGCCCCGTGAACGGCTACGGAGCACCGCTGGTTCATAGGACAAACCACAGGAAGAGGCCATGGAGGAAGAAGAAGAGGAGGGGGTGGAGGAGAGAGGTGTGTCACAACCAGTAGTAGCATTTTGGAGGCGTGGCGGTGGAACAACCTCCAACACTACTGCACCTTGTCCTGCATCCTTCCCAGCTGCCAAAAGAGTGACCCAATGGGCCGTGAAAGAAAGGTAACGTCCCTGTCCATGCCTGCTGGACCATGAGTCAGCGGTAATATGCACCTTACCGCTGACCGCCCTGTCCAGCGAGGCCAAGACATTGCCTTCCACATGCCGGTAGAGAGCCGGAATAGCCTTCCGTGAGAAAAAGTGGCGTTTGGGAACCTGCCACTGAGGAACCGCACATTGCACAAACTCACGGAAGGGGGCCGAGTCTACCAACTGAAAAGGCAGCAGTTGAAGCGCTAGCAATTTAGCCAAGCTAGCATTCAACCGCTGGGCATGTGGATGGCTGGGAGTGAACTTCTTTCGACGGTCCAGCAGCTGGGGCAGGGAAATTTGCCTGCTAGAATCGGACGTCGGTGTACTGCTAGCAGAGTGGCCGCAAGTACTTGGCTGTGACACACCTAATTCTACACCTTCATTCCTCTCAGTGCATGTTTCAGAGAGGACTGAAGTTATAGTGGGGTTGGAGATCCCAGCTGATGCGGTGCAAGGAGAGGTCCGCTTTGTTCTTTGGTGTGGGTCTTTGAGGTAGGCTTGCCAACGAGCTGCATGGCAGGTCAACATATGTCTGGTCAGGCATGTGGTACCCAAGCGGCTGATGTTTTGGCCACGCGATATACGCTTGAGACATATGTTGCAAACAGCAGCTGTGCGATCTGATGCACTAGCCTCAAAAAAGGCCCACACCATGGAACTTTTTGAATGACGGGCAGAGGCAGCGCCCTGCACAGGCGGAGCTCTGCGGTGTGATTCCGTCGGTGTACTGCCCTTACGCTGGCCACCAAAGGGCATCCTGCCTCGTTGGAGATGTGCCTCCTCCTCATCCTCCTCCTCCTCCTCTCTACTATTAGGCACCCACGTGGAGTCAGTGACCTCATCATCCCCTCCCTCCAATCTGGCAGTATGCTGCAGCTGCTGGAACATGACTGCCAGATTGGTGTCCTTCTTGAGCATCCCCTCTGTCTGCTCTCACGCTACTGCCTTCCTCTAGCTGGGTTTCATCATCAGACCCTTCGAAACGCTGGGCATCCTCCTGGAGCATGTACCCAACACTGTGCTCAAACAGTTCGGGGGACTCCTCAGGAGGAGGACATGGTGGGTCTAGGGAAGGAGTGACTGATGATGAGTCTGACATTGATACCAGGGAAGAGGACGCTTTGGCAGCTGCTTTGCCAGTACCCTGAGCCTGGGTGAGAGAGGATGAGGAGGAGGAGGAGGGCTTGGTCATCCACTCTACCAAGTCTTCGGCATGATGTGGCTCAACATGTCCAGCTGCCGAAAAGAAGGACAAGCGTGTCCCATGGCCATGTGCTGATGACAATGCACCGCGTCCACGACCAGCACTGTTGCCCCCAGACACAGAGCCTGCTTGCCCTCTTTTATTGCCTCCTGACTGTCTGCCTCTCCTTGTTTGCCTTCCAGACATTCTAATAGATGGCCTGCAGGGAGATGGGAAAAAAGCAATAAGGGCTACCTTCAGGTGTCCTTCTCTGTCCCTTTACTTAAGGATTTCTAAATATGGTTGAGGATGATTGCTTTTGCACAGAATAGCACAACGACAATTTCCCTGACTGTCAAAAAAACAAGGATTTCAAAGATGGTTGATGAGGAATGCTTTAGCACACTATAGCACAAGGAGAATTTCCCTCACTGTCCTTCCCTGTCCCTAGAAACAAGGATTCGCACAGTGAAAGAAACTGACACTCTCCCTACCTAGAGTTTTCTGTCCCTAGAAAAAATGTTTTTTTAAAGCACACTATAGCACAAGGAGAATTCACTCACTGTCCTTCCCTGTCCCTAGAAACAAGGAATCGCACAGTGAAAGAAACTGACACTCTCCCTACCTAGAGTTTTCTGTCCCTAGAAAAAATGTTTTTTTTAAAGCACACTATAGCACAAGGAGAATTCCCCTCACTTTCCTTCTTTGTCCCTAGAAACAAGGATTCGCACAGTGAAAGAAACTGACACTCTCCCTACCTAGAGTTTTCTGTCCCTAGAAAAAATGTTTTTTTAAAGCACACTATAGCACAAGGAGAATTCACTCACTGTCCTTCCCTGTCCCTAGAAACAAGGATTCGCACAGTGAAAGAAACTGACACTCTCCCTACCTAGAGTTTTCTGTCCCTAGAAAAAATGTTTTTTTAAAGCACACTATAGCACAAGGAGAATTCACTCACTGTCCTTCCCTGTCCCTAGAAACAAGGAATCGCACAGTGAAAGAAACTGACACTCTCCCTACCTAGAGTTTTCTGTCCCTAGAAAAAATGTTTTTTTAAAGCACACTATAGCACAAGGAGAATTCCCCTCACTTTCCTTCTTTGTCCCTAGAAACAAGGATTCGCACAGTGAAAGAAACTGACACTCTCCCTACCTAGAGTTTTCTGTCCCTAGAAAAAATGTTTTTTTAAAGCACACTATAGCACAAGGAGAATTCACTCACTGTCCTTCCCTGTCCCTAGAAACAAGGATTCGCACAGTGAAAGAAACTGACACTCTCCCTACCTAGAGTTTTCTGTCCCTAGAAAAAATGTTTTTTTAAAGCACACTATAGCACAAGGAGAATTCCCCTCACTTTCCTTCTTTGTCCCTAGAAACAAGGATTCGCACAGTGAAAGAAACTGACACTCTCCCTACCTAGAGTTTTCTGTCCCTAGAAAAAATGTTTTTTTAAAGCACACTATAGCACAAGGAGAATTCACTCACTGTCCTTCCCTGTCCCTAGAAACAAGGATTCGCACAGTGAAAGAAACTGACACTCTCCCTACCTAGAGTTTTCTGTCCCTAGAAAAAATGTTTTTTTAAAGCACACTATAGCACAAGGAGAATTCCCCTCACTTTCCTTCTTTGTCCCTAGAAACAAGGATTCGCACAGTGAAAGAAACTGACACTCTCCCTACCTAGAGTTTTCTGTCCCTAGAAAAAATGTTTTTTTAAAGCACACTATAGCACAAGGAGAATTCCCCTCACTTTCCTTCTTTGTCCCTAGAAACAAGGATTCACACAGTGAAAGAAACTGACACTCTCCCTACCTAGAGTTTTCTGTCCCTAGAAAAAATGTTTTTTTAAAGCACACTATAGCACAAGGAGAATTCACTCACTGTCCTTCCCTGTCCCTAGAAACAAGGAATCGCACAGTGAAAGAAACTGACACTCTCCCTACCTAGAGTTTTCTGTCCCTAGAAAAAATGTTTTTTTAAAGCACACTATAGCACAAGGAGAATTCCCCTCACTTTCCTTCTTTGTCCCTAGAAACAAGGATTCGCACAGTGAAAGAAACTGACACTCTCCCTACCTAGAGTTTTCTGTCCCTAGAAAAAATGTTTTTTTAAAGCACACTATAGCACAAGGAGAATTCACTCACTGTCCTTCCCTGTCCCTAGAAACAAGGATTCGCACAGTGAAAGAAACTGACACTCTCCCTACCTAGAGTTTTCTGTCCCTAGAAAAAATGTTTTTTTAAAGCACACTATAGCACAAGGAGAATTCCCCTCACTTTCCTTCTTTGTCCCTAGAAACAAGGATTCGCACAGTGAAAGAAACTGACACTCTCCCTACCTAGAGTTTTCTGTCCCTAGAAAAAATGTTTTTTTAAAGCACACTATAGCACAAGGAGAATTCACTCACTGTCCTTCCCTGTCCCTAGAAACAAGGATTCGCACAGTGAAAGAAACTGACACTCTCCCTACCTAGAGTTTTCTGTCCCTAGAAAAAATGTTTTTTTAAAGCACACTATAGCACAAGGAGAATTCCCCTCACTTTCCTTCTTTGTCCCTAGAAACAAGGATTCGCACAGTGAAAGAAACTGACACTCTCCCTACCTAGAGTTTTCTGTCCCTAGAAAAAATGTTTTTTTAAAGCACACTATAGCACAAGGAGAATTCACTCACTGTCCTTCCTTGTCCCTAGAAACAAGGATTCGCACAGTGAAAGAAACTGACACTCTCCCTACCTAGAGTTTTCTGTCCCTAGAAAAAATGTTTTTTTAAAGCACACTATAGCACAAGGAGAATTCCCCTCACTTTCCTTCTTTGTCCCTAGAAACAAGGATTCGCACAGTAAAACACACTGACACTCTCCCTACCTATCCTTCTCTTTCCCTAAACTAAAGGAATCCAGGTTAAGCAAGAAAGAAAGAAATGTCACTGTCCCTGCCTATGCTTCTCTTTCCCTGCTCCGGAACACACTACACTAGGCCGCCGTGCTGGCGGCCTTTTATAGTGTGGGGCGTGTACTAAACACCCTCAGCAATAATTGGCCACAGGCATCCTGCCTGTGGCCAATCATTGCTCTCCTCGCTGCCGGCGCTGTGATTGGCCAAGCATGCGGGGTCACAGTGCATGCTTGGCCAATCACAGCGCCTGGATGACACTGCGATGGCGTAGTGCATTGTGGGCCGTTCGCGTCACTCGAATTTGGCGCGAACGGCCCAAATCGTTCGATCTTCGTCGAACGATCGAACAGCCGATGTTCGAGTCGAACGTATGTTCGACTCGAACACGAAGCTCATCCCTAATTAGAATGTAAAAACACTCCACAGTGCCCCCGGCATACCTCTGCATCCTTCAATATCTTTTTGTCACTACTGTGTACCCCCTCTCCACAACTGCACCTCTGGACCCCTTTACATTACACATCACCCTGCATCTCTGGACCCCTTTACATTACACAGCACCCTGCATCTCTGGACCCCTTTACATTACACAGCACCCTGCATCTCTGGGCCCCTTTACATTACACAGCCCCCTGCACCTCTGGGCCCCTTTACATTACACAGCACCATGCATCTCTGGAACCCTTTACATTACACAGCACCCTGCCCTTTTGGACCCCTTTACATTAAATAGCACCCTGCACCTCTGGACCCCTTTACATTACACAGCCCCCTGCACCCTTTTACATTACGCAGCACCCTGCATCTCTGGACCCCTTTACATTACACAGCACCCTGCGCCTCTGGACCCCTTTACATTACACAGCACCCTGCCCTTCTGGACCCCTTTACATTACATAGCACCCTGCACCCCTTTACATTACACAGCCCCCTGCACCCCTTTACATTACACAGCATCCTGCATCTCTAGACCCCTTTACATTACACAGCACCCTGCACCTCTGGGCTCCTTTACATTACACAGCATCCTGCACCTCTGGATCCCTTTACATTACACACCATCCTGCACCTCTGGGCCCCTTTACATTACACATCACCCTGAATCTCTGGACCCCTTTATATTACACATCACCCTGCACCTCTGGACCCCTTTACATTACACAGCACCCTGCATCTCTGGACCCCCTGCATGTTACACAGACCCCCCTTCAGTGAAGACCCCCTTAAGTGTAGCCCCCCTTCAGTGTATAAACCCCTTCAATGCAGACCCCCCGTTCAGTGCAGACCCCTCCGTTCAGTGCAGACCCCTCCGTTCAGTGCAGACCCCACGTTCAGTGCAGACCCCCCCATTCTGTGTATCCCCCCTTCAGTGTTGCCCCCCCTTCAGTGTAGCCCCCCGTTCAGAGTAGCCCCCCGTTCAGTGCAGCCCCCCCTCGTTCAGTGTAGCCCCCGTTCAGTGCAGATGCCCCCCGTTCAGTGCAGCCCCCCTCGTTCAGTGTAGCCCCCCATTCAGTGTAGCCCCCCTTGTTCAGTGTAGCCCCCCGCTCAGTGTAGCCCCCTCATTCAGTGTAGCCCCCCATTCAGTGTAGCCCCCCCGTTCAGTGTAGCCCCCCTCGTTCAGTGTAGCCCCCGCTCAGTGTAGCCTCCCCTGTTCAGTGCAGCCCCCCCTTCAGTACCTCAGATCAGTGCAGCGGCAGGTGCACAGCAGGTTCCCTCCCCTGTTTACACATAAACAGAGAGGAGGGGGAGGCAGCTTCACTCTGCTGCTCGGCTGTGCCTGTGTGTACCGCGGGTGTAGTACAATCACAGAGGGGGGTGCCGGTCTGACACCCCCCCAGTGTGTGGTCACCCGGGGGTGGCCCGCCCCCTCCCCCCCCCCTTAGTACGCCTCTGCCTCTCTCCGCTGTCTTCTAGCTCTTTTGCCGGGTCTTCACGCTCTTTTTCTGGGTCTTTTCGATCTGTTCTTCTTCCGATGTTGACTAACGCAATCTCCCGGTGTAATGCTGGGTCCGCCGTGTGCAATGACTTATATTGGCATTGGGTGGGCCAAACGATGACGTAATTTGGAGCCCACACCCCTTGTGACGTCATCGCCCCATCATGCCCCATCATGCCCCATCATGTGAGAAGGCAGCGGAGAGAGAAGACAGCACAGAGAGGAGAAGAACCGGAGAGGGGAGAAGGACCGGCAGAGGGAGAAGACGTCGCCAGAAGAGGGAAAAGAGCCGGAGCTGCCTTAATAAAATACTTTAAAAACCTGTGTAGTGTGTTTATTTTTGACACTTTTTTTTTTAGGTGAAGGAGTATGGGGTAGGGGTACGATATACCCCATACTCCTTCACCTAGGGTGGAGGGCCAGGATCTGGGGGCCCCCTTATTAAAGGGGGCTTCCGGGTTTCTATAAGCTCCCACCCGCAGACCCTGACAACCAAAGGCAAGGATTGTCGGGAAGAGGCTCTTGTCCTCATCAACATGGGGACAAGGTGCTTTGGGGTGGGGGGCTGCTTTTTTTTCTCTGGGCGTCTGCACTAGCTTTACAGCTCATTTTTTATAATGCATGAGGCCTTAATGTGAGATCTGAGGCCTTTTTGACCCCATGTTGTGGGCATGTGGCCTGGTATGGTCCAGGAGGGGGAGTGCTCGCTATTCCCCCCCTTTCTTGTTTCTTGACCTGCCGGGCTGCATGCTCGAATAAGGGTCTGGTATGGTTCTTGGGGGGGGACCCCCACGCCATTTTTTTGGTTGTGGGGGTTCCCTTTAAGATCCATACCAGACCAAGGGGGCTGGTATCGTCTTGGAGGGGAACCTCACGCAAAAAAATTTTTTACAATTTCGCAGGGTTCCCCTTCAAGAATCTCAGCACACAAGTCGCCCCGCAGGTCGGATCATCTTGATCCGACTTCTGGTGCGACTTCTGTTCAAATCAATGGGCTCCTGTAGGGAACCATTGATTTTGAATAGAGGCAGAGAAATGCGCCTGAAAGCTAGCACGGCTAAATGCGCTTTGACGCCAATGCAAAATGTGGATAAAATCGCGTTTTTAACACCACTTTTTTCCTGGCGTCGGTACTAGCTTTACAGCTAATTTTTTTAAATGTCTGTGTGTATTAGGCCTAAAGGAAGGCCAATGTTTTCTGATAGTCAGGGCTCTGTAGCTTTGCATACGGGTGTCATTCCCACACTGTGAACATGCTTGCGGGAAGAAACCACAAAAAATTATATTATTGGTATCAGGGCTTGACAAATTTGCTTTGAATCTAGGAGCCAGCTAAAAAAGTTAGGTGTTGGTTCCTTTTAAATAACAAATCTTATGAAGGTGAACATATCTTTTAACACTTTCACAGTCAGAGCCCCTTTTTGTGTTTTTTTGCACACTGTGAGGGGGTTAACTCAGTAGCGGGTGTGTGTGACCCCCTGGTTGGGCTCCCCACACAAAAACAGGGCCAGCAGACGGAGGTTGTGGTTTTCAAAATCAAAAGGTGCGGTTTATTTCTCTATGTACAGTGACAAAAACACAGCAAAGCCAAAAAGAAACATAAACAAAATAAATCCTGGTCAGTTTGACCTCTGACTAAACATGCAGGTTTCCTAAACTAACAACTGGGATCAGCCTGGTGCTGTCCTAGTCCCTAAGTCCCTGGTTTAGTAAAAGTCCAAACAAATAGCCACACAGGCTTTGCCTCACCGCACAGGGGTTCACTCTCCCTAGACAGTCCACACAGGTCTGGGTCCAGGCATGAGCTAACACCTAATGAATCTGGGAGTTTTTATAGAGGCCTTAAACGAACTGACAGGCTTCAGCTGGTCTCATCAACTCCCTGCCTGCACGACGCCCAGCCCTCTCCCTAGAGGTATGAGTCATCCATGAGCCTACTAGCCTCAGCTGGGCTTATACAACTCTCCACCCTAGTTGTATAAGTCAGCATAAAGCCTGAATCTGGGAGAAATATATCTACCCCCCTGGATGCAACCAGGTGACTTTACCTTCCTGCTGTCACATACCCCCCCCTCTTGTTTTAACCTTGGGGTTGGAACACCAGCAATCAGGCATTCATGTACTCGAGACAAAGCATCCACATTCCCCATTTGAACGCCAGGGCGATGCTTTACTGTGAAGTTGAATTCCTGTAGGGCCAGGAACCACCTATTCACTCTTCTATTTGTCTCCTTGTTTTGAGCCATCCACTTTAACGGAGCGTGATCCGTAACCATGTCAAAGTGCCTACCTAGCAGATAGTACCGAAGGGAATCTAGAGCCCACTTCACCGCTAAACACTCCTTTTCAACCGTGGCGTAATTTACCTCATGGGACTTCAACTTCCTGCTGAGGTAAATGACTGGGTGCTCTTCCCCGTTCCAGACCTGGGACAATACTGCTCCTAACCCCACATCTGACGCATCACTTTGTACGACAAAGTCTTTAGAGAAGTCGGGTGAGTACAACACTGGCTGGCTACATAAGGCTTGTTTCAAGAATTGGAATGCTGCCTCAGCCTCGGGGGTCCATTTAATCATGACCGACCCTTTCCCTTTCGTCAGGTTGTTTAGGGGCACAGCCTTAGAAGCAAAGTGGGGAATGAAGCGCCGATAATAACCCGCGATTCCCAGAAAGGCCCGTACCTGCTTCTTGCTGTTGGGACGTGGCCAACTCTGGATGGCCTCGACTTTGTTGAGTTGGGGTTTTATCACTCCCCTGCCAATGGTGTACCCAAGATATTTGGCCTCCTCCTGCCCAATGGTACACTTCTTGGGGTTAGCCGTAAACCCCGCTTCCCGGATAGAGTCTAGGACTGCTTGCACTTTTGGCAGATGTGAGGCCCAATCTGTGCTATGGACAATTACGTCATCCAGGTAAGCCGCAGCATACTTCCGATGGGGCCTCAGTATCTGGTCCATTTTCCGCTGGAATGTGGCCGGCGCATTCTGTAACCCGAACGGCATTCTCTTATATTGGAACGCCCCGTCTGGGGTTACAAATGCGGTTTTCTCTTTGGCCGACTTGGCCAGGGGAATTTGCCAATACCCTTTTGTGAGGTCAAGAGTCGTCATGTATCGGGCTGTTCCCAGCCGGTCGATCAACTCATCTATACGTGGCATGGGGTAGGTGTCAAATTTTGTAACTTTGTTCAACTGACGAAAATCGTTACAAAATCGCCAGCTCCCATCCGGTTTAGGCACCAACACAATGGGACTAGACCAATCACTTTGGGACTCCTCTATCACCCCTAAGTTCAGCATTTTCTGTACTTCCTCCCGTATTGCCTCCCGTCGGGCCTCTGGGATCCGATAGGGTTTTAACTTCACCCTTTCACCGGGCGGGGTAATAATATCATGCTCTACCCCAGATGTTTGTCCCAGCAGCTCAGAGAACACCTCCTTGTTGCGAAGCACAAACTCCTTAACCTCCTGTTGTTGGGGTTGTGACAAGGTGGCTGCTATTCCAACCTCCGGAATCACGCAACCAGTTTGAGCTGGTGACCAAGTTTCTGCGACTAGGGACTCTCTATCCCTCCAGGCTTTCAACAGATTAACGTGATATATCTGTTCGGGCTTTCGCCTTCCTGGTTGTCTGACCTTGTAATTCACTTCGCTCACTTTTTCCATTATCTCGTAGGGGCCTTGCCATTTGGCAAGGAATTTACTTTCAACCGTAGGGACAAGTACCAATATCCTATCCCCCGGGGAAAAGGTACGGGTCTTTGCTCCACGGTTGTACACTCTCTGCTG
The DNA here is from genome assembly GCA_029206835.1 of Rana muscosa. NCBI lineage: Eukaryota > Metazoa > Chordata > Amphibia > Anura > Ranidae > Rana > Rana muscosa. The sequence goes on along the minus strand of CM055127.1, from coordinate 277,461,402 downwards.
TGCCAACTGCGCTTGGGCCAAATGTTCCTTCACGATGGGCATTACCTGTGCAATTCGATCTTGCATCAGGGCGACATGCTCAATCACACTCCTGTGGGGAGAACTCTCACTTTCCCAAGTTTCCTTGGCAATATCCAACAGCCCTCTTGGGTGTCTCCCATACAGTAACTCAAAGGGGGAGAATCCCGTAGAGGATTGGGGCACCTCCCTAATAGCAAACATCAAATAAGGAAGTAGACAGTCCCAATCCTTTCCATCTCTATCCACCACTTTCTTCAACATTTGTTTTAGGGTTTTGTTGAATCTTTCAACCAGCCCATCGGTTTGGGGGTGATACACAGATGTACGCAATTGCGTCACTTTGAACAATTTACACAGCTCTTTCATAACCCGGGACATAAAGGGTGTACCTTGGTCCGTAAGCAGTTCTTTACAAATACCCACCCGGCTAAAAACAAGAGATAGCTCTTTGGCTATGGTTTTGGCCGAGGTATTTCTGAGAGGGATCGCTTCTGGATAACGGGTGGCATAGTCCATTATAACCAATATGTACTGGTGCCCCCTAGCGGACTTGATTATAGGACCTACCAAATCCATTGCGATTCTCTCAAACGGGACCTCAATGATGGGTAGAGGGACCAGCGGGCTACGGAAATGTGGCATCGGGGCCGACCTCTGACACACAGGGCAGGAGGAACAATAATTTTCTATGTCCTTCATCACCCCAGGCCAATAGAATCTCTGTAATACCCTCTCTCGGGTTTTCTCTGTCCCCAGATGACCTCCAAGAATGTGCCCATGGGCCAACTCCAACACCAACTTCCTGTAAGGTTTGGGCACCACAAGCTGCTCAACGGTTTCTTCTGCCCTTTTTGCCACCCGATACAGTAGGTCCTTCTCTACGCTGAAGTATGGGTAAGTGCAGGTATTATCTGGGTTCACTAACTCGCCATCTATTTCCACTACGTTTTCCCGTGCCTTTATTAGGGCGGGGTCTTTTAACTGTTCTGTGGCAAAATTTTCCCTGTGAACCTCCAGATCAGAAAACTCCACAGACGGTAGGTTTTCGTCTGAGGAGGTGGGCTCCTCTCCAGTTTCTTGAGTCTCCCCTGCCAATACTGACAAGGGAAATTCTGGAGAGTCCTCACCACTCTCAGAGGAGTTCTGGCTATCACATTCCTGGTACATAGGGGCACCAGTGGGGGGCTCAGGATCATCCCACAGTTCCCAGAACTTCGGAAAATCTCTTCCCACAATGGCATCATGCGGTAATTGAGATACTAACCCCACTGGATGAGAGAGGGTACCTTTGGGGGTCTCGAAACACACTGTAGTCACTGGATACTCTCGGGTGTCCCCATGCACACAAATAACAGCTACCTTGCTATTCCCAGAGACCTCTGTTTTAACTAATTCAGCCTTTATCAGGGTCACAAGGCTACCTGAATCCAGTAATACCACAACATTTCTACCATTAATACACATTTTGCATAAATGTTTCTCAGTTCCCCGAATGGCAGTGCATGCGACTGTCGCACACAGCGACTGACGTCTGTCCGTCAGAAAGTCACATTGCATGGGTTCCTCCACAACCGGGCAATTTGCTGCAATATGTCCCGCTTGCCGGCAGCGGTAGCAAACAATCCTTTTGGCTGCCTCTTGAGCCCCTGACTTCCCAGGCTGTTCTCGCCAAACTTTGGGTAGAGCTCCCACCCTCTCACTCTCTCCACCCTCACCCCTTGGAATCCTCTTATCCGCCCCTGGGGATGGTCTGGTCTTAGGGTGGAAAGTCCGAGAGTCTCTGGAAGAGGCCGTCAGGTTCTCTGTAGCCAAGTATTTCTCTACACGATCCACAAGACCACCGGCCGTCTCTGGGTCTCCATGGCTTACCCACTTTTGGATGGCAGTAGGAAGAGCTCTCAAAAACCGATCCATTACAACACGTTCCACAATCTCTGGTGCGGACAAAGTCTCTGGCTGTAGCCACTTCCTGCTCAGGTGAATGAGATCATACATTTGAGACCTGGGGGGTTTTCCAAGCTGGAAAGTCCAGTTATGCACACGCTGAGCCCGGACAGCCAGGGTGACACCCAGCCTTGCCAATATTTCAGCTTTTAGCATCACATAGTCTTTTGCTTGGTCAGGCTCTAGGTCATAGTAAGCCTTCTGCGATTCACCAGTTAACAGAGGAGCCACCAGTCCAGCCCACTGCTCCTCAGGCCACTTTTCTCTTTCAGCAGTCCTTTCAAATGTGGTCAAAAATACCTCTGGATCATCCTCTCCAGTCATTTTTGTCAATAAACGACTCACCCCAAAGGACGCGGTATTAGTGGGATGGCTTTCCTCACTAGTCTGCGGACGTTGCTGCATTACTGCTTCCATTTGTTGTAGTCTCTGCTCTTGCTTCTGTAACAGGTCTATGAAGCGGGCCTCAGATTGCTGCTGGGCTTGTTGATGAGCTTGCTGCTGGGCTGCAAGGCTCCTTTGCAAACCTGCATTTGTCTGCTGTTGATTGGCATTTGCTAGAGCCAGCTGTTTCAGTATCTCCTCCATGCTGGCTTAAAAAAAACTGCCCGCATTCTCCACCAACTGTGAGGGGGTTAACTCAGTAGCGGGTGTGTGTGACCCCCTGGTTGGGCTCCCCACACAAAAACAGGGCCAGCAGACGGAGGTTGTGGTTTTCAAAATCAAAAGGTGCGGTTTATTTCTCTATGTACAGTGACAAAAACACAGCAAAGCCAAAAAGAAACATGAACAAAATAAATCCTGGTCAGTTTGACCTCTGACTAAACATGCAGGTTTCCTAAACTAACAACTGGGATCAGCCTGGTGCTGTCCTAGTCCCTAAGTCCCTGGTTTAGTAAAAGTCCAAACAAATAGCCACACAGGCTTTGCCTCACCGCACAGGGGTTCACTCTCCCTAGACAGTCCACACAGGTCTGGGTCCAGGCATGAGCTAACACCTAATGAATCTGGGAGTTTTTATAGAGGCCTTAAACGAACTGACAGGCTTCAGCTGGTCTCATCAACTCCCTGCCTGCACGACGCCCAGCCCTCTCCCTAGAGGTATGAGTCATCCATGAGCCTACTAGCCTCAGCTGGGCTTATACAACTCTCCACCCTAGTTGTATAAGTCAGCATAAAGCCTGAATCTGGGAGAAATATATCTACCCCCCTGGATGCAACCAGGTGACTTTACCTTCCTGCTGTCACAACACATTTAAAAAATCATTTTAGGCCTGAAGATTACATAAAACCTCCAAACGTTATATATTTTCTGAAAGCAGACACCATAGAGAGCAGAAAAGTGGTAGTTCCAATTTTTTATGTCACACGATATTACCGCAATATTTTTTCAGTTAAAAGTTAATTTTAGGGGGCACAAAAATGTAATATGGCTAATTTTTGGTAAAATATAAAAGCTGAGGTTGCACCGAGTAAACATATAACCAACATATCAAACCATAATCATGCCAGTGCCCTATATTTTCCATAGGCGACTTTTTAAAGCTCCCTATAGGTCTTAGTGTGCACGACTAGCGAGCTGTGTCAGGAGCGGGTATACATTACATTTGAGGTAGCCAGCCTCCACATCACCCACCTTCACACCCAGGTAGGTAAATTCATCCACCCAACGTAGAGGTGTATGTGTGTCTATGTGGGGCAATGACGGGTGAAGTGGGAACAGGACCGATTTGTTCCAGTTTATTTGGATATCCGAGAATCTACAGAAGCGATCAAAAACGGCCAATGCTGAGCATAAGGAGGAGGAAGCGTCAGCCAGATATAGGAGGAAGTCATCGGCATATAGGGATATCTTCTCCTCTACTGTGCCCACTCGTATGCCTTTAACTGATGTGTCAGCTCTGAGGAGAATGGAAAGCGGTTCCAGTGCCAAGGCAAACAATGGCGGGGAGAGCAGGCATCCCCGACGCGTCCCCCCTCCCTAGGGTGAAGACCTCCGACAGGTTCCCATTGGTACGAATACGAGCTCTAGGGTGGGCAAATAGCAACAGCAACCGCAACCGCAACCAGGACATGAATCAGGGCCCAAACCCAAATCTGGACAGAACCACCTACAAGTAGCCCCACTCGACCGAGTCGAAAGCCTTCTCGGCATCGAGCGAGGCCACTAGACCCGGATCGTTAGGATCAGCTATCGCAATGTGGGAATGGAGTCTACGAATATTGATGTCAGTGCCTCTACCTGGCATAAAGCCTGTCTGGTCGGGGTGTATTAAGGCCGTAATGACTGTGTTTAGTCAGTTAGCTAGGATTTTAGAGAGTATTTTAGTATCCACTGTGACAGCAGGAAGGTAAAGTCACCTGGTTGCATCCAGGGGGGTAGGTATATTTCTCCCAGATTCAGGCTTTATGCCGACTTATACAACTAGGGAGAGAGTTGATGAAGCCCAGCTGAGGCTAGTGGGCTCATGGATGATTCATACCTCTAGGGAGAGTGCTGGGCGTCGTGCAGGCAGGGAGTTGATGAGACCAGCTGAAGCTTGTCAGCTCGTTTAAGGCCTCTATAAAAACTCCCAGCTTCATTAGGTGTTTGCTCATGCCTGGAACCAGACCTGTGTGGACTGTCTAGGGAGAGTGAACCCCTGTGCGGTGAGACAAAGCCTGTGTGGCTATTTGTTTGGACATTTACTAAACCAGGGACTTAGGGACTAGGACAGCACCAGGCTGATCCCAGTTGTTAGTTTAGGAAACCTGCATGTTTAGTCAGAGGTCAAGCTGACCAGGGTTTATTTTGTTTATGTTTCTTTTTGCTTTGCTGTGTTTTTGTCACTGTAAATAGAGAAATAAACCGCACCCTTTTGATCTTGAAAACCACAACCTCCGTCTGCTGGGCCTGTTTTTGTGTGGGGAGCCCATCCAGGGGGTCACACACACCCGCTGCCGAACTAACCCCCTCACAGTTGGTGGAGAACCAGTGGCAGTTTTTTTTAAGCCAGCATGGAGGAGATACTGAAACAGCTGGCTCTAGCAAATGCCAATCAACAGCAGACAAATGCAGGTTTGCAAAAGAGCCTTGCAGCTCAACAACAGAGCTTCGCAGCTCAGCAACAAGCCCAGCAGCAATCTGAGGCCCGCTTCATAGACCTGTTGCAGAAGCAAGAGCAGAGACTACAACAACAGATGGAAGCAGTAATGCAGCAACGTCCGCAGACCAGTGAGGAAAGCCGTCCCACTAATACCGCGTCATTTGGGGTGAGTCGTTTATTGACAAAAATGACTGGAGAAGATGATCCAGAGGTGTTTTTGACCACATTTGAAAGGACTGCTGAAAGGGAAAAGTGGCCTAAGGATCAGTGGGCTGGACTGCTGGCTCCTCTGTTAACTGGTGAATCGCAGAAAGCTTACTATGACCTAGAGCCTGACCAAGCAAAAGACTATGTGATGCTAAAAGCTGAAATATTGGCAAGGCTGGGTGTCACCCTGGCTGTCCGGGCTCAGCGTGTGCATAACTGGACTTTCCAGCTTGGAAAACCCCCCAGGTCTCAAATGTATGATCTCATTCACCTGAGCAGGAAGTGGCTACAGCCAGAGACTTTGTCCGCACCGGAGATTGTGGAACGTGTTGTGATGGATCGTTTCTTGAGAGCTCTTCCTACCGCCATTCAAAAGTGGGTAAGCCATGGAGACACAGAAACGGCCGGTAAACTTGTGGATCGTGTAGAGAGATACTTGGCTGCAGAGAACCTGACGGCCTCTTCCAGAGACTCTCGGACTTTCCACCCTAAGACCAGACCATCCCCAGGGGCGGATAAGATGATTCCAAGGGGTGAGGGTGGAGAGAGTGAGAGGGTGGGAGCTCTGCCCAGGGTTTGGCGAGAACAGCCTGGGAAGTCGGGGGCTCAAGAGGCAGCCAAAAGGATTGTTTGCTACCGCTGCTGGCAAGCGGGACATATTGCAGCAAATTGCCCGGTTGTGGAGGAACCCATGCAATGTGACTTTCTGACGGACAGACGTCAGTCGCTGTGTGTGACAGTCGCATGCACTGCCATTCGGGGAACTGAGAAACATTTATGCAAAATGTGTATTAATGGTAGAAATGTTGTGGTATTACTGGATTCAGGTAGCCTTGTGACCCCGATAAAGGCTGAATTAGTTAAAACAGAGGTCTCTGGGAATAGCAAGGTAGCTGTTATTTGTGTGCATGGGGACACCCGAGAGTATCCAGTGACTACAGTGTGTTTCAAGACCCCCAAAGGTACCCTCTCTCATCCAGTGGGGTTAGTATCTCAATTACCGCATGATGCCATTGTGGGAAGGGATTTTCCGAAGTTCTGGGAACTGTGGGATGATCCTGAGCCCCCCACTGGTGCCCCTATGTACCAGGAAGGTGATAGCCAGAACTCCTCTGAGAGTGGTGAGGACTCTCCAGAATTTCCCTTGTCAGTATTGGCAGGCGAGACTCAAGAAACTGGAGAGGAGCCCACCTCCTCAGACGAAAACCTACCGTCTGTGGAGTTTTCTGATCTTGAGGTTCACAGGGAAAATTTTGCCACAGAACAGTTAAAAGACCCCGCCCTAATAAAGGCACGGGAAAACGTAGTGGAAATAGATGGCGAGTTAGTGAACCCAGATAATACCTGCACTTACCCATACTTCAGCGTAGAGAAGGACCTACTGTATCGGGTGGCAAAAAGGGCAGAAGAAACCGTTGAGCAGCTTGTGGTGCCCAAACCTTACAGGAAGTTGGTGTTGGAGTTGGCCCATGGGCACATTCTTGGAGGTCATCTGGGGACAGAGAAAACCCGAGAGAGGGTATTACAGAGATTCTATTGGCCTGGGGTGATGAAGGACATAGAAAATTATTGTTCCTCCTGCCCTGTGTGTCAGAGGTCGGCCCCGATGCCACATTTCCGTAGCCCGCTGGTCCCTCTACCCATCATTGAGGTCCCGTTTGAGAGGATCGCAATGGATTTGGTAGGTCCTATAATCAAGTCCGCTAGGGGGCACCAGTACATATTAGTTATAATGGACTATGCCACCCGTTATCCAGAAGCGATCCCTCTCCGAAATACCTCGGCCAAAACCATAGCCAAAGAGCTATCTCTTGTTTTTAGCCGGGTGGGTATTTGTAAAGAACTGCTTACGGACCAAGGTACACCCTTTATGTCCCGGGTTATGAAAGAGCTGTGTAAATTGTTCAAAGTGACGCAATTGCGTACGTCTGTGTATCACCCCCAAACCGATGGGCTGGTTGAAAGATTCAACAAAACCCTAAAACAAATGTTGAAGAAAGTGGTGGATAGAGATGGAAAGGATTGGGACTGTCTACTTCCTTATTTGATGTTTGCTATTAGGGAGGTGCCCCAATCCTCTACGGGATTCTCCCCCTTTGAGTTACTGTATGGGAGACACCCAAGAGGGCTGTTGGATATTGCCAAGGAAACTTGGGAAAGTGAGAGTTCTCCCCACAGGAGTGTGATTGAGCATGTCGCCCTGATGCAAGATCGAATTGCACAGGTAATGCCCATCGTGAAGGAACATTTGGCCCAAGCGCAGTTGGCACAGCAGAGAGTGTACAACCGTGGAGCCAAGACCCGTACCTTTTCCCCGGGGGATAGGATATTGGTACTTGTCCCTACGGTTGAAAGTAAATTCCTTGCCAAATGGCAAGGCCCCTACGAGATAATGGAAAAAGTGAGCGAAGTGAATTACAAGGTCAGACAACCAGGAAGGCGAAAGCCCGAACAGATCTATCACGTTAATCTGTTGAAAGCCTGGAGGGATAGAGAGTCCCTAGTCGCAGAAACTTGGTCACCAGCTCAAACTGGTTGCGTGATTCCGGAGGTTGGAATAGCAGCCACCTTGTCACAACCCCAACAACAGGAGGTTAAGGAGTTTGTGCTTCGCAACAAGGAGGTGTTCTCTGAGCTGCCGGGACAAACATCTGGGGTAGAGCATGATATTATTACCCCGCCCGGTGAAAGGGTGAAGTTAAAACCCTATCGGATCCCAGAGGCCCGACGGGAGGCAATACGGGAGGAAGTACAGAAAATGCTGAACTTAGGGGTGATAGAGGAGTCCCAAAGTGATTGGTCTAGTCCCATTGTGTTGGTGCCTAAACCGGATGGGAGCTGGCGATTTTGTAACGATTTTCGTCAGTTGAACAAAGTTACAAAATTTGACACCTACCCCATGCCACGTATAGATGAGTTGATCGACCGGCTGGGAACAGCCCGATACATGGCGACTCTTGACCTCACAAAAGGGTATTGGCAAATTCCCCTGGCCAAGTCGGCCAAAGAGAAAACCGCATTTGTAACCCCAGACGGGGCGTTCCAATATAAGAGAATGCCGTTCGGGTTACAGAATGCGCCGGCCACATTCCAGCGGAAAATGGACCAGATACTGAGGCCCCATCGGAAGTATGCTGCGGCTTACCTGGATGACGTAATTGTCCATAGCACAGATTGGGCCTCACATCTGCCAAAAGTGCAAGCAGTCCTAGACTCTATCCGGGAAGCGGGGTTTACGGCTAACCCCAAGAAGTGTACCATTGGGCAGGAGGAGGCCAAATATCTTGGGTACACCATTGGCAGGGGAGTAATAAAACCCCAACTCAACAAAGTCGAGGCCATCCAGAGTTGGCCACGTCCCAACAGCAAGAAGCAGGTACGAGCCTTTCTGGGAATCGCGGGTTATTATCGGCGCTTCATTCCCCACTTTGCTTCTAAGGCTGTGCCCCTAACCAACCTGACGAAAGGGAAAGGGTCGGTCATGATTAAATGGACCCCCGAGGCTGAGGCAGCATTCCAATTCTTGAAACAAGCCTTATGTAGCCAGCCAGTGTTGTACTCACCCGACTTCTCTAAAGACTTTGTCGTACAAAGTGATGCGTCAGATGTGGGGTTAGGAGCAGTATTGTCCCAGGTCTGGAACGGGGAAGAGCACCCAGTCATTTACCTCAGCAGGAAGTTGAAGTCCCATGAGGTAAATTACGCCACGGTTGAAAAGGAGTGTTTAGCGGTGAAGTGGGCTCTAGATTCCCTTCGGTACTATCTGCTAGGTAGGCACTTTGACATGGTTACGGATCACGCTCCGTTAAAGTGGATGGCTCAAAACAAGGAGACAAATAGAAGAGTAAATAGGTGGTTCCTGGCCCTACAGGAATTCAACTTCACAGTAAAGCATCGCCCTGGCGTTCAAATGGGGAATGTGGATGCTTTGTCTCGAGTACATGAATGCCTGATTGCTGGTGTTCCAACCCCAAGGTTAAAACAAGAGGGGGGGGTATTTGACAGCAGGAAGGTAAAGTCACCTGGTTGCATCCAGGGGGGTAGGTATATTTCTCCCAGATTCAGGCTTTATGCCGACTTATACAACTAGGGAGAGAGTTGATGAAGCCCAGCTGAGGCTAGTGGGCTCATGGATGATTCATACCTCTAGGGAGAGTGCTGGGCGTCGTGCAGGCAGGGAGTTGATGAGACCAGCTGAAGCTTGTCAGCTCGTTTAAGGCCTCTATAAAAACTCCCAGCTTCATTAGGTGTTTGCTCATGCCTGGAACCAGACCTGTGTGGACTGTCTAGGGAGAGTGAACCCCTGTGCGGTGAGACAAAGCCTGTGTGGCTATTTGTTTGGACATTTACTAAACCAGGGACTTAGGGACTAGGACAGCACCAGGCTGATCCCAGTTGTTAGTTTAGGAAACCTGCATGTTTAGTCAGAGGTCAAGCTGACCAGGGTTTATTTTGTTTATGTTTCTTTTTGCTTTGCTGTGTTTTTGTCACTGTAAATAGAGAAATAAACCGCACCCTTTTGATCTTGAAAACCACAACCTCCGTCTGCTGGGCCTGTTTTTGTGTGGGGAGCCCATCCAGGGGGTCACACACACCCGCTGCCGAACTAACCCCCTCACACCACATTAAGGAGGGAGATAGGGCGATAGGAAGAGCACAGAGTAGGGTCCCTGGCTTGGGAAAGACCACTATCACTGCGTCATGCCTGGGGTCAGGAAGGGTCTCCTCTTGCAGGGATTTAGCTAGTAAGATTTTGAACCTAGGGGCCAGGTTCTCTGCGTACATTTTATAAAATTCAACCGGTATGCCATCTGGGCCAGGAGTCTTGCCCATCTGCATAATTTTTAGTGCCGCCTGTATCTCCTCAACTTTAATAGGGGCATCGAGTTTATCCGCATAGGGTGAAGTAAGATCCGGGATATCTATGTCCTCTAAATAGTCTGTCAGTTTGTGGGGGTCATAATCAGCTCGGGAGCTATAAAGCGTTCGGTAATAAGAGGCAAAACCTTGTTTAATCTCATCCGGAGTGGAGAGAGGAGTACCGTCAGGGGCAAGTATTTGACCTATGGTCATACCGCCTGACTGCTCCCTGGAAAGCCAGGCCAACAGGCGACCAGTCTTTTCCCCCTGTTCAAATATTCGTGGGTCTGATGGAGTAGCTTCTTTTGTGTCAGGGTTATTCTCAATAGGAGAATTTCTCTGGACAGGGATTGTAGTTAGGCAAAGCTATGGAGGTCCTGGAACCTGACATACAAAGCTTCCTGCCTAGCCGCCTCTGCCTCCAGACTGGCAAGTTCCGCTCTATGCCCTCTTTGAACTTCCACTATGATGGTCTGGTACTGTCCCCTGGAGTATGCCTTAAAGGCATCCCATACAGAGGACACAGAGGCAGAGTCAGTGTCATGCCTTTAGTAAAAAGGCTTGAATTTTTCCTATTTTTTCTGGTTTAATAACATTTAATCTATGTTGCCATCTAGTGGCCGTTTGTATAACTGCACTATATATTTAATAAAGCAATTTAGAAAGTTAGCTAAATTTGTCACACGCAAGCCTCCGTACTTTCAATCCCATCAGGCCTTGCTTCACCTTCTTCAGCCAATTCATCTTTTTCCCTGGAAGCATGCACATGGACTGCTAAGATATATGTTCCAGCCTTCAGAAACCTCTCCGGTATGTCTACTATTTATGTACTTGGCTAGGTAGATAGATAGGGAGGCACTAATTGTACTATCTTTACTAATTGTATTTGTTTGTATCTGTTACAGTTTTACTCTATCTTGTATTAATAAAAGTTCAAAAGGATTCTACGCCTACCGGAATGCATTGGTATGAGAGGAGTTATCAGTGTGCCCAAATACACCTCAGCCACGTGTAGTGAGGGGCATAACAGTAAAACGGAGGCTTCTAAGCACGGCTAGCATACAGAACAGCAGTAAAACAAATGCTTCTAAGCACGGCTAGCATACAGAACGCCAGTAAGATAGCAGTGTTATCAGCTTCCATACAGCGAGACACCATGTCACAGACAAAGTCAGAGCACTTCGCGACAAGGTCAGAAGTCTACTCCACGAGCTCAAAGAGGTCAGTGAAAAGCGAAACAATCGCCATTGCCCGCGCAAAAGCAGAATCTGCAAAAGTAAAGGCTGCCTTTGCTGAAAAAGAGATGCAAATGAAATTAGAGAAGCTACGCATAGAAACTGAGTTAGAGAAGTTGGCTGTAAAGAAGGAAGCAGCAGCAGCAGTCGCTGAGGCAGACATCTTAGAGGAATTTGCAAAGCCCACCAGTGAGCGGCTCAGCAACGTACTTGGAAAAAATTCAGTTCCTGACGACAGTACAGAGCGTACCTCAGAATATGTGCGGCGACACGCTGAACCAGACAACTGCCCGCTTACAGCGCCAAGAGCGGAATCAACCACCGCCATTCACACCAGTGTTGCCAACCCCCTGAAGTGAAATTTACTGGCAAGGATGCCAAAAATCCTGTACGGCACCAATTTCTTACTGGCAAAAATAATGAAGATTACTGGCAGAGCCGCATTTTTTACTGACACTGCAAAACTAGTACCTAAAATTACTGTTTTTAGTGCTAAACAGTGCAAATATCAACATTTCAACTATAAACACACAGCTAATGCTAATATCAATGTGTTTAAGTTAAACAAAAGTAAAAAAACATATTTCTCAATTCACATGAAGGTCAGGTTACTATAACCCAGCCAGCACAGAGTTCCCCCTTACATCAGAGTCTGCAGGGATCCCCCTTACAGTGAAAGGGAACTCTTATGTAAAGGGGAATGCTGCAGATCATGATGTAAGGGGGAACTCTGATGTGGAGGGGGGGCTCTGGTGAATAGAGACCACCTTCCACAGAGTGAATACACTAAGGTAAGGGGGGTACTAATATAAGGGGGAAACCTTTATATCAGTGCCCCCTTACATTATTGTATTCATTCACCTTCTTACATCAGTGACCCCCCCCCCTCAGAATGGCCTGGCGGCACTGTCACTTACCTCCTCCCAGGTGCACAGTGTGGGGCTCAGTCAGATGGCTCCAGCTTGGTGGCTCTGATCTCCTCTCCCCAGTCCACACGTCTGTTTCTTCCCGGGCCGTAACCCCCATCCCGGCGGCACTCCCACTCTTGACTCCTTTCTAGGATCCCCTCATAGACTGTAGACATGACAAGAGATGGTCAGAGGTTGCGTACACGATACAGGAAGTAGACAGAGACTGCAGACACACTACAGGAGGGGGACAGAGACTGCGGACACACTACAGGAGGGGGACAGAGACTGCGGACATACTACAGGGAGGTGGACACTGGAGAGACTGCGGACATACTACAGGGAGGTGGACACTGGACAGAGACTGCGGACATACTACAGGGAGGTGGACACTGGACAGAGACTGCGGACATACTACAGGAGGTGGACAGAGACTGCGGACATACTACGGGAGGTGGACAGAGACTGCGGACATACTACAGGGAGGTGGACACTGGAGAGACTGCGGACATACTACAGGGAGGTGGACACTGGAGAGACTGCGGACATACTACAGGGAGGTGGACACTGGAGAGACTGCGGACACACTACAGGAGGTGGACAGAGACTGCAGACATACTACAGGGAGGAGGACACTGGACAGAGACTGCGGACATACTACAGGAGGTGGACAGAGACTGCGGACATACTACAGGGAGGTGGACACTGGAGAGACTGCGGACATACTACAGGGAGGTGGACACTGGACAGAGACTGCGGACATACTACAGGAGGTGGACAGAGACTGCGGACATACTACAGGGAGGTGGACACTGGAGAGACTACGGACATACTACAGGGAGGTGGACACTGGAGAGACTGCGGACATACTACAGGGAGGTGGACACTGGAGAGACTGCGGACATACTACAGGAGGTGGACAGAGACTGCGGACATACTATTGGAGGTGCCGGAGACACTCTGCGGATATGATGGTGCCCTCCTCACCCCCTCACAGTAGCCTCCTCCTCTGACCACCACCATATTATTTCTCCACATCATCAGTGTGCTGTGTCCTCCTCCTGTGCCCCTTTCACCACTCCACAGGTCAGGGCAGCACTGTGCTGCCCTGACCTGTGGAAAGGTGCACAGGAGCCAGAGGAGGACACAGCACACTGATGATTTCTAGCTAGAAGTAATATGGTGCCGGTAGACAGAGAGCACATCAGTCTCTGTATCCCCTGCATGGCACCATTGGCACGGCTTCACGCTCCAGGCTCACTCACTGACCCCCCCAGTTTCACTCACCTCGAGTCTGTCTCTGTCCTCCACCCTGTCAGTGCTCCGCTCGCTCCTCCACCGGCACCTATGATGATGAGTGCTACTGCAGGACTGAGGACTCGAGTCGCGCGGCTCGCACCAGTCGCTGTGGTCACGCCGGTGTATTCAAAAATGGCGCCAGCGGCGCCATCACATTACTGCGCGTGCGCCGCCCGGCCGAGCGTGAATACGTTTTCCTGCGCTCGGCCGGCTTCGGAACGGCGCATGCGCAGTTGTATGGCCGGCTCGTGGCCATCTTTTTTATGGGCGCCGGTGCCCATAGCTGACATTAACGTACACCCCAAAAAAGGGGTTAAATTAACGTACCGTACGTAAATCTACGTACGGTTGGCAACACTGATTCACACGCCTTATATCAAGCAAGAAAGTAAACCCGCACTCAGTCAGTTTTCAGCACATTCTGCATCCAGACTATCAAAACACTACGTCACAGTTGACCAAATCGAAAATGAAGAACGACGGTCTAAAAGATACAGCGACAGTATCCCTGATAACCGCAACTATCCACCAAGTTCCTGGCACAATAGAGCGCCCCCTGGCTACTCACACAACGATCAAGGTATGTCAGATTTCTTCAAGTTCTTAGCACGACGTGAACTGTTAGCAAAGGGACTTGCAAAGTTTAACGATCGCCCTGAAAGTTATAGAGCATGGCCTTCGTCCTTCAGAAATGCAACAAGGGATCTTGATTTTAAAGCAAGTGAAGTAGCCGATCTCTTAGTCAATTGGCTGGGGAATGAGTCATCAGAACATGCAAGGAAAATCAGAGACATTAACATTAATTACCCAACCAAAGGGCTGAGCATGATATGGGAGAGGATTGATGAATGCTACGGTTCCCCAGAAGTTATAGAAAACTCTCTTTTAAAAGAATAGAGGACTTTCCCAAGATTCCTAACAAAGGCTACCAGAAGCTGAGAGACTTGAGTGACCTAGTTACAGAACTACAAATAGCCAAAGCAGAAGGAGACTTGCCAGGCCTTGCCTTTCTGGACACAGCCCGTGGCGTTAACTCTATAGTGCAAAAGCTACCTTACAACCTTCAAGAAACCTGGGTTACACGAGGCTCCGACTACAAGCAAAAGCACAACGTCCCCTTCCCACCATTCTCTTATTTTGTGGACTTTATTCGCCAGCAAGCAAAGGTTAAAAATGATCCTAGTTTTGACATCTCATTATCTGACTCTGCCTTCCCTAGGTCAAGTAAGCCTGCTACAACCCGCAACTTCAAAGACGCACCTGTTGCAGTACGCAAAACAAGTGTATCTCCAGCTCAGAATCCAAGCAGAGAGTGTCCTCTTCACAAGAAGCCTCATTCGTTGTTAAAGTGCAGAGGTTTTAGAGAAAAGACTCTCCAAGATCGCAAAACCTTCCTCAAAGAAAACAGAATTTGTTACAGGTGCTGCACATCAACTTCTCACCTTGGGAGAGACTGCAAGGTGAGCATCAACTGCTCTGAGTGCAACAGCACAGAGCAGAACACAGCTCTGCATCCAGGGCCAGCGCCATGGACTCTTACCCCCTCACCCCAGGTGGAAGAGCACGGCGGGGAGCAACAAGACACAGTACCTCCTGTAGTTACACCCCAGTGCACCCAAGTCTGTGGAGAAGGTCTGTCTAACAAATCCTGCTCTAAGATTTGTCTTGCTCCAGTTTACCCCATGGGTCGCAGAGAAAAGGCAGTGAAGCTATACGTGATCTTGGACGATCAAAGCAACAGATCACTCGCCAGCTCAGCCTTCTTTGACACCTTCAAAATCAAGGAAGCCGGCTCGTCATACTTACTCAAGACTTGTACTGGGGTAAGTGAAGAAACTGGGAGAAGAGCCATTGGTTACCAAATCGAATCCTTTGATGGTCAGACAACCCTGCCTCTGCCAACTCTAATCGAGTGCAATCAGTTCCCAATGGACAGAGAGGAGATCCCTACGCCAGAGGTGGCACTTCATCACGGACATCTGAAGGGCATAGCACATCTCATCCCTGAACTGGATCCCCAGGCTGAGATAGCGCTTCTCCTTGGGAGGGACATCATCAGAGTTCACAAGGTGAGAAAAAAATCAATGGTCCCCACAACTCCCCCTATGCCCAGAAGCTAGATCTAGGATGGGTCATCATAGGCAACGTATGCCTAGGAAGTGTTCACAAACCAACCAGCGTGAACTCTCTCTTTACAAAGACACTAGAAGGTGGACGTCTATCCCTATTTCAGCCTTGCACCAACAGATTCCTCATAAGAGAGAAGCCTGCCAGTGTAATTCATTCAAACCCTTATACCACAAATCTTCTTTGTGATGAAGACAGAGATCATCTAGGGTGCTCAGTTTTCCAAAATACTAAAGAAGATCAGAAAATTGGACCATCTATTGAAGATCATATCTTCTTGGAGATAATGAGACAGGGATTCTACAAAACCAATGAAAACAGCTGGGTGGCACCCCTGCCTTTCAGAGCGCAGAGACCCTGTCTTGCTAATAACAGAGAACAAGCTTTGAAACGCTTTTCTTCCCTCAGATCCAATTTCCAAAAGAAAACAGAAATGAAAGGACCTTTCTTCTCATTCATAAGTAAGATGTTTGAGAATGACCATGCTGAGATAGCTCCACCTCTAAAAGACGATGAAGAGTGCTGGTACCTGCCAATCTTCGGCGTCTACCACCCCAAGAAGCCAGGTAAAATCCGAGTAGTGTTTGACTCCAGCTCTCGGCATCAAGGAATCTCACTAAATGATGTCCTCCTAAAGGGACCAGACCTCAACAACACACTTCTTGGTGTCCTCATCAGATTCCGCAAGGAAGCAGTTGCCATAGTTGCAGACATTCAGCAAATGTTTCACAGCTTCCAAGTCAAGGAAGAACACAGGAACTTCTTGAGATTCCTATGGTTCAAAGACAATGACCCTACTAAAAACATTACAGAATACCGCATGAAGGTGCACGTTTTTGGTAACAGTCCATCTCCTGCTGTTGCCATCTATGGACTTAAGCTATCTGCCCAAGAAGGTGAGAAAGACGTTACACAGTTTATTGAAAGAGACTTTTATGTAGACGATGGTCTGAAATCACTTTCTTCACCCGAAGCTGCAATAAGTCTACTCAAGAGGACTCAAAGTACACTTGCCTCTTCAAATCTCAGACTGGATAAGATAGCATCTAACAACAAAGTCGTCATGGAGGCCTTCCCTTCCCAAGATTATGCCAGTGACTTCAAAGATCTGGACTTAGCAACAGACTCCCTTCCTATGCAACGTAGCCTAGGACTCAACTGGGACCTCAAGTCTGACACCCTTACCTTTCAGGTTGACCAAGAGCCAAAGCCCTTCACACGGCGAGGTGTTTTATCCACCATCAACAGCCTGTATGATCCACTCGGGTTTGTAGCACCGGTTACCATCCAAGGTAAGATTCTGCTTAGAGAGCTCACCGCAGACACATGTGATTAGGATTCTCCACTACCTCCTGAGAAAGAGACATTATGGGTAACATGGAGAGACTCTTTAAAGACTTTATCCAACCTACACGTACATAGACCATACACCCACTTTCCTCCTGCAAGGGTTCAGTCTAGAAAGTTATGTGTATTCTGCGATGCTTCAGTTAAAGCAATAGGAGCAGTAACCTACCTCAAGTCAGTAGACATCGAGGGCCAAGTTCATATTGGGTTTGTTATGGGCAAGGCCAAGCTAGCACCATGTCCTGAAACCACCATTCCAAGATTGGAACTGTGTGCTGCTGTACTAGCAGTAGAACTAGCAGAACTTATTACATCTGAGATGGATCTAGAACTCGAGGACACAGAGTTTTACACAGACAGCAAGGTAGTGTTGGGCTACATTTACAACGAAAGTAGAAGATTCTATGTCTATGTACACAACAGAGTCCTTAGAATCAGGAAGTCGACACAGCCCACCCAGTGGTGTTATGTCTCAACTGATCATAACCCAGCGGATCATGCTACAAGGTCTGTGCCAGCATCCCGTCTCAAAGACACTACATGGCTCACAGGACCACCCTTCCTGTACAAGCCAGCACCTACCACTCCAGTAAAGGAGACACATGTACTGTTAGAACCTGAATCTGACTCAATGTTTCTACAATTGGGAACTTCAAAACTCACACATGAGACTTTGACAACTTTCATGGCTGAAGTATCAGCCATAATGAATGCCAGACCTTTGACATCTATACCCAATGATCCTGAAGATCCTTTCTTGCTTACACCTTCCACTTTACTCACTCAGAAAGTTGAGGTGATCACAGCTCCTTCAGTCAATCTGGACCCAAAGGACTTATACAAATGTCAATGGAAAAGAGTACAAGTTTTAGCTGACACATTTTGGAACAAGTGGAAGAAACAATACTTGTCTAATCTACAGACTAGGAACAAATGGCAAGACAGCAAGCCCAACTTAGAGCCTGGTGCCATCGTTCTCATGAAAGACTCTCAATCTAGGAGAAACGAGTGGCCTTTGGGTCTGATAACTCAAGTGTTTCCCAGTGAAGATGGAAACGTCAGGAAAGTTGAACTTAAGGTCATTAGGCAAGGCCAGCCTAAACTTTTCCTCAGACCTGTTTCTGAACTTATTTTGTTACTTTCCTCTGAAGTGCCATGATATGTGGTTTCCGTAGGAATCCACGTGGGGAGTGTCATGCCTTTAGTAAAAAGGCTTGAATTTTTCGTATTTTTTCTGGTTTAATAACATTTAATCTATGTTGCCATCTAGTGGCCGTTTGTATAACTGCACTATCTATTTAATAAAGCAGTTTAGAAAGTTAGCTAAATTTGTCACACGCAAGCCTCAATACTTTCAATCCCATCAGGCCTTGCTTCACCTTCTTCAGCCATTTCATCTTTTTCCCTGGAAGCATGCACATGGACTGCTAAGCTCTCCGGTATGTCTACTATTTATGTACTTGGCTAGGTAGATAGATAGGGAGGCACTAATTGTACTATCTTTACTTTACTCCACCCCCGCATCCGAGACCCAAAATCTGGACAGCCTCCACAGTCTGTCTGAGGTGGAAACCGATAGGTCCAAGGTCAGAAAGAGTGGGGTGTGGTCCGAAATGCCTGGGGCGCGAACTCTGGGCAGGACAGAACCCTCCGCATAGGCAAGGTCTATGCTGGAGAAGGTTCTGTGCGAGGCGGAGTGACAAGTGAAGGGCTTAGTCTGGGGGTGTTTACACCGCCAAATATCATTCAGCCCGTACATGTAAGCCCAAGTTGCCGAGCCCTGGCGGGTTGTGCCAGTAGCCAGCAGCCTGTCCAACCCTGAGTCCGGACCAGATTAAAATCTCCCAGTAGGATCACATTTTCAGTGGAAAACTCAGCTATTTTAGCTGTGAATCAGGTTTAGCACGTGGAAGGAGGCTGGAGGTGGCAGGTAGAGGCCCACTATGACCCATGGAATACAGTGGATAAGTGCATGGATTATCACATATCTGCCCTCCGGATCCAGAGCCAGGTCAAGGAGTTTAAAAGGGAGTGTTTTGAGGACCAATATACTTACTCCCCTTGAAAAATTAGTACGTAGAATTGTAATGGTGACCTACCCAAGGCTTCTTTAAGCTAAAGGTTTTATTGCCTTAAGTCTCATGGAGCACACAGATATGGGGGCCATACGTTTTTTTTTTAAACTGGAACACGAGGGAACGCTTAATTGACGAATTTAGGCCTTGTGTGTTCCAGGAGAGTATTTTAAGAGAAGACATCATGTCTTAATGGAAACAAGCAAGAATGGAAAGGGGGATCAATCCTCATTGGACTGGACATCCGGATCTGGAAGGGGCAGAAGAAAGATTCAAATAAGCATGCAATGTCAGGCATAGCATCATCAATCAGTACTGTCAGATACACTAAAGCATTCAACTTAGAGCCTGTAACAATGGCCCAACACAAAGTGTAGCCTGGCAGGTCATAATGGCCAGCATCAGGGCACCAAAGGCTGCAGAGCTGGCCCGGATGGCGCCGTCAGGCGGGGGGTCAGTCTGTGTCTCCATGTTATGTGCCAAGCTGGTGGTAGGCCCGGTACAGGCAGGATACTCACAGTGGTCGCTGCGTTGTTCTTCTGGCTGACACGTTTGCCCTTGGGCATCGCCCGGCACTCCCGCAGAGAGTCTGGAGAAGAGTGGAGTGTAAATGGGCCGTCTACACCAGGATAGAGACAGGATCATAGGCCGAAGTCGGGAGCTCACCTAAAACACATCCGCTCCCAGCTACATCTTGGACACGCCCCCGAGGCATAACATCTTAACAGACAATCAACCACACAGGGGTTCAGCATAAGAACCATAACAAAAAGGTATGGGCTAGAGAAACCCGATCAAAGGACTTCAACTATCCACTGAGTGACCTAATGGGAAAAGGCAAGGTCCATATGGGTCACCAGAGCCTAAGGGCCATCAAACAGAGGCCCAGGTTGCAGGTGCACTGGTGAACAGCGGAGGGTAATGCTTGTGCTGAACTATTTAACACCTCCAGCACAGGTTAGGGTGAGCAATCTGTGGGAAAATACAGAAGAAAAGAAAAAGAAAAGTTTTGGAATCAAGCCATAGAGGGGCCTAAAAGCAGGAGGGTCCAAAGGCGACCAAAAACACAAACTCAGCAGCGAAGGAAAGAGAGAGAAGGGAGGAGACAAGGGAGAAAGGAATGAGAAGGGGAGAAGGGGGTAGAGAAAAAGTCCTGCGGGTGGGGGGAAAAAACAATTCGGTGCTCAGGAAAGGCCCAGGCTGTTGCGGATGCAGGGTGGGAAGAGCATAGGACCACCAAGGTGACCATACTTTGAATAATTTAGAGTGTGTATCGTTCAGAATACTTGATTTTTTCTCATTAATCATAAGGTCCGTTAGAGTGCTTTTCACCATAGCAAACGAAACAGAGGGCCTCTTCCAAGCTCTGGCTATTACCCTTTTGGCAGCTATGAACAAATAAGAAGCCAGTTTTTGTTGGTATGAAAGCAGGCCCTGGATAGGGCAATGCCGCAAAGTGGTTTTGGTTTCCCTGTGTATGGGTATATGGAACAAACAATGTACCAAACTTCTTTTTTAACCAAGAAGATAGATGGGCTGGAGTATGTAATGAACATATATCGCTACAACTATTTAAATAAGGCAAGGCCATTTTAAATTCTTGCTGCCAACGCTATAGTCAAAAGACAGCTACAGCGTGGGCCCTTATTGCCGGGTGGGCGTCCATAGATGTCCTCCCGAGCATGCGCTGTCTGCGCATCCATGCGGATCACTGAGTCTATGAGACTCGGCTGATCACAGATCGGAGCAAGTGGTCGATCCCATCCCCTTACCACGTGATCAGCTGTCAGCCAATGACAGCTGATCACGTGATGTAAACAGAAGATCGGTAATCTGTATATTTTTTTCCCTCATGCTGTCAGCATGAGGGAAAATAAAAACTGTTCACTGGCTTCTGTCAGAGGGACATCGGTCCCTCACACAGAGAGCCGCGGCTGCCTCATCTGTGACCACCAGTGGCACCTGTCAGTGCCACCTATCAGTACCCAGCATTGCCAGCAGAGAACAAAGAAGAAGCACACCGCTCCAGGCAGAATCAGGTGCAAGGTAGATCACAGGTGCAGACCTTGGCTCACCACCGTGGAAGACGAATAAAACAAGAAATTGGTCTCACACTGGAACTCCAACTTATCTTGATGTCATCTTTATTGTCAAAAGGATCAGACAGATACAGACAATAGTAGACGCGTTTCACAAACGATAGCTTGCTTGTTCACAACCACATACCAGTGCTCCACATGCCACCTATCAGTGCCCACAGTGCCACCTACCTTTGCCCACAAGTGCTATCAATGCCTACCAGTGCTGCCAATCAATGCCCATCAGTGCCTCATCATCAGTGCCACAGATCAGTGCTGCCAATCAGTGTCACCTATCAGTGCCCATCAGTGCCACCTATCAGTGCCGCTTATCAGTGCCACATATCAGTGCCCTTCAGTGCCACTTATCAGTCCCCTTCAATGCCGCCCAGCAGTGACTGAATACCACCAAAAGAAAGCTCTATTTGTGTGAAAAAAATGATAAAAATTTAATTTGGGTACAGTGTTGCATGACCGCGCAATTGTCATTCAAAGAGTGACAGTGCTGAAAGCTGAAAATTGGCCTGGGCAGGAAGGGGGTTTAAGTTAAGGTGACCAGATTTTTTAAATGAAATCCGGGGACATATTTTTTTTTACTAGTAATGGCGGCAATCAGCGACTCTCTGCCCGTCACCACTGCCACCCGCCTCACAGCCTTTCAAGTCTCACTCTCCAGGCCCCGGCTACTACTGGGTGGGGAGCGGAGGAAGATCACTCCGCCAGGGAAGGCAAGGAGATAAGCAGGCAAGCGGCTGGCCGGGACTTGAGCCAAGGCAGAAGAACATGCGAGCAGAGCTGGATGGGCACCCGAAACTGAAGAAATATTCCCTCCGCTCCGACCAGCACATGATCATCAGAAAGGGGCACAGATAGTGGAAAACGATACAACCCCCTAAGTTAGTAGGAGCGGCGGAGCAGGGGTGTGCAATTCAGAATTTATTTTTTAATTCTGAACTGACTGTCTATGAAGTTTCCCCAGCCCCTGTTCAAATCCCATCCGGGGACAAAACCGGGGACAGACTTGGTCCGGGGACAGTGTCCTCAATCAGGGGACTGTCCCCTGAAACCGGGGATGTCTGGTCACCCTAGTTTAAGTGCCCAGTATGCAAGTGGTTAAGAGACAAATATCTCATGGGTGGACAAATATCTCATGCCCATCGTTTCATTCCCCCTAACGCAAAAAAAAAAAGTCTGAACATCAAATAGAGGCACGAAGAGGAAGAAAGTAACCAGCTTTATGGAACAGGTCACTGCAGGTTTCTTTATTGCTTTTTCTACAGTGCCATGTGCTGGGCAGAAAGTCAGGCAAAGCATTTATTTTATACATTGGTGGTTCAGTGTTTTTTTAATTGTATGTAATTTTAGCAGACCTTAGATCTTGCAGCCCAGTATACAGACTTTCATGTAACACCCACTGTTCTTGCAGCTCCACTGAGTCAGAAAATGATGACATTTCATAAACTGTTCAACACTGTGTTGGAGATGTCCAGAGGAGGAGGGCTCCATGCTTCACGTATTGTGGTTTTGTTCAGGACAAAATCTGTTGTCCCATGTTGTCTCGTTTTATCTATCCCACAGAGACGACCTAGTATAGCCTTTTAAAATGCAGTGTCAATATCTATTTACTTAGATAGAACAAGGGCGAGGGAGAGTCAAGAAATTCTATCCAAGGGGTCCACACATCCCTAAACTTAGTGTGCTTATCATTCGCTAGAGCTATCATCTCTTCCATGCGCATGATGTTATTTATTTCCACTACCCATTCCCGAATTGATGGAGGATTTCCAATATCTTGGGATCAGCAGAAATCTTAATTTTCCCAATCTTAAAAGATTGGAATGACCCTGGGATCATGGATAGGAGGGCTCCTTCTGGGTTCTCTGGCCATACCCTGCCCGTGATCAAATGGATAAGTTGAAATATGGTCGACCAAAATGGTTTTATTGATGGGCACGACCACCACATATATAAATGTTTACCTCTTGACTCGCCACATCTATAACATAGATCTGATGTAGCTGTTTTTTTTTTAATAACGTCGCGCAGCGATACCATCTGGTTAGTATATTGTAGTTTCTTTCCTGTGAATGGGAAGCTAAAATGGACTTGAAAGTGAAGGTGAAAGCTTTATCCCAATCCTCCGGAGGCAGGCTCTTGCCCAATTCCCGCTCTCAGTCTCGAACGTAAAAGGGGCGATTGGGAAACACATGAAACAGTAGCGTACCATATATTTTAGATAAAACATACAAACATTTGGAGTCATAAAGACACAGCTCCTCAAACTGAGTCAGCTCCCCACTATGCCAGTCCTTTGGAAATATTGTAGCCAATGATCACTATTGGAATGAGGGAGGGAACTAAGTGTAGGGCTCTGCTCCCAATGACTGGGCGCTATGTTAAATTTAGTGGGTGTCTGAGCTAGTAGTTAGCGCAGACTCTGTAAATAATTATGCTAAATTAGCCTCTGTTCCGGCTATGGCTGTGTTGGAAAGCTTCCCACTGTTTGCCTGTAGGTGGCGTTACCACCCCAGGCCAATGTGGAAGACTGGCAGGCCAAAGTGGATTGGGTGCCTTTCCCCAGGAACAGTTCAGTGGGCATGGTCTATTCACTGAGCATGCTGGGGAAGGGTACTTAAGGGGCTGACGGCATCTTTTGGGGTCCTTCTTCCCCTCGCGGCCCTCCTGGCGTGAGGAGCGTGTGATTTTGGCCTCGGGACCATGTTGGTCTGAGGCTGCAACTCTACCAAGTAGGCCCAGTTATGCTGACTGGGGTCTACACTTTGAAGGTGATCCTGTGCTGTCCGTCCTGCGGGAGGAAGCCACTCAATGGATAGA
The DNA here is from genome assembly GCA_029206835.1 of Rana muscosa. Classification (NCBI taxonomy): domain Eukaryota; kingdom Metazoa; phylum Chordata; class Amphibia; order Anura; family Ranidae; genus Rana; species Rana muscosa. The sequence continues at coordinate 277,437,380 of CM055127.1, read as the reverse complement.
AAGAAATCCTGGACTGCCGCACTCCATAAAACGACGTCTATATTGGGTAGGTAAAATCCAAAAACAACCAAAGCTATACAGTCAAAATAAAGTGAACAACAGGAAAAAAATAGCTGACATGTTTCACATCGTGTGATGCTTACTCATAGCTGGGACAGAAGCCAAGCCAAGGGATTTGTAGTTTTTGGAGCGATATCATCCCTCACTTCATTTACCAGGAAGCCACTCAATGGAGGAAACCAGGGGAGGACCTGTCCTGGAAAAGACAGAGCGTAAGGCTGGTGTCTTGAGGAGGGCCTGGTATGTCTATTGGAGGATGCACCGTAGCTAAAGTTCACCTTGCAGTCTGCCAGGTCGGCTTAAAGGCTCTTTGACTGCTTGGCTGGAAGTTCGGGCGCTAAGTCCTGTGGCAGAGGATCCCGGATTATCCAAGTTTGTGCAGAACCAGTCTGTGGCAGAGACTGGTCCTGATCATTGTCAGTGCATCATTCCGGCTGCTAGGCCAGGTGAGAGGGGCCTATCCAGGTGAGCAATACCCACTCAAGGAGGAGTGGTGAATGACTTTATAGTTGGGAAGTTTTCCCCAGTGATCTGTACTGCGTACCTGAACCTACCCCTTTCTCTTCACCCTTCTACTATTCCTCATATGTTTTATGCAAAAGAAAATAAACCTAACAGCATAAGGTTTTACATCCTGTGTGGACATTGGAGCTCTTCCAGACTTTCTTCCCCTAGACAACAAACATTGAGGTAACGTGCAAGGCCCAAATTAAACCAGCAGCTCCTACGGGGGTGTGCTACACGTGGGGGCTCGTCCAGGATTTGCCATTACCTCTCGCAACTGTGAAAAGGATTTTTGCTTTATTGAAAGTCTACAAGAGGGTGTTGGACTGTGCTTTGAGCTGAAATCAAAGGGGTAAAGGTACAGATCACTTTTCTAACTGCGTGGGCCGTGGGCGGAGCCAGGAAAGAAAAGCCTGCGAGCTACGCGCAAAAGAACCTAAAGTGGAGGAGTTCCCACCAACTGCGTGAGACACGTGAGTGTGTTTGGCGCCAACGACCAGGAGTTGCCAGATCAAGTGAGTGGATCGGAAAGCAGCATGTCGCTATGTTAGTGGGCACCATCCAGGCCAGGGCCTAGAATGTTCCCAATGCCCGCCGCTGTGGGTGCTACGCCATCCGGAGCCTTGCTCACAGATACAGGGAACCAACTGAAGCCACGCGGGTGCTTCATACTGTACACAAGCCGAGATGTAGAGGCGCTGGGCATGCTGTGCCCTGGATGTGAAGGACTAGCTGTGCAGTTACGTCCATTTGCCCGGTGCCCATCCTGCGGGGAATACTTGTTTGAGGTGGAACAACCCACTGTGTTGCCCTGCGCCTATCGGATAGACTGGGATACAGGCACCGCTACGTTGGAAGATGTCGCCTTCGCCCCTGCGGTTCAGCCTGTGCGCACTACGTCTGCTGCAGAAAGTGAGTCTGAAAGAGATGTCGCTACCAACACAGAGGTACCAGCACACACCGCAGCGGATACCACATCCACAGCATGTGCTCCCGTCCCACCCGTGAAACGGAAGGTGGGGTACGTGAAGGCTTCCCGTGGCCGCGGTCGAGGCCTACCCCAGTGTTTACCGGAACCGGACCCCGTGAGCGATGATATTCCCGGGACATCCACGTCGGGAGCTGGTAAGAAATCTGGGGGAAAAGTGACAGGCACTTTGGTTAACTACTTGCCAGCAGAAGAGTTAGCAGACTCTGACTTAGACTCTTTGTTGGATGCTGGAGATGACTATTTGTTTGAGCCCATGCCTAGAGAATTGTTATGGAACAACATGGGAGATGTTATCTCAACACATAGCTGTTCAGAGTGGACAGCTATGGACTCCGGGGAAACTACCCCCAGGGAGGGAACCCCAGACATTGCTAAAGTGACTTTGCCTGTTAAAAGGACTGTTCCTAAACCTATCAAGTCTATGAAAAATAAGTCACCGGATTTGTGTGTGTTGCCCGGGACGGGGAGTTCTGGGACATTGCCTAGACTGGCCCGTCTACAACGAGTGCTAATGAAGAGGGTAGCCACGGAATACAGCCTGGAGTTTCCGTACGTGCCGAAGGAGGTAATGCAGGAGATTGAAGTTAATGGGGAACAATGGTGCAGTGAGGCCATCTGGGACTATTTGAAAGTGCCAAAGACATTTAGAAATCTGGACAAGCAAGGAAAACCTCTGACTTTGCTGGACCCCAGGTTTTACCTATGAGTATTTAAAGTAACTCTTTGTCTTTAATTCCATTTTTTTCTTTTGTGTAAGAAAGGAAAAAAAAAATTCAACTGAGAGAAGGATTTTTTTGTTGTGTTTACCTTCTCATCCTTACCATACTAACTGGAATTTGGGGAAGTTAGACAGTTAGGAATAGGGTTGCTGAGGACATCGGGATCAAGATGTCATCTGTTTCAGCCCCTGCTTAAAGAACTCTTGTGCGCTGTCTCTGACACTAGGTGGCAGTAGTCGATAGAGTAGGAAGAGACTTTTCTACATTTAACATATAATCTTTAAAAGTAAGATGGAAAGTTCCACCTCTAAAAGAGGTGTAGCTCTGCTTCTGTAGGAGTGTTTAGTATTGCTACAATTGTTTTGCCTTGTGTCTCTGTGTTTTGTTTTCTCTTTTAGGTAACCAGATTTTATTTCAAGACCTCCGGAGAATGGGGAGGGCTAGATAGTTAGTGATGGGTGGTAATGTGTAATGTATAATGATAGAAGGGAAGTAGAACAAAAGGGATTTTTATGGTGCGGAAATAGATCAATGAGAGAGAGTTTCTAAAAATATATAATTTTATTAGTACAAATTTAGACAAAAGGTATAAAACCAATCTTAGGTATATTGTACATATACTATATCATACACAAGTGGTGGTCATAATGCAAAAAGTTTGGATGAAATAAATGAAATTGCATGGAAACCCAACATGTTTCGCTTAAAACAGCTTCCTCAGGGGTTTGCGATGACCATCCATAAATGTCAAGTATGACTATACAAAGAAAAGGAAAAAAATATACAGTTACACATTGAAATACATTATACAGTATATTTGAGCAAATTAAATATAGACAAGGTCAGATTGCGAAGCTGGACCCCTCTCAATGCTACTTACCCGGCCGTCTGCACTGCCTACAAAGCACACACCAAGAGACGCAGGATCAAGAGCGACGGTCACCCAATGTTGAAACACGCGTGTAATGTATAATGTGTAATGTATAATGTGCGATTATTCTATTGGAAGCCGATGTCATTGTTATATCTTGTCTCTTTCCTTCCTCCCCTTCCCCATTCAGTTTTTTGGTTCAGGTACCAAAACCTTAGGCTTAAGGTGTTGTGTTTTTTTCTCAGACACTGGGGACAGTGTCTTATTGCAGCAGGGGGAGTATGTAGCGCCCTGCTCCCAATGACTGGGCGCTATGTTAAATTTAGTGGGTGTCTGAGTTGGTAGTTAGCTCAGACTCTGTAAATAATTATTCTAAATTAGCCTCTGTTCCGGCTATGGCTGTGTTGGAAAGCTTCCCACTGTTTGCCTGTAGGAGGCGTTACCACCCCAGGCCAATGTGGAAGACTGACAGGCCAAAGTGGATTGGGTGCCTTTCCCCGCGAACAGTTCAGTGGGCCTGGTCTACCCACTGAGCATGCTGGGGAAGAGTATTTAAGGGGCAGACGCCATCTTTTGGGGTCCTTCTTCCCCTCGCGGCACTCCTGGACTGTCCCCATCACTTCAAGGCGCAGGCGAGCAGGATAAAGCATGGCATATTTCAGATCAAGGTTTCTAAGCCTGCGCTTGACATCCATAAACTTGGCCCGTTGTTTCTGCAGCTCTGCCGAGAAGTCTGGAAACAGGGAAACCTTGGCATTATCCATTTTTAGGGCTGTAGGTTGTAATCGGGCTTGGCGCAGAATGGCAATTATTATACAGCGCCCCCTCAGCTAGAATGCAAATTAATCTGGCTATAGCTGACTCATTTAGACTCTTCAGGGGCACACGGCAGGGGTGCCCGCTTTCTCCCCTGCTGTTCGCCCTTGCTTTAGAACCACTGGCCATACATATAAGAGCTTCGCAAGACATCACAGGATTTTGTAGAGGTCCTAATCAGGAGGTGGTCTCTTTATATGCAGACGACACCTTGATCTACCTGGGTGACACTGGTCGCTCTTTGGAGAATGTGATGCAACTAATCGCAGGCTTCGGAGAGCTGTCGGGGTTTAGTATTAATTGGAACAAGTGGGTGCTTATGCCCTTAGACCCTCTGACTCGCCCCGTTCCTGTCTGTGCTCGGGATATTTTAATAGTGGAGGAATTCCGCTACCTGGGCACACAGGTGACCCCAGACCCAACCCAGTACCTGTTGCTGAATCTGGCACCATTGGTTCGTAAGCTCCGGGCTAAATGTATGGCGTGGACGAAGCTGCCTCTTCCGGTCACGGGGAGGGCTAATCTACTGAAAATTATCTGGGCCCCACAACTCCTTTATATGTTTCACAATGCTCCCATTTGGATACCCCATAGATGGTTCACCCAAATAGATTCCCAATTTAGAGACCTAATATGGGGCAATAAGTCAGCATGCATCAGCCTCTCCTTCCTTGCAACTGGCCAAGGATCAGGGCAGATTGGCAGTTCCTCATGCTCGATACTATTATGTGGCTTCCCAGTTACAGCATCTGGGTAATTGGGGTGGGGAGGATGCAGATGATTCCATACGTTCGTTATTGGTCCCTAGTGGATCAGAGCTGTCTGCACTGTCCCACCTAGATGCAGGTTTTACTCATCTATCTAATTCCCTCCCCACGATTCATCTATTAAATGCCCTTTAGAAATATACCAGATCCCTTCTGAAGATCAAGGGGGTGAGTTTGTTCACCCCCATATGGAGAAATAAATACTTTCCTGAACTCTTCAAGCTTAAAGATTTCCGTTCTTGGGAACTTGCAGGCATACATTTTATTACACAACTGTTCAGGGGTTCGATCCTTAAATCATTTTCTGATCTGGAGGAGGAATTTTCCCTCCACAGGTCTCAATTTTATAGATATCTGCAATTGAGGCATGCTGTCCAGGCTGAGTCTCGGATTTCTGATTTCAGGCTGCTGGCACATCCCTTGATGAATGTGGTATTCCTGGCTGAAGATAAGAAGGGAATGATCTCAGGGATCTATGCTAGACTTCTTGCTGCATCTCATGATGCCTCCAAACTTCCCTGCGAAAAGGGATGGGAAAAAGATTTGGGCCCCATAGATGGAGAAACCTGGGAATTGTGCCTTACCTCCGCTCCATTGATATCGGTTTCTGCGTCTCACAGACTATCTCATTTGTTTTTGCTTCATAGAGTATACAGGACTCCACTTCCTTTATATAAATGGGGTTGTCGGGATACGCCACTTTGTCCCAAGTGCTGCATACACGATGGAGATTTGCTACATATGATGTGGAAATGCCCGAAACTTTTTCGGTACTGGAAGTACATCCTATCCTCTATCTCACAGGTATACCAAATACCGATGCCGCAGGAACCCATTGTGTGCTTGCTTGGTGCGTTCTCGCCCCATGGACATACTGCAATACTTTGTCTCCTTTATATAGCCCGGAAGGCGATTGCGAGGCTTTGGATATCTCCGAGAGTACCAACGGGAGGGCAGTGGGTGGAGATGGTAAACAGCCAGTTGATACGTGAGAAACTTACCTATCAGCATAGGAGTGCCCTGAAGAAGTTCTACTCAATGTGGCAACCCTGGCTTGATAACCCTGGTCTGGGCCCTTCTCAACTTATCAAAGATAGACTCTTTGTCATAGAAATCCTGCCAGCTACAGGAGTACTGGACTTCCTGGTTTCCAATCTCGGGCACGTCCGCATGCGCGGGCACGCGCACGCGCTTAGCGGGGGCGCGCGCACGCTCCACAAAGCGCGCCAGAAGGGCTATTTAAACATGTCTGTGACAGACAGTCCCTGCTGTCTGCTCTACAGCGTGTAGTACTCAAAGAGACCTGATTCGTGGATTTACCTGCATCTGACCCGGCTTACCTTGACCCTTCCAGTTTCCTGCCTGCCTCTGACCCTCGGCTTGTTTTGACCACTCTTCTGCCTGATCCTTCAGTACCTTGTTGCTAGCCAGCTCTACCGACCCGGCTTGCCTGACCAATCTCTCCGTTGCTGTGTTCCTGGTTCCGGTCCAGTCTGCTTCATCGGTTCCAGTCCAGTTGCTGTGTTCCTGGTTCCAGTCCAGTCTGCTTCATCGGTTCCAGTCCAGTTGCTGTGTTCCTGGTTCCAGTTCAGCCTGCCATACTTCCTGGGTGCCTGGATCCGTCCCAGTCTTCAGACTCTACTCTACCTTGATCCATCCTGCCAGGCACTCGTACCCCTTCTACCTCCGTGCCTCCTGTCTTCACTACCAGGGGCCGCTGGTGGAAGCCGTAAGAGAGGCCTCCCTCTGCAGATCCGGGCTCGTCACCGTCAGGTACGTGACAGTAGCAAACAGCCATGTCTGAGCCCGGGCAGGGAGCCTCACCTATGGAGGAACTCTGTCGGCACCTGGCAGGTTTGTCTGAAGCAGTCAAGAGTCTTCAACAAGGCTACACCCGCCTGGAAGAGCAAGTGTGGGCCCTCTCCAATCCCTCTGCCATCCAAGAGGGGCCCCACGCCTCTGCTTCCACAGCCGGAACAAGTTCCTCACCCACAGTGGTCATGCTTCCTCCTGAACCTAAGGTTCCTACACCCAAAAGATTTTCCGGGGATCGGAGCAAGTTTAGGGCCTTCCGGAATTCGTGTGAAATGTACTTTGCCCTACAGCCCCGCACCTTTTCTCTAGAGGCCACCAAGGTGGGCTTTGTGGTCTCTTTGCTCGCTGGAGACCCTCAGAGCTGGGCCCACCCTCTCTTTGAACAGAAGGATGTATCACTAAACAATCTCGCTGCTTTTTTCGATGCCATGGCCCAGCTATACGAAGACCCCCAGCTCTCAGTAACCGCAGAAGCCGCCTTGCGATCCCTTCAACAAGGACGCAGACCAGCGGAGGACTATGTGGCAGAATTCAGGCGGTGGAGTGCGGATACCAATTGGAATGATGCCGCCCTCCGCCATCAGTTTCGCTTAGGACTTTCCGATTCCTTGAAGGACGAGCTTGCTAGAGTCTGTGTACCACAGACACTCAACCTGTTGATTGACCTAACCATCCAGATTGACCGACGTCTGAGGGAACGGAGGGCTGAGAGGACCACTGGCTTCTCCCGCCCAACCTGGATGCTTCCTCGGGCTCCTAGTCACCTGTACCCGGCTCCTGCTACTCCTCCAACCCCCACATCTGACACGCCTGAACCAATGCAGCTCGGGCTCCTTCGTCCATCCCTCGCTCCTGAAGAACGCCAGCGCCGCCGAATAAATAATTTGTGCCTGTACTGCGGGGAACCCGGACATTTCGTTAGAACCTGTCCCCTGAAGCTTCGTAAGTTTCTTTCAGTTTCTTCTAACATGACTAACCTACAAGCCAAAACCACATCTCACCTTGCCCTCTCTGTTTCATTACAGCTCCCAGGAAGGACTTTGCAAGTACCCACCATTATTGATTCTGGAGCATGCAGCTGCTTTATGGACTCAACCTTTGCCATTAAACACCAAATTCCCCTTCGTACCAAGACCCACGGACTTCGTGTCCATCTGGCTGATGGTTCCGTTATTAAGTCCGGACCTGTGATCCAGGAGACCACTCCTATACCCGTCACCATCTCTACCACCTCTGGAATCCACCAAGAATACTTATGTCTGGACATCATCTCTTCTCCGTTGTTTCCCTTGATCCTTGGTATGCCTTGGTTACAAGCCCACAATCCCACTATCAACTGGGCCACGGGAGTAGTTACCTTTCCTTCTTCCTATTGCCAGCAGTCCTGTGGCTCATACGAACCTCCTGGGCCGGCCTCTTTACTATGCATTGATACAGAAGATGGCACACGTCAATCCATCCCAGAAGTTTACCACGACTTTCTTGACGTATTTAGTAAACAAAGGGCAGAGACTCTACCGCCCCATCGGGCCTATGATTGCCCCATCGACCTACTTCCTGGAGCAAAGATTCCATTCGGTAGAATCTTCCCTTTAACGGAGGTAGAACAAGGGGCTTTAAAAAATTATGTTGATGAGAACTTGCAAAAGGGGTTCATCCGCCCTTCCACATCCCCAGCACAACCCTTCGACCTTGTGTGGATTACCGTGAACTGAATAAAATTACAGTAAAAAATCGCTACACTCTCCCCCTGGTACCAGAGCTATTTCAGAGACTAGGGACTGCCACCATCTTTACCAAACTTGATCTCCGCGGAGCCTACAACTTGATCCGTATTAAAGAAGGGGACGAATGGAAGACCACCTTCCGTACCAGGTATGGGCATTTTGAGTACTTGGTAATGCCATTCGGGTTGTGTAACGCCCCTGCCACTTTCCAGTATTTTATCAACGATGTTCTACGGGACTTCCTAGACCTCTTTGTCATTGTTTATCTCGATGATATATTAATCTTTTCTTCCTCCCTTGATTCTCATCGCAGACATGTCAAAAATGTGTTGGGTCGGCTCCGCCAGCATGGCCTGTATGCGAAGGCCGAAAAATGTGAGTTCGAGCAAGAGAGTATATCATTTCTGGGGTTAATCATTTCTAGCGAAGGCATCAAAATGGATCCTCAAAAGATTACCGCAATCCTGGACTGGCCAGAACCGGCGGACAAGAAGGGAATCCAACGTTTCGTTGGATTCGCCAACTTCTACCGCAAGTTCATCAGGGGGTTTTCAGCTATTATCGCACCCATTACCCAACTAACCAAACAATGAACACGTTTTCACTGGTCTCCTGAAGCCCAAAAAGCTTTTGAACGCCTGAAGGCCCTATTTACCTCTGCCTCTATCTTGAAACACCCAGACTCCTCACTGCCATTCGTACTTGAGGTAGACGCCTCCGAAATAGCGGTAGGAGCAATACTGTCCCAAAGACAGGGAATCAAAGCCTTGCTCCATCCAGTAGCCTTCTTCTCTCGCAAGCTATCTGCAGCGGAGAGGAACTACGACGTGGGGGATCGGAAGTTACTAGCGATCAAATCTGCACTGGAGGAATGGCGGTACCTGCTGGAGGGCGCGGCTCATCCGATTCTGATATTCACTGACCACAAGAACCTGGAGTACCTGAAGGCCGCGAGAAGATTGAATCCACGGCAAGCCAGGTGGGCACTCTTCTTCTCCCAGTTCTCTTTTCATGTTACTTATCGTCCTGGGGCCAAGAATATTAAGCCTGACGCCCTGTCTCGGATGTTCCACAAGTCCAAGGAGACTTCTCCGCCTGATACCATCCTTGCCCCCGGAAATTTCCTTCTTCTACAGGAGAACCTGTTCACTCAGATCAAACAAGCTTCCACTGGGCAGAGACAGTTCTCCGAGCCGGAATTGCAGGTTAAGGATGGACTATTGTGGTACCAAGACAGAATCTACGTACCTGAGGAATTGAGAGTAACCGCATTAGAACTCTGCCACGAACACGCCCTGGCCGGACATTTTGGCGTTGCCAAGACCACTGACCTGGTACAGCGCACCTTCTGGTAGCCTCGAGTACGTGAAGACTGTAGGAGGTTTGTAGATTCTTGTACAACTTGCACCCGAAACAAGGGTTCCAGATCCAAGGCCTGTGTCAGTGTACGTACCTTGCCGGGCGCGTCGGTGTGCGTTCGCGTGCGCCGATGCGCGCTGTGGTTTGGCATATTTCCGTCCGCGCTGGTACACTTCCTGGATCGCGGGCGCGCGTGCCTGTGCGCGCCGTGCGTGCGGGTGCATGTGCGCGCATTGCGGGCGCGTGCGCCGTGCGCGCGCCGGCGCACGCCGGTTTGCTTATTTAAACCCCTGGAACACTTCAGACCGGTGCTGTCTGATCTGCAGTCCCCTGTGTATCCTGCTCCTGTTGTTCGCCTGAAATCCGACCTTCTGACCACCCGGCTTGTTACTGGACTTTCCTTGCTATCTGCCTGCACCCGACCTCGGTCTGTCTTTGACCCTGAACTTGCCTACCCCGCTGTGCCTCATTGCCTGAACGTTGCCGAACCCTGCCTGTCTGACCGCCCCTTCTGCTTCTGCCCCGCTACGCTGCTCTATATACCTGCCTGCCTACCTGCCTGCCTGCAGCCTGCCTGGCTAGCTACCCTCCTGAACCCAGGATCCGGAGCCGCTCTCTTGGAACCGATCTCAGGCCCTCTTACCCTTCCGCACTCCCGTGCCTCCTGTCTGCACTACCAGGGGCCCGTGAGTCGGATCCGTACGGGTGACCTCTCTCTGCTCCAACGGACTCGCTGATCAGGTGCGTATCCCGCTGACAGTATCAGACAGCCATGTCCGAGTCCGAGCAGGGGAGGGATCCCATGGAGGAATTATGCCGACACCTGAACGGGCTGACGCAAGCCGTGAAAGACCTCCAAGCCGGCTATACCAGGTTGGAGGAAAGAGTTCAAGTCCTGTCCTCGCCTGCCAGCCCGCAAGGCACCACATCCACGGGATATCCGGCTACTCCCTCCGTCGTCATGCTTCCTCCGGAACCCAGGGTCCCTACACCCGAGAAGTTTGCGGGCAATCGCAGCAAATACCGAGCGTTCCGCAACACCTGCGAGCTTTTCTTCGCCCTACAACCCTGCCCCTTTTCTCTGGAAGCAACCAAAGTGGGCTTCGTCATCTCCCTACTGACCGACGAGCCGCAGGCCTGGGCTCACCGCCTTCTAGAGCAGAAAGATGCCTCCTTGGAGACCCTTGCCACGTTCTTTGCCGCGATGTCTCAACTCTATGAGGATCCGCAACAAGCGGCTACTGCAGAATCTGTTCTTCACTCTCTCCTGCAAGGTCGCAGAGCGGCCGAGGACTATGCGGCAGAATTCAAACGTTGGAGCTCTGACACAGAGTGGAATGACGCTGCTTTGCGCTACCAATTCCGGATGGGCCTGTCGGATCAGCTCAAGGACGAGCTAGCACGTGTCGGAGTTCCTCAAACCCTGGACAAGTTAATTGATCTGGCAATTCAGATCGACCGGCGCCTGAGAGAGCGTCGCTCCGAGAGGACCTCCAGTCAGTTCCAACCCACCTGGTTGCTCCCCAAGGTCTCAAACCCAGCCCGCCTTGCACCTCCGGCGCCCCCGTCTCCGGCGTTAGATGACCCAGAACCCATGCAACTGGGCTTACTGCGCCCATCACTCTCTCCCGAAGAACGCCAGCATAGGCGTAGTAACAATCTGTGCATGTACTGTGGTGAACCGGGACACTACGTGAGATCCTGTCCGGCTAAGATGCGTAAGTGCCTGCCTGTCTCTTCTACTTGTGCCTCTTTGTTGCCTAACCCAACTTCTCACTTGGCTCTCTCCATTTCTTTACAGCCCCCCGGAAGGACTTCCGCAATCCTAGTACCCGCCATAATTGACTCAGGGGCATGCAGCTGCTTTATCGATTTGACATTTGCTGCCAGTCATCACATCCCCCTGCGGCCAAAATCCCGGGGACTTGCAGTACATCTCGCTGACGGTTCTATTATCAAATCCGGCCCCGTCACTCAGGAAACCGTCCCTTTGATGGCCTCGGTGGCAACCCACCATCAGGAGTTCCTAAGTCTGGATGCCATCTCCTCTCCGCTATTCCCCGTCATTCTGGGGATGCCCTGGCTGCAAGCCCATAACCCCAACATTGACTGGGCTACAGGGAGAGTTAAATTCCTCTCAGATTATTGCCTGCAACACTGCCTGCAACAAGCCTCTACCGACCATCCTCACCTGCTCTGTCTGGGCACAGACCCTGACCTTCAGAAAACCATCCCTGAGCCCTACCATGATTTTCTGGACGTGTTCAGTAAGAAGGGAGCAGAAACCCTTCCTCCTCACAGACCATATGATTGCCCTATAGAACTTTTGCCTGGGACCGAAGTACCTTTTGGGAGGATCTTCCCGTTGACTGAGCAGGAGTTGGGCACCCTGAAAGTCTACATTGACGACAACCTAAAGAAAGGGTTCACCCGCCCGTCCACCTCACCTGCAGGTGCGGGCATCTTTTTCGTTGAAAAAAAGGACCATTCCCTACGCCCCTGTATTGATTATCGGCAGTTGAACAAGATCACCATTAAAAACCGCTATCCCTTATCTCTCGTGCCGGAACTGTTCCAGAGGCTGGGAACGGCGGTCATATTCACCAAGCTTGACCTCCGAGGAGCATACAACCTGATCCGCATTCGAGAGGGGGATGAGTGGAAGACGGCTTTCCGCACACGGTTCGGGCACTACGAGTACCTAGTTATGCCGTTCGGACTGTGTAACGCGCCGGCTACCTTTCAACATTTTGTCAATGACATCTTCCGTGATTACCTGGACTTGTACGTCATAGTTTACTTGGACGATATCTTAATATTCTCCTCCTCTGTAGACGACCATCGCAGGCATGTCCGGAATGTCCTTGTTCGGCTCAGACGACATGGGCTTTACGCCAAGCCAGAGAAATGTGAGTTCGAGCGGCAAAGTATCCAGTTTCTCGGTCTGATCATTTCAATTGAGGGCATTAAAATGGACCCCCAGAAGGTGTCGGCTATCCTGGACTGGCCTGCCCCCACAGATAAAAAAGGGGTCCAGCGCTTCATCGGATTCTCCAACTTCTACCGGAAAGTCATCAGAAGTTTCTCTGCAATTGTCGCCCCCCTTACCGAACTGACCAAACAAGGAAACCGCTTCTACTGGTCCCCTAGAGCCCAAGCCGCCTTTGACAAACTGAAGGAATTATTTGTCTCTGCCTCCATCTTGAAGCACCCTGACCCCGCATTACCTTTCGTCCTGGAAGTGGACGTGTCCGAAAATGCAGTGGGGGCCGTGCTATCTCAGCGTCAGGGGGCTAAAGCCTTACTTTTTCCAGTGGCCTTCTTCTCGCGCAAGCTTTCCACGGCGGAACATAACTATGATGTGGGTGACCGGGAACTCCTGGCTATCAAGGCCGCATTAGAAGAATGACGCTACCTGCTCGAGGGGGCGGCACACCCCATTTTGGTCTACACGGACCACAAGAACCTCGAGTACCTGAGAACAGCCAAGAGGTTGAAGCCAAGGCAGGCAAGGTGGGCACTTTTTTTCTCAAGGTTTTTGTTCCACATCACCTACAGGCCTGGCTCAAAAAACATTAAACCGGACGCACTGTCCCGAATGTTCAGCACTCCTGAAGAGAACTTACCTATTGACACCATCCTCCCTGCCGGGAACTTCCTGCTGCTTCAAGAAGACCTCATGCCCCGTATTAAGCGGGCGTCTGCTGGCTTGACCTCTCTTCCGGAGGACTGTGTCAGGGCACAAGATGGTCTGATCAGGCACGAGGGCAAAATTCTGGTCCCTGAGGGTCTTCGGATAGCTGTTCTGGAGCTGTGCCATGACCACAAGTTGGCCGGACATTTCGGTACCGTGAAAACGGCCGAGCTCATCAAGCGCACGTTCTGGTGGCCGCAGCTGGGTAGTGACTGCAAGAGATACGTGGACTCATGCAACACCTGCTCTCGGAACAAGAATAGCCGGATGAGGGCCTGGGGCCTATTAAAACCTCTACCTGTCCCTGAAAGGCCCTGGAAGATGGTGTCGATGGACTTCATAGTGGAGCTCCCTCTGTCCGAAGGGTTCTCCACGGTCTTCGTTGTCGTTGACAGGCTGTCCAAGATGGCTCATTTTTTACCCATGAAAGGTACACCTTCCGCCATGGAAACGGCGAGGGTTTTTATCAGGGAAATAGTGAGACTCCATGGAGTTCCGGCAAGTATTGTCTCAGACCGAGCGCTCAGTTCACCTCCAGATTTTGGAAGGCTCTTTGTGATTCCCTGGAAATCAAGTTGGCATTCTCTTCGGCATACCACCCCCAGACGAATGGCCAAACTGAGAGGACCAACCAAACATTAGAGCAATACCTCCGTTGTTTCTCCTCCTTTTCCCAGGATGATTGGGCCTCCCTACTCCCCATTGCTGAATTTGCTTACAACAACTCCCTGCACTCTGCCACTAAGCAAACCCCATTCTTTGCCAACTATGGATTCCATCCCTCCTTCTTGCCATGTACCATACCCGAATGCACTGTCCCTGCGGTGTCCGAAACAATGGATTTCTTCTTCTCCAATAACAAACTTCTACAGGAGACCATGTCCAAGACCCAGGAGTACAACAAGAGGATGTTTGATAGGAAAAGGAGAGGGGAACTCATTCTGGAGCCCGGCAACCAGGTGTGGTTATCCACAATTAACCTAAAGATGGCCTGCCCGTCCAGGAAATTGTGGTCCTAAGTTCATGGGACCTTTCTCTGTAAAAAGGAGGATCAACAATGTAGCATATGAGCTCGACCTACCTAATTCCCTGAAGGTCCATCCAGTCTTTCATGTGACCCTGTTAAAGCCGGTTGTCCCTAACCCCTTCGCTGGCCGTAACTTTGGCCCACTGGAACCTGTTCTGATCGACGGCGAGGAGGAGTTTGAGGTAGAGGCAATCCTGGACTGTAGGAAGAGACACAACCAGGTGCAATATCTGATTAAGTGGAGGGGTTACGGCCCAGAAGATAACTCTTGGGAACCCGAAAACGGCATACATGCGGAGGAACTCATGCAAGCTTTCAGGAGGTCTCACGCCACGAAGATCGCTCAATTGGGCATCCGGAGGCTGCCCTAAAGGGGGGGGCACTGTCAGTGTACGTACCTTGCCGGGCGCGTCGGTGTGCGTTCGCGTGCGCCGATGCACGCTGTGGTTTGGCATATTTCTGTCCACGCTGGTACACTTCCTGGATCGCGGGCGCGCGTGCCTGTGCGCGCCGGTGCGTGCGGGTGCATGTGCGCGCATTGCGGGCGCGTGCGCCGTGCGCGCGCCGGCGCACGCCGGTTTGCTTATTTAAACCCCTGGAACACTTCAGACCGGTGCTGTCTGATCTGCAGTCCCCTGTGTATCCTGCTCCTGTTGTTCGCCTGAAATCCGACCTTCTGACCACCCGGCTTGTTACTGGACTTTCCTTGCTATCTGCCTGCACCCGACCTCGGTCTGTCTTTGACCCTGAACTTGCCTACCCCGCTGTGCCTCATTGCCTGAACGTTGCCGAACCCTGCCTGTCTGACCGCCCCTTCTGCTTCTGCCCCGCTACGCTGCTCTATATACCTGCCTGCCTACCTGCCTGCCTGCAGCCTGCCTGGCTAGCTACCCTCCTGAACCCAGGATCCGGAGCCGCTCTCTTGGAACCGATCTCAGGCCCTCTTACCCTTCCGCACTCCCGTGCCTCCTGTCTGCACTACCAGGGGCCCGTGAGTCGGATCCGTATGGGTGACCTCTCTCTGCTCCAACGGACTCGCTGATCAGGTGCGTATCCCGCTGACAGCCTGGGGACTACTAAAACCCTTACCCGTTCCAGATAGGCCCTGGAGAATGTTGTCCATCGACTTCATTGTCGAGTTGCCCCCGGCTGAGAGCCATACCACCATCTTCGTTATAGTGGACCGTCTGTCGAGATGGCACACTTCATCCCTATGAAAGGGACTCCCTCAGCTCCTGAAACCGCACAGGTGTTCATCAGAGAAATAGTCAGACTCCACGGGGTACCAGCCAATATTGTTTCCGATCGCGGGGTTCAATTTACCTCTCGATTCTGGAGATCCCTTTGCAAAACCTTGAAGATCGAATTATCGTTTTCCTCTGCTTACCACCCACAGACCAACGGACAGACGGAGAGAACGAATCAGACGCTCGAGCAATACCTGCGATGCTTCTCCTCTTTTGCTCAGGACAACTGGATTTCCCTACTTCCGTTGGCCGAGTTTGCGTATAACAATTCCATTCACTCCGCTACCAGCCAGACTCCCTTCTTTGCAAACTATGGTTTTCTTCCTACATTTCTGCCTAATTCCCTTCCTGAGTGTCCTGTGCCTGCAG
Organism: Rana muscosa; assembly: GCA_029206835.1. Classification (NCBI taxonomy): domain Eukaryota; kingdom Metazoa; phylum Chordata; class Amphibia; order Anura; family Ranidae; genus Rana; species Rana muscosa. The sequence goes on along the minus strand of CM055127.1, from coordinate 277,421,414 downwards.
TCCAGGAAAAGTAAAAAAATTTCTCGGTCAATAACCAGCTTCTACAAGAGACCATGACCAAGACTCAAGAACGCAACAAGACAATCTATGACAAGAAGAGACGGGGTGAATTAGTGTTGGTACCCGGCGACCAAGTATGGCTATCTACCACAAACCTAAGAATGACATGCCCCTCTAAAAAACTGGGCCCCAAATTTTTAGGTCCATTCCCTGTTAAGAGGAAGATTAATGAAGTAGCTTATGAGTTGGAACTTCCTGACTCTCTTAGAATCCATCCAGTCTTTCATGTCTCTCTCCTGAAACCCACAGTCTCCAATCCGTTCCCAGATCGGAAGCCGGATCACCCTGATCCGATCATTATTGACGGTGAGCAGGAATTCGAAGTAGAAGCTATCATGGACTTCAGGAGACGAAATAACCAGAACCAATTCCTAATTAAATGGAAGGGCTACGGACCCGAGGAAAACTCATGGGAACCCGAGGAGAATATCCATGCCAGGAGCTTGGTACAGGCTTTCAAGAGGACTCACCCTGGAAGGTTCACCCGGCTGGGCATCCGGAGGCTGCCCCTTGGGGGGGGCAATGTCATAGAAATCCTGCCAGCTACAGGAGTCCTGGACTTCCTGGTTTCCAATCTCGGGCACGTCCGCGCGTGCGGGCACGGGCGCTCGCACGCACGCTCCACAAAGCGTGCCAGAAGGGCTATTTAAACATGTCTGTGACAGACAGTCCCTGCTGTCTGCTCTACAGCGTGTAGTACTCAAAGAGGACTGATTCGTGGATTTACCTGCATCTGACCCGGCTTACCTTGACCCTTCCAGTTTCCTGCCTGCCTCTGACCACCGGCTTGTTTTGACCACTCTTCTGCCTGATCCTCCAGTACCTTGTCGCCAGCCAGCTCTACCGACCCGGCTTGCCTGACCAATCTCTCCGTTGCTGTGTTCCTGGTTCCGGTCCAGTCTGCTTCATCGGTTCCAGTCCAGTTGCTGTGTTCCTGGTTCCAGTCCAGTCTGCTTCATCGGTTCCAGTCCAGTTGCTGTGTTCCTGGTTCCAGTTCAGCCTGCCATACTTCCTGGGTGCCTGGATCCGTCCCAGTCTTCAGACTCTACTCTACCTTGATCCATCCTGCCAGGCACTCGTACCCCTTCTACCTCCGTGCCTCCTGTCTTCACTACCAGGGGCCGCTGGTGGAAGCCGTAAGAGAGGCCTTCCTCTGCAGATCCGGGCTCGTCACCGTCAGATACGTGACACTCTTACTGATATAGGTACTTGGTTTATAATGCGTTTTCTGGGCCGAATTCAGGGGGGGGGGGGGAGAGAATGGGAGTATACATGGGAAGGAGAAGAGTTTAAGGGGGGAGGGGAAGGGAATGTCTGGTATATACTATTCTTGATTTTCTGTACTTGTAGTGGTGGGTCTCGGGAAGGGGCAAATGAGGCACGGTGGCTGATATTTCTCTGAAAAAAGTTTTCTATGGGGAAGTTTGCCCAATCCCAATGGTTTGGAGATGGGTATGTTTCTTCTTTGTATTTGTAATTTTTCTTTCTTATGCTGTGTAGCGCTACCCCCAGTTAAGAGAGCCGCTGGCTTGATTTTGGGCCCTGCACACAGCACCGCCAACCCCCGGAAATCTTACTCGACCCACTCTGGCACAGTTAGTCTAGGGTTAAACTTATATCACATTCAGTAATATTGTAAGGGGCAATCTCTTTTACAGTAAGACAACACACTGAGGCGAGAGATTAAATGCAACGGCTTTACTTTTATATCAAAAGCATAGGCAGAACAGAACACATGCAACTTGCTTACAGAGCCCTGTAGCAATAGATATAACACACAACAATGGCCCAGCGCGGTAACACACCGTGCGCAGCTATTATGGTGTGCGCGCCTTGTGGCACACTAAACAATATTCTATTTCCCCCTAGTCAGGCCTGACATAGAAGAAATCTCAGTCTTTTCACTCTATGATTTCTTCGCATGCAAACTTTCGCTGGTGCACTTGATGAGATAATATTTGTAATCCACAAGTAGGAAACTCTTGCTTGCAGCGCGGTGTCCAAAGAGGCTGAGCTCCGCCTCGCCTCCTCCTTAAATAACTCCTCCCATGAGTCTCTGCGGTGGCTAACTGCACTCTGGGTGCCGAACGGGGTTCTGGGTAACGTAGTCCCGGGGCCCTAAAGGAGACCCCGCTACAGCTGTTTTATGTTATATCAGTAATTGTTTATTATTTGAGCACTTGCAAACTGCATATAGCCTTTAGTCTCGGTCTCCATACTTTGCCATTTATACTGAGTACGCAGTTAAGGATGATGATTACTCACTAGTTATGTGCGCAGATATCGGTTAAATGTCTACTGAATGTCGTACCCACTGTATATGAGACTCAACTGATCGAAATCTGTATTTTGTGATTGATCCTGATATATGCCTAGAATGTACTTGTCTGTTATATGGTTTTCTCAATAAAACTTTATACTGATTTAAAAAAAAAACGCCTTTTCGGTGTCCACTGAGAGAAGGCATAAAGGAACTTTCCGAGACTGACAATGGGAAATAAGAGAAAGTATTTTGATAGTGTTATCCTGTTAGCTTCACGGGTGGGGATAAAACAAACTTGGTCTAAGTTGATTATTGAGGGAATGACCGTCTGAAGTCTATCTGCTAATATTTTAGCATAGATTTTAAAATCCACATTAATTAAAGAAATAGGACGATAGCTTGAACATTCAGACGGATCTTTCTGATCTTTATGTATAAGAGTGATATGGGCTTCCTGAGATTGTCGTGGGAAGAAGCATGTGTCTGAAATTGAATTAAAAGTATTATCAAGAATAGGGGCTAGAAAATGTTGAAATTGTTTATAGAATGCACTTGGGAAACTGTCTGGTCCTTGACTCTTACCAGAAGGTAACGCCATAATCGTTTTACTTATTTCTTCAGCAGAGAAGGGAGTATTCAATGTGTCAGTCTTATACTGGTTAATTTTGGGTAGGGCTGTTGACAAGATGTATTGAAGAAGCTTTTCATGTCCCTGCTTATTAGCAGTGGATGTACAAGGATAGAGAATGTTATAAAGAGTCAAGAAATACTCATAGAACATGCGTGCAATATCCTCAGATGATTGCACCAGCCCTCTCTTAGGGGAACAAAATTTAGGAATATATGTGCGTCCCCATTTTGTGCTAATTGATTTTGCTAATGGTCTACCTACCTTGTTGCCCCACTTGTACATGATTCTATGTGAGCAATCCTTATATCGGAAATATGCCTAATCGAGTATTTAATAAAGATCTTTGCGTTTACTTTCCAATTGCTTAAAAAGATCAACCTGAAGTGTATGTTTATGAGCAAGCTCCAAGGTATGAACTTCATGCAGAAGCCTTGTAATGTCCTTGTAGTGTTCTTTTTTCAATCGTGTACCCTCTGATATCATAGTCCCTCTTATAACACATTTTAAAGCCTCCCATTTAAATGGAAGTGCCGTTGTATCCTGTGTATGATCCATTAAGAATTGAGCGATTGTAAGTCTTACTGCCTTGCAAGTTTATCATTTTTTAAGAGGAAAATCAGTTTGTTGCTCAAGAAAGAGCAAAACAAGGTAGGACTTTGCAGGCAACACACAAAAATGGAATACAAAAAAAGTTTATTGAATCGCAAAATTATTTAACAAATATTAAAAAAGACCATACAATGTATATAGCAGTGGGGAGTCCCTTTGAACGTGTTCAGCATGAGGCTGACTCCCGGGGATGCTACTGTGTGACGTTCAACAGCCAGACCCTGTACGGTGATACATATATCACTGATTCGGCTGGGCTTTTTTTGCACTCGTATTGAAAGTGCTTACGAGAGGACTTTGTGGTGAATAGAAAGTCTTCTTTTTCCACACTAAGAACACCCCTGTTTTTGGGTATACCCCATTGGATGTAGCTGATCTGCTCAGCTATCTGTACTAGCTCTAAGTATCAGACCCCTCCATCTATGGATTATATTCCTGTGAGAATATCAGTGTTTGAACATTCTTTTGACCAGCAGACCACACGTACATTCGTTACCATACCACATATATGAATCGGTAACATTTGAACAACATTTTACTATCCGGATGTCCTTCTGAGATAGTGAGTGTAACGGGAAGGCCCGGGGAACTCAGAATCGCTTGGGAAGTATGAAATACCCTTGCGCCAGCTTCCCCAATGGCTCTTATGTGTCAATCACCCTGTGTCTCTATTAGGGGCACAGGGTGAATGAAAACCCCAATATGGTCTATGATGGCCATATTCAATGCTGTACATACATTTTATCTAGATTGGGTCTGTAATATTCATCCACCATATTCCCCAGGATACCTGCAAAGAACTCTCTACTGTTTGATTATGACCTCAACAGGTTAATTGGAAAGTGATGCCTTCATGATGTTGGGACACATACTGTCAGATGCTAATGTCATCACCCCCAGCCCCTGCCTTTTGTGTAATCATTGCTGTGAGGAATTAAGGTGTTTTGCATTCTATTGTTCATTGTGACTGGGGAAGGTCTCGTGTGAATAGAAGTAATTAGCGCTATACTTGTGTGTATTGTAAAGGCAGACTGGGATTTACAATATAAAGGGATTTAAGATGTAAAGGGGTTAGAACCTGTTGTCTCCTGACAGACCGTCTGCCAAACACTTTGTGAGAAGATGTGTATTGGGGATCGTTATATTCTATTGTGTGGGATCTTTTGAAGCCTAGCAGACGTCAGGATGAGGTGTTGAGTTTTGGGATGTGTGGGTGGAGCTGGGCCCTTGTTCATGTTAAATCATGTGCCTTGAATTGTGTATAAAGTTACAATGTTTCTCAATAATAAATTCATTCCTACTACAGAAGAGACAGAGTGCGTCTCGTCTTCTTCCAGAGGGGTCGGCTCCTATAGGAAAGGGTCGTTTAGCTGTGGATATTGGTAGCGAGTGGATGTGTGTCTAGGAGAGGGAACATCGTAAACGGCGTTGAACCGCCTTGAGATTGGGGTGCCGTTACAGCCGTTACAGTGAGATTTGTCCCAAGTGTGTATAAAAACCGTCCCCCTGTTTCTTGTCCATTCTGACGAAGCCTCACGGCGAAACGCGTAGACGTTCAAAGGGACCCCCCACTGCTATATACATTGTATGGTCTTTTTTAATATTTGTTAAATAATTTTGCGATTCAATAAACTTTTTTTGTATTCAATTTTTGTGTGTTGCCTGCAAAGTCCTACCTTGTTTTGCTCTTTCTTGAACAACAAACCAATTTTCCTCAATATATGGATGTGGCAATGTGAGTGCTCTTTCCTCCCCCTCCCCCTTTTGTATACTTTATTTTTTAAGAGAGTTTCATTCACTCTCCAAGATGCTATTGATCTTGGAAAGTGTGGTAAGTTAATTGCAAAAAAAAGCAGAAAATGATCCGGCCAGATTTGAGATCCAATCAATACACCTGGTTGCCAACCGAGCAAATTATGTGAAAGAAAGAATAAGTCAATCTTACTATAAGTAGCATGTATTCGAGAATGGCATGTGTAATCGTGTTCAGTGGGATGGAGCACCTGCCACACATCTACTAGTTGAAGTAATATTAAATTATTTTGCCTTTAGCCAGGTGATCTAGTTTACGTAGAAGCCTAAGCAGAATGGGGATCTGTCCCTGATTAGGGGCATAGACATTAATCAACGTAAACGGCATGTTATTAATTTTAAATTTAAGAATAAGAAATCTTCCCCCAGGGTTGCTTACCTCTTGAACGTCCGAGACTGGGAGCGAATTATGAAAGCCTATAGCCACACCTCTTGATTTGCTTACTGGATTGTTACTGAAGTACCACTGAGCAAAGTGACGAGTATGCATCGGCATAGGATTTGTGATTGTTTATGTGGGCTATTAAATCCTCTTACATTGGGGCGTGACCAAGATGGCGACCAGGACAGATGTCTAGGTGCACAGCTCCGCAGCCACAGGGTAGATTTATCCTAATTACCCATCCTGGGCACATCTAATCCTGCCAGCGACCCCTTTTGTCATCTCCAGCAGATGATGACAAGACGGAGAAAATATGCAACTGGAAATGTGCCTCATGAGAAAGGACTACGATAAAATTTGCGGCCGGATGGATGAGGCGGAGCGCCGGGTGAGCGCCACGGAGGACTCAGTGTGGGATCATTGGGCCACCCTGCACTCCATCCAAGTGAGGCTGGAACACCTTGAATCCCATGCTGAAGATGCCGAAAACCGGAAAAGGCGCAATAGTCTTCGGATCGTCGGCTTGCCGGAGGATGTGAAGGGCTCCGACACCCCAGCCTATACCGAGCGCCTCCTCCGTACGCCCTTCCCGCAAGCGGCCTTCTCGCCTCACTTTGTGGTGGAGAGGGCCCACAGAATTCCGCCTACCCGCAGACCTCCGGGGACGCCTCCCCGCACCTTTATCTGCAGATTAATGAACTTTAGGGACCGCAATCTGATCCTTAGAGAGGCCAGGAAGATGGACGCTATTCGTCATGAAGCCCCGCGACTGATGTTCTTCCCGGACTTCTCGGTGGACACACAAAGGCTCCGCAAGTCTTTTGATGCGGTCAAGCAGTCCCTCCGCTCCCGGAACATTAAGTACAGCATGCTCTTTTTTCCTGCCTGCCTGAGAGTGGTTGACTGGGAATCAACCCACTTCTTTACCTCTGCCCCGGGCCTGACCGCCTGTTTCCCGGGCTCCTGTTGGCATGGCCCTGCGAGACTTCTCCGAATTGTGAACTAGGGGTGGCTGGCATGGGGGGAGGGGGAAGCTAGGGGTCCCGGGATGGTCAGATACCCTACTCCCCGGCCCTGTGGGGCCTTTGCTCTGCCGGGTCCCCATGAACTCCGGGGGTCTCTTTGATGCTGCCATCCTGTCTGACATTCCTTCCCTACTCCCCTCCCAGTGTGACACTCTCCCCCCTCCTGTGGTATACATGGCGGAAGCCTCTGCCCCTGCAGGCCTGTGGAACTGATTTCCTCATCAAGCCCTGTATTGCCACCTGGCAGATGCCCCCCCCCCCCCCTCGCTCAGAGTGTGGTCTGCCTGCAGATTGTTCGGACAGAGACTCAGTTCATCCTGGTTCCAGGAGAGCCCGCTACAGAGAGTGACTGACCTAGCAGGCACCGTCTAGGGTCCACATACATCCAGCAAACTGTTCATTCCACTGGGGACCCATGGAAGTTCAATTGCTCACTACTGATTCACTAATGACTAAGTTTGTGCCCCTGACTTTGGTCGGGTGAACCTGTACCAGCACGCTCTGTCCCGCTAGCAGCGTCTCTGCAGTGTACCTCAGCGCCTTGTGCTTGGGGTGAAATCGCCTACTTGTCTGTTGTTCATGACCCTGAGTGGTTGATAACCATGTTTGATTCAGGGATCCAAATGCATCACGGTTGGGGTGGTTGCATGGGGTGGTTGCATGGGGTGGTTGCATGGGGTGGTTGCATAGGGTGGGGGGGGGTTGTGGTTCATGTGTTAATGTTGTTCTGGTTCTTTGTTTTAGTTGTATGGTTGATTACTGAAGGAATATTTGATTTTTGTAAAGAGCAGGACTTGCGTGTGGGAAGGCGGACACAGTCTAATCCTTTAGGGTGGCCATACCCCCCACTGACCCTCGCTCGGGGCTCGGCTGGGGGGATGGGCTCCCCATATTATGTTTCATTTCCCTGACATGGCGCCGCTGACGTTAGTATCATGGAATGTCGGGGGGAAGAACTCACCTATTAAGAGGTTTTCAAATTTCTTAAAGATTACAACCCGCATATCTGCTTACTCCAAGAGACGCATTTGGTAGGGGGCAGGATCCTCTGCCTCAAGAAGCCGTGGGTGGGGCATTATTACCACTCCACATACACCTCCAGTGCCCAAAGAGTTAGCATTCTCATACGCAAGTCCCTGACTTTTGTTTTACTAGACTTGAAATTGGATCCTGAGGGTCGGTATGTGGTGTTACATGCAACAGTAGACGGCCTCCCTATAGTGCTGGTGGGCTTGTATATCCCTCCCCCTGTCACGGTGGGACTCCTCACTAAGATAGCACAGCTAGTGGCTGAATTTCCGGCCGCTGCGGTCGTTTTAGCTGGGGACTTCAACATGGTCCCCTGTCCAAATCTAGACAAACTGGCTCAGGATCTGGCCTTAGACTCTCCACTTTCCCGCTGGGCCTCAATGCTAGGTCTTACTGATGTGTGGCGGTGGAAACACCCTCGGACCAGGGGGTTTATGTGCAACTCAGCCACGTATTTGGCAATGTCCCGTATTGACCTTATTTATGTCAGCAGCCCCGTCCTGGCCAGAGTGAGGGAGGTGACTGCCCTTTCCAGAGGTATCTCGGACCACCCTCCCATCTTACTGCAGCTGCAGATTACTGCGACTCTGGCTAACTGCCCCTGGAGGCTCTCCAGGTACTGGGTAACGGATGAACGGGTACAGGTAGACTCGGCCATAGTGTGGTTTTGGTCTTCTGACCCCCCTCCACATAAATCCTCCACTAGCTGGGAAGGTTTTAAGACTCATATCAGGGGGCAATACCAAAGTGCCATTGGCTCGGCCCGTAAGTCCTCCTGTGACTCTTTGCTCCAGGCTGAATCCTGTGCCCAGACACTGGAGGCCCAGTATGCAGCGACCGGAGAAGAGAGCCACAGGTTGGCCCTCTCTGCAGCACTAAGGGAGGTTCAGCTACTCAGGGTCTCGGCTGCCAAAAAACAATTGCTCTACAAGTCACAAAGGATCTTTGAGCAGGGTGAGAGGACCGGGCGCATGCTGGCCTGGCTCTCCAGGGAACAGATGGTATCCACTCCGGTGGCTAATGTTAGGGACAGCACAGGGAGACTTTAAACAGATCCAGACGAGATTAACTCATGTTTTGCCTCCTATTATACTGATCTTTATTCTTCCAGAGCCAGGTATTCCGTGGCTGAACTCCAGTCTTACCTTGACACTATTGACCTTCCCATGCTCACAGCAGAGGCCCGGTCGAGCCTGGATGACCCGTTTACTCTGAAAGAGAATTGGAACGCAAATTTTTCAAGACGCATAGTGAATCATTGGCCTCTGCGCTGGGAGAGGTCCTCCAGACCTCGATCAGGGACTCTCAATTGCCGCCCTCAATGTTGAGAGCAATTATAGTGGTTATCCCCAAGCCGGGAGGGACCCCGAACTCTGCTCCTCATACAGACCCATCTCCTTGCTTAATGTTGATGCTAAGATCCTTACCAAGATCTTGGCTAATCAACTTAACGGAGTTATACTGTCCTTGGTGCATGGAGATCAGACGTGCTTTATGCCCGGGAAGGGTACTGATATTGAGACGGTTGTTCATGGTCATCGATCGGGTGGCTGGGGGGGAGGGGGCAGAGGTGATTGCCTCCCTGGATTCCGAAAAAGCCTTTGACTTGGTGGAGTAGGAATACCTGTGGTCAGTGCTGCATAAATTTGGGTTCGGACCGGTCTTCATATCGTGGTTACAGCTACTGTACTCTAACCCGACGGCCAGGGTCCCTACCGGTGGTATTCTGTCTGCAGCCTTCCCACTCCACCGGGGCACTAGACAGGGCTACCCCCTCTCTTCCACCCTCTTCGCCCTGTCTATCGAGCCATTGGCCGTGATGATACAATCCTCCGATAGAATGGCTGGCATCCCGGTGCCACCCCTGGTAGAAAAGATCTCCATGTACGCGGACGACACCCTTCTGTATCTTGGCGACCCCCATGCTTCCTTGGCGGCGGCCCTTGAGATTTTCGAGGGGTTTGGCAGGTTCTCGGGCATTAAAATTATTTGGGACAAATCGGTGCTCTTTCCTCTACGCCCAATGGCCCCTCCACCTAGCCTACCGGCCCCCCTTCAATGGGTCGACAAATTTAAATATTTGAGTATATATGTCCAGAGACACCTGCTGGACTACTTGAAAACCAATGTGCACCCGATTTTGAAAAACTTTCTCCAAAAATGCACTACATGGAAGACCCTGCAGCTTACACCGGAGGGTAGGATAAATTTAATAAAGATGTCCTTCCTCCCTAAGTTCCTTTATGCATTTAGGCACACCCCTGTTAGTATATCTAACTCCTTTTTTACTAAACTGGACCAGGCTATTGGGACATTTGTGTGGCAGGGGGTGGTCCCCAGAGTGGCTAGAGCCACGCTCCAGCTCTCGCTATCGGGGGGGGGCTTGGCACTACCTAATTTTAGGAAATATTACTGGGCGGCAGTCCTGGTCTCCGTGAGGTGGTGGTTCATGCAAGGCCGATCCAATCCCGCTGTGAACCAGCAATATTAGGTTCCTATGCAGAACTCAGCAACCTAGTGTATCGAGGGTTTCGTTCTAACATACACATCACCCCCCTTATGAGAACCACCGTTGGATTGTGGAGACAGGTCTCTGATGAGGCCCCGGACCTATTCTTCCTATACTCCCTTATGGAGTAACCCGGGGCTGCCCCACCTGAGGACCGTGCCCGACCCGCAGGTATGGGCCAGGCACGGAATAAAAACTCTCCGGAATATTATGCCTGGGGGCCGTCTCCTCCCCTTTAATGAACTAAAGAGTAAATTCTCACTCCCTCCATGGATGTATTTCCGGTTTATGCAGCTTTGACATGCACTTAGGGCCCAGTTTCCAGAGACGGTCACCTTAGCCCCACATTCGGTTGAACGGCTCCTCACGGCCAGCAACATAGACAGAACACTATCCTCCATATACTTTAGACTCACCTGTGCTGGCAGTAACGAAGCTGACAGGGCATTCAATGCCTGGCAGAGAGATATACCGAGTCTGACAGAGAAAGATTGGTCCGAGAGCCTCCAACAATACATCCCCCTTATGATAGCAGCCAAAAATCGGTTCATTCAGATAAAATTTCTTCATAGGGTGTACTATACGCCACAACGACTGTCGGTCATCTATCGCACGACTGACGACCGCTGTAGAGGGGGGCATAGGCAACTTTATACACATGGTTTGGGACTGTCCCCAAATACAGACGTTCTGGCAGGCCGTGGCTGCTGACATCAGATTAATCAGTGGGATACCCATCAAACTTGATCCCCTGATCCTTCTTTTGGGTGTAACTGATAATCTACCTACCAACACACATACCAAACTCTTTATCTTTTACTGCACATACTACACTAGGAAAACTATTTTGCTTAACTGGAAGGCACCTGAGCCATCCCGGATTTCTGCATGGAAAAAGCTGGTGAATGTCACCCTCCCATTATACAAGCTGACATATATGGGTCGCAACTGTCCTAAAAAGTTTCAGAAAATATGGTCGAAATGGGTGGAGGCAACACACCTCACGGTGTCGATTGAAGATAAAAGTCAATGCACTAGCTCCTCTCCTCCCCCCCCCCACATCTCTTGCCCTCCTTGACCCCCCCCCAAGTCTCTGTTGATTTGTACTACAATTAAACCTCCCCTCCAAGGTGAGTGGGTGAATAGGTAGTCCTGATATCTATATGCACGCATGCCCTCTGTTTAGATTGTTTAGATTTACTGATTCTAATGTAGGATTTGAACTGTCTGATGATATACCTCCCGGTTGCTTTCTGTTAGATGACTCACTTTATACTCATGTACTGTCTACAGCTATTCACATGTAAACTGATGTTTTTTCTCCAATAAAAATTCCTTCTGTTAAAATCCTCTTACATTGAGGGATCCAAATTTTAACATAAACATTCTAACAGGTTTATCATCTTAAGTGTCATGTGGACAAGATCATTTCCATTGGGGGCCATAGAGCAATAAATAAAAAAAAGATACAAAAACTTTAAAAAATAAATAAAAAAGAGAAATAAAAAGAGAAAAAGAGAAAAAATAATAGAGAAAAGGAAGAAAAAAGTGAGCCCAGCTGTATCTGGACGCAACAAAAAGAGTGTGTCTCATTTGACACTCTACTCGCCTACCCTAGGTGAAAACCTTTTTGGGGCAAGAGCCTGTTGGTGGCTCTAATCCCACTCCTGCTTGTAGATATTTATGAAGGGGGCAAGAGAAAGAAAAAAAAAATGGGAACACTCTAAACACCCACCCCTCTCTGGGGGTTTCATCTAGCGCATTGTATATGCCCATAGAAGTGTGCCCACAGACCCACAAGGAGGATATAAATCCCCTACTAAAAAAAATATATATATATTTAAGGGACTATTGGCCTGGGGAAACCGGGAAAAAACCACATACAACGTACTAGTCCCTTTGTATGCGATAAAGCAAACTAAGTATTATTCTATATAATGGTCTCAAGCTTCTAGACCAATTTCTAATCGCATAAAAAAAAAAAATCAGGGGGAGCGTTTCCACTTCTATTTTAGCTAATCCTTTATAATTCCTGTAACGAGCCCCTTTGCTCGCTCGGCTCCACTCTCCCGACACTCCTCTGCTCTCTTGGATCATCCGGTGCTCCAGGATTCAAACTACCGCTATGTGCCATTCTAATCCATTTGTGGTCGGTCAGAACAAACACCAGGCAGGCTGTATGTAAGTTCAACCAAGAGAGCCTTTTATTATGACCAAAATCAAGTCTTATATACAGAAACAGAGGGGGTAACCAGAACATAAATTAACATGCTAATTAACTAAGTTCTTTAGACAGCCCAGGTGACTCCTAGATATGACCTTTTCAGGGTAGACATCCCGTCTCCGGTCTCACCTGCTAATACACATTCCTAAGTGTAAACATCACACATTTTAACAGGATCAAATTAGCACAGAGGACAGACAGATGGCTGGAGGTGATTGCATTCGCATATCCTTAGAGTAAAGGTGTGAAAATCCCAACAGTATGAATTAGTCACTCTAATATGGCATATACAGGGTCCCCAGAGTCTGTGTGTCTTGGGGGGACATGGACCTGAATCCAAAGTAACACCCCCCCAAGGGTCCCCAGGCATACAGCTCACAAATAGCACCGTTCCCCCAAATGCCAGGGCCCATGGTCGCAGGGCAAGAGGCTTGCATTCAGTCCCCTCCAAAAGCCCCTGTCCCGGCCAGGTCCGTCACAATTCCATCATGCATAACTATTGCTTTTGAGCAAATCTTTACAAAACAATGAACAATCCCCATCGCTCTAAGGCAACACTCCACCCAGTGAACCACTATCAACCTCTCATGACACCACACATATATCATAACACTTGCCCCACTCCTTTAATATGTGCTTAAACACCCTGTTAACCATAAAAAAACCTGCAGATTATATTCAGTTCCTGCATACATTATTCAAAAATGGTATAATAAGAAAAAAAAAAGGAGAAAAAAAGTCATATTTGTACTCAACACGGCTATGCAGACTGAGCTTGTCCTAGAACTTCAGAATCGCTGTACGAGTTACTTATAGATCTGTTTAACCCTATTAACGGGAGGCGGCCACTCTCAGATGGTTTTGGAGACTTCCCAGAGGAAGTACGTGCTGGTTGCCACGGTTCCCATTCTGGAACAGCTGGCAATGTCAACATCGGAGGTTCTGGCCAGAGATCCAATTCCACCGCTGGCAGACCTAAATTTGTGATGAAAATTGGAAGTATAGGAGCATTACGGGGTAACTTAGCAGATGGATTAAGATAGCCTGGGATTCTATGTATCCGATCGATATCAATTGAATCCTTGTCCGTGTTGCCTAATATTGAATTGACTATACTAGTAGCTGTAGATAGCAACCTATCTGATTGTATTGACTCTGGTAAACCCCTATTGTGGATGTTATTTCGCCGATGTCAGTTTTCCAGGTCATCGATACGGGTCCATAGAGCTTGAATCTGTGTGCGATGTGCAGAAATTGCTATTTAGTGATTATCTTGCACAGACTGAATTGGTGAGACAACTTTTGTGATTCTTGTTATCCGTTTGCCTGTACCTCTTCCAGTTGACCTACCCGGCTTGTCCCTGACTATTCCCGCCATCTGCCTGCATCAATCCCCGGCTGGTCTCTAACTACGCTCCTGCCTGCTCCTTCTGCTACCTCGCTGCCAGCCTATTGCCGAACCTGCCTGCACCCGACCTTGCTTCTGTATCCACGTCTGTTCTGGACTTGTTCCCCAGTGTCTTTAGCCAGCCTGCCTGCACCTGCCTGAGCTCAAGTCCACACTGATATCATTCCTGCTAGCTGCTGTATCCATGCTCCAGCCTGTGGCCTCCAAGTACCAGCCTACTCCAGTCTCCAGCCTGAAAGCTGTTCCTGGTTATCCTGCTGTGTTGGTGTTCCTCTACAGCTCTACCATCAGTTCCAGGTTAAGATCCACTGCTAGCAACTCTGCCAGGCACTCGTGCAACTTTGCACTCCCGCGCCTTCTATTTACTTCACCAGGGGCCTTGAGTCAGAGGTGTAAGAGAGGTGTTCCTCTGCACATCAGACTCTACCACCAGGTACGTGACAAAAAGTAAAGCAAACTATTCATAGTCCTGGTATCAAGAAACTATACAACAGGCTCACCGCCAGACGCTTGGTCCCACACTGGGTTTAGGGTTCCCGCTTGTTTCAGGGTGCCGCAAAGGCTGCAGCAGTTCAGCAACAGAAGCCTACGTTTCCAGAGAATTCACACTTGCTCACAGCTTTTGAACCACTCTACTCTGTTTCAGACCCCTTTCACACTGGGGCGCTTTTCAGGCGTTTTAGTGCAAAAATAGCTCCTGTAAAGCGGCTCTCAAGCCCCCCCCCCCCCGTGTGAAAGTCCAAGTGCTTATATATATTGAGATTCTGTTTATCCAACCACTGTATATTTGTAGTTCCTATATACTTAAACCTTGCTCATTGTAGAGCAACCTGATGCTGAATAACAACATCATATACACAACCTAATCACTTTACTATCCTTGTTTCTTGCACATATTTCTGTGCTATATTCCTGACTATTCCATGACTTCTTTGCATTCATTTGATATGTTTACAAAAAAAATCTATAACATTTTTTTATTGAACCATAAACCAATCAAATCATAAGCTTGTCTATCTGTATTCAGCAATTCAAGATGAATTTGTTGTCAACAATCATGCTGAGCATTCATCAAGGACGCCTGAATGCTTTCTGTAGAGTTGAAAGAAGCTTATTTGCAAGTCCTATGTATTTTATCCATACTTTTATTTTAGGTTTATAGATATTTTCAAATATTCTGTGGCAGTATGCAGTTCAGTTGTTTAAGTGGGAATTAGGGTATAAACGAATTGTCATATCAGGATTAAGTCAGAAAGGAATTTTTTCCCCATTGAGTCATAAATGGGCAGGAATGTCTCCAGGAATTTTTCTGTCTACCTCTGCTTTTGCAAAGCACAGATTTCTAAAGCAGACTTTATGGAACCCCACATAACGGTGAATTAGTCCAAATGGCTAAATCTTATTTGGAGCTCCCTCTAGGACTAAACTAGGAGTCATGGTGATTGCAAACAAAAAAAGTGTAACTGCTGTTCTACTTATTGCTATATAAAGATATTCATTTTTAAAATTATAGCCTTATGAACATGTCCATATATTATTTCTACATTACAAACACAAAAAGTCTCAGGAATCTTAAAGGGGTGCCAGTCTAGCACAGCTGCTTTGTGTTTAAATGGAAGTGGCGATTATGGGCTCAGTTTTACACTTTTAAAATATAAAGTCCTGCCCAAATACAGACACCCCAAACACCTTGTCACCTACAGTGCATTCAAAAAGTAATGCTGCCACCACCATGTTTCATAGTGGGGATGGTGTGTTCAGGGTGATGTGCAGTGTTAGTTTTCAGCCACACATAGTATTTTGCTTTTAGGCCAAAAAGTTAAAATTTGGTCTCATCTGACCAAAGCACCTCCTTCTGTGTCCCTCACATGGCTTCTTACAAACTGCAAACGGGACGTCTTATGGCTTTCTTTCAACAATGGCTTTCTTCTTGCCACTCTTCCATAAAGGCCAGCTTTGTGGAGTGCATGACTAACAGTTGTCCTGTGGACAGATTCTCCCACCTGAGCTGTGGAACTCTGCAGCTCCTCCAGAGTTACCATGCGTCTCTTGGCTGCTTCTCTGATTAATGCTCTCCTTGCCTGGCCTGTCAGTTTAGGTGGATGGCCATATCTTGATAGGTTTTCAGTTGTGCCATACGCTTTACATTTTCAGATGATGGATTGAACAATGCTCCGTGGGATGTTCAAAGCCTGGGATATTTTTCTTTAACCTAACTCTGCTTTAAACTTCTCCACAACTTTATCCCTGACCTGTCTGGTGTGTTTCTTGGCCTTTATGATGCTGTTTGTTCACTAAGGTTCTCTAACAAACCTCTGAGGGCTTTACAGAACAGCTGTATTTATACTGAGATTAAATTACACACAGGCAGACTCTAATTTACTAATTAGGTGACTTCTGAAGGCAATTGGTTCCACTAGATTTTAGATAGGGGTATCAGATTAAAGGGGGCTGAATACAAATGCACTCTACACTTTTCAGATATTTATTTGTAAAAAAAAATGAAAACCATTTATCATTTTCCTTCCACTTCTCAATTATGTGCCACTTTGTGTTGGTCTATCACATAAAATCCCAATAAAATCCATTAATGTTTTGTGTTGTAACATGACAAAATGTGAAAAATTTCAAGGGGTATAGATACTTTTTCAAGGCAATGTACATCATGTAACCTCCTATGCCAACATAATATGGAGGAATTTGGGTAAATCGAACAAAGGCGTTGAAGCAGGAAACTGGGGTGTGTGCCGTGCGCTACAAAAAGTACAGCCAAAGTTCGGTTTTCAGCAGACAGCTGGCTGAAGCCCACTGTTAGCTGACGTCACAGAGCCGGTCCAGGCTCGGGAAAGATTACGACCCTATGTTTGTGTAACGGGTGGGCCCGTGGAACCCAGAAGTTCTTAGAAAGTATGAGTCAGAAAATAAAGGACATTAAGAATATGTCTTGGATTGCTTTAAAATGGGTCTGTAATATTTATCCACAATATTCCCCAGGATATCTGTAAAGGACTATTTACTGGTTGTTTAATTCTGAACTCAACAGGTTAATTGAGAGATGCTGATGTGTTCAACTTCAACCACCTGTCTGCCTGTGTAATGTAGATTAAGTCCAGACTAGCTTCCAAAGACCTTTTCATTGTTGTTTGTGGTGATGTGGATTGGAGCTTGGTAGACAGTCTGGATGCCTATTATGGGATGGTTAAGTGTCTTGCTGTGAGGAAAGGGGGGGGGGGATCACTCCAGCAACCCCTCCTGCTAAGACTGTTTACTGAAGGAGAAGTTTGAACACACCCGACCTGTATCACCATTGTCATTGGACAGTTTAACCCGCCCTGTTCCCCAAGGATGGGAGGGAAGTGTTTTGAAGAGAAGTGTGTTACCATGTGCTTGCAATAAAGATTCATTCCCTGTTTGAACCTCATACAGAGCATTTGTCTCGTATCTGGGGGAGAATTATTCCTATGGGTCTCGGTCGCCTGACTGTGGAGTGTCGGTAGCTGATGTGTGTTCGGAAAGGGAATATCCTAATTGGCGTTAACCCCTTTCATACTTGGGGTGCCGTTACAGTTTGGAATCCACCCACATGCCTGGACCGACACCCGGCTCTGCCTCTCAGAGAGCCACTGAGAGGCCGAGCCAGCCACCATGGCCCCCTTCACAGCCCAGCACTTCAGTAAGCATGGGGGGGAGGGGGGCAGAGCAGAAAGCCAGTGACTGACAGTCACCAGATCTCTGCTCACGGAGCTGTGAGAACCAAGCGATCGGCGATGTTTGATCGCTTAGTTCTCAGTCTTAGACCCAGTGGGGGGACAGATGCAGCATTGGACTGATGCTGCATCCAGCTAGATAAGTATGATTAAAGAAAAAAGCCCATTCCCATACTCCTCTTTTAGCAAAGCAGATAGACCTATTTCAAGTCTCTCTGTGCCACCCACACCTGTTTCTATTTCAGAGTGAAATAGAAACTAGTACAGGGTCCACTCCTAACTAGCAAAAAAAGTGTGGCAGTTTTCATGATAGAAAACTGCCACAGATCCCACCGGGTCAGACCTGACATATGGGATGTTAGCTGACAGCAGAAAGCTCACATTCATCTCTCTGCTCATGCTGTAATCACTCTGCACATGCAGAACCTACAGAGGTAACAAACCTCCTCCTCTCTTCCTCAATCAGCTGAGCGAAGGGGAGGGGAGAGGGATCGGAGAAAGCAGCTCCAGCTGAACTAGCCTATGCCACAGTATAGAGAAGGGAGCAAACTGCTCCTGATTAACAAGATGTGCCCCTTTGGTTAATTCGGGATGACATCTGTAAAATTTTCTCAGCTTAGAAGAGCGATGCAGACATAAAGCCTGTGCCACACTTTTTCCAGGTTGTGTCTACAGTGACATTTTTGTTATATGTATTGCTGTCATTGTGGTCAGGCAACGCACTAGCACCTTTGCTTCCATGTGCTGGGTGTTTAGTGTGCTCCTGCCCCTTTAATGGAGGGTGGGCTCCCCCCAGTCACCTGCCCTATATCTATCCATCAGCATACATGTGCTTCCATTGAGGAGACCTTAAATTTTAGAGTTAGGACTGCAGCATACAGGGAGCCTTGACGCGGCCTGCAGCTTACACATGTATTTGCAAATGCGTGCAACTAAACCCCTGTTTTTAAACGCACTGTTAGACAGGTGAATTCGTTTTGTTGCTGATTGGTTGGTAAGTTGAGCTTGGATATTCTGTGTGTTTTTTATTGACATGCGTCCGCCCATCCAGTGCTCCTTGCTGTGAAGACCAGTCATAGATGAGGGCAGTGACATTTTTGTTATATGTATTGTTGTCATTGTGGTCAGGCAACGCACTAGCACCTTTGCTTCCATGTGCTGGGTGTTTAGTGTGCTCCTGCCCCTTTAATGGAGGGTGGGCTCCCCCCAGTCACCTGCCCTATATCTATCCATCAGCATACATGTGCTTCCATTGAGGAGACCTTAAATTTTAGAGTTAGGACTGCAGCATACAGGGAGCCTTGACGCGGCCTGCAGCTTACACATGTATTTGCAAATGCGTGCAACTAAACCCCTGTTTTTAAACGCACTGTTAGACAGGTGAATTTGTTTTGTTGCTGATTGGTTGGTAAGTTGAGCTTGGATATTCTGTGTGTTTTTTATTGACATGCGTCCGCCCATCCAGTGCTCCTTGCTGTGAAGACCAGTCATAGATGAGGGCAGTGACATTTTTGTTATATGTATTGTTGTCATTGTGGTCAGGCAACGCACTAGCACCTTTGCTTCCATGTGCTGGGTGTTTAGTGTGCTCCTGCCCCTTTAATGGAGGGTGGGCTCCCCCCAGTCACCTGCCCTATATCTATCCATCAGCATACATGTGCTTCCATTGGGGAGACCTTACATTTTAGAGTTAGGACTGCAGCATACAGGGAGCCTTGACGCGGCCTGCAGCTTACACATGTATTTGCAAATGTGTGCAACTAAACCCCTGTTTTTGAACGCACTGTTAGACAGGTGAATTAGTTTTGTTGCTGATTGGTTGGTTGGTAAGTTGAGCTTGGATATTCTGTGTGTTTTTTATTGACATGCGTCCGCCCATCCAGTGCTCCTTGCTGTGAAGACCAGTCATAGATGAGGGCAGTGACATTTTTGTTATATGTATTGTTGTCATTGTGGTCAGGCAATGCACTAGCACCTTTGCTTCCATGTGCTGGGTGTTTAGTGTGCTCCTGCCCCTTTAATGGAGGGTGGGCTCCCCCCAGTCACCTGCCCTATATCTATCCATCAGCATACATGTGCTTCCATTGAGGAGACCTTAAATTTTAGAGTTAGGACTGCAGCATACAGGGAGCCTTGACGCGGCCTGCAGCTTACACATGTATTTGCAAATGCGTGCAACTAAACCCCTGTTTTTAAACGCACTGTTAGACAGGTGAATTCGTTTTGTAGCTGATTGGTTGGTTGGTAAGTTTAGCTTGGATATTCTGTGTGTTTTTTATTGACATGCGTCCGCCCATCCAGTGCTCCTTGCTGTGAAGACCAGTCATAGATGAGGGCAGTGACATTTTTGTTTTTTGTTATGTGTCTACAGTGCCTGCTACCAGCATTACTCTGTAGAGCTGTGTAGCTGGGTCCAAATCCCAGGAGCTGACCCCAGCTGTCACTCACAGTTTGTGATTTCAGCCCTCATGCCAGCAAGGACATGCAAGCAGGGCTGGTACAAGGTGCGGGAGCAGGAGGGGCAGCTGTTCTGGGCGTCTATAGTATGAGAGGTGGAGGGGGTGCTGCCAGGAGAGTTTCTGCGACTATTAGCTGACAGGAGTAGTGACAGCGGCACCACTACTTCTGTCAGGTTAGTGTGTATGATATATGCCAAATCTGGAGAGGAGAGAGCGGGCTGTGCTTTCTTTCTCCTCTCCAGCTTCACACTCCTGTCCCTGTAGCGCTCTTCCATCAGGACTGTAAAATCAGGACTTTACAGATTGCTTACCCACCCCCCATCTCCTCACAGCAAACAATGTGAGTAGGGGGCAGGTAAACAAACTCTGTATAGTGCTGAGCTGACATCTAGTGGCATCCCCGACCCGCGATACTTTTCCCCTTTAGCAGTGGCATCTCTCCCGAGTCCCGCCAGCTGTCTGTGGAAAGGTTTAGACATTGGCTTCATCCAGGCTCCTCCTCAGCTCTGACATGTCAAGATGAGGAGGAGTCTTGGAAGAAGGGCATCACAGAGTGATGTGCCGCACTGTATCTGAGGTCTGTGTGTTTGAAACAAAGCTGCAGCCAAGCCGAGGGAAGGGAGAACTGCACTGGGGACACAAGGGGGGAGATGACTCAAGATGAGGCTCCTCCTCATCTTGACATGTCAGAGCTGAGGAGGAGCCTAGATGAAGCTGATGTCTAAACCTTTCCACAGATAGCTGGTGGGACTCAGGAGAGATACCACTGCTCAAAGGGAATGGGATCGTGGCTCGGGATGCCACTGGATGTCAGCTCAGCACTATACAGAGTTTGTTTACCCGCCCCCTACCCATGTTGTTTGCTGGGAGGAGATGGGGGATGGGTAAGCAAACTGTAAAGTCCTGATTTTACAGTCCTGATGGAAGAGCACTACAGTGACAGGAGTGTGAAGCTGGAGAGGAGAAAGAAAGCACAGCCCGCTCTTTACTCTCCAGATTTGGCATATGTCATACAACACTAAGCTGACAGAAGTAGTGATGCAGCTGTCACTACTCCTGTCAGCTAATAGTCGCAGAAACTCTCCTGGCAGCACCCCCTCCACCTCCCATGCTACAGCCGCCCGGGGCAGTCCCCCCTGCCGCCCCCCCCCCTGTACCGGCCCTGGGAATGAGAGTATTTGTACTAAGATGATGTACTAGTAGAGGTAGTAAGGAGATGATTACTTCTAGGGGGGTTATTTGTGTTATTTCCTAGGAAGGGAATCTGGGATGTGGAATTTGAGGGGTGACAGGATAAGATTTTTCTAGTAGGGGTGGGGGGAAGATTTGCTAGGAGGGGTGATTTGTGCTGGGGGATGGGAGGAAGATGATTTGGACTAGGAGGAGGTGAATAGGTGATTTTGTGAGGAAATTTGTACTAGGATGGGAAATTTGGGGACTGTTAGGGGGATGGGGGGGGGGAGTATTTGTGCTAGTATGGTTGATGGGAGGCACTTGGGTTAAAAATTTGTGGCGGGGGGATTTGGGGTGGGGGGATTGACAGGGGTAAGATTTGTTCTAGGAGGGGAAGGGAAATTTGGGGGGGATGTGCTAGGATGGGTGATTTGTGCTGGGGCAAGAGGATTTGTGCTAGGAGGGGAGATTTGTGCTGGGAGGATGAGGATTTTTGCTTGGGGGGTAGTGGTTGTGCTGGGGGATGGGGGGAGAAGATTTGTGCCAGGAGGAGGGATTGGGGGGGGGTTGTGCTATAAGAGATTATTGGGATAGGGGGATTTGTGCTGGGATAGAAAATCCTGGAGCTATTAGAAAGAGGGATTGGGGGGGGGGGGTGATTGGTGCTTGTAGGGATGATGGGAGGTATTTGTACTAAGGAAGAAATTTGGGGGGATGGGGGGGTTTGCGCTAGGATAGGGAATATGGGGGGGGGGGTGACAGGGGTAAGATTTGTTCTAGGAGGTGGGTTTGTGCTGGGAGGCTGAGGATTTTTGCTAGGAGGGGGGATTTGTGCTGTGGGGATGGGGGGAAGAGAATTTGTGCTAG
The DNA here is from genome assembly GCA_029206835.1 of Rana muscosa. Classification (NCBI taxonomy): domain Eukaryota; kingdom Metazoa; phylum Chordata; class Amphibia; order Anura; family Ranidae; genus Rana; species Rana muscosa. Next base: position 277,399,256 of record CM055127.1, on the reverse strand, counting down.
GAGGGGGGATTTGTGCTGTGGGGATGGGGGGAATAGAATTTGTGCCAGGAGGGGGGATTTTTTCAGTGGGGATGGGGAAGAGGATTTGTGCTAGAAGGAGGGATTTAGGGGGTTGTGCTAGAAGAGGTGATGGGGGGGATTTGTGGTAGGACGGGAAATATTGGGCCTGCTAGAAATGGAGATTGGGGAGATTTGTTCTAGGAGGGGGAATTGGGGGGGGGGTGACAAACATAAAATTTGTGCTAGGAGCGGAAATTTGAGGGGTGATTTGGGGGGTTTGTGATGGGGGAAGTGGGATTTGGGATGGGGGATATGTGCAAGAAGGGGACTTTTTTGGGGGGGGATTTGAAGGAGAGGATTTGTGCTAGTAGGTATGATTGATGGGTGTTTGTGCTAGGAGGGGGCAGGATTTGTGCTAGTAGGGATGACTGGGGGGTATTTGTGCTAGGAGGGAACTTTTGAGGGAGGGGAGGATTTGTACTGGGAGGGGGGATTTGGAGATGGGGAGGATTTGCGCTTGGAGGGGAAATGTAAGGGGTGAGGATGTGTGCTAACAGGGTGCTTTTTGGGGAGGGATAGTTGTGCTAGCAGGGAACATTTGGGAAGAGATTTGAGCTTAGAGAGAGGATGGGGGGGGGGAGATTTGTGCTGGAAGGGGGGATTTCAGCAGGGAGACATTTGTACTGGGAGGAGGGGGGATTTTTGTTTGGGGAGAATTTTGGCTTGTGTAGCACCCTCTACCTTAGGTAGGTAGGTGCTAGAGTAGTGTTTTTGTGTGTACTGCAATGCAGGTAAATTTAGGCAGGCCTAGCTCACCTGTTTGTTTTTGATCTGGGGGAAGGGGAGTGGTTTAGTGTAGCAGCAGGTGACTGACATGTGCTTCAGCTCTCTGGCTCCTCCTTTGCTTGCAGTAAGAAGGTTCTGGAAAAGAGGCAGGGCAGAGGGTTGGAGTGACATGGGATGTATTTGGGAGCCCTGACCAATCCCCAACTAGGAATGGCAGGGGGCAGGCCCCCTATATATACCCATGGTCAGCCTGCTGGGGGAGGAGTTGTAGGGTGGAAGAACTGAGATGATGCAGTGTTAGACTGTCATGGCTCTTGAGGAAACCCCCTTTCTGGGGGGGGTGAACTCAGGCCTGGAGCTTGGGGGGGGGGGAGGAGGCTCTCTCTACATTACGGTAACCAGATTTTTAAAATGAAATCTGGGGACATTTTTTTTTTACTAGTAATGGCAGCAATCAGCAACTCATAGCTGGACTGCGATATTGCGGTGGACAAATCGGACACTAACTCTTTGTGGGAACCAGTGACATTAGTATAGTGATCAGTGCTAAAAATATGCACTGTCACTGTACTAATGACTTTGACTGGGAAAGGGATAACATCTAGGGCAATCAAAGGGTTAAATATACGCCTAACAAATTCTTTCTTACCTTGTTTTGCCTATGTACTTAACGATCAGCGGCTATCGGTGGACATTGAGTCTGCCAGAGCCGCTGATTGGCTCCCATACCCAGAAATGCAGGATCACGCATATACGTGATCCTGCGCAGCCGACCGATCTGTAGCAGTAAATCTGCTATTAGGCGATCAGCAACTGGTTAACATCATCAGCATTAGGATAACTCACAGGCAGCAGGCACTCGATCATGACTCTGGCTGGCTCTGTTACAGTGTGTCACATAACATGGCTAGGTGCGGTGGAGCTGGGGTGTGTAATTCATATTATTATTATTTTTTTTTTATTCTGCACTGACTGTCTTTGAAATTGCCCCAGCCCCTGTTCAAATCCAATCTGGGGACAAAACCAGGGACAGACTTGGTCCGGAAACCGGGGATGTCTGGTCACCCTACTCTACATGGTCATTGAGAGGTGTCCTGGAACAGGAGCAGGAAGAGGACAGTTGGGAGTACTGCCGGGCAAGTCATTCAGGAAGGATCCATGCTGGGGTCGGTGAGAGAGAAGCACAGTGAGTAGCTCTGGGAGAGACATGCCAGGATTGGATGTGAAGCCAGAGGGAGAGACTGTGGTGTTGCTGAAGTCAAGTCGATGCAGCCAGGAGGGTTGGCAGGATTTGCACCGGACTTTCTGGGAGCAGTAGTCCATCAAGTATCAGTTAGCACAACTATCCTTTTCATCTAAAATGGTTGCTACCACAGAGGGGACTGCAGACCCCCGCCTTCAATTAGCTACTAGGAAAATGTTAGGACTTATTCAGAGTGAGGCCTAACCATGTGCTAACGGTGACACGAATCTAGAATTGGACAGTAGAGGAAAGCAAGTGATCTAAAGTAGTGTGCTGGAGGAGATGAGCAGTAGGAGAGACTGCCAATTTAGGTTTAACTACCTTTATTTCCACTAAGAAAGATTATTTTTTTTTCTCGTACATCATGGGACACAGAGCTCTGTTCTTTATATCATGGGTTATATGGTTCACCACCAGGTGATTTGACACTGGCAGACCCTAATTACAAGGGAAGTTCCCCTCTATATAACCCCTCCCATACGAAGAGTACCTCCGTTTTTTTTTCACCAGTGTCTAAGGTGTTGGTCACGGTAAACATGTGCTAAAGAAGAAGCTCTACTGAGGGCCCCTACGGGGGTTATGAAGCTACGCAATCGGATCCATCCAATAAGGTCAAACACAATGCCAAAATGGATGGTACCCGGACCCCGCAGAAGAGTGGGGTTTTGCCTATAATGTCTCTCTTTGGAGGACTGGACTCTGGGATCCAGCACTTTGTGGCACGTATTAAAAAATGCCCAAAGGTTTTCTGGCAGGGTGCTCTATAGTCCCAGGGAAGAGGCTCCTGTAAGTAGGAACCCAGAACCCTGAAGTTTGGCACAACAAAGCCCGTCGTGATGGGTGAAGGCTGGATCTGTCTGGTCTCCAGCAGTATTCCTGCGGCGGGGATAAAGTAAGTGAAGTCAATCCTGTAAGGAAACTCTCAGGGTTCACTTCTATGAGTGGCATGTCTTTTATGTTTCTGCCACTAGAGGGAGTGTAAGGCTCAGTGTAGCTGGTCAGTGTATCAGCCTACACCTTCCGCTGCAGGCTCTGCCACGACTGATGCAAGGGGGTCCCGCGCTGTCTAAAGGTCCCATGGCAGTCCCCCCGACTCAGCTCCTCTCTCCCTCATCTCCCCCCACCTGCCGCGGACCCCCATAGGCGTACTAAGGCACCTACTCAGCATTAGGCTGTGCATATTAGCAGGCATTGTTTATTTTGCCAGACTAGGCTCAGCAGTTATGTAATAGTACCTCTGCTTTGTTGCTTAAGGACCATGTCTCCCCATAGAAGGGCTTCAGGGACAGTGAAAAGGTCCACTAAGGTGTCACAATCTGGATCAGGGTCTAGATGGCCTGCATGATACCAGCCTCCCCTGAGAGACCTGAGGCGTCCGCGCAGGATGAGCCATTGCACCTGTCAGGCCTGGCAGCCTCTCCCAAACTGGCAGCTCCTGTGTATGTCACTGAGGAGACTTTTTCAGCAGCGTTGGTTGGTCTAGAGAAGAGGTTAACTGATTTAATTTCAGCACCCTCACAGAGAAGCAGAAAGCGGGGTAGATCCCCTTCCTCTGTTTTGGGGTCCCTTTCAGACGATCAAATATCAGATGAGGATGATGTTGATCTTTCTGGGGACCAGGATCTGGAGTAGTCGGAGGATTCAGGGGATGAGGAAAGGATTCCGTCCTCCTCTCAAGCCCTCAGATTGCAGGTACAGACCTATACAGAGTGTCATGGATATGCAGTAGTGTTTGTCTGTCAGCTTACCTTCCTTCCCATGTGTTCATCTTAGAGGCCTGAGCCCTTTCACCTGGCTTCCTTTATAATCTCCTCCCAGCCAGACTCCACCCCAGGCCCTATCACAGAACACTAAATTAACCTGTGCACTGCAAGCCTGCTTTGCTGATCAACGTGTTTGTTAGGCATTGTGTGTTTGGGTTCCTGCCTGCCGTGTGCTACGTCTGTCTCTCTGTTACGTTATTGGCTTGTCCCCGACTATCCCTGTCTGCTCGTGACCCTTGACCTTCGGCTTGTCTTTCGTTATCCTTGTCTGCTTGTGGCCCCTGACCTTCAGCTTGTTATTCGGTTCTCTCATATCTTGTGCTGCTGCTTCCCCTCTTTTCCCCTTATCCTACGGGGCGTGAGCTAGGAAACTCCAGGGGCCGCGACCTGGTCCCAGCCTGCAGCGTAACATCCTCACCACTAGAGGCCCTGGAGAAGACCTGCTGGGTCTTAGACTCCGCGCCCTGGGGAATCTTGGCTCTAGCTTCCGTTAGGATCCCGGTTGTGCTCCTCTGGTCCCGCTTTCCACAACCACCCAGTTTCCTATCCGCAGCAGTCAGCCATAGGGTTCACTACCTTGCGGTGCACTCCTGTCCCCCTACGGTGTGCATCTGTCACCTGGCCACAGGTGACCTTGACAGTTTGATCAGCCATGAACCCGGCTGACATCCCGTTACCCGTGGATGATCCGTTGCAGGGCATAGTTTGCAGACTTGAAACCCAGGAATCGAATCAGACTCAGGTGATGCGATTCCTCCAGGATCTGGCTTCTCGCTTCGAGCAGCTTCAGGCCTCCTTGGGAACCCTGAATCCGCAACCTCAAATACAACCAGTCGCAGCCACACACTCACTACAACTGCCAGCTCCGTCCCGTTTCTCTGGGGACTCCAAGGCTTGCAGGGGGTTCCTTAGCCAATGCACAATTCATTTTGAGCTCCAGCCCCAAAACTTCCTGTCTGATCGGGCTAAGGTAGCCTATATCATTTCCCTCCTCTCTGGTGAAGCTTTAGCCTGGGCAGCCCCTCTGTGGGAACTGAATGATCCAGTGGTTTCTAGCCTGTCTGGCTTCTTGAAACTTTTTCGGAATATCTTCGAAGAACCGGCTCGTGTCTCTTCAGCGGCCAGCGCCCTTTTACGTCTCCGCCAAGAGTCTGCTTCTGTGGGACAGTATGCCCTTCATTTCCGCATACTGTCGGCTGAGTTGAGCTGGAACAATGAAGCCTTAGTCGCAACCTTTTTGCATGGCCTGTCTGATAGAGTGAAGGATGAATTAGCAGGAAGAACCATCCCCACTGATCTGGCCGGCGTTATCTCCTTGTGTAACCAGATCGATATTCGCTTTCTGGAGAGGACCTTAGAAAAGCAACGCCAGCACTCCTTGGTTCTTAGTCAGCCTGAGCTCCCCTCTCTTCGACCCGTAGAGCATCTCCTACCAGCTGAGGAACCCATGCAGCTGGGTCGGACCAGGCTATCCCCCGAGGAACGTGCTAGGTGCAGAACTCTTGGTCTGTGTCTTTACTGTGGGGGCAAAGGTCATTTTCGTGACACTTGCTCTCTTTGTCCAGAAAAACGTTCGGGTCCACTTCATCTGGAAAGTGGAGTATTGGACCCAGAAATATCACCTTCCCCTTCTCGTCTTCTGCTTTCTGTGTTCCTTCATGTTGGTGCTTCTTCTCATTCGGTCTCAGCATATCTGGATTCCGGAGCCGCTGGTAACTTCATGGACTGGGAAATCGCATCGTCCATGAGACTTACTCTTTTGCCCCTCACCATGCCATTGGTGGTCTTGGCGATTGATGGTACTGTTCTCCCAGGGGGACCTATCCGCTTCCAGACCCTCCCTGTTAAGATGTCGGTAGGGACACTCCACCAGGAGTGGATATCCTTCCTTATCTTACCCAAGGCCTCAACGCCTATAATTTTGGGTCTCCCATGGTTACAGCTCCATTCTCCTCATGTGGACTGGACTACTGGACAGATCCTGGCTTGGGGTCCCTCCTGTTCCTCGTCCTGCCTACCCAAGGTTGCCCCCTGTGAATCTGAGCCGGTCATTCATTCCAGGTTGCATAACCATTTACATTTCTCTGTCCCTAACCACCCTTGGACGCACAGCCAGGCTAGCTTGTCTACAAGTCCTGCAGTCGCTACGTCTTGCGATGCGATTCAGGTAGTCGCTACACCTGACTCAGCTATTCACTCTGCCTCTGTACTAGTTATGCCAGTCCAGCCCATGCCCAGTGAGCCTCCTACTTTTTCTTGTTCGGGACATTCTGCTTGTCCTTCAGCTATTCAGCTTGACTCCGGCGACATGTCACCTTCTAACCAACCTGACTTCAGGGTTCCACTGACATCTGCCCAGTCTGATGGTCCTGTGCAAGATGACCAGTTCCCCTTTAAGGGTCTAGGGGACCCTCCTCAGATTCCTGTTGATCCTCTCATGCCCTTGCTTATTCCTAGAGAGCCTTTGGTCCTCAATAGATCTTCTTGTCATCTCCCTACCTCGTTTTCGGTCTCTGAGGATAATCTTAAGTACGAGGTTAGACAAGTTCTGGATTCTCGGCTCTGCAGAGGCATTCTTCAGTACCTTGTGCATTGGAGAGGTTTTGGTCCTGAGGAGGCGTCTTGGATCGCTGCATCTGATGTCGCTGCACCTCATCTGTTGAGAAGGTTTCATCAGAGATTTCCCTTTAAGCCTGGGCCCAGGCGGGGGAGGGCCCATAAGAGGGAGGGTACTGTTATGGATATGCAGTAGTGTTTGTCTGTCAGCTTACCTTCCTTCCCATGTGTTCATCTTAGAGGCCTGAGCCCTTTCACCTGGCTTCCTTTATAATCTCCTCCCAGCCAGACTCCACCCCAGGCCCTATCACAGAACACTATATTAACCTGTGCACTGCAAGCCTGCTTTGCTGATCAACGTGTTTGTTAGGCATTGTGTGTTTGGGTTCCTGCCTGCCGTGTGCTACGTCTGTCTCTCTGTTACGTTATTGGCTTGTCCCCGACTATCCCTGTCTGCTCGTGACCCTTGACCTTCGGCTTGTCTTTCGTTATCCTTGTCTGCTTGTGGCCCCTGACCTTCAGCTTGTTATTCGGTTCTCTCATATCTTGTGCTGCTGCTTCCCCTCTTTTCCCCTTATCCTACGGGGCGTGAGCTAGGAAACTCCAGGGGCCGCGACCTGGTCCCAGCCTGCAGCGTAACATCCTCACCACTAGAGGCCCTGGAGAAGACCTGCTGGGTCTTAGACTCCGCGCCCTGGGGAATCTTGGCTCTAGCTTCCGTTAGGATCCCGGTTGTGCTCCTCTGGTCCCGCTTTCCACAACCACCCAGTTTCCTATCCGCAGCAGTCAGCCATAGGGTTCACTACCTTGCGGTGCACTCCTGTCCCCCTACGGTGTGCATCTGTCACCTGGCCACAGGTGACCTTGACACAGAGGTTGTGCGTGAGGCATACAACCTGCCTTCCTCTGAGTTGGCCGAATCCCCTGTCCCTTCCTTGGGGTCATTGAAATCTCCAAAGGCTGCTTGTACCTTTCCGATCCATCCTTTGCTGGAGAAACTGATGTATGCTGACTGGGGTCACCCAGACAAGCTGTTTACTCCCCCCTAAGAAGTTTTCTCTTCTTTATGAGTGAGTGAGTGAGTAACTTGTATAGCGCTACAAATGTGAACTAAATCGCCTCAAGGCGTTTAGTTATCCTATGGAGGAAAAATTGCAGCCAAAAAGCTGGAGTCTCTGCTTAAAGCTTCCTTTTCTATGGCTGGCGCTGTAACTCAACCTGCAGTAGCAGCTATTGGTATGTGTCAGTTCCTAAAGGATCAGATGAAGCAGGTGGTTAAAATCCTCCCTGCTGAGCAGGCCAGAGATTGGTTGGACCTGCCAAAGGCCTTATGTTTTGCGGTGGATGCTATTAATGATTCAATTCAGCAAGCGTCCCGCCTAACACTCCTGCTGGTACACATGCGCAGGATTCTCTGGCTAAAGCACTGGTCAGCTGAAGCTCCGTGCAAAAAAACATTTGGCTGGGTTCCCTTTTCATGGGGAACGCCTATTTGGGGATGATCTGGAAAAATATATCCAGAAGGTTTCTAGCGGTAAGACTACCTTGTTGCTGGTTAAAAAGAAGAGAAAGCGTCCCTCTTTTAAACGTTCTCTTTCTCCAGCCCCAGCGGCTACAGCCTCCAGGCAGTGGCGGCGGCCTCCCCAGCTGAATACAAGAGGGAAAACCCAGAGCCAGGCCCAAGGCCATAAAAAATCCAGGAGCCAAAATTCTGCAAGGCAGAACCCCAAAGCCTCCTTATGAAGGGGCGCCCCCGCTCGACCGAGTCGGGGGAAGGTTTTTACGATTTTCAGAGTCTTGGCAGGAACAGATTTGAGACAAGTGGGTGATCTCCACTGTGTCTACAGGTTACAGACTGGAATTTACGAGGGCCCCCGCCATCTCATTTCCTCAAGTCAAAGATCTCCAAGAATCTGGAAAAAAAAGGGCCTTTGTTCCTAGCATTGGATCACTTGTTATCCCAAGGGGTAATCATATGGGTTACCCCAGAGGAGTAAGGCGCCGGGTTCTAATCAAACCTCTTCACGGTTCCAAAACCAAACGGAGATGTGTTTCGTATGGAGTCAATCCGCTCAGTAGTCTCCACCCTTCAAGGCGGAGAATTCATGGTGTCAATAGACATCAAAGACACATATCTACATGTGCCTATTTGCCCCGCTCGCCAAAAATTTCGAAGGTTTGCGGTGGAGCACCGTCACTTTCAGTTTGTGGCTCTACAATTAGTCTGGCCACTGCACCTCGGGTTTTCACCAAGGTTCTGGCCTCGCTCCTAGCAAATCTGGGGGCAAAGGGCATTGCCATAACGGCATATCTAGACAATCTACTTTTGGTAGAACGATCGGTGGCACGTCTGAACCACAATGTGCTCAAAACAGCAGAGTACTTAGAGCACTTAGGCTGGGTCCTCAACTTGGAAAAATCATCCTTGCGGCCCCTAAAAAGGCTGTCATATTTGGGCATGGTCATAGACACAACCCAAAACAAGGTATTCCTACCCAAGTCCAAGATCAGGTCTTTAAGAGAGGTGATCCGACTGGTCAAGGCAAAAAGGGAACCTTCCATCTGCCTATGTATGAGGTTGTTGGGAAAGATGGTGGCCTCATTCGAAGCCATCCCTTTTGCTCAGTTTCACTCAAGGCCATTGCAAAACTGCATACTGGCTGCCTGGAACAAGAAAGTTCCAGCCTTAGACTTACCAATGCGGCTGTCCCCAGAAGCTCGGCAAAGTCTCAGTTGGTGGTTACTAACCAAAAATCTGCGGAAGGGAAAGTCCTACACCCCAGTCACCTGGAAGGTAGTGACTACGGAGGCCAGCCTTATAGGCTGGGGCGCAGTTCTAGAGGGAGCTACGCTCCAAGGGAGATGGGCCAGAGCAAAAAAAAGCTCCTGCCCATCAATATCTTGGAGATCCGAGCGATCCATTTGGCTCTCGAAGCCTGGACCCTCAGGTTGCAGGGCTGCCCTGTTCGGATACAATCCGACAACGCCACAGCAGTGGCCTATATCAATCACCAAGGGGGCACCAGAAGTCTGGCTGCCCAGAGAGAAGTAAACCCCATTCTAGTATGGGCAGAAAAACATGTGCCTTTTCTCTCGGCAGTTTTTATTCCCGGGGTGGAAAACTGGCAGGCGGAATACTTGAGCCGCCAGCTGCTAGCCCCAGGAGAGTGATCTCTACACCCCGACGTGTTTTTGGCGATATGCCAAATGTGGGGTACCCCGGATGTGGACCTGCTAGCCTCCAGGTTCAACAAAAAGTTGGGCATGTTTGTCTCAAGAGCAAGGGATTCACTAGCATTCGGGACGGATGCGTTGGTTATCCCTTGGGATCAGTTATCTCTGATCTATGCATTTCCCCCGCTCCCGCTCCTACCGCGGCTTCTCCACAGGATCAGGAGGGAAAAGATACCAGTAATTCTAGTGGCCCCAGTCTGGCCCAGAAGACCCTGGTATACGGAGATGGTGAAGATGGTGGTAGGAAGACCTTGGCGCCTTCCACTACATCCAGACCTGCTTTCACAAGGTCCAGTATTCCACCCTTCCTTACAAAGTCTAAATTTGACGGTTTGACTATTGAAACCTACATCCTGAAGAGTCGTGGACTCTCGGGTCCAGTTCTCTCTACTATGATTAATGCCAGGAAGCCGGCTTCCAGGCTTGTCTATTATAGAATCTGGAAGGCATATGTTTCCTGGTGTGAATCCAGAGCTTGGAATACAAAGGAGCAGCCTCATACTTGCCAACTATCCCAGTTTAAATTCCCTTGTCCCTTGAAGTTTTAGTCCTGTGCTATGTCCTGATATCTCAGTGTGAAGTGCTGCTACTAATGCTGCCCAGCTCTGCCCTAATGTGTACAGATGACTCATCGTGACAATCATGATACGTGAAGGCAACTCCAGTTCCTGTTCACTAGAGTCGCTGGAAGAGACTCTGTACCAAAAGTCCATTTAACAGCCACCGTACTTAGCAACCGTTGGTGAAACCTCAACGGTTTAGTTTCTTTGAGGATTGTGCCTTGACCTACTCCCCACCAATATTGAACTGTTCTATGGGTCTCAAACTGTCTGCTTGCAAACGACTATTTGTTTGCCGTTATGGAATAAATACGTGTTGGACCTTTTTCAGTGTGTGGTACTCCAATTACTGGGAGCAAAGGGGGGTTATCAGCAGAACAGACCTGGCTCTGAACGTATACACAGCCTGAATGTAATCTGATACTGGCCTTCACCTCTACATGCTGTAATCTAGAGGACATGGGCCGTGGCACACCTCGCTCTCCCCTTCAAGGTACCCCTAGACCGAAGCCAAAGTAACCGTTAAAGAAGAGAGAGAGGGTGAGGCCGCTACACGTGGGGGATCGTAAGTCCGGGATGTGTGTTTTGTGTATGGAGCTGGGAACGTCTGTGTTTGGACTTTGCTGCCCGGTGGAGTTCCGAGTAGGTCGGCCATGTTGGCACACCATAGCTGCGCAGTTCGTGGGTGGGGAGAAGGGAAAGCCCGCGAAGAAGTGCAGACTGTGGGAGGAGTCTGGCCATGTGGAAGTAGTCACGTGGGGATTCTGGCGCGTGTTGGTCAGTGCGCAATGGAGCAGCAGACAGTCGGGATAACCTCAAGTACCCCGTGGATTTCGGTTCCTTACCCCACGAAGATGACTTCCTTTGCTGCTTCCATAACGGATACAGGAATAAGACTTAGGCCCCGAGGACGTTTGACTCTGTATGTATGCAGAGACAGAGGCCCTTGGTGTGATCTGTCCCGGCTGCTCGGGACTGGTGGTCAGCTTGAAGCCATTCGGGCGATGTGAGGCCTGCAAGGAGTTTCTTTTTGAGGTGGAACCATTCACAGAAAGGCCCCGGGCCTTCCACCTCAACTGCCTCACAGGTACCGCCACTCCGGAAGGGGAGATCCAGGCCTTTGCGGAGATTTCTGTGCGCGCTGACCAGGGCAAAGAGAGTGCCCAAACAGAGACTGAGATTGGAAAATCCGAGGATGCTGCTTCCGTCACCACAAGCTCCCTGCTCCGACCTCCGAAGAGGAAAGTCAGCCTTGTACAGGCATCCTATGGTCGTGGAAGAGCTTCGCCCCGCCGCTTGCCTGGCCTGGATGGATCCGGAGGGAAGAGCCCTGGAAATCCCTGTTCTACTGAAGGCCCAGGTGAGCCAGGGGTTGGGACTGTGAGTGTGGTTGGAGGTGTCGGGAGTCCATTGTAGGTGGAGCCTGTGAGGGAGGGTGATTCTCCATCTACTGGGAATTACCTGCCCGCGGACATGTACGACACCTCCGACCTAGAGTCGCTGTCAGATGCCGGCGATGATGGCGAGATTGACGAGGTCTTTCACCGCAAGGGTTGGGACAGGATGCCATTACCCGCGCTCCGCGCACCAAGGGATCTGCCTATGTCTACAGGGGATAGTACACCCCGGGTGGAGGTTCCGGAGGCCGGGGAGGAATCTGGTCTCTTGCCTACCCCTTCCATCCTGTGAATCGCCTACTGTTTCATCCGTTCCCGGTGACGGGAACGCAACGTTCATTGCTGCGGGCTCCTAGGTCCAAGCCAACGGAGGTAGTTAAAGTACCTCGGCATCCGGAGTCCATTGTCCAGCCTGGAGAAGGAGACCGTGCCACCAGGCCACCTCTGGCCCGGCTACAGCGGCTCTTCTGTCAGAGAGTTGCCCGTGAATATGGGCAGGAGTACCCATACCTACCCCGGGACTTGCTTTTTGAAGTGGAGGTCCTGCGGCAGCGATGGTATGATGAGTTTGTCTGGGAAAAGCTCAAAGTGCCCCATGCTCGCCGATATCTTTCATGCTCATTCCCTGTGTCCAAGAAGTTCAAGGACTGTAAAGCGGAGTGGATGTTGGGTCGGCACATCCATGCGGACAAGGTGCTTATTTGTCGCAAAGACGGAGAGAACATTGAATATAATGTGGAGACTTTCGAAAAGCACCTGAAGCCCCTGTTCCTGCCGCACCCAAAGTTCTACCTTTAGGAGGAAAAGACTCCTGTGTGCTCTATTATTGTGCATTGCTGAACTTGCCGGAACATAAGGACTGTGCCCTAGTTTTTTTTTTTTGATTTGGGCGTTTTACTCTTTGGAGAAATGGGAGCTGTTGCTGTTTGTTCTCCCTTTTTTTTCCCTGCACTGCAAAGAAGATAATGACTTTGGGGTGTAGTTAGTGTAGACACAGTGAAAGAAGAAGGAAAGATGTCCGGAGGATTTGGCCAAGTGTCATTACCGTGGCACTGTCACCAGGTGGCAGTGCTGCGCAACGACTGTTCTTTTTTTTTTTACACTTGCACCACCATACTCATTGGAGCGAATGGGCCTTTTCAAGGAGAGGCCCGTTCATTCCAAGAAAACACACATTGTGGTAGGATGTTTGTTCTTTTTCCTTTCTGCAGGAGATTCATCTGTCAAGGCTGCTGAGTGTGGGTGGTCCTTAGATAGTCAGAGGGAGGATGGTGCATGTGTAAATGTCAGAAGTGTTTTATTGAAAGTTTTATAGTTCTACTGTTTTATATTTTCCCTTTCCCATTCTAGGTCTTGGCACAATTCAGGGCTAATTTGTATGGTTTAGTCTCTGGGTGGAGCTTATGCACCACCTTTGTGGGGTGTGCGTTTGGACCAGACACTGGGGACCAGTGTCAAATTACAGGGGGGAGAGTGTAGCGGGTATTTAAATTGGGGGGGGGAGCATCTGGGTTATTTAACCCAGATGTACTAATTGTTAGGGAGTCTGAGAATCCCTTTTGTGGATCTTGGAGGACTCTGGTGGTGCAAGGTTCCCTGTGGCCTGCAGGTGGCGTTGTCGCCCTGGGTCGGAGTTGAACCTGAAAAAACCTGAAAAAAAAGAGAACATTTTCCCGCCGGTCTTTTTCCCGGCAGCTTTCCTATAGGAAAAACTGCGATGGAGCATACACACGGCCGGGATTCCCAGCCAAAGCTCTCATAGCAGTTTTCCCATCGGAAAAAACAGTCGTGTGTACGAGGTATAACAGAAAACCTAGAGGAGGGAGATTGAATAGATTAGAGGATAGAATGAACTAAACATTTTTAAAATGCATGCTTTTCATTTATACGGCTGTAACCTACCTACCCTGCTGTGTGTTGCTGAGTAGTGTGGCAGCAAAATGTGGGGGTGTGATTTAGGTTGAAGTGGGGTTGTTCACATTTAAAATGTACAGGCCTAGTGTACCCTCCCACATTCACTGCAATTCACAAAGCATGATGGGAAGTGTAGTTTCATTATAGTGTAGAAAGAGAGAGGAGAGGATATGATGTAATCCTTGCTGTAACACCTTCTCCTTGGCAGAGAAGATGCTGTTATTTTTTGAATTACAGAGATGACTTCCTGAAAATTCAGTTATGCCTCGTACACACGACCGGGATTCCCGGCGGTAAAAAGTCAGCGGGGAATCCCGAGGGGAAAACCGAGAACCTGCTTGGTACAGGGGTCTGTACTGTACTTTTTCTGCACCGGGTGACACCAACCCTAGTGACGCCACTGGTAACTGGGAATGCCTGATGTAAGGAGGGACTCTACTGGGGGCACCTGATGTAAGGAGGGACTCTACTGGGAATGCCTGATGTAAGGAGGGACTCTACTGGGAATGCCTGATGTAAGGAGGGACTCTACTGGGGGCACCTGATGTAAGGAGGGACACTTCTGGGGACACCTGATATAAGGATGGATTCTGCTGGGAATGCCTGATATAAGGATGGACTCTGCTGGGAACACCTGATGGCATCTGGTGGCAGGCGACGTGGCAAGTGACACACTCGGAGCTCCCACTGATTCTGCATTATGGTGAGTTGAACTATTTAATTTTATATTACAATGTAATATAAGAAATAATGCGCTTTAATCATCCTGATACCATAACAACCCTGGTGCCGTGATGATTGAAGCGCTAACACCAGGTGTTTGGAGTATCTTTATCTACTAATTGTTAAACTTTCTGGAATACACATATTGCTAATGTGGTGTAGGATCTGGGCTTGCTGTATTTCTCTCTTTCTTTCTCTCTCTCTTTCTTTCTTTCTTTCTTTCTTCATTCCTCCGTCCCTCATTCATCTCAGACTCGAGCAACACCCGATTTGAGGCACACCCTTTAAGCCACGCCCACTATTTAATTTAAGCCCTACCATTTTTTTTGTTGGAGGGGGGCTGTTTGCAGGGGGGGGGGGCCCATACAACATTTTGCTATGGGGCCCTGTGATTTCTAGTTACGCCCCTGGTCACCGCGCTTTGGACGGGTGGACTTTTGTCTGAGCGTGTATTCTGTCGGGAAAACCGTCAGTTTTTTATCCGACGGAAAAACCGGTCGTGTGTATTAGGCATAACGGTTTGTGCTGCTAGCTTCCCATGTGATCTCTCCCCCTCCAGCCACAATAGGAGATAAACATATTTCCCTTACTTGCTTTATGTAATCATTACTGAACTGTAGATACATGCCCATAATTATATATTTTACCCACTGTACTCAGTATTAATATTTTTCCTGCTGCTGTAGCTTTGAGATCTTTCTAACAGCAATCAGTGCTTGTATGGAGTATATGAGCACACCCCTAGCTGCAACATAGAAAGAAAGAGCCGGGACATGCTGTTTTACATCAGCATGAGGCACAAGTAAATGTTGGCATGAGAAAAAAACAAAAAAGTGCAGTGCTAACCTACTATAATAACACAATAATGGTGGAACCATCTAATGTATGAAAATCTCAATATAATTCAATATTACCACAATACCAGTCTCTGTGATGTGTAACGTCACATATAATACACATTAACCACTTGGCGTCTGCGCTATAGCCGAATGATGGCTACAGCGCGGACCTGCTTTGCCGGGAGGCCGTCAATAGACGTCCTCCCCTTCACACGCTCCCCTGCAGGGCATGTGTGGCGCGCGCTGTGATCACCGAGTCACTGAGATCCCGGCCCCTTACCACGTGATCAGCTGTCAGCCAAAGAGTGAGAGCACTGAAAACTAAAAATTGGTCTGGGCAGGAGGGGGTTTTAAGTGCCCAGTAAGCAAGAGGTTAAACTGAAAATAAGACATAAAAATAAAATTTTGCAGGGATGGTGGAAACCCCACCTACAGATATTTGGCAGTGGACGGTGTCAGTAAAGGACGAGGTCCACTGCTTATCAGTACAGCCTCATTAGTGCCCATAAGTGCAGCATATCAGAGCATATCAGTGCCCATCAGTGCAGCATATTAGTGCAGCCTCATCATTGTCAATCAGTGCCCATCAGTGCAGCCTCATCAGTGCCCATCAGTGCAGCTTCAACAGTGCAGCTTATTAGTGCCCCATCAGTGCAGCCTCATCAATGCCAATCAGTGCAGCCTATAAGTGCCCATCAGTGTAGCCCCATCAGTGCAGAATATCAGTGCTCATCAGTGCAGCTTCATCAGTGCCAATAAGTGCAGCTTCATCAGTGCCCATCAGTGAGGCTTCATCAGAGCCCATCAGTGCAGCTTCATCAGTGCCACCTCATCAGTGCCCAGCAGTGCAGCTTCATCGGTGCCCATAAGTGCAGCTTCATCAGTGCCCATCAGTGTAGCATATCAGTGCAGCTTCATCAGTGCCCATCAGTGCAGCTCATTAGTGCCCCATCAGTGCCACCTCACCAGTGCCCAGCAGTGCAGCTTCACCAGTGCCCAACAGTGCAGCTTCATCAGTGCCTATCAGTGCAGCATATCAGTGCTGCCTTATTAGTGCATTAGTGCAGAATATCAGTGCCCATCACTGCAGCTTTATCAGTGCAGCTTATCAGTGCTGCCCCATCAGTGTTCATCAGTGCCCCATAAGTGCAGCCTCATCAGTGCCCATCAGTACAGCTTCATCAGTGCAGTTTATCAGTGCCCCACAAGTGAAGCCTCATCAGTGCCCATAAGTGCAGCTTATCAGTGCCCCATAAGTGCAGCTTCATCAGTGCCCTCCAGTGCAGCATATCAGTGCCCATCAATGCAGCAAGGATCACAGAGATGAATCGGGAGGATTGCCGACCAGGTAACACAGAGCAGGGATCTCCTGCTGTGACACAGCTGGTATATGAAACGCTGGCCGCTGTCAAACAAAGTCCCGCCTCCTGGACCAGCATTGGACCAGTGTGCTGTCTATTATAGGAGCCGGTCCAGGAGGGGGGACTTTGTTTGACAGCAGCCTGATTTTCATATACCAGCTATGTCACAGCGGGACATCCCTGCTCTGTGTGATCCAGCCGGCAATCCCCACGATTCTTGTGATCCCAGTGCAGCAGTGACAGGTGGCTGGCAGGGCGGGGGGGGTGGGGGGTGGTGATATGGCTTCCGGAGAGGAAGCGCTGGCAGGGAGCAGAGAAGGAGGGCACCACCTCCAATGGGCGGAACAGCCCGGGGTCTGTGAGTCCCATCTGAGATCAGTAACATGGAAAAAGTTTTTTTCCGGAGTTCTACTTTAACCACTTCCACTCTAGAGTAATTTCTTAATTTTTTAAAGTTAACTGCAAATGAGGAACTCAGAATTACTGCTCTCACTCTGACAGTTGCGGTTATACCCAACATGCGTGGCGCAATTTTCTTTTACATACACATAGACATGTGTGCGGGCAGAGTGACAGGGATGCTTTTAAATTATTTGTATTTATTTTATAATATTTTATTTTTTTACACTTTTTAAATAAATTTTTTACTTAAAGGATAAGTTCACCTTTAAAAAATAAATAAATTACTGAATGACAGGAAGAATCAATGAACTACTGGAGTGCTCACCAGCACTCACCATTGAGAACTACAAATCGTCAGCCGCAAAGACTGTCAGTACTTGTAGTTCATTAATTCACAGAACTCTGTAAATGAATGACGCACTGCACGTCTGTGTTCCTTTCAAATTCTGACAGCGGGTGCGGCCAGATGATCCCCGGACGGCTGTCACAATTAGAAGGGGAATTTCGGAGAGGCTGCAGGAGCGGAAACATGTTACAATGCTCCACCCTAAAAATCTGTGGAACGTGTAACATGTTCCCAAAAATGAACTTATCCTTTAACTTTATTGCTATCATATAGGGGCTAACTGGGGGTTCTGGGGTAACAACTAGGCTTGTGCAATTCGTTTCGTAACGAATTGAAATTCGTCCGAATTTAGCAACTTTCGGACATTCGGAAGCATTCGAATTTCCGAACAAAGCAATTACGAATAAGACCGAATCCGAAATAAATTATACCGCAAATAGCGAATGCCCGAATGTCTTCGGCATAATTCGTTATGAAAAAGTTACGAATGTACGAATCCATACGAAGCACAATAACACTCACTCTGCTCTGCTCTCTGCTTCTCCCTCACCGTGCTGAACCCTCTCAAAATGGTGTACAGGGGCGGAGGCTATAGCCGCATGTAAAAAACGAAAGTAAAATACGAGATTTCGAATCGTTACAAATAACCGCAATGTATTTAGAAAAGTACAAATCCATTCGAAGCACATTAGGCATAATAGGCAGCGTCGTTGTGAGAGAGACACGGAAAATTACGAATCAACGAACCCAAAAAAAGTTACGAAAGTAGGAGTTGTGTCCAGAATCAACGAAAAACAACGTACTCTACCGAAAGTACGAACCCAAAAAAAGTTACGAAAGTAGGAGTTGTGTCCAGAATCAACGAAAAACAACGTACTCTACCGAAAGTACGAATTATAAAGCAACAAAAAATTCAACGAAAAATGTCGCTTGCAAAAATACGAATGAGTCCGAACACGAAAAATCCCGTCTAGCAAAATTACGAATGATTACGAATCAACAGGACCGGAAAGAAACGAACCGAAACGGAACTAATTTTTCCGTTGTGCACAAGTCTAGTAACAACGCTTTGTCTTCCAATTGTGCCCTGCATTGACACCCCATCCAGTTGACGTCCAATGGAGGCTACAAGTAGACACCTCAACACACATTACACAGGTATCACCATCAGGAAACCTGCTCTGAGAAAACATAGCAATTGGTTAATGACACACAGTGCATTGGTAGGGGCATTGGTGTTATTACAACAAATCAAACTGTTTACTTATTTTAAATTTGAACTGAATTGTCAGTTAAAAATCGCAGAGCATGCAGGCTTTTTATTGCTATGTCTCTTCTGTAACAAAAACAAATGTAGCGATACCTTCAACTAAGAGGGCCACAGATTTCGTTTGGGCCCTGAAGACAGCTCCGCCAACCCCCGGCAATTTACTCGACCCCCTACTGGCACAGTTAGTCTAGGGTAATATGTGTATATCTTATGCTCTATGATTAAATTCAAACACCAAGACAGTGATAAAAGAATAACGAATTTACTTTCTATGGCAATGGAAATCAACAGTGATAACAGATCATAAGAATCTATCTGCAGAGCCCTGCAGCAGTAGTCACACTATAACTGTAGAGATATGGCGCACACGCGCCACGTGTAACAGTACTTCACTATGCGCCCTATGGCGCAGCAACTAAATAAACTACCTAGATGGCCAGGCCTGACCATATAACTCAGTCTCTAATAGGGGTAAGATTCTTCGCATGCAAGTCTTTAAACGGTGGTGCACATTTCAGGAACACATTTGTAATCCAAGGGGGGGGGGTAAAAATGCCAACACAGTACACTCCACTAAAGATCCGTTCAACTCAGTTCTGCTTTGGATCTCAAATGGGGAAAATAACTCAAATAGGAACTAGTGGGCCACGGCAGTCTGTAGGCCTAACAATGATATAAAGTATTTGTGGATTGAGCAAGTGCTCGCTCACCCCTCCGGACGCGATCCCAGTCCGGGAACTTCCACCTGCTGTGTCTCCTCACACAGCTCTGCAGCAGTCTGGTCTCTGGCTCAGCAGCGGTTGAAGAAAACCGAGTCAGATGCCACCCAGGCTCGAGATGGGGTGGAAGGCTCTTTGGGTAACAGCGCAAGGCCCAGGCTTCAGGCCTTGCACCACGGTGGATCCGCACAGGAAGATCTCTCCCTTGAAGTCTCGTGTCCCAAAGAGGCCAAGCCCAGCCTCGCCTCCTCCTTTTATAACCCCTCCCATGAGTCTCTGGGGTGGAAACATTGCTGAAAGGGGTTCTGGGTAACGTAGTCTCTCTCCTCTGCTTTCACTTCCAGTAAAGTCTCTTCTCTACTCCCTCCCGACTCACCTCTCACCCGGAAAGTCCTGTCTCTCTCTATTAAAGGGGAATATCCCGCTACACACTCCCCCCACTTAAATTCTTTGGTCCCCCAAAGACAATTCTAGCATACACTGCGTACAACCCTAGACAACATTTCGTATGACGTTGGCATAGGGAATTCCCACCAAAACAAAGGGGTTGAATTCCCTTGCCCACAGGTCACATTATCATGAGTGGCCTGCCTAACTGTGCCAGAGAGTGAGTGGGGGTTGCCCTCCACCCAATGAACAGTGGAGGGATACGGATTCCCTACACTCCTCCTGGCAGTGACCACAGAATCGTCTGAGCTTTTCCCCATTTGTGGGTAGGTCAACTTTTTGGGAGGCCTTATGACTCTGCGAGCCCTTTGCTCTCTTGGGGTTTCTGGCTCTGGCGCCACAGGCTCTTCTTCTGTAGCAGGCTCGGGCGACACGGCAGGCTCTGTAACATCTGCTTCAGGAGCCAAGGGATACATAGAGTCTCTAGGGTCCTTTTCAGAGTAAGTATCACAAGCATCCTCTCAGTAATCTGATGAAGGACTAGATGGGATGAACTCAGCGGCCTCTGCATTCAGTTGTCCATCCATAGTGTCTTCAGTAGTTGGAAGATCTATAGCAGAAGTTCCTGGAGTTGGGGAAGGCCACAGCCAGTCAAATTCTCTTCCTTCATCTCCACTGAGTTCAGAGGCCTCTCCATCTTCAGCCCGAGAGGTCTGGGACCGAGTGTTTGGCCTGGGGGTATCTAGAATAGACACTGGTTCAGGGGAGTCCCTCACTGGAGGTATCCTGACCGCTTCAGCAAGTGGAGCAGGTGGTTTCGATGCCACGTCTTCAGTGGTCCTACCTTTCCTTCTGGCTTCAACTTGTAGACAGGCAGGCCCGGCAGCTTCCTACAGATGACATAGGGTTCAGATCTCCATCTGTCTGCAAGTTTGTGTTTTCCAGGGACCCCCAGATTGCGTAGCAGTACTCGGTCCCTGGGCTGCAGGTCTTGTACCCGGACCTTCAAGTCGAAGTTTCTTTTGTTTCGGGCTCCCCTTTGATCTGAGGCCGCTTGAGCTTGTTCATAAGCTACTTTCAGGCTGTGTCTGAGCCTGTCCACATATCCTTTGTGGGATGTGGCTGAGGAATGGTCTAAAGAAGTGCCAAAGGCCAGGTCCACAGGCAACCTCGCTTCTCTCCCAAACATGAGTCGATATGGGGAGTAGCCTGTAGCATCACTGGTGGTGCAGTTGTAAGCGTGTACTATAGCTGCTATGTGTTTGCTCCAATGTTGTTTCTTCTCACTATCCAGAGTTCCCAACATGTTGAGCAGGGTTCGGTTAAACCTCTCCGGCTGAGCATCTCCCTGTGGGTGGTAAGGTGTGGTTCGAGTTTTCTTGATTCCTAACGAATCCAGGAGTTTCCGGATCAGCCGACACTCAAAGTCCCTTCCTTGATCTGAATGAAGTCGCTGGGGCAGCCCATAATGGACAAAATACTTCTCCATAAGTACCTTGGCTACTGTGGAAGCCTTCTGGTCTTTGGTTGGGAAAGCTTGGGCATACCGGGTGAAATGATCGGTTATCACCAGAACATTTCCTAGTCCACTCAGGTCGGGTTCGAG
Source organism: Rana muscosa (assembly GCA_029206835.1). Taxonomy (NCBI): domain Eukaryota; kingdom Metazoa; phylum Chordata; class Amphibia; order Anura; family Ranidae; genus Rana; species Rana muscosa. The sequence continues at coordinate 277,378,150 of CM055127.1, read as the reverse complement.
GCAGAGGAAATCAATGCATACCAGATCCATTGGGCCTTGACTTTGTAGATGGCCCATTGGGGCAGCTTGATGGGGTAAAGTCTTCCTCTGGATGCAGCGTGCACATGAATGGCAGTACTCTTCCACTTCTGCCCTCATGCAGGGCCATTAGAACCGACTTCTGACAAGTTGAAAGGTCCTTTCCGCCCCTAGGTGGCCATGATTGTCATGTAGGGCAATCAGAACAGTCTCTCAATGTTTTTCCGGAAGAAACAATTGCCATTTAACTTCCAGGTCATCAGAAGGGCCCCTTCGGTAGACCACTCCCTGATGCACCTGTAACCTGTCCCACTCTTTCCTCAACAGGCGAGCTTCCTTTGAGGAGTGACTCAGGAGTCTGTTTGGATCCTGATTCTCCAGGGCTTCCAGAACTAATTTCCCCATGGGGTCTTCTAATTGGTCGCATCTTAGTTCCTTCTTGGACAGCTTTGGCAGATGGTCTTCCTCCAGTTGCGTTACTCCACAGTATTGTTTGGGGACTCCTACAATGGTAACTCCTATCTCTTCTACCCTTGAGCCTCCTCTGGCTTGCAATTCAGCCCCTTGACAAAGGGCCCGCACCCCGTCAGTTGCCACTTGAGTCCAGTCTTCCATGTCACTGGTGGGGCCATGAGATCTCCTGGACAGAGCGGCTGCGTCTCGATTTCCTATCCCTGGCCTGTACTTTAGGCTGAAATTGAATCCAGACAATGCGGCCAGCCACCTGTGTCCAGTGGCATCCAGCCTTGCTGTAGTGAAAAGGTAGGTAAGGGGGTTGTTGTCGGTCTTCACAGTGAACTCCGCCCCATACAGGTAGTCTTTGAGCTTGTCTACTACCGCCCACTTAAGGGGAGGGGGTCAGGCTCCTGCTCACGTATGCAACAGGCCGCAGTTGTCCTTCGTGTTCTTGGTAAAGTACTCCTCCCAGACCATCATGACTAGCATCTACGTGTAGTTCATAGGGTTTGGTCGGGTCTGCGTAGGCCAAGACTGGGGCAGTGGTTAGGTTCTTCTTCAACGCCTGGAAGGCCTCTTCACACTTTTGGTTCCACTGATCTTTGACTGACTCTCCCGGCTTCCTGGGCCCTGAGTCGTCCTCTTCCCCCTCGGTCTTGAGTAGTTCATTCAATGGCCTAGCAATTCGGGCGAATCCTTCCACAAACCTCCTGTAATAGAAGCAGAACCCTAAGAAGGATCTGAGTTCTGTTACTGTGGTGGGTCGTGGCCAGGAGGTAACTGCCTCCAATTTCTCAGTCGTCTGTGGCCACCCCTTCTTCAGACACTATGTGCCCCAGATAGTTCACAGAAGACTGGTAGAACCGACACTTCTGAGGCGAAAGCTTGAGTCCCTCCTCACTGAGTCTCCTCAACACTTTTTCCAGCCTCTCCTCGTGTTCCTCCAAGGTTCTCCCAAAGACAATGACATCTTCCAGGTATACAAGGACTTCAATAAGATTCATGTCTCCTACAGTCTTCTCCATGAGACGTTGGAAGGTAGCAGGAGCTCCAGACAGTCCCTGGGGCATTCGATCAAACTCAAAGAACCCCACTGGGGTTATGAAGGCTGTCTTCTCCTTGTCTTCTGGATGCATAGGGATCTGATAGTATCCACTCTTGAGATCCATAACGCTGAACCACTTGGCTCCAGACAAACTCTGTAAAGCGTCCTCTATCCTCGGAGTGGTGTACTGGTCGGGTATGGTTCTCCTGTTGAGAGTCCTGTAGTCTATACAGAGCCTCAATGACCCATTCTTCTTCCTGACCACCACTATCGGGGAGGCATAGGGGCTTCTAGACTCCTGGATCACACCAGTCCTCTTGAGTTCTGTGAGTTGTTCCCTTAGATCCTCCAGATCTGCTAGTGGGACCCGCCTGACCCTCTCTCTGAAGGGCCTGTCTTCTTGGAGGCGGATCCGATGGGTAGCACTCCTTGCACACCCCACATCGAACTCATCTTTTGAGAAGATCTTCTCCCATCTGGTCAACTGGGCCTTGGCTCTCTCTTTGCAAGCCCTGGGCAGATTCGGGTTTTCCATGGACAGCTTCTCCCAAACATCTCCTCCTTCACCCGTCCCCTTGACTTCTGACAGGGTAACCGGGGCAGCAGGGCTCACCTGGCCCAGCAGCATCCTGGCTGGGATTTCCATGGGGCCACCTGTAGTGTTCCTAACACTCACCGGAACTCTACAATGGGCCTTCTTCAGGGCCTTCAGTGGAATCACTTCTGGTATCACTTCCAGACCGGAGAACTCTTCCCTTGGGTCGGACTCCAGCATGACAAAGGGTCCAGGCTGCTCCCAAGTAAGCTTCACAGTGGCTCTGAGACAGGTTACTTTGCCGGGCTGCAACACTACCCCTTCTCTTCCAAGTCTTCACACCTTCCCTATCCCCTCTCCAGGGGTCTTCTGCTCTAGGACCAGCCATTGGTAGGCCGTCTTCAGCATGGGGTGAATCTTGGTGGCCGCTGGCCCCTTCTCTTTCACTAGAGGGGTCAGGAGTCTTCGGACCAGGTCCGTGTTTGTCCCTATTATAAGGGAACTCTTGTTGGCTCCTGGCGGTCGAGGGCACACAACTGCCAGGGTGTCAAACACTTCGGCCTTCCCAGCCACGGATGGGTCAAAAGTCATCTTGACGGGTAGATAGCCATCGTAGGGGAAATTCTGGGTTCCAATCCAACATATTTCCAGTTCCTCTATCTTCTGGATGGGCAGGTGACTCAAGTGCTTATCGTAGAAATCCCGGTATAATAGGGTCACTTGTGCCCCAGTTTCCAAGATGGCTCGGGTGTAGACTCCCTCCACTTGAATGGGCACTATAGGAGATGGGCCTACCAGCTTCTCCGGATATGGCCTGGCAGGGGTCGCCTTCTTCTGGTCCTTTGCCTTCGGACTCTCTCTCATCCAACTCCCTTTGGACTTTAGTCTTTCTTGAGCCTGGTATGCATTGATTTCCCTCCTTTCAATGGGCGTACAGACCCGCTGAGGGATACTATTATTTTTCATAGGTGTGCACCCCCTCTGGGGAGTGCTGTGCCTCTTCTGAGGGGTCTTGCCCCTTTCTCTGGGGTGTATCTCTGTTGAGGAATGTTGTGTTTCCTCTGAGGTGTTTTATCTCCTCCTTTCTGTTGCTTCGCATTCAGCTTGGAGCTCACTGAAGGTGATGGGCACCCGGTTTACTCCTTCACCGGGGCCCTCTGAAGTTTCCCGCCGGCTTGCGGTTGTCCATTTTCTTCTTCTTGGGACTGGAACATGTAGCTGCAATATGGCCAATTCCTCCACAGTTAAAGCAGACTATATCTCCCCATTCTTGTAAAGATGCGGGTGCTGAGGCAATTGGGAATAGTTCCTTCCTTGGTACTTCTCTCCTGGGACCCTCTGGGTCTTTTGCTATCAGAGAGGTCAACATCTCTAACACCTTGGACCTTTGTGATTTTAAAGTGTCTACCTCTGAGTCTCTTTCAGGGGTCATCACTGGGTTGACTAGCACCTGTGCGGGGACAACATTTGTCTTAATCATTTGCTGTTCCTGTTGTAACGCCTCCTCATCTCTGATGATTTTTATCAAATCAGCATAAGTCAGTAACATTCCTCCTCCCGAGGTTTTCAGGTGCAGCCAGACTGGATCCGAGCGCAACGCTCCCTTTAAGACTTGCTTCATTCTTGCCGCATCTGTATCTTAGGGCTTCATTCCCTTCTTCAACACAATCTTGCACAGCAACCTGTTCAGTCTCCTAACATACTCTGAAAGTTTCTCTTTCGGCTGTTGGAAAGTATGTTCAAATTGGTAGACCATCTCTGTCCCCTTTTCCAATTGACCAAACTCTTCCTGTATCATTGCTAGACAGTCTTGAACCGTGCAATCTGCATTCCCAAACTGAAAACTTTTCACTGCTTCTGCTGCCGCGCCTTTGAGGCTTTCTATCACTCGTTGCCTCTTCTGCGCTTCAGGCACCTCCCATGCCTCTACTGCTTGTAATGCCTGCTCCACCCAGGTATCAAAATCTTCTTCCCCTGCAGGGACAGGGAGCTTCCCTGAGAATGTCTTCAGTCTCCGGTAGCTAGTCTCTACATGCACCGTGCTTGTCTTCTGACATTTGATTAGGAGATCCCCTATTGCCTTTATCAAATCTGGTGATATAGCAGTGGCAGGTGCGGGTGCCTCCGGGGGCGTCACCCCGTCTCCTCTTTCTGGTGAGGTACGGGCCGCAGCCTGCGGTGATCCCATCGGTGATGGTTCCTTCTTTATAGTTACTGCGTGCGCCAACCTATAGGTTCTGTTGTCTGGCGTCCGCACACACTTGCGCTTGCAAGCCTCTGGCATCCCGTCCCCGTACTCCACTAGTGCATACTGATATGAAGTGTCTGGGTCTGACCTTATATCCATCACCCATGGTGTGTGATCTGGGGACACTAACTTCATTAACTCCTCTACAATCTCAGTCGACCATTCCTCCCCAGGGAGGCTGATGACTATCGAGTTGTTTGGCTCTGCCCTAGAGGCTTTGCACCACTCTTCTACTGCTTGTGGGTCCATGCCGGCACTTCTGGCATTCACCTGCTGTATCAGGATCCCGGACGAGAACCCCCACATGTAGCGATACCTTCAACTAAGAGGGCCGCAGATTTAGTTTGGGCCCTGAAGACAGCTCCGCCAACCCCTGGCAATTTACTCGACCCCCTACTGGCACAGTTAGTCTAGGGTAATATGTGTATATCTTATGCTCTATGATTAAATTCAAACACCAAGACAGTGATAAAAGAATAACGAATTTACTTTCTATGGCAATGGAAATCAACAGTGATAACAGATCATAAGAATCTATCTGCAGAGCCCTGCAGCAGTAGTCACACTATAACTGTAGAGATATGGCGCACACGCGCCACGTGTAACAGTACTTCACTATGCGCCCTATGGCGCAGCAACTAAATAAACTACCTAGATGGCCAGGCCTGACCATATAACTCAGTCTCTAGTAGGGGTAAAATTCTTCGCATGCAAGTCTTTAAACGGTGGTGCACATTTCAGGAACACATTTGTAATCCAAGGGGGGGGGGGGTAAAAATGCCAACACAGTACACTCCACTAAAGATCCGTTCAACTCAGTTCTGCTTTGGATCTCAAATGGGGAAAATAACTCAAATAGGAACTAGTGGGCCACGGCAGTCTGTAGGCCTAACAATGATATAAAGTATTTGTGGATTGAGCAAGTGCTCGCTCACCCCTCCGGACGCGATCCCAGTCCGGGAACTTCCACCTGCTGTGTCTCCTCACACAGCTCTGCAGCAGTCTGGTCTCCGGCTCAGCAGCGGTTGAAGAAAACCGAGTCAGATGCCACCCAGGCTCGAGATGGGGTGGAAGGCTCTTTGGGTAACAGCGCAAGGCCCAGGCTTCAGGCCTTGCACCACGGTGGATCCGCACAGGAAGATCTCTCCCTTGAAGTCTCGTGTCCCAAAGAGGCCGAGCCCAGCCTCGCCTCCTCCTTTTATAACCCCTCCCATGAGTCTCTGGGGTGGAAACATTGCTGAAAGGGGTTCTGGGTAACGTAGTCTCTCTCCTCTGCTTTCACTTCCAGTAAAGTCTCTTCTCTACTCCCTCCCGACTCACCTCTCACCCGGAAAGTCCTGTCTCTCTCTATTAAAGGGGAATACCCCGCTACACAAACTTATCTGCCTGTTTGCAATTTTTTAATGAATGTACACTGAGCTGTGCATGAGCATACATTTTCAAGTTTTCAAAAACCCATCACCGGCAAGAAGATGTCAGAGGCTGGCGAGGGATGTTCAGAACAGTGTTTCTCAACTCCAGTCCTCAAGGCGCCCCAACAGGTCATTTTTTCAGGATTTCCCTCAGATGAAACAGCTGTGGGAATTACTAAAGCAGTTAAACTGATCAAATAACCTGTGCAAAACAATGGAGAGCCTGAAAACATGACCTGTTGGGGCGCCTTGAGGACTGGAGTTGAGAACCACTGGTCCAGAAAATGTCATTCAACTCCGCACACTGCAGCGCGTTGTGACATACTGTGGTACAGTGTATGACGCTGACATGTTGCATTTTTAGGTAACATATACCATGGCATATTTATGGTATGAGCAGGACATACAGAAAAAAAATGTTGTCTACTTGCCTTTTTCCTGAGCCTGCATTGATCAATGTGAATGAGCCCCAATAGTTTACATCTAATTTGATGCAGATAGAGATTGGCCACAAATTGTCAACTTTAAGGCCCCGCTCACACCTGTGTGTTTTATGTGTATTCTAGGTGCAGTGTGTTCAAAAGTTTGCTTACATCAAAAACGCATTTTCAAGAGAGTTCAACAGCAACGTGCCTAAAACGCATGTAACGCAATGCACCATGCAGATGTTAACCAGCCCTAAGGCCTCATTCACATGACCGTGCCCATCTGTAGACTTGTGCACGGTTCGTTTCTTTTCGGTCCTGTTGATTCGTAATCGTTCGTAATTTTGCTAGACAGGATTTTTCGTGTTCGGACTAATTCGTATTTTCGCAAGCGACATTTTTCGTTGAATCGGAATGATTCGTATTAATGTAAGCCTTATTTTTAGTTGATTTATAATTCGTACTTTCGGTAGAGTACATTGTTTTTCGTTGATTCTTGACACAACTCTTACTTTCGTAACTTTTTTGGGGTTCGTTGATTCGTAATTTTCCGTGTCTCTCTCACAACGACGCTGCCTATTATGCCTAATGTGCTTCGAATGGATTTGTACTTTTCTAAATACATAGCGGTTATTAGTAACGATTATAATCTCGTATTTTACTTTCGTTTTTTACATGCGGCTATAGCCTCCGCCCCTGTACACCATTTTGAGAGGGAGTTCAGCACGGTAATGGAGAAGCAGAGAGCAGAGCAGAGTGTTATTGTGCTTCGAATGGATTCGTACATTTGTAAGTTTTTTCATAACGAATTATGCCGTAGACATTCGGGCATTCGCTATTTGCGATATAATTTATTTCGGATTCGGTTTTATTCGTAATTGCTTTGTTCAGAAATTCAAATGCTTCCGAATGTCCGAAAGTTGCTAAATTCGGACGAATTTCGATTAGTTACGAAACGAATTGCACAAGCCTACCTATCTGCACACCCATGTGAAGAATTGTCTTTGCCTGCATAGGTGTACAGGTGTTCTGTACATCCATGTCCTGGCAGTCCCATTTTTATCGGTTAGGATGCAAGGGTAGCACAGACAAAGCTGCAGGGACAAGCACCTGCACGGCTTTCAAAGACCACCTTTTGCACAGGTGTATGGATAGATTGTGTGAGTGAGGCTTATCCGTACATATTGCAACTTTAGTGTTAGATCTTTTATTGAGTCTAAGTCCCCAATCTCACTATGGGGCTGATTTACGAACCGTTTGCGCCATGAGTATCGGCGCATCGGCAGTTTTGGTATTTACAAAACATTTGCGCCGGTAACGCAGCGCTATTCCCCATTTACTATAGTGTCCTTGGCGCACGGGAGGAGGCGCTTAGTGTGCCACTATGGACCTGGCGCACGGCATCTTCAAATCAAAATATAAAGAAGCTGGAAGTGCCAATATAATGGGGTGATGTGAGGAAGTATAGTGACAACTGCCCAAGTAACAAACATGGCCAAAATAGAATGATAAAGTTACTTTTTCTGAACCAGCCTGCTGCGCCTGCAATTACATTTATAACTGCGAGAGGTGTATTTCTGCACTGCGCGGCAATTGCGCTTGTTCAAATGCGCCGGTTCACTGCGCCGGCAAAATCTTAGTAAATGTCAAGTCACATAAATCATGCATTTGCATAAGTTGAACAGGCGCTCCTCTAAACTTGCCATTATATAACAGTCCCTGCACAAAATGACATTTCTAAAGGAAAAAAAAAGGCATTTAAAAGCACTCGCGGCTATAATGAATTGCCGGCTCCCGTCAATACAGAGACAAGTCATTGAAAGTCTTTGAAAAATAAATAAAAATGCGTGGAGGTCCCCCCAAATTCCATTACCAGGCACTTCAGGTCTGGTATGGATATTAAGGGGAACTCCGCGCCAAATAAAAAAAAAAATTACGTGGGGGTTCCCCTCAAAATCCATACCAGGCTCTTCAGGTCTGGTATGGAATTTAAGGGGACCCCCGCGCCAAACTTAAAAAAAAAAATGGCGTGGAGGTTCCCCTAAAAATCCATACCAGACCTAAGGGCCTGGTATGCTCCTGGAGGGGAACCCATGCCGGTTTGTTATTTAAAATTTGGCACGGAGTTCCCCTTCATGATTCATACCAAACACAGGAGACAGCGAGCGCGAGGCTTGCAGTACCCTGTCGCCGAGAACCAGAGCGATGGGATCGTGCTGGAAACATTCTCGCGGGCAGGTACTGCCAAAGAAGCCTGTACTGGAGGCGACTTCAAGTCGCCTCCAGGACACGACTTGAGCAAAAAGAATAAACCAAGTGGTGATTAAATACCACCAAAACAAAGCTCTAGTTCTTATGGGTACAGTGTTGTATGACCGCGCAATTGTCATTCAGGCTGGGTTCACACTAGTTCGGTGTGAATTGCAGCTCCGTTTTCCTTGCAAAGAGAAAATTGATTCATTCAGCGGTTCCTCTCCATTGTAGCTGCAGATCACCTGATCAGGGGGAGGTGTAGGAGGAGGGGGAGAGCATGCCTGTTCAGAACGGAACACATCTGCGAATCAGATGCGTTCCCATTGAAGATTATGTGCCTGCAATTCGCACCACACTGCCTAGAATACGCACACAAATTTTGGGGATGCAACGCACATATGTGAACCACACTCATTGAAAACAACGTAAGCCACATCCAATTCGCAATAGCGTCAACCCAGCCTTAAAGTGTGAGAGTGCTGAAAACTGACCAGGGTAGGAAGGGGGTGAAAGTGCCTGGTATTGAAGTGGTTAAAGAGGAAGTAAATACTGATGGGGTTTACTTCCTCTTTTTCTCCCCTGCAAAGTAAAAGCATAATGGGCTAGTATGCATCACATACTAGCCCATTATGTGGCACTTACCTGCAAACGAAACCCACGCCGTCCCCACATCCATCACGGCACTTGCTTGCTAGTAAAGAAACGGCACGGAGGTCCGTTTCTTCACAGCGCATGCGCCGATGACATCACCGGCGCACTACAAGGGCATACCTCCCAACCTTTCTAATGTTTTTTCCCCTCTCATCAAAGTTGTTGAGGGGGGGGGGGGGGTAGTGCCGCGGGACATTTTTTTAATAGGGACGTGGGTTGGGTGGGGGGCAGGTGCCGAGGGGACCGCAAACACAGATACTCCCGCCCGCCTGACATACCTGGTGATCGCTGCCGCTCTGAGTCCCACCTGGCTTCCCTGCCTGGCGCGCTGGCGTGGCGGACTGAACCTTAACCTCCTCCACCCTGTGGGTCTATGCGGGAATACAGTGTCTCGCGCGGGAACGCGGGGAAATGGTGTCCCTGCGGGAAAAACCCGCAGAATCCGTGCGGGTTGGGAGGTATGCAAGGGATGGGAAATATCTCCCAAACGGCGCACGTTTAGAAGATATTTACAGTACCTATAGGTAAGCCTATAATAAGGCTTACCTATAGGTACAAGTTGCACAGAGGGGCTTAGAAAGACTTTGATCGCAGTTTACTGCTTTTACTACATGTTTTTTCCCCCACATAAAAATGTGCGCCTTGCTTGCTGTGTCTGGGCTGCCATATCAATGAATTCCACCACAGGCGTGCTACACCAGTGCGAATGCATCCCAAAGAATCAATAAATCATTTCTATGAAGGAAATTCTTATTTTCTCCAAATGACTGAAGATAAATAATCACACTGATAGGAATCATTTATTTGGATGACTTCTTCAGAGAAATCAGAGCTTCTCTCCCTTCACCCTCGTGCACCAGCTCCCTTAGTCCCTCCCACTCCAGATGCCGGTCATGTGATCATGACGTCGGCAAAGGTCCTTTAGCTGTGTGAAGCTTGGCATCTATGGGCATGTAGCTGTGTTGGGGGAAGGCAGAGATATAGACGTGCCGTGTATAGACAGACCGTGGACACTCCTCATTCAGCATGTCTGGCAGCTCATCAGAGGTGAGCGGTGCTCGTCTTCTCACTTCATCATGGAGAGAATTAGTAAAGCTGGTCTCATGCTGTCTTCTATAACAATGCATTTCCACAGGGACGTTGTGCTGTCAGGGTGGTGAGCAGAATAGGGAACAGAGCGTAACCCTAGACACGCTTTAGCTTTAATTTAGCAACGCTTAAATGAAACCCTCACTTACATGTTGGCTTCTCTATTTTTTAATCCTTTATGTTCTTTTTGGAGGCAGGCGCTGCCATGAATGCTGAATTCCTGTTTTAGAGGGGGCTTCTATCTCTTGCAGCATCCCATGGAGTCCCCCTTCCATGCAGGGACTGGACTTGTGTCTCCCTACTAAGGATCAGCTCAGGCGTGTTCGCAAAACGCATGTGCAGAGTCCGCCAGGATGTCGGCACTGCGGAGCGCTAACCAAGCAGTGAAACATTGTCCCTGCAGAGATCGGGAAATGTCTCACTGCCTGTGACTTCCTGGCGGGCTCTGCACGTGCGGTTTGCGAACACGCCTGAGCTCATCCTTACTCCCTACACTGTGTGCAACAATAGAAACACACAGCTCTATAGCCTAGAATGGCAAGGCACTTCCCTGCTTCTCCCTTCGCCAAGCTGACTGCAGACGGTGCTGTCCGTTGATAACCACTTGACCTCTGAAAAATTTACCCCCCCCCCACTTCATGACCAGGCCATTTTTTACTGCCCGACGTGGGGGGGGGTCACGCGTGCGACCCCGCTACCTTCCCCGTGAGTCGGACCGCGGGTCCCGCGGACTCAATCGCCACGGGATCCCTGCGATCGTCTCACGGAGACATAGAGCAAGGAGATGCTTGTGTAAACAAGCATCTCCCTGTTCTGCCTAGGGACAATGACACGGATCTCGGCTCCGTGTACTCGGAGCGGAGATCGGTGTCATGTGACACAGAGCCCAACCCCCCCCTCAGTTAGAAACACTCATCAGTGTACACTTAACCCCTTTAGTGCCAACTAGTGGTTAACCCCTTCACTGCCAGTGTCATTTTCACAGTAACCAGTGCATTTTTATAGCATTTTATATAGTCCCAAAAATGAGTCAAAAGTGTCCGATGTGTCCGCCAAAATGTCGCAGGTACGAAAAAAATCACTGACCGCCGCCATTACTAGTAAAAAAAATAATAAAAATGGCATAAAACTATCCCCTATTTTGTAAACGCTATAACTTTTGTGCAAACCAATCAATAAACGCCGATTTGCGTTTTATTTTATTTTTTTACAAAAATATGTAGAATAATACGTATCGGCCTAAACTGAGGAAATTTTTTTTTTTTATATATATATTTTTGGGGATATTTATTATAGCACGTAGTAAAAAATATTGCATTTTGTTTCAAAATTGTCACTCTGTTTTTGTTTTATAGCGCAAAAAATAAAAACCACAGAGGTGATCAAATACCACCAAAATAAAGCTCTATTTGTGGGAAAAAAAGGACGTCAATTTTGTTTGGGAGCCACGTCGCACGACCGCGCAATTGTCAGTTAAAGCAATGCAGTGCCGAATCACAAAAAGGGGCCTGGTCTTTGACCAGCGAAATGGTCCGGGGCTGAAGTGGTTAACTGACACTTGCACGTCACGTGTCATGCAACGCCGTACATAAACTAAATTGATATATTTATTTTTCCCCCCACAAATGGAGCTTTCTTTTGGTGGTATGTGATCACCATTGTGTTTTTTTTTTTTTTGTGCTGTAAACGGGGAAAAAAAAAAGATGAAAATTTAAAAAAAAGAAATATCTTTTACTTTCTGCTATAAAACATATACAAATTTCTTCATAAATTTAGGCCAATATGTATTCTGCTTCATATTTTTGGTAAAAAAAAAAAAAAACACCAATAGGCATATATTAATTGTAGACGATATAACCTTTGCGCAAAGCAAACTGTGGTATACATACTGGAATTTTTTTTTTTTTTTTTTTATACTAGTAATGGCGTTTAGCAACTTATAGGGGGACTGCAATAGTATAGTGGGCAATCTGACACTTTGTAGGAACCAGTGACACTAAGGCCCCTTTCATACGGGCGCCTCCATGAAGATGATATCTCCGCTGAGCAAGCGGATGACAGGTCCATTCCGCAGGTCATAGTGCCACCGATGAGGTGGCACTATGCCTATGCGGAACTGACACAGCCCCGCTCTCCTCTATAGGGCAATCAGATGGACCGCCTGTCCGTTTCCATCGGATGCCATCTGATCCACCAGATGGATGGGGAATAGGACCCAATCAGGTCCACCTAAAAAACTGACAGGCGGACCTAATCTGATGGCTCGTGTGAAAGAGGCCTTATACAGTGATCAGTGCTTAAAATATGCACTGCCTCTGTGCTAATGACACTTGCTGGGAAGGGATTAAACATTCTAGGGCATCTAAATATGCAATATCAAGGATTTACCAATTTTTGCATGAGGGGAGCCAAAGGGGAACCCATGGTCAGGCACATAGGAAGAAATGGGAAAAAGACATAGGTAATTTATCTAATGAACTGTGGGGTAGAATTTTGGAACTCGCTCCGACGGTATCACTGTCTCCCTCTCAGAGGATGTCCCACCTCTTCTTGTTAAATCGAGCATATTACACCCCGTATAAACTTTTTCGTTTTGGGCGCAGAGCAGACGATAGTTGTCCTAGGTGTGGAAGAGAAGGGGGGGACATGATACACATGTTTTGGCGATGTCCGAAGTTACATCGATATTGGAGGGAGGTTGTGAGAACGATAGAGCAGACTTTTGAAATACAGATGGAGTTGGAACCCCTACAATGTGTACTGGGCTGGCTGGAGGGGGAGGGGACAAATGATAATACCAAGTTAGCAATAACAAGATGCCTATTCCAAGCTAGGAAGCTGATAGCGCAGAAATGGCAATCAGCCTCCCCACCGTCTAGCAATGACTGGGAGCAAAATATGAACCTAACAATACTAAAAGAAAGGACGACATATATTAGACAAGGAGCTCTAAAAAGATTTGAAAAAATTTGGAAACCTTGGCAGGAGAAAAAATAAAAATAGTAATTCAATATAAGTAAAGACTTCAAAGATAGGGATGGATGAGTGGGAGGAGGTAAGGATGGAACGAGTGAGAGTGGGGGAGTTTGAAGGGGAGGGGGATGGAGTATGAAAGGAGTGGATGGAAGTTTAGGGGAAGGGGAAGACGGGTTGGCTGGTTCTAAGAAGATATTATTTATTATCTGTTTTGTATGGGAATTTGTGAGGGGAGGGAAAAGGGGATTGAATGTACTGTAAATTGGAAAATGGTTTAATAAAGATCAGAAATGAAAAAAAAAAACATTCTAGGGCGATCAAAGGGTTAAATGTGTGCCTAACCAGTGTTTGTGTGTACTGCTAGGTGCTTTCACTAAGGGCTTTGATGAAAAATCCAGCACATCCCTGCTCACAGGACAGAGCTCTTTATTGTTTACATAAACAGAGCTCTGTCCTGTCTTTCTCCTCACCGATCAGTGGGTGTCCGCAGTCATCCATTGGCTGGCACCAGCTGATCAACTTGTGCTGCTGTGACTAATCACAGTCCAGCCGGCACGCTCCCTATCCGGAGCAGCAGACTCACATAAATATGCGTGAGCCTGCGCAGCCTGCCCACACTGTAGCAGTAAAGCTACAGTGCATGGTCGGCAAGTGGGTAAAGTGAAACTAAAGACACCTTAACCACTTCAATACCAGGCACTCCCCCCACCCCCCTTCCTTCCTGCCCAAGCCAATTTTCAGCTTTCATCGCTGTCAATTTTAAATGACAATTGCGTGGTCATGCCACACTGTACCCAAACAAAATTATTAGCATTTTGTTCCCACAAATAGAGCTTTCTTTTGGTGGTATTTGATCACCTCTGCAGTTTTTATTTTCTGCTAAACAAATAAAAAAAGACCGAAAATTTTGAAAAAAAAAATGTTTTTCTTTGTTTCTGTTGTAAAATTTTGTAAATAAGTAAGTTTTCTCATTTCACTGACGGGCACTGATAAGGTGGCACCGATGAGCATTGATAGGCGGCACTGATGGGCACTCATAGGTGGCACTGATAGGAGACACTGGGCACGGAAAGGCTGATAGATGGCATTTATAGGCATTACTGATGGCACTGACAGGCATTGTGAAATAATATGATATAATGATGCGCTGTGGCACCAACCTAAAGTTTCACACAGTGAATCTTCAAACAAAGAGATATAGATATATACCAGAAATGTGACAATAAACCCAGTGCTCAATTTACTTTGTACATAAATCAATACTGATTACTTAATCTAAGCAGCACAGGATAAAAATGCAAAGTGGAGTAGATGATCCTAACCACATAATGCTAATATCACTCAAAAACGTGGCCCCAAATTAATAGGATAAACAAGTCCACAGATTTCTAAGTTCAAACCTCCGGTGCATACACCAGCCAATGTCCCTCTGTTATAATCACTCCATGGATCTGCCCATCTGCTGGCGATGAATTCACTCAGTGATTCCTCATATGCTCCCGGTTCCCATATGCATTAGATGGACATGTGTAGGAAATGCAAAAAAACAAAGATCATTGCGCAGTAAAGCACCACACCACAGTCTCCTAATCAGCTGTGTGTGTGGTTACACTCGCATATCCTGGATATAAAACAGCGCTTGTAGTCAGATCAATGTCCTCCTTCGGCTGCTGGGAGCGTCACTAAGCTCCTCCCCCTACGCATTGCATCAACGACACGTGACTTACTCATGGGTATTGCTGATGGGCACTGATTGGCATATCCCTGGTGGGCGTCCTTTTTGGGCATCCCTGGTGGTCCTGGGCGGGCATCTGCGGGGGGGCTGCGCTGATAAACAATCAGCACAGACCCCGCCTGTCAGGAGCGCCGCCGATCGGATCTGTCAGACGCCAGTGAGGAAACGCCAATGAACGGCTCTTCCTGTTTACACTGTGATCAGCCGTGTGAAATGATTGGACACGGCTAATCGCGTGGTAAAGAGCCTCCGTCAGAGGCTCTTTGCGGAGATCGGTGTTGCGGTGTGTCAGAGTGACACACCACACCATCGATCGCTGCGCGCCTCCCCAGGTGGGCAAACACGGCTTATCCTGCTGGACGTCATATGATGCCCAGTCAGGATAACTGAACTACCGCCCAGCCGTCATTTTGCTATAGGCTGGGTGGGAAGTGGTTAAAGTAATACTAAAGTTTTATTTTATTTTTTATTTTTATTTTTTTTAATATATAAAAATAATAAACATTGTTATGTTATACTTACCTGCGTTATGCAATGGTTTTGCATAGAGCCACCATGATTTGCCTCTTCCGCTGGCAGGGCTCCTCCTCCTTGAATGGGGTCACTCATGCGGGCTAGCTTCCGAGCCACCCTGTCTACATCTATTGACACACACAGGGCGGCTTGGCCCCACTCCCTCGTCACTGGATTTAAATAACGGCAGCGTGAGCCAATGATTCTTTTGCACAGAAGTTTTTTTTTTTACCTTAATGTATAGAATGCATTAAGGTAAAAAACCTTGAGCCTTTAGAACCACTTTAATTCTGTCAACGCCTGCAAGCATCTTCTTCCCAGGTTCTTTCAGGTGACTTGTCTTTGGCCGTTTCGATTGCCTTGCACAGAATGATGTCTTTCTTGCACATGCCCGGGAAAGCAGTCATCCTGGCACACTGGCAGTGAGCCAGAATATAAACTGAGCTGCGCATTGCACAGGTCAGTGTACATTCTCCAGAGAATTATGATCAGGCAGGTAAACGTAATTTGTGAATCTCATGAAGCCAACTAAAACCTCATATAGCACAGCGCTTAAAGTGTTAACCCCTCACAAGTGCTCAAAGAATTCACACAAAAGAAAAATTGCATTTATATAAATGAACATTGCGGGCAAGATCACCTCTGGAATTGCACAGGAACTTTACATGCAAATCTGTGCAGTACGATTTCAGCCCATTCATTTTGAATTGCCTGAAATTACACCCCATCAAAAGTAGCGAATTAACTACTTTTGGAAACTGCAACGGAATCGCATGGTAGTTTTGTACCATGCAATCCGGTACGGGCAAACGCACTGCGTTTGGGTTGTCATTAACTTAATATTGACATGTGCTACAGATTGCAACTTCAATGCGGTGCAGGAAATGTGCACGGAATGCAGGTTTCCCCGCACCGTGTTCTGTTGTGAACCAGCCCTGCATCTCTCTTCTGAAGTAAAAAGCCTGCCTGTTTGCAATGTTTTACTCTTTAAGCCCCATACACACTATTAGATTTTCTGCAGATTTTTGTCTTCAGATTTACCAAAACCATATAATATATATGGTCAAACCTTAGAGTTTCAATTTGTATGCAATTAGGCAGGCCCTTGCACTGCATGGTTTTGGTAAATCTGAAGACAAAAATCTAATCGTGTGTATGGGGTCTAACATTTGGTTCCGCTTGAACTCTTTCCTATGATGACTCGAAGTTCAGGAAAGCAGCACTGAGAGAGCAGGAACCAGCAGCATTGAAAGTTGTAAACTGCAAGTGTGGAGTTAAGAATTTTAGCAAATAGTTTACTGGTGAATGTTTAATGCTCAATGTGTTTGGCTAAAAGATGCTGAGGGTTTAATACTAATGTAGGCAAAACAAAGTCTGTTTGGCATGTGTGGCTTAATTTTGCTTTTTGCAAATGAATATGGTCCAGAAGAGGTTCATTTAAAGTGATGCTATAGGTTCAGTTTTTTTTTTTTAAATAACAAACATGTCATACTTGCCTCCACTGTGCAGTTAGTTTTGCTCAGAGTGGCCCCGATCGTCCTCTTCTGGGGTCCCACGGCGGCTCCTCCCCACAATAGATAACCCCCGTTGGGAAGCGCTCTCCCGAGAGGGTTACCTTGCAGGTGCACTCCTGAGTCATTCACTCGGCGTCCATAGCCGCCGATTGTATGACTCGGCCGCGCCATTGGATTTGATTGACAGTAGCGGGAGCCAATGGCTGCGCTGCTATCAATCTATCCAATGAAGAGCCAAGAAGCCTAAGAGAGAGCAACGCGGGATCGCTCCCACGGAAATTCGGGGCTCAGGTAAGTAAAACGGGGGCTCGGGGGGGCCGGACACTGCAAGGTCTTTTTTTCACCTTAGTGCATAGGATGCATTCAGGTGAAAAAACAAAGCGTTTACAACCCTTTTTAAGTCTGTACTGTCACTAGATTTACTGTCACTGGGGCGTGGCCAAGACTGGCATGTGAGAGGATGCTTCTCCCGCTGTTTATCCTACAGTGATCCTCCCTCAGCCAACCTACCATTACCAAACCAGATCATCTAGCTGGCGACCGATCTAGTGCCCGCTGTGGAACCTGCACCGGCCCTCTGCACAAGAGGAATGACTCGTAAAGGGCAAAACGAACAGTCTGGCCAGGACATCCAAGATGGCGCCGCCACTGCGTCCTTGCTGAAGGGAACTCCACCAGGCGCTGATAAAATGAAGGACACATGGCCTAAATCGCTCAAGTCCCAGTGGAATCAGGGTAAGGACACCCCAAGAGACATACTATATTATGCCCAGAAGTTGGCAGGGCTGCAGGGAGCAGAGCAGATGGACTTCTCAGGGAGACATCCGTGACCCCGAGTCTTGTCCACCACAAGGAGTCCGGGTGACCCAGAAGCTTAGCGAAATTTGGGTTCCGCCACAGGGGGGACCTGGGAGACATCTTGAGGAAGGTGAATCTAATCAAGATGATACTTATGCCACAACTTCTTTACTTCCTACATAATGCCCCCGTGGTAATTCCTTTGTAAGTGTTCCAACTTAATTCTGGATAATTCAAAGGCCCAAAGATGATGGTAGGTTGGCTCTGCCCAACTCATGGTTGTACTATTTGATGGCGCAGCTGCAACATCTGGTTGGCACTATGCGGGCCGACAGGGTGTCAGATGGCCAGGCATGCAGCTCCTCCCAGGCACTGATGCTGTATACTACTCGTAGGGGTCCTATTCCACAGGCACTGGAAGCTCAGGCTTTCGGAAAACCGCACAAACAATATCCGACATATAACCTCATTCAGAAAGTGTGGAACAAAACTAAATACCTTCAAAAGGTAACTGGATATACTGAATTCGGTCCCCTATAGCTATAAATGACATATGAATGGAGCCGACTAAACTATAGTCTGAAGCAAAATGGAAGGAATATGGGGTGGCGCATCTTAAACATATATTTCACAACGGGGTACTCTTGTCGTTTGCTGCGTTGCAGAATAAGTATAATTTACCATCCTCTATGCATTTTAATTGCATACAGCTTCATCATGCTGTCAAAGCACAAAGTAATTCTTCAGAATGGCAGATGTCTGCGACTCCAATATTTAGTCTTATTAGGGATGCTGACTCATCTAAGGGCTTTATATCACAATGTTACGCCATGCTCTTATGGTCTTTTTTGAGGCAGCATCCCCTGAGAGTGAGGGAGAGGTGGGAGCTAGATGTTGGGCATATGGAGGGGGAGCAATGGGAAGAGTCCTTTTTCAGGCGGTGGGTACGTGTTCCTTGAATATGACACAAACATTGGCCCAGCTGTACATGCTATTGAGGTTATATTGCACGCTTTACAGATTCCAATTGATGATTTTGCAATCAGTCTACGTGTACACGCTGTAAGCGTGATCACAGTGATCTCCTTCATCTATTATGGAAATGCCCAAAATTACACTCGTATTGGTCTGGAGTGGTGACTAAAGTCAACTCTGTATTTAAAGTATCTCTTCCATTGAATCTGAGAGCATTCCTATTGGGTGTCTTGGAGGAATACTATTTCAGGCACGGAAATTGATTATCGTTCACTGGAAATCTGAGGATTTCCCCCCCCCCCCCAAAGATACAGGGAATGGGTTAAAAATGTTGGCGAAGTGTTAAGAATGGAGAAGCTTCTTTACCAACATAGAGGCAGTACGCTTAAATATGAGCGATTTATGGGCACCGTGGTTGGATGTCCCGGGGCTTGCCCCGGTGGATCCCTGGTGGATCTGATTATGGATAGACTACCTGGGCTTAATGCTGGATAATGTGTTCTTATGTCTATTTGGTCATTATGGTCTAAAGTCATTGGCGAATCTATTTTCGTTGTGTTTGGCATTGTAATATAAAGCTGGCGCAGTGTAAGATGCTTTTTCTTTAATAAACATATTTTTTGGGGGATATAAAAAAAAAAAACATTTTTTACTGTTACTAAATTGACTTTTTTTTATTTTTAAACTAGGACCTAGCCTATAAAGAAAAAAAGTTAATATCTAACCCCCCCCACCACCACCGATCATACCATGTTGCATTAATAAGTTTACGTTTCAATAAGTTGTTTTAAAAATTCTCTGCAGCTGTTACACTTGAGGGCTTGTTAGATGTGTGTTCCCGCTGCTGTGGTTCCATCGCCCAGCTGCTACACCATGATTGTGTCCTGTAGAGAAGGGGACCAGGCATCCTATATTTCAAGTGATTTTTTTTTTTTGGGCTACGTAGCTCTTGAACAGGGTTAAGATCCGTGGTGCAGTAGGCCAGAAAGTATTAATGGAGAAGTATGGCCAAAGCTTTTTTGGCTGTACTTCTATGGATCACAGGAATTCAATTCGTTCTGCACTCATTTTCAGCCAACTCTTTTCAGCTCTCTGACCCATTTTTAGCCAACAGCAGACTAAAGCCCACTGTCGGCTGACGTTACTCTGATTGGATTCACCCAGATTCCTGGACTGACAGCTCTGGCTCAGCCTCTCAGCTGTGTTGCTTGGAGACTGCACCAGTCTCTCCCTCCCCTCCCCAGCCCAGTGCTCCAATGAGTGCTGGAAGGGCAGAGCAGAGAGCCGGTGATTGAATACCGATAGCTGAGCGATCAGCGTGTTTGATCGCTCAGTTATTGGTCTTGGAGCCAGCTTTGGACCAATGCTGCATCCACCTAGGTGAATATATATATTTCTAGAATGGAAGGTTCACTTAAATGCCTGCCCCACACTACCTATAGAAAAAAAAGTGCATAAACATTAGTAAAAAAAAAAAATGCAGCATTTTAGAAATAAAATTACTATTTCGTCCATGGACTGGAACAGCTTCTCTATTGACAAAGTGGGTATTATCCGTTAATTAGGAGTGACTAGGCAGAAAAACTTGTAAAAAGTGTTGCATCACACCTTCTACAGTACCACCCAGGGGGTGGACCCTCTGGGTATATCCCCTCAGTCTGCATCTCGCAGTTCAGTTTTTTTTCTGTCTAGCAAGGAGTAGGACATGGCTCCCTTCGGGCCCATTGGTCCGGGGGAAAAATATATTTTTTTGCTACATTTTTTTTTTTCCTGCGATCTTCGATCAATTGCCGACTGGGTGACAGGCTGGATCCTCGATCCTTGTAGTCTCCCCAGTTTCGGCCATCGAGCGTGTGCCGACCCTAGCTACGCGCTGGGTTTTCCACGACATGCCCGTTGCTCCACGGGTGGCCGGTGAGCCTACGCTCCAGGGCCTGCATCGGACCGCTCAGCTTCGGCTGACCTTACGGCCGAGTCGCAGCAGCCTGGCCGTTGAGCGTCACGCTCCAGGGCATACATACAGTATGATCGTCCCCTTGGGTCCAATCACAGCATGCCTGGCCAACAGTCCCCTTCCGTGCGCGGACGATGATCTGTTTGGAATGTCTTCCAGCATAATACATGCAGGATAGGTAAGTAAACTCCCCTGCCTCGGCTGGGTGATTTGGCTGGACATTCCTGGAGAGACCAAGTAAGTGGTTGTGGCCCCTTTCTTCCCTCTCTCCCTGCCTTTTCCTCCTCCCTGGGCTTCTAGCTAAAGGTTGCTGGGGGTCACCTAAGGGGTTCCACTGGAGCAGGGCTGGCTGTAACTAACATTTAAAAGAAATGTCATTTCTGCTTACCTGTATGTGCTTCCTCCTCCATGCTGTCGGCGGCCATTTTGCGGTGGTCCATGCCGGGTTCGGCCTCTAGTGACTGCCCGGCGGCCATCTTCCTGTGGTTTTGGCGCCATTTTCTTGTAGTTCCAAACCCACTGGCCTCTATTGACTGATCGGCGGCCATGTTTGTAATGATCCACGCTTTATGTATATATTGCCATTCGGCGGCCATCTTTTTGTGGTCTACGGCTGCTTTGGCCTCTATCTTCGGCTCGGTGGCCATTTTCTTAGAGCCCACATTATCTTCCATACAGACATTTTGGCCGCCATTTTGCGAGAGTCTCCGGCCTCTAGGGTGCGTTACACTGGCGTGAAAAATTCACACAGGAAGCGCTGATAAAAGAAGCAGACTGACACAGCAGCAGTGGGACAGCATCACAAGCGCAGCACACGGCAGCATAGCAGTACCGGTCCAGGGTGGTGTGTCCTCTGGGTGACCCAGCATCTCTGCAGCGCAGGAGGGTGGCCTATTGATATCTTGCCTGGAGCCCTGTGGGTGTCGGCGTGTGGTCAGCATGGCATCTGAGCCAGATGTCTTCTCCCCTGAAACACCAGATTTAGCAGCTGGTGCCCCTGAGGTGTCTATGGACGCTATGTTGCCAATCCTAGAGGCGTTTGCTGCTAGGGTGGAAGCAGCACACGGGAATACAGGGGGTAGTAAACGCCCCCGTCCCCTGCAATCTTCTGGGGATATTTCTGAGACAGAACCAGGTCCAGCTACGGCTCATGGACCAGAATCTGACGCATCAGAGACTGCAGATCGTGACCATTCGGACAGTGAGGATGACTCCAAGTCCAGGTCAGTACGCGAGACGGCTTTGGTATCTGACCTTATTACTGCAGTGCGGGATACGCTAAAGTTGGAAAATACTGCAGAAGCAGCAGAGACTCCAGTCCCCTTTGGGTTTCGTAAACCTGCCCGCACTGCTAAGGTGTTCCCTTGTGTGTCTTTTGATAAACTCTTATACAAGGAATGGGAGAGCCCACTGAGGGTCTTTACAGCCCCAAAGAGGTTTGCGGTACGGTACCCCTTTTGAGGAGAGTTTTCTGAAGAAATGGATCTCTCCCCCTATAGTGGACCCTCCGGTGTCCAGACTTAATAGAGCTACCACTATTCCAGTAGAAGGGGCTCCTGTTTTCAAGGACCCTGTGGATAAGAAGGCTGAAGCACTCGCTCGCTACCTAGTACCTATGCTCAGTGGTAGGCTCGGCAGTACGCCCGGCATTGGCGGGGGCCCTAGTGTCTCAGACACTTACTGAATGGGCAAAATTGTTACTCCAGGGGTTAAAGGAGCGAGATGCTCCTCCTGATGAGATAACATTGGCCGACCAGTTGGTCCAGGGCCTTAGGTTTGTCTGCGAGTCAGACATGGATACTATTCCCCTGCTGTCAAAAGCTTCGGTTTATGCAGTAGCAATACGCCGCCTGATCTGGATAAAGGGCTGGTCTGCAGACCAGACTTCCAAGAAAGCCCTGTTGGATCTGCCTTTTAAGGGCGACAGACTTTTTGGGGCTTCTCTGGATGACATCATCAAGGATGCCACAGGAAGTAAAAGCACTTTGCTTCCCCAAACTAGCAAGGGTAAGGGGACACGCCAAGGGCAAGTGCCCTCTTTTTTACTGCACGCAAGGTTTTTTTTCGTCCCCCCCCTAGGGCGACAGGGAAAAGACCCCAGGCCGACAAGGCGCCTGCCCAAGGACAAAAGCGTCCTTGGTCCCGCAAACCCAACAAGCCTGCGGACAAATCTGCGTCCGCATGAAGGTCCGCCCCCACCCAGCTCTCGTGTGGGGGGACGTCTTTGCAAATTTGTGACTCAGTGGACAGGTGGGTTTGCGAAGTAATCTCCTCAGGCTACAAGATAGAATTTCTCTCTTGTCCACTGGACAGATTCATCACCTCCCAATCTCCAGCTACTACCGACCCGTCGGGAGGCCCTGTATGGGGCGGTCCAGGGTCTACTGGAACGCGGGGTAGTTATTCCAGTTCCAGAACAGGAACGGGGTCAGGGTTTTTACTACAATCTGTTCATTGCCCCGAAGAAGGATGGGGTTCATCCAATCTGGGATCTCAGAGCCCTCAATTGCTTTGTGAAGGTACAAAGATTTCGGATGGAGTCGGATCGATCTGTAGTCGCGGCTCTCCATCCGGGGGACTTTCTGGCCTCCTTGGACATCAAGGACGCATACCTGCATGTCCCCATATACTCCAGACACCAGAGGTTTCTGCGATTTGCTATCGGGAAGAACCACTACCAGTTTGTGGCCCTCCCGTTTGGCCTTGCCTCAGCACCCAGGACGTTCACCAAGGTGCTCGCTCCGATTCTTGCACTTCTAAGACAGCGGGGTATCGCTATCATGGGCTACTTGGACGACCTTCTACTGAAGGCCCCTTCAAGCTCAGAATTAGAGGTAAACGTGTCCATTACCTGTCAGACTCTTCGAGACTGTGGTTGGATACTAAACACGCAAAAGTCAGTATAGGTGCCCACTCAACGCCTACTGTACCTGGGGTTGATTCTGGATTCCTCAGAGGCAAAGGAATTCTACCTGTGGAGAAGTTGCAGACCCTCTGGGCTGCAGTACGGCAGCTGACTTCCAGGAATTGGTCGTCACTCCGTTTTTGCATGCGAGTGTTAGGACTCATGGTAGCCTCCTTCGAGGCGGTCCCATATGCTCAATACCACACTCTAGTGTTACAGAAGGAAGTTCTGTCCAGATGGAACAGATGTCCATCATCTCTGGATTATCAAATCCGAGTAAGCCACCTAGTCAGGAGATCCCTGGTATGGTGGCTGACAGCACCGGCTCTAATGGCCGGGAAGTAATTTCTTCCGGTTTACTGGATAGTGATCACGACGGACGCCAGCCTTACAGGTTGGGGGGGGGGGGAGTCTGGGGTGTTCAGTCGGCGCAAGGTCACTGGACCCCAGAGGAAGCCCTCCTGCCGATCAATGTCCTGGAAATCCGGGCGATCAGGCTGTGCCTCTTCAAATGGTCTCAGAGGCTGCAAGGGGCGTCCAGTCAGGATCCAGTCAGACAATGCCACAGCAGTGGCATATGTCAATCATCAAGGAGGAACAAGAAGCTCAGCTGCAGCATCGGAGGTCGCTCGGATCCTGAAGTGGGCAGAGAGGAGCGTACCGGCACTGTCGGCCGTGTACATTCCGGGTGTGGAAAACTGGCAGGCGGACTACTTGAGCCGCCAGATGCTGGACCAGGGAGAATGGTCCTTACACCTGGAGGTGTTCCAACTAATCTGCCAAAGATGGGGCACACCAGACGTAGATCTTCTGGCTTCCCGACTCAATCGGAAAGTATTGAGGTTTGTGGCCCGGCCAAGAAACCCATGGGCAGACACAACGGACGTGTTGGTGGCATCGTGGGGTCAGTATCGGCTAATCTATGCCTTCCCTCCCTTAAGGCTTCTTCCTCTTCTGCTCTGCAGAGTGGAGGCAGAGGGAATTCCAATGATCCTAATCGCTCCAGATTGGCCTCAGCGTCCTTGGTACGCCGATCTAGTACATCTGGTAGCAGATGTCCCCTGGCGCCTACCACTACGGAAGGACCTGCTATCGCAAGGTCTCATACTCAATCCTGCTTTACGGTCACTGGCTTTAACGGCATGGCTGTTGAGAACCAGGTACTGAGAGACCGGGGCCTGTCAGATTCAGTAATCTCTACTATGAGAAGTGCTCGGAAACCGTCCTCTAGGAAGGTTTATCACCGCACTTGGAAGGCCTACATCTCCATGTGTGAGGAAATGAAATGGCATCCATGTACTTATTTGGTTTCCAGAATCCTGCTGTTTTTACAGCATGGGGTGGACCAAAGGCTTGCCCTAAGTACGATTTAGGGACAGATATCTACCTCCATGGGACTTGAACCTGGTCCTCTCGGTGCTTCAGAAGGCACCGTTTGAGAATATTAGAGATATTCCCCTGTTGACACCCTCTCAGAAAGTGGTCTTTTTGGTGGCTGTTGCGTCAGACGAGTCTCTGAGCTGGCAGCCTTGTCCTGCAAGGCTCCCTATTTGATTTTCCACAAGGATAAGGTGGTGCTGCGGCCGCAGCCTTCCTTTCTTCCAAAAGTCGTTTTGGCTTTTCATCTCAACGAAGACATTGTACTTCCATCCTTGTGTCCTCATCCGTCGAATCCTAAGGAGTCGGCGTTGCATTCCTTGGACGTTGTCTGAGCTTTGAGAGTATACCTATCTGCTACTTCCCTGTTCCGGAAGTCAGACTCACTGTTTGTTTCGGTGGCTGGTCCCAAGAAGGGCCAAGCAGTCTCGTCGGCCACCATCTCTAGGTGGATCCGACAGATAGTAGTCCAGGCTTACGCCTTAAAGGGTCAAGCGCCCCCCTTTCCGGTCACGGCGCATTCGACCAGGGCAATAGGTGCCTCTTGGGCTTTCCGACATCAAGCGTCTGTTTCCCAATTATGTAAAGCGGCGACTTGGTCGTCCGCTCACACTTTCACAAAATTCTACAAGGTTGATGTTGATGTAGGTGCATCTTCGGATGTCTCTTTCGGCCGCAAAGTTTTGCAGGCGGCTGTTTAGAGTTGCAACTTCTCCGTTGGAGGAGTGCTGTTTTGTGTTTGGGGTGAAGTTTATTTTTATGCTGTTACCACCCCTCGTTTTTTTCTCTGACACTGCTTTGGGACGTCCCACTTTGTCAATAGAGAAGCTGTGTCGGTCCATGGACGAAAGAGTAAATAGGATTTTTTACTCACCGTAAAATCCTTTTCTCTGAGTCCATGGACCGACACAGCACCCACCCCTCCTTTTAAGTTTGTACTGCTTTTTGACAAACTGATCTGCGAGATGCAGACTGAGGGGATATACCCAGAGGGTCCGCCCCCTGGGCGGTACTGTAGAAGGTGTGATGCAACACTTTTTACAAGTTTTTCTGCCTAGTCGCTCCTAATTAACGGATAATACCCACTTTGTCAATAGAGAAGCTGTGTCGGTCCATGGACTCAGAGAAAAGGATTTTACGGTGAGTAAAAAATCCTATTTTACTTCAGAACCTGGTGTTTTACACTTCTGGAATGTCTGGGTGATGTCATTAACAGCTGGGTGCTTAAAACTCCTTGAATGCCCTCCAGCACTATTTGTAGGGTATTACTTTTACTGTCACTGACTACCGGTGACAGGGCTGGGTTTAAATACTGACACCAGTGCTGGGGGTTACTGTTGCGCTCCCTGACACCAGTGCTGGGGGTTACTGTTGCGCTCCCTGACACCAGTGCTGGGGGTTACTGTTGCGCTCCCTGACACCAGTGCTGGGGGTTATAATAAAACAACTTCTTCAGTGTGCATTACGATAAGCTGCAAAAAATGCAGACAGACCAGAGTTTTGGCCGTTAAGATGTGAAAATGTAGTGCTATTGTAAGGCCCACTGGAAGTGTCAGGGGCCACACTTGAGGCCCTGTATAATTTTCAAGTTGAACAGCACTGCCCTAGTTGGAGCTTAGGGCTGAAGGTTCTCTACCACCTTCATGTGACTGTACTAGGACCAGCACCATAGCTGTCACATGCTCCTCTGTATATGGAAGTATCCTGTATATCAAGTCCAAGCACAGGTTTACTTTAAAGTATATGTGAACCCTTACCTTGTAAAACAACCCATTCAGGTTAAAATACAACTGAAAGACCAGGTCTGACCATTGGAGGACATGCAGGCTCTTCTCCCAGCACAGCCAGAAAACGAACCATGCTGAAATGGGTGTGCTCTCATGGCTAGCCTGGTCAGTTTAAAATAGGAAAGCAGGGAGACTGGTGGGAACAGGAAGAGTTTGTGTGGATTTCACACAATGGAAACGATACAAGGAGAACAGGAAACCTATTAACTCAAGTACATGGTACAGCGGGCACATATCAGAAATATAAAAGTTTGGGATAACATTCTTTAAATATCCAAACTCCTACTGATTAAAAGAAAAAGGAAACCTCTTCTGACAGTTATATAGAGGCGGCCAGTGATCATTTCCCCCTGTAGATCGTTAAAGAGGTTGTAAACCCATACTAGCTCATTATGAAATACTTACCTTAGAACGATGCCCTGAGTCAGCGCCGGCAGGCCAAATACACGGCCGACATCTTTCACTGAAGTTACTTCCAGGTTCGCGGCATTGTGATTGGCCGGAGCCGCAATGACGTCACTCCCGCGCATGCGTGCGGGAGCCAGCGGTCACGGCACAGGCCCTGTAAAAATGGCACCAACGGGCCGTTTCTACAGTGGGCATGTGCCGATGATGTCGGCAGCAGCGTATGTAGTGAATATCTCTGTGCAAGTTGGGAGATATTTACAGTACCTACAGGTAAGCCTTATTACAGGCTTACAACCACTTTAAATCAGAAGTTCAGCTAAAAATAACGCATAGGAATAAATCTCCTATTAACCACTTCCTGTCCGGCGGATGTACCTGTACATCCTCCCGCATCGTCCGCTCGTACGTGCTCTCTAGAGGGAGCAGCGGCAGGATTGGTGACCCGCTGGGGTTAATTTACTAAAACTGGAGAGTCTCTAAAATGTGGTGCAGCTCTGCATATTAGCCAATTGGCTTCTAATTCCAGCTTGTTCAATTAAAGGGGTTGTAAACCTTGCCATGTCCAGCCCCCCCTCCCCGTTTTTATTTACCTAAGCCCCCAATTTCCGTGGGCGCGATCCCGCCGTCGCTCTCTCCACGGGTTCTCGGCTCTTCATTGGATAGATTGATAGCAGCGCAGCCATTGGCTCCCGCTGCTGTCGATCAAATCCAATAGCGTGGGCGTCGGGGGTGGCGCCAAGTCCTGCATTTGGCGGCTACGAACGGCGAATGCTGGACACGGGAGTTTGGGGCCACTCTGTGCAAAAACTAACTGCACAGTGGTGATAAGTATGACATGTTTGTTATTTAAAAAAAAAATTATAATCAAACCTATAGTATCACTTTAAGCTTTGACAATAAAACCTGGAGACTGATTGGTTTCATTGTAGAGCTGCACCAGATTTTGCACTCTTTAATTTTAGTAAATAAACCTCTTTCTGTGTCCACCGAACACAGCCAATCACTGATCATTGTACCAGGCCACTGTGAGCGGCCCCGGTACCATGCGCCCCACCGCCTCTGGCCGTATGCGGTATTGCATGCCATTGAAGTCAATGCGGAACAAATTATTTTAGTTTCCATTGACTTCAATGGGGAAACTCGCTTTGATATGCGAGTACTTTGGATTACGAGCATTCTCCTTGAACGGATTATGCTTGTAATCCGAGGTTCCACTGTATAAGTATGCCTATGTTGTGTGTGAGAAGTTTTGTTTATAACTTGTTAAAATGACTTTGAGGAAAAAATAAATACAAAAAATTTACACAAAATTACAACTTCAAAAAACTCACCATGCTTTTTCCTAAATACTTTGGATTGCTTTCCAAAAAAAGGGCATTTTAGGGCCTCAAGAATTGAGGTAGCCAGTTATGCCTCGTTTCCACCGAGCGGGTCGGTACAGTTGGAAGGGTTAGAATGGTCCAGCCTATTCAGGTGAGCATTTCCACTGCAAGTCAGACCGCCAGGAGCCATACGGGGTTTAGAAAAATTGACTAGCGTGACGTCGCACTAGTGCGACAAGAAACGTGATGCTACAAACAACAACAATGGAGGTTATCCAGCAGCTTGTCTTTTCTCTACTTGCCTTTTTGGTTCTTTGTAGTTAAAATACGTGCCACACTGTATGAGAGAAGGTTGCGAGCGGCAATGAGAAACGCAGCAGAAAAGAAAACAAAACAAAACAAAACTTCTAGCTTGGATATTTAGCCGGGAGGAGAAGTACACCTTTGTGCGGCAAAGACGGCAGCGCTATAGGGTAAGCAACTGACACACACACACACACACACACACACACACACACACACACACACACACACACACACACACACACACACACACTCTGACCCACCTACCTGACATACACACTCTCAGACACACACACTCTGACCCACCTACCTGGCACACACACTGACCCAACTACCTCACACACACACACACACACACTGACCCAACTACCTGACACACACACACACACACTGACCCAACTACCTGACCCACCCCACCTACCTACCTGACCCCCACACACACACACACACACACACACACACACACACACCCACCTACCTGACCCCCCCCCACACACACACACACCCACCTACCTGACCCCCCCACACACACACACACACACCCACCTACCTGACCCACACACACACACACACACCTACCTGACCCACACACACACACACCCACCTACCTGACCCACACACACACACACCCACCTACCTGACCCACACACACCCACACACACACACCCACACACACCTGACACACACACGCCCACCTACCTGACCCACACACACACACACACCCACCTACCTGACACACACACCCACCTACCTGACCCACACACCCACACACACCCACCTACCTGACCCACACACACACACACCCACCTGACCCACACACACCCACCCACCTGACACACACACACACACACACACACACACACACTGACCCACCTACCTGACACACACACACACACTGACCCAACTAACTGACACACACACACACTGACCCAACTACCTGACACACACACACACACACACACACACACACACTGACCCAACTACCTGACACACACACTGACACAACTACCTGACACACACACTGACCCAACTACCTGACCCACCTACCTGACACACACACACTGACCCACCTACCCGACACACACACACACACACACACACTGACCCAACTACCTGACACACACACTGACACAACTACCTGACACACACACACACTGACCCAACTACCTGACACACACACACACACACACACTGACCCAACTACCTGACACACACTGACACAACTACCTGACACACACACACTGACACAACTACCTGACACACACACACACACACTGACCCAACTACCTGACACACACACACTGACACAACTACCTGACACACACACACACACACTGACCCAACTACCTGACACACACACACTGACCCAACTACCTGACACACACACTGACCCACCTACCTGACACACACACACACTGACCCACCTACCTGACACACACACACACTGACCCAACTAACTGACACACACACACACTGACCCAACTAACTGACACACACACACACACACACACTGACCCAACTAACTGACACACACACACACACACACACACACTGACCCAACTAACTGACACACACACACACACACACTGACCCAACTAACTGACACACACACACACTGACCCAACTACCTGACACACACACACACACCTACCTGACACACACACACCTACCTGACACACACACACACCTACCTGACACACACACACACACACTGACCCAACTACCTGACACACACACTGACACAACTACCTGACACACACACACACACACTGACCCAACTACCTGACACACACACACTGACCCAACTACCTGACCCACCTACCTGACACACACACACTGACCCACCTACCCGACACACACACACACACACACTGACCCAACTACCTGACACACACTGACACACACACACACACACTGACCCAACTACCTGACACACACACACACACACACACACACTGACCCAACTACCTGACACACACACACTGACCCACCTACCCGACACACACACACACACTGACCCAACTACCTGACACACACACTGACCCAACTACCTGACACACACACACACACACTGACCCAACTACCTGACACACACACACACACACTGACCCAACTACCTGACACACACACTGACCCAACTACCTGACACACACTGACACAACTACCTGACACACACACTGACACAACTACCTGACACACACACACACTGACCCAACTACCTGACACACACACACTGACCCAACTACCTGACACACACACTGACCCACCTACCTGACACACACACACACTGACCCAACTAACTGACACACACACACACACTGACCCAACTAACTGACACACACACACACTGACCCAACTAACTGACACACACACACACACACACACACACTGACCCAACTAACTGACACACACACACACACACACACACACACACTGACCCAACTAACTGACACACACACACACACACACACACACTGACCCAACTAACTGACACACACACACACTGACCCAACTAACTGACACACACACACCCACCTACCTGACACACACACACACACACCTACCTGACACACACACACACACACACCTACCTGACACACACACACACACACACTGACCCAACTACCTGACACACACACTGACACAACTACCTGACACACACACACACACACACACTGACCCAACTACCTGACACACACACACTGACCCAACTACCTGACCCACCTACCTGACACACACACACTGACCCACCTACCCGACACACACACACACACACACACTGACCCAACTACCTGACACACACACACTGACACAACTACCTGACACACACACACACACACTGACCCAACTACCTGACACACACACACACACACACACACACACACACACACACTGACCCAACTACCTGACACACACACTGACCCAACTACCTGACACACACACTGACCCAACTACCTGACACACACACACTGACACAACTACCTGACACACACACACTGACCCAACTACCTGACACACACACACTGACCCAACTACCTGACACACACACACTGACCCAACTACCTGACACACACACACTGACCCAACTACCTGACACACACACACTGACCCAACTACCTGACACACACACACTGACCCAACTACCTGACACACACACACTGACCCAACTACCTGACACACACACACTGACCCAACTACCTGACACACACACACACTGACCCAACTACCTGACACACACACACACACTGACCCAACTACCTGACACACACACACACTGACCCAACTACCTGACACACACACACACTGACCCAACTACCTGACCCACACACACTGACCCAACTACCTGACCCACACACACTGACCCAACTACCTGACCCACACACACTGACCCAACTACCTGACCCACACACACTGACCCAACTACCTGACCCACACACACTGACCCAACTACCTGACCCACACACACTGACCCAACTACCTGACCCACACACACTGACCCAACTACCTGACCCACACACACTGACCCAACTACCTGACCCACACACACTGACCCAACTACCTGACCCACACACACTGACCCAACTACCTGACCCACACACACTGACCCAACTACCTGACCCACACACACCCAACTACCTGACCCACACACACCCAACTACCTGACCCACACACACCCAACTACCTGACCCACACACACCCAACTACCTGACCCACACACACCCAACTACCTGACCCACACACACTGACCCAACTACCTGACCCACACACACTGACCCAACTACCTCACACACACACACTGACCCAACTACCTGACACACACACACACACACTGACCCAACTACCTGACACACACACACACTGACCCAACTACCTGACCCACCTACCTGACACACACACACTGACCCACCTACCCGACACACACACACACACACACACACACTGACCCAACTACCTGACCCACACACACCCAACTACCTGACCCACACACACCCAACTACCTGACCCACACACACTGACCCAACTACCTGACCCACACACACTGACCCAACTACCTCACACACACACACTGACCCAACTACCTGACACACACACACACACACTGACCCAACTACCTGACACACACACACACTGACCCAACTACCTGACCCACCTACCTGACACACACACACTGACCCACCTACCCGACACACACACACACACACACACACACTGACCCAACTACCTGACACACACACTGACACAACTACCTGACACACACACACACACACTGACCCAACTACCTGACACACACACACACACACACACACACTGACCCAACTACCTGACACACACACACACACACACTGACCCAACTACCTGACACACACACACACACACACACACTGACCCAACTACCTGACACACACACACACACACACTGACCCAACTACCTGACACACACACACACACACACACACACACACACACACACACACACACTGACCCAACTACCTGACACACACACACACACACACACTGACCCAACTACCTGACACACACACACACACACACACTGACCCAACTACCTGACACACACACACACACACTGACCCAACTACCTGACACACACACTGACACAACTACCTGACACACACACTGACACAACTACCTGACACACACACACACACACTGACCCAACTACCTGACACACACACACTGACCCAACTACCTGACACACACACACACACACAGACCCAACTACCTGACACACACACTGACACAACTACCTGACACACACACACACACTGACCCAACTACCTGACACACACACACTGACCCAACTACCTGACACACACACACACACACACACACACACACTGACCCAACTACCTGACACACACACACACACACACACACTGACCCAACTACCTGAGACACACACACACACACACTGACCCAACTACCTGACACACACACACACACACACACACACACTGACCCAACTACCTGACACACACACACTGACCCAACTACCTGACACACACACACACACACACACACTGACCCAACTACCTGACACACACACACACTGACCCAACTACCTGACACACACACACACACACTGACCCAACTACCTGACACACACACACACACACACTGACCCAACTACCTGACACACACACACACACACACACACTGACCCAACTACCTGACACACACACTGACCCAACTACCTGACACACACACACTGACACACTGACCCAACTACCTGACACACACACACTGACCCAACTACCTGACACACACACACTGACCCAACTACCTGACACACACACACTGACACACTGACCCAACTACCTGACACACACACACTGACCCAACTACCTGACACACACACACTGACCCAACTACCTGACACACACACACTGACCCAACTACCTGACACACACACACTGACCCAACTACCTGACACACACACACTGACCCAACTACCTGACACACACACACTGACCCAACTACCTGACACACACACACTGACCCAACTACCTGACACACACACACTGACCCACACACACCCAACTACCTGACCCACACACACCCAACTACCTGACCCACACACACCCAACTACCTGACCCACACACACCCAACTACCTGACCCACACACACCCAACTACCTGACCCACACACACCCAACTACCTGACCCACACACACCCAACTACCTGACCCACACACACCCAACTACCTGACCCACACACACCCAACTACCTGACCCACACACACCCAACTACCTGACCCACACACTCCCAACTACCTGACCCACACACTCCCAACTACCTGACCCACACACACCCACCTACCTGACACACACACACCCACCTACCTGACACACACTGACCCAACTACCTGACACACACACACACACACACACACTGACCCAACTACCTGACACACACACACTGACCCAACTACCTGACCCACACACACACACCCACCTACCTGACACACACACACACACTGACCCACCTACCTGACACACACACACACTGACCCACCTACCTCACACACACACTGACCAACCTACCTGACACACACACACACACACTGACCCACCTACCTGACACACACACACACACACACTGACCCACCTACCTGACACACACACACACACTGACCCACCTACCTGACACACACACACACACTGACCCACCTACCTGACACTGACACAACTACCTGACACACACACACACACTGACCCACCTACCTGACACACACTGACCCACCTACCTGACACACACTGACCCACCTACCTGACACACACACACTGACCCACCTACCTGACACACACACACACTGACCCACCTACCTGACACACACACACACTGACCCACCTACCTGACACACACACACACTGACCCACCTACCTGACACACACACACACACTGACCCACCTACCTGACACACACACACACACACACTGACCCAACTACCTGACACACACACACTGACCCAACTACCTGACACACACACACTGACCCAACTACCTGACACACACACACACACACACTGACCCAACTACCTGACACACACACACTGACCCAACTACCTGACACACACACACACACACACTGACCCAACTACCTGACACACACACACTGACCCACCTACCTGACACACACACACACACTGACCCACCTACCTGACACACACACTGACCCACCTACCTGACACACACACACACACACACTGACCCACCTACCTGACACACACACACACACTGACCCAACTACCTGACACACACACACTGACCCACCTACCTGACACACACACACACTGACCCACCTACCTGACACACACACTGACCCACCTACCTGACACACACACACACACACACACACTGACCCACCTACCTGACACACACACACACACTGACCCACCTACCTGACACACACACACACACACTGACCCACCTACCTGACACACACACACACACACACTGACCCACCTACCTGACACACACACACACTGACCCACCTACCTGGCACACACACACACACTGACCCACCTACCTGACACTGACACAACTACCTGACACACACACACACACTGACCCAACTACCTGACACACACACACTGACCCAACTACCTGACCCACACACACACACCCACCTACCTGACACACACACACACACTGACCCACCTACCTGACACACACACACACACACACACACACACACTGACCCACCTACCTGACACACACACACACTGACCCAACTACCTGACACACACACACACTGACCCAACTACCTGACCCACACACCCACCTACCTCACACACACACACTGACCCACCTACCTGACACACACACACACTGACCCACCTACCTGACACACACACACACACACTGACCCACCTACCTGACACACACACACACACACACACACACACACACACACACACACACACACACTGACCCACCTACCTGACACACACACACACACACACACACACACTGACCCACCTACCTGACACACACACACACTGACCCACCTACCTGACACACACACACTGACCCACCTACCTGACACACACACACTGACCCACCTACCTGACACACACACACACTGACCCACCTACCTGACACACACACACACACACACTGACCCACCTACCTGACCCACCTACCTGACACACACACTGACCCACCTACCTGACACAAACACACACACACACACACACTGACCCACCTACCTGACACAAAAACACACACACACACACTGACCCACCTACCTGACACACACACACACACACACACACTGACCCACCTACCTGACACACACACACACACTGACCCACCTACCTGACACACACACACACACACACACTGACCCACCTACCTGACACACCTACCTGACACACACACACACACACACTGACCCAACTACCTGACACACACACTGACCCAACTACCTGACCCACACACACACACCCACCTACCTGACACACACACACACACTGACCCACCTACCTGACACACACACACACACACTGACCCACCTACCTGACACACACACACACACACACTGACCCACCTACCTGACACACACACACACTGACCCACCTACCTGGCACACACACACACACTGACCCACCTACCTGACACTGACACAACTACCTGAGACACACACACACACACTGACCCAACTACCTGACACACACACACTGACCCAACTACCTGACACACACACACACCCACCTACCTGACACACACACACACTGACCCACCTACCTGACACACACACACACACACACTGACCCACCTACCTGACACACACACACACACACACTGACCCACCTACCTGACACACACACACACACACACACTGACCCAACTACCTGACACACACACACACTGACCCAACTACCTGACCCACACACCCACCTACCTCACACACACACACTGACCCACCTACCTGACACACACACACACTGACCCACCTACCTGACACACACACACACTGACCCACCTACCTGACACACACACACACACTGACCCACCTACCTGACACACACACACACACACACACACACACTGACCCACCTACCTGACACACACACACACACACACACTGACCCACCTACCTGACACACACACACACACTGACCCACCTACCTGACACACACACACACACTGACCCACCTACCTGACACACACACACACACACACACACACTGACCCACCTACCTGACACACACACACTGACCCACCTACCTGACACACACACACACACACTGACCCACCTACCTGACACACACACACACACTGACCCACCTACCTGACACACACACACACACACACACTGACCCACCTACCTGACACACACACACACACACACTGACCCACCTACCTGACACACACACACACACACACACTGACCCACCTACCTGACACAAACACACACACACACACTGACCCACCTACCTGACACACACACACACACACTGACCCACCTATCTGACACATTTCACATTGCACATTTCAAGTATTACACCTTATACATAAATACTCCTTATGTTATGTTGCTCACTTTTATACATGAGGCTATCTGTCCATGTAAAGTATATTATATATGTTGTATTTTTTGTGATATGTTACCATCCTGTGTTTTTTTTTTTTTTTTTTAGATGCTTCTCCTTTTGTCAAAGCAGCGCCGCCGACCAGTCATTTGGGCTCTCCCCTGCACCAATGAGTGGTGGGATGTGACCGTCCCGGGATTCACACAGTGGGTGCACAATTTCAGAATGTCAGAGGAAACCTTCTCGTACCTTTTTTGTGCAAAGCTACTTCCAGCGATGGAGAAGCAAAGCACCAACTTCAGAGCCAGTTTGCCTGTGAGGAAAAGAGTTGCCATTGCACTGTGGAAGCCTGCTACCAACAGTGAATACAGAAGTATAGGTCATCTTTTTGGTGTCAGTATATCATCAGTGTGCCGGTTTCTGCAGGACTTCTGTAAGGCTGTCTGCACATTTCTAGCTCCTGAAATTGTTCATTTTCTGGACAGGGAAAAGCTTAAAGACATGGCTGACTACTTTGGGAACAGGTAGGGCCTTCCACAGTGTGTTGGTGCTATTAATGGCTCACACATACGAATAATAGCACCACAAGAATACCACACTGACTACTTCAACAGAAAAGGCTGGCGAAAAGGACTATTCTGGAGTGTGAATGTAAGAAAAGCCTGGGAGTTTGCATGATGCTTGGGTTCTACGATTGTAGACATTTTAGGATGGGTTGGCCAGGGAGGCCTGTACCCTGTTTGCACTAAGAACATTTGTGGGGTGAATGTTGGCTATTATGTGCTCGGGGACTCTGCCTACCCTTTACAAAATTGGCTCCTGAAACCATTTCCTGACAATGGCCGCCTGACACCAGAACAACAAACCTACAACAAGAAAACATCCAGGGCACGGGTCGTAGTGGAAAATGCATTCGGAAGACTTAAGGGTAGATGTTGGTGTCTTATGAAGAGGAATGACAATGATATTAAACTTGCCAAATCCATGGTGCTAACTTGCTGTGCTCTTCACAATCTTTGTAAAAGTCATGGAGAAGACTTTGACCAGGATTGGAATACATCTTCAGAAGAGCCAGTACTAGCAGCACAGGATTGTTGTAATATTATATATAATACAATATATGTAATATTATATAGGTGTATGTATTATATATTGTGTTATAAATTTGGCACAATATATTTGTGTTACAGGCATTCTAGTTACGCACATCAAAGGGTGTTTGTTGACCAAAAGGGGTTATTGGCCAAACAAGGTTTATCAGAGGGGACAGATAACGACTCTGATGTGCTAATCTTATGCAAGTCTACCTAGGTGTGTGAGGTGGCCTGTTAACTTAATTGAACAGTTCAAAGGGGACATTGTTTAGTTGGTAATTAGACTTGAGGGGGTATTCATTCATGGGAATATTTGGTTGACCTGGCAGATGCTGCGGAACATAACTTATATCATCATACTAATACTTAAACATCAATTGGGTCAACTGTGGACTATATGACTTCACTACATGAGATATTCTGAAAAATATATACTCTCTGTGGATTGGGTCATCTGTGGAATATATGAGATCACTACAAGGATATCGAAGAAGAGTGCAGTGAAATACGTCAGGCTCCGATGCGGCACCTCAACGTTTAATTACCATGAATTTTTAAGATTTTTACTAAAGTATTACTATGTTTTTAATAAAGTGTTACATTAAATCGGACATACTCAAAAAAGTCTCATGGTTTTTATTCCACCAAAAAATAATCTTTCTATATTATTCTTGAAACTAAAAATTGTAAAAATTATATTAAGAAACATTTTTTACAAAATCTTAACAATTTTTTCACAAAAACAAGTGTACATGTCCTGTACTGCCTGAAAGGCACTACTGTCTGGGTGGTTACCTGGGATCACGACTGACTCCAAGCACTTGAACAAGCTGACCAAGGACACCGAGGAAGGCCTGATTGAAGGTAGCCAACTGCTCCATCTGCTGCCGGGCGATTTCTGCCTCCTGGCGCAAAGCTTCCTGTGCATGCTGACGCAGTGCCTGAAACCGCCTCTCAGAAAGGTTCTCAATCCTTTCCAGCTGCCTTTCCTCTGCTGCCCGCATATCATCCTCCATGACTGTGCGCAGATCCAGCTGCAACCGTCTCCTTTCACCTGGAATATACAAAAGACCGGAATAGTGTTTTTGGTAGCATCTGTCCCACCACTGTAACCCCCCCCCCCCCTTCTCATCTGCCCCACCCGACTGTACCCCCTTGCTCCTCTGCCCCACTGCTGTAACCCCCTGCTCATCTGTCCCACCAATGTACCTCCCTGCACATCTGCTCCACCGCCAGATCCCCATGCTCTTATGTCTCGCCTCTTTTCCCCCTGATCTCCTGCCCCACCTCTGTTCCCCCTGCTCATCTGCCCCACCAATACACCTCCTTTCACATCTGCCATACTGCTGAACCCCCCTCTCATCTCTTCCACCACTGTACCCCCTGCACATCTGCCCCACTGCTGAACACCCTTTTCATCTCTTCCACCGCTGTACCCTCCTGCACTTTTGTTCCACCTCTGAACCACTCCTGCTCATTTTCCCCACTGCTGTACCCTCTTCTCATCTAGAATATGCGTTATATGCAAAGTGGAGATTTATTTTAAAAAAATGCACAATTACAACTTTCACTATTATCATCATGTCTTACCAGTGTGCCGGGGTGCATTGGGCGTACTCTGTGGTTGGCTTGATGAAATCGTACTGGTGCTGCTGAAAGACGTTGAAGGACCATCGTCGGAAATGTTTGACGCATCATTGGAGAGTCCATCAACTGTTTCTGAAAATAAACATATGGTTATATATATTTTTTAAATGGTTAGCAGAGCGAAATCCTTTGCCAAGTATAAAAAAAACACTTACCAAAGGGGTCTATCATGGATTCAAGAATTGCAGTTGCAGAGTGCAGACCTCCCTCCCTGCCTTGGTTTGCCGGCCTATGACTGTAAATGGCGTCACACCACCTCCAAGTACTCCGACTGTTTCCACTACGGCTGTTGGCGTCCTTAATTTTTTTATATTGGCCTTTAAGCTTCTTAAGCTTTGCCCTACACTGACCCGACGTCCGTTCAAATTCCTTTGGCTGCCATCCGCTGAGAAATATCTTTATACACCTTTTAATTTCTCACTGATCCATCAAGCTCACTCTGAATAACGCTATCACCAATTATAGGAAACACTCAAAATAGCGTACCGTCCGCTCAGAGGAAACGAGGCATTATAGATTCTACAATCTATGGTATGTATATATATTTGAAAATTGATTAATCCTGATCTGTCACACAGACTAAATAATTTACACTGATATTTTTATTTTATTTATTTTTTTAACCCAAAAAAATTTAGCAGAATGCATTTCGGCCTATATGTAAAAGATTAATTGCAAATTTTTATAACAGAAGCTAAGAAAACACTTTTTAATTTTAAGCATCTCAATTTATTTTTCATTTTTATAAAACAAAAAAAAAAAAAAAAACGGTAGTACCACCAACAGAAAGCTGCACATCTCAAAGAAATTATAAAATTTTAATTTGGGTACAGTGTTGAATGCCTGAGTAATTTGTCATTCAAATTCTGACCGCTTTGAAAACTGGCCTGGACTAGAAGGGGGTGAAAGTTTCAGGACTTGAGGTGGTTAAGCAATAAAATGATATTTTAGTACTTTTTTTTTTTTTTTTTTTTTTTTTTTTATGCCGCTAGATGTCCTCAGTCTCATAGCAAGCTTTATTTAACCCACTTCATGTAAGCCAAAGTTGCTGTGGACCTGCCCCAGCCCTTGACTAGAAATGGGTGAAAAGAGAAGCAGAATAGTGATGATCTCAACTCTGTCACTCTGCTCTCTCTTCCTATCAGCATGATTCTTTTTAGCACATGAACTGTTATGCTGCTTCTTCCTGTCACACTCCAACATTGCTGCCAGGGACTACACAAGACAGATAACTATATTTTTTCCCTGATGGGGAACTTCACCCTCTCTATTTATCCTGGGGACCATTGTCACATTGGGGACTGAAAGTGAGGGAAAATTTTAAAATTTGAGTTGTCACTGAAGCAGGAATAGAGGGAAAATCTTTCAGTGGGTGCCACTTGTTACAGTGACGGCTATCTGAACTAAGTGTTTTTCCCTTCTTGACAAGGGTTTTAACCATTCTATCCTTTTATCCAATACTAGAGTTTTGGCTTTAGACCCCTTTCACATCTAGAGATTTAGGATCGCCCCAGCTGCGATGCTGCCCAGGATTCCAAATTGCACTGCAATTTCTGGCAAAAGGCAGCATGTGTGTTTGTGTACCTTTTCATTTGTAAAACACAGTGCAGTTTTGTGGTGATTGTCTTTCAATTTATCATGACGCAATGGCGGCAAACCGCAGTGCATGAAGCATATCGCCCCAAAAGAAACTCCTGCTCCTTCTCGTGCAACAAGGTTTGGACGATGCTGTTTGCCATGTTAAATCACACGACAATAATGGCAAAACCGCACCGCATGTAGGTGTCGTTAAAAATGCATGGTACACAAACATGTGTTTTGCCAGCGTTGCAGTGCGATTTTGGAATGTGGGCAGAATTACAGCAATTTCGCCCATGATCCCAAATCGCTATATTTGAGTGGGGCTTTAGATAGAATACTTGAAAGAACCTGCACAGCAACTCCTGGTAGTATTGAATGGCACTTTACTCCGAGCCCTGCATCTCTGTTAGACCTCATGCACATTGCAGCTCAAAAAAGCTGCTTCTTCAGGTGTTTTTTAGGAGTTTAGTGGCAGGAGAGTTAACAGGCAGAAAAAAACCCCATCACTTGTGTTTTTTGGAGAGGAGCTTTAAAGCAGCTTTTTACTGCGCTTTTTACGCTCAACAGCTCCTTGACGTGTGTTAACGCTGGACACGTTCCCACATTAATGCATTCTAATGGTTAGCATTCTGGCCAATAGAATGTATTCACACCAGATGCGGGAACACATGAACCTGCATTAACGCCCATGCAAAATTTGGCTTTTTACTGCGTTTTTGCTGCTGCTAAACTCCTGTAGGAGAAAAATGCATCAAGAGCATACAGTGTACATGAGGCCCTAGAGCAGGGGTCTCAAACCTGTGGCCCTCCAGCTGTTGCGGAACTACAAGTCCCATCATGCCTCTGCCTATGGGAGTCATGCTTGTAACTGTTTAGCCTTGCAATGCCTCATGGGAATTGTAGTTCTGCAACAGCTGGAGGGCCACCAGTTTGAGACCCCTGCCCTAGAGTATAGGTCCATTCAAATCTATGGGAAGTTACTGAGCAGGCACTAGAGGAGCTCTCTGCAACGAGGATGTAAACACCACAGAAGGCTGGTAGGCTTGGAAAAAGGGAGATTTCCCCAAAAAATTTAAAGTGTACTTTTAGCTTAGGTTGTTATAGTGGAGCTTTTCCTATTAGGGATATGCATATGTTATGTATTTTATCCAGAAAGCTTTTACAAAGCATTTACATCGTTTTCAGCCAGCCTTAAGCAGCTTTTGGGAAGTCTGTCGCTGTAAACAGTCTGTTTATCAGGCATTGGTGGACTTTCAGCCAGTATCAAGTAGTTTTTGAAGCTTACTTTTTGTTTAAAATTTTGACATTTATGGAAATATATCTTGGCCTCAGTAGTCTGCAACTACTGTATTTCTCTTATCGTCCATGGACCGACAGCTCTCATACTGATTATGTGTGGGTATATGTCTCTGCTTGCAGGAGAAGACCTAGGCAGAATGTTAGATGTTAAAACATTCTAGAACAAGCCAGAGCTGAACAGCCCCGCCCAGGGGGGCGGTCCCTCCGGACATTACCCTCCCACCTGCAGCTAGCAGCCTCAGTTTTTTATCTGCCAAGCATAAGGAGAAGACGTGGCTCTCTCAGGAGCAAGTCTCCTGGAAGATTTTACTTTTAAATTTTTATTCCTTTTGGGAATTTTATTTTATTTTTGAGACCTTCAATCAACTGTCGGCTGGGCAACAGGTTGGGTACACTAGTATCCTCGTAGTCTTCCCTGTCCGACCATCGAGCGTGCTGATCCTCGCCTTGTGTGCGTGAGACTCAGTTCACGACATACCCCATGGCTCCAGGGGTGGCCGGGTTGCTTTCATGCTCCCGCGGTCCTCTCAAGATTGAACAGTACCTACTGTATCTTTCACGGTTGACCGGGCCGACAGCTACGCAGTACGACTCTGTGATATGTCTGTCTGAAACAAGCCAGTGGGTCCCTCTATTGGCACCGAGGGTGTTCTCCAAGGTGCTTGCGGGACGGGTAAGTAGTCTCCTGCTGCAAGGTGAGTACATGCTGGCTGTGTTTCTGTGTGTGGGGGGTTCTCCCTGTCTCCCCCCTGTTATGCTGCTCTCTGCACCCTGTTCTGCTGCTGTGCTGTGTGGGGATGCTTGGGGGGTCACTCTGCCCTGGAGGGGGGCCGCTCCATGGCTGTTAATGTGTTTGGAAAGTGTTCTGGGGGAATGTGTGTTTTTTTTACGTGCACCATTGGCGCAGTGTTTTAAATTTAAAAAGTGCGCAATCAGTGGCCATTTTGCCGCGGCTCAAAGCACAGTTATACAGGCGCCCATTTTCTTGTAGCCGCGGCGCTTTCAGTTTAGTTTTCGGCCTCTGGCGGCGCTACTGAACGGCGCAAATTCCTCATCTCCTCACAGATTTTTTCACTCTCCTCAGGCTTCACCCGCGCTACAGCGCGGCTCATACAGTGGAACCGAGCGGTCCCTAAGGGTGGTGAGTCCGCCGGGTATCCCCTCCTCAGCCTCAGCACAGCCAGTGGGTGGACTTTATTA
Organism: Rana muscosa; assembly: GCA_029206835.1. Taxonomy (NCBI): domain Eukaryota; kingdom Metazoa; phylum Chordata; class Amphibia; order Anura; family Ranidae; genus Rana; species Rana muscosa. The sequence goes on along the minus strand of CM055127.1, from coordinate 277,333,574 downwards.
TTCACTGTAATAGTGAATAAGGTCTCAGAGGGTGGTAATATGGAGTCTGGTTCACCTGCTTCTCCACACTTGTCAGAGGCAACTGGCAGTGCTCCTGCATCTGCGTTCCCTATGGACCAGTTGTCGGCAGTCCTGGAATCATTCCTTGTCAGGATGGAAGCGGTGTGCGAACACACGGGGGCTGTAAAGCGCCCCCTCCCCACACAATCCCCACATGGGGAGTGTTCTGACTTGGATATGGGCCTAGCTACTGCTGCGGAGGACCCTAGTTCTGAGGATTTTGATGGTTTTGGACAGGACGTTCCTTGTGAGGAAGACCCCTGTCTTGAACCACCAACTGACAGGGTGCTTGTAAGTGAACTCATTGATGCTGTGAGGGACACTCTCAAGCTGAATGTTGAGGCTGAGGAACCTCAGGTGGAAGCTATGTCCTTTTGGTTCCTTTAAAGCCGTGTCTTCAAAGAAGGTCTTTCCATATGTGCCTTTTTTTGATACATTCATTGACCAAGTCTGGGATAAGCCGCAGAAGACTTTGACGGTCCCGCGGCGCATAGCCTTAAGGTACCCCTTTGGGGAGGACCTGGTTAAGAAGTGGGCTCAACCCCCAGTGGTCGACCCCCCCGGTCGCCCGTTTGAATAAGGCTACCATGCTCCCAATGGAAGGGACTCCTGCATTTAAGGATCCCGCTGACAGGAGGTCAGAAGTGGCGTGTAGAACTATGTTCACCTTATTGGGGGCCGCCTTACGCCCTATAGTGGCGGCGACACTTGTGTCTCAGACACTCACAGGCTGGGCAAGGATATTGCACCAGACAGTGCAGGAGCATAATCTCCCTCCTGAAACCATTGCCCTGGCTCACCAACTTGCGCAGGGTTTAGTCTTCATGTGCGATGCCACTGTGGATGCGACCCCTTTAATAACAGGGGCCTCCATTTCTGCTGTGGTGATGCGTCGCCTTATCTGGCTGAAATGCTGGTTGGCTAATCTAGCTTCCAAAAAGCTCCTGGCTGACTTGCCCTTTAAGGGCGGTAGACTGTTTGGGGCCGCTCTGGATGACATTATTAAAAACGTCACAGGAGGTAAGAGCACCTTCCTTCCCCAGTCTATTAAGGGAAAGGAGCCCCACCGCAGGCCGGGCCCTTCCTTTCCGGCGAAGAAGAAGTTTTTTCGTCAGTCAGATTCCACAGGTGAGCCCGCACAGACTGAAAAAAGGGCGGCTGGGGGACAAAGACGTCCCTGGGTGCGTAAGCCTACCAAGCAAGTTCCCAAGTCCACCACCGCATGAAGTCTTGCCCCTGCCCGACTCTGGGGTGGGGGGACATCTTCGCAGGTTCTCGGTGTGGTGGACCTCCCAGATCTCCGACTGGTGGGTGTGCGAGGTGGTCACCTCGGGATACAGGTTAGAGTTCCGCTCATGGCCCCAGACAGGTTTTTTCCCTCGAACCTCCCTCTCCTTCCGGCCCGCCGGGTGGCCCTCTTGGGGGCCGTACAGGATTTGCTCAGGTGCGGAGTGATTGTGCCGGTTTGGTCACAAGAGAGGTTTCAGGGGTTTTACTCAAACCTGTTTGTTGTCCCGAAAAAGGACGGGGTTCGGCCAATCCTGGACCTCAAGGCCCTGAATGCCTATGTGAGGGTATTAAAATTCCGGATGGAATCCATTCACACGGTGATCGCGACACTCCACCATCGGGATTTTTTGGCGTCCTTGGATATCAAGGACGCTTGCTTGCACATCCCAATCTGCGCAAGCCACCAGAGGTTTCTGCGCTTTGCCATAGGCGAAGTCCACTATCAGTTCGTGGCTCTTCCCTTTGGCCTAGCATCGGCACCACAGGTTTTCACCAAAGTGCTTGCCCCGGTTCTGGCTTTGCTGAGACAGCGAGGAATTATCGTGGGCTATCTAGACGATCTCCTTCTCAGAGCAGAAAATGGCTCAGAATTGGAGGAAAATGTGACAATAGTCAGTCAGACCCTCCGGGACTTCGGTTGGGTTCTGAACACGCAGAAGTCGGCTCTAGTCCCGACTCAGCGTTTGGAGTATCTGGGTCTGATCCTGGAGACTTTGGCAGCAAAGGTGTTTCTACCCTCAGAGAAGTTACTGACGCTTCAGTCGGCAGTACAGGTTCTGACGTCCCAAAAATGGTTGTCAATTCGCTTCTGCATGAGAGTCCTGGGACTAATGGTGGCCTCCTTTGAGGCGGTTCCGTATGCCCAATCTCACACTCGGGCATTGCAGAAGGGAATTCTGTCGGTTTGGGACAAGTCCCCATTGTCATTGGATCTTCAGATCCAGGTGAGTCACTCTGTCAAGGCGTCCCTGACATGGTGGCTGAGATCCCCGGCTCTTCGGGCCGGGAAGTCGTTCCTCCCCATCCACTGGACGGTGATCACAACGGACGCCAGCCTGACGGGCTGGGGAGGAGTGTGGGGAGTCCTATCAGCTCAGGGGCTCTGGACTCCAGCCGACTCTCGTCTCCCAATCAACGTTCTGGAATTGCGGGCGATCAGACTGTGTCTCTCCGCTTGGTCGAAGAGGCTACAGGGCCACTCGGTCAGAATCCAGTCAGTCAACGCCACGGCCGTGGCATATGTCAACCATCAGGGGGGCACTCGGAGCTCGGCTGTGGCGTCCGAGGTCGCCCACATCCTAAGGTGGGCGGAAAGAAGCGTGCCGGCACTATCGGCCGTCTACATTCCGAGGGTAGAAAATTGGCAGGCGGACTATCTGAGCCGCCAGTCCCTGGACCAGGGGGAGTGGTCCTTGCATCCGGAAGTGTTTCAACTCCTTTGTCGACGGTGGGGCACTCCGGATGTGGACCTGATGGCGTCTCGACTCAATCGCAAGGTGACGAGGTTTGTGGCCTGGTCCAGGGACCCCTGGGCGGATGCCTCGGACACGTTAGTGGCCCCGTGGGGTCCGTATCGCTTGATGTATGTCTACCCTCCGCTGCAGTTGCTTCCTCGTCTGCTGCGCAGGGTAGCGGCCGAGGGCATTCCGGTAATCCTCATTGCTCCGGACTGGCCTCGGCGTCATTGTTACGCCGACCTGGTACGTCTCATCGCGGTCGTCCCTTGGCGCCTGCCCTTGAGGGAGGACCTTCTATCTCAAAGTCCTATCTTTCATCCTGCTTTATAGTCTCTGGCTTTAACGGCATGGCTATTGAGAGCCAGGTGCTGAAAGACCGAGGCCTGTCGGATTCGGTAATTTCAACCATGCTTAGGGCACGGAAGTCTTCTTCTAGGAAGATCTATCACCGTACCTGGAGAGCTTACATCGCTATGTGCGAGGAACTAGACTGGCGTCCACGGACGTACTCTGTCCCCAGAATCCTGAGGTTCTTACGTGGGGTTGCTCAAAGGCTGGCTTTGAGCACTATTAAAGGTCAGATTTTGGCCTTGGCCGTTTTCTTTCAAAGACCCCTAGCTGGTGTGACAGCAGGAAGGTAAAGTCACCTGGTTGCATCCAGGGGGGTAGATATATTTCTCCCAGATTCAGGCTTTATGCTGACTTATACAACTAGGGTGGAGAGTTGTATAAGCCCAGCTGAGGCTAGTAGGCTCATGGATGACTCATACCTCTAGGGAGAGGGCTGGGCGTCGTGCAGGCAGGGAGTTGATGAGACCAGCTGAAGCCTGTCAGTTCGTTTAAGGCCTCTATAAAAACTCCCAGATTCATTAGATGTTAGCTGATGCCTGGAACCAGACCTGTGTGGACTGTCTAGGGAGAGTGAACCCCTGTGCGGTGAGGCAAAGCCTGTGTGGCTATTTGTTTGGACTTTTACTAAACCAGGGACTTAGGGACTAGGACAGCACTAGGCTGATCCCAGTTGTTAGTTTAGGAAACCTGCATGTTTAGTCAGAGGTCAAACTGACCAGGATTTATTTTGTTTGTTTCTTTTTGGCTTTGCTGTGTTTTTGTCACTGTACATAGAGAAATAAACCGCACCTTTTGATTTTGAAAACCACAACCTCCGTCTGCTGGCCCTGTTTTTGTGTGGGGAGCCCAACCAGGGGGTCACACACACCCGCTACCGAGTTAACCCCCTCACAGTTGGTGGAGAACCAGTGGCAGTTTTTTTTAAGCCAGCATGGAGGAGATACTGAAACAGCTGGCTCTAGCAAATGCCAATCAACAGCAGACAAATGCAGGTTTGCAAAGGAGCCTTGCAGCCCAGCAGCAAGCTCATCAACAAGCCCAGCAGCAATCTGAGGCCCGCTTCATAGACCTGTTACAGAAGCAAGAGCAGAGACTACAACAAATGGAAGCAGTAATGCAGCAACGTCCGCAGACCAGTGAGGAAAGCCGTCCCACCAATACCGCGTCCTTTGGGGTGAGTCGTTTATTGACAAAAATGACTGGAGAGGATGATCCAGAGGTATTTTTGACCACATTTGAAAGGACTGCTGAAAGAGAAAAGTGGCCTGAGGAGCAGTGGGCTGGACTGGTGGCTCCTCTGTTAACTGGTGAATCGCAGAAGGCTTACTATGACCTAGAGCCTGACCAAGCAAAAGACTATGTGATGCTAAAAGCTGAAATATTGGCAAGGCTGGGTGTCACCCTGGCTGTCCGGGCTCAGCGTGTGCATAACTGGACTTTCCAGCTTGGAAAACCCCCCAGGTCTCAAATGTATGATCTCATTCACCTGAGCAGGAAGTGGCTACAGCCAGAGACTTTGTCCGCACCAGAGATTGTGGAACGTGTTGTAATGGATCGGTTTTTGAGAGCTCTTCCTACTGCCATCCAAAAGTGGGTAAGCCATGGAGACCCAGAGACGGCCGGTGGTCTTGTGGATCGTGTAGAGAAATACTTGGCTACAGAGAACCTGACGGCCTCTTCCAGAGACTCTCGGACTTTCCACCCTAAGACCAGACCATCCCCAGGGGCGGATAAGAGGATTCCAAGGGGTGAGGGTGGAGAGAGTGAGAGGGTGGGAGCTCTACCCAAAGTTTGGCGAGAACAGCCTGGGAAGTCAGGGGCTCAAGAGGCAGCCAAAAGGATTGTTTGCTACCGCTGCCGGCAAGCGGGACATATTGCAGCAAATTGCCCGGTTGTGCAGGAACCCATGCAATGTGACTTTCTGACGGGCAGACGTCAGTCGCTGTGTGCGACAGTCGCATGCACTGCCATTCGAGGAACTGAGAAACATTTATGCAAAATGTGTATTAATGGTAGAAATGTTGTGGTATTACTGGATTCAGGTAGCCTTGTGACCCTGATAAAGGCTGAATTAGTTAAAACAGAGGTCTCTGGGAATAGCAAGGTAGCTGTTATTTGTGTGCATGGGGACACCCGAGAGTATCCAGTGACTACAGTGTGTTTCGAGACCCCCAAAGGTACCCTCTCTCATCCAGTGGGCTTAGTATCTCAGTTACCGCATGACGCCATTGTGGGAAGGGATTTTCCGAAGTTCTGGGAACTGTGGGATGATCCTGAGCCCCCCACTGGTGCCCCTATGTACCAGGAATGTGATAGCCAGAACTCCTCTGAGAGTGGTGAGGACTCTCCAGAATTTCCCTTGTCAGTATTGGCAGGGGAGACTCAAGAAACTGGAGAGGAGCCCACCTCCTCAGACGAAAACCTACCGTCTGTGGAGTTTTCTGATCTGGAGGTTCACAGGGAAAATTTTGCCACAGAACAGTTAAAAGACCCCGCCCTAATAAAGGCACGGGAAAACGTAGTGGAAATAGATGGCGAGTTAGTGAACCCAGATAATACCTGCACTTACCCATACTTCAGCGTAGAGAAGGACCTACTGTATCGGGTGGCAAAAAGGGCAGAAGAAACCGTTGAGCAGCTTGTGGTGCCCAAACCTTACAGGAAGTTGGTGTTGGAGTTGGCCCATGGGCACATTCTTGGAGGTCATCTGGGGACAGAGAAAACCCGAGAGAGGGTATTACAGAGATTCTATTGGCCTGGGGTGATGAAGGACATAGAAAATTATTGTTCCTCCTGCCCTGTGTGTCAGAGGTCGGCCCCGATGCCACATTTCCGTAGCCCGCTGGTCCCTCTACCCATCATTGAGGTCCCGTTTGAGAGAATCGCAATGGATTTGGTAGGTCCTATAATCAAGTCCGCTAGGGGGCACCAGTACATATTGGTTATAATGGACTATGCCACCCGTTATCCAGAAGCGATCCCTCTCAGAAATACCTCGGCCAAAACCATAGCCAAAGAGCTATCTCTTGTTTTTAGCCGGGTGGGTATTTGTAAAGAACTGCTTACGGACCAAGGTACACCCTTTATGTCCCGGGTTATGAAAGAGCTGTGTAAATTGTTCAAAGTGACGCAATTGCGTACATCTGTGTATCACCCCCAAACCGATGGGCTGGTTGAAAGATTCAACAAAACCCTAAAACAAATGTTGAAGAAAGTGGTGGATAGAGATGGAAAGGATTGGGACTGTCTACTTCCTTATTTGATGTTTGCTATTAGGGAGGTGCCCCAATCCTCTACGGGATTCTCCCCCTTTGAGTTACTGTATGGGAGACACCCAAGAGGGCTGTTGGATATTGCCAAGGAAACTTGGGAAAGTGAGAGTTCTCCCCACAGGAGTGTGATTGAGCATGTCGCCCTGATGCAAGATCGAATTGCACAGGTAATGCCCATCGTGAAGGAACATTTGGCCCAAGCGCAGTTGGCACAGCAGAGAGTGTACAACCGTGGAGCAAAGACCCGTACCTTTTCCCCGGGGGATAGGATATTGGTACTTGTCCCTACGGTTGAAAGTAAATTCCTTGCCAAATGGCAAGGCCCCTACGAGATAATGGAAAAAGTGAGCGAAGTGAATTACAAGGTCAGACAACCAGGAAGGCGAAAGCCCGAACAGATATATCACGTTAATCTGTTGAAAGCCTGGAGGGATAGAGAGTCCCTAGTCGCAGAAACTTGGTCACCAGCTCAAACTGGTTGCGTGATTCCGGAGGTTGGAATAGCAGCCACCTTGTCACAACCCCAACAACAGGAGGTTAAGGAGTTTGTGCTTCGCAACAAGGAGGTGTTCTCTGAGCTGCCGGGACAAACATCTGGGGTAGAGCATGATATTATTACCCCGCCCGGTGAAAGGGTGAAGTTAAAACCCTATCGGATCCCAGAGGCCCGACGGGAGGCAATACGGGAGGAAGTACAGAAAATGCTGAACTTAGGGGTGATAGAGGAGTCCCAAAGTGATTGGTCTAGTCCCATTGTGTTGGTGCCTAAACCGGATGGGAGCTGGCGATTTTGTAACGATTTTCGTCAGTTGAACAAAGTTACAAAATTTGACACCTACCCCATGCCACGTATAGATGAGTTGATCGACCGGCTGGGAACAGCCCGATACATGACGACTCTTGACCTCACAAAAGGGTATTGGCAAATTCCCCTGGCCAAGTCGGCCAAAGAGAAAACCGCATTTGTAACCCCAGACGGGGCGTTCCAATATAAGAGAATGCCGTTCGGGTTACAGAATGCGCCGGCCACATTCCAGCGGAAAATGGACCAGATACTGAGGCCCCATCGGAAGTATGCTGCGGCTTACCTGGATGACGTAATTGTCCATAGCACAGATTGGGCCTCACATCTGCCAAAAGTGCAAGCAGTCCTAGACTCTATCCGGGAAGCGGGGTTTACGGCTAACCCCAAGAAGTGTACCATTGGGCAGGAAGAGGCCAAATATCTTGGGTACACCATTGGCAGGGGAGTGATAAAACCCCAACTCAACAAAGTCGAGGCCATCCAGAGTTGGCCACGTCCCAACAGCAAGAAGCAGGTACGGGCCTTTCTGGGAATCGCGGGTTATTATCGGCGCTTCATTCCCCACTTTGCTTCTAAGGCTGTGCCCCTAACCAACCTGACGAAAGGGAAAGGGTCGGTCATGATTAAATGGACCCCCGAGGCTGAGGCAGCATTCCAATTCTTGAAACAAGCCTTATGTAGCCAGCCAGTGTTGTACTCACCCGACTTCTCTAGAGACTTTGTCGTACAAAGTGATGCGTCAGATGTGGGGTTAGGAGCAGTATTGTCCCAGGTCTGGAACGGGGAAGAGCACCCAGTCATTTACCTCAGCAGGAAGTTGAAGTCCCATGAGGTAAATTACGCCACGGTTGAAAAGGAGTGTTTAGCGGTGAAGTGGGCTCTAGATTCCCTTCGGTACTATCTGCTAGGTAGGCACTTTGACATGGTTACGGATCACGCTCCGTTAAAGTGGATGGCTCAAAACAAGGAGACAAATAGAAGAGTGAATAGGTGGTTCCTGGCCCTACAGGAATTCAACTTCACAGTAAAGCATCGCCCTGGCGTTCAAATGGGGAATGTGGATGCTTTGTCTCGAGTACATGAATGCCTGATTGCTGGTGTTCCAACCCCAAGGTTAAAACAAGAGGGGGGGGTATGTGACAGCAGGAAGGTAAAGTCACCTGGTTGCATCCAGGGGGGTAGATATATTTCTCCCAGATTCAGGCTTTATGCTGACTTATACAACTAGGGTGGAGAGTTGTATAAGCCCAGCTGAGGCTAGTAGGCTCATGGATGACTCATACCTCTAGGGAGAGGGCTGGGCGTCGTGCAGGCAGGGAGTTGATGAGACCAGCTGAAGCCTGTCAGTTCGTTTAAGGCCTCTATAAAAACTCCCAGATTCATTAGATGTTAGCTGATGCCTGGAACCAGACCTGTGTGGACTGTCTAGGGAGAGTGAACCCCTGTGCGGTGAGGCAAAGCCTGTGTGGCTATTTGTTTGGACTTTTACTAAACCAGGGACTTAGGGACTAGGACAGCACTAGGCTGATCCCAGTTGTTAGTTTAGGAAACCTGCATGTTTAGTCAGAGGTCAAACTGACCAGGATTTATTTTGTTTGTTTCTTTTTGGCTTTGCTGTGTTTTTGTCACTGTACATAGAGAAATAAACCGCACCTTTTGATTTTGAAAACCACAACCTCCGTCTGCTGGCCCTGTTTTTGTGTGGGGAGCCCAACCAGGGGGTCACACACACCCGCTACCGAGTTAACCCCCTCACACTGGTCATTCCTTGGTTAGCACTTTTGTGCAGGGGGTACGCCATGTTATTCCACCTGCCAAGCCTCCGCTCCCTCCTTTGGGATCTGAACTTGGTGCTTTCGATTCTTCAGGAATCTCCTTTTGAGACTATAAGAGAGATTCCTCTTTCAACTTTGTCCCAGAAGGTGGCTTTTTTAGTGGCCATCACTTCTGTTAGACAGGTGTCTGAGTTGGCGGCTCTGTCATGCAAGTCGCCTTACCTGGTCCTCCGTAAGGATAAGGCGGTATTGCGACCGCGACCGTCTTTTCTTCCTAAGGTGGTTTCGGCTTTTCACCTTTAATGAGGACATTCTCCTTCCGTCCTTGTGCCCTCATCCATCGCATCCTAGAGAGGTTGCGCTTCACAATTTGGATGTGGTGCGTGCCCTACGGGTATACCTGACGGCTACTGCTTCTATTCAAAAGTCTGACTCGCTGTTTGTATGTGTCTCTGGTCCGAAACAGGGCCAAGCGGTGTCGTCTGCCACCATTCCTAGGTGGATCAGACAGACTGTTATACAGGCCTATGCCATTAGGGGACGGGCGCCCCCCCTTCCCGGTCACAGCGCATTCCACCAGGGCAATCGGTGCTTCCTGGGCTTTCCGACATCAAGCGTCGGTTGCACAAGTGTGCAAGGCGGCGACCTGGTCGTCCGTTCATACCTTTTCAAAGTTCTACAAGGTTGATGTGGCTGCATCTTCGGATGCTTCCTTCGGCCGCAAAGTGTTGCAGGCCGCTGTTTAATGTTGCAACTCCTCCGTTGAGGAGCTCTGCTGGTTTGGAGTGAAGTTTTGGTTGTTCCTTACTTTTTGCTCCCATCCTTTTCTTATACTGTTTGGGACGTCCCACACATATTCAGTATGAGAGCTGTGTTGGTCCATGGACGATAAGAGAAAATAGGATTTTTGTACTCACCGTAAAATCAGTTTCTCTGACGTCCATGGACCGACACAGCACCCACCCTTCCTTTTAAGTTTGTACTGCTTGGTTACGAACTGAGGCTGCTAGCTGCAGGTGGGAGGGTAATGTCCGGAGGGACCGCCCCCCTGGGCGTGGCTGTTCAGCTCTGGCTTGTTCTAGAATGTTTTAACATCTAACATTCTGCCTAGGTCTTCTCCTGCAAGCAGGGACATATACACACACGTAATCAGTATGAGAGCTGTGTCGGTCCATGGACGTCAGAGAAACGGATTTTACGGTGAGTACAAAAATCCTATTTTTTCGCTCAATAAGACGCACCTGACCATAAGACGCACCTAGGTTTTAGAGGAGGAAAATGAGAAAAAAAATATTCTGAACCAAATGGTGTACTAAAATATTTTCCAGTGCCCATGAAATGCAGCCTGACCAGTGCCAAAGAAATGCAGCATTACCATTGCCCAAAGAAATGCAGCATTACCATTGCCCCAAACGCAGCCTTACCTGATGTTATCCCATCCGCCTGACAGAAGACAGAGCAGCCTAAGCGGCCGAATGCTCTTTTTTCTGTCTCATGAACAGTGTCAAGCCCAGTCGGGAGATTGCCCTGCACTCACGTGGGGGTTTGGGTGTCTGTCCCCCGCTCTCCTGTCTTTCTTCCGGAGGTGGGGGCGTTGGCGCGAGGAGGTGATGCCGGTGGTGGCGGTGCCTGTCGTATATATTCGCACCATAAAAGGCAGACATTTTCCCCATATTTCTGGGGGAAAAAAGTGCGTCTTATGGTATGGAAAATACGGTACACAGGCCAGTTATGGACAGTTAGTCTTCACTTGAAGCCACACAATTTCAAAGTCACGTGTCGGTGCGACTTGGAAGACATCTGTGCGACTTCATGCACAGATGTCTATGCAAGTCGCACCTGAACTTGCAAAAAGTAGTGCAAGAGTTGGAGTTGCACCGATTTGACTGCTTCCATTGCTGACAACAGGGTGCGTTTTTGTCATGTGATTTGAAACTCAAATCGCATGACAAGTAGCATTTGTGTGACCGGGGACTTAAGGCCTTAAAGGGTAACTCCACTTTTGTAGAGGGAAAAAAAAAACAATCCCCTCTGGGTGATCAATGTGCGTTGCAAGGATTTCAATAAACTTTCTTGCTGATTCCTACCTGTTTATCCTCGGAAGAAAAGGCAGTTTGTTTGGTTATGCCAGTGTGCAAAGTGAATCTAAATGGGAGTGACTTTTTCATTATTAATCAGCCGATGTGTTTGCAATGTTGGAATGAGGAAAGCTGCAGGGTCAGAAGTAAAATGGAAATGTGGTAGTTGTGCGCTGCCACCTAGTGGTGAGTAAATACCATACAATTTAAGTGACACAAGTAAGGTGCATATATTAAAGCTGCTGCTATGTTCTCACAAAAAACAATAAATACTATATATAAGAAATGTGATAGCGCTGCTATATTTCAAATGATATGCAGTGAAAATACTAATGTTGTCCATATCAATACAACAGACATGCAAAGGTGCTAAATAATAGTCCAAATGAATAAAAATGTAATGATAAATTAATTAAAAATAGATAAAGTTAAATAATCTTATGAAAGATATACTTCAAACTTCACTGTGAATAAACGTGCTTCACTAATGAGACTGACTAGTGCTCCCTTCACCAGGTACAATGGAAGCTCACTTCCCTCATAGACCCTAATAGGGTCAAACATGCTCAGAACTGAGAATGTTTGTTTCTCATCGGCAGATGGCTCCTTAATGGTCTCTAATGTTTCCTATAAAGACCCTGCAGCGATCAAATGTGCTCTGCATACCGTATACTTCTCCTTTAACCTCTTGGCGCCCGCGCTATAGACAAAAGACGTCTACATCGTGGTGCCTTCCTGCCGGGAGGGCGTCCATGGCTGTCCTGTTTACTTCCACAATGTGCGCCACCGCGGGCGCGCATCGGGGAAAAGCTGTGCCTAGCGGCCGTGATGTCCGCCACGTGACCGCGATCGGCAGTCACAGAGCAGGGACGTGGATCTCTGTGTGTAAACACAGAGATCCACGTCCTGTCAGGGAGAGGAGACGGATGGTGTGTCCCTTGTACATGGGGACAACCATCGGTCACCTCCCACAGTCGGTCCCCTCCCCCCACAGTAAGAATCACCTAGCAGGGAACACATTTAACCCCTTGATCGCCCCCTAGTGTTAACCCCTTCCCTGCCAGTCACATTTATACAGTAATCCGTGCATATTTATAGCACTGTTCGCTGTATAAATGTGAATGGTCCCAAAAATGTGTCAAAAGTGTCCGATGTGTCCGCCATAATGTCGCAGTCACAATAAAAATTGCAGATCACCGCCATAAGAAAGAAATAATTAAAAATAATAAAAAAAAATGTCATTCTATCCCCTATTTTGTAGGCGTTATAACTTTTGCACAAACCAATCACTATACGCTTATTGCGATTCTTCTTCTTCTTTTTTTTTTTTTTACCAAAAATATGTAGAATACATATCAGCCTAAACTGAGAAAAAAAAATGGATATTTATTATAGCAAAAAGTAAAAAATATTGTGTGTTTTTTTTTTCAAAATTGTCAGTCTTTTTTTGTTTATAGCGCAAAAAATAAAAACCGCAGAAATTATCAAATAAAAAGAAAGCTATATTTGTGGGGAAAAAAGGACGTCAATTTTGTTTGGGAGCCACGTCGCACGACCGCGCAATTGTCATTCAAAGCGTGACAGTGCTGAAAGCTGAAATTTCGCCTGGGCAGGAAGGGGGTATATGTGCCCAGTAAGCAAGTGGTTAATATTGCCTCTGATGTTCACCAGCAAATCCAAACCGACATGAAAATACAAACGTGCTTCCAATAGTGCAGTACCAGGTGTTAAGTGGAATGAAACCTTACCACCTCAGCTTCATACATAAAACTCACATTTATTTAGATAAAAAAGCAGCATAATAAAATTCAGCAGGTCTCATATATGTCACCACCAGGCTCTACCTCTACGCGTTACGCTATCATCCTCGTAGCTTCATCTAGAGGTCAAACAATCTTTAGAAGTAATTAGCTCTTTGTAAGTAAAAATGTAATCTTTTTTGCAGAGGATGCCTAAAATCTGACTTTTTTTATCTTGGTGCAGACTTCTGGGAAAATCATCATACAAGCTGGAAATGAAATTTTTGGGGAAGTTCTGTACATCAACTGCGTACAGAAGGCCTAAAGGTTGCCATCTTGCATTGAATTAAAAAAAAAAGTAAATCTGGAAAGCATTGCACCTCTGATCAGTGCCAGACTTCTGCAGTCAAGCTGTGAAGCTTTCAGCCTGTACCTGCATACGGGCTGACTGTTAACAAGTTAAAGGGCTCGTGAATGAACTACAAGACTGCTCATTAGCGAAATCACAGTTCATTGAGAACTGCAAGCCATCAGCTGCAATGGCTGATGGTAGTTGTATTTTTTGCATTCAGAGGAAACTGTGAATGAATGATGCCATGTGGGCGGAGCTCCGCATGGCCGCATAGTTTTCAAAGAGCGAGAGCTGTCACAGGGAGAGGGTGAGAGGCTGCAGCTGCTGAAACATGTTACATGTTTTACCCTAAATACGGTTGGAACATGTAACCTGTTCCAAAAGGTGAACTGTGCTTTGTGAAGGAGGGGTGTGTCCCTTCCCTCCAATTAGCCATCAGAGCTCTCCTCACTGAGCTCTGCAGAGTGTAATATTGGCTCTCCGCCCCCTTTTTTTCCTGACATCTCAGACAAGCTTTATAAATTCTGGGCTCTGAACAACTGTAGAGAAGACTGCAGATAAACAGATGTTTTTTGGTTTTCAAGGCTTTATTGAACCATTTTTTTTTTCTTCTTTTTTTTTTCCTTTTTTTTCATGGTACACTTGGTCACAAATAAAAATCGAACATCACAAATTCTCATTTGGCTTCATAAGCAAACACAGAAATTCAATTTTGAGCCTGTTTGTCATTCAGTTTTATATTCGTGCATAGACCTTTGCATCCCCGTACCATCAATCATTAACCACCTCGCGCCCGCCGTACGAGAATATACGGCCGCAAGGTGGTTGTCAAATGCCGGGAGGCCGTTAATATACGGCCTCCGCTATTTGGCCACTGGGGGGCGCGCGAGCGCCGCCGGCGGCACAAGCGCGCGCCCGGCGCATCACTGAGATGCCGATGCGCGTGCCTGGCGGCCGCGATGTCCGCCAGGCACCCCCGATCGGCGGTTACAGAGACAAGGACATGGATCTTTGTGTGTAAACACACAGATCCATGTCCTGTCAGGGAGAGGGGACCGATGCTGTGTCCCTTGTACATAGGGACACAGATCGGTCACCTCCCCCAGTCAGTCCCCTCCCCCCACAGTAACAATCACACATAGGGAACACATTTAACCCCTTCCTCGCCCCCTAGTGTTAACCCCTTCCCTGCCAGTCACATTTATACAGTAATCAGTGCATATTTATAGCACTGTTCGCTGTATAAATGTGAATGGTCCCAAATTAGTGTCAAAAGTGTCCGATGTGTCCGCCATAATGTCGCAGTCACGAAAAATATCACTGATCGCCGCCATTACTAATAAAAAAATATATATATATAAAAATGCCATAAAACTACCCCCTATTTTGTAAACGCTATAACTTTTGCGCAAACCAATCAATAAACGCTGATTGCGATTTTTTTTTTTACAAAAATATGTAGAAGAATACGTATCGGTCTAAACTGAGGAAAAAAATATATATATAAAAAAAATTGGGATATTTATTATAGCAAAAATCTAAAAATATTGCTTTTTTTTCAAAATTGTCGCTCTATTTTTGTTTATAGCGCAAAATTTGTGCGAAAAAAAGGACGTCAATTTTGTTTGGGAGCCACGTCGCACGACCGCGCAATTGTCATTCAAAGCGTGACAGTGCTGAAAGCTGAAATTTCGCCTGGGCAGGAAGGGGGTTATGTGCCCAGTAAGGAAGGGGTTAAAATAAATGGCAAAGAAAAAATGGAAAGTAGAGACTTAAAAGAAAGAAGAGAGAATTTGTTTAATCTCTGTGTCATCTGAGGCCAGTTAATTCACTGGGTATATGTAAGGGTTTACAGCCACTTTAAATGTCAACTCATGTTATAACTCGCATTGTGAAGAGTTTACAGTTTACATGTTTTTGTTGCCTGTTGACATTTGTCTTAATGCATGCAATTGACATACAAATGTGTGGTTCCAGCACAATCCTTGCACCCCTGCTGCTGCTTTCCACATCTCTTTTCCCTACCATAATGAAATCAAAGTTGTACCATCAGTCCATCCCTAATATCTCCTCCTCTCCCCCTGTTGCAGATAACTCTGACCTGCTTTTCTCTTTCCTTTTTGATGGGTTTTGCGTAATGTGATGTGACATATCAGTGCCTCTTTATTGCTGAGTGTTTTGTAATTGGCCGAGCCCGGGATACCCAGCCCCCTCTCTTAAATGGTGGTGGGTATTTTTCAAAAATTCTTAAATTAGAATTTTGTTATCCACAGGGTGTTTTTTTTTGTTAACGGGTATTTACTTCAGTGGAAGTAATGTGCTGGCGCCTGTCATTTGATTCATTACAGGACAAAGCCCACAAGCCCAGAGATAACAAAACAGACACCCAGAAAAAGGTGCCCGATGTGCACCAAGAAAATGCTATATGGGTGGAGGAAAGGTGCTTGTCAGGACTGTATAGTTTGGTAGCAGACACTGACCAGGTGGTCAGGGCAACAAGCTCCATGCACTATTCCACAGTGCTCGACCTTTCAGGGCTACAGAGAAGATGGTGGAAGCCATCTGGCCCTAGGGTAAGAAGGAGGCAAATGGGGATTCCTCTTTTCTTGCTCCCTGGTGAAGGGGGCACCGAGGGTTTTGAGATTATTCTCTGTACTATCCACAGACCCACAGGGCTGGTCTGGGGAGTCTGGCTGTGTGTGTATCCTCAATTTTTTCCCTACTAGTTGTGGGGCTCCATTTGGGTCTCCCTAGGTGGATGGGTTCTGGTCAGAGGGTGATCATCTGCACCTTTTCTCTCTTGGTAAAAGGCTCATTCCGCCTTGTAGCCTCTCCCTCTAAGACAGAGGATGGGAGCAAAAGGGGAGCCACCTAAGAGACAGATGCACAGCCTGCAAGTACAAGTTATCTACTACCTGGATACCAGCTCCAGTGCTGCAATGCTCTTTGAAGGTTAAGGGATTCCTAAAAAGCATTGGGGGGAAAATAAATGCCAAACCTTTTTTTTTCCTGATTTTTTACAAAGGCTCCTTCTCCGCCGGAGGAGAAGCAACTATCCTCGTGAGTGCTGAGACTCAAGGGGAGCCCTCCCTTACTCACATTTGGTCAAACACCATATTCTCTGTTACTGGCTGAAATCCTGTACCTCCTACAAACACAGGGTGAATGTGCTTTGTGTTCCTGTCCACCATTAATCGGTCGCCTGACGAGTCGCGTCCCGCTCTGTTGAATGGAACCGTTCTAATAGGAGCGACTCGGGTCGCTCCGAATTAGAAAAAGGTTCCTGTACTACTTTTGGGGGCGACTCGGGACGACTTGCATTGACTTCTATACAGAAGTCATTATGCAAATCGCCTGAACCGGGCGTCTCAAGTCGTCTTGAGATCGCTTCGTGGCAGTTGCCCCCAAAGTCGTGCCGCCCCTGTGTGAACTGGGCGTAACCTCCATGCAAGGTTTGCATGGACAAACCGTGTTTAATGATTGATCGTTAATAACTGCTGGTGTTTGCCTTCTGGTAGCTCCTGTTGCACACTTCAGGGCTTATCCAAAGGTGTCAGAAGCTTTCATTTATCACTAGATTTGGACATGTCTGTCTCCAACCTAAGTGTGGGCTATATAAAGCAAAGATAAGTGTACAGCGATCTCAGTTAATATACATTGTTTAAATATGTAGTTTAAGGAGACTCACTTTTTACTTCTGTTCCAGATAAAATATTTAGTTATGTCTAATTTCTGAAGAGCCTTCCTTTCAGAATCTGCTATGCACTCCAGTTTGTGTGCCTAGACTTCTATCACCTGGAGCTTCCTGGGTTCCTCCACTGAATAGATGTATAATAGATTGGTAGCCAGAGGTTAGGCTATATCTATGACATGTGTTTATACGATTGGTTCGTATTAATTGCGTATGAATTGTGTGTGTGTGTGTGTGTGTGGTATTAGACTAATACGCTAGGTCTCGGACCTCACATTTTTCCAAGTATGTTAAATATCTATGTATTTAAATACACAGCATTGGAGCTTATGTTGTGTTATTTGAGTCATATTCTTTTGGTACCTTTTTGTAATTCATGCCTCATATGTGATCTAATGTATGGACTCTCTGAGGCTACGTTTCCGCTGTGGCGACTTTGGAGTGCAGCTTTAATCCAACTTTACAGCCTCTGCATCAGAGGTCGCATCGGGGTAGTGCTGGGACCTTTTTTCTAGGTCGTTGCAACTTTGAGTCGCATAGATTGGAACAGGGGCCATTGAAATCAATGGGCCGTGACTCGTCATGCGACTTTGTGTCCAGGGTCGCATGGCATGTCGCACTAGTGGAAACTGAGCCTAATAGTTCTAATGACCTGCTGGAAGTTTAGCCCTTATTTGTATATGTGGCTGTATGAAATGGGAGTTTTTTTACCTGACCTTTTACCTTGTACGAGACAATCTTCAATAGGTTGTCTTAATGCATTAATGTTCATAGACAGCAGGTGTGTAAATGTCCTAGAGAGAAAATCTCTGGTCGCTTAGACCTTACCAAGGTATTTTGTCTTTTGCATATATACAGCGAAGGCTCGTGTTTTCTTTTTTGCTGCTGAGCCTTCATTCAGCAGCAAATCCCTGTGTCTGCTTTTGCCCGTGAAGGGGCCACAATCGCAGGTTAAGTACTCTGAAGGTCAGTGCAGCCATGGGAAACTTCCTGGAAGACGTTGGATGTTATCCTAAGCATCGGCTTGTGACCTGGGACAAATCATTTAAAAAAAAAAAAACTGGCTTCCCCAAATCTTTTTAAGGGTTGGTAACCAGAACATTATGCAGCCTGCTATGCTGCAGACCCCCCTGAATGGACAGCTATAGGGTGGTTTTGTGAGTATTCCCTGGTGCCATCATCAACTGACACCAGGGAGGGAGCACGTTCAGGGAAGCAGTTGGCGGACCTCAAACTTCCCAGGAGTTTTACAGCAGACTCCTGATTTTACAAAGCTACACCATGTTCTCTGGTTCCACCATGACACCTGCTTTAATTTTGGTAGATGGCCACAAGGTGGTTACCCTTAGAAGGATATCCTCTTTGGGTACTGGTTGCTGTGGGTGTTTGCAGCAGCACTAAGGGGCAGGAATATGGCCTGTAGATGTGGGCTCACATCTTGCTATATCGCTGATTCCTATACCTGACTGGGTATGTTTTAGGTTCAGTACTTTGTATTTGTTAAAAACATCATTGCATCTTTCTTTTACAGCCTTCCTTTCAGAACAGCTGTAGCAAGTCAAAGTAAATGTTCTGTGAGGCTGGGTTCACACCTATGCGTTGCGTTTTTGAGCTTGGAGTCTTTGCCAAGTTCGCAATTCAGCGGTTCCATTGCGTTTTTAGCTGTGGACTTGCCGACCTGGGAAGTCTCGCCGCTGTTATCATGAGGGGCATATCAGGCCCTTAGGTCTGGTATGGACTTTAACGGGAACCCCTACGCCGAAAAAAACGGCGTGGGGGTCCCCCCAAATCCATAGCAGACCCTTATCCAAGCACGCAACCTGGCAGGCCCCAGGAAAAGAGGGGGGTCGAGAGAGCGGCCCCCTCCCTCCTGAATCGTACCAGGCCGCATGCCCTCAACATGGGGGGGGGTGCTTTGGGGCAGGGGGGCGCACTGCGGCCCCCCCACCCCAAAGCACCCTGCCCCCATGTTGATGAGGACAGGGCCTCTTCCCGACAACCCTGGCCGTTGGTTGTCGGGGTATGCGGGCGGGGGACTTATCGGAATCCAGGAGCCCCCTTTAAGAAGGACCCCCCAGATCCTGGCCCCCCACCCTATGTAAATGAGTATGGGGTACATCGTACCCCTACCCATTCACCTGGTGGAAAAAAATGGCAATAAAAACACTACACAGGTTTTTTAAGTAATTTATTAGTCAGCTCCAGGGGGGGTCTTCCGACTTCGGGGGTCTTCTTCCGACTTCGGGGGTCTCCGGTGTCGTCTCTGCGCTCTCCGGTTCTTCTCTCTCTCTCTGGTTCTTTCTTCCTTCTGCCGGGCCTCCGCTATCTTCTTCCAGCACTTTTGCTAGCGGGGGCCCGGTCTTCTTCGTCGCCTTCTACCCTCTTCTCTCCTGGAGATGTTGACTCGTTGATGACGTCACAGTCCCATCATTCCCCGGGACTGTGACGTCATATGGGGGCGGGGTCACTGGGTGGCATCACCAGGTGACCACGCCCATGCCTATAAAAGTGAATGCACTCCGCTCATACGGCATTACAGCCGGAGACAGCGACGAGTCCACATCTCCAGGAGAGAAGAGGGAAGAAGGCGACGAAGAAGACCGGGCCCCCGCTAGCAAAAGAGCTGGAAGAAGATAGCGGAGGCCTGGCAGAAGGAAGAAAGAACCGGAGAGCGCGGAGACGACACCGGAGACCCCCGAAGTTGGAAGAATACCCCGAAGTCGGAAGAAGACCCCCGGAGCTGACTAATAAATTACTTAAACCTGTGTAGTGTTTTTATTGCCATTTTTTTTCCACCAGGTGAATGGGTAGGGGTATGATGTACCCTATACTCATTCACAATAGGGTGGGGGGCGGGATCTGGGGCCCCCTTCTTAAAGGGGGCTCCTGGATTCCGATAAGCCCCCCACCCGCATACCCCGACAACCAACGGCCAGGGTTGTCGGGAAGTGGCCCTGTCCTCATCAACATGGGGGCAGGGTGCTTTGGGGTGGGGGGGCCGCAGTGCGCTCCCCTGCCCCAAAGCACCCACCCCCCCATGTTGAGGGCATGCGGCCTGGTACGGTTCAGGAGGGAGGGGGGGGCGCTCTCTCGTCCCCCCCACTTTTCCTGCGGCCTGCCAGGTTGCGTGCTCGGATAAGGGTCTGCTATGGACTTTGGGGGAACCCCCACGCCGTTTTTTTCGGCATAGGGGTTCCTGTTAAAGTCCATACCAGACCTAAGGGCCTGGTATGCTCTTGGAGGGGAACCCATGCCGTTTTTTTTTTGTTTTTGTTTTTATTTGGCGTAGAGTTCCTCCCCGAGATCCCTGTTCAGAACGCAACACATGTGCGAATCAGATGCGTGCCCATAGAACATAATGGGCCTGAATTCGCACCTGAGCCGCACCGCAATGCCTAGAGAACGCACAGGTTTTTTTGGCAATGCGCAGTGTGAATGCATCGCACATATGTGAACCAGCCTCATTGGAGTCAATGTATTTTATAATGTTATGCGAATTGGATGCGGTGTAAGCCGCAACCAATTCGCATAGGTGTGAACGGGGCCTTACTACTACAGGCTTAATCTTCTGGAGTAGTGATCTGCATCACTTATGAACTTAGACTTCCAACTTTGGGCAGAGCTCCTGTCATTCATAAAGTTGCCAGGTTCATTTTTACCCAGTTATTTTCCAGACACTGATAGCTGCCATTCCAGCATTCAGAGGGGAGAAAGGTCATCAGTATGGGCATATGCATTTTGGCTATGGATGGAGATATCGATATATCTAGCATCCTGCTGGATTATAGGGCCTATTTTATCTAGGGTGACCACACATCCCTGGTTTCCAGGGACAGTCCCTGGATTCAGGACACTTTCCCCCGGACCAAGTCTGTCCCCGGTTTTGTCCCTGGATTGGATTTGAACAGGGGCTGGGTCAATTTCAAAGATGGTCAGTGCAAAATAAAAATCTGAATTACACACCCCCGCTCCTACTAGCTTAGGGGGTGTATTTTTTTTACATTATCTGTGCCCCTTTCTGATGATCATGTGCTGGTTGGAGCGGAGGGAATATTTCTTCAGTTTCGGGTGCATGCCCATTCAGCTCCACTCACATCTTTTTTTCTGCCTTGGCTCAAGTCTTCCAAATACAGAAAAAGGTTTCTTCACAGTAAGAGCTGTGAAAATGTGGAATAGACTCCCTGCAGAGGTGGTTCTGGCCAGCTCAGTAGATTGCTTTTAAGAAAGGCCTGGATTATTTCTTAAATGTACATAATATAACTGGGTACTAACATTTATAGGTAAAGTTGATCCGGGGAATATCCGATTGCTTCTCGGGGGGGATCAGGAAGGAATTTTTTCCCCTGCTGTAGCAAATTGGATCGTACTCTGCTGGGGTTTTTCGCCTTCCTCCTGGATCAACTGTGGGTATAGAATTGGGTATATGGGATTGTATGATATTATTATTATTATTATTATTATTATTATTATTATTACTTTTTTTTATGGTTGAACTGGATGGACTTGTGTCTTTTTTCAACCTGACTAACTATGTAACTAAGTACTGGCCAGCCGCCTGCCAGATTATCTCCTTGCCTTCCCTGGCAGAGTGATCATCATCCGCTCCCCACCCAGTAGTAGCCAGGGCCCGGAGATTAAGACTTGACAAGTTGTGAGGCGGGCGGCGGCGGTGACGGGCAGAGAGTCGCAGATTGCCGCCATCACTAGTAAAATGTCCCCGGATTTAATTTAAAAAAATAATAATCTGGTCACCTTACTATTATCTAAATGTCCATGGGTAGGCATCTCATTGAATGAAAATTTGTGTAGGATGAGATCTATAGATTGGAGATCAACCTCTAGCTTTGCTTGTTCTGTAGCCCAGATAAAGGCAAGAAGACGTCAATCTATTACTATCACAGGGTGATTGAAATATGCAATGATGGAAGCCTACCAGGCATCATTGCTGTTTCCCCTGGAAAACATCGAAGCTCATTCACACAGAGCAGGGGCCATTTCTTGAGCTGGAAAGGTTAGCGCTTCTCCTTCCAAGTTCCTTAAGACCGCATCCGGGTCCAGCTTCCAAACCTTCATAGACATTACCAACCGGGCCTGTTCTCTAACCCAGTGTTTCTCAACTCCAGTCCTCAAGGCGCCCCAACAGGTCATGTTTTCAGGTTTTCCATTATTTTGCACAGGTAATTTGATCAGTTCCACTGCCTTAGTAATTACCACAGCCGTTTCATCTGAGGGAAATCCTGAAAACATGACCTGTTGGGGCACCTTGAGGACTGGAGTTAAGAAACACCGCTCTAACCAGAAACAGGCTGTTGGGAAAAGTAGGTGCTTAACGCTGTGGTCCCGCCCTGATCAGGTAGTCCTATTTTGTCCTCTCTGTAAGCCGTTTTGGAAGATGACTTGGAAAAACAGTGTTATTACCTGAAAACTATAATCTTCCAGGATGGCGTCAGTTCCCTCCCTTCTGTGTTGGTGAGTGGCAATGTAGAACATGGAGTAAGAATAAAGCTACGCTAATGAGGGTTTAATGATACTTATTCTGAAGCCTTCGGTTATTTGTTAAATACTGAGGAGCTGGTGCATGTGCAGTGCTTTTTATGATGTGGATCGTGTGTTTCCTGTGCTAGGTGGGAGGAGCCTATCTCTCTGTAAGCCGTTCTGGAAGATTCCTGGAAAAAGTAGTTATCAGGTAATAACACTGTTTTCTGACAGAAAACACACTGCATTGACCAGCGGCTTTTTCTGTGGATGGCTTTCATCCAATGTGGAATGGCTGCAGGTGAGCTCTTAGATTTTTTTTTTTTTTTTATTTCTCTGAGTTTTCATTTGGCTTTTTAACCACTTTCCGACCGGGCCATAGCCGATAGACAGTTACAGCGCGGTCTGCTTGTTCTGGGAGGGCGTCCATGGACGTCCTCCCGAACTCACGCTTCCCGCATGCCCTCTGGGGCACGCGCATGGCTGTGTCCATGCCCATCTGGTTCACAGGACCCAGCACATCATGGTAAAGGGCCAACGACAGTTGCCCTTTATCACGTGATTGCTCCCTCCAATGAGGGAGCGATCACAATGTAAACAAGCTGGGGTCATGCAGAGGTCCAGCTCTTTTCTCCTCACACCGATAAAGCATACGAGGAGAGAAGAGGGATCGAGTGACAAATTGTGAGTCTGTGTCACACTATCAGTGGATCCTCATTAGTGCCACTACAGTGCTCATTTGTGCCAATCCGTCCCACTACAGTGCTCATCTGCGCAACCACAGTGCTCATCTGCACCACTACAATGCCATCAGTGCTCATATGCGCCACTACAGTGCTCTTCAGTGCCCATAAGTGAGAGCTCATCCGTGCCACCATATCAGTGGATCCTCATCAGTGCAGCCTCAGTGTGGTGCATTAGTGTACATCAGGGCACCCTCATCAGCACCCAGCAGTTCACCCTCATCAGCACCCAGCAGTGCAGCCACATCTCCCACATTCCCAGTGTCCCTACCATAGCAGTTTGTCACCACAGCCCACATTCACTAGTATGGTGAATTTTTTTTTCCTCTTATCGTCCATGGACTGACACAGCTCTAATACTGAAACACGTGGGTATATGTCCCTGCTCGCAGGAGAAGATCTAGGCAGAATGTTAGATGTTAGAAACATACATTCTAGAAAAAAACAGAGCTGAACAGCCCCGCCCAGGGGGGCGGTCCCTCTAGACATAACCCTCCTACCTGCAGCTAGCAGCCTCAGTTTTTTTTCTGCCTAGCAGAAGAAGACGTGGCTCTCTCAGGAGCCAGTCTCCTGGAAGATTTTATTTTTATGCCTTTGGGAATTTAATTATTTTATTTTTGAGACCTTTAATCAACTGTCGGCTGGGCAACAGGTTGGGTACACTGGTATCCCCGTAGTCTTCCCTGTCCGACCATCGAGCGTGCTGATCCTCACCTTGTGTGCGTGAGACTCGGTTCACGACATGCCCCATAACTCCAGGGGTGGCCGGGTGGCTTTTATGCTCCCGCGGTCCTCACAAGATTGAACAGTACCTGCTGTATCTTTCGCGGTGGACCGGGCCAACAGCTACTTAGTACTACTCTGTGATAGGTCTGTCTGAAACAAGCCAGTGGGTCCCTATGGAACAGGTAAGTAGTCTCTCCTGCTTCAGGTGAGTACATGCTGGCGGTGTCTCTCTCCCTGTCTCCCCCCTGTTATGCTGCTCTCTGCACCCTGTACTGGCGCTGTGCTGTGTGGGGGTACTTGGGGGTCACTCTGGCCTGGCGGGGGGCGATCATGTCTGTGAGGTGTGAGTGTTTGGAGAAGCCACTAGCTGGCATGGCTATTGCTGTTTAAGCTGCGCTCGGCGGCCATCTTGCTGCGGATCAATGGCGCTGCATACACGCGGCCGGTGGCCATTTTCTTAAACCCGCAGCGCGTTCACTTTCGGTTTTGGCCTCTACCGCCGCTGCTGCGGCGCGAATCTCCTCACACTCTCCTCAGACTTTACTCGCGCTGGCAGCGCAGTGAAATACAGCAGAGCTGAGCGGTCCTTACAAGGGTTGGTAAGTCCTCTGGGTATCACCTCCTCAGCCTCAGCACAGCCAGTGGGTGGACTGTATTATTCACTTTATAGTGTATAAGGTCTCAGAGGGTGGCAAATATGGAGTCTGGTTCACCTGCTTCCCCACTCTTGTCGGAGGCAACTGGCAGTGCTCCAGCACCTGCGGTCCCTATGGACCAGATGTCGGCAGTCCTGGAAAAATTTCTTGTCAGGATGAAGCGGTGTGCGAGCACAAGGGGAGCGTAAAGCGCCCTCTCCCCACACAATCTCACACATGGGGAGTGCTCTGATTCAGATATGGGCCTAGCTGCTGCTGCTCAGGACCCTAGCTCTGAATATTTTAATGTTTTTGAACAGGACATTCCTTGTGAGGAAGACTCCAGTTCTGAGTCAGTAAATGACAGGGTGCTTGTAAGTGAACTCATTGATGCTGTGAGGGACACTCTCAAGCTGGATGCTGTGGCTGAGGTACCTCAGGCGGACACTTTCTCCTTTGGTTCTTTTCAAGCTTTTCTTTTACACAGCTTCCTCACTGTTTCCTCACGCTGCGTCGAGAGCAGCATGGATGATACAGTGGTACACAGTGCCCCCCCGATCAGTGCAGCATGGTGGGGGGGGGACTTTATTCATTTATTTCTATAGTCCCTGTGAGCCTTCTGTGTGATGTCTCTGAGGCAACAACAGGGTCTCTGCACCTGTGGTTTCCCGCCATTTCCTGGGGAACGCTCTGAGCTCTGACAGGACCACGGTCTGCGGTGTCAGATGTTACCTTTTACCTGCATGCTGCTTCATCAGCACATTTAAGCAGGTTGGAATGATACATAGAAGATTATGCGCCTCGGCGTCATAATTAAAACTTATCTTATAACTCTACACTGGATACATATTCACAGTATACTGTATGTATGTGTTATTGATCTCTGTGTCTGCGTGGGTTTCCTCCCACATTCCAATGCTGTCTTCAGTGCCATACACAATATAAACATACACAATATGTTTATACACGACTCTAAATACATTCATAGTATATGTATGTATTCTACTCTCTGGGTCGGCGTGGGTGTCCTCCGGGTGCTCCGTTGTCCTCTCACGCCATTGGCTCTCTGCACAGTTTAAACATGTTCCATATGTTTATCACGCATACTATAATACCTACGCGGTATGTGTATGCAGTCTGAAACTTGTGCGATTTGAATATCCACATGCTAACATACCTACACGGTATGTGTGTGCAGTCTGCGTGGGTTTCCGCCGGGTCCTCCGGTTTCCGCCACGCTACATGACATGCGCGCCTTCGATGCCATACACAGTATAAACATACACATTATGTTTATACACAACACTAAATACATTCACAGTAGATGTATGTATTGTATTCTCTGGGTCTGCGTGGGGTTCCTCCGGGTACTCTGGTTTCCTCCCACGCGCCAACGGCGCTATGCACACATAGACATGTTCAAAATGTTTATCACACATACTATAGTACCTACATGGTATGCGGACTGCGTGGGTTTCATCCGGGTGCTCCGGTTTTTCCCCCGCGCTCCTATGGTGTGCGCATTTTCAGCGCTATGCACAGCATAAACATGTGTAATTTGTTTATTCGCATGCTAAAATGCCTAAATGGTTGTGTACGCAGTCTGCGTGGCTGGTTTCCGCCTACGCCCCAATGAGGTGCCCGCCTTCGTCGCTGGCACAGTATAAACGTGTTTAATAAGTTTATCCACACATACTAAACTACATACGCCGTATGTGGTTGTACTATGCTCTTTGTGGCTGAGGGGGTTTCCTCCCACGCTCTAATTGCGCGTTTTGACGCAATACACAGTATAAACTATGTGTTTGTACAATCAGCGCTTATCAATGGAGTAGCTGCTGGATGGAGCATTGTCATAGGGATCCCTGGTATCAGGGGTACCACCTTCCACCTGCCCTTCGGTGGTGATCAGAAGCGCTGGCTTGGACTGTGTTCGCCATGCTGAGGTTAGCGTTACGCCCGGTAGTGGCTGCGTCTCTGGCGTTCCTGAAGCTCAATGACTGAGCAAAAGCCTCTGCTTCATCTATCAGTCGACCAGCAGGTGCACTGCAACTGCTTTAGCCTCTAGGGTCTCTGTGTCCGGGGTGGGTCTGCGCCACCTGTAGAGGCTGAGTTACTGGTCCACTGACCGAGTTTCTAGGGAAGCTCTGTCAGCTTGCCTTTCTTGGCCAACAATTGAGGCACCCCGTAAGCCGGGGGCCTCCCTTCTCTGATACATTGCGGGGTCTCCTTGGGTTTTTCATACCCATCCCGCTGCAGGATGGTCCTGTCGGCCGTGTGCATTCTAGGGGAAGGGTCCTTACATCCGGAGGTGTTTTCACCTCCTTTACCGGAGGTGGGGCACCGGACAGATGTGGACCTTTTGGCCTCTTGGCCTCTCGACTCACTCGCAAGATGTAGAGATTCGTGGCCAGGTCCAGGGATCCCTGGGCAGACGCATCAGACGCGTTGGTGGCCCGTGGGGGCAGTATCGCCTGGTGTATGCTTACCCTCCCCGATTGGTTGTTGCCTCGCCTGCTTCGCAGAGTAGTGGTCGAGGCCATTCCGGTGATCCTCATTGCTCCGGGACGGCGACATTGGTACACCGATCTAGTTCGGCTAGTCGCAGACGTTCCTTGGTGACTGCCTATTTGGGTGGATCTTCTGTCTCGTGGTCCCATACTTCATCCTGCTTTACAGTCCTTGGCTTTGGCACGGCTGTTAAAGCCAGGTGCTGAGGGACCGAGGTCTCTCGGATTCGGTCATCTCATCCTATGTTGTGGGCACGGAAATCTTTTCGGTTACGGCGCATTTCACCAGGGCAATTGGTGCTTCGTGGGCTTTCCGACATCAAGCGTCAGTTGCACATGTGTGCAAGGCGGCGACCTGGTCATCCGTTCATACCTTTTCTAAGTTCTAGAAGGTTGATGTGGCTGCATCTTCGGATGCTTCCTTCGGCCGCAAGTGTTGCAGGCCGCTGTTTAAAGTTGCAACTCCTCCGTTGAGGAGTTCTGCTTGTTTGGAGTGGAGTTTGGTTTTTCCTTTACTACTGCTCCCACCCTTTTCTGATACTGCTTTGGGACGTCCCACATGTTTCAGTATTAGAGCTGTGTCAGTCCATGGACGATAAGAGAAAATAGGATTTTTGTACTCACCGTAAAATTCTTTTCTCTGACGTCCATGGACTGACACAGCACCCACCCTTCTTTAAGGTTTGTACTGCTTTGTTACGAACTGAGGCTGCTAGCTGCAGGTAGGAGGGTTACGGTGAGTACAAAAATCCTATTTTTTCCACTGAGGGGGCATACCAACTTCTTAGCTTGACCAACGAGAGCAGCGGGGAGCTCTCTGAGTCTTATTCTGGTTTGGAATATGAACCCGTTTTAAGCAGTGGGTCTGCTACAGTATCGGAGGAAGAGCAATGGGTGCCCATAAAACTAAGGCGTTTTGGCATGGAGCAGCAGGCTACCACAAGTAGTGCAGTGGCATCAACCAGCAGCTCGGTACCATCCACCAGTAGCGCAATGCCATCCACGAGAAATGAAGTACCACTTCAACAATGACCAAGCACTAGGGTGTCTTTTCAGCCCCAAAGGGTTAGGACCCATGCCAACCTTCCTTATGCCCTTGAAAACCCTCTGTGGTTTCCCCCTAATTCAGCAACAGCAAACATCCCCCTTTCACTGACCAGCCAGGTGTCCAGGTGAACACAGAGAATTTTGCCCCTATTGATTTTTTCTATTTCATTTTTACTTAAGACCTATTATCTTCCATCGTGGCCCAGTGCAAACTCTATGCACAACAGTTCATAACAAGCAACCCTGGTTCAAGTTACGCCCATCCCTATGAGTGTAAAGAATTAACAGTAGAGGTATTGAAAAAAAATTTAGGCCTAACTTTCAACATGGGACTCACCAAAAAAAAATAAAAAAAATATACTCCTACTGGTCCAACCACATCCACCACATGCCAATCTATTAATCCATTATGCCAAGATCAAGATTCCTAATGATTATGTGGTTTGGTTCCTCCATTACAATGACGACACCCAGTGCCTTCCCCGAAAATGACCCATCGTATGACAAATTATTTAAAATTACCAAAATAGCTACGTGGATAAGTCACTTGTCCACTTCACAGGCAGGCTTGGCTTCAAGCTGTTTATTCCCAGCAAAAGGGCCCGATATGGGGTTAAGCTTTAAAAGTATGACCGTGCCACAGGTACATCTACCCCCCCCGATATGGCTTATCACTCGCCCTGGAAATTGAGGGCTGCCCAAGGGAATACATGAGTAATTTTAGGGCACACAAACACAATAAATTACCCAATTTTTGGGGTAAAATATTAAAGAGGAGGTTGCGCCGAGTAAAAACCCTGCATGTCAAACCTAAATTTGTGTGCAACCATGAAATGGTGACAAACTTTAGTGCCCTATATTTTCTATAGGCGACACTTTAAAATCCCTCCTATAGGTCATTAGTTTAGTGTTACGGAGGGGGTCTGGTGCTAGAATTATTTCTCACTCCAGTATGTGCGGCTATATGTAACGTGTATATCGCAATCAAAATTTTAATGCATGGGCGCCCGACATGTGCGTTTACGTTCGTATGTGCGTATACATGAGTGTGGGCAGCCTCAAAACATTTGGGGGGTGGGGATTTTTTGTGCGTGAGTGTAACTTCTAATTTTTTACAATTTATTTTTTTGTCATGACCTATTTTTTTTAGTTCTTCTTTATTAGAAAATTGTTCAAGTACAAAACACACCCGCATTGGTGTCTAAAGGGTTAAATGTCCCCTTTGTGATGCATGTTTGGTAACATGTTCTCTTTAATGAGACATCCAGGGTCTCAAACCCTGAATGTCTCCCCTGTGCTCCATTGAATGGTATTGCAAAGCAGATCGCTCTGCATTACATTCTTTCCCGGCCATGATAGATGGGGAAACCTGAGAGGGTGACCCGAAAGTGACATTTTACTTACAAGAAGTGAAGGTGAGCAGATGTGTGTCCACTCGGCTCCCCCCCCCCCCCATACCTGGCGGCACCTGCTAGGCTCGGCTGGGCAATCAGAGTCCGGGATACATGATTGGGGGGCGCACGTTACTAGGGGTGTCGGAGTCGGGCACCGGACTGCTTCCATCTGACAGGCAGGAGTCGGCTTGTCAGATTTACACACAACCCCGTTGGCAGAGTGTGTGTAAAGCCCCTCCGCTGTCAAGTCTGTACGATGCAAGAACCTGAGAGCGAAAGGGTTAGAATCTCAAATGTTATCCAGGGATTGATTAGATGCAGTAAGGCCCCTTTCACACTGGGGCGGGCAGGTGCGGTGGCGGTATCGCGGCGCGATTTTCAGCGCCGCTATACCGTCGTTATCACCGCGGTATGCGGCCGCTAGCAAGGTGAAAAGGGGGTTAATACTGCCCGCAAACCGCGGCTATTGCTGCGGTTTGCGGGCGGTATTACCGCGGTGTCCCATTGATTTCAATGGGCAGCCGCGGTAAAGGAGCAGTGAACACACCGCTCCTTCACCGCTGTAAAGATGCGGCTAGCAGGACTTTTGGAGCAGTCCTGCTAGCGCACCGCTTCACTGTGAAAGCCTTCGGGCTTTCACATTGAAGAATACAGGGCACGATTTTTCAGGCGGTATAACTGCGCTAATATTGGCGCTAAACCGCCTGAAAAACGTGCCAGTGTGAAAGGGGCCTTAATGAGTGAAATGCAATCCATTGTAGCTGTGTCAGAAGAGTGTATTGCACTTTCTATTGTGCCTGTTCTGTTTCTCCCTCAGATTATTGTTACTCATAAACCACTCCTCCAACCGACTTCATCATTCACTTTGCTTTCTGTGCTAGTAAAAAAAAAAAAAAGTAGTACAGTATATTACAGCTTACCAATCCTTAGGTGTAGTGGTTGCATTAGTTTTCTTCTTCTTTTTTTTTTTTTTTTGTGCAACATTCTTTCCTTTTTTTATTCTCACCTGGTGATCATGCTAGTAACGTACTAAGACCCCTTTTCACACTGGGACCGCCCGTGCACTAAAGCGATGCTCATTTTAGCTGCGCTTTAGAGATGTTTAAGCGACGCTTTTCAGCCAAAGAAGGGGTTAAAAACGCCTGTGTTGCAGTGCTTCCGAAGCGCTGCCTATTTATTGCAATAGGCAGGGGCATTTTGGGAGCGCTGTATACAGATACCCAGACCACCCCAAAGGTGCTGCTTGCAGGACTTTTTCTAACGTCTCGCAAGCGCATCGCCCCAGTGTGAAAGCACTTGGGCTTTCACATTCTGGCAGCATGGGAGGCAGTTTTCAGGCACTTTAGGGTGCTATTTCTAGCGCTAAAACACCTGAAAACTGCTTCGGTGTGAAAGGGGTCTTAAAACGATGCAGTGCCGTATCGCAAAAAATGGCCTGGTCATTAACCTCCCTGGTGGTTTGATTATTTCAGATTTTAGGTGCTGAAAGCGGTACCATTATTTTGCATTGAAATTTGGCGTTTTATATTGTAGGCCTGTAATTCTTAGGAATAACTCACTTAAATCTGTCCAAACAGGAGTCTAGTAGACATTCCGGGTATGATAAAGTTTGAAACACGAAATCATAAATTATAATATAATAAATAACTGTGACAGTGGGGTCACTTTGGACACAGGGTGAATAAAAGAAACCCCCGATATGGTCTGTGATAGCCAAATTCAAGGCTGTATATACTTTGTATATAGATTGGATGTATACTGTGTGTGGGGGGTTATGTAATCATTGCTGTGAGGAATTAAGGTGTTTTGCATTCTATTGTTCATTAAGTCTGTCCTTGTGTGTATTGTAAAGTGCCAGACAGACTGGCTGCCAACCCTTTGTGAGAAGATGTGTATTGTGTGGGATCTTTTGAAGCCTAGCAGACGTCAGGATGAGGTGTTGAGTCTTGGGATGTGTGGGTGGAGCTGGGCCCTTGTTCATGTTAAATCATGTGGATTGAATTGTGTATAAAGTTACAATGTTTCTCAATAATAAAAGTCTTTCCTATTACAGAAGAAGACAGAGTGTGTCTCATTTTCTTCCAGAGGGATTGGTTCCTATGGGAAAGGGTCGTTTGGCTGTGGATATTGGTAGCGGAGTGGATGTGTGTCTAGGAGAGGGAACATCGTAAACGGCGTTTTACTCCTTGATATTGGGGTGCTATTACATTGGTTGGCAGCAGCGGGATTTTCCCTCCAGTTCCTGGGACACTCCAAGCCACCACAGTGAATGACCAGCTATGCAGCCTGCAGGAAAGTCACGCTGAAAGACTTACTTGAGAGCCGAGATGGACCAGAGAGATGGTGATGCAGGACCCCGGTCAGTTGAAGATTTGTTTCAGCAACGAGTGCGACAGCGGTTGGCATTATATGGTGCTAACCCATCAGAGACCGCCATTCAGGAAGCCATTAGAGGCATCCAGCTGCAGGATGCGCGACAAAAGAGAGAACTAGAGCGGCAACATGAGTGGAGAATGGCGGAAATACGACAATCGGAGATCGCCTACAGACAGCTGCTAGAATCTGCTCAGCAGCAGGGTGGGGCTCCCTTTGCCTGGGACTATCAGGAAATACCAGTTGACAACTATGAAATCCTGGCTGAAGAATCAGCAGTGGAAAATCTGAAGATTGCCACCCCTAAAGCCGAAGTGGATGATATGGAGTTCCAGGGAGCTAGCCTGGCTGAAGAATCGGCAGTGGAAAAGCTGAAGATTGCCACCCTTAAAGCCGAAGTGGATGATATGGAGTTCCAGGGAGCTAGGGCAGTTGGCTCATCTCCCCAGCCACAGATTACAGAAGATATGGACTTAAGGGACTGTTCAGAGGATGTTATGGATTATGCATCGCCTGCCCAAGTACTGACAGCAGGACAAAGTACTACAGACCCCTGCTCTACACCCGTGGCAGTTTTGGAGGCCTGAGTTGAGAAGGTGATGGTTCCTCTTTCCGAGTGGATTTCAGAGATGCAGGGAGGAGAAGCAGCCATTTTCCCTCCCCAACAGCTAGCCAGAGCAGATGGTGTGGAGTCCCCAGCAGAAGTGCTGGCAACAGGGCAGAGTGATAGCAACCTCTGCCCAGCACCGGAAACAACTGGGGAGTTTCAGGGAGCCGGGGCAGTTGGCCCCTCTCTCCAGCAACAAGCTGAGGGGGTAAAGCTTTCACCCCCAGCTGAATCACTGGCAGCAGGGCAGAATGCTACTGGCCGCTGCACACAACTGCCACTTGAGCGGATATCGGTGGATGGGACTGCGGTCTCCACTCACAGCAACCCAGCAGAAGAGCTGGCAACAGAGCCGAGTGCCACGGGCCTCTGCTCTCAACTAACAGAAGAGGGAGTTCCTGTGGTAGTAGATGGGACTTCAGTCCTCACTGACACAACCCCAGAAAATGGTGTGACACTGAGACAGGAGGATGTCAGCCTTGCTTTGCAAGCACTGGGGGACTTCCACCTACCACAAGTGGATGGGACTTCAGTCTCCACTTGTATACCCCAGGGATGCCGGGCAGTCGACCCAGATCCCCAACAGCATGACGGACTGAGCCCAGTCACCCTGTCTTCTCCCCAGCGGCGGGTATGTTCTCTGAGAGAGGCAGAGGTTGGCTGGGTAAGTAATGCTCTGCTTGGAGCAATTCATTTGTGGTACTGGGTGGATACCAGCATTGGAAGAATGGACCCATGGACTAACTTCGGAGTAGACCCGTCTGGGGTCCCCTCCTCTGTTAGTCCCCTGCCGAAAGGGGAGATGTGTGACAGTGGGGTCACTTTGGACACGGGTGAATAAAAGAAACCCCCGATATGGTCTGTGATAGCCATATTCAAGGCTGTATATACTTTGTATATAGATTGGATGTATACTGTGTGTGGGGGTTATGTAATCATTGCTGTGAGGAATTAAGGTGTTTTGCATTCTATTGTTCATTAAGTCTGTCCTTGTGTGTATTGTAAAGTGCCAGACAGACTGGCTGCCAACCCTTTGTGAGAAGATGTGTATTGTGTGGGATCTTTTGAAGCCTAGCAGACGTCAGGATGAGGTGTTGAGTCTTGGGATGTGTGGGTGGAGCTGGGCCCTTGTTCATGTTAAATCATGTGGATTGAATTGTGTATAAAGTTACAATGTTTCTCAATAATAAAAGTCTTTCCTATTACAGAAGAAGACAGAGTGCGTCTTGTTTTCTTCCAGAGGGATTGGTTCCTATGGGAAAGGGTCGTTTGGCTGTGGATATTGGTAGCGAGTGGATGTGTGTCTAGGAGAGGGAACATCGTAAACGGCGTTTTACTCCTTTATATTGGGGTGCCGTTAAAATAACTATAAAATAATTATAACAAATAATAATAAGTGTTTTTCAGTGTTTGATGACGAATTTCCCCACAAATCACTATCGTTCAATTCTGCAAGTGATTCTAATTTATTATCGCTGTTTTCTAGCTGGTCTAAAACCACTTTTGACATAAAGGGACACTTTTTGGTTGCTATGGACAATCTCCAGTTTCCAGACAGAAAAAAGTATTTATAATATAAAAGTGCATGCAGGACACTGGACAAACCACTAAGGACAAAGGGTGTGTGTAATTTATTTGATACAGTACTGTAATCTGTAAGATTACAGTGTACTGTATGTATTGTGTGTTTTTACTTTTTTGAATTTGGCACCGTGCTCCGTCCCCGTGCGTCGCAACGTCGCAGGGAACGGAGCTCGGCACTGTGAATCGAGCGAGATGACAGCTCGCAGACACAGCAGGGAGACATCGCAGGATCCAGGGGACAAGGTAAGTTACTTTGCCTGGATACTGCGATGCGATCCCGAGTCTGGCTTGGGGTTACCGCTAATGGTACTGAAATTCCACCCCGAGCCAGACTCGGGAATACCGCTAGACAGGTTAAGGGGGTAAAACCTTCTGGGGCTGAAGTTGTTAATCAGCTAGAGAAAGATTTTTTTTTTTTTTCTTTTGGGGATAAAGGATTTACATAAATGCATAGAAGCACCCCTGTCAGTATTAAATTGTTTGTCTCTACCTCTTATTAACACCTTTGCTGGACAGCTTGGTTTTTTAAAGGAAGTTGAAAAATACCAGGCTTAGTGTCTGGATCCCCAGGTGAAATATCCAGGGTTTTAGACCCTGGATGTCTCATTAAAGAGAACATGTTACCAAACAAGCATCACAAAGGGGACTTTTTACCCCCTAGATCATGACAAAAAAAAATGAATTGTAAAAAATTGAAAGTTACACCCAAGCACATAACCCCCCCCCCCCCTTCCCCGAAATGTTTTAAGGCCACCCACACTCTCATGTATACGAACTGTGAGGGGGTTAGCTCGGCAGCGGGTGTGTGTGACCCCCGGGATGGGCTCCCCACACAAAAACAGGCCCAGCAGACGGAGGTTGTGGTTTTCAAAATCAAAAAGGTGCCGTTTATTTTCTATTTACAGTGACAAAAACACAGCAAAGCAAAAGAAACAAACAAAATAAATCCTGGTCAACTTGACCTCTGACTAAACATACAGGTTTCCTAACTAACAACTGGGATCAGCCTAGTGCTGTCCTAGTCCCTGGTTTTAAATGTCCAAGCAAAATATAGCCACACAGGCTTTCTCTCACCGCACAGGGGTTCACTCTCCCTAGACAGTCCACACAGGTCTGGTTCCAGGCATGAGCTAACATCTAATGAAGCTGGGCTTTCTTATAGAGGCCTAAATGAGCTGACAAGGTTCAGCTGGTCTCATCAACTCCCTGTCTGCACGACGCCCAGCCCTCTCCCTAGAGGTATGAGTCATCCATGAGCACACTAGCCTTATACAACTCTCCACCTAGTTGTACAAATCGGCGTAAAGCCTGAATCTGGGCGAAATATATCTACCCCCCTGGATGCAACCAGGTGACTTTACCTTCCTGCTGTCACATACCCCCCCCCTCTTGTTTTAACCTCGGGGTTGGAACACCAGCAATCAGGCATTCATGTACTCGAGACAAAGCATCCACATTCCCCATTTGAACGCCAGGGCGATGCTTTACTGTGAAGTTGAATTCCTGGAGGGCCAGGAACCACCTATTCACTCTTCTATTTGTTTCCTTGTTTTGAGCCATCCACTTTAACGGAGCGTGATCCGTAACCATGTCAAAGTGCCTACCTAGCAGGTAGTACCGAAGGGAATCTAGAGCCCACTTCACCGCTAAACACTCCTTTTCAACGGTGGCGTAATTTACCTCATGGGACTTCAACTTCCTGCTGAGGTAAATGACTGGGTGCTCTTCCCCGTTCCAGACCTGGGACAATACTGCTCCTAACCCCACATCTGACGCATCACTTTGTACGACAAAGTCTTTAGAGAAGTCGGGTGAGTACAACACTGGCTGGCTACATAAGGCTTGTTTCAAGAATTGGAATGCTGCCTCAGCCTCGGGGGTCCATTTAATCATGACCGACCCTTTCCCCTTCGTCAGGTTGGTTAGGGGCACAGCCTTAGAAGCAAAGTGGGGAATGAATCGCCGATAATACCCAGCGATTCCCAGAAAGGCTCGTACCTGCTTCTTGCTGTTGGGACGTGGCCAACTCTGGATGGCCTCGACTTTGTTGAGTTGGGGTTTTATTACTCCCCTCCCAATGGTGTACCCAAGATATTTGGCCTCCTCCTGCCCAATGGTACACTTCTTGGGGTTAGCCGTAAACCCTGCTTCCCGAACAGAGTCCAGGACTGCTTGCACTTTTGGCAGATGTGAGGCCCAATCTGTGCTATGGACAATTACGTCATCCAGGTAAGCCGCAGCATACTTCCGATGGGGCCTCAGCATCTGGTCCATTTTCCGCTGGAATGTGGCCGGCGCATTCTGTAACCCGAACGGCATTCTTTTATATTGGAACGCCCCGTCTGGGGTTACAAATGCGGTTTTCTCTTTGGCTGACTTGGCCAGGGGGATTTGCCAATACCCTTTTGTGAGGTCAAGAGTCGTCATGTATCGGGCTGTTCCCAGCCGGTCGATCAACTCATCTATACGTGGCATGGGGTAGGTGTCAAATTTTGTAACTTTGTTCAACTGACGAAAATCGTTACAAAATCGCCAGCTCCCATCCGGTTTAGGCACCAACACAATGGGACTAGACCAATCACTTTGGGACTCCTCTATCACCCCTAAGTTCAGCATTTTCTGTACTTCCTCCCGTATTGCCTCCCGTCGGGCCTCTGGGATCCGATAGGGTTTTAACTTCACCCTTTCACCGGGCGGGGTAATAATGTCATGCTCTACCCCAGATGTTTGTCCCGGCAGCTCAGAGAATACCTCCTTGTTGCGAAGCACAAACTCCTTAACCTCCTGTTGTTGGGGTTGTGACAAGGTGGCTGCGATTCCAACCTCAGGAATCACGCAACCAGTTTGAGCTGGTGACCAAGTGTCTGCGACTAGGGACTCTCTATCCCTCCAGGCTTTCAACAGATTAACGTGATAGATCTGTTCGGGCTTTCGCCTTCCTGGTTGTCTGACCTTGTAATTCACTTCGCTCACTTTTTCCATTATCTCGTAGGGGCCTTGCCATTTGGCAAGGAATTTACTTTCAACCGTAGGGACAAGTACCAATATCCTATCCCCCGGGGAAAAGGTACGGGTCTTGGCTCCACGGTTGTACACTCTCTGCTGTGCCAACTGCGCTTGGGCCAAATGTTCCTTCACGATGGGCATTACCTGTGCAATTCGGTCTTGCATCAGGGCGACATGCTCAATCACACTCCTGTGGGGAGAACTCTCACTTTCCCAAGTTTCCTTGGCAATATCCAACAGCCCTCTTGGGTGTCTCCCATACAGTAACTCAAAGGGGGAGAATCCCGTAGAGGATTGGGGCACCTCCCTAATAGCAAACATCAAATAAGGAAGTAGACAGTCCCAATCCTTTCCATCCCTATCCACCACTTTCTTCAACATTTGTTTTAGGGTTTTGTTGAATCTTTCAACCAGCCCATCGGTTTGGGGGTGATACACAGATGTACGTAATTGCGTCACTTTGAACAATTTACACAGCTCCTTCATAACCCGGGACATAAAGGGTGTACCTTGGTCCGTAAGCAGTTCTTTACAAATACCCACCCGGCTAAAAACAAGAGATAGCTCTTTGGCTATGGTTTTGGCCGAGGTATTTCTGAGAGGGATCGCTTCTGGATAACGGGTGGCATAGTCCATTATAACCAATATGTACTGGTGCCCCCTAGCGGACTTGATTATAGGACCTACCAAATCCATTGCGATTCTCTCAAACGGGACCTCAATGATGGGTAGAGGGACCAGCGGGCTACGGAAGTGTGGCATCGGGGCCGACCTCTGACACACAGGGCAGGAGGAACAATAATTTTCTATGTCCTTCATCACCCCAGGCCAATAGAATCTCTGTAATACCCTCTCTCGGGTTTTCTCTGTCCCCAGATGACCTCCAAGAATGTGCCCATGGGCCAACTCCAACACCAACTTCCTGTAAGGTTTGGGCA
The DNA here is from genome assembly GCA_029206835.1 of Rana muscosa. Classification (NCBI taxonomy): domain Eukaryota; kingdom Metazoa; phylum Chordata; class Amphibia; order Anura; family Ranidae; genus Rana; species Rana muscosa. The sequence goes on along the minus strand of CM055127.1, from coordinate 277,295,666 downwards.
CCACAAGCTGCTCAACGGTTTCTTCTGCCCTTTTTGCCACCCGATACAGTAGGTCCTTCTCTACGCTGAAGTATGGGTAAGTGCAGGTATTATCTGGGTTCACTAACTCGCCATCTATTTTCACTACGTTTTCCCGTGCCTTTATTAGGGCGGGGTCTTTCAACTGTTCTGTGGCAAAGTTTTCCCTGTGAACCTCAAGATCAGAAAACTCCACAGACGGTAGGTTTTCGTCTGAGGAGGTGGGCTCCTCTCCAGTTTCTTGAGTCTCCCCTGCCAATACTGACAAGGGAAATTCGGGAGAGTCCTCACCACTCTCAGAGGAGTTCTGGCTATCATATTCCTGGTACATAGGGGCACCAGTGGGGGGCTCAGGATCATCCCACAGTTCCCAGAACTTCGGAAAATCCCTTCCCACAATGGCGTCATGCGGTAACTGAGACACTAAGCCCACTGGATGAGAAAGGGTACCTTTGGGGGTCTCGAAACACACTGTAGTCACTGGATACTCTCGGGTGTCCCCATGCACACAAATAACAGCTACCTTGCTATTCCCAGAGACCTCTGTTTTAACTAATTCAGCCTTTATCAGGGTCACAAGGCTACCTGAATCCAGCAATACCACAACATTTCTACCATTAATACACATTTTGCATAAATGTTTCTCAGTTCCCCGAATGGCAGTGCATGCGACTGTCGCACACAGCGACTGACGTCTGCCCGTCAGAAAGTCACACTGCATGGGTTCCTCCAAAACCGGGCAATTTGCTGCAATATGTCCCGCTTGCCGGCAGCGGTAGCAAATGATCCTTCTTGCCGCCTCTTGAGCCGCTGATTTCCCAGGCTGTTCTCGCCAAACTTGGGGTAGAGCTCCCACCCTCTCACTCTCTCCACCCTTACCCCTTGGAATCATCTTATCCGCCCCTGGGGATGGTCTGGTCTTAGGGTGGAAAGTCCGAGTGTCTCTGGAAGAGGCCGTCAGGTTCTCTGTAGCCAAGTATTTCTCCACACGATCCACAAGACCATCGGCCGTCTCTGGGTCTCCATGGCTTACCCACTTTTGGATGGCAGTAGGAAGAGCTCTCAAAAACCGATCCATTACAACACGTTCCACAATCTTTGGTGCGGACAAAGTCTCTGGCTGTAGCCACTTTCTGCTCAGGTGAATGAGATCATACATTTGAGACCTGGGGGGTTTTCCAAGCTGGAAAGTCCAGTTATGCACACGCTGAGCCCGGACAGCCAGGGTGACACCCAGCCTTGCCAATATTTCAGCTTTTAGCATCACATAGTCTTTTGCTTGGTCAGGCTCTAGGTCATAGTAAGCTTTCTGCGATTCACCCGTTAACAGAGGAGCCACCAGTCCAGCCCACTGCTCCTCAGGCCACTTTTCTCTTTCAGCAGTCCTTTCAAACGTGGTCAAAAATACCTCTGGATCATCCTCTCCAGTCATTTTTGTCAATAAACGACTCACCCCAAAGGACGCGGTATTAGTGGGACGGCTTTCCTCACTGGTCTGCGGACGTTGCTGCATTACTGCTTCCATTTGTTGTAGTCTCTGCTCTTGCTTCTGTAATAGGTCTATGAAGCGGGCCTCAGATCGTTGCTGGGCTTGTTGCTGAGCTTCCAGACTCTGTTGGTGAGCTTGCTGCTGGGCTGCAAGGCTCTGTTGATGAGCTTGCTGCTGGGCTGCGAAGTTCTGTTGTTGAGCTGCAAGGCTCTTTTGCAAACCTGCATTTGTCTGCTGTTGATTGGCATTTGCTAGAGCCAGCTGTTTCAGTATCTCCTCCATGCTGGCTTAAAAAAAAAACTGCCACTGGTTCTCCACCAACTGTGAGGGGGTTAGCTCGGCAGCGGGTGTGTGTGACCCCCGGGATGGGCTCCCCACACAAAAACAGGCCCAGCAGACGGAGGTTGTGGTTTTCAAAATCAAAAAGGTGTCGTTTATTTTCTATTTACAGTGACAAAAACACAGCAAAGCAAAAGAAACAAACAAAATAAATCCTGGTCAACTTGACCTCTGACTAAACATACAGGTTTCCTAACTAACAACTGGGATCAGCCTAGTGCTGTCCTAGTCCCTGGTTTTAAATGTCCAAGCAAAATATAGCCACACAGGCTTTCTCTCACCGCACAGGGGTTCACTCTCCCTAGACAGTCCACACAGGTCTGGTTCCAGGCATGAGCTAACATCTAATGAAGCTGGGCTTTCTTATAGAGGCCTAAATGAGCTGACAAGGTTCAGCTGGTCTCATCAACTCCCTGTCTGCACGACGCCCAGCCCTCTCCCTAGAGGTATGAGTCATCCATGAGCACACTAGCCTTATACAACTCTCCACCTAGTTGTACAAATCGGCGTAAAGCCTGAATCTGGGCGAAATATATCTACCCCCCTGGATGCAACCAGGTGACTTTACCTTCCTGCTGTCACAGAACGTAAATGCACACGTCGGGCACCCATGCATTAAAATTTTGATTGCGATATACACATTACCTATAGCCACGCACACTGGAGTGAGAGAAATAATTCTAGCACAAGACCTGCTCCGTAACACTAAACTAATGACCTATAGGGGGCTTTTAAAGCATCGCCGATATAGAAAATATAAGGTACTAAAGTTTGTCACAATTTCATGGTTGCACACAAATTTAGGTTGGACTTGCAGGGTATTTACTCAGTGCAATCTCATCTTTAATATTTTACCCAAAAAATTGGGTCATTTATTGTGTTTGTGTGCCCTAAAATTACACTTTTATTCTCTTGGGCAGCCCTCGATTTCCACTCGTCTGCTCACATTTGGCGAGTGGAAATTATCTGAGGGCGAGTGAGGAGCCATATCAGGGGGGGGGGGGGGGTAGTCAGGTGCTACTGACAGGCAGGGTTAAAGGGGCTGCATGGGCACTGAGACTGCACTGATATGCTGCACTGATCAAGTTGTTAATATTTATTTTTGTAACTTAAAGGAGAAGTCCAGCCTGAGCTTTTTTGGCATTGGGCGCGTCATCACGACTTCCGTATGTGTATGTGTAGCTACTGACTTTAAATTTTTGGAAAGGGGGGACGGAACACCACTTTATGGGGCTGTACAGCCCTCTGCACATATAGCCGCATATGGTGGCATTGTCATATAGTCATATAGTCAAAACATATAGCATTAGGCAAAGCAGTATCATTTGAACCATGAGTGGTACTTTTCTGTAGAAATACAGGCAAATGTGAATTTGAACTCCTGATGCCTATCTATATGGCAAAAACGGACAATTGCAAAAGCCTGGAAATCATCCACATCATTTTATAGAACTCAAATGATGCTGCCTAAGGCCCCATGCACACGAGACGCTGTTATTTGCTGTTAAACGCGCGTTCAGAGGCAGTTGGACGCTTTTTTCAACTGCCCCTGAACCCAATCAATGTTATCCTATGTGTCCATGCACACACTCTCGTTTTTTGGCGTTTACAAGCAGTTGCGTTTTAACCTCGTTTTTCCAGAAGCAAAAAAATGGGTTCAGACGCAAAAGCTTTCCACGTTTCAGTCGCTAAACGCGGCACCGGCGTTTTGCTGAGTTTGCGTTTATAAGCGTTTTTAAAGGTTACCTATTTTTTTACATTAGAAATCTCAAAAATTATGGCAAATGATGAAAAACCATTAAAAAAAATATTTTAAAAAAAATGTAATTGCTTGCATTGCACTGTAGACAATCCACAACTTGTGGCAGGTAACGTGGCAAGTGGACATTCCACAACTTGTGGCAGGTGATGTTGCCAGGTGACGTGACAGGTGGAAATCCACAAATTGTGGCAGGTGACGTGGCCAGGTGACGTGGCAAGTGGACAATCCACAACTTGTGGCAGGTAACGTGGCCAGGTGATGTGGCAGGTGGACAATCCCACAAATTGTGGCAGGTGACGTGGCCAGGTGATGTGGCAAGTGGACAATCCACAACTTGTGGCAAGTGGACAATCCACAACTTGTGGCAAGTGGACAATCCACAACTTGTGGCAAGTGGACAATCCACAACTTGTGGCAAGTGGACAATCCACAACTTGTGGCAAGTGGACAATCCACAACTTGTGGCAAGTGGACAATCCACAACTTGTGGCAAGTGGACAATCCACAACTTGTGGCAGGTGACAATCCACAACTTGTGGCAGGTGACAATCACCAACTTGTGGCAGGTGGACAATTCACAAATTGTGGCAGGTGACGTGGCAGGTGGACAATCCACAACTTGTGGCAGGTGACGTGGCCAGGTGACGTGGCAGGTGGACAATCCACAACTTGTGGCAGGTGACGTGGCCAGGTGATGTGGCAGGTGGACAATCCACAAATTGTGGCAGGTGACGTGGCCAGGTGATGTGGCAGGTGACGTGGCAAGTGGACAATCCACAACTTGTGGCAGGTGACAATCCACAACTTGTGGCAGGTGGACAATCCACAAATTGTGGCATGTGACGTGGCCATGTGATGTGGCAGGTGATGTGGCAAGTGGACAATCCACAACTTGCTGCAGGTGACTTGGCAAGTGGACAATCCACAACTTGTGGCAGGTAACGTGGCCAGGTGACGTGGCGGTGGACAATCCACAAATTGTGGCAGGTGACGTGGCAGGTGGACAATCCACAACTTGTGGCAGGTGACGTGGCCAGGTGATGTGGCAGGTGGACAATCCACAAATTGTGGCAGGTGACGTGGCCGGGTGATGTGGCAAGTGGACAATCCACAACTTGTGGCAGTTGGACAATCCACAAATTGTGGCATGTGACGTGGCCAGGTGATGTGGCAGGTGACGTGGCAAGTGGACAATCCACAACTTGTGGCAGGTAACGTGGCCAGCTGACGTGGCAGGTGGACAATCCACAAATTGTGGCAGGTGGACAATCCACAACTTGTGGCAGGTGACGTGGCAAGGTGATGTGGCAGGTGGACAATCCACAAATTGTGGCAGGTGACGTGGCCAGGTGATGTGGCAAGTGGACAATCCACAACTCGTGGCAGGTGACAATCCACAACTTGTGACAGGTGACGTGGCAGGTGGACAATCCACAAATTGTGGCATGTGACGTGGCCAGGTGATGTGGCCAGGTGACGTGGCAGGTGGACAATCCACAAATTGTGGCATGTGAAGTGGCCAGGTGATGTGGCAGGTGGACAATCCACAAATTGTGGCAGGTGACGTGGCAAGTGGACAATCCACAACTTGTGGCAGGTGACATGGCAGGTGGACAATCCACAAGTTATAGCAGGTGATGTGGCCAGGTGACGTGGCAGGTGGACAATCCACAAATTGTGGCAGGTGACGTGGCAAGTGGACAATACACAACTTGTGGCAGGTGACGTGGCCAGATGACGTGGCAGGTAGACAATCCACAAATTGTGGCAGGTGACGTGGCCAGGTGATGTGGCCAGGTGATGTGGCAGGTGGAAATCCACAAATTGTGGCAGGTAACGTGGCCAGGTGATGTGGAAGGTGGACAATACACAAATTGTGGCAGGTGACGTGGCCAGGTGACGTGGCAAGTGGACAATCCACAACTTGTGCCAGGTGACGTGGCAGGTGACGTGGCAGGTGGACAATCCACAAATTGTGGCATGTGACGTTGCCAGGTGATGTGGCAGGTGACGTGGCAAGTGGACAATCCACAACTTGTGGCAGGTGACGTGGCCAGGTGATGTGGCAGGTGGACAATCCACATATTGTGGCAGGTGACGTGGCCAGGTGACGTGGCAAGTGGACAATCCACAGCTTGTGGCAGATGATGTGGCAAGTGATACGCTAAATATAAGTACACTGCTGCTCTCTCAGCTGCTGGTCTCCCAAAATGGCTGAAATTGTTAAATAATACTGTTTTTTTGAGCTTAGGGAGGGTCTTATGATGTTTCTTAACTAAACGCCTATAGATGCAAACGCGGTAAAACCCTGCTAAAATCGCTGCAAAATGGGCGTTTTTAAACGCCGGTTTTAGCCTTTAAAAACGTGTTCAGCAGAGTTTGCACCGGCGTCTCGTGTGCATGGGGCCTAAGTGGAATACACTTAAATCTTAGGCCCCTTCCACACGAGGTGGGCTGTGTTGGCGTCCGCTTGCGCAGTAGGGGAATCTGTCTTATGCAGAGCGGACACAGACACTGCCCCCCACTCCTCTATGGGTGGTCGGTTGTAAATGGGCCACCTGTCTGTTTGTTTACACCCGACTGACACCCGATCCAATTCACCAGATGGATGGGGAATGGATCCCCAACCCCCTGTTTTTAGCAGATCGGATCGGGTGTAGGCCACTCCACAGAGGAGACTGGGTGGTCCAGTCTGCTCCGTCTAAAACAGGGGTCCTCAAACTTTTTAAACAGGGGACCAGTTCACGGTCCCTCAGACTGTTGGGGGGCCGGACTATAGTTTGAAAAAATATATAAACAAATTCCTGTGCACACTGTTGATTGTAGTGCAATCAACATAAACTTATTAGTATTTCACAGAATCCCTTCGTTAGACTCCCCCCTCCCCGGGCCGTCACAGATCCCCATCATCACAGGTCCCTCCCCCCCATCACAGACTCCCCCCCCATCACAGACCCCCCCATCACAGACTCTCCCCCCCCCATCACAGACTCTCCCCCCCCATCACAGACTCTCCCCCCCATCACAGACTCTCCCCCCCATCACAGACTCTCTCCCCCCTCATCACAGACTCTCCCCCCCATCACAGACTCTCCCCCCCATCACGGACTCTCCCCCCCATCACGGACTCTCCCCCCCATCACGGACTCTCCCCCCCATCACGGACTCTCCCCCCCCATCACGGACTCTCCCCCCCATCACGGACTCTCCCCCCCATCACGGACTCTCCCCCCATCACAGACTCCCCCCCCTCCCCATCACAGACTCCCCCCCATCACGGACTCCCCCCCCCCCCCATCACGGACTCTCCCCCCCATCACAGACTCTCCCCCCCCCATCACGAACTCTCCCCCCCCATCACGAACTCTCTCCCCCCATCACGAACTCTCTCCCCCCCCATCACGGACTCTCTCCCCCCCCATCACGGACTCTCTCCCCCCCCATCACGGACTCTCTCCCCCCCCATCACGGACTCTCTCCCCCCCCATCACGGACTCTCTCCCCCCCCATCACGGACTCTCTCCCCCCCATCACGGACTCTCTCCCCCCCATCACGGACTCTCTCCCCCATCACGGACTCCCCCCCCCATCACAGACTCCCCCCCCCATCACAGACTCCCCCCCCCATCACAGACTCTCCCCCCCATCACAGACTCTCCCCCCCATCACGGACTCTCCCCCCCATCATGGACTCTCCCCCCCATCACGGACTCTCCCCCCCATCACGGACTCTCCCCCCCCATCACAGACTCTCCCCCCCCATCACGGACTCTCCCCCCCCATCACAGACTCTCCCCCCCCCCCATCACAGACTCTCCCCCCCCATCACAGACTCTCCCCCCCATCACAGACTCTCCCCCCCATCACAGACTCTCCCCCCCATCACAGACTCTCCCCCCCATCACAGACTCTCCCCCCCATCACAGACTCTCCCCCCCCATCACAGACTCCCCCCTCCCCCATCACAGACTCCCCCCCCCTCCCCCATCACAGACTCCCCCCCCCCCCTCCCCCATCACAGACTCCCCCCCCCCCTCCCCCATCACAGACTCCCCCCCCTCCCCCATCACAGACTCCCCCCCTCCCCCATCACAGACTCCCCCCCCCTCCCCCATCACAGACTCCCCCCCCCTCCCCCATCACAGACTCCCCCCCCCATCCCCCATCACAGACTCCCCCCCCCCCCTCCCCCATCACAGACTCCCCCCCCCCCTCCCCCATCACAGACTCCCCCTCCCCCTCCCCCATCACAGACTCCCCCTCCCCCATCACAGACTCCCCCCCCCTCCCCCATCACAGACTCCCCCCCCCCTCCCCCATCACAGACTCCCCCCCCCCCCCCATCACAGACTCCCCCCCCCCCCCATCACAGACTCCCCCCCCCCCCTCCCCCATCACAGACTCCCCCCCCCTCCCCCATCACAGACTCCCCCCCCCCCCCCCTCCCCCATCACAGACTCCCCCCCCCCCCTCCCCCATCACAGACTCCCCCCCCCTCCCCCATCACAGACTCCCCCCCCCCTCCCCCATCACAGACTCCCCCCCCTCCCCCATCACAGACTTCCCCCCCTCCTATCACAGACAAATAATGATGAAAAAAGCTTGATCCATTTATTGATCGCAATAAAAGAAGGGATCCAATCCCAAATATACAGGAGGCAGATGAATCTTGACTCTCTAGCTGCCAGTGATAACAAACTTATTTGGCTTGCAATAAAATCCGTGGAGCAAGGAGGGGTTAAAGAAAGTCAGCACAAAGCCTGCAGCCTGATCGCAGTATGGGCACAGTACCTTGGATGATGTAAACTAACAGACCAGCGTGTGGAGGGCCCTCCACACGCTGGTTCATTCATTATCCACCTTGCGGATTCACAGCCTGTTTCCCTACTGTGCATGCGCGAGTCGTGCTGCTCTATCTCACTGATCCCTGCTGTCTTCTGGGACCTGTGTGTCTCCCAGAAGACAGCGGGGGTGGAGGAGAGGCTGGACATGGCATAGATCGCTGCGGATACTGTGGCGATCTATGCCCGGAAGTGGGAGCAAATACCTGTATTAGAAAGGTATCTGCCCCCCCCCCTCCTCCTCCCTGAAAGGTGCCAAATGTGACACCGAAGGGGGGAAGGAATCTGAAAAGCGGAAGTTCCATTTTTGGGTGGAACTCCACTTTTAAGGTGGCAATACTGGTAGGTTAATTTGTCGTTGGATGGGTGTGAAAGGTCCTCTGTGTTAGCATTGATTTCTTCTCACGTGTGTGTGTGTTATGAATAAATATACAGTGGGTACGGAAAGTATTAAGACCCCCTTAAATTTTTCACTCTTTGTTATATTGCAGCCATTTGCTAAAATAATTTAAGTTCATTTTTTCCCCTCATTAATGTACACACAGCACCCCATATTGACAGAAAAACACAGAATTGTTAAAATTTTTGCAGATTTATTAAAAAATAAAAACTGAAATATCACATGGTCCTAAGTATTCAGACCCTTTGCTGTGACACTCATATATTTAACTCAGGTACAGTCCATTTCTTCTGATCATCCTTGGGATGGTTCTACACCTTCATTTGAGTCCAGCTGTGTTTGATTATACTGATTGGACTTGATTAGGAAAACCACACACCTGGCTATATAAGACCTTACAGCTCACAGTGCATGTCAGAGCAAATGAGAATCATGAGGTCAAAGGGACTGCCTGAAGAGCTCAGAGACAGAATTGTGGCAAGGCACAGATCTGGCCAAGGTTACAAAAAAAATTCTGCTGCACTTAAGGTTCCTAAGAGCACAGTGGCCTCCATAATCCTTAAATGGAAGACGTTTGGGACGACCAGAACCCCTCCTAGAGCTGTCCGTCCGGCCAAACTGAGCTATCGGGGGAGAAGAGCCTTGGTGAGAGAGGTAAAGAAGAACCCAAAGATCACTGTGGCTGAGCTCCAGAGATGCAGTCGGGAGATGGGAGAAAGTTGTAGAAAGTCAACCATCACTGCAGCCCTCCACCAGTCGGGGCTTTATGGAAGAGTGGCCCGACGGAAGCCTCTCCTCAGTGCAAGACTCATGAAAGCCCACATGGAGTTTGCTAAAAAAACACCTGAAGGACTCCAAGATGGTGAGAAATAAGATTCTCTGGTCTGATGAGACCAAGATAGAACTTTTTGACCTTAATTCTATGCGGTATGTGTGGAGAAAACCAGGCACTGCTCATCACCTGTCCAATACAGTCCCAACAGTGAAGCATGGTGGTGGCAGCATTATGCTGTGGGGGTGTTTTCAGCTGCAGGGACAGGACGACTGGTTGCAATCGAGGGAAAGATGAATGCGGCCAAGTACAGGGATATCCTGGAGGAAAACCTTCTCCAGAGTGCTCAGGACCTCAGACTGGACCGAAGGTTTACCTACCAACAAGACAATGACCCTAAGCACACAGCTAAAATAACGAAGGAGTGGCTTCACAACAACTCCATGACTGTTCTTGAATGGCCCAGCCAGGGCCCTGACTTAAACCCAATTGAGCATCTCTGGGGAGACCTAAAAATGTCTGTCCACCAACGTTTACCATCCAACCTGATAGAACTGGAGAGGATCTGCAAGGTGGAATGGCAGAGGATCCCCAAATCCAGGTGTGAAAAACTTGTTGCATCTTTCCCAAAAAGACTCATGGCTGTATTAGATCAAAAGGGTGCTACTAAATACTGAGCAAAGGGTCTGAATACTTAGGACCATGTGATATTTCAGTTTTTCTTTTTTAATAAATCTGCAAAAATGTCAACAATTCTGTGTTTTTCTGTCAATATGGGGTGCTGTATGTACATTAATGAGGAAAAAAATTAACTTAAATGATTTTAGCAAATGGCTGCAATATAACAGAGTGAAAAATTTAAGGGGGTCTGAATACTTTCCGTACCCACTGTAAGTATAAACCATATACCAAATCATAAATCATCTATTTTTGCCTTTTTTCTATTCCTTCTGTTCACTCCTTCCTATCCCTAAATTGCAATATCTGTTGCAATAATCTCTTTTCTCTATAGCAGGGGTAGGCAACCTGGGGCCCGCCAGCTGTTGCAGAACTACAAGTCCCATCATGCCTCTGGGAGTAAATGGAACTGCCAGCCTTGCAATGCCCCAGGGAAATGTAGTTCCACAACAGCTGGAGTGCACCAGGTTGCCTACCCCTGCTCCTATACCATCCCCTTGTCAAGATCTGAATCTTAACCCAGGACGTCTGTTCCTTCTGGCAGTAGATCTTCTTACAGTGCCACGTGAAATGCATGTTTTTGGTGAACCTTGAACTCCTTTCTCCTCCCATTAACTTTCTATATAAGCCATGTCTTTGCACTTCCTGTTTGCCAGATTATTGTGATCTTCTCCAGACGAAATCTTGCTCCTGTCGTCGGTATCTTCACTAGCACTGGCTGCTTACCTGTGACTTGTTCCTCGACGACACTTTCGCTTTATCCCAACCGGCAACCACTTGTTACCAACCTTTGGCTTTTTTACAGACTATGCTTCTTGATCCTCCTATTGGGGCAATCCTAGGAATTGCAATCTGGCACTAACATGCAATGAAACCCATAACCACGACCTGGATCTCTGGTGAAGACTGGTTAGTGCTTAGACCCTATGCCTCAGGTGAACCTGCATCACCTGCCAGGGGGACCTGCTAATGCATTTATCCTGTTGGTTTCTGTAGGTACCCTTCCACTGCTAGAGCTACTGGCCTCCAAGCCTGAGCCCTGACCGTAACACCTCTTCTGTGTACAGCCATATGTCTGCACATTCCTTGTTTTTATTTTCATCTACATTTGCCCTGTGCAAAACTGCACCAGTTGTGTGAGTAGGAGGCAGGAGCTGGCAGAGTGATGGATGGTTGGGGGAGAGTAGTGCTAATTGATAGAATGGTGACTGTTGGGAAGTTACAGCAGAAGTATTTGGCTGTCCTCCAGGTTGAATAAAGGATGCACATTTACAGCTTTAGCAATTTGTTAAATCCATTACAGACAAAAATTACAAGTAAACTTGCGTATGGACTAGGTGAAATTACTGTTGGTATTTTTTATCTTGAGTTGCAGCAGCACATACAGTAAATTTTATAAAAATGCATTCACTGTAGATGACGGCAGTTTCCTGTGATCAACGGAAAGGGATGTGGGAGGATGCAATGCTGATGAAAAAGATATACTAAAGTGTTCCCCAACTCATACGCCTAATTTATGACCTAAATTATAACTGCCACAAATTTGCAATAAAATAGTTTGTTTTTGCCTAACATTTAAAATTCTAGTCTTATCTGCTCTAATTTAGTTATGAATGAAGAGATCAGTTTGATGTAATTTGTGGATTGTGGTAAAATTTAAAAAGCCTTGATATTACTGTATTAACGTACTGTACACGGAATGTACTGTAGACTCCTTTGAAAATTATATATCTACTACACAACACATGTATGGTCTTATAACCATTTTATCTAGTAGTGAATATAAAAACAAATATCAGTTTGATGTAATTATTCTTATCAATGTATGGTAATATATTAAATTATCCTTGGATTTATACAGTGCTGTAAAAAAGTTTTTGCCCCCTTCCTGATTTTTTTTTTTGCATTTTTGTCACACTTAAATGATTCAGATCATCAAACAAATGTTAATAGTACACAAAGATAACCTAAGTAAATACAAAATGCGGTTTTTAAATGATCTGGGGGCAGGGACACACACACACACACACACACACACACACACATTATATATATATATATATACACACACACACACACACACACACTTTTTAGCAGAGACTTTGGAGAATAAAATGGCGGTCGTTGCAATATTTTATGTCACACAGTATTTGCGCAGCGGTCTTTCAAGTGTAATCTTTTTGGAAAAAATACACTTCTCTGAATTAAAAAAAAAACGAAACCGTGAATAGATACCTAACCTGTTACACTTTAAAATTGCACGCACTCACGGAAAGGCGACAAACTACGGTACGTAAACATCTCCAAAGACAACACTTTAACCACTTCCATACCGCAGGCTGTCATATGATGTCCTCGGGTTTCAGTGGAGATATCTGAATGATGCCTGCAGCTACAGGCATCATCCAGATATTGTTTTTTTTAGAGCCGGCGATTATGAGCACAATAAGAATGATCATAGTGGCTGTTCAGCCGCTTGATCATTCTTAGCAGCGCCGGGAGGGGACGTCCCCTCCCTCCGCCCTCAGGTGCTTCTCCGGGCTCTCCCGTGCGTTCGGAGACCTGTAGAACAAATCAGCCGGCATCGGAAGCGAGGCATAGAGATTTCCGAAGGTCAGATGGTCCATGGCAATCTCTATGATCCTCGGAGGCCCAGGCGTGACGTTATGACATCACGTTCAGGCCGCACAAGTAAACAAAGCTGAGATCTCGGCTAGAAAAGTACCAGATCATTAAAAAAAAATTTTTTATCTGATGCTCTCCAGCCAGGAGGAGATATGGGGGGTCTTCCTTGTAATAGGAATAAAAGTGATCAAAAAAAAATTGTCAAAGGGAAAGTGTAAAAATAAACAATTTATTTTTAATAAAGTGCCCCCGTGAGCTCGCACGCAGAAGCGAACACATACGTAAGTCGCGCTCGCATATGTAAAAGACATCTAAACCATGCGTGAGGTATCACCGCGAATGTTGGAGCGAGAGCAATAATTCTAGTACTAGACTTCCTCTGTAACTCCAAACAGGTAACCTGTAAAAAAAAATAAACTGTTGCCTATGGAAAATTTTGAAGTACTGACGTTTGGCACCATACCACGAGTGTGCACAATTTTAAAGCCTGACATGTGAGGTATCTACCGTATTTTTTGGACTATAAGACTCGCCTAGGTTTTAGAGGAGGAAAAAACAAGAAAAAAAAATTCTGAACCAAATGGTGTACTAAAATATTTTCCAGTGACCATTGCCATAGAAATGCAGAGTGACCATTGCCATAGAAATGCAGAGTGACCATTGCCATAGAAATGCAGAGTGACCATTGCCATAGAAATGCAGAGTGACCATTGCCATAGAAATGCAGAGTTAACATTACCATTGCCATAGAAATGCAGAGTTACCATTGCCATGCACAGCCACCTCCCTCCCCCCCTGCATGTTACACAGCCACCCCCCCTCCCCTTTCTACCTTACTCATGCACCGCGGCACAGGGAGAGACACACCAGTGCTGAACAGAGGGCAGGAACTGCTGGAGTTACCTTTTCGTATTAACAATGCTAATGATTGGTTGCTAGGACCACCTAGCAACCAATCACCTGCTAGTTGACTCCAGCATTTCCCATCTTCTATTCAGTGCAGCGCTGTGGCGCTGGCCCACTGTCTCTCTCTCACTCCCCTACTGTACAGGAGAGAAACAGTGTTTTCTACTGTATTAATCTGGCGGCGTGTCACCCGGGGAGCGGTACAGTCCGCACCCGGCCCGGGCACCCCGCACATCCTGTCAGCCATCGCCTGCCCTCTGCCCGCCCGAGCATTGCCTGCAACCGCTTCACTTACGGGGGAGGAGGGGGGTGCCGGCCTGACACTCCCCAGTGTGTGGCACCCACGGAGGGTTTGGAAGTCTGTCTCCTGCCTCTCTTCTGGTGGGGGCGGCAGGAGGCAATGCGAGCAGTGGCGGGGGGGCGGTGCCAACGGTGGCGGGGGGTGGTGCCTGTCATCTATTTGCACTATAAGACGCAGGGACATTTTCCCCCATGTTTCTGGGGGGAAAAAGTGTGTCTTATAGTCCGAAAAATACGGTATTTACTTGGCGTAACATCATCTGTCACATTATACAAAAAAAGTGGGCTAACTTTAGTTTTTTTTTATTTATTTTTTCTTAAAAGCGTTAAAATTACCGCACAAATACCGTGTGACATAAAAAGTTGCAATGACAGCTATTTTATTCCCTAGGGTGTCTGCTAAAAAATATATATATATAATGTTTGGGGGTTTTGAGTCATTTTCTAGCAAAAAAATTATGATTTTTACATGTAGCAGAGAAGTGTCAGAATTTTTGCGCTATGGAAGTGGTTAAAAAGTTTTAAAGTTACAGAGGAGGTATTTTGCTAGAATCATTTCTCTCGCTCTAACGATTGTGGGGATGCCTCACATGTGTGATTTTAAACACCGTTTACATTTACGGGCGTGACTTATATATGTGTTTTTGTTTTACAATGTCCCTTTTTAACCACTTAAGGACCGCCTCACGCCGATATATGTCGGCAGAATGGCACGGCTGGGCACATCAACATACAGGTACATTGCCCTTTCAGAGCCCAGCCGTGGGTTTGGATTTTTTTAAATCGGCGTTGTTGGCTGTCAAGTAAACCGGAAGTGTTGCAACGTTGCTTCCAGGTTATTACATCGGAGACCCAATCGAAGCTGATTCCTGCTTTGTCCGGCACTCCGTCCAGCTGGCGGACGTGCCAGCTGGTCGCTTGGGTCTCCAAGGGGTACGGGAGACTGTGGCGGAAAGCGGCTGGGAGGGGGGGGTTTGTGATAGCAGCTGTTTAGCCACATCAGTTATCACATGAAAGCTGACCGTCCGTTCTAAAAAAACGGTACTGGGTTGATGCCTCTGGCTGCAGGCATCACCCCGGTACAACCACTTCCCCAAAGTGACGTACATGTATGTGATTTTGCGCAAAGTTGTTAAAAGCCAGGGCCCATAGTCAGTGGGCAAGAGGTTAGCCTGCAGTCTCCTCCAAAAGTCTTTGTGCCGGGTGAGTCTGTCACACAAGCCCTTCCCGTAAAGATTCCCTATGTCTGTCACACAAGCCCTTCCAGTAAAGATTCCCTATGCATAAGGGAGAGTATTATCAGGGTCATGGAGTTGGAAGTGGAGGAATCTGGGCCAATGAGAGAGGCTGTTGATTCTATTAGATTTTGCAATTGTGCTGCAACATAGTAAAGTAGTTGGGCTAGTCCACCACTGTCTTTGCGGCATTGCAATTGCTCCACATTAACCCTAGGCCTTCTGTGTTAATAGTGGTGTTCACTGTTACTTAGAGTGACTGCTGGGAGGGGGTGTTTTTTTTAGTTTATATTACATAATTCACGGGCCAGATAATTTTTTTTTTTTTATTGGTTTAACAAGAAGCGGACCGGTTTTCTCCCCCTTAAGTAATGCTCATTTACAAAAGAGAAAGTCACTGCGGAGGAAGTCGGTTGGTTTAGGCTGTCCTGGGCCGACATCCATGCCTCATGTGTGGATTCAAACGTGTTAGTAATATAGGCTAATTCACGTTGACACACATGTTTTTTTAATCTGACATGTCAGATCCAGGAAAGCCTTTTTAACTGCATTAATTTCTGATATAAATATGCATCGGAGAAAAGCTATAGGCTGCATTCACACCTGAGCGTTTCAAAGTTGCGTGTTTTACCACGTTTTTGCTGCGATTTTTGTACAGGTCACCAATGTAAAAAGCTGAAGAACACCTGTAATCTGCCCAAAGAAGCTTGTGTTCTTTTTTGAGGTTAGGATGTTTTTCAAGCGTTTTGCTTCAGGTGACAAAATGCTCAGATGTGAACAGGTGCCATTTAAATGAATGGGATTTTGCTTGTTGGGCGTTTTTTTTCCGGGGTTTTTTTCGGGCGTTTTACGAGCTGAAACTGCTCCGCTGTAAATGCAGCCTAAAACACTTCCCAACTCTGAGTAGAATCCTGGTGGTGGTCATGATTAAGAAAAAAGTGGTAATTTGCTGTTCAATGTGCTCATGGGAGGGGAATAACTGCAACCAAAAAGCATTACGTTTCCAAAGAACTCTATGAAGGTTTGTCAGGGGTTGAGCAGTAAGCCATACCACCAGGGTGGAATGGTCCAACACCTCGGAAGAGATATTCAACCTTGAGGCCTCATGCACACTGGATGTTTTTAGACATTTTTACAGCTGCTGTTTTTGCCTTCAGACGTTTTTTTTTCTGCGGTCAATAGACTCCCCATCATGTTATCCTATGTGTCCATGCACAGATAGGCTGTTATCAACTGTTTTTTGGCTGGGGCGTTTTTTGGCTGTAAAAAAAAAAACTTCTGAGAGGAGTTTTCAGCTGTAAAAATGCTAAACGCTCAAAAACGAGGCTCACCAGCGGTTTTTAACATTTTTGATTCATTGACAAAAAAAAAACGCTAACGTGGAAAAATGCTAAAATAGGCTATTGCAAAAACATTGAAAAACTCACTGCAAAGCTACTGGCATTTTTTATAACGTTATTTTAACGTCCAGTGTGCATGAGGCCTGAATATTAAAGAAGCACAGATGAAGTACCAAAACGAAGATCTATCCTGGATAGGGGCATATTCGTTTTAGAAAAACAGAAAAAGTGTTCTGTATAGGAGAATCTACTGTATATCTATCTCTATAAAGCCAGCCATATCCCATCCGCCAGTAAGCGTGTTAAAATTGCACCCCTAGTTCAAGTGGGCAAAAACATTGGTGAGTGTCTGTCCAAACGAGGGTTAAGGTAGCAGTTGAAGTCCCCCCTATCAATATGGTTTATCAACCAGGTATGGCAACAGTTTCTGTACTACACCCCTAAAAAATGGTAGCAAAAAATGAACACATGCTAAGACATACAGTATATACAATTTACAGTGTATATAAAGAACTAATCCATCAGCATCTACCAAGTAGTCAATCTCCTTGAAATCTAATGAACAGTGGACCAGCAAAGCTCACTCTACGGGAGAAAGATGTGTGCGTGAAGTGATACGCATGGCTCACGCAGGAATATTGCAAACACTTGGTATGACTGGTGAGAGGAGTCTTCTGGAGCCCAAATATCCAGAGGCAGGCAGTAATGATAGACTGTTTGAATGGATTATACACACAACAAACATTCCATGATAAAATAGGTATGTCCGTCATGGAGCTGAAAGGAATGGTGGCAGTAGATGATCCCAAGTAGGCATAGCCATGAATGACAGACTCCTCCTGCAGGTCCGTTGGTTATTGCAGGCAGGTTATTGTTGATGGCCAAGCTAGCCAATGCTGCAAAGTGGGAGGAAAGCCAGACGTTATTCATGGCTGTTAGAATGTAAGTGAAGCAATGATGTAATGAGTTACTCTGGATGAAGCTGCTGAAGAAATAAGGAACAAATAGTTGCAGCTGTGCTGTATACTGTGGGATCCCTGAACATGGCAGAGTACACAATGTTAACACATGTAAAATACACCTCTTGCATGAATGAACATATTTAACGATCCCCAAATAGGAGCGGCATAGATTATTGAAGACGCTGGATTATTTTCTTGACTTCTGCAAACTTTGCCTGCTTATCTTGGACTTCAACTGAAAAATAAAGAAAAGTTTAAGTTGTCAGCTTTGATAGAAAATCGGTTTTGATCTGTATACATACTGGGCAAAATATATTGAGCAAATTAGCAACAATACTAGACGCACATCTTTTGCAAATCGGGTCTCCAGCAAAGTAATTTCAGCATATTTTAGAGCGAGCAGCTAAGTAGTCGTCAGGGTTTTTTCTTTTTCGTACATCACGGGACACAGAGCGACATAGTCATTACTAATGGGTTATATAGTTACCGTCAGGTGCTGGCACTGGCAACTTCCAAAACCGGAAGTACCCTCCCCTATATAAGCCCCTCCCATCCGGGAGCACCTCAGTTTTTTGCCAGTGTCTAAGGTGTTGGCCAAGAAGAAACATGTGTTTTTCACTGAGCTTGCGTACAGGTTCTTTTGGGCCTCAGTAAGCTATTCCGGATCCGACCAAAAAAGCTTCATAGCTAAACGGTCGGTACCCGGGCCTTGCAGAGAAGAGCAAGGTTTTGCCTGTAATGCTTCTCTTAGGAGAGCTGGACCCTGGGATCCAGAGCTCTGGTCATACCCACGACCAAGATGTTTTCTGTGCAGGGTGCTATACAGGTCCAGGGGAGTGGAATCCTTGGGAACCCGGTCCCTGAAGGTTTGATTACAATGCCTGCCGTGATAGGTGAAGTTTGGGCTTTTGTGGACCAAACAAAGTCCTGCGGCGGGGAACAGGTAAATGGGGGCCCCCAGGAACTTGGTTCTATTGGGGGACCCCCAAGCCTAATTTGTCTTTCTGTCTGTTACCTAACGGTATTCCCGCTAATATCTGTGCATGCCTGTAACTACTAAAAAAAAAAAATGTAATAATTTTTAATGGTGGTCAAGAAAAAAAAAAAAAAAAAAAAAGAATGTTTTTTTATATATGTTTAGTATATTAAACTGCGGTACCTGTGGTCCACTAGAGGCCGCTGTGGAATGTTTTTCTTGTCATATGGACTAGTTTCTTCTCAGAGAGCAAAAGTCCAGGCAGCTGGTGAGTTCTCCTACAGGAAACTGTTTCCTCTGCCATGTTGCAGTGTTCGTCTATCCCCCGGCCTGCGACAAAGGGGGCCCTGGCTCCTGTCCCTGGTTTCCATGTTTGAAAATTAGCGCCGAGGCGCACGTGGCCGCGCGCGTGCGCGTGCACGCGCCTCTATATATAGAGGTGGCCGGAAAAAGGGGCGGGGCCTGGGGGATGACGCTCTGTGCGCGCCGCAGCGCTTCTGCGCATGTGCGGGCGTCCCAGCAGGTTTTTAAAAAGCCACATTATTGCAGTAAGCTGGCTATGAAGTACAGAGACAGAGCTGGCAACATTTAAAGGCATACAGCAAGCGGTTGATACAGGCATCCCCTAGAAAGGCACATTAGTAGACACCAACTGTGATATAGCAGCAATTGTGCTAGACTATTCTCAGTAAAAGTGGTGTATTACGGCTGGAATACCTCAGCTTTAGGCTTAGGAATATGCCGTCCAGTAGCTCCGGAACTGAATCTTCCAGGAAGCGAAGGGGGTCTCATCGGGCTCTGAGGATCTTGGGCATACTCCTGCTGCACCAGTCTCCCCTGAAGTTCAGAGGTAAGTGACCGTAGAGACCCCGCAGGGGTACTTGGTACTGTGGCTGTCCTCAGTCACCTGCTCCTGTGTATGTAACAGAGGAGGTTTTTTCCTCAGCTCTGGGAGGATTAGAGAGAGATTGTCAAAATTTATCGCTGCCTCCCTGTCAGGGAAAGCACGCCCGATCTCCGTCTCCTCCTTCAGAGTGCCTGTTAGCAGAGCAACAGTCCCATACAGGGATCGACCTGCCTGAAGGGGATCAGGATAAGGTTGATTCTGTTATAGAGGAATCAACAGTGGGGGAACCTTTTCTCAGCATCTCAAGCTGAAAGATTATGGGTTCAGTCTCTGACTAACATGGTCCGATCAGCATTTAAAAATGCACCTTGCGGAACCATCAACCACTACTGTATCCTCGTTGGGGTCGCTAGAAGCCCCCAGACTGTTTGTTCTTTTCCACTTCACCCTTTACTGAAAGGGCTCATTTACCAGGATTGGGAACATCCTGAGAAAATATTTATTCCCCCAAGAGATTTCCGGTGGTCTATCCCATGGAGGATAAGTTCATAAAAAAAAAAAAAAAAAAAAATGGAAGGTCCCTACAGTGGACGCAGCCATCTCTTGTATGTATAAATCACTGACATGTCCAGTGGATAATGTCCAAATGTTCAAGAACCCAATAGATAAAAGATTGGAGTCCTTATGAAAATCTGCTTGGTGATACAACCAGCAGTAGCAGCTATTGGGGTCTGCTAAGCAGTGAAGGATCAGTTGAAACAGGTCTTGAGGGACTTGACAGATCAGCAGGCTTTGCCCTAGCTGATCTACCTAGAGCCTTAGGCTTTGCGGTTGACGCCATAGAGGATTCAGTCCATCAGGCCTCCCGCCTTACGCTGTCTATAGTACATATGCGTAGGCTCCTATGGCTCAGAAACTGGTCTGCTGAAGCTCCCTGTAAAGAATGGCTGGTTAGCGTCCCATTTCATGGTGAACGCTTATTCAGGGAAAACCTGGACAAATATATCCAGAAAATTTCCAGCGGTAAAAATACGCTCTTGCCGGTTAAAAGCAGAGTTAGAGGTCCCTCTTTAAGAGGCCTGCTTCTCCAGTCCCTGGGGCATCGGCTGTGTAACAGTTCCGACGGCCTCCTCGGTCAAATCCCGGGGGTAAAAAACAGGGACAGTAGCAGGGTAATGAGAAACCCTGGGTCAGGGGAGGTACAAAACCTCCCCCAAAGTTAAATTCATTGAAGCCCCCACTCAGTCGGGTGGGGGGAGGACTCCAGTTGTTCGCAAAGAGACCTGGCGGGACACGATCAAGACAGATAGGTGCTCTCCGCAGTAGGTTTGGGATACAGTTTGGAGTTAAAAGACTCTCCTCCTTCCCATTTTTGAGGTCAAACGTGCCAAGGGATCCCCGGAAGAGAGAGTCCCTCCTGTGGGCACTAGAACAACTATTGCTCCAAGGAGTAATTATGGAGGTTCCCCTGGAAGAATGAGGGTTCGGGTTTTACTCAAACCTCTTTACAGTCCCGAAGCAAACGCGGACGGGAGGCCCATATTAATTCTAAAAGGGCTATACAAATTCCTGTATATCAGGACTTTCCGATGGAGTCGATCCGATCGGTGGCCACTGCCCTACAAGGGGAGGATTGGTTAGCCACGATCGACATCAAAGATGCTTATTTGCACATTCCCATCTTTCCAGTCCACCAAAAATTTCTACGCTTTGCAGTAGAAGGGCGCCATTTTCAGTTCAGAGCCTTACCCTTCGGTCTGGCCACAGCACCAAGAGTGTTCACAAAAATTCTGGCCCCATTATTGGCCAATCTAAGAACACGAGGTGTAACGATAATGGCATATCTAGACGACTTGTTGCTGATAGACCACTCAGTGGAAAAACTAGAAGTGGTTGTTCACGAGACAATCAAGTATCTGGAATATCACGGTTGGATTATCAACCGAGACAAGTCAGCCCTAAAACCAGTCAAAAGTCTGGAATACTTGGGGCTAAGGCTGGATTCAGACCAGAGAAAAATGTTCTTGTCTCGAGAAAAGGGGTCGTCTTTGAGAGATTTGATCCACTTAGTGGGTTCAAAAAGACAGCCATCCATACGCCTGTGCATGAGGCTGCTGGGAAAAATGGTGGCATCATTCGAAGCAGTACCCTACGGTCAATGTCCTTGTCCCCTTCCGTTCGCAGAAGCCTCCGTTGGTGGTTGGTTCCCCGGAATCTGGAAAGAGGGAAATCCTTCAGTCCGATTTCTTGGAAGGTGGTCACTACAGATGCCAGCCTTTTAGGCTGGGGAGCAGTACTGGAGCAATGGTCTCTCCAGGGCAGATGGTCGGATGCGGAAAAGGCCCTGCCCATCAATCTCTTAGAGATACGAGCAGCCCGGTATGCCCTAGTAGCATGGACATCCAAACTCCAAGGGTCCCCTGTCAGAGTTCAGTCAGACAATGCCACAGCAGTGGCATATATCAATCGTCAGGGGGGCACCAGGAGTCGTGCAGCCCAAAGGGAAGTAAATTACATCCTGAGATGGGCAGAAAGATATGTCCCAGCCATATCTGCGGTATTCATTCCAGGGGTGGAGAATTGGAAGGCGGACTTTCTAAGTCGCCAACAATTATGCCCAGGGGAATGGTCCCTTCATCCCGAGGTTTTCCGGACAATATGTCAGCGGTGGGGAACACCGGATGTAGATCTGCTAGCATCCAGGTTCAACACGAAAGTGGACAGGTTTGTCTCTTGGACAAGGGATCCCCTAGCGTGCGGCTCGGATGCCCTAGTGTTCCCTTGGGTTCAGTTCAAGCTGATATATGCATTCCCACCGCCACAATTGTTACCTCGATTACTCCGCAGAATCAGGGTAGAAAAGAAACCAGTGATTCTGGTGGCTCCAGCGTGGCCCCGAAGAGCATGGTACGCGGAGATTGTAAAAATGTCTGTGGGGAGTCCTTGGACCCTCCCACATCGTCCGGACCTGCTTTCGCAGGGACCGATATACCACCCTTCCTTACCAGCCCTAGGTTTGACGGCCTGGCTATTGAAGCCCACATTCTAAAAAGGAGAGGGCTCTCTAATGCTGTGGTGTCTACCATGATCAATGCCAGGAAACCGGTATCCAGGCAGATCTACTATAGAATCTGGAAGGCGTACATCGCCTGGTGTGAAGCCAAGAAATGGCATCCACGTAAGTACGTAATAGGTAGGAGTCTGGACTCCCTACAATGGGCTGTAGATAGGAAGCTTGCCTTGAGTACTATCAAGGGTCAGATTTCGGCCTTGTCAATATTTTTTCAAAGGCCCTTGGCTTCGCATTCACTAGTCAAAGCCTTTATACAAGGAGTGATGCGTATTAGTCCTCCGGTTAATATTCCCATATGTCCATGGGATCTAAACTTGGTTCTGTCGGTTCTACAGAAACAACCATTTGAACCATTACAGCATATTTCCTTGGTGCTTCTCACCAGGAAATTGATTTTTCTAGTAGCCATTTGTTCGGCTAAAAGAGTATCGGAATTAGCAGCTATGTCCTGTAAGGAGCCATATCTGGTTATCCATAAGGACAGAGTAGTGTTACGTCCTCATCCAGCCTTTCTTCCTAAGGTGGTATCGAGTTTTCATTTGAACCAAGATGTGGTTCTTCCTTCTTTTTTCCCCAAGCCTACTTCGGTAGAGGAAAAGTTATTGCATTCTTTGGATGTAGTAAGAGCAGTTAAACCTTATCTAAAAGCCACTGCTCAGATTCGCAGAACGGATACTTTGTTTATTCTGCCGGAAGGCCCCAGAAAGGGTCAGGCAGCGTCAAAATCTACTTTAGCCAAGTGGATTCGACAGGTCATAATACAAGCCTATAGCTTGAGAAGTAGACCGCCTCCGTTCAAAGTTAGGGCGCACTCCACGAGAGCAGTTGGAACTTCATGGGCAGTGCATCACCAGGCCTCCCTGGCTCAAATCTGTAAGGCCGCAACATGGTCTTCGGTACACACGTTTACTAGGTTCTACCAGGTGGACGTTAGAAGTCAGGAGGATGTCGCCTTTGGGCGCAGTGTGTTGCAGGCCGCAAAAGATCCTCATGTCTGATAGCGCTCAGCTTATATATGGTGTATCCCCCCCCTCATTTGGCATTGCTTTAGGACATCCCATTAGTAATGACTATGTCGCTCTGTGTCCCGTGATGTACGAAAAAGAAAATAGGATTTTTATAACAGCTTACCTGTAAAATCCTTTTCTTGGAGTACATCACGGGACACAGAGCTCCCACCCCTCTTTGGGGACACTTATTGCTTTGCTACAAAACTGAGGTGCTCCCGGATGGGAGGGGCTTATATAGGGGAGGGTACTTCCGGTTTTGGAAGTTGCCAGTGCCAGCACCTGACGGTAACTATATAACCCATTAGTAATGACTATGTCGCTCTGTGTCCCGTGATGTACTCCAAGAAAAGGATTTTACAGGTAAGCTGTTATAAAAATCCTATTTTTTTTAATTGCAATGTTACTTCAGAGGAGCAGAGGAAGGAATTTATAATTTAAAGTGATACTAAACACAGTTTAATTTACATTGTCGCTTCTATTTCTATATATGGATGATGGCACTGTAATTATTTTAATAGGAAAAAGGTACTGTTTTTCCCTTTATCGTCTTTCAGGACAGCCACAAATGAGACATAGGCTCCTCCCCTTCCTCAGGAAACACTGCGCCAGCATATAAATTCTCACTTCCCCTGCCGGACCTCAGTTATTAGTGTTTCCTCCGGCGGGGAGACACTGTGCATGGAACCAGGCCGGTCAGTCAGGGGACTGAGGCCATTCAAATACCTGAAGGGAAGCAGGGGCTTCCAGGGTACTAAAGGTGTGGTACATACCCGCCGTTTGAAGCCACCCCATCCGCGTCAAGTGCGGCAGCAGGTTACGGGGAACCCCTATCGTGTCCACAGGGCCGCAGCAGGGAGGCAGCTCAGCTTTCCCTGTACACAGTACAGGCCGCATTTTTGGAAACAGGCGGGCCAGACGACGGGTGACGTCATTTCCGGGGGAGGGCTGATGCTTCCCTTTGACCCACGACTTCCGGTTCCTGGTCGCGGTTCTGATAGATGGTCGGGCGCAGGCTGGAGAGAGTCGAACGCGTGCAGGCAGCGTGAGACTCTGTAGCAAGCAGCCACCTGCAGTCATGTCAGAAGCGGATGCCCAGACAACAGACACTACCTCCAGCCTTCCTAAGGTAAGAGCACCCTGGGGAGGGTCCTCTCTAGCTAGGATTGCCCCTCCATGTATGGTTCCTATCTATGGGGGGGCAGACCCTCTGGGTGGTCGGGGGGGGGGGGAGGCCCTAGTCCCTGCATGTTAAAAAGGGCTAGTGCACTCCCAGGTTTGTAACCAACTTTTGATGTGATATTTTTTTCTGCATTTTTTGCTACTTGTATTTCAGAAAGCTGTAGAAAAGTCATCAAGGTCAACGCATAGCTCTAAAAAGAAGTGTGCCTCCTGTAGGGACACTCTAGCAGAGTCATGGACTAAGGTTCTGTGTAAAGACTGCATAGATACCCTTGTCAGGGAGACAGAGTTTGAGCAGGAATCTGGATTAGCAGCCTCAGTTAAAGAGCTCTCATCCACCTTTTTCATCTTTTAAGTCTCTGTTTGAAATATTTCAACTCCCCACTAATCCTGCTCAGGTTACAACCCCGCCACAGGCTCAGGGCTCTGCACCTGCCAGACCTGCTGCTGCAATTACGGCAGAGGAAGTTTCAGGGCCTTCTGAGGTGGAGCATGCACAACCAGATAGTGCCACCTCTGATTCCCAAGACGGATCAGAAGGAGAGCACCGGGACGGGGAGTCCAGGAAGCCCTCCAGATATACATTTTCCCTGGATGAGGTAGAGGACCTCTTGGGTGCAATTTATACAACCCTCAGTATCCAGGTGGATAAAAAGCCCCTAACACTCCATGACCAAATGTACAGGGGTTTAGGGGAACAAAAGAAAAAGGTCTTCCCAGTACATGAGGTACTGGTCGAAACCGTCAAGGAGTGGCAGGATCCTGAAAGGAAACCCTTTTTTCTCTAGGTCCCTAAAGATAAGGTCCCCATTCTCGGAGGATCCCGCGTCTATTTGGAATAAGACCCCCCAAACTAGATGTCGCCTTCTCCCAGGTCTCTAGACATACAGACCTGGCGTTTGAGGACATGGGATCCTTGTCTGATGTCATGGACAAAAGAATAGACTCCCTACTAAAAAAGACACGGGACTCAACAATTGGCAATCTAAAGCCAGAAATGGCTGTCACAGTTGTAGGCTGCAACTTAGAACACTGGCTCTCCCAGATTCAAGAACATGTTGAGGCAGGGACTGCCAAGGAAACGATCCTATCTTCCTTCCCTATGATTTTGCGAGGTATCGCATACATAGCAGATGCCTCGGCAGAGTCGGTCCGTATGTCGGCCAGATCGGCAGCCCTGGCCAACTCGGCCAGAAGAGCCCTCTGGCTTAAAACCTGGCCAGGCGACAGCGCCTCTAAAGCCAAGTTATGTGGGATACCTTTGACAGGAGACCTACTCTTTGGGCCCGACTTAGAGACAGTTCTGGACCGCATGGTGGACAGGAAAAAGTCTTTCCCTCTTAAGTGCAAAATCCCAGTACAGTCTAAAAAGGGGTTTCATCCACAAAGACGAAGGGAAGCCCCCCAAACCGGAAGGGCAAAAGAAGACCTGGGGCCAAAGAGGCAAGGGCAGAGGAGGGGCGATTTTTCGCCCTCCTGAGCAGCCCAGTAAAAAAACATGATCCTCCAAACACTGTGGGAGGAAAACTGGGGGCCTTCCTCCCACAGTGGGATGCAATTTCCCCCAACCAGTTCATTCTGGGGGTCATAAGATGGGGGTACCTCCTGGAGTTTACAAGACCTCCCCCACAAAGGTTTCTTGTCACACAGCTACCCAAGTGCACGGCAAAGGCCGAGGCTCTGTTGGAGACTCTAAGGGACCTAGAATCTCAAAAACCTCTGCGGTTTCTCCGGCTAGCAGTAAACTTAGATGGAATAACAGCACACCTACAGTTTCAAGCTCTGCCTTTCGGTCTATCCTCCTCCACCCCGCATATTTACCAAGGTCCTAGCAGAAACCATGGCTTTTCTGAGCCTCCAGGGAGTGTCGGTAATAGCGTACCTGGACGACCTGCTCCTATTTGCAATGTCTCCAGAACAACTAACCGAGGATCTTGAGCTAACAAAGAAGACCTTGATAGGCCTGGGGTGGTTACTGAACTTTTGTTAAGGCTGAGGTAAATATAAGGGAACATATCTCTAGATAATAGTTTTATAATTAGAGCACTTTTAGTCACCAACACTAAGAGGCATAGGGGGTAGGTGCCCCCTCCACCCCCCCTTTTTTTTATTTTATTTTACACTATTATGGTGGTAGCATAGACCTTTATGATTTAATAAATACATAGGAGTTTAATAAGGAAATGGTCACTTAAAGGTAGCACAAATATGGGTGGAGTTTTTTTTCTCAAAAGGGCATGGTTCTCAATCCTCAAACAGCTAGCCGTAGAACCTCTCCTGTTGCTGCCACCCCGGGAAGATCTTCTCTCTCAAGGCCCAGTCCTCTGTCCCACACCAGTGGAAATTGGCGGCCTGGCTACTGAGAAGGGAATATTAAAGTCTAAGGGTTTCTCAGACAAGTTGATCTTCACCCTCCTCAATAGCAGGAAGATGGAGACGTGTCAGATCTATAAGAAAGTCTTGCTCCGCTTCAACGAGTGGTGTATAGGAAGCTCCCTTTCGGTACAGAGCCCCACAGCAGTGTTGGAATTCCTACAGTGTGGGGCAGATAAGGGCTTATCCATAAGTACACTTAAGAGTCAAGTTTCAGCACTCCGTGCTTATCTAGAAAAGCCTCTGGCCACCAACCCGTGGGTAGTCAGATTCTTCAGGGCCCTAACAAGACAAAGACCAGTTATGGTTTCATCCTTTCCTAGGTGGGACCTATCCCTAGTCTTGCAGATCCTAACGGGAGCTCCCTTCGAACCTTTAGTAGAGTGTTCTCTAAAGGATTTTACTTTAAAAACATTATTTTTGGTAGCAGTAACTACTGCCAGGAGGGTCAGCGAGATAGAATCCTTATCAGTTAGACCCCCGTTTTGCGTTATTTTTCCAGATCGAGTCGTTTTGAAGACCGATCCGGCTTTTTTACCCAAGGTGGCTTCAGGATTCCACAGGAGGTAGTTTTACCCTCCTTTTGCCCCAATCCTGCGGGAGAAGGGGAGATGAGGTTTCATTCTTTGGACGCAGGAGATGCATCCTGCACTACCTTGAGCTGACAAAGGCATTTAGGAAGTCAGACTCATTATTTATTTTGTTTTCTGGGGCCAGAAAAGGGTACAAAGAGTCTCAACGCACTATTGCCAGATGGCTTAGAACAACCATAGTGCAGGCATATACTCTATCAGGGAAAGGGATCCCTACGGGGATAAAGGCACACTCTACCAGAGCTTTGGCAGCTTCCAAGGCAGAAAAGGCTGGAGCAACGCCAGAACAGA
The DNA here is from genome assembly GCA_029206835.1 of Rana muscosa. Taxonomy (NCBI): domain Eukaryota; kingdom Metazoa; phylum Chordata; class Amphibia; order Anura; family Ranidae; genus Rana; species Rana muscosa. Next base: position 277,267,657 of record CM055127.1, on the reverse strand, counting down.
TATGCAAGGCCGCAACATGGTCCAGCTACTCCACTTTCGTAAAACACTACAGAGTGGACCTAGTGTCCGCAGGTGAGCAAGCCTTTGGGCGAAAGGTTCTGCAAGCTGTAGTCCCACCCTAGCTGGTAAGTGCTCGTCTATTGTCTTATTTGTGGCTGTCCTGAAAGACGATAAGGGAAAATTTAAAGTTACGCTTACCAGTAACGTCTTTTCCGGTAGTCTTTCAGGACAGCTCTAGTTACCCACCCGAAAAATTGGGGGGTCTCCTCAAAGACCGGAACGCAGCATGATAATGATATGTTATAGTATGTTATTAATGTGTTCTTGTGTCTCCCCAGCTGGCTGGAGGTGATCTTGAAAAAACTGAGGTCCGGCAGGGGAAGTGAGAATTTATATGCTGGAGCAGTGTTTCCTGAGGAAGGGGAGGAGCCTATGTCTCATTTGTGGCTGTCCTGAAAGACTACGGGAAAAGACGTTACCGGTAAGCGTAACTTAAAATTTTTTTTTAATTGATATACAGATGACCCAGCTCTTTCCCAGTCAGTCTGCAGGGAAACATAAGCAGGAAGCGCTTCTAGTCCTCTGCTGCTGGTCACATGATAAAAAAAACGGTCTTTGGAATGCAGAGTAAAAAAAATCATATGGGGGGTGGGGCGCATGCGCGCGAACGAGGGAGATGGCTTCCTGATTCCCCTGCTCTGCATCATCAGACCAGTAAATCTTGGCTACTGAAGCACAACCTGCAGTCCGGCACCTACCATCTACCCCCCCGCTGCTCTGGAACACTTCTGGCTCCTGGCGGTTATGTACCGCTCTGCTAAAAATAGCCAGAAACACTGCCAGCAGTCCAAATCCACTCCAGCCTCAGGGAAAGGCAAAAGGAAAATGGCGGCCGAGCCTCTAGAACAGGGATATGCAATTAGCGGACCTCCAGCTGTTGCCAAACTACAAGTCCCATGAGGCAAAGCGAGACTCTGAAAGCAGAAAGCATGACACCCAGAGACAGAGGCATGATGGGACTTGTAGTTTTGCAACAGCTAGAGGTCCGCTAATTGCATATCCCTGCTCTAGAACCTGACGACTCCACACAGCACTCAGCGGTGGACCCAGCCTCCCCAGCAGACAGCCTGCATCAGTTTACTATGGACTTGGTAAGTCCGCTGAATATAGACTCTGATACCTTACTGACCAGATTTTATTCCATTGTGCGGGACGAGATCACTCAGGCCTCTCGCAAACTTTCCTCTGACCTTGTGAAAGGGCTTAAAGAGATAGGCCACTGCACAAATAAATTAGAACAGCGTATGGACTTAACAACTACTGTACTTGAATACCATGAGGAAGAGTTTGCTGAATTGGAGGCCATGCGAGACAAGTTAGAAGATGCTGAAAATAGGGGCCGCAGGGAAAATCTCCGCATTCGTGGACTCCCTGAAGCCATTGTTGATTTGCAGGGTACAGCAACTGCTTTCTTTCAAGAACTGGCACCTGAGATACCTTTTTAGAGTGACTGGAATTTGATCGCATTTACAGATCTCTCGCCCCCCAAGCCACCAGGGGGCCCCACGAGAGATATCCTCATTAAGTTCCATTATTTCCGCACCAAAGAGAGACTCCTCCAATCTGCAAGGGAACAGCCAGATCTCTCCTTCCAAGACAACCCCCTTCAGCTATTTGCGGACCTCTCTCCAGTAACCATTGCTAGACGTCGGGGTCTGAAACCCTATCTCCAGGTCCTGCAAACTCAAGGGATCAAGTATAGGTGGGGGTTTCCCTTTTAAACTCTCATTCTCGCACCAGGGTCGCCAGTTCCACGCTTCTTCTCCTGACCTGAGACGCCACTTTCAAGAACTGCAGTTGGACCTACCTTCTTCTCAAGGGGAAGCTTTATCTCCATCCTCTCAGCCCAGATCATCCCAGCCACCTTGCCAACTGTACCAACCCCCTCAGCGATCTCAACCTGGCTCGCAGGCTTTGCGTGAACTGCAGGCCCAAAGATTCAAAGGTGATCCTAAGGGCTGATGAGGCTTAATTCACTTTGACTGTTTTACACTGCTAAGTATGCCTTTTTTATTGCTTACGTATTCACACCCTGCAATGCATTTGTTGATAACCAGCATGTTGTCATTGAGTCTGAGAAAGACCGAACTGAGTTCTCTGATGCTTGTTTTCTTGCTTGTCAGAACTTCCACTTTATCCATTGAAGAGAGACAGTGGGCCGGTGTCCAGCCTTGGGCCACCCCAACTGTGAGATGGCGCCCCTCGGTGGTTAGGGCCTGAGTAGTAATATGTGCTGGGTTCTCAATTTAGCATAACACTATTGCCTCCCCTGTAGCGGTTTCACATGTTGTTCGACGTGTGCACACCTGGCCGCTTGCTGCCATTATTGCAACAGGGAGTTGTGGTATCTTGCAAGACAGGAGAGCAACTAGCTACTACGGCAGATTTTTTCTTTTTTTCATTTGTTATATACATGCTGGTCATCTGCAGTTCATGGGTAACTGCAAGAGAGCTGAGACTGCTGACAGTGGTCCTTCATCCCCATATGGGGATAATGTGGTTCCAAAATGTTTTGTCCTTTCCTTACCTTGTTTGTGAAATGACTAACTTTCTTATGAAGACTGTATTTTTCTCCTCCTTTTTTTTGGTTTAGAGGTTTTATGAGGTTACCTTTTTAGTGTTTTTTCGGTTGCTTGTTTACCCTGGGCTGCCTAGACAGTGGAGGGAGGACCTGGGATGGCAGAGAGACCTTTTTTTATTTGCAATTGCATACCTTATGTCAGGGCTCAAAATTTCAAGTCCTGAGCTACTAACCAGGCCTCAAGGGTTACTCGCAACCAGTTGCCCCGCCCTGCCCCTAATTCCGCCTCTAAACGCGCCCTCATAAATTATCTCATGAAATGACACTTAAATGCTTTATGCAGAATTAAGTTATAAAAATAAATATTAACATATCCGTGCCCACCAATGCAGGCTGCCTGTGCCCACCAATGCAGCCTTGTGTCCACCAATGCAGCCTTGTGCCCACCAAATGCAGCCTGTGTCCCCAAAATGCAGCCTGTGTCCACCATGCAGCCCGTGTTTACCATTCAGCCTACCTGTGCAGGGGAGGAGAGGACCAGGAGAGCCGTCCAGGTGATCAGAGCGCAGTGCAGGGAACATACGATAACCGTTTTTATTTTAATTGCCGCGTTCCCGCAGCTCAACGTCATATTCGGCCCCGCCCCCTGGCCGGGGAACTTTGATTGACAGATCACCCGTCACCAGGATTGGATGGGTGATCTGTCTATCAAAGTCCCGGGAGGCGGGACTGAATCTGACAGCGAGCAGCGGGGAACACAGCAATTAAAAAAGGAAACTTATCACTGTGACTGTTCCCCGCGCTGCGCTCTAAACATCCAGGCGGCTCTCTCTCTCTCTTCCCCTCCACAATCACTGGGAGAAGGACTCCCATTCCACACAGGCTGCCGGCAGTGCTCGCCCCCCGGCTCCCAGGCAGCCCTCAAAATTCACTCGCAAAATGCGAGCAGGCGAGTGCAATTTTGAGGGCTGCCTTATGTAATTTGTGTTCCCCTTTAGCGCCTTAGATGGTGCGCCAGGGTTTGTGCTCATAACTTTACAGTTAATTTTACTAGGATATGATGCCGAGTGGTTCCGAGGGACCACTGCTCCCCTCCATGCGTTGGCACTTGGCTGAGACATTGGTCTTGGACAACTTCCGACTCCCTTGTGGGCCTTTTGTCTCCTCACTACCAGTAGTATTCATGCTTTATCATTGCAACATGCTACGAGTTTTCTTGGCCTTTTTATGTTCTACGGCATGCCCTTTTGCTTCTTTCTCTTCCTTGCTTCTCTTCCACTTTACTCATTTTCTTTTTGGTTTACCTTCCTTGTACCATGACATTAACCACTTCAATCGAGGGCACATTCACCCCCTTCCTGCCCAAGCCATTTTTCAGCTTTCAACGCTGTCACACTTTGAATGACAATTGCGCGGTCATGCAACACTGTATCCAAATGAAATTTTTATAATTTTTCCCCCACAAATAGAGCTTTCTTTTGGTGGTATTTTATCACCTCTGCTGTATTTTTTTGCGCTATAAACAAAAGAAGAGGGACAAGTTTGAAAAAAAAAAACACAATATTTTTTACTTTTTGCTATAATAAATATCCATTTTTTTTTTTCTTTTTAAACAAATTTTTCTCTTATCGTCCATGAACTGTGTTTAATATGTTTATCCACACATACTAAACTACATACGCCGTATGTGGTTGTACTATGCTCTTTGTGGCTGAGGGGGTTTCCTCCCACGCTCTAATTGCGCGTTTTGACGCAATACACAGTATGAACTATGTGTTGGTACAATCAGCATTTATCAATGGAGTAGCTGCTGGATGGAGCATTGTCGGCCGTGTGCATTCCAGGGGAAGGGTCCTTGCATCCGGAGGTGTTTTCACCTCCTTTACCGGAGGTGGGGCACCGGATGTGGACCTTTTTGGCCTCTCGACTCACTCGCAAGATGTCGAGATTCGTAGCCAGGTCCAGGGATCCCTGGGCAGACGCGTCAGACGTGTTGGTGGCCCGTGTGGGCAGTATCGCCTGATGTATGCTTACCCTTTGCTACTGTTGTTGCCTCGCCTGCTTCGCAGAGTAGTGGTCAAGGTCATTCCGATGATCCTCATTGCTCCGGAACGGCGACATTGGTACGCCGATCTAGCTCGGCTAGTCGCAGACATTCCTTGGTGACTGCCTATTTGAGTGGACCTTCTGTCTCATGATCCCATACTTCATCCTGCTTTACAGTCCTTGGCCTTGGCATGGCTGTTAAAGCCAGGTGCTGAGGGACCGAGGTCTCTCGGATTCGGTCATCTCATCTATGTTGTGGGCATGGAAATCTTCCTCCAGAAAGATCTATCACCGTACCTGGAAGGCTTACATCGCTATGTGCGAGGAGCTTGATGGGGATTCCGTTCCCAAGATTTTGCTGTTCTTACAGCGTGGTGTGACCCAAAAGCTGGCCTTGCGTACCATTGAGGGTTGGATTTCGGCCCGGGCTGTCTTTTTTTTTTTGTGCAGGGGGTTTGCCATGTGATTCCCCCCTATCAAGCCTCCTCCCCCTCCTTGATCTGAATTTTTGGTGCTCTCGGTTCTCCAAGAACATCCCTTTGAAAATATCAGGGAGATTCCTCTCTTGACCTTGTCCCAGAAGGTGGCTTTCTTGGTGGCCATTACTTCTGTTCGCCGGGTGTCTGAGTTGGCGGCCTTGTCCCGCAAGTCGCCTTACTTGGTCCTTCATAAGGATAAGGCGGTGTTGCGCCCACGACCGTCTTTCCTTTCAAAGGTGGTCTCGACCTTTCACCTTAATGAGGTCATTGTTCTTCCGTCCTTGTGTCCTCACCCATCGCATCCCTGAGAGTTTGCCCCTCATACATTGGATGTGGTACGAGCCTTACGGGTGTACCTGTCTGCTACTGTTTCCATTCGGAAGTCTGACTCACTGTTTGTGTCTGTCTCTGGTCCAAAACAGGGCCAAGCGGTGTCGTCTGCCACCTTTTCTTGGTGGATCAGACAGACCGTTATACAGGCCTATGCCCTTACGGGGCGGGCGCCTCCCCTTCCAGTTACGGCGCATTCCACCAGGGCAATTGGTGCTTCCTGGGCTTTCCAACATCAAGGGTCGGTTGCACATGTGTGCAAGGCGGCGACCTGGTCGTCCGTTCATACCTTTTCTAAGTTCTATAAGGTTGATGTGGCTGCATCTTTGGATGCTTTCTTCGGCCGCAAGGGTTGCAGGCCGTTGTTTAAAGTTGTAACTCCCCCGTTGAGTTCTGAAGTGCAGTTTGGTTTTTCCTTTACTACTGCTCTCACCCTTTTCTGATACTGCTTTGGGACATCCCACGTGTTTCAGTATTAGAGCTGTGTCAGTCTATGGACGATAAGAGAAAATATTATTTTTGTACTCACCGTAAAATCCTTTTCTCCGACGTCCATGGACTGACACAGCACCCACCCTTCTTTAAGGTTTGTACTGCTTTGTTACGAACCGAGGCTGCTAGCTGCAGGTAGGAGGGTTATGTCTGGAGGGACCGCCCCCCCTGGGCGGGGCTGTTTAGCTCAGTTTTTTTCTAGAATGTATGTTTCTAACAGCTAACATTCTGCCTAGATCTTCTCCTGCGAGCAGGGACATATACCCACGTGTTTCAGTATTAGAGCTGTGTCAGTCCATGGACGTCAGAGAAAAGGATTTTACGGTGAGTACAAAAATCTTATTTTTCCTCAGTTTAGGCCGATACGTATTCTTCTACATATTTTTGGTAAAAAAAATCGCAATAAGCGTATATTGATTGGTTTGCGCAAAAGTTATAGCAGCTACAAAATAGGGGATAGATTTATAGCATTTTTATTATTATTATTTTTTACTAGTAATGGCGTCGATCAGCGATTTTTATTTTTATTTTTATTTTTTATCGTGACTGCCATATTGCGGCGGACACTTTTGACACATTTTTGGGACCATTCACATTTATACAGCGATCGCTGCTATAAAAATGCATTGATTGCTGTATAAATATGACTGGCAGGGAAGGGATTAACACTAGGGGGCGATCAAGGGGTTAAATGTGTTGCCTGGGAGTGATTCTTACTGTGGGGGGAGGGGACTGACTGGGGGAGGTGACCGATGGTTGTCCCTATGTACAAGGGACACACCATCGCTCTCCTCTCCCTGACAGGACGTGTATCTCAGTGTTTACACACCGAGATCCACGGTCCTGCTCAGTTACTGGGCAATCGCGGGTGCCCGGCGGCCATCGCGGCCGCTGGGCGCGCGCATCGGGTCCCCAGTGGCGCACCTCCTAGTGGCTTGAGAAGGCGATCACGTCATATGACGTCCGCCCAGAACAAGAGTCTTCTTCCCGCCGTCGTATGATGGCGGGCGGTTGAGACAACTGCTTAAACCGGTTGTCCCTGAATGTCCCCCCCCTCCCCCCCCAAAAAGGGTGAAGGTTTTTAAATATCTTAAAAAAACAAGAAGTGGATATAGCGTGCCTACAAGAGACCCATTTTTCATCCTCCTCCTGTCCCAAATACTTCGATGCCCTATATCCTCAAGTTTTCCTGGCCAATAGTCCAACTAAAAAGGGGTGTGCTCATAGCCCTACGCAGGTCGGTTCCCTTCAGATGCAGTAAGGAGATTGCAGATCCAAATGGTAGATACCTTTTTGCTACAAGTTACTATTCAGGACACTGAGGTTACTATCCTAACTTATTATGCTCCAAATATCAACCCGGGGCCTTTTCTGACCCACATTTGCTCTTTGACGATCCATCAGAGAGGCACCCTACTTCTGGCAGGTGACTCCAATGTCACGTTGAATGCAGCTTTGGATAAATACCCCTCGGAACACAAAGCTCCCTCACCTGATGCAAAAAAAATGTCATATTCTCTACAAAGTCATGACCTGTTAGATATCTGGAGAGAGCTTCATCCCCTGGGCAAAGACTATACCCACTATTCCCAGCCCCACCATTCCCATTCCAGAATTGACCATATGTTTGTTCTGCGGAAGCATCTTCCTTTAGTTGTGTCCGCCTCTATCCTGGAAGCACCTTGGTCGGGCCATGACCCTGTTTTGTATGTCACTCACTACTTTGTAAGCCTCAATATTCTCCCTGGGTCATGAATGACTCTCTTGTCTTTTAAAGAAATCCTCACTGCCCTAAACCTGGCCTCAGTGGACTACTTCTGTCTTAATGCTGGGTCTGTATCCTCCCCAGTGACCCTCTGGGAAGCATACAAAGCGATCCTTGGGGGACATGTAATTCAACTGGCGGTGAAATGTAAGCGGGAACACTTATCAGTATGGCGCACCTTGGAAACATGCCTAGACTCCCTATCTACAATTTTTAAACAATCTCCTAGCTAACTGCAAATTGTTAGACCAGGCTCGCACAGAACTTGATCTATGTTTAACCGATGAGGCAGAACGTACACTACGCTGGGCCCTCCAGAAATGGTATGCCAATGCAAATAGGACTAACTGAATGCTGGCCAATAGGTTTCGTACCTTCACTCCAAAACACACCCCTGTCACTTTTTACGTACTAGACACAATTTTCCTACAGGTAGCCCCGCTGCGGCTTCTAGACAGATTTCGTCATCGCCCTACTACTCTCTATTCTGCCCCTACTCAGCCTTCTACTCAGGGATTGGACTCCTTTCTGACTGGTTTGACATTGAGATGAGGAATTACTGCTCCAGGTGGGTGTCTGGAAATGAAGCTCTCCTCAGGATAGGAACAGCAGGTGCAGGCTAGGCATATAACGATTAGGTAAGAAAAAAGGGTTCTGGACAGCCGCACTCAAAATCAGTGCCCTTATTTTAAAAAAGAGATCATATTCCAAAAATACAAGCCACAGCAAACGATGGAATACAGGAGCTGATGCGTTTCATACTTTCAACAGTGCTATGAATAAGCACTGTTGAAAGTGTGATACGCGTCGGCTCCTGTATTCCGTTGTTTGCTGTGGCTTGTATTTTTGGATTATCTTCTCTTTTTTTTAAATAAAGGCATTGATTTTGAGTGCGGCTGTCCAGAACCCTTTTTCCTTACCTAATGGTATGACATTGACCAAGACGGAATGGAAGTACTGCAATGCATAAAAGAGCTGAAAGTAGGCAAGAGACCAGTCCCGGGTGGCTTTATGGCACTTTATTATAGAAAATTGGCAGATGTTTTGGCCCCCCACCTGACGGCTATGTTCAACGCGGTGAAGGATGGTCAGGCCTCAAATTTCTTAACCGCCAACATAGTGATGATTCCAATACCCGATCGTGACCACTCGTCTTGGACCAATTTTAAGGCCCATCTCACTCATTAATGTTGATATGAAGATTCTGACTATAATTTTGGCCAGCCGGTTAAATTCCTTTTTACCACGCCTGATCAAAAAAGACCAGGTGGGGTTCATCCCACGGTGACAGGCAGGAGACGCTATTGGATGAATAGTACAACTTTAGCATATAGCCCATAGTCGATCTTTGGCGACAATGTTATCTTGATGTTGTCTCTTGATATGATTAAAGCCTTTAACACCTTGTCCTGGCCCTACCTAACGACTGTGCTCCACCGTTTCGGTTTTGGATCATTATTTCCGAGATGGATATTGACACTATATGATTCCCCCCTGTGACGGGAGGGCGGGATGGGAGGGCCCATGGAACCCAGAATCCCTTGGAAAGGTTGGGAAACCCTTGTTTTGGCTCCCCATGCACCTCTTATGTCTGTTACCCTGTGTCCATCAGGGGCACAGGGTGACTGAGAAAATATGGCTTGGATTACTTAAAATGGGACAGTAATATTTATCCACAATATCTCCCAGGATATATATATAAAGACTATTCTTGGTTTGTTTGATTCTCAACTTATCATTTTAATTGAAAGAGCTGATCACATTGGCCTCTGTAGAATGTAGGAGATGGACCAACTCCTACTGGAGCTCCTGCTATTGTGAGAAGGTGTCCTGTATATTTATACTTATGATAATGTATAATCTACTGTGTAAAGCTCTGTAACAACAGGTCTAACCTGTAGTGAAATCCTGGTTAATCACAACAATGGCCAGGTGGGCACAGAGTCACCTCGACTGCTTTAAGGGATTAGTTAATTGGCTCATGTTAATTTATGTTTCTGGTTACAGGTGTATTGTTGAAGTAATTTGAGCAGGAGGGGGGAACCTTCTCTTCAACTGTATATAAGACTATATTCTTGTTCTAGTAAACAGTTCATTGTAAGCAACCAAACAAGTATTGTCTTGTTTGTGGTTGTTAGCGGTTGGATCATCTGATATCTATATTCAGACTGGAAGGAAGCGTTGTATGACGAAAACATTCAAGCAGGGTGTGGGACGTTTTGTTTCACCCCCTGGCTAAAGTCAAATATTACGGTTTTGAATCGTCTCTTTTCCCTATCAGTAGGGGAACTCAACAAGGCTGTCCACTTTCCCTGCATCTATTTTATCTTGGCCTTGGAGCCTGTGGCGGTTCGGTCTTATCCAGACATAACCGGGGTCGAGGTAGCGGGCTCTTCCCATAAGATATCCTACTGTCCCTAACTAACCCTAGAATTGCCTTACCCAATTTGTTTTCCCTATTAGATACCTTTTTGCGTCTTTCTCTGGTTTGTCTGTCAATCCTACCAAATTAAAAGCCATATCAATTAATCTTCTGCCCTCGGACCTGACATCCTTACAAAATACCTTCACGTTTCGATGGATGCCGTCTCTACCTTACCTAGAGATCCAACTTACTCCAACATATGCAGGACTCTACCAGGCCAACGTTCCTTGCTTATTTAGAAAGCTGACGGACATGCTATCCTCCTGGACTCATCTCCCGTTATCTTGGTTTGGTAGGATTGTGGCGATTCGCATGACCTACATGACGAAATTGCTTTACTCTTTCAGTCTTGCCGGTTCCGATCTCTCTACATATTCTGCGAATACATCAACGCAAAATCATGCAGTTTGTATGAAGCTCTTACTTTTTGTATTTTTTATTACATTTTTTAATTTTTATTTCTTTTAAAGTATGTTATCCGTATCCTTCAAAATGTCATGCAGTAACGTTGCTATGGATATTATTAAAACTCTTTGTAAAAATAAATCATATTAATAAACTGTTTTAAATTGTCATACAAATATATATTTGAAATTAAACAATTATTATTTTTGGCAATAACATGGTGTAGGAGGATTTCTGCCTGTCACAGGCTAAGTAGCTGATCACCGCCATTACTAGTTTAAAAAATAAAATTCCATAAATATATCCCATAGTTTGGTTTGCGCAAAAGTTAGTGTCCACAATCAATATAAGCTTATTGGAATATTTTTTTTTACCAAAAATATGTAGCAGAATGCATATTGACCTGAATTGATGAAGTTTGCTTTTTTTTAAATTTTTTTTTTATTGGATAGGTTTTATAGCAGTAAGTAAAAAATATTACTTTTTTCTTCAATATTGTCTGTCTTTTTTTTTTTTGTTTATACTTGGGGCTGAAACAACTAATCGGCATAATCGATTATGAAATGGTTATCAACTATTTTCATAATACATTATTTGGTTAGTCGATTAGTTGGCCTGCATACAGAATGCATTTTTTGTTTACATAACAGAAAATACAGTGCAGCACACATACAGATTGGTACACTGTTTATACATGTCAGTATACACAGTGCAGCTCAGTACAGCATTCATAAATGTCAGTAACTGCCTTAGAGCATGTGAATATGTGAGGAGCAGTGCCTACTATGACATGCAGGTCCTGGGCAGGAGAAGGAAGTGAGTGATTCTAAAGGCAGAAGTTTTTTTAACCTTCAAATAGGTGCACTCTATACTATACTTTGCGGCTTGTTATAGGGGGACTCTGAAAGCAGGAGAAGCCAGAAGCACCGGTGGGGGACCCCAGAAGAGGAGAATCAGGGCTGCTCTGTGTAATGATTTTTCACAGAGCATCCCTGATTCTCCTCTTCTGGGGTCCCCCACCGGTGCTTCTGGCTTCTCCTGCCTTCAGGGAGAACTTTGCAAAAAAAAAAAAAAAAATCCGATGTTTACAATCACTTTAAAGCGTTTCGCCAATTTTTTTTTGCAAAAGAGCGAGAAGACGTTGCCAGGAGAAGAAATCGGAAGAGACGCCGGAGCTGCCTCATAAAATTCTTTAAAAACCTGTGTTTTGTGTTTATTTTTGACACTTTTGGTTTTAGGTGAATGGTGAATGTACTCATTCACATAGGGTGGGGGCCGGGATCTGGGGGGGCCCTTGTTAAAGGGGGGCTTATAGATTTTGATAAGCCCCCACCTGCAGACCCAGACATCCAACGGCCAGGGTTGTTGGAAAGAGGCTTTTGTCCTCATCAACATGGGGACAAGGTGCTTTTAAAGGGACAGTGTAAAATAAATAATAAAAATGTTAAGTGCCCTGTCCTGCTGAACTTGCGTGCAGAAGCGAACGCATGCGTAAGTTAGGCCCGCATATGTAAACATTGTTAAAACCACACATGTGAGGTATTGCCACGATCGTTAGAGCGAGAGCAATAATTCTAGCAAAAAGATTTTAACTTTTAAACACCAAGTGTAAAAAATAGGCTTGGTCCTTAAGTGGGTAAGGGCTCTGTGCAAGGAAGATCAACATATGAACCCAGAGAAGTAGGAGGCTGATATCCTGGAGGTAATATAAGGCATTACAATTACATTTTTAAAGTAAAAGTTTACCAGTATTGCGCATTATATTTAACCACTTAAAGACCGGGCCTACTTTTCAGACTCAATGTTTACAAGTTAAAATCATTTCTTTCGCTAGAAAATTATTTAGAACCCCCAAACATTATATATATATATTTTTCTAACACCCTAGAGAATAAAATGGCGGTCATTGCAATACTTTCTGTCACACCGTATTTGCGCAGCGGTTTTGCAAGCGCACTTTTTTGGGAAAAAATACACTTTTTTAAATTAAAAAATAAGTCAACAGATAATAATTAAGCGGGGTCAACTTAGAGACCTGATGGAGCAAGAAACCAGAAAAGTATTCAAAAATGTAGCAAAGGAAAGGTATAAATGGTGGAATAAGCCCAAGAAATACCTTGCAAGAATAGCAAAGGGGGAAAAAAACATTAAACTACATAGATAAAATAAAAGTCCAGAGGGGAGAAAGAAACAACAGGGGGGAAAAGCCCAGGACCAGATGGATTTCAGATTAAGTACTACAAGAAATGTAATGAACATCTAGTACCAGAGCTATGTAACTATTTTAATAGGATAGGGGAAGATGTAGAAATAAGAAAAGAATCCCTCCTCGCCAATATTTCTATAATACCAAAAGCAGGAAAGGATGGAACTATATGCTCCAGTTATCGGCCAATAGCGTTATTGAACACAGACATAAAGTTATATGCAAAAGTACTGGCAACGAGGTTAAAAACCCTAATGCCTGAACTAGTTAATGTAGATTAGGTGGGATTTTTGGCAGGGAGGGAAGGGAGAGATAATAGCATAAGAACCCTATTATTCATCCGGAAAGGGAGAGAGAAGAAACCCCCAGTCGTACTCATGTCAATAGATGCTGAAAAAGCATTTGACCAAGTCGACTGGGGGTTTATGATGGATACACGCCGGTATATAGGTCTGGGACCAAAATATATGAAATGGATCAAAAATCTATATACCCACCCTGCGGCCAGGGTAAAGGTAAACGGGAGTATGTCGTCGGTATTTGAGATGCATAATGGAACGAGACGGGGGTGCCCGCTCTCACCCCTCCTATATGTGTTGGCATTAGAGCCATTGTTGTCAAATATACAGAAAAATCAGGATATGGGGGGGGGGGGGTGAGAATAGGCGAGGAGGAACATACTCCTATATGTAACTAAGCCAAGGTTGTCATTGCCCAACGTAGTAAATGAAATTAAAAAATATGGGGAGCTTGCAAACTTCAAGATCAACCCAACTAAGACAGTAATTCTGAACTTAGGTATAGAAATAAAGGAAGAAAGATTATTACAGAAAGAATTCCCGTTCACCTGGGAGACAAAAACATTAACATACCTAGGAATTAAAATAACATCAACGTTAGAAGAACTGTATCCGGTCAACTTCATCCCTTTATTAAACGAAATTTAGTAGAACTAAACAATACCTCTAAGAGACCCATTTCATGGACAGGAAGGATCAACATATTAAAGATGATGATCCTACCGAAAGTGACGTATAGGCTTCAGATGCTCCAAATAGACATACCCCAAGTTTTCTTTAAAGTGATTAAGCTGAAATACATATGGCAGGGTAAAAAGGCCAGAATAAATTATAAACTGTTAACCCGGGGGGAAAAAAATGGGGGCATGGCTTTACCAGACATAAAAAGATACTATAAGGCGATTACTTTAGCTAGACTAGTGGAATGGGCAAACCCATACACAAAAAATAAGTGGGTACAAATGGAAGACATATTAAGCACAACGTACCTAGAAAAAAACATATGGATACCACCGAAATTCAGAACACTGGGCACAGAAACACATAATATAACCAGGAATGTATTTAAAGTTTGGGATACACTGTACCAACACGAAAAATGGAAATACAACTCCCTGTTAATTCCGTTAGCAGGCACAAAGTTCTTCACCCCAGGAAATGGGACAGGATTGGGAAAACAAGTGGGAACCGCACAATTTAAAGGATATCACCACATCGGGTAAAATAAGGACAAGACAAGACTTAATTATGATGCACGGGTGGAACCAGATTAGTGACTGGGAGTATCTCCAATTAAAACACTTAGTTAGCACCATACCACAACCAATTAGAAATGAAAAAGCACTAACCCCAATAGAAAAGATATGTAGTAAAGGAAAGCCTCTGAAGCATGGTATATCACAGGTATATAAAATATTAACACAATTAGAAACGAAAGGACCACTACCCTTTTTAGAAAAATGGGGTCAGGAACTGGGTAAAGAAATAGAGGAAATGATTGAAGCAGTATACAGTTTTGCATCAGACACAACCACGATAGAAGTACATTTATAAGAGTATGGTACGTTGGCATCTAACCCCAGAAAGAATGAACAAAATTCACCCCAATAACTCCCCACTATGCGGGAGGGGCTGTAACCAATTGGGAACAACAGTACATATGTGGTGGGAATGCCCAATAATAGAGGAGTACTGGGTGGGGATCCTGGATTATTTGAGGTAGTAACCGGGGAAAAAATCCTACAAAATGCCTGGACTTGTTTGTTCCATGGCACAAACAAAACAAAAAAGCAATACGGAAAAACGCTAGTCCCATCCCTGCTTAACGCGGCAAAGGGGTTAATCCCAAAAAATTGGTTATCCGTAAAAAAAACGACCATAAAAGAATGGATACAACGAGTGGACTACATCTCCGAGATGGAATACCTGAGCCAGGGAGAGCAGAGAAGGGGGGAAGCCTATAGAGCAAAATGGGAAAAATTGAAAGTTTTCAAACTGTCAGAAAAATATGTGCAGGGAATGACAGAAAAAGATAAGGAATAAAGTAGAGTAAGAAAGGAAGATGACAGATTGGGAGGAGGGGAGGGCAGGGAGTAGAGAGGGGGGGGGGGGGGAATAAGGGTAATGAGAATAAGGGTAGGTTAGGAAATATGTATGTTTAGCTATTATTGTACTAACTTTTTATTACACCAATGTGGGTGTGTGTTGTATATTTCTGATAATTTTTAAATAAAAAAAAAAAACGCGCAGAGTTGCCACCACAGTTGCAAAATCCACAGATGAATTGGGGACATGGACAGAAGGTGGAGATAGAGCAGCAGGAGCAACCAGGTTTTATGCAGAATACAGAAAACCAATGTCATAGTGCCTGAGTATGAACAGCTTGTAATGCAGCATTTATTGTTATTTTTTTATGATGTGGGTTTAGTGACACTTTAAGCCGTAATCTATTAGTAAATTGTGGCTATAATCTATCTTGCGACTTCCATTTAGCATTGCCTAAATACTGTACAATAGAATTTATAAATGTCCTCCCTCGTATACTTATTTTGTATTTGCATGTGCATATGTATCTTGTATTTGCTGTAATTTCAATTGCAATATTTTATTCTCCTAGGCTCATACTGGGGAAAATATAGGATATGGTATTAACCCAACTGACTTATCCGATGAGATCCTGTTACACATTCTTAGCTATATTCCAAGTACAGATCTAATTCTAAATGTAAGAAAGACCTGTCGAAAATTTGCAAATCTGTGTGTTGACAAGAGCCTTACCCACAAAGTAAATCTTCATAAAGTCTATCAGGTAAGCCTTATTGTTGTAAACAAAATTCTGTATTTGTATGTTAATTATTTAACTGTTCTGGTGGAACTCCAGCCAATAGTTTTCATCTAATTTGGTTGCCTGCAGAGGGATTCTCTTTCAGCGTTTTGTCATAGGGACTATTTTCACTAGAAAAGAAAGTGAGGGAAAATTCGAAATTTTACAGTTCTCACTAGCATCGGAGTGAAGGAGAATCTTCCAATAGAGACATCTTTTAGGTGACAACTGTCAGGTGGGATTTCCTCTCACTTTAGGGAGATTTCAATTCCCATGCGGTCATGGGACACGAAGTCAAGGAAAATCTCAGTGGAAACACTGACCACATAGCCAATAAAAAAATGGAAAAACTCAGTTTTCTTCATAAATTTAGGCCAATATATATCCTGCTACATATTTTTAGTAAAAAAAAATAATAATCCCAATAAGCGTATATTGATTGGTTTGCACAAAAGTTATAGCAACTACAAACTGTGGGATATTTTTTTTTTTTTTTACTAGTAATGGCGGAACTGCGATATTACGGTGAACATTCGGACACTGACACTTTTTGGTGACCGGTGACAATAATACAGTGATCAGCGCTAAAAAATATGCACTGTTGTACTAATGACACTTCCTGGGAAGGAATTAACATCAGGGATGATCAATTTTACTACACTGTGGTAGGTGCTTTTAGTAGGGGAAGCATAGGACTTTGTTCCCTGCTTTGGAGGGACAATGGGCTTCTGCAGGTGACCTGCAATTAAAAAAGGGAAGATTTAACATGTTATAGGGAACATTGAATGCCTCCTAAAAAATAGAGGTGCACTCCCTGGTATGTAAGGGGGGGCCGAAGCACTGCTCTGCAAAAACATGGATAGCTCTATCGGAAATGTGAGACCTGAGTCATTGCTGCTAGTCTAGGGAGATTTGGAGTGAGATTCAGTGATGTTACTACTGTGCTGCTCACGCTTCTTCTGGAGGCCCTGGCATAAGGAAGCTAACTCCTGCCTGTACCAAAATGGCTGCCGCCTTCTTTTTTTAGCACCGTTTCCAAAGTTTTTAAATATTTGTTTATTGATTTTCTTTAAAAAAAATTGTCATACAGGCAGTGCTGTATCCTGGCCTAGGCCAACAAAGCCCAGGCCTAGGGCAGCACTTTGCAGGGGGGCAGCACGGAAAGAGTCCCCGCTGGCTTGCGCTACACTCTTAGTGTAGGGCCAGTCTTATGGGGCGGACTGGGCTGAGAAGCAAATTACTCTAGGGCCCCCATAAATCGGCAGCACTGCTTCCGATATGCAGGCTGCCGGCATTCCGCAACTGTGGGGGGCGCGCTGCTTCTAATTTTCAAATTAGGGGGTGCACAAGTTTAGTCAGGCCTAGGGCAGCACAAAACCTAAATACACTACTGCATACAGGCACACATAAATGGGTACATCTCGTGAATAAATCGCAGTACATAAACAGTAGCCAAACAGGGCTAACTGGTAATACTTAAGTATTGTGAAGCCCGGTTCCTCAACGGAGGAAAACTTGAACAAAAGGTGTAGCAGGGTTAATATATGTGGACCACATAGGGCCCAACCTACAGTAAGTCATAGAGCAATAAGCATTAGAGAAACATTCATTCTGCAATCACACCCATACACATGCGCGCACACACACACACCCATTCACAGCAAGTGAAACAGCCATTCGAACCTCACCGCCCTGCCCCCTCCGACCAGGTTGAAGGAGCACAAAGCAAACAGGGCACTCAACATCCTACAGACACAGCAATCCAAACTGAGGACAGAAGCCCACTATTGTTGGGAGAGCGGAGTGTCATTCCAGAAGGAATCCGCAATATCGAGCCAAGGTTGCCAAATCTTAGTAAACTTTTTAGGACAGGCCCTACCATTATAAATTAGTTTAAAGATGGGTATAACCTTATTTACCAAACGATACAACATTTTGAATATCCGGAGCAGAGGCATTCTTCCATTGCAACAGAATTAATTTCCTAGCATAAAACAATAATATGCGTACAAGAGTTTGAGTATGGGTCCTGTGTAGGAAGTCATTTAGCACTCCCAGCAGTCCGACCTCTGGAGTGCGAGGTACAGGTAAATGTAAGGTGTCCTCAAAAAAAGAGAATAAGTCCTTCCGGTATGCTGACAAAGCTGGACAAGACCAAAACTTATGCATGTATCCGGCATCTGTGGAGCCACACCTGGAACAGGAAGCAGCGGAAACTTAACCCATTCGAGCCAGCCTGGCAGGAGTATAGTGCAACTGATGTATAAATTTTAATTTTACATATTGATCGTTAGACCCAATAAGATCCTGAAAGCAGACCTCCGAGGCCTCCTCTCACCCCTCCTCGGACAGCCCAGGAATTTTCACTGCCCATTTCCGCTGAGCAATCTAGAAGGGTTTAACCCTAGCAGACTGCAGGCGAGAATAAATAGTTGTAACAAGCTTTTTAATATCCGGATATGACAGTAGCACCTCCAGTGGTGATTCAGTAAACTCCTGGGGCAGACCTGTAAACTGTGCCTGGATAGCATGACGTAATAAAAGATATTTGAAAAAAAAAAATATTCGTCGCTCCACACAGTAGATTCAATTCCTCAAAGGAAATGAACGCATCGTTAACAAAAATGTGGGAGGCATGGGTGACACAAAGTCGTGTCCACCACAGGGAATTTGGGTGACCCAGGAGCTCTAAGAAGTTAGGATTGTGCCACAGGGGGGCCTTGGGAGACACCCCACCTGAATTTGTGATCACCTTATTACCCTCATGCCAGGCTAACCAGCTAACTTCTATCGGAGAGCAGCGTTTGGGTACAGACCTGTGTAGTGTGTCAACAAGTGAGGCCCTAGAGCCAACCAGTGCAGTCAATAGAGCGGTGAAACAGGACTAGGAGACCTCCAGAAACCAGTCATAGACATATGCTAGCTGTGACGCTATGAGTGTCGTAAATTAGGGCAGGCTAACCCCTGTTGGGTGGGAGACACTTGTAAAAACAATTAATGTCCCCTTCCATCAAGGCGTTTGGTTCCATTATTCAATAGAGCCAGGTTATCTTCAAAAAGGTTCTTTTATTCTTCCAAAGACAAGAAAAAGACAATGCTTACATAATGACAGCTGGTAACACATGGTAAGTTTGTAGCTTCAGAAGGGGGAATGAGGTGACAGATCGTAGGATGGTATATCTTCGAGCAGGGTCGCCTGACCTTCCATAGTATCTTCCTTCAGGCCCCATCGCCCGACATTCCCTCCCTCATGTTCAAAACCCTTGGGTAGATATACTGTTTACTAATGTTATGTCAGCATTATTTACATTTAGCATCGCTCCAAGGAAGGTATCATTAACTGTCTTACAGAAGTAACACCCACTTGTGTATATTTAGTAACATAACTCCACCCATTGTCCTGACATAGTTCCTTAGAATAGCTATTACATACACAGCAAATGTCCTTTTGTCTGTCCTCAGCAATCTTCAAATTTAACATGTTTCAATAAAGAGTACAGAAACTTTTATCACTTAAAATAGTAATAAATTCAATATCTAACAATTCCCCCTCAATGCACTATTATTAAAAAACAAAATAAGTGCATTCATCTTAAATAATAAATGTTTCTGATCCTCTTTTTTTCCAATACATACAATACAATAAACATTCATACAATTTAGTGTTTCAGATATTGTACATAAGCTTTTTCCAAAACTCTGAGATATTCCTGTGAAATATTTAACCATTTCATTCCATCAAGAAACTATAAATTATTATATTATTTATTAATTTTAATTTATTCTCCATCTAAACTATGTAATATTAAAAATTTTCTTCCTTTACCTTCATAGATTTTTCTTCTTATAACTTTAACCATATCACATAGCTATTTTAACATAAAGGAGAAATTAATATCTTTGATATATTAAATTATATTGTTTTGTAATATAAATTATTAATTAATTAATAAATAAAATTTCTTCCAGTCTTTGAAATTTCAATAACCAAATAATTTCTTCTATATATAACAATAGTAAAAATGAACACAATAATCTGTATCAGTCAATACTACAAACAGCGCTAAATGTTGAAAAATGACAGTGGTCAACACCACCTAAAAGTTCTTAAGACAGATTCAAGATAGTTTCAGTGCTTCAAAAGAATGTCCATGGGTGATCCTAAAGAAATAAGTAGAGTGCACCTTCCACCGATCTTCCAGATCCACCTCGTGACACACACACCCCTTAGGGGTTCACACTCACCAGAGTAATAATGAATTAAAGCCTTGAATAGAAATTGCTGCATCCAAGCCACACACTGAAATATTGTATCCGTCAAGGAGACCTCAGAATGAGATGGGCTTCCAAAAAACAAACAAAGGGAAAGCACATAGTGTAACCCAGTTTATTTCATAAAACAAACCCTCACAAACTTGGTCCCCTCACACATTAAACGTACATCAGTTAAAACATCACATAAGCAAACATGAAGGTGTGTGTGTCACGAGGTGGATCTGGAAGATCGGTGGAAGGTGCACTCTACTTATTTCTTTAGGATCACCCATGGACATTCTTTTGAAGCACTGAAACTATCTTGAATCTGTCTTAAGAACTTTTAGGTGGTGTTGACCACTGTCATTTTTCAACATTTAGCGCTGTTTGTAGTATTGACTGATACAGATTATTGTGTTCATTTTTACTATTGTTATATATATTTTGCCATGTTTTAAACAGCAGCTTAGTTTTACATATTTTTTAAATATTTATTTTTTAAAAAATTATTTCTGTCAACATTTATTACCCACTTGTGGATGACTATTGTGGTCATTCTTCTTTGTGGTAAATAGCAATACGTGTTATCCATAGGCGCTGAGCAGTGTATTATAGGCCTTTTTATACGCCCTTTTTAAATTTCAGTGATTATTTTTCATTTTTCTTGGCAGCCATGGATGTTTTGCAATTTTTAAGTAGTAGAACGATTGATATTGCCAATGTATTTTCAGTTAACGAGCAAACCACTGCACAGGTTAATTTTAATGGTGTAATGACTGCATTAGGTAATGTACTTGAGAAGCAAGTCCGCACGTGGTGGGACATTTGCACATTAGAGTATTATATAAAAGAAAAAATTATAATTAGAAGCCTACGTTGGGAAGTAGTTCCCTAAGATGGTCTTGATGATCCTGAATCTATGAATGAATGGTATGATTTTTTTAATACTATGGGTTTTAAACTTCAAGATCTGATCCTGAGACGTAAACGGAAAAAAATGTCTAAACTTGAGAGCAGGATTAATGATCTTAAATTGCAGTTAGACCCGATTAAAGATTCACAGCAGGTATCTGATTTTAATATTCGGATAAAGAAAAAACTTGAAAAGGTGGACAAAGATACCCAGAAAAATAAAATAAAAAAGTTCCACCGGGATTTGGGAGACTTTCGTTCTAATTCTGTGTATCTTTGGCAGCAAAATAGGACTGCAGACAATAGGGAAATCAATGGTGAGAATACTCACTCTGATGACCCTGTAGTAAGACCCCCACAGTTAACTACCAATGTCACCATTATAAATGATATGAGGAGGAGTGATATCCCCCCACCCCCACCGAGGGATCACTCTACACCAATTAGATCTAATGGGGATTATGGTAGAGGGAGCTCAGTGAGAGAGGGACCTAGTAGTGCCCATTATCATACACCCCATAATCAGCAATATCATGTTCCAGTCCATAATAGGTTTGAACCTTTATGGGAAAATGAAACAAATTATCGATCTCCCCG
The DNA here is from genome assembly GCA_029206835.1 of Rana muscosa. NCBI lineage: Eukaryota > Metazoa > Chordata > Amphibia > Anura > Ranidae > Rana > Rana muscosa. Next base: position 277,246,042 of record CM055127.1, on the reverse strand, counting down.
TCCTTTTTTAGGGAGGGGGAGGGGGTGGCAGAGACGGGGCAGAGGACATCCCCAAAGAAGGGGAAGGCCTCCGGCTCATACTCAACAAAATCAGGAACACAGAGATCCTCAGTGGAGAGAACCACCTTATTGGGAGAGGGATCAGGTACAACACTCCACTCAGAGGAGAGACGAACGCGAGGATGCAGAGCGGGGTCAAAAATCCGGAAAAAGAAGCAGAGGCCCAGATTAGGTGGTATTTTTAATCTGAGTGACACAATTTTATCGCATAAGGAAATTAATATTTTACATTTGGGCTTGAAGTGTGGTCTGAAAAGGCCAATTAATAAGTTGGATGTCTTCATAGACATACATAAATATGTACGTAAAATAAATATGAAGAAATACTTTCTTAACAAAAATTCCCAACCAACGACTAATCTGTCGTCTGTAGCACTAGATAGTGGGCTCCGTAATAAGTCTCTCTTCAACCCTTTGAATGGCGCAAACCACCAATTGGAAACATTTAAGGGTCTTGTGATACGAGATCTACAGCACATAGTACCCAAAAAGGAGGTTAATCCACGCCATATATTAGATGGAATTTCAATGCTTGAAGAGAGAAAAGATATAATCATTAGACCCGCGGATAAAGGGGGAGGAGTGGTCATTTTGAATAAAACATTTTATGTTAACCAACTCATGGAGATGTTAGATGACACCAATACCTATACTAAGTTGGAGAAAGATCCATCTAACCAGTATGAAATCAATCTAAAATGTCTAATAGAAATGGGGTACTCTACAGGGGTTCTGACTAACGTGAGAGGACATATCTTGTACCTAGTAGTAGTAGAATCCCCACTATTTATACCCTCCCTAAAATCCATAAAGATGTTAAATGTCCCCCTGGAAGACCTATTGTCAACGGGATTGGATCCATTACATCCCGTTTAGGACAATATTTGGATATTTATCTCCAAAAAAGTGTGGTAGAGACTCGTGCCTATTTGAGGGACACCAAAAGTTTACTTCAAATGTTACAGGCAGTAGACCTTACAGGGAAAGATGAGATTTTTTTGGTAACTGCAGATGTCTCTGCCCTATACACCATCATCCAGCATGATGATGCCTTGCTGGCTTTGAATTGGGCATTATGTAAACGTGACGATATACCACACAACCAGAAGATCTTTTTAAGGAATGCCCTTGATTTTTGTTTGAACCATAATTTTTTTTGGTTCAATGGAGATTTCTATTCCCAATCAAGAGGAGTTGCTATGGGGGCTAAATTTGCCCCCAGTATAGCAAATTTATTTATGGGGGAATGGGAGGATAAGTTCATTTTTTCTATAACACGCCCACAACTCCTGATGTATAAAAGATACATTGATGATCTGTTCTTTATCTGGGAGGGGCCTTTAAGCACGTTGCAAGAATTTTTAAGTGAACTTAATAACAATAAGAATAACATCAAATTGACTAGTGAATATAGCCCCAGTGATATTCATTTCTTGGATGTTCACATTTATAGATGTGAGAATAGGTTGGGAACGAAGGTATTTTTTAAAGCCACAGATTCTAATAGCTATTTACCTGTTAGCAGTGGACATCATCCTATATGGCTGAAAAATATACCTAAAGGACAAATTACCAGAGTTAAAAGGAATTGCTCTGAGGGAAGTGATTTTTTACTACAGGCCCAGATCATAAAGAATAAATTTCTAGAAAAAGGTTATAAAGAAAGGGTATTGAACTCTTTAATTTGTGAATTGGCGGAATTACCTAGTGATAATTTCCTTAGAGATCCATTACCGGCACAGATAGATAGAGGAAGAGAATGGAGTTTTATCTCGAGCTTCCATTCCCAATACAAGGAGGTTGAAGAGATTTTTTTATACTCATTGGCATGTTTTATGCATGGATAAAGTACTCTCTACAGTATTGCCTCAAAAACCTGGTTTTATTTATAGAAGGGCTATGAGTTTTGCTGATAAAATAGTAAGGAAGGTTTTGGACCCCCCATCTAGACCCTCTACCTTTTGGGACAGAGATGGGTTTTTTGCATGCAGGAGGTGTCGTGCATGCAGAGAAGTCAACAGGCCATTAAGGGCTGTTGAAACCTTCACATCTACCTCAAATGATAAGGAGTTTACCATCAGGGAATTTATTACATGTAACACTTCGTATGTGGTGTATGCCCTCCAATGCCCGTGTGGGCTTATTTATATAGGCCGCACTAAACGCCAACTTAAAGTTAGAGTGTCAGAACACATTGCAAATATTATTATTGGTTATAAAGACCATAATGTGTCACTTCATTTTAAAATATTTCACAATCAGGATCCTTCAGGACTTAAATTTTGTGGGGTCGACCACTTGAAGCCAGTATGGAGGGGCTCTAATTTGGTCAGAGATCTTTCCAAGAGAGAAACTCAATGGATTTTTTCTGTAGACACTTTGTCGCCCAAAGGGTTGAATGTTGAATTAGATATTAACTGTTTTATTAGTGATTTTTAATTAAATTTTAAATATTAATAAAAATTAAATTTATCTTATTATTGTTTAAATAAGATTGGAGCTCCTAACATGGCATGTTTATATAAGTTTTAGTATTTTTATTATATACATTTTTGTCTAAAAAGTTTTTTCTATACCATGGTATTGACCTATGTAGTAGTTATTACATACAGTGGTTAATGGGTTAAAATGACTATGGTAATCATTGTCTATATGTATCGGCATAAATATGCAATATTATTATGACTGTTGATTTATAGGCTCTGTTGATTTAATTTTATTTAATTGAATCAGACTCAGCTTTTAAATATTATTATTATACCTAAGCTCTTGTATAATCCCCTGTGAAGCTATCCGGGTGATTTATAGCAGGACATGCAGTTAGACTGTGTTTGGTCCATTCCTCTCCCTGTAGTAAGCCTTCAGTGTAATCAGCCGTCATCGCTATGTGCACCCATTGCTTTGTCAGGCGCGTGCTGATTGGCTAAGGTTGAGGACTGGAACACATTATAAGTCTGCGTGTGCGTCGTGTGGTCACGCCCTCTGTTGAAGTCAACCAATGACGAAACGCGTCAGAGCGTGACCTACACGACACGCTGGAAGCGCTGGTTTGCGTTCCACCGTTCAGAGAACCAGGAAGAGGAAGTAAGGCATTGCAGCCCTCGGTTCTCTTGATGCACGCCGGACGGCGGATACGGTGAAGTAAACCACCCTTCATGTTTGCTTATGTGATGTTTTAACTGATGTACGTTTAATGTGTGAGGGGACCAAGTTTGTGAGGGTTTGTTTTATGAAATAAACTGGGTTACACTATGTGCTTTCCCTTTGTTTGTTTTTTGGAAGCCCATCTCATTCTGAGGTCTCCTTGACGGATACAATATTTCAGTGTGTGGCTTGGATGCAGCAATTTCTATTCAAGGCTTTAATTCATTATTACTCTGGTGAGTGTGAACCCCTAAGGGGTGTGTGTGTCACGAGGTGGATCTGGAAGATCGGTGGAAGGTGCACTCTACTTATTTCTTTAGGATCACCCATGGACATTCTTTTGAAGCACTGAAACTATCTTGAATCTGTCTTAAGAACTTTTAGGTGGTGTTGACCACTGTCATTTTTCAACATTTAGCGCTGTTTCTAGTATTGACTGATACAGATTATTGTGTTCATTTTTACTATTGTTATATATATTTTGCCATGTTTTAAACAGCAGCTTAGTTTTACATATTTTTTAAATATTTATTTTTTTTAAAATTATTTCTGTCAACATTTATTACCCACTTGTGGATGACTATTGTGGTCATTCTTATTTGTGGTAAATAGCAATACGTGTTATCCATAGGCGCTGAGCGGTGTATTATAGGCCTTTTTATACACCATTTTCAAATAATTTCTTCAATATAAGTTTCTATACATTATCCTTGACACTGAACAATTATAAACATAATACGTAATCTACTCGTCTGTTGATACACAAAAACATAACTTTCCCATTATTTGATTGTCATATTTTTATATATTCTATTTATCTTTCTCTTTATTTTTCTATTTATCTTTCTATTTATCTATCCATGACCAACAAGCAACTTTTTCCATTTTCTTTTTTTCAACGTTTCATATTATTTAATTGAACAGTAACTATGTTTAGACACATTAAAATCCTTTTCTTCCACACAAGCCTGTATGTACTCTCACTATATTAATACTTCAAATGTACACTTTATTGTACATTCTTGTAATAACAAACTATCCATACAACTTTTCCAAGTTATGTGTTCTATAAAAATGAATAAAAAATAAATAATTCTATGTGAATTATGTGTTCCTATAAAAGATTCAGAAAAACTAAAAAATATCAACTATTATGTAAACTAAGGTAGTATCATACTATTAGTTATTACTGTGATATCAATCTTTCAATGATCTACTAAACTAACAAAGATTGTGTAGGAAAAAGTATCAAATTTCAATGTCAACATTGAGTCAACTATTTTTTTTTTTTTTAATTTCAAAACATTCCTATATTAAAATTACATCTTAACTCCCCCTCACATAATGAGCGACTGATCAATATGTCGCTTTTGATGCAAGACCATATGAATGAATCATTGAAGTTCATCCAAAAATGATAATCTTTGATAACATATTAAATACATAATTTTGAAAAAACAAGAAAATAATAACAAATTTAGCTGTGCTTGTGTCATGGTCATGTAAAAATCCATAGAATAGAATAATTTCATCAATATTAACTATTTTAGACTCATAATCCTTTCTGTGTTTTCCCAGTTTATTCTTATTTTTACGCATTATTTTTACCCATTATTTTTTATTTTTACAAATTATTTTGATACAAAAATAATTTTAATCCCTATTACCTTAAAAATAATAAAATAATCTTCCCAATTGATATCTCAGTTTGCAACTCTATTGGCATCCCTGGTATCTTCAGATCTATAATTCTTAATCATAACTTTAGCTACTGGAATAAATTATGAAACATACTCATAAAAAGTAGAAATCTTATTTCAAAACATCATTTCTATTTAAATTTAGCAAAGGCCTAGCCATGTTTTGTGAACAAACTTCTTAAATTCCTATACCTGTATTTTTTTCCTATACAACAGATTGTAAATAACTTAGTATGCTAATTTCAAAAGACATGGAAGAACAGACATTCTTCATCCTGTCATTAACTCCTTATGTTCAGAAAATATTAAAGTTTTTAAACTAAAAATATAACAGGTAAATAAGTCACCTAATCTTTACCTTTTCTTGAATCATCTTACCCTATTTAGACTTTGTAATACTATTCATACGTTCTACAATACCTGAGCATTAAAGATGATAAGAAACATAAAAACTTTATTAAATAACTAAAATTGCATACTTGTCCTTCACTACCTGTCCTATAAAATAAAAAATCATTATCTGATTCCATGGTTTGAAATCCAACCCCAATGGAATATGACATACGTTCACAACAACTTAGCTTATGTTAAAAATATTTATTTATTCCTAGAATTACCTCAATTATTTTATCAAAAGAAATATTAACTAAAGGAAAAAACATCCTTGTATCCTCCTTTAGCAAGTGAAAAAATTCTATAATCAATCTTCATAGATTGACAAATCTCTCAATACTTTGTAGTATCAGGTTACTCTTTCCTTTTGAATTGTTCTATAAACAAATAAAACAATATTCAGAAGTTTGATGACAAAGTGTTCTAAATTGAGTAGTTCAGAATTTCTTTCATTAGCTTAAACAAAAATCAATTAATCAATTTGTCAGTCAGTCAAGTACCTGGATATGCAAAAAGAAATATTTTCATTTAAAAATAACTCTGTCCATTATTGTTGGAATCAATTATTTTTACAATGAATTTTATCTCCATTATCAGTCTGTACTGATTCTAACTAAGACAAAATTTCATCGTCCCCCTCTTTATCCTGTGACTAAATAAATTTTGTAAAAGTAATAATCGTACCAGATTATTGTATTTTTCTTTTACTAAAACTTCACTTATAACTGCTTTAATTTTGCAAAAGAACATTAATTTAGTCTGGGCTTTCCTAAATATTCTATTTCTAAAAGAAACTTGATCATGTTGAAGTACATTTTTTTTTTTAGAACCAATCATGTTTCTCATACAGTATGATTGAATTAACCACACGTGTTCCGTCACTCTGACTGCTACACAAAAACTCATGGCAGTCTCAATCATCTTTCAGTGCAGACAAATATACAGAAAGTTCCATTGTGCCAATATATGGCGCCTTTCTATAGAAGCACAAGAGACTCCTTCCCAATAAATGTTCATTAAAAGTTGATAAAATAACTTTTGAATGATTTGCTTATACTACTGTGGCTTTATCACACTGCATTATTTTAATCTCAATGTATTTATATCTCACTTCAACTGACCTTTCTTTTTAACACCCAGTTGTCCATAAACAATGGTTAATCAGAGCTGTCTGTATTAACACCTCCTGTTTGTCTTGAAATACCACCTTAAACAAATGGTGCAAAACCCATATGTTTTTTCAAAACAATTACTTTGGTAAGTAATAATACATTTTTCTCATCTATGAACCCTCTTCCAATTTCTGGAAGTTTTAACACAAATATGTGTATTGATCATAGAAGTGAAAAACTGTCATGACGATGGCATGTCTAACTAGGCAGTGTAACTCGATCTGCATTTCTCTGTTGACAGTACATTCCTTTTACATGTCACACTTTTCAGCGAAAGATCTGTTACATGTCGGTCTTAGCTACCATGAATTGCATCTCCCCTTCACAGTACAATCCAGTAACAATTTAATTTTATCGTTTTTATCATTTTTAACCTTTTTTACCATTTTTTTAAACATATTTGGTTTGTACATCTGCTAAAAATCATGTACACTAGGTTATATGATGTTTCTAAATATAGTAATGACAAAAAATTGTTTAGAGGACAATCTCGTGAAACTCACAGATTGGTTCCTGCCCATGAACTGTGATTGGCCATTTCCCCGAGAAAAATTCCTCCCCCAACCAAAGTCTTTACTTTTATCAGAAATACTCAATTACAAAAACTTTTAACAATAGTTTTTTTACAATTTTTGATAGTTTTTTAGATTGAACAAAACTTTCATATTTAATATTTTTCCTGGGTAGCCTTAAGTAAATTAGAACAATCTACTTCTTTTCTTTTTAATAACCAAATCCTAGTTTGGAATATTTTGTAAACATTGCTCAATCCTTAACTTATTATTTCCTGCAACCAAAACTGTAGTATTTTTGTTAAACATTAAATACCATGTTTTCCATTATCTTAATCAATAGTTTTTCTTAAAACTTAATTCTGCCCCTTGCTTGTGCTTTGAATGACCACATTTTGTAATAACACATTTTCTGTTGTTTAGGGCTTAAATATTCATAAACATTTTCATGCAGCATTAAACTTAGTTTTCTTATTAAAGAACTTCTTTACACTCTGGTATTAATTAATTAATTACTCTACTACTGCTACATGCCTGTATTCCATATATATGGAATGTATTAAATCCCGATAGTACAGGGACATACTTCTGAGCTTTGAGATGTTAACCATCCCATGTTATCCACTCACTTAAATAAACAAACATATTTACCCCTTGTTTAGAATGCTTGTCCTGTGTACACTTAAAAAAAACAAGAGATGAATAATGTCCTTTAGCTTTGCCTGTTGTTTGTTTCTTTTCATTTGTTTTGTCTTTGTTCGTTGCTTTTATTCGTTGCTTTTTCTTGGAATACTGTCCTCATCTTTTTCTTTGAAGAATAGTTTTCTTGTAGCTTTTGCCTTGTTCCTTGACTCGTGTAAATGTAATGTTTCTGTAGGCTGTAAATAGGCCTAAGTAAACACAATGTAAAGATGCGTGTGTATTGAAAATGTCTTTCTCCTTCTGTGTTTGCTGAAGGAATGAGATGTGTAAGTGTTTAGTGTTTTGCCTTTATCCTTGGACCGTCCAAAACATCAAAATCCGACGTTTCATATTAGCTCACCCAAAGAGTACATCTGCCTGTTGTATCTACAATGGTGGCCTTTTTTAACGTGAAGTCTTAGTTCCCATTTCAACACTTCTTCTGTGAGACTTTTCCTCACCTTTTGTAGGAACTGAACTCCCTCGGCAGAAATCTTCACGTACGTAAACGTTTACACTTTTCATCACAACCTGAAAGTCCTCTCTGGATTTCCTACAATATCTTGAAACATTCTGTCCAAAAGGCCTTGTCAATCAACCTTGTAAGCTGAGTCTTTGTTTTTTTTTGTTTTTTCTTCTTTTCTTCTGCTTGCAAGTTTACAAGCGATCTGTGGGTGAGAAAACAGAAACTCACCCTTTTGTTTTGGAGTCAAGATCAATAATTGGCTTTATTCGACGGCTGCAATTCTTCTCGCCTTTAGCTGGCTCAGTTTCTCGGACCTTCTGTCCACGTGTGATGGAACACAAACGACTTTTTCTCTCTAAGTTCTTTGTTTTTTTTTTTCCAAGACTTGACAATGTTTTAGTCTCATCTCTTCCTCTGACTCCCTCCTGTTGTCAAGTAGTTAGGGAAAAACAAACAAATTCTGCGGCTCGCCATAATGTTGGGTGGGAGACACTTGTAAAAACAATTAATGTCCCCTTCCATCAAGGCGTTTGGTTCCATTATTCAATAGAGCCAGGTTATCTTCAAAAAGGTTCTTTTATTCTTCCAAAGACAAGAAAAAGACAATGCTTACATAATGACAGCTGGTAACACATGGTAAGTTTGTAGCTTCAGAAGGGGGAATGAGGTGACAGATCGTAGGATGGTATATCTTCGAGCAGGGTCGCCTGACCTTCCATAGTATCTTCCTTCAGGCCCCATCGCCCGACATTCCCTCCCTCATGTTCAAAACCCTTGGGTAAATATACTGTTTACTAATGTTATGTCAGCATTATTTACATTTAGCATCGCTCCAAGGAAGGTATCATTAACTGTCTTACAGAAGTAACACCCACTTGTGTATATTTAGTAACATAACTCCACCCATTGTCCTGACATAGTTCCTTAGAATAGCTATTACATACACAGCAAATGTCCTTTTGTCTGTCCTCAGCAATCTTCAAATTTAACATGTTTCAATAAAGAGTACAGAAACTTTTATCACTTAAAATAGTAATAAATTCAATATCTAACAACCCCCGATCAAGATTAGCAGCCTGGAGAGGGGCCCTAGCAATTCGTGGGCTTGACCCCTGCCAGAGGAAGGTTGATAAAAGCGAATTCATTTTGTTACGTTTTTTAAACAAAAAGACTGGGGATGCCCGGAAAACATATAGAAATTTGGGTAAGTATATCATTTTTAAAATGTTCACACGGACAATTCGATTTTGGTAAGGAGGTCCAAGTAGGTAGCCTGGCTTCCATGTGTGCTATAATCGGGGTGATATTAAGGGTTTCAAAAATAGGTCAGTGTTAATATAGATCCCCAGATATTTAAATGTGGGTTGGATGGTCAATTTGGATTGAGATAGGCAAGTATAGTCAAGTTTGGGGCCTATAGGGAATGCAACATATTTTTCCCAGCCAACACGTAGCCCGGAGACCTTCCCAAACTCCTCCACGACTCCCAATAGGGAAACAAAGGACTGCTCTGATCCGTCCAAGTAAATTAGGGCATCATCTGCATAGAGGGAGATCTTTTCAGACGGCTCCCCATGGCAGATGCCGTCTGCCGCACCGCCAGAGCAAGGGGCTCTATGGCCAGTGCAAACAGAAGCGGCGAGAGCCTAGTTCCCCTCTGTAAAGTAAAAACATCAGAAACATCCTTATTAGTGCAAAACAGTGAATTGGATGCGACCTGGCACACACACTATAGCACACATGGCGACCTCCATCCCTAAATTAATTTGTAGAAAAGGAGAGCTGTGGGACTTTGAGTGAGGCAACCGCCATGTCAGATATAGACAGAAACATAAAATTTACAGTACATGATTTATTGTTACATTGTAGAAAAAATTATCAAATAAATAGGTAGTCACATGGCTTACACTAAATATGCTGCTACATAGCATGCAATACAAATGGGAATTCAACATAATTACTGTACATAATAAGATAAATGGGTTAAAAAACACTGTAGGGACAGGTAACTTAGGGCATCTAGTGGCACTCAATCCCAGAAAGGAAAGGGACAAGGATTAATGATGATGCCCTTAGAATAAGGGAAGGCATCATCATTAATCCTTGTCCCTTTCCTTTCCAGTATATTACGTTGCAACACTCCTGATGAATGGCTGTAATGCCAGGAAACGTGTTGAGTGCCACTAGATGCCCTAAGTTACCCGTCTCTACAATGTTTTTTAACCCATTTATCTTATCTCAAAGTCCCACAGCTCTCCTTTTCTACAAATTAATTTAGGGATGGAGGTCGCCATGTGTGCTATAGTGTGTGTTGCAGGTCACATCCAATTCACTGTTTTGACAAATATTTGGGTGGAAGACACCCGCTCCCAGTGACCTGTCACACCTAACATACCTTATTAACTTCTGTTTATTGCCCCTATACTATAATAGTGTTCAGCAATTTGTTATCAGATTTATTCCTTATTGCCATTAGATTCTTATTTTAATATCTTCCCATGTATTACCTTCGACCCAGTAACCTTTTTAGATCACCTCCCAAATCACTTGTCCGGTTCAGCTTGGGTTTGAGGTGGGTCGGGTGTTTTCTCTGTCTCCGGGGTTGTGACGTGCAGCAGCCCCCCCCCACTTTTTGGTGGGGGCGGGGCTTGGCCTCCTGCTCATCGGCGTCATGCTTCGACGCCGCATCCAGCGGTGTCATCGACGTTGTTTAAACGTCTTTTTTTTTCCATCCTTAGCCACGCACGAGGTGGGTGGAGACCCACTGCTGATGGCTCCTTCACATACAGCTGGGAATCCCCTCCCCACCTCTCTTGTGCAGTATGGCCAATCAGGCATGACGTTGACGGGGCCCCTCCCTTGGAATGGGAGTATATAGTAGCCTTGGAGCAGCCGATGGTTCATTTGCTTGACTCAATCACAAGGACAGCACACACTGAATCCACACACAGGTTACCTTCGTTGGGAGCTCAGCTATCCTTGTTTGGTATGTTTTTTTTTTCCCCCTTAATTGGTTTTATTTCACATACACCCCCTCATGTAGTTCCCTTGTGGGAACACAGATATTTTGCCATGTTTTCACACACCTTACACTTTTACACATTTAATTAATCCTCCCCTTTTTGATACACTTTTTTCAGGAACACCATGCACTTTTTGTGCACACATAGTTCATTGGATCAAGCTGTGACCACCGTGTTGTGCTCTGGACGCTGTTCTTCGTCCTTGGAGGGTTTCCCCGTCTCAACCCCGGGGGGGGGGATATCATGCCTGTCACCCCCATCTTCCCTGGCGGACACTGGGCCTGGCCTTGGGTCTGTGTAGTGAGTATCCCAGATTATCCCCACCTTGTTGGGACACAGTCCTCCCTTATTCTAAGGGCATCATCATTAATCCTCGTCCCTTTCCTTTCCAGTATATTGCGTTACAACACTCCTGATGAATGGCTGTAATGCCAGGAAACGCGTTGAGTGCCACTTGATGCCCTAAGTTACCTGTCCCTACAATGTTTTTTAACCCATTTATCTTATGTACAGTTATTATGTTGAATTCCCATTTGTACTGCATGCTATGTAGCAGCATATTTAGTGTAAGTCATGTGACTACCTATTTATTTGATACAACATTTTTCTACAATGTAACAATAAATCATGTACTGTAAATTTTATGTTTCTGTCTATATCTGACATGGCGGTTGCCTCACTCAAAGTCCCACAGCTCGCCTTTTCTACATCCTTATTAGTACCTATCCTGGCCCTGGGGTTGGTGTAAAGCAAACGGACCCACTTGATAAATTGGGAGCTGAAGCCCATGCGATGCATAGTTTCCCAAAGAAAGGACCAGTTAACTGTATCAAAGGCTTTCAACACATCCAATGATAACAGCCAACACCTTAACATCACTATTCAGTAGTGAGATTGGATGGTATGACCCATACAACAATTTATCTTTATCAGGTTTGGGTAGTACAACAATCAGGGCTTCACACATGGAGGAGGGAAGTTCGGCCTCCTCCAGTGCCCGCCCAAACAGTGTAATTTTTTGTGCCATTTCGTCAGCATAGTTTTTGTACCATTCGGCGGGCAAACCGTCCAGTCCTGGAGTTTTATTGGGGGGGAGAGAATATATGGCCTCAGTGATTTCTTCAATCAGGGGTTTGTCTAAGATAGTGTTATGAGAGTCCTCCAATACAGGGAACCTGGATGGACTCAAAAAACTCCACCGACTCAAGCTCGGGGGGGGGGGGAATGGGGCTGAATAAAGGCTTTCGTAAAAGGACTTAAATCTCTGGTTTATGATCAGAGGATCAGATGTGACAGAGCCATGAGGTAGTTGTATTTGCGGTATAGTCCTGTCAGTAAAATCCGTGCGGGAGAGATAGGCCAACATCTTGCCATTTTTACCACTATACTCGTGTAGCCTGGCCGACAAATACAGCTGTTGCTTCCACGTTGTGTCCACCCTATGGAGGTCCAGAGCCCTATGTGCCCCCACCAAGACTCCATCGGAGTCCGGAGTGGAAAGCGCAGTGTATTTGGCTTTAGCGGTCTCCAGAGAGGACTCCAAGGCCAGAAGGGCTGCCTGAGAGGACTTTCTATGCTTGCCAATATTAGAGATGTAGTGTAGGAGCCCCACACAGATGCCTTAAAGGCATCCCATGTGGGGCCAGAGGATGCGGATCTGGCATTGTCCCCCCAATAGTGAGACATATCTTGCCGGATTGGTTCCTGAAATTTGGGGGTGGATATCCAGAGAGGACTGAGCTTCCACAACCGAAAGGAGGGCCTATGGCCTAGTAGTAATGAGAGACTGTCTGGATATAGGGGACCAGATCAGGAGTCCCCAGGGCATAGTCCAGCCTAGAAAGAGTACGTATGTCTGTCTGAGATTGGCATGAGTATTCCCTGACCATAGGATTTTTTTGTCGCCAGGGGTCAACATGGCCAAAGGAAGCACACCACTGATCAAACAACTTGGAGTCATACTGGAAAGGTTCCAATCGGTCCAAGCTAGGGTCAAGTACTGAATTGAAGTCCCCGACTATAAGGATGGCAAGCGTTGGCAAAGTGGAAAATTGTACACTCAAATCTGTGAAGATTGCAGCCGTGATGGGGGGGGGGGAGCGTACACCACCACCAACAGTAGTGGCGTAGCGTACACCATGCATTGAAGAAAAATATAGCGACCCTTAGGGTCCAGAACCACACAGTCACATGAAAAGGGGAGGCCTTTCCTTATGAGAATGGACACCCCCGGGCATAATTAGAATATGTGGAAAGATACCCATGCATAACCCAGTGTTTTTTGAGGGCAAGCACTTTTGATCCCATAAGGTGCGTTTCCTGTAGGCACTGTATGAGGTTTAGCAAACAGAACAGAAAAGCAAGCCAAAAAATACATAAATGAAATTGTTTACTAGTTGTAAGATAAAAACACCAACAACAGTCGTCGTCGTACACAGAGATGGTGGTACTGATAAGGAGGGGTATAAAATAGAAGAATTGCTAATAATAATGACAACAGTGGTAATAAAGTCCAAATGGGAAGACAATAACAATAATAATAATAATAAGAAAGTCCATATGATAATGCTGGTGATGATGATAATGGTGACAAATAAAAATGTAAGATTGCATATGCACCGTTGGCAGCACTTTGAAGAGTGAAGCGTCTCTGTAGATAGCAAAATAAGAGAAGAAAAATGCGCCTACTAAGTGCAGTATGTAAGTAAAAACATTTAATTAATACAAGATCAGCCAAATGGCTACTCACAATACAGTGAATATAATTGCGCATGGGTTTATGCAGGGGGTGTCATTCTGCTGTCCGAAGTCGTCCGCAGTTGTATCTGCTCCGGTATAGGACAATCCAGTGGAGTGGTGTCTGTGTGGCTGTACCGAAGATCTTGTTTGGCGTCCGACTGGGCCGGAATTCTCTGCACAGCGACGTGGGTTCCAGCCTGGAGAGCAAGCGGCTATCGGCGACAGGAAGTGACATCAGTACAGGCCCGTTCGAGCCCAGCCAAACTGTCCCTGAGTATTTCCGTGGCTCTCCGGCGCCCCCCACCTCTGGCCACATGCGGTATTGCGTGCAATAGAAGTCAATGCGGAACAAATTATCTTCATTTCCATTGACTTCTATGGGGAAACTCGCTTTGATATGCAAGTGCTTTGGATTACAAGCATTCTCCTGGAACGAATTTATGCTCGTAATCCAAGGTTCCACTGTATAACTAAAATACTCCTGAAATAAAACAAAGATTAAATAAAATAAATTCATCATTATTAAACAGTTCAATGTTTGTCATTACACAGAAGTTAAAAATGCGTTTAACTGATTTTTTTTCTGTGTCGGATACTTGATAATTTGGTAAGAAACTGCTTCATTAAAACGTCTGATGTGATAAAACATGACGTGGCCTAGTTGGAGCCCAGGTTGAGGCTGTCCTACACCTTCTTGTTTTGCTGTGATGTGCGACTTTTAGAACTTCCTTTCCCTACATAGAACGGGGCTTAGCAGACCAGCGGCGTTACCATAATTGTTTCGTCAACTGGTCATTCCGGGGGTCGGAGGGGCCATAATGTGAGTGCATTTCTTTTATTTGTGGGCAATTTTCTAATAAAGTGGTATGTAGTGATATGTTTCCTGCTCTATCTCTTCCCTGTTTTGAGTATATAAGATGGTTTGTAGATGCTCACCCCTTTAATCCCTGCTGATGATCTGCTTATCATGATCCGACTTCTGGTGCGACTTCTATTCAAATCAATGGGCTCTTATAGGGAACTATTGATTTTGACATAAAAAAAAAAACACTTGACGAGGCTTAACGTGGCTGTATCCAGCGTTAAGCCGCGTTTAGCAGCTTTTTCCAGCGTCAGACGTTTTTACAGCTGTAACGCCTGTCCTCAGAATGTGCTGGCCCTGGGTTTTGTTTGCAGCTTGAAAATGCCTATGCCACTTAAAGCTCCTAAAAGCCTGTGTGTGCATGGACACATAGAATAACACGGAGAGGCGTTTTTAAGCTGCAAACAAAAAAAAACATCTGACGCGGCTTTAAAAACTCCCTGTGTGCATGAGGAATCAGTCATCTAAGGTGATGCAGTTTTGTCACCCGATTCAGACTTTGTCAGATACTGATTGCACTTAAGGGCCCATTCACATCTGAGCGTGAATGGGTAAGCCAATATTCGCTGGCAGGAACACTCAATGAACTACCAGAGCGATCCACATCGCCGTGGTAGTTCAGTGAGGACTACAAGCCGAAAGCTGCTAAGGCTGTTGGGACTTGTAGTTTATCATATACAGAGCTCTGTGTATGAATGATACGGCAGCATGGGCAGAGCCTTGCATGGCCGCGTTGCTTTCAAAAACTGACAGTACAGGGAAATTCTCTACGTACTGCTGCCACAGGGAGGAGAAGGCAGCGGGCGGCGGCTGTAGCACTGGGAACATGTTACATGTTCAACCCTAAAATTGGGTGGAACATTTTCCAAAAGGTGAACTTATCCTTTAATACAGCCATCGGCTGAGTTGGGGGGCGTGACTGGATGTTGAGGTGAGAGGGCAGAGGTTGCCATAGCTCGAACCTCACACCCGCTCCCATGACACGCGCTATGTGAGGAAGGAGACCAGACGTGAGCGGGCTTAACGGCTTTAACCGCCGACTCTGACAGCCAGGCCTGTGCTATCCCCATTCCATGCCTGGACACTAACTAGAGTTCACTGTGACTAGGTGGATTGTTGTTGTGCCCCATTGAACACTTTTTTTTTGTGGTGTGACCTGCCTTGCTGCTGGAGTTGATATAGGGGGGTCAGAGACTCAGAGACACAGGTGTTGCGGGTGGGGAGTGGAGTGACACCAGACCTCCCCCCCTTTTTTTTCCTCTCCCCCTCTCTCCCTCTGTTTGAAATGCCAGGTACACTGTCAGTAATGATGAGAAAGGAGGGGGCATGCACGGGCACCGGTATACATCAACAGGTACAGACACAGCCTGTACGTGGAACAAAGGCAAGCCAGGCAGCAGCAGAAGCTAAGCTGGAGAAATTTGCACATACCCTGGTGCACACAGCAGGTCAGACACCTACAAAGGGACAAGGGGGGCAACAGCCGAACACCCAGAGAAAAAGTCAAGGTCAGGCACCAGTACCAGTGACACCAGCAACTTCGGCAAGTAACCAAGGGACAAAGAAAAAGGCACAGACAGAAGCGATGGAGGCAACCATAGGAACAGCGGAGGAGGGGGAGCCATCTATGAAAGAAATCTTCCAAGCAATCAACAACTGTAAGTCATCATTAACTGATCTATTTGGTCAACTGAAAGATATTAAAGAGGACATGTCTGTACTTAAACACGATGTACAGGGGAGGGGATTGGTATACGGACCTCTGTGTTAGAGGAGAGACTTAGTCAGGTGGAAGATGATGTCAGTCCAATGAAAAAAGAGATGAAAGTAATGAGAGAACAGTTGATCATGTGCATCAGTAAAATTGATGATATGGAAAACAGATTACGTAGGAAGAATATAAGGGTACTAGGTCTCCCCGAGAAAAGTGAAGGTAACCATCCCACAAAATTTATGGAAGATTGGCTTAAAAGTGTGTTTGGCGAGTACAGCTTATCAAAGTTTTTTTCAATTGAGCGTGCCCACAGAGTTCCTTCTAGGGCCCCAGCTGCTGGAGGCCCACCAAGGCCAATACTCATTAAACTCTTACACTTCACAGACAAAACCATTATCCTTCAAAAGGCAAGAGAGATGAAGGAAATACAACACAACGGTGCAAGAATTTCAATTTATCCAGACTTTTCCCAAGAACTACAGAGACAAAGGGCAGGATTTACTGAATGTAAACGCAGACTATTGCAAAACAGAATTAAATATGCAATGTTCTATCCGGCACGTCTGCGGGTAACAGTAAAGGGGTAAAAATGTTTTTTAGCACACCTGCTGAACTGACATTATGGCTGGATGCGAATGAGGGGAAGCTACAGCGGGGTGAAGGAGAGTAATGAAAAGGAACTAAAAGCCTAAAAAGAGGGAGGTTTGAGTCTCCCTTCTATTAATCTCTCCCCCCCCCCTTTTTTTAAGGGGGGGGCGAAGTGGACCTTTTGTTTTTCAGGAATTTTTTACAACTTTTTTCTCTCTGGTCTCCTTTTCCTTTTTTTATATATTTGGACACAGGGGGTGGGGTGGGGGTACGGCAATGGTAATGGGGTTGACCAAAGTGTTGTTTTTTTTGTGAACTTTTTGGGTCCTGCACAAATATGGGGACACAAGAATGTACATTATTATGAATGGTTGAAATATGCAATAGGGTATGACACTTCAAATACACTAAAGGCAGGGTCAACGGGGGAGAAGACCGCAGTGTACACCTTAAAGGGTAGATACGGTCACTTAAGGAGCCCCCAAAATGGGCCCCAAGAAGGGCAAGGATTGGGGAGGGGGGGTGGCGGAGTGGGTGAGAGGGAGAGAAAAGGGGGTGGAGTGGGGGTCGAGGTATGAGTGGGGGGAGGGGTAGGGGTGGATGTATGTTGGGGTGGGGCACAGGCACAGATAAGGGGGAATCCACAATTAGTACACAATTTATTGAAGGGAAATATTGTAAACACGAAGAGGAAAGCACGTTTAGGTATATGGATTTAATGGAGGCACACTGCTAAAATAGGGAAAAAAAGGGGTAGATGACAGATAACAGAGAGAACAGGAGGAAAACCCTTAACCAAGTCAGAAGCATTAAGGTGTGCTCATGGAATGTTCGGGGGGTAAAAGATCCTGCCAAAAGACGAGCAATTTTTCCAATGGCGGAAACGGGCGACATTATGATGCTGTGTCTGCAGGAGACGCATCTGGACAGGGATACCACTAGTATATTAAAGCATAGGAGATGCTGAGTACAATATCATTCCACTTACACCCCCTATTCAAGTAGGGTAAGTGTGTTGGTTGATTCTGGACTGGTGTTCTCTTGCAGACAGAGTAAGGTGGACTCAAAGGGGCGGTATATATTCCTTTTTTGCCGGATAGAGACAAAGGAGTATGTGGTGGCCAATATCTATATCCCCCCCCCCCTCCGTTTAGTACTGAAATACTCTGGGAGTTAATAGAATTTGTGATGGACAAGGCGGGTGTACCTGTTATAGTGGCGGGGGATTTTAATATGACGATGAATAAAAACATGGATAGATTCCCGGCCGGGGCCCTCGCCGTCCATGCGCCCGGTAGCCCCCTTCTCCAATTTTGTGGGGAGACGGGGCTGGTGGACGTGTGGAGGGGGAGACACCCGGGGGAAAGGCAATTCTCCTGCCACTCAAGGACGCATGCGACATTGTCCAGGATAGATCTTGTACTCTGTAATAAAGAGGCTCTGGGGGAGGTGGGTGGGGTGGAATATGAACCCGGAAGTATCTCGGACCATTCATCAGTGACCTTTGAAATTAAGATAAGTAGTGGCCACAGTAAAAGGGACTGGAAGATAAATCCGTTTTGGTTGGAAGTAATTGAAGAGCCGGGGGGGATAAGCGCTAGTATAAAAGA
The DNA here is from genome assembly GCA_029206835.1 of Rana muscosa. Lineage (NCBI taxonomy): Eukaryota > Metazoa > Chordata > Amphibia > Anura > Ranidae > Rana > Rana muscosa. The sequence goes on along the minus strand of CM055127.1, from coordinate 277,227,378 downwards.
GTTTATAACCTTAAATAAAGGCTCAGCCTCGAGGGGGGTTATATGGGACACCCCGAAAGCATTCCTGAGAGGATTTTTAATTCAGAAAATCTCACTCATTAAAAAACAATCACTTTCTTTTTCGTACATCACGGGACACAGAGCGACTTAGACATTACTAATGGGTTATATAGTTTACCTTCAGGTGCTGGCACTGGCAACTTCCAAACCGGAAGTACCCTCCCCTATATAAGCCCCTCCCATCCGGGAGCACCTCAGTTTTTTTGCCAGTGTCTAAGGTGTTGCCAAAGAGTAACATGTGTTTTCCTGGGCTTGCGTACAGGTTCTTTTACGGGCCTTAGTAAGCTGTTCCGGATCCCACCAAAAAAGCTTCATAGCTAAACGGTTGGTACCCGGGCCTTGCAACAGAAGAGCAAGGTTTTGCCTGTAATGCCTCTCTTAGGAGGGCTGGACCCTGGGATCCAGAGCTCTGGTCATACCCACGACCAAGATGTTTTCTGTGCAGGGTGCTATACAGGTCCAGGGGAGTGGAATCCTTGGGAACCCGGTCCCTGAAGGTTTAATTACAATGCCTGCCGTGATAGGTGAAGTTTGGGCTTCTGTGGACCAAACAGAGTCCTGCGGCGGGGAACAGGTAAGTGGGGGCCCCCAGGAACTTGGTTCTATTGGGGGACCCCCAAGCCTAATTTGTCTTTCTGTCTGTTACCTAACGGTATTCCCGCTAATATCTGTGTATGCCTATAACTACTGGAAAATGTAAAATTTTAATAGTAGTCAAGAAAAAAAAAAAAAAAAAGAGGACCGCGGTACCTGTGTTAAACCACTAGAGGCCGCTGTGGTCCATTTTTCTTGTCATGTGGATCTTTGGTTTTCTCAAGTCAAAAGATCCAGGCAGTTGGTAAGTTTCTCTGTGGGAATCCAGTTCCTCTGCCCTGTTGCTGCGCTCATCCACCGCACAGGCCCTCCGGCAAAAAGGGCCCTGGCTCCTAGTCCCTGCTTGGTTTCAAAAAAGGGCGCCAATGGCGCACGGGCGCGCGCGCGGGCGCGTGCACGCGCCTCCTATGAAAAAAAAGGGGCGGGGCGGGTTGATGACGCTCGATGCGCGCCGCGGCGCTTCTGCGCATGTGCAGGCGTCCCAGCATGTATAAAAGACACAGTACAAGTGTCAGCTGGATACAAACAGAGCTAGCAACAAAACGGTGGCACACAGAGGCGGTTGATGCAGGCATCCCCATAGAAAGGCACTTTAGTGGACACCAGCTGGTATATAGCAGCAACTGTGTTAGACTATTACCAGCAAAATTGGTGTATGACGACGGGAATACCTCAGCTTTGTGCTTAAAGGATATGTCGTCCAGACGCTCCGGAAATAAGTCTTCCAGGAAGCCAAAGGGGTCTCCATCGGGCTCTGAGGATATTGGGCATGCTTGTACTGCACCAATCTCCCCTGAAAATTCAGAGGTCAGTAGCCGTAGGAACCCCGCAGGAGTGCCTGGTGCTGCGGCTGTCCCCAGTCCACCTGCTCCTGTATATATAACAGAGGAGGTTTTATCCTCAACTCTGGGAGGATTGGAAGAGAGATTAACAGCATTGATCGCTGCTTCCCTGTCACAGGGAAAGCGCGTCCGATCTCCGTCTCCTCCTTCAGAGTGCCTGTTAGTGGAGGAACAGCCCCACACAGAGATCGACCTACCTGAAGGGGATCAGGATGAGGTTGATTCAGTTATAGAGGAATCAACAGTGGAAGAACCTTTCTCAGCATCTCAGGCTGAAAGATTATGGGTTCAGTCTCTGACTAAATGGTCCGATCAGCATTTAAAATGCCTCTGGCGGAACCATCAACCACTACGGTTTCCTCGCTGGGGTCGCTGAAAGCTCCCGAGGCTGTCTGTTCCTTCCCAATCCACCCTTTATTGGAAGGGCTTATTTACCAGGATTGGGAGCATCCTGATAAAATATTTACTCCCCCCAAGAGATTTCCAGTGATCTATCCCATGGAGGATAAGTTAAAAAAAAAAAAATGGAGGGTCCCTACAGTGGACACAGCCATCTCTTGTGTAAATAAAATCACTGACATGTCCAGTAGATAATGTTCCAATGTTCAAAGACCCAATAGATAAAAAATTGGAGTCTTTACTAAAATCTGCTTTCTCTACAGCAAGCATGGTGACACAACCTGCAGTAGCAGCGATTGGAGTCTGCCAAGCAATGAAAGATCAGTTGAAACAAGTCTTAAGGGACTTACCAGATCAGCAGGCTCTTGCCCTAGCTGACCTACCTAGAGCCTTGTGTTGCGGTGGATGCCATAAAGGATACAATCCAACAGGCATCCCGCTTTACGCTGTCTGTAGACATATGCGTAGGCTTCTATGGCTCAAAAACTGGTCTGCTGAAGCTCCCTGTAAGAAATTGCTGATTAGCTTCCCATTTCATGGAGAACGCTTATCTGGAGAAGATCTGGACAAATATATCCAGTAAACTTCTGCCGGTAAAGGTACACTCTTGCCGGTTAAGAATAAGGGTAGAAGTCCTTCTTTTAAGAGGCCTACTTCTCCAGTCCCTGGCACATCGGCTGTGAAACAGTTCCGACGGCCTCCGCAGTCAAATCCAGGGGGCAGAAATCAGGGACAATCACAGGGTAACAAGAAACCCTGGGTCAAGAGAGGTACAAAACCTCCCCCCAAGTCATGAAGGGTTGCCCCCACTCAATCGGGTGAGGGGAAGACTTCAGTTGTTCACAGAGACCTGGCTGGACACCATCAGAGATGGGTGATCTTCGCAGTAAGTCTGGGATACAGGCTGGAGTTAAAAGACATTCCTCCTGCCCATTTTATAAGGTCAAACGTGCCAAGCGATCCCCAGAAGAGTGGATCCCTCCTTCTGGCACTAGAACAACTATTGCTCCAAGGGTAATCATGAAGGTTCCCTTGGAAGAAAGCGGGTTCGGGTTTTACTCGAACCTTGTCACAGTCCCCAAACCAAATGGGGACGTGAGGCCCATAATAAATATAAAAGGGCTAAACAAGTTCCTACATATCAGGACTTTTTCGGATGGAGTCGATCCGATCGGTGGCCACCGCCCTACAAGGGCAGGAATGGTTAGCCTCGATCGACATAAGGGATGCTTATTTGCATATTCCCATCTGTCCGGCCCACCAGAAATTTCTACGCTTTGCAGTAGAAGGGCGCCATTTTCAGTTCAGAGCCTTACCTTTCGGTCTGGCCACAGCACCACGAGTGTTCACAAAAATTCTGGCCCTACGATTGGCCAAACTAGGAACACAAGGTGTAACGGTAATGGCATATCTAGACGACTTGTTGCTGATAGACCACTCAGTGAAAAAAAACTAGAAGTGGTCGTTCACAAGATAATCAAGTATCTGGAATCTCACGGTTGCATTATCAACCGAGACAAGTCAGCCCTAAAACCAGTCAAAAGTCTGGAATACTTGGGGGCTAAGACTGGATTCAAATCAGAGAAAGATTTTCTTACCTCCAGAGAAGGTGTCGTCTTTGAAAGATTTGACCCACTTAGTGGGTACAAAAAAGAAAACCATCCATACGCCTGTGTGTGAGGCTGCTGGGAAAAATGGTGGCTTCATTCGAAGCAGTACCCTACGGTCAATTCCATTCAAGGAACTTGCAGAGGGCCATACTGTCAGCGTGGAACAAAAAAGTTCAGGCTTTAGACTTACCAATGTCCCTGTCCCCTTCCGTTTGCAAGAGCCTCCATTGGTGGTTGGTGCCCCAGAATCTGGAAAAAGGGAAACCCTTCAGTCCGGTTTCTTGGAAGGTGGTCACTACAGATGCCAGCCTCATAGGCTGGGGGGGCAGTACTGGAGCAATGGTCTCTCCAGGGCAAGTGGTCAGAAGCAGAGAAGGCCCTGCCCACCAATCTCTTAGAGATACGAGCAGCCCGGTATGCCCTAGTAGCATGGACATCCAAACTCCAAGGGTCACCTGTCAGAATTCAATCAGACAATGCCACAGCAGTGGCATATATCAATCACCAGGGTGGCACCAGGAGTCGTGCAGCCCAGAGGGAAGCGAATTGCATCCTGGAATGGGCAGAAAGATATGTCACAGCCATATCCGCGGTTTTCACCCCAGGAGTGGAAAATTGGAGAGCGGACTTTTTAAGTCGCCAGCAATTATGCCCGGGGGAATGGTCTCTTCACCCCGAGGTTTTCCAGGCAATATGCCAGCGGTGGGGAACACCGGATGTAGATCTGCTAGCATCCAGATTCAACGCAAAGGTGGACAGATTTGTGTCTCGCACAAAGGATCCCCTAGCTTGCGGTTCGGATGCCCTCGTGTTCCCTTGGGATCAGTTCAAGCTGATATATGCATTCCCACCGCGATTAATCCGCAGAATCAGGGTAGAAAAGAAACCAGTGATTCTGGTGGCTCCAGCGTGGCCCCGAAGGGCATGGTACGCGGAGATTGTAAAAATGTCAGTGGGAAGTCCTTGGACCCTCCCACATCGTCCAGACCTGCTTTCGCAAAGACCGATATACTACCCTTCCTTACCAGCCCTAGGTTTGACGGCCTGGCTATTGAAGCCCACATTCTAAAAAAGAGAGGGCTCTCTAATCCTGTGGTATCTACCATGATCAATGCCAGGAAGCCGGTATCCAGGCAGATCTATTATAGGATCTAGAAGGCGTACATCACGTGGTGTGAGGCCAAGAAATGGCATCCACGTAAGTACGTAATAGGTAGGATTCTGGACTTCCTACAGTGGGCTGTACATAGGAAGCTTGCCTTGAGTACTATCAACGGTCAGATGGCCTTGTCAATATTTTTTCAAAGGCCCTTGGCTTTGCATTCATTAGTCAAAGCTTTCATACAAGGAGTGATGCGTATTAGCCCTCCGGTTAGTATTCCCATATGTCCATGGGACTTAAACCTGGTTCTGTCGGTTCTACAGAAACAACCATTTGAACCAGTGCGGCACATTTCCTTGGTTCTTTTCACCAGGAAATTGATTTTCTTAGTAGCCATTTGTTCGGCTAAAAGAGTATCGGAATTAGCCGCCTTGTCCTGTAAGGAGCCATATCTGGTTGTCCATAAGGACAGAGTAGTATTACGTCCTCATCCAGCCTTCTTCCTAAGGTGGTATCGAGGTTCCATTTGAACCAAGATGTGGTTCTTCCTTCCTTTTTTCCCAAACCTAGTTCGGTAGAGGAAAAGTTATTGCATTCTTTGGATGTAGTAAGAGCAGTTAAAGCTTATCTTAAAGCCACTGCTCAGATTCATAGAACGGATACTTTGTTTGTTCTGCCGGAAGGCCCCAGAAAGGGTCAGGCAGCATCAAAAATCTACTTTAGCCAAGTGGATTCGACAGGTCATAATACAAGCCTATGGCTTGAGAAGGAGACCGCCTCCGTTCAAAGTTAGGGCGCACTCCACAAGAGCAGTTGGAACTTCATGGGCAGTGCATCACCAGGCCTCCCTGGCTCAAGTCTGTAAGGCCACAACATGGTCCTTAGTACACACGTTTACTAGATTCTACCAGGTAGACGTCAGAAGTCAGGAGGATGTCGCCTTTGGGCGCAGTGTGTTGCAGGCCGCAAAAGAGCCTCATGCCTGATGGCGCCCAGCTTATGTATAGTGTATCCCTCCCCTCATTTGGCATTGCTTTGGGACGTCCCATTAGTAATGACTAAGTCGCTCTGTGTCCCGTGATGTACGAAAAAGAAAGAGGGATTTTTATAACAGCTTACCTGTAAAATCCTTTTCTTGGAGTACATCACGGGACACAGAGCTCCCACCCCTCTTTTTGGGACACTTATTGCTTTGCTACAAAACTGAGGTGCTCCCGGATGGGAGGGGCTTATATAGGGGAGGGTACTTCCGGTTTGGAAGTTGCCAGTGCCAGCACCTGAAGGTAAATTATATAACCCATTAGTAATGACTAAGTCGCTCTGTGTCCCGTGATGTACTCCAAGAAAAGGATTTTACAGGTAAGCTGTTATAAAAATCCCTTTATAAAAGAGTTTATAACCTTAAATAAAGGCTCAGCCTCGAGGGGGGTTATATGGGACACCCCGAAAGCATTCCTGAGAGGATTTTTAATTCAGAAAATCTCACTCATTAAAAAACAATCGCGTGCCAAGGAGGCTGCAGTAAGGGAAATGGTGAAAAAGGCAGAGATTGGCTATGTGGAAAACCCAACCTTAGAGAAACATAAAGAATGGTTAGGAAGACAGGAAGAGTATAAAAAGCTGTTATTGGGAAAGGCGGAAAACAAAAGGCTATTTCAAAAGCAGACCTTTTTTGGGGAGGGTGAGAGAGTGGGCAGAATTTTGGCCCTGATAGGCATGGCTAACGCTCCCCTATCTGTCATCCCAGCGATTTGCGACGAGGATGGGGAAATTAAGAGCGGCACCCCGGAAATAACTGAGGTTTTTAGAAAGTATTACCAAAACCTGTATAGCAGCACACCGCATAGTAGTGTAGAAGGAGAAATTGAGACCTTCTTTGAAGGACTGCAGATTCCCCAGTTATCAGAGGAAGATAAAGAGAGATTGGAGGCACCGCTTACGCTGGAAGAGCTACAAACGGCGATTGCCGACATGGCAGGCCAAAAGGCCCCTGGGCCAGATAGTCTGCCAATTGAAATATATAAAACCTACAGCGAGGTGCTGCTCCCTGGACTTCTGGAGGTATTCAATTGGGCGGCAGAGGAGGGGAAGCTACCTGCATCCATGACAGAAGCAACAATTATCGTCCTATTAAAAGATGGGAAAAATCAACTTGAGACAGCCTCGTACAGGCCGATATCTCTTTTTGTGTTCAGACGTAAAGATTCTGGCTAAAATATTGGCAATAAGGTTAAATAAAATAGTCTCAAAACTGGTACATCCGGACCAAACCGGATTTATCCCAGGCAGATCCACAAGTACTAATATAAGAAGAACGTATTTAAATATACAGTTGCCAACAGAGAAAGAGGGGTCAAGAGCTGTCCTGTCCCTAGACGCAACTAAGGCGTTTGACAGCCTGGAGTGGCATTACCTGTGGAGAGCGTTGGCGCAATTCCAGTTTGGTCCTAAATTTATCCAATGGATCAAAATTTTGTATGAAAGTCCCAGGGCGAAAGTAAGGATAAATGGCGAGTGCTCGGAGTGGTTCCAGTTAGGGAGGGGGACAGGGCAGGGGTGTCCGTTGTCACCCCTGCTTTTCGCTCTTGCAATGGAGCCACTGGCTATCGCCATAAGGGCATCCCCAGAAGTACAGGGCTTCAAGAAAGGGGAGAAGATCGCAATGTATGCGGATGACATACTACTTTTTCTAGGGGATACGCAGACTTCATTGGAAACAGTAATGGGTATAATAGGGGTATTCGTCAAATTTTCGGTGCTGACAATCAATTGGGGTAAATCGTCAATTTTGCCGATAGACCCATTGTCAGGGCAGATAGCTCAAGTGAAAGTTGTGAGCCAAATGAAATATTTGGGAATAACTGTAACAAGAGATCCAGGGCAGTATATATATGGAAATTTAGTACCTCTAATGACAAAGTTGAGACAGAAGTGCAGAGTTTGGAACCGGCTCCCACTCTCGGTGGCTGGTCGGTGCAATCTGGTGAAGATGGTTTGGATGCCGCAAATCCCATATATCCTGCACAATTCCCCAGTATGGATCCCCAAACATTGGTTTAAAAAACTGGATAGTTTATTTAGGGAATTGATTTGGAGGAGGGGAGTAGCTAGGATCCGCTTCCGAACCTTACAGCAACCAAAAGAGAAGGGGGGATTGGCACTTCCAAACCAGAGACACTACTTCTTTGCCGCACAAATGCAGCACATGCGGGGTAGTAACCTATCAGTAGGTAGTGAAGCCGTAAAGGGGTTAATTTTGAACGATACTATCCATGATACAGTAGTTGGGGCAGTGGAGGCGGATTCCTTTTGTTCTAGGTGTCCCACAGTACAACTAATGGTAAAATGTTGGGAGAACATTAAGAAAATGTTGGGATACAGTGGATTTTCGTGAATTTTCCCCAATATGGGAAAATAATAACTTAAAAGAACTCAGTTATGGGGAAAATTGAAGAATGGGATAGAGGTGGAATACACCTACTGGTACATCTTTTTAGAGCAGGGAGAATAAAATCATTCCAAGAGATAAGGGAAGAATATGCAGTCCCGAACAGATCCTTTTACAGATACCTACAAATCAGGCACGCGGTGAACGCACAGTTTGGATAGGGAGCACCAGCATGGAACGATATGCCCTTCCTCCGTAAACTAGTAAACGCAGAGGCCTCCAGAGGGATGATCTCAGAGATGTACGGGCATATAGAGGAGGCAGATCAAGGAGTGGGATCAGACAATAAAAAGAAGGGGAGATGGATGGATGTGGGTCCACTGTCACAGGAACAGTGGAAACACATATTAGAAACAGGATCTAGAGTGTCATTGTCTCCCAGATAGTGTCCCATCTTTACCTGATACATAGAGTATATTCTACACCCCAAAGAATGTTCCAGTTTGGTAGGAGGCAGGATGCAAAATGTCAGAGATGCAGGGATGACAGGGGAGACCTAATACACATGTTTTGGAGGTGTCCCAAGTTATATCAGTATTGGAAAGAGATTGTAGAGAAGATAAATGTGGTATTTGGGACAGCTCTGCAACCGGAGGTTAAACTGTGTGTATTGGGTCTCCTGGAAGAAAAGGGGGTGTCGTGTCAGGAGACATAAACACGGCAATTATAAGGTGTCTGTTTCAAGGAAGAGAACTTATTGCGCAGAAGTGGCAAGCGGTAAATCCCCCTACAGCAACAGAGGAAGGTGATAGAGGACATGGTCACCCAAAGAGGAATTTATATACACTAAGAGGGGAAATAAAAATAATGTGTAAACAATGGATAGAAGTGGAAGCATGTTTAAGGGTGGGTGTCTGACAAGTGAGGATGGTGCAGGGATGAAAGAAAAGGGGGAGTGCAAGGGTGGAATGGAAGGGGGATATGTGGATTTTCCTATTTATGTGATATTCGGTGTATGCATTGTTGGCTCTAACGAGCAGGGCCCTCTGATCCCTCTGTATTGAATTGTATTGTGACTGTACTATCTTCCCTGTTGTTGTAAAGTGCTGCGCAAACTGTTGGCGCTGTATAAATCCTGTATAATAATAATAATAATATATAAAGGAAAATGGGTGTATGTTTTCATATGTGGTAAAAAACAAGACTAAAGATGATTTGATAAAAAAAAATACAGCCATTACTGTCCAGAGTCACCCCAGTCTGGCCTTTAAGCATGCACAGACCTTTGGCTACACGCTGGGTAGGCTGCGACAGCCCCATCCTGGACTGGGGCAGCCAGTAAGTAAAGCATCTTGCAGGGCCACAAATTACTGGGCGTCTGTCGCCCCCAGACTCTGCTGGATTGGTAAGTAAATGACCCCCCTTCCTTCTCCTGACATGGTATGGGGCATGGGTACTTCCTTAGGTGGTCGGCTCTGTGGGGTTCTCTTCTACCCTCCTGGCCCTGGGTCTACAATGCGGGTCCTCCCAGCAGCACAAAGCTACCTTCTCCTCCTATATCTTCTGCCTTCCATTGCTACTGAGAAAGCTTGCATTCCAATATGGTGGTACTGGCCAGTTCTGGGATTGGAGGCCCTTGCACCTGGGCCCCAGCAAGGGCTCTCTTTTGAGGTGAGGACATGGGAGTCCATATGTGGTTGCTGTGGCCGCCACTAGCAGCCATTTTTAAGGTCAGACGCCGGCCATTTTTCCTGGGTCTCTGGCAGCCATTCTTTGATGGACCAGCAGGGCAGTCATGTTGGGGTGGAAAATTCCCAGAGGCGTGCACGGGAGCCAAGCAGGGAATTGCATGGCAGCTATTACCTTGTAGTCGCACGGCGGGCATTTTCTTTATTTTCATGTTATCTCCTGTGATATGGGGGCAGTTCCCTGGGCTTAGGACCTGCGGGCGCACTTTCTATGCGGCCTCTCATGGACAGTGTGGGTGACTCCCAGCAGTTCATCTACTGGCCTGGTGTTTGTGTGATATTGAGTTCATTCTGGGATACTCTTCCTCTCTGCTGCAGTCGGTCAGGTTGTCCTTTTCCCCCCCAAGTGAATCTTCCCTCAGTGGTGCTTTGCCTGGCTGGGCTTTCTACTATGGAGTCTCAGGCTCACACTTTCCCTCCTGATCCCCTCATGGAGGAGGCAGGTTTCTCAGAGTATTCCATCTCATTAGTCGCACTGTCTGCGGTCCTTGAGCCCTTTGTTTCCTACGTGGAGGTGGTGTTTGGGTGCAAGGCCAACTAGAAGCTTCCCTGCTGTTGCCCTTCTTCTCTGTTTCTGAGGCCAACTTGGACTCTGCTGCTGCAGGCCCTGTGCTCTCTGTGGGTCCTGAAGACGCGGTCCTGATTCCTCAGACAACAGGGAAGAGTCTTCTGTTGCGCATGAAAAGACATGCATATGGGATGCATCTTTTAGATGCAGCCCCACTACTTTTCAAGCTTTCCATCTTGGCCGTGGTGCTTTTGCGAGTACTTTGGCGTAAATGTTGGTCCGCTAACCAGACATATAAGAAGGCCCTGGTGGATATACCCTTCCAGAATGAAAGTCTCTTTGATGTTAACTTGGTTTACACCATCAAGAACCTTACCGGTTGTGATGAACGCGGGTGTCAGATACCCGCCCTCCGCGCTAACTTGCGATGAAGGACCGGCCAACCGCACACCATGCTGTCACTTACGTAACAATGCCACTCTCAGCTGCACCCAGCACCAAGATTTTCCAGCTTGCGGGACCACAATCTAAGTGCCAGCAGCCTGAGAGCGATTGTCACTGGGCTAATTATGCAATTAACCCTTTCTCTGCCACCACCCCCGTTTTTAAAAGGCCGAGCCGGGGGAGACTCGTGAATTTAGCAATGCCAATTATAATTTTAGAATAAGCGTCTGCAACACACACTGCCACCACAGACATGTCTGCTCAGAGGCCTTACTCTACAACAGTAGCGCTCTTCAAGAGGCAGAGGTTCGTTTAAAGCTTGCATTAAGAGTTTTAGAGACCAGGTTAGCACTTTTCAACATAAGGGTTTATTATGAAAAGGGCAAGTTGGTACAAATAAAACATTTACAGAAAAAAGATTTTGCAAAAGAGAACGACAATATACAGTCACAAAGTAATAAGGTAGAATTGGAGAAGAAAAATACTTGCAATTAATGTCCATAGGTTGATCAGAGTTCGATCGATGAGCTGGGTAATCGGTTCTCAAACTTGGCAAATGTTCCTGCTTGGATGGTAAAAAGGAGAACTCTCCATTGACTTGGCCTCTCCTCTTTTCTGTCAGATCAAAGGGGTGTTGACAGCGACCAGTGACCAATCGTCTGGTCATCTTATTTAGGGGTTGGTTGCTGGGAGGGGTCTACATTCATGCCCATGTCCCAGGTACACTCTGTGATACATATTCATATCTCTTCAGCTCTAATGTTTACAGACTAACAATATCCATTTTATTGTTCAGCGTGACATTTGCTTTAAAACAAGTACAGACATGACAAGTCTCCCATTTCTAGTTTACTTAGGAGGAATAAAGGGGACCAGGGGCTTTCCATATGACCTATCATATTGATGTCTGGACTTGAAACGTTACAAATTATCTGAGGAAACTAAATATGTCCATATTATGGTGGTGCTATTATTTATTTGGAAGTTATGAAACATGTTGAGCTTTCATACTTATTCCAACTTTTATGGGTACTAAGGCATTTACAGGCCTAGCTTTCTCTGTTGAGATAACAGCTCGTTTGAAGTATTAAGCCTATGAATTCCTGAAAATAAGGGAGTGGGGAGTGGGTTCAGTTGTGCGGCGAACTTACACTGTTAGCTAAGCTGTCAAGGCTGCCATACGGTTTTGAACAACATGGCCCCTAGCTACAGCTCTTTGTGTGTCCAATACGTGATATCGTTACACCGGTGGCGAGACTACTTTCCTCCTACAGGTCAAGAAGGGTATGGAACCGTGTCGTAAGCCCAGTCCTTCCTTCTCTGTACACAAGAGGCGTTTTCTTTCCCCTGGCTCCTTTGACAAGGGTTCCAAGCCCTTCAAGTCCCTGCGGGTGGTGCCAAGCAATCCTGGCCCCACAAAGCCCATGGACACAACCACATCAGCATGAAGCCCTGCCCCCAGTCGGCTCCAGGGTGGGTGGGAGGGGGGTTGTCCTTGGTGGTTCGCTGCCCATGGACATCCCTCTATTCCCGACAAGTGGGTGCATGAACTGATTGTATCTGCCTACAAAATTGAATTTCATTCTTGACCACCAGAGAAATTCTTTCCATCCAGCCTTCACCTCCCCCTGTCCCATCTACAGTCCCTGTATGGGGCAGTGCACAGTTTGCTTCTCCAAGAAGTGATTGCCCCAGTCCCTGAACTGGAGCGTTTTTGTGGGTTTTACAGGATTGAGCCCCCAGGTGTGCCACAATAGGAAGCAGCTTTCTATAGTGGTACACCGAGAAGTGGTGGAGCCAGGAACGCCTGTCTGGGACCTGAGAAGGGGAGGATCGGGGTCTGTGCAATGTAAGTATAACATTTTTGTTATTGAAAAAATAAATTGGTTTAAAATCCCTTTTTAAGGCCTTAAGTACTCCTTAAGGGGCAGGTTTCAGGCATATCCATTTAGTTCCAAAAACCTCTGAATAAAAGTTTTAACAAGAGAAGATGAAGCCAAGGTGTTTCTCAGATTGGACAACCCTTACAGCAACCTTTGCTTCCTTGGGATCCCAATTTGGTGTTCTCTTCTCTACAGAGATTACCCTTTGGAAATTGCTTTGAATGATCTCTCATGCAAGGTGGTCTTCTTAGTGGCCATCACATCTCTCAGAAGTGTTTTTTGAACTGGTGGCTTGCTCTTGTGAGTCATTCCTCATCCTTCACAGGGATAAAGTGGTTTTGTGCCCAAGACCTACATTTCTACCTAAGGTGGTATCTAATATCCACCTTAATAAAGACAGTCTTTCGTTCTTTGTGCCCGGCACCCTAAAGAGATTGATCTTCATTGCCTGGAAGTTGTCAGTGCTAGCCAAATTTATGAGAAAGGCAAAACATTTACCTGAAAGGCAGACTCTGTGTCATGTCATCAGGGACTTGCAAAGGATATCTTGCTTCAAATTATTGGCAGGTGGATAAGACAGCTCATCTTGTGAGTGTATGCACTAGAGAATGCAGGCATGAGCAGATTGTCTCCCGGCGCCATTTTGGAGTCCTCGTGGCGGCAGGTAGATGTAAACGAGAGGCCCGCCCCACACTTGGTCCACCTATGTCCTTTTTTGGAGTTGCCCCATGGCATGGGGGCGACCCTTGGATTGCCCAACTCTTATTTAAGCCAAACATAGCATCTGTACGCTGCGGACTATGCTTTAGGGAGCACCTAGTAAGACTGGGGGAACACTCTGCTCTTTTCAAAAGTAAGTTTGGGCCCAAGACCTTTAATTTTTGCAGTATCTTTTTTTGTACTTTAAGGTGCAGTCTTTAACCCCTATTTTCCATATACCTGATACTATTAAATATTGGGTTTATGCTGCTACTTGGTAAGAGAATGTGTTTTGTTTTTTAAATAGCTTGCAAAAACTTTATCCATTTTTTTTTAATTTAATGATGACTTACCTTGTGTCAATCAATACATACTACTATTAGGCATTTATTATTATATTTCTATGGCTTATAGATGCGGGTTCATCCTATGGGCTGGTAGGCGCAGCCCTTTGAGACCGTTCCTTTTCTTTTTGATGGATGTTTTATATATTTACCTTTTTTAATTGAGTTACAATTATATTTTACATAGAAACTTAAATATATTTTGAAGATTTATATAGAAGATTTTTTTTGTTTCCTTCTCTCACTAGAGATGGCTTGAATACGTGATTATTATATCATACTTTTTTTCTGTTGGCTTATATATTGATCTTTCTTTTTTCTTTTATGATTGTAGTCCGAGCCTTATGTACAGAACAATTTATATATTATATATGGTCCTGAGGAAGCAGGGTGTCACGTACCTGGTAGGAGTCTGATATGATGAGGTCGGCCTCTCTTGTATCTCCAGCCCAAGCCCCACTGAGAGTGGAACAGATGGTGGCTAGGGTCAGGAGGAACACGAGTGCCTGTAGGTGTTGCTTGCAGAACTTGCAGATGAAGATGTAGGCTTGGAGACACAGGCAGGTCAACAGGCACAGAGCACGGGTAATGCTCGGAGGATCAGCCGATATTAAGGGGAACTCCAACCAACTTGCAGGTTCTGGATTAGCAGCTTGCTGGAACTTCCGGAAGTCAGAGGTCAGAGGAATAGCCGGGTTTGGTAACAGGCGGACAGCAAGGTACCAAGTCATCAGCAGGAGCAGGGTCAAATGGATAGCTGGGCTCAGGAACCAGTAATCAGAGAAGTATCAGTGTCCAGAGGCAGAGTCAGGGAAGGCCAAAGTTAGCAACAGGTATCAAGCAGAACAAAACAGGAATCGGGAAATCAGGACACAGCTGAAGACCAGTCAGCACTGTTTGAGAGTCAGAGCCCCCTTTAAATAGGCAGACTGGCGCCAAGTGAGATTAGGGACGCGCTCCTGTGCATGCACGCCGTACGTTGCGCATGCGCACAAGTGCTCTGGAAGGGCTGCTGCGGCCCGTGAGCACGCGTGGCAGTATTCCGGGAAGCCTGCCGTTGTTCTTGAACGCGTGCATGCGCACGAGTGTGTACCAGGGGCGTTCTAGTAGTTCTCTTACACAGGGGCTCTTGCAAAATGCATCGACTGACTGTGAATTAATTCATCAACTTACAAAACTAACAAGCTCTCAACAGTTTAAAAGTTTTTTTTTCTCTGTATACCTTCAAAAATGTTTTCATTTCTGTTTTTATCACATGATACAATAATAAAAATGTTGTATTTTTATACCTTAGTATTTAAGAGAATGTTCTTATGGGCATATACAAAGTCCCTTTTTATCTCCTTAAATTTTATCTACATATTTTTCTTGTTCATACATCACGGGACACAGAGCAGCATAGTCATTACTATGTGGGTTATATAGAATTACCTTCAGGTGCTGGCACTGGCAACTTCCAAAACAGGAAGTACCCTCCCCTATATAAGCCCCTCCCATCCGGGAGTACCTCAGTTTTTTGCCAGTGTCTAAGGTGTTGGCCAAGGTTAACATGTATTCATCTGGGCTTGTGTACAGGTTCTCTGGGCCTTAGCAAGCTATTCCGGATCCGACCAAAAAAGCTTCATAGCTAAACGGTCGGTACCCGGGCCTTGCAGAGAAGAGCAAGGTTTTGCCTGTAATGCCTCTCTTAGGAGGGCTGGACCCTGGGATCCAGAGCTCTGGTCATACCCAAAACCAAGAGGCTATCTGTGCAGGGTGCTATACAGGTCCAGGGGAGTGGAATCCTTGGGAACCCGGTCCCTGAAGGTCTAGTACAATGCCTGCCGTGAAAGGTGAAGTTTGGGCTTCTGTGGACCAAACAAAGTCCTGCGGCGGAGAAAAGGTAAGTGAAGGTAAGGAACTTGGTTCTATTGAGGGGACCCCCAAGCCTAATATGTCTTTCTGCCTGTTACCTAAAAGGTATTCCCGCTAATAGCTGTATATGCCTAAGAAATCCTAGAAATGTTTTTTCATAAAGGAAGTTTTAAAAACTGTAAACCTGGAAATGTTTTTCATAAAGGAGGTTTTAAAAAAAAAAAAAAAAAAAAAAGTGCGGTACCTGTGTTTGTCCACTAGAGGCCGCTGTGGAACGTCTTTTTTTCTTGGGACTATTCCTTCCATGGTGAAAGTCCAGGCAGATGAGTGAGCTCTCTATCAGGGAAGCTGCATTCCTCTGTCATGCTGCCAAGTAGTTTCCTTCCATCCCCGAGTCCTGGTGAAACAGGGACCCTGGCTCCTCTCCCTACAGGGCGCCAAGAGCGTGCACGCGCGCGCGCGCACACACGTTCTTTTTATAGATTTAGCTTCAAAAAGTGGGCGGAGCCTGGCGGATGACGCGCTCTGTGCGCCCAGCGCTTCTGCGCATGTGCGGGCGTCCCAGCAAGATAAAAGGACTCAGTCCACGCTGCTTGCTATGGACACAGAGCATGAAAAGGAGCTGGTAGCATGGTATAGGGGCTTACAGCGGGCAGTTGATACAGGCATCCCCAGAAAGACGCATTAGTAGACACCCACTGATGTACGTAGCAGCAGATTGCATTAGACTATTTCAGTAAGGGGTGTATTGCGGCTGGAATACCTCAGCTTTGAACTAAGGAATATGCCGCCTAAAAAACTCAGAGATATACCTCTCAGGAAGTGTAGGGGGTCTCCATCGGGCTCTGAGGATCTGGAGCAGTCACCCTCCTCCCCTGAGAAATCAGAGGTTAATACCCATAAGGAACCCCCGGGAGTGCCAGGTACTGCGGCTGTCCTCAGTCCACCTGCTCCTGCATATATAACAGAGGAGGTTTTTTCCTCAACTCTGGAGGGATTGGAGCAGAGATTGGCAGCATTGATCGCTTCTTCTCTACAGGAAAGAAAGCGCGCCAGATCTCCATCACCTCCATTAGAGTGCCTGTTGGCAGAGCAACAGTCCCAGGAAGGGACCGACCTACCTGAAGGGGATCAGGAGGAGGTTAACTCTGTTTTTGAGGAATCGACAGTAGATGAACCATTTTCAGCATCACAGACTGAAAGATTGTGGGTCCAGACCCTAACTGACATGGTTCGATCTGCATTTAAAATGCCTCTTGTTGAACCATCAACTACTGCTGTCTCCTCATTGGGGTCGCTAAAAGCTCCCCAGGTTAATTGCTCCTTTCCAATACATCCATTATTGGAAGGACTTATATACCAGGACTGGGAACATCCTGATAAACTATTTGTTCCGCCTAAGAAATTTCCGGTGATCTATCCCATGGAGGAAAAGTTCACCCAGAGATGGAATGTTCCTACGGTGGATGCAGCCATCTCTTCTGTGAACAAATCACTGACATGTCCAGTAGATAATGTTCAAATGTTCAAAGATCCAGTAGATAAAAAATTGGAATCTTTATTAAAATCTGCTTTTTCCACAGCAGGGGCTGTTACACAGCCAGCAGTGGCAGCTATTGGGGTCTGCCAAGCTTTAAAGGATCAAATGAAAATGGTCCTGAGGGATTTGCCAGACCAGCAGGCCCAGGCTCTGGCTGATCTGCCTAGAGCATTATGCTTTGCGGTTGACGCCATCAAGGATTCTATCCATCAGGCCTCCCGCCTCACGCTGTCTTTGGTACATATGCGTAGGCTTCTGTGGCTCAAAAACTGGTCTGCTGAAGCTCCCTGTAAGAAGCTCTTAGTTAGCTTCCCATTTCATGGGGAACGCCTTTTTGGCGAGGACCTGGATAAGTATATCCAGAAGATTTCCAGTGGTAAAAGTACTCTCTTACCGAGTAAGAAGAGGTCTAGGGGTCCATCTTTTAAGAGGACTACCTCTCCTATCCCTGCGACGTCTGCTACTAAGCAGTTCCGACGGCCTCCTCGGTCAAACTCAGGGGGTAAAAATCAGGGACAGTCACAGGGTAATAAGAAACCCTGGATCCGAAGGGGTACTAAGCCAGCCTCCAAGTCAAGCCTATGAAGGGCTGCCCCCACTCAAACGAGTGGGGGGAAGACTTCAGTTGTTCGCAGAGACCTGGCGGGAGACGATCAAAGACAGATGGGTGCTCTCCGCAGTAACTCTGGGATACAAGTTGGAGTTAAAAGAGTCTCCTCCTTCCCATTTTATGTGGTCAGGCATGCCAAGAGACCCTCTGAAAAGAGGGTCTCTCCTATTGGCGTTAGAACAACTATTGCTCCAAGGAGTAATTATGGAGGTTCCTATGGAAGAGTGGGGGTTGGGTTTCTACTCAAACCTTTTCACAGTCCCGAAGCCAAACGGGGACATAAGACCCATATTGGACCTAAAGAGTCTAAACAAATTTCTAAACGTCCGGTCTTTCCGGATGGAGTCGATCCGATCGGTCACCGCTGCCCTACAAGGGGAGGAATGGTTAGCCTCGATCGACATCAAAGATGCTTACTTGCATGTTCCCATCTTTCCAGGTCATCAAAAATTTCTACGCTTTGCAGTAGAAGGGTGCCATTTTCAGTTCAGAGCCTTACCATTCGGTCTGGCCACAGCACCACGAGTGTTCACAAAAATTCTGGCCCCACTGTTGGCCGATCTAAGAACACGA
This sequence comes from Rana muscosa, assembly GCA_029206835.1. NCBI lineage: Eukaryota > Metazoa > Chordata > Amphibia > Anura > Ranidae > Rana > Rana muscosa. The sequence goes on along the minus strand of CM055127.1, from coordinate 277,209,180 downwards.
GGTGTAACGATAATGGCATACCTAGACGACCTGTTGTTGATGGACCACTCAGTTGCCAAGCTAGAAGTGGTAATTGTCGATACAATCAAGTATCTAGAATCTCACGGTTGGGTCATCAACCTGGACAAGTCAGCCCTACAGCCAGTGAAAAACCTGGTATATCTAGGGCTACGGCTGGATTCAGACCAGAGGAAGATTTTCTTACCTCTAGACAAGGTATCCTCTTTGAGGGGCTTGGTCCGTCTGCTTTGTGCAAAAAGACAGCCGTCCATACGCCTGTGCATGAGGCTGCTAGGAAAGATGGTAGCATCATTCGAAGCTGTGCCATACGCCCAATTCCACTCAAGGAATTTACAGAGGGCCATATTGTCAGCCTGGAACGGAAAAATTCAGGCTCTAGACTTCCCGATGGCTTTGTCCCCTTCCGTTCGGAAGAGTCTCTGCTGGTGGTTGATCCCCCAGAATCTCCAGAAGGGAAAACCCTTCAGTCCGATATCTTGGAAGGTGGTCACTACAGATGCCAGCCTTATAGGCTGGGGGGCAGTACTGGAGCAATGGTCTCTCCAGGGCAGATGGTCAAATGTAGTAAAAACCCTGCCCATCAATCTCTTAGAGATACGAGCAGCCCGGTATGCCCTATTAGCCTGGACATCCAGACTCCAAGGGTCCCCTGTCAGAATTCAATCAGACAATGCCACAGCAGTGGCATATATCAATCATCAGGGAGGCACCAGGAGTCGTGCAGCCCAGAGGGAAGTAAGTCACATCCTGGAATGGGCAGAAAAGCATGTCCCATGTATATCAGCTGTCTTCATTCCAGGGGTGGAGAATTGGAAGGCGGACTTTCTGAGTCGCCAACAGTTATGCCCAGGGGAATGGTCCCTTCATCCCGAGGTCTTCCGAGCAATATGTCAGCGGTGGGGAACACCGGATGTAGATCTGCTAGCATCCAGATTTAACGCAAAGGTGGACAGATTTGTCTCCCGGACAAGGGATCCCCTCGCTTGCGGCTCGGATGCTCTGGTGTTCCCTTGGGATCAGTTCAGACTGATATATGCATTCCCTCCGCTACAATTGTTGCCTCGACTCCTTCGCAGAGTCAGGTTGGAGAAGAAGCCGGTGATCCTTGTGGCTCCAGCGTGGCCCCGAAAGCCCTGGTACGCGGAGATCATCAAAATGTCTGTGGGGAGTCCTTGGACCCTTCCACGTCGTCCGGACCTGCTTTCGCAAGGACCGATATACCTCCCTTCCTTACAAACTCTAAGTTTAACGGCCTGGCTATTGAATCCCACATCCTAAAGAAGAGAGGTCTCTCTAACTCTGTGGTATCAACTATAATCAATGCCAGGAAGCCTGTATCCAGGCAGATCTACTATAGAGTTTGGAAGGCGTACATCACTTGGTGCGAGGCCAGAAAATGGCATCCACGTAAGTACGTTATAGGCAGAATTCTGGACTTCCTGCAGTGGGCTGTAAACAGGAAGTTTGCCTTAAGTACTATCAAGGGCCAGGTTTCGGCCTTATCAATACTATTTCAAAGGCCCCTGGCTATGCATTCACTTGTCAAATCCTTTATGCAAGGGGTGACTCGTATTATTCCACTGATTAAAGCTCCCATATGCCCATGGGATCTAAATTTGGTTCTGTCGGTTCTGCAGAAGCAGCTGTTTGAACCTTTGCGGCACATTTCCTTGGTTCTACTCACCAGAAAATTGATATTTTTAGTAGCCATATGCTCGGCTAGAAGAGTGTCGGAATTAGCCGCCATGTCCTGTAAAGAGCCATATCTGGTTATCCATAAGGACAGAGTAGTATTACGCCCTCACCCAGCCTTTCTTCCTAAGGTGGTATCGAGGTTTCACTTGAACCAGGATGTGGTTCTTCCTTCTTTTTTCCCCAAACCAAGCTCGGTAGAGGAAAAGTTATTGCATTCTTTGGATGTAGTAAGAGCAGTTAAAGCTTATCTAAAAGCCACTGCTCTCAGATTCGTAGAACGGATTCTTTGTTTGTTCTGCCGGAAGGCCCCAGAAAGGGTCAGGCAGCATCAAAATCTACTTTAGCCAAGTGGATTCGACAGGTCATAATACAAGCCTATGGCTTGAGAAGTAGACCGCCTCCGTTCAAAGTTAGGGCGCACTCCACGAGAGCAGTTGGAACTTCATGGGCAGTGCATCACCAGGCCTCCCTGGCTCAAATTTGTAAGGCCGCAACATGGTCTTCAGTACACACGTTTACTAGGTTCTACCAGGTGGACGTTAGAAGTCAGGAGGATGTCGCCTTTGGGCGCAGTGTGTTGCAGGCCGCAAAAGATCCTCATGCCTGATGACGCCCAGCTTATGTATGGTGTATCCCCCCCCCTCATTTGGCATTGCTTTGGGACGTCCCACATAGTAATGACTATGCTGCTCTGTGTCCCGTGATGTATGAACAAGAAAGTAGGATTTTTAAAACAGCTTACCTGTAAAATCCTTTTCTTGGAGTACATCACGGGACACAGAGCTCCCACCCCTCTTTTGGGGACACGTATTGCTTTGCTACAAAACTGAGGTACTCCCGGATGGGAGGGGCTTATATAGGGGAGGGTACTTCCTGTTTTGGAAGTTGCCAGTGCCAGCACCTGAAGGTAATTCTATATAACCCACATAGTAATGACTATGCTGCTCTGTGTCCCGTGATGTACTCCAAGAAAAGGGTTTTACAGGTAAGCTGTTTTAAAAATCCTACTATGTATGGGATGATGCCAATGTGAACCAAATAAAGGCGTGGATGCATGGTGTATCACCTCTAGTTTACAAGAGAATAAAACAACTTCAGCTCTTTTACGTGCTCACTACACCAGATCGTTGGGTGTTTCTTGGACATTCTGACATTTTAAGCCTCTGTTGCCCGGCTTTATAAGACCGCCACCTGGTCTTCAGTTCATACCTTCTTCAAGTTCTACCAAGTGGACATTTAAGCCTCTGTGGATGCAGCTTTCGGATGCAAAGTTCTTGCAGCAGCAATCTAAGTTGGGTTTGGTGACCCTTGTTGATGTTGGGCCTGTTGCCACAGTTCTGTTAACCTCGTTGTTGCCCACCCTTCTCATTCATTGCTTGGTAAATGTCCCAGGGTCTTTGAATATCCAGCCTATGTCCTGGACTGTATTAAGATAAAAGGTGTTAAAATGACAGGGTTCTGTGATATAAAAAAAATGAGACAAAGATAAATCATTTCAGAACTTTTTCCACCTTTTAATGTGACCTATAAACTGTTCAACTTGGTTGAAAAACAAACTGAAAAATTTTTTTTGGTGGGGATTAAAAATAAAATAACGTGGTTCTATAAATGAGCACACCATCTTATAACTGGAGATGTAGCTGTGTTCAGAATTATGCAATCACATTAAAACTCATGTTAAATAGGAGTCCGTACACACCTGCCATCATTTAAAGTGCCTCTGATTAACCCATCATTTAAAGTGCCTCTGATTAACCCCAAATAAAGTTCAGCTATTCCTAGTCACATTCTACAGCAAAAGCCATGGTCTGCAGAGAGCTTCCAAAGCATCAGAGTGATCTTATTGTTAAAAGGGGTACAAAAGAATTTCCAAGGCATTAGATATACCATGGAACACAGTGAAGACAATCATCAATTGGAAAAAATATGGCACAACAGTGACCTTGACAATAAAAATAGGTATCAAAATATAACCGCTCCTAATATCTTGTACCATCACTGTGCCAATGCAAAAAAATGTGAATAAAAATATATTAAACTAAAGCTGCCACTTAAAATGATAAATATGAAAACAGAATTTAAACCTAAAAACACACAGGTGAAAAAAAGGAAAAAATGTAGCGCTAATAAACAAAAATCACTAAACTAATATAATAGCATTCACTAGTGACACTGTGATAATCAAATAGTACTCCACGTGACGTGATAAAATTCAAAAACAATAGTCCATAAAGTAAAATAGTGTTCCAAAGAAAGAAATATTCCAAAAAAAGAGATGTAGTCTTCTTAATAGAGAATGTCCTCCACCACACCGTGCACGTATTAGCTCCCCTTTGAAGATGCACTCACCAGCTGTATATGCCTCCCACTCTCGTGTTCGGCTCAAAGGCTTGCTAGTTAACCACTAGAGGGTGAACGACCATCAACTGAAAGCTTGTGTATCAACACAGGATATTCCATACATGTAAAAATGAAAAGGTGCTCCAATAGTGTAAAATAGTAACGACCAAATTTATTAAAATACACAACCACACTTCAAATATTGCACTCACATGGTATGAAAATAAAACCAGCCTTAAATCAATCACAGCAAGCAGAAAAAAAGTGTAAGATGGCATTGCAGTGATTTGCAGTCACGGCGGACCCAAGGTATATGCTCGGTGTAGGTCTCTCACCTCCTCCTGAGCTCCGGGTCACAGCAGCCATGTAGCGTTCTTAGCCTCAGCGTGTCACGATAGTGTCAATGATAATGCAGCCACGCACCCGATGTTTCGTCACTTGGACTTATTCATGGGATTCATAAGACCTACACCGAGCGTATACCTTGGGTCCGCCGTGACCGCAAATCACTGCAGTGCCATCTTACACTCTTTTCTGCTTGCTGTGATTGATTTAAGACTGGTTTTATTTTCATACCATGTGAGTGCAATATTTGAAGTGTGGTTGTGTATTTTAATAAATTTGGTCGTTACTATTTTACACTATTGGAGCACCTTTTCATTTTTACATGTATGGAATATCCTGTGTTGATCCACAAGCTTTCAGCTGATGGTCGTTCACCCTCTAGTGGTTAACTAGCAAGCCTTTGAGCCGAACACGAGAGTGGGAGGCATATACAGCTGGTGAGTGCATTTTCAAAAGGGGAGCTGATACGTGCACAGTGTGGTGGAGGATATTCTCTATTAAGAAGACTACATCTCTTTTTTTGGAATATTTATTTTACTTTATGGACTATTGTTTTTGAATTTTATCACATGTCACGTGGGGTACTATTTGATTATCACAGTGTCACTAGTGAATGCTATTATATTAGTTTAGTGGTTTTCGTTTATTAGCGCTACATTTTTTCCTATTTTTCACCTGTTTAAATTCTGTTTTCACAACAGTGACATTACCAAAAACTGGACGTCCATCCAAAATTGAGAAGACCAGATGAAAACTGGTCAGGGATGCTGCCAAGAGGTCTACAGCAACATCAAAGAAGCTACAGGAATATCTGACAAGTACTGGCTATGTGGTACATGTGACAACAATCTCCCATATTCTTCATATGTCTGGGCTATGGGGTAGAGTGGCAAGATGGAATTTCTTACAAAGAAAAACATCCAAGCCCGGCTAAACTTTGCAAAAAAAAAAAAAAACGCATCTGAAGTCTCCCAAAAGCATGTGGGAAAACATGTAATGGTCTGAGAAAACCAAGGTTGAACTTTTTGGCCATAATTCCAAAAGATATATGTTCGGCGCAAAAACAACACTGCACATCACCAAAAGAACATGGGCCGCCCCTGGGCAGAGTAATCTCTTACGAATTGCGTAGGGCGGAGCGACGCGCTGACGTCACCTCATGTGTTACGGCCGGCACATCAGACTTCAGGCTTTTATTGACGCTACCATTGTAAGTGCAATACTTTGTGTTTTTTAAATAAATTTAAAAGGTTTTACACTATTGGAGCATTTGTTTTATATGCATCACGTGTATCCACCCATCGGTCTGAATGGCTATGAGGCGATCTGAAGAGTTGTGAGTGTGTTCGCTGCATCAAGCTGTGCCTATATTACACGCTTTCCTTGATCCTCTGTAACGGGGGATCATGGTCATCTGGTGATTTCTTCTAATCTGGTGGTGGATTCGGCACGATTTTTTCGCACTCACAGATGGACTCCATTGATTTTCGAGCACTGGTGGATTTTATATTGATAGACTTTATTAATTTTTGAACACTGGTGGACTTTATTCATATGCTTTTATTATTTATATGATTTACACATTTGTTGAACACTGGTGGACTACATATTGATTCAGAATTTATTTAATGAATCACAATTAAGATTTTAAAGGTTTAGCGCGATTCGATTTTCTTCCAATTTACTTTGCTGTGTTAATGTTATACAGGAGAATTGCAGCTTCCGACATTTGTTTTGGGAATATATTTGTTAGTTTTTTTTTTTTTACACCTTTTTTTTCATAGCGCAGTTTTTCCCTTTTTTCCATGGAATATCGATATTCAGACTGGAGGAAGCGGGATATGACGAAAGCACTTAAGCGGAGTGTGGGACGTTTCGTTATAGCGGTGGCAAGCAGTGGGACGCTTCCTGAAGTCTGGGACATTCAAAACCTCCACCGGGATCCAAGATCAGGATAGCAGACTTCGGTCACCCCAGCGGAGATATGGACCTGGCATCAGAGTTCCCGGGGCTGCTGTGGATCGTCCTTTCAGCATACTCCAGGACTGTGTCTGATGATGAATACTTGGAGCTCAGGCAGAAGATTCGGGTAGGACTCTGTATTGGAGCCCTCCAGGTCGCTGGTATGCAACAGGGCAAGTGCTTTCCAAACCCAGAACACCGGGCCAGTGGCCAGCGGGCTTTGCGGTTGTCATTCCTGGGAGAGCGGCCACAGAAGCAATGGGTGACTGAGTTGGACAGGCTGGTCCAGCAGGAGATGGAGCTGGACAATCGTTATCGGGCTCTGCAATGGCACACAGAGCTGGAATATTTAGGGGAGACAACAGAATGCTCTCCGGAGAAATATGACTTTGGCGGCCCTGGATTGCAGTGGGAGAGCCTTACAGATGGTTTTGTGGGTTGCGATGGAGAACCTACCCTTGAGGACCTGCGAGATTATAGAGAGACTATGCTTGGTCTTGCAGGTGTCTCAGAGCTAAAACTAGACCTGGAATATTTGCTAAGGAAGGAACAGCATCTGGAAAGGGTATTCTGGAAACTGCTAGAACACATTCAACAGCATGCCAGAGAATCGGCAGTGGAAACTATGGAGATTGCCGTCCCCAAAGCTGAAGTGCTGACAACAGGGCAGCGCTCTGCTAACCTCTGCCCAGCACTGATAACATCTTCTGTGTTATACATACAGGAGATCGTGAACCTCTATCCCCAGACACCAGTTCCAGAGACTGGGGATTTAATAGACTTCTCTGCTGAGGAAGGACAACCTGCTGAGCCTCCAGCAGAGGAGCTGGCATCACTGAGCTCTGGCCAGCACCAACGGCAGCATCTGTGGAGTTACCTGAAATTTCTCCAGCTGAAGCGCTGACAACTGGACAGAGGGTCCAAGACCTCTGCCCTACACCTACGGCAGTTCCAAAGGCCCAGGGTGAGAAGGTGCTGGTCTTTTCTCCCCAGAAAGGATTCGTGCACCTGGGAGACAGTACCAGAGACATATCGTCCCACCAGCCAGATGAGGGTAAGGGAGGTGAAGCAGCCGGCTCCCCTTCCCAGCAGCAGATGGCACCTTAGAATGATGCCAGCAATCCAGCAGAGGGTATTTCCTCCAACAGCTCTCCCTGCCGATTGGACAGTTTATTGATGAAAAGTTTGAATATCTCTGTGTGCCTGTGTTTAAAAAACAAGTTTCATGTTCAGCAGCTAAAATGAATACGGTCTAGTTCTTGGTTGTCAGCGGTTTGGAATATCTGATATCTATATTCAGACTGGAGGAAGCGGTATATGACCAAAGCACTCAAGAGTGTGGGACGTTTTGTTACAAAAGGAATTTTGGCTTGCCTGTCATTTCCATATCTTAGAGTGCAGTACAGAACAAAGGGCACTTTTCCCTCTGTTCCTGTGTTAACCTGCATTTCTTGCTAAGAAAGAGAGGTCTCAGAGTGGAGTAGGGTAGTATTGTCAGTTTTGTGTATGATGCTGTCCTTGAAATTTTTCTCAGTGCTCCCAATTTAACCACTTCAGTCCCGGAAGAATTGGCTCCTGAATGACCAGGCCATTCTTTGTGATTCGGCACTGCGTCGCTTTAATTGACAATTGTGCGATGTGGTACCCAAACAAAATTGACGTCCTTTTTTCCCCACAAATAGAGCTTTCTTTTGGTGGTATTTTATCACCTCTGCGGTTTTATTTATTTTTGCTATAAACAAAAAAAGAGCGACCATTTTGGAAAAGAAAGCAATATTTTTTTACTTTTTGCTATAATAAATATCCCCCAAAAATATGTATAAATTTTTTTTCAAGTTTTTAGGCCGATATGTATTTTACACATTTTTGGTAAAAAAAATCGCAATAAGCCTATATTTTTATTTTTTTTATTGTTTTTCCATAGTGCATAACATTTTTATAAAAGTACATACATTTATTTTACCACTATTTTACATAAAGTGCATTAATATAATGTTCTACCATTATCCCCTTTCCCTCCCCCCCCCCCGACTAATCTTTCTTCACACTCCAAAAAAAAGTAAGGGCCAAAAATGCATTCTACCACTCTCTAGTGCTATTACAGGGATCTGTTTTTATTTTTACTTTAATTTTGTTTTTCCCTCTTCCTTCTCTCTCCTTTCTTTCCCCCTTCCCTTCCTTCCTTCCTTCCTTCCTTTTAATCTTCCGACATGTTCAACTTCTTTATCTAGAACCCATAGCTTCTCTTTCTCCCTATCCTCTATACGCCCTTCCTATCTCAACAGCCCGGTTTCCACGTTTGGATCTATTCTTTACTCTTCTCTCTACTGCCCCAGTTAGGGCGGGCACCCCATTCTTCTCAGCCAGGGATCCCACATCGTTTTAAATTTTTTGTAGTTACCACGTCTAGTCAAAACTACTTTTTCCTTCCACACTGTCGCATTTATTACATTGATCCACTCTGCTGATGTCGGTGCTTTCTGTGATTGCCAGTTTTGTGCTATCACCTTCCTGGCCTGAAACAGGCACCTCAGCACTACTTCCAAGATGTCTTTTTGCCCGTGTCCCTCCTCTATACAACCTAATAGGCACACCCTGGCCTCCGGTTCCAGAGTTATCCCAAAGGTCGTATTTATGATGTTCAATACCTTAACCCAATATCTATGTAACTTCGGGCATTTCCACATCATGTGTATGAGGTCCCCTGTATCTTGACATCTAGGGCACTTATCATCTAGTCTCCTTCCAAACATATGTAACCTCTTTGGGGTGTAATAGACTCTGTGCACTAAGAACAGATGTGACACTCTCTGCGATGGGGAGAGTGACACCGCTGTCCCCTGTCCCAGTATCCGTTCCCATTGCGTGGTTGTCATAGGGCCTATGTCCTCCTCCCATTTTGCTTTATTTTTACCCAGCCTATCCTTAGGTATAAAGCCTCCCCTAATCTGTGAGTATAATTCTGAGATAAGGGCTTTTGATGTTCCTGTCTTAACCGTTGAAGGTGGGGAATTTTTTGCCAGCTCACCGGATATGTTTTGAATTGGGTTTGACGTGCATGTCTTATCTGCAGGTAAGTATAGAACAAGGAGTTTGGAATAGCATACTCTCTACTTAATTCTGAAAATGCTTTCAGTGTATTACCTTCATATAACTGCACCAGTCTAGTTATACCACGCTTTTCCCATTCCTTTAACTTTCCCATAGCTTGAATTTCTGGTAGGTGTTTATTTTCCCAGAGAGGGGAATATTCCGTTAGCCCTTTGTACCCCATGGCTTGTTTACCTGCCTGCCATGTTCTTATGACCATCTTTAATGTAGGGTTCTTAACGGGAAAGGAGTCAGCCTCCAAGTTTTCTATTATGGTGTTATGTGGGGCCCCCATTAGCATAATTTTCCAGCTGGCCCCTCCTCCTCCCTTTGTTATACACCCCCCAGGTGCTGTAGCTGTGCCGCTAAAAAGTAGCTGTAAGGGTGTGGAATAGCCAGCCCTCCCTCATTTGTTGGCAGCTGTAATATTTGGAGACTGATTCTTGCCCTGCCCTTCCTCCAAATTAATTCCCTGAAAAGGGTCTCTATTTTTTTAAACCAAACTTTCGCGATCCATACTGGGGCGTTGTGGAGCACATAAAGTAATTGTGGCATCCAAATCATTTTAATAAGATTACTTCGTCCGGCTACTGATAGGGGAAGACGTTCCCAGATATCGGCCTTTTGCTTGAACTTAACTAAAAGTGGTCTTAAATTATTATTAATGTATTGTTCTGGGTCACGTGTCACCACTATTCCCAGATAATCAATTTTTTCCACTACTTTTAATAAAGGGACTCCTTCACAAACGGCGCTGCCCACTGGATCCACCGGCAAAAGTGCAGACTTCTCCCAATTTATTACCAGGCCCGAAAATCGTCCAAATGCTTCCACTGTCTGCATCGCCGTTTTTAGTGACGTTGAGGAATCCCCCCAAAAAAGCAAGACGTCATCTGCATAAAGTGCGATTTTCTCCTCCCCCGCTTTCCTCTGAAATCCCTGTTTCGCCTTCTTAGTTCTAATCACTATTGCTAATGGCTCTATTGCTAACGTAAAGAGAAGGGGAGACAGGGGACACCCCTGCCTTGTGCCCCTCTCTAGCCTAAACCTCTTTGAGTATTCATTATTAATTTTTATTTTTGCACTTGGGGAGTTATAAAGTGTTTTTACCCATTTGATAAAGAAGGGACCAAATCCGAATTTCTCTAACACGTGCCAGAGGTAGTCCCATTCTAGGCTGTCAAATGCCTTGGTGGCATCCAGGGATAGGATAGCTCTACCCCCTTTGTTCTCAGTTGGCATCTGTAGAATCAGATACAGTCTTCTAATATTGGTGCTGGTAGCTCTATTAGGGATGAATCCAGATTGATCCGGGTGTATTAATTTCTGAATGTATTTATTCATCCTGGCCGCCAACACTTTAGCCAGTATCTTAACGTCTGAACACAATAGTGAAATTGGTCTGTAAGATGATGTATCTAATTGATCTTTCCCCTCTTTTTGGAGTACTATTATGGTAGCCTCCGACATTGAGGCCGGCAACTCCCCCCCTTCTACCGCCCAGTTCAGCACCCTTAGCAGTTCTGGGAGGAGCACCTCCCCATATTGTTTGTAAATCTCTACCGGTAAGCTGTCTGGCCCAGGAGACTTCTGATTGGACATTCCCGCTACTGCTAATTGGAGTTCCTCTAGGGTTATCAGGGATTCTATAACTCTTCTATCTTCCTCAGTTAGAGCATTGTGTTTCTATTCCCCCCAGAAATTCGTCCATCTGTGACGTCACATCTTCCCTCTTTGACTTATATAAGTCCTGATAGTAAGCCTCGAACGTCTCCAGTATTTCAGATGACTGAGAGGATATCTCACCCCCCAACTTCCTTATTGCGGGGATACTAGAGGGGGCTGAGTTAGTTTTAACCAATAGGGCCAGTGTATGGCCTACACTCTCCCCTTCTGCAAAGGTACTCTGTCTTTGAAATAGGCGCTTATTCTCCACTTTCCTTACAACTGCCATTTTGTACTCCTGTTGTTTCTCGAGCCATTTCCTTTGTTTCATCAGAGTTGGGTCCTCCACATAATGTTTTTCTGCCCCCCCCACCTCTTTCCTGATCTTCTCTTCCCATTCCCTAGAGTTTTTTTTTATCTTGGCTATTTGTTGGATCAATACTCCCCTAACGAAGGCCTTTAGGGTGTCCCATATCACTCCCACCGGCGCTGTCCCTTCATTAAAGCCCACCATCTCACTCAATTTTATATTTATCTCTTCTGGTTTTCCCATTAGTTCTAACCAGAAGGGGCTTATTTTCCAATTACTTGGGGGGCACTTTTTCCCTGTGTTCATTGTCAGCACCAGTGGTGAGTGATCCGACACCCCTCTTGGGTAATAAACAATTTTACTAACCAGCTGTAAGCTTATCCCGTTTCCCAAGGCCATATCTATTCTGGATAGTGTAGAATATGAGCTTGAGAAACAGGAATACTGCCTCTCGTCTGGATTTCCCATTCTCCAGATATCGCACCATCCGACCTCTTCTAGAAACTGGGTTAAACGTCCCTCCCCCCCCCCCCATCTGTCCGTGTCCCCGATGGGAATCTGTCTACTGTCCTATCCAATACTACATTAAAGTCCCCTACTACTATTACGGGACTTTCTTCCTTATTTAACAAAAACTCCACAAATTTATACAAGATCTCCATATTAAAGGGTGGAGGAACATTTGCCAATACATATGGTTCATTTTCTATCAAACAATGCAAAAAAATAAAATGACCCAATTCGTCTATCCTGACCTATCTACAAAAAAAAGACATCCCCCTTTTCACCAATATACTCACCCCCCTAGAGTAAGAAGAATAGACTGAATGGTACTGACACTGATATTTCCTATTGGATAGTTTTACCTTTGTTTCTTTTGTTAAATGGGTCTCATGGATACAAATTAACTCCACCCCATACCATTCAAGCATGGAAAATATTGCAGCTCTTTTTACCGGATCGCCCATCCCCCGAACATTCCAGGAACCTATGCTGAATGTTTTAGGTCGCATACCAATATAACAGCATAATAACAAGGAGAACATATAGGAGAAAGAGACCCATTTGAACCCCAAGAAGTTCAGCCTTAGGTAGCAGGGAATTGTGTGTCCCATCATAACACAAGAAAGAGATACTAAAAAAACGTAACCATCGAAGAAAATCCTTAATACAAAAAAAAACAGAAAAAAAAATAAGCAGTTACAAAAAAAAACAATTAGTCTACTGCTCCCTTTTTGCCCTTGTCTACTACTGAATTACTTTTTTTAAGTGTATTTTTCCAAAAATCCCATCTTTTAATTTGAAATGTGACATTCGTGATTTTTGTGCAGCTTTACCCCCCCTCCCCCCCTTCAACCTCCCCCCCGACCTCCCTCCCTCCCCCTTTCCCCTGCCTATCTAGGCCCACCCCAGGGGCTGTACTTGTGACCACTACCTGACAATCCACCCTTACATACCCCTCAATCTCCATACCCACTTGTAAACCCACATACCTCTTCCTGCTATCTCCCCCCTCCCCTTCCCCTCCCTCTCTTAAGCAAAATATGTGCATCAAAAATGCTTTTCATTAGTGTATATATTTAGTGCTACGAAGTGACTCCCCGTTCCATTCCTTTATGTCTGGAATTCCAAAAAAAATTAATAAAAAATTGCCCCTTCCCCCCCCCCCATCTTTCCCTCCCCCCCCCCCCCTCCTCCTAAGGGCCAAAAACCAATAAAAAAAAAAAAAAAGATACAAGAAAGAAGGAAAAGAAAAAAAAAAACCCGCACAAGAAAAAAAAGAGGAAGAAAGAAAATATTTAGGATCCTACTGACCTCCCTCCGAAAAAAAATATATATAAATAAAAAATTCGTTTTTCTTCTTCCTTCCCTTTGTTCATGTCCCCAGAAGGAGAAAACAGCGGAGGGGAATCCAAGTTTCAGTTTAGAGTTTAACCCCTATATCTTCCTCTCCATGTATATTCAATCTGTTGTAGTCTGCGATTGTATTTTATTCTCTTCCAGCCATTGTGCTGCTTTTCCTGGTGAGTCAAAAAATTGGGGTCCCTCTGAGGTCATTATCCGAAGACGTGCTGGATAGAGTAATGCATATGTGATTTTACTTTTAAATAGGCTACGTTTGATTGGTGTAAACTCAGATCTGCATTTGCTTAATTCTGGAGAGAAGTCTGGGTACAAGGATATTCTTGACCCATTATAATAAATGTCCCCCTTCTCTCTTGCCTTTTGCAGTGCTATTACCTTATCATTATAGTTAAGGAATTTCAGGAGTAGGGGCCGAGGATATCCATCCTTCAGGTGGGCTCTAAATGGGACTCTATGAGCCCTTTCTATCACAAAAAGCGGTGAAAAGGCGTTTTCCCAAAAAATGTCTCTGAACCTATTTTCAAGAAAACTTATGGGGTGGGTACCCTCACTTCGTTCCGGGAGACCCACTACCCGTATGGTGTTCCTACGTAGCCTGTTCTCGATTTCGTCAAGTTTGGATGCCTGCCACCCCATTTATTCCTTCATCGCTTTCATCTCCTGTTTTAGGGGGTACACCTCATCTTCCACTTGGCTCAATCTCTCCTCTGCCGCTGTTATTCTTACCACCGTTCTCTGCAGCTCCTGGCCCATTAACACTAGCTCTTCTTTAATTCCTTTAATCTGATCGGATAGGTTGTTCAGTGATCCTCTGCATGCGTTTATAGCGCATAATATTTCTTTCAGTGTTGGCTCTTCCTCAGCCGATAAGTCAGCTGCCCTAGCCGTTACTGGAGTGTTTATAGAAGCTATTGCAGATACAGTCACGGACCCTGGGATTTCTCCCATTGAGCCCTTTTTGCTTGTCATTTTTGGGGCTGATATTCCATGGCCATAACTTTTCCTATCTGCCGATGCTCCTGCTTGTGTTTTCGCCTGTGCTTGTTGAGTTCCTTTACCAGGCGAATTTGCCGATATATGTGAAAATCGCTCCAGTTTAGCTGCCGCAGCTGCTGCTGCCTGCGTTGCTTTCTCTTTTGCTGATCACGTTGTCTGGGGCCCCCCGCCCTCCAAGTTAGGCTGTTCCTCTCTTTTCCCCTTTGATGACATCCTTTGCCTTATATCCCTTTCTCCACTTATACCCTGTTATTTAGCCAAATAGGCAACTGTACAGGGGGGGGATTGGCAACGAACTGGACCGGGCTGAGCTAGTACTTTGCAAACTACAAACTGCACAAACTACACCACAGGTCAACACAATACAGTTCTTAATTATTGAATACGCAAGCTGGTTTTAACAGATTTTAACAGCCAATATGTTCTTTGCAGTAATAATTTAGAGAAATGGAAGTCTCTCACCCATCCGTGATGTGCAGTTTGAGTAAATGTCGAATGCAGGAGCAGTTACTTTTCCTCCTATGCCACTTCCTTTTGCTAAAGCAAAGGGCGAGGGGGGAGCTCAGAGGGGGGCCTCACACATCTTCCTTTCCTCCATCCACAGCTCGCTATCCCACTGGTTCTTTGTCCCTTCAAAGAAGCATGGCGTGGTCTCTCACCCCACCACCAATACTTCCTATTAGCTTCAGCAGTATGAAGGAAAGAAGCACTTTATTCCTGTGCTGCTGCCGCACAGCACGCTGGAAGGGGAGGGGGGAAGCACGGCTCCTCTTACACTCGCAAACTGCCGTCTCCAGGTCTCAGAGCCGTGCACTGCAAAGAAGGTCGGGCCAGAAGTGAAGGGTCAAACGAGGATCATACGGCCAACAAGTCCGGCATCCAGGGAACGAACAGGGGTGGATTTTCAGAGGAATTTTAGGAGAGGGAGGAAGACAGCGTGAAGGCTCTCACACACACATCCACCTGCACATCCTCATCCGGTCACGCCCCAAAGCCAGCAATTTCTGCAATAAGCCTATATTGGTTTGCGCAAAAGTTATAGCGTCTACAAAATAGGCAATAGAATTCTAGCATTTTTTTTATAATTTTTTTATTAGTAATGACGGTGATTTTTTATTGTGACTGCGACATTATGACGGACACATCGGACACTTTTGACGCTATTTTGGGACCATTGTCATTTATACAACTATCAGTGCTAAAAAAATGCACTGATTACTGTGTAAATGACACTGGCAGGGAAGGGGTTAACCACTAGGGGGCTAGGAAGGGCTTAAGTGTGTCCTAGGGAGTGATTCTAACTGTGGGGGGGCTGGGCTACCAGTGACACGACAGTGATCACTGCTCCCGATCACAGGGAGCAGTAGATCACTGTCCTGTCACAAGGCAGAACAGGGAAATGCCTTGTTTACACAGGCACCCCCCTGTTCTGCCTCCCCGTGACACGATCGTGGGCACCCGGCGGACATCGAGTTCGTGGGACCCACGGTCACACTCAGGGAGCATCGCGGGCACCCTCAATGACGAGATTTAAAGGGAACGTAAAGGTACGTCCATATGCGCAGCCGTGCCATTCTAAAGTAAATAGTAGTGCAGCGGTCGGCAAGCGGTTAAATAGTAAATGTAGACATAGAAAAGTCATGTCTGCTACTATGGTGAAAATGAAAGCCTAGTCCGTTATGGGGAATTTTATTTTTTTATTTTTTTGGCATGCTAAAATATTAAATATGCACTTCCAGTGAATGGTGCATAACACCGTAAGTCATCGTAGCTTTGCAATAAAGCAATAGAAATGGTTCTTTCTGGAGACTACATGAATTCACTATTAGCAGCTTAATCATAATTTTTATACATCACATAATTTTATGAATCATCACAAGTCACATGTGTAAAATAAATGTGCTCAGGAGTGTGGGAGAAAAGAGGCTGCAGTGTTTTTTTTTTTTTTCTTCTTCTTTTTTTGAAAGAATGCATTATGCCGCGTACACACGATCATTTTTCCCGTCGAGAAAAATGAAATTTTTTCCTTTGGACGAGAAAAACGATCGTCTGTGGGCTTTTTGTCATTTTTCTTGACGGGAAAAACGGCATTAATCACGACGAGAAAAATTAGAACATGCTCTAATTTTTCTCGTCGTGATTCCTGTCGTTTTTTTCCGCTGCAGTTTCCCATAGGGAAACACTGCCGGGGAGCCCACACACGGTCGTTTTTTTCGACCAAAAAAAAAAAAAAAGTCATTTAAAACGGCCGTGTGAGGGGGGAAACAAGCTGTTCCTCGTTTTTCACGTTGATTTTCTCAACGGTGTCTTCAGCGTCGAAAAAATCGATTGTGTGTACGCGGCATTACTCTTCTTTTTAGATGTTTTTTGCTATTCATCATTTAAAGGTATTGTGCACTTTCAAATGTTTTTGTTTACATTAGGTGTGGATGTAGTTCTATTCCCTGTGCTGTTTGCCTCATCTTGTAATGATGGGTTCACATGTTGTGACTTCAGTTTGTGGGATCATGGCCAATTTAATTCCCCTATGTTAATGTATTTATACAGCTAGGCTGTCCCTATATGCCAAAGGGACAAGACAACTTCCTCTTCAGGGTCACACAGTATCCACTACATGCGTTGCATTAATGTATTTCAAAAAAATCTTTCCAGCTATATTGTAAGCTCTCTGTGTCTGTGAATGCTCTGCCTGCTTGTGACTGTGTCAGATTTAATTACTGTGCAGCTTCCATCTGCACCAACACTAGACTGAAGCCTGGTACACACGAGTTCAAAAGAAAACTGTCAAAATTCGGCACGTGTGTACGGCAGTCTGTCAGACAGAAGCCGGCCGAACATCCTGCTTCCGTTGAAGGGGCATACCGGAAAAGCATCTGCCGATTGGCAGCCGATCCCCCTGTCAGAACACAATAGCTGAGTGGGGAGATTTCTGTACTAACATTGGATATCCCGCTGGGTTGCACAAAAAAAAGCCGATAGTGTATACTAGGCTTGAGAGACCCAGGGATTGTAGGATATGAGGTTTCTTCACAGGATGTGTTAGTTCTTAGGTTACTGACAGAGGTCATGTAGTGCCATACCAAATACACAATCTGCTGACACATGAATGTAGGTTTGCTCTACTATCAGCCGTAGTACAGGCCAACAAATGACAAGATGAAACCACTTGATCAATGCACATCTTATGTAGGTAAAAAAACATTAAAGCGGAGGTTCACCGGAATTTTTTTTTTTAAAAGCCAGCAGCTACAAATACTGCAGCTGCTGACTTTTAAAAAATGGACACTTACCTGTCCAGGTCGCCTAAGACGTCGGCAGCCGAAGCCGAGCTATCGCTCGGCTCTCGGCTTCCCTCACCGCCATCCTCGGTGAGGGAATCGGGAAGTGAAGCGCTGCCCGGTTTCCTACTGCCCATGCGTGAGTCGCGCTGCGTCATCCTCACTGGTCCCCGATGTGTCCTGGGAGCCGTGTGTTTCCCAGAACACAGCCGTGGGGGGGTGATGCGAAGGGGCGGGACTCCCGCTGGAGTCTATACCTGGGAGTGGTGCAAATACCTATTTTATACAGGTATCTGCACCCCCTCCCCCCTGAAAGGTGCCAAATGTGACACCGGAGGGGGGGAGGGTTCCGAAAAGTGGAGGTTCCATTTTGGGTGAACCTCCGCTTTAAGTGCTGGTAGGAATGTTTTTATAATGGCTTTAAAGCGGTTGTATAGTCAAAAAATTGTTTTTTTCTTTTTTTTAGTCACCTGCAAGGGAAAAGGCATAATGAGCTAGTATGCACTGCATACTAGCTCATTATGAAATACTTACCTTAGAACGAGGCATCGTTAACTCACCTGGTCCACGCCGAGGGAGATGACATGTTGCCTCGGCGTGTCTTCTGGGTATCGCGGCTCCAGCGCTGTGAGTGGCTGGAGCCGCGATGTCGTCACTCCCGCGCATGCCGGGCCTTCAGCCGAGAATCCCCTGTGCGCATGCGCCGCTGCAGTCAGCGGCGCATTGCGAGGGAAATATCTCCTAAACCGTAAAGGTTTAGGAGATATTTTTTTACCTACAGGTAAGCCTTATTATAGGCTTACCTGTAGGTAAAAGTACACAAATTTACTATACAACCGCTTTAAATAAAAATTGCACCTGGTCTGATTTAGTTAAAACTAGCTTTTAACCCTTTCACTATGTCTTTGCCTCCCATTTTCACCTCAGGTGGCCACAACATTTTTTTTTTTTTTACTTCCTTTTTTTCCCCCTATTTTTACTGTTTTTAATTTTCGGTGTTAAAACTTCATAAACGAGCCCCCAAATAAATTATTTTCTGATACACGTGACCTGTAGAATTAAACAATGGTGCTATTGATTTTGTATACCCCATGACAGATGCAGAAATATTTATCAAATCTATATTTAAAAAAAATACACAAAAATTATCATCAACACACACAAATGCAACTTAAAGTGTTACTAAACCCACAACAATAAAATCAGTCTGTAAATGGAGTAAAGCAGGGGTAGGCAACCTGAACAACATTGAAGAGATCAAAGATCACCGGGGTGCAGCACCCTTCTTTTTTTTTTCTTTTTTTTTTTTTTTTGTATTATAAGAAACTAACTAGCAAACCCCTAATAAAAAGTAAAGACGGCATTAAGAAAACCTTGCAGAAAACTACTAAAACTATTGTCGCTGTAAAAATTTTAAACGTAGCCTACCTTAAAAGCTAGCTGTAGTGAGAATCTTGGCATTCACTTTTACACATTTTTATTTTAGTGTCTAAAATAGTGGGTAGGGCAGCGTAGAGAGGTCAGTTGTATGTAGGGCAGCATACAGAGATCAGTTGTAGTTGGGGCAGTGTACAGAGGTCAGTAGTAGGTAGGGTAGTGTACGGAGGTAGCATATAGGTCAGTGTACAGAGGTCATCAGTATGTAGGGCTGGGATCAGGAGGGAAAGGTATAGAGGGGTCAGGGGGGCACAGTACTAGGGGATCAAAAGGGCACGGTGCAGAGGGATCAGGAGGGCTATAGCGTCGGAGGCATGGTACTGGGGTGTCAGGAGGATTGGAGTTCAGAAGGGCATGAAGCCAGGTGTCAGGAGTGCATGATGTCAGGGGGCATGGTGCTGGGGGGAATATGGTATGGGGGGGATCAGGAGGGCTGGGGTGTCAAGGGGGCATGGTACTGGGGTGTTTAATGTAGAGTGGGGCAGGGAAGATGCAATGGCAAACTCGCATGTCCTGGCTCTGATTCCTGGCGACAATCCTATGATGCCTTCCCATCTGGCATCGCCCACTTGGATCAGGGAGGAGGGTTGGTGGGAATGAGCGCAGAGGAGGAACAGCTTGGGCATGTTAATAAAAGCCCAAACACGCTCGAGCTATTCCCGCCCGCAGGGGCTGCCTCTGCTGGCAGGGTGAGCAAAGCGCCTCCAGCTCTGTAGCTCTCAGTAGAAGAACAGGTCGGCATGCAACACTGGAATATGTTCGCAAGCTACCCGTCACCACCGGTCGAGGGTAGCTCGCGATCGACGGGTTGCCGACCTAGGGAGTAACGCATGCTTGTTATACTCCCTGTGAAACCTAATGCCTTGTACACACGATTACGATTTCCGACAAGAAAACCGTGGGTTTTTTTCAGCAGGAAAACTGCTAAAATTTGTCTTGCATACACACCGTCACACTAATCTTGGCTGAAATTCCGACCATCAAGAACGCAGTGACGTACAACACGTACTACGGTACTAGAAAAGGGAAGTGCGATATGACGCGCGCCACCCTTTGGGCTCCTTCTGCTGATCTTGTGTTAATAGAGGTTTTAAGAGAGACGATTTGCGTTTTTCAGCTTCGTGCTTTTCAGATCGTTTTCTGCTGTTCAGTTTATTCTTGTGGGTTCGTATGTGTTTTTCAGTGCGTGTAGTGAGTTCACATCTGGTTTCCAGTGCGTTCTTGTCGGCTCGTTTTTGATTTTCAGGTCGTTCTTCATAGACCTTGCTGTTCTTCAGTGCATTCTGTTAGTTCATACTGACTAGCCGACTGTTTTCTAGCCATGTTGCGGGTACGTTCTCGTCGTAGAGCTCGTGCTGTACAGAGGCTTGGTGTTGGGGTTCTTGCTTTGCCCACTCCATGAACAGGGTGGGGAGGAGTTCATGGACGAAGAATTGGTTGTTCCAGCGTGACCAATTTTGTCACATGCCTTTGCTGCGGGAGATCCAGGAGAATAACCCTGATGATTTCAAGAATTTTCTCTGGGTGACGGACCCCAATTTTCACCGTTTTGTTGTCTTTGCTGTCCCCTTATATCACAAAGCAGGACACCTGCATGCGGCAAGCTATCACTGCCGAGCAAGGGCTAGTCGCCACGTTGCGATACCTGACGACTGGGAGAAGTCTGCAGGACCTCAAGTTCTCGACAGGCATCTCCCCCCAGGCTCTGGGGATCATTATCCCAGAGACCTGTTCTGCCATCATCCAAGTCCTGCAGAAGGACTATATTAAGGTAGGTTTTCTCCTTTAACATCACATTCTATGTATTTAATGTATGCTAATGTATTGTATTTCTTTCATCATTCCCTAATTACCATTTGTCCCCATGCATGCTGTAAGCTTTTAATGCTTCTTTTTTGGCCTACATGCATAATTTGCCTTCACTAACCTCTCCAGCATGGTATCCTGGGCCCCTACACACCTAGCCTAGTCACTTACCAATGTATTTTGTCAGCTCCATCGTAGTGCTTTACCCTAAACACCCCCTAAAATGTATACAAATGTTATTATTGTCCTTAAATTCAGGCAGAGTGGCAGAGTATTTTTTTGGGGGTCCCAAACTCAGCTAGAACCCCCCCCCAAATGTAAACAAATGTTATTGTTGTCCTTAAATTCAGGCAGAGTGGAAGAGTTTTTTTGGGGGTCCCAAACTCAGCTAGAACCCCCCTAAAATGTGTACAAATGTATTTGTTCTCTTTAAATTCAGGCAGAGTGGCAGAGTATTTTTTGGGGGGTCCCAAACTCAGCTAGAACCCCCCCTAAAATTTTTACAATGGGCCATCAGAGGGGGTGAGGAATCGGATAAGTGAACCTTATATTTGTGTCTTTAAATACTCCTTAAAATATATGTTTATACTGATGTTGGCCGAGAATGTTTGTCTAATCTGCTTGCAATGTTCTGTGCAAAAGTACTAATATATTTTTTTATTGTTTGACTCCATAGTTTCCTTCAACGTCACAGGAATGGCAGACTGTCGCCTCCCAGTTTGCCATGCGGTGGGACTTTCCCAACTGCTGGGGGGCAATAGATGGGAAGCATGTCAGCATCATCCCACCACCCATTGGACACATTGGATTGGCTGTGAACTGCCTGGCGGCCATATATAAAGCAGAGTTGAAATCATTCACACTGCTGCACAGCCGGGATTCAGGCATATGCTAAAGTCACAGACTCAAGGTATTGTCAATAGTGTTTCTTTATCGTACACCACGGGACACAGAGCTAGTCATTACATAATGGGTTAAGGGTCACCAGCGGTGATTGGACACTGGCACAACCAATGGAAGACAGTTCCCCTCCATATAACCCCTCCCATCAGGGAAGTACCTCAGTTTTTTCGCCAGTGTCGAAAGGTGTTGGACGCGTTAGGAGGTGCTAAAGGAAAGCTCTACCAAAGAGACCCTCTGGGGGTAAAAGAGCTATGCTTTCGGATCCATCCAAGACGCCTACAAATGAGCTGAATCTGGATGGGATCCGGGCCTCATCCATGAGGCGTCGCCTGTAATGTCTCTCTTCGGAGGACTGGGCTCTAAGATCCAGCACTTTCGCTATTTCGCTATAAAGTCCTGGTAAGAGTCTTGTACAAGGCCCAGGGGAGAGGTATCCTTTAAATAGGAACCCATATCCCTGAAGGTTGGCACACATAGCCCACCGTGAAGGGTGAAGTTTGGTATCTGTCTGAAATCTTTCAGCAGAAAAACCTGCGGCGTGGATAAGGTGAGATTAGAAGGTCCATAACTAGGTTGGGACCTTTTTCAAAAAGTGGATGTCTTCTTTTTTTCCACCACTGGGGGGAGTAAAGAGCTGAATATACTCACCTCACTCTGTTCAGTGTCGGCTTCGGCGAAGTACACTGCTCGTCACCTCCGCTGCTGAGCTTGCTTGAGCACCCCGGTCCTTCTTCCGGTGGCCGATACAGACACCTGCAGATGCAGGTAAGTGGGGACAGGGGCTGATGAGAGTCCTCTCTCACTATGGCCACCACCATAGCGCTAAAGGCCGCGCGCGCGCGCGGGAGCGCGCTTTATCGGAGGGGGGGGGCCGAGGCGTGCGCGGGCACGTGGCGCGCGCAGGCACAGAAACGGCGCCAAATTTAAAAGACTGTCAGTGTGAGAAGCACTGCAGCAGCAAGCAAGCTCGTTAGTTCTCTTATTCCTGGCAGAGAAACACAGCAGCTATACAGGGACGTAAGACTCCATGTGGTTGGATTGGGTACTTCCTAGAAGACATCCATGTTATGCATAGTTATGTGTTAAAAGTTGCATACTTAGTGTATTTGCTAAACTGAACACGGTAGTATATGCATTTAGGTACCTTGTATTTTGTCTAAACGGTAAGCCTTCCAGGGGAAGTAATACGGACAAAAAGAGATAAGAAAGCACCACCGCCTGAGAGGAGGCTCTAACTGTGCTGACTCGGTACCTTTCTCTCCTGTGTTGCTAAATGCACCTGTTCAGGATGAGCCATTACCTCTGTCAGGTATGGCGGCTTCCCCAGTGGAGCCTGGGCCTGTATATGTCACTGAGGACACTTTATCAGCTGCCCTAAATAATCTGGAGGAAAAAATTGCTACCTTAATCGCTAAGTCCTCTAAAAAGGAGCAATAAGCGAAGCAGGTCTCTTCCAGTATTGGACCTCCCTTCAGAAGTACCTGAGGGAGGAGGATGAGGAGGAGGAGGCTACATCAGCAGAGGATGAGGAGCCAGATTTTAAGGTCACAGGTACAATGCTATAGCAGTGCATTTAAGTTAACCTCTGCAGAGGTAACGGAATTACCTGTCTCCTCCCTAGGGTCATTAAGATCCCTGCAAGGTGCATGCTCCTTCCCGGTTCATCCGTTACTAGAGGATCTAATATACGCAAACTGGCAACATCCAGATAAGCGTTTCTCACCTCCAAAAAGGTTTAACATTCTTTATCCTATGGGGGAAAAAAATTTTTTTTAAGAAATGGAGCCTGCCTGCGGTAGTTGCGGCTATTTCTTGGGTAAATAAAAACCTGACATGTCCGGTGGATAATGTACAAGGGTTTAAAAGATCCTTCTGAGAGGAAGTTGAAATCCTCCTTCCTTTTGGCCGGCTCAATTACCCAACCTGCAGTAGCAGCAGTCGGTATGGGTCAGGTCATCAGCCAACAGGTAAAGCAGGGGCTGAAGGAACTGCCTTCAGAGCAGGCTAGAAATTGGGAAAAATTTGCCTAAAGCCTTATGCTTCACAGTGGATGCCATGAGAGATTCTATCATACAGGCATCACGCCTTACACTCCAGCTGGTACAGATGCGCAGAGTACTTTGGCTTAAGCATTGGTCAGCGGAGACCCCATGCAAAAAGCTGTTGGCAAGTTCCCGTTCCAGGGCGAACGCCTATTTGGGGAAGATTTAGAAAAATATATACAGAAGATCAAGTGGTAAAATGACTTTTACCTGAGAGAAAGAAAAACAAGAGATCTTGTTTTAAACGCTCTCTCCCCAGCTCCCGGGAAATCTGACTCCAACCAGTGGCGGCGGCCTGTTTTAGCCGCCCACAAAAGCCAAGGGGCAAGCTCAGAAGAACAAGAAGCCGTGGGGTGCAAGAGCTAATAAGCAAGCCCCCAAAGCCTCTCAGTGAAGGGGCGCCCCCGCTCGGCCGAGTGGGAGGAAGGCTTTGTCAAGTTCTGAGCGACTTGGTGGTCAGAAATCCAGGACAATTGGGTAGTATCCACAATATCCTCAGGGTACAAACTGGAATTTCGAGAGATCCCATCTTCTCAATTCCGAGGTTCAAGACTCTCCAAGGATCCACAAAAAAGAGAATCCTTCTTCAAAGGTTTGAATCACTTAATGGCTCAAGGGGTAGTTACAGACGTACCCCAAAAAGAGCGAGGTTCAGGTTTTTACTCAAACCTCTTTGTGATTCCAAAGCCAAATGGAGATGTCAGACCCATCCTGGATCTAAAATCCCTAAATCGGTTCCTGAACGATCGCCATTTTCGAATGGAAACGATTCGATCCGTGGCCGCCACTTTAAAGGGTGGAAAATTCATGGCGTCCATAGATATCAAGGACGCACATTTACACATACCCATCCTCCCCGCTCACCAAAGATTCCTAAGGTTTGCGGTAGAAGATCGCCACTTTCAATTTGTGGCTCTGCCGTTTGGTGTAGCCACCGCGCCCATAGTATTCACAAAGGTGCTAGCTCCTCTGTTAGTAACCTAAGAACACGGGGCATTGCGGTAACAGCCTATCTGGACGATCTACTAGTAATAGATCAGTCAAAGGACGGATTGGGTCACGCTGTACACACTACAGTAGGATACCTGGAGCATTTAGGATGGATTATAAATTTACAAAAATCCTCTCTCCAGGCCCAAAGAAGGATAGGGTACCTGGGCATGATCATAGATACAGCCCAAAACGGGGTATACCTGCCAGAACCGAAGATACAGTCTCTGAAAGACCTGATCCACAAGGTCAAAGCAAACAAGAGGCCGTCTATTCGCCTTTGCATGAGACTATTGGGAAAGATGGTAGCCTCCTTCGAGGCGGTCCCTTACGCCCAGTTTCATTCGAGACTACTTCAAGGCAATATTTTAGCTTCCTGGAACAGGAAGAGCCAAGCTCTGGATATACCCATGCGCCTGTCCTCACAAGTACGCCACAACTTCGATTGGTGGCTAGAAGCCAGGAATTTACGGAAGGGAAAGTCCTTCCTCCCAGTGGCCTGGAAGGTGGTATCTAGGGATACCAGCCTATCGGACTGGGGTGCAGTATTCGAGGAGGCTTCTACCCAGGGAACCTGGGCCAAGACTCAGGGGATCCTGCCCATCAATGTGCTAGAGATCCGGGCGGTATATCTAGCCCTCAAAACCTGGACATACAGGTTACAGGGCTACCCAGTTCGGGTTCAATCCGACAATGCTACTGCAGTAGCTTACATCAATCACCAAGGAGGCACCCGCAGTCGGGCAGCCCAAAGAGAGGTGAACCGGATCCTGGCATGGGCAGAAGAGCATGTACCTTGCCTTTCTGCAATCTTCATTCCAGGGATGGAAAATTGGCAAGCAGACTACCTGAGTCGTCAGCAGCTGCTACCAGGGAGTGGTCTCTTCACCCCGAGATCTTTCAGGCCATATGTCTGAGATGGGGAAACCCAGATGTAGACCTGCTAGCTGCCAGGTTCAACAAGAAATTGGACAACTTTGTGTCCAGAACGAGGGATCCTCTAGCCTACGGGACAGACGCTCTAATAATACAGACGCTCTAATAACTCCATGGAATCAGTTCTCACTGATCTAGGCATTCCCTCCGATCCCTCTTCTACAAAGACTGCTTCGCAGGATCAAGGAGGAGGGAATACCAGTAATCCTAGTGGCCCCAAACTGGCCCAGGAGGCCTTGGTACGCCGAGATTGTAAAAACGGCGATAGGAAGGCCCTGGAAGTTTCCACTCCGACACGACCTGCTGTCACAGGGTCCAGTATTCCACCCTTCCTTACAAAGGCTAAAGTTGACGGCCTGGCTGCTGAGACCCACATTTTTAAAAAGAGAGGGGTCTCTGGTCCGGCTCTTTCTACGCTCATTAATGCTAGAAAGCCAGCCTCCAGACTCATCTATCAGAGAGTCTGGAGAGCATACGTTTCCTGGTGTGAATCCAGATGTTGGAATCCTCAGAAATATGAAATAAGTAGGATTCTTGCTTTTTGCCAGTTAGGAGTGGATATGAATTTAGCCCTTAGCACCATCAAAGGGCAAATATCGGCTCTATCAGTCTTCTTTCAGAGACCATTGGCATCTCACTCCCTAGTTCGGACATTCATTAAGGGGGTACTGAGGATAAATCCTCCAGTTAGGACTCCCTTGTGTCCATGGGATTTGAATTTGGTATTGTCAGTGTTGCAAAAGCAACCTTTTGAACTATTCGCCATATTCCTTTAATTATATTAAGTAGGAAGTTGGCCTTTCTGATTGCTATAGCTTCTGCTAGGAGAGTATCAGAGCTAGCAGCTCTTTCTTGTAAAGAGCCTTGTCTAATTTGTCACAAGGACAAAATCGTACTACGACCCCATCCGGCTTTTCTACCTAAGGTGGTGTCGGCTTTTCACTTGAATCAAGACATTGTTCTGCCTTCCTTTTTTCCAAACCCGCGGACGACGGGGGAAAAATTATTACACTCTCTAGATCTAGGGAGAGCGGTAAAGGTGTATCTGCAAGCAACCGCTCAGATACGTAAAACAGATGTTTTGTTTATTTTACCAGATGGGCCCAAGAAGGGCCAAGCGGTATCAAAATCCACCATTTCCAGGTGGATTAGACAAGTAATTATTCAAGCTTATGGTTTAAAGAACAGGACTCCTCCTTTTCCTGTTAAGGCGCACTCTACCAGGGCGATAGGTGCTTCATGGGCAGTGCACCACCAGGCTTCGATGGCTCAGATCTGTAAAGCTGCAACTTGGTCTTCAGTCCATACATTTTCCAAATTCTATCAAATAGATGTGAAAGGACATGAGGATTCCGCCTTTGGGCGAAGTGTGCTGCAGGCAGCAGTATAGGGCTTCTGGTCCGCAAGCGGCCTGTTTTGATCTGTGTCTCCCCCCCTTCATATGAGCATTGCTCTGGGACGTCCCATTATGTAATGACTAGCTCTGTGTCCCGTGGTGTACGATAAAGAAAATAGGATTTTTATAACAGCTTACCTGTAAAATCCTTTTCTTGGAGTACACCACGGGACACAGAGGTCCCCCCCTTCTTATGGGAACCTTACTGCTTTGCTACAAAACTGAGGTACTTCCCTGATGGGAGGGGTTATATGGAGGGGAACTGTCTTCCATTGGTTGTGCCAGTGTCCAATCACCGCTGGTGACCCTTAACCCATTATGTAATGACTAGCTCTGTGTCCCGTGGTGTACTCCAAGAAAAGGATTTTACAGGTAAGCTGTTATAAAAATCCTATTTTTCTCCATATAACCGTCCCCAGTTGGTGTTATCTTACCCATCTGGTTTATGTACCTTGTTATATTTAATCTAGCCAATACATACATTTTTGTATTTATTTATTTTTTCAATAGATCCTCAGTGCTCTACCGTGGGCTATCCCTGTGAGCATTGGTGGGCTGCGTGGGTCCTTCTCCAACAGACCTCTTTTAGCGCTGGCATACCTTACTACTTAAAGGGCCAGGCGTGACACCACATATTTGAAATACCTGTGTGCAATATATCCGGGCCGGGCCGAATATCCCTTGGCAGTCCCTCCACTGGCTTGTCCTTCTGTCTAAGCAAAGAAATTGGACTACACACACATTCATCATCCTGTGTGGGATGTAAGTACCTGCCCATACAGTTCTTGTACTATGTCTTTTGTACACTTTCTTTTGATTTATTTTTGGATGTTTTGCTGCTTAATGGTTATGTGAATCATATTTGTATAGGAGATTTAAAGGAACATACAATTCTACTCATTGTTATGTTGATATTATTATATACTATGTTTCTCTTACGTTCACTGACTGACACAGCTCCTTTACTTAGACCATAGGGTTGTTACGCCACCTTCAGGAGAGGACTAGGCATAACATGTTAACATGTACAAAAAAAACCAGAACTTTCTAGTTCCGCCCAAGGGGCGGTCCCTTCAGTAACAACCCCTGGCCTGCATCGTGCAGCCTCAGTTTTTTCTTTCTCGTACATCACGGGACACAGAGCGACATAGTCATTACTATGTGGGTTATATAGATACCTTCAGGTGCTGGCACTGGCAACTTCCAAAACCGGAAGTACTCTCCCCTATATAAGCCCCTCCCATCCGGGAGTACCTCAGTTTTTTTGCCAGTGTCTAAGGTGTTGGCCAAAGAGTAACATGTGTTTTCACTGGGCTTGCGTACAGGTTCTTTTATGGGCCTCAGTAAGCTGTTCCGGATCCGACCAAAAAAGCTTCATAGCTAAACGGTCGGTACCCGGGCCTTGCAAGAGAAGAGCAAGGTTTTGCCTGTAATGCCTCTCTTAGGAGGGCTGGACCCTGGGATCCAGAGCTCTGGTCATACCCACGACCAAGATGTTTTCTGTGCAGGGTGCTATACAGGTCCAGGGGAGTGGAATCCTTGGGAACCCGGTCCCTGAAGGTTTAATTACAATGCCTGCCGTGAGAGGTGAAGTTTGGGCTTCTGTGGACCAAACAGAGTCCTGCGGCGAGGAAAAGGTAAGTGGGGGCCCCTCAGGAACTTGGTTCTATTGGGGGACCCCCAAGCCTAATTTGTCTTTCTGCCTGTTACCTAAGGTATTCCCGCTAATATTCTGTGCATGCCTGTTACTACTAAGAAAATGTAAACATTTTTAATAGTGGTCAAGAAAAAAAAAATGGTAAGACCGCGGTACCTGTGTTAATCACTAGAGGCCGCTGTGGTTTTTTCTTGTAATGTGGATTTTTTCTTCCAAAGTCAAATCCAGGCAGTTGGTAAGTTCTCTGCTGGGAAACTGTTTCCTCTGCCCTGTTGCTGCGGTCATCCATCCCCAGGCCCTGCGGCAAACAGGACCCTGGCTCCCATCTAGTTCCTTATTTTTTAAAAAGAGCGCCGAAGGCGCACGTGCCCGTGCGCGTGTGCGTGCACGCGCCTCTATATATAGAGGCGACCTGGAAAAAGGGGCGGAGCTGGTGGATGGCGCTCGGTGCGCGCCGCGGCGCTTCTGCGCATGTGCGGGCGTCCAGCGTGTTTAAAGGCACAGTTACAAGTGTCAGCTGGCTATTGAAGTGCAAAGACAGAGCTAGCAACAGTAGAATAAGGCACACAGAGGTGGTTGATGCAGGCATCCCCTGGAAAGGCACTTTAGTAGACACCAACTGTTATATAGCAGCAATTGTGCTAGACTATTATCAGTAAAAGTGGTGTATTACGGCTGGAATACCTCAGCTTTGGGCTTAGGAATATGCCGTCCAAAGGCTCCGGAACTAAATCTTCCAGGAAGCGAAGGGGGTCTCCATCGGGCTCTGAGGATCTTGGGCATGCTTCTGCTGCACCAGTCTCCCCTGAAAATTCAGAGGTTAGTGACCGTAGAGACCCCGCAGGAGTACCTGGTACTGTGGCTGTCCTCAGTTCACCTGCTCCTGTGTATGTAACAGAGGAGGTTTTTTCCTCAGGTCTGGGAGGATTGGAAGAGACATTGACAACATTGATCGCTGCCTCCCTGTCAGAGGGAAAGCGCGCCCGATCTCCGTCTCCTCCCTCAGAGTACCTGTTAGTGGAGCAACAGTCCCATACAGGGATCGACCTGCCTGAAGGGGATCAGGATGAGGTTGATTCTGTTATAGAGGAATCAACAGTGGAGGAACCTTTCTCAGCATCTCAAGCTGAAAGATTATGGGTTCAGTCCCTGACTAACATGGTCCGATCAGCATTTAAAATGCCCCTTGCGGAGCCATCAACCACTACTGTCTCCTCGCTGGGGTCGCTAAAAGCTCCCCAGACTGTTTGTTCCTTTCCACTTCACCCTTTACTGGAAGGGCTCATTTACCAGGATTGGGAACATCCTGATAAAATATTTACTCCCCCCAAGAGATTTCCGGTGGTCTATCCCATGGAGGATAAGTTCATCAAAAAATGGAGGGTCCCTACAGTGGACGCAGCCATCTCTTGTGTGAATAAATCACTGACATGTCCAGTAGATAATGTCCAAATGTTCAAGGACCCAATAGATAAAAAATTGGAGTCCTTATTAAAGGCTACTATCTCTACAGCAGGCTTGGTGACACAACCAGCAGTGGCAGCTATTGGGGTCTGCCAAGCAGTGAAGGATCAGTTAAAACAGGTCTTAAGGGACTTGCCGGATCAGCAGGCCCTTGCCCTAGCTGATCTACCTAGAGCCTTATGCTTTGCGGTTGACGCCATAAAGGATTCAATCCATCAGGGCTCCCGCCTTACGCTGTCTGTAGTACATATGCGCAGGCTTCTATGGCTCAAAAACTGGTCTGCTGAAGCTCCCTGTAAAAAATTGCTGGTTAGCTTCCCATTTCATGGTGGACGCTTATTCGGGGAAGACCTGGACAAATATATCCAGAAAATTTCCAGCGGTAAAAGCACACTCTTGCCGGTTAAAAACAGAGTTAGAGGTCCCTCTTTTAAGAGGCCTGCTTCCCCAGTCCCTGGGGCATCGGCTGTGAAACAGTTCCGACGGCCTCCTCGGTCAAATCCCGGGGGTAAAAATCAGGGACAATCGCAGGGTAACAAGAAACCCTGGGTCAGGAGAGGTACAAAACCTCCCCCTAAGTCAAATTCATTGAAGGGTTGCCCCCACTCAATCGGGTGGGGGGAAGACTCCAGTTGTTCGCAGAGACCTGGTGGGACACGATCAGAGACAGATGGGTGCTCTCCGCAGTAAGTCTGGGATACAGATTGGAGTTAAAAGACTCTCCTCCTTCCCATTTTATGAGGTCAAACGTGCCAAGGGATCCCCGGAAGAGAGGATCCCTCCTGTTGGCACTAGAACAACTATTGCTCCAAGGAGTAATTATGGAGGTTCCCCTGGAAGAATGGGGGTTCGGGTTTTACTCAAACCTCTTTACAGTCCCGAAGCCAAACAGGGACGTGAGGCCCTTTTTAATCTAAAAGGGCTAAACAAATTCCTACATATCAGGACTTTCCGGATGGAGTCGACTTGATCGGTGGCCACTGCCCTACAAGGGGAGGAATGGTTAGCCTCGATCGACATCAAAGATGCTTATTTGCACATTCCCATCTTTCCAGTCCACCAAAAATTTCTACGCTTTGCAGTAGAAGGGCGCCATTTTCAGTTCAGAGCCTTACCCTTCGGTCTGGCCACAGCACCACGAGTGTTTACAAAAATTCTGGCCCCATTATTGGCCAATCTAAGAATACAAGGTGTAACGATAATGGCATATCTAGACGACTTGTTGCTGATAGACCACTCAGTGGAAAAACTAGAAGTGGTCGTTCACAAGACAATCAAGTATCTGGAATCTCACGGTTGGATTATCAACCGAGACAAATCAGCCCTAAAACCAGTCAAAAGTCTGGAATACTTGGGGCTAAGGCTGGATTCAGACCAGAGAAAAATTTTCTTGCCTCAAGAAAAGGTGTCGTCTTTGAGAGATTTGATCCACCTAGTGGATACAAAAAGACACCCGTCCATACGCCTGTGCATGAGGCTGCTGGGAAAAATGGTGGCATCTTTCGAAGCAGTACCCTACGGTCAATTCCATTCAAGGAATTTGCAAAGGGCCATACTGTCAGCCTGGAACAAAAAAGTTCAGGCCCTAGACTTACCAATGTCCTTGTCCCCTTCCGTTCGCAAAAGCCTCCGTTGGTGGTTGGTTCCCCAGAATCTGGAAAAAGGAAAATCCTTCAGTCCGATTTCTTGGAAGGTGGTCACTACAGATGCCAGCCTTATAGGCTGGGGAGCAGTACTGGAGCAATGGTCTCTCCAGGGCAGATGGTCAGATGCAGAAAAGGCCCTGCCCATCAATCTCTTAGAGATACGAGCAGCCCGGTATGCCCTAGTAGCATGGACATCCAAACTCCAAGGGTCCCCTGTCAGAATTCAATCAGACAATGCCACGGTAGTGGCATATATCAATCATCAGGGTGGCACCAGGAGTCGTGCAGCCCAGAGGGAAGTAAATTACATCCTGAAATGGGCAGAAAGATATGTCCCAGCCATATCCGCGGTATTCATTCCAGGAGTGGAGAATTGGAAGGCGGACTTTCTAAGTCGCCAACAATTATGCCCAGGGGAATGGTCCCTTCACCCCGAGGTTTTCCGGACAATATGTCAGCGGTGGGGAACACCGGATGTAGATCTGCTAGCATCCAGATTCAACGCAAAGGTGGACAGGTTTGTCTCTCGGACAAGGGATCCCCTAGCTTGCGGCTCGGATGCCCTAGTGTTCCCTTGGGATCAGTTCAAGCTGATATATGCGTTCCCACCGCCACAATTGTTACCTCGATTACTCCGCAGAATCAGGGTAGAAAAGAAACCAGTGATTCTGGTGGCTCCAGCGTGGCCCCGAAGAGCATGGTACGCAGAGATTGTAAAAATGTCTGTGGGGAGTCCTTGGACCCTCCCACATCGTCCGGACCTACTTTCGCAAGGACCGATATACCACCCTTCCTTACCAGCCCTAGGTTTAACGGTCTGGCTATTGAAGCCCACATTCTAAAAAGGAGAGGTCTCTCTAATCCTGTGGTATCTACCATGATCAATGCCAGGAAGCCGGTATCCAGGCAGATCTACTATAGAATCTGGAAGGCGTACATCGCGTGGTGTGAGGCCAAGAAATGGCATCCACGTAAGTACGTAATAGGTAGGATTCTAGACTTCCTACAGTGGGCTGTAGATAGGAAGTTTGCCTTGAGTACTATCAAGGGTCAGATTTCGGCCTTGTCAATATTTTTTCAAAGGCCCTTGGCTTCGCATTCACTAGTCAAAGCTTTTATACAAGGAGTGAAGCGTATTAGCCCTCTGGTTAATATTCCCATATGTCCATGGGACTTAAACCTGGTTCTGTTGGTTCTACAGAAACAACCATTTGAACCATTACAGCATATTTCCTTGGTTCTTCTCACCAGGAAATTGATTTTTCTAGTAGCCATTTGTTCGGCTAAAAGAGTGTCGGAATTAGCAGCTATGTCCTGTAAAGAGCCATATCTGGTTATCCATAAGGACAGAGTAGTGTTACGTCCTCATCCAGCTTTTCTTCCTAAGGTGGTATCGAGGTTTCATTTGAACCAAGATGTGGTTCTTCCTTCCTTTTTCCCCAAACCCAGTTCGGTAGAGGAAAAGTTATTACATGCTTTGGATGTAGTAAGAGCAGTTAAAGCTTATCTAAAAGCCACTGCTCAGATTCGCAGAACGGATACTTTGTTTATTCTGCCGGAAGGCCCCAGAAAGGGTCAGGCAGCGTCAAAATCTACTTTAGCCAAGTGGATTCGACAGGTCATAATGCAAGCCTATGGCTTGAGAAGGAGACCGCCTCCGTTTAAAGTTAGGGCGCACTCCACGAGAGCAGTTGGAACTTCATGGGCAGTGCATCACCAGGCCTCCCTGGCTCAAATCTGTAAGGCCGCAACATGGTCTTCAGTACACACGTTTACTAGGTTCTACCAGGTGGACGTTAGAAGTCAGGAGGATGTCGCCTTTGGGCGCAGTGTGTTGCAGGCCGCAAAAGATCCTCATGTCTGATAGCGCCCAGCTTATGCATGGTGTATCCCCCCCCCCTCATTTGGCATTGCTTTGGGACGTCCCACATAGTAATGACTATGTCGCTCTGTGTCCCGTGATGTACGAGAAAGAAAATAGGATTTTTATAACAGCTTACCTGTAAAATCCTTTTCTTGGAGTACATCATGGGACACAGAGCTCCCACCCCTCTTTTGGGGACACTTATTGCTTTGCTACAAAACTGAGGTACTCCCGGATGGGAGGGGCTTATATAGGGGAGGGTACTTCCGGTTTTGGAAGTTGCCAGTGCCAGCACCTGAAGGTATCTATATAACCCACATAGTAATGACTATGTCGCTCTGTGTCCCGTGATGTACTCCAAGAAAAGGATTTTACAGGTAAGCTGTTATAAAAATCCTATTACTCTTTCGTCCATGGACCGACACAGCTTCTCTATTGACAAAGTGGGTATTATCCGTTAATTAGGAGTGACTAGGCAGAAAAACTTGTAAAAAGTGTTGCATCACACCTTCTACAGTACCGCCCAGGGGGCGGACCCTCTGGGTATACCCTCTCAGTCTGCATCTTCGCAGATCAGTTTTTTTCTGTCTAGCAAGGAGTAGGACATGGCTCCCTTCGGGCCCATTGGTCCGGGGAAAAAAGATATATTTTTTTACATTTGTTGTTTCCTGCGATCTTCGATCAACTGCCGACTGGGTGACAGGCTGGATCCTCGATCCTTGTAGTCTCCCCAGTTTCGGCCATCGAGCGTGTGCCGACCCTAGCTACGCGCTGGGTTTTCCACGACATGCCCGTCGCTCCACGGGTGGCCGGTGAGCTTACGCTCCAGGGCCTGCATCGGACCGCTCAGCTTCGGCTGACCTTACGGCCGAGTCGCAGCAGCCTGGCCGGTGAGCTTACGCTCCAAGGCTTGCATCGGACCGCTCAGCTTCGGCTGACCTTACGGCCGAGTCGCAGCAGCCTGTCCGGTGAGCGTCATGCTCCAGGGCATACATATGATCGTCCCTTCTGGGTCCAATCACAGCATGCCTGGCCAACAGTCACCTTCCGTGCGCGGACGATGATCTGTTTGGAATGTCTTCCAGCAGAATACATGCAGGATAGGTAAGTAAAACTCCCCTGCCTCGGCTGGGTGATTTAGCTGGACATTCCTGGAGAGATCAAGTAAGTGGTTGTGGCCCCTTTCTTCCCTCTCTCCCTGCCTTTCCCTCCTCCCTGGGCTTCTAGCTAAAGGTTGCTGGGTGCTGGGGGTCACCTAGGGGTCCCACTGGAGCGGGGCTGGCTGTAACTAACATTTAAAAGAAATGTCATTTTTTCTTACCTGTGTTTGTGTCCTTCCTCCTCCATGCTGTCGGCGGCCATTTTGAGGTGGTCCATGCCAAGTTTGGCCTCTTGTGACTGCCCGGCGGCCATCTTCCTGTGGTTCGGCCACACCCACTGGCCCCTATCAGCTGATCGGCGGCCATGTTTGTCCACCCTGTATGCAGATATTGCCGTTCGGCGGCCATCTTTTTGTGGGCTATGGCTGCTTGACCTCTATCTTCTGTCGGCGGCCATTTTCTTAGAGCCCACATTATCTTCCATACAGACGTTTTTGGCAACCATTTTTCGAGAGCCTCCGGCCTCTAGGGTGCATTACACTGGCGCGAAAATTCACACAGGCAGTGCTGATAAAAGAAGCAGACTGACACAGCAGCAGGGGGGACAGCATCACAGGCGCAGCATAGCAGTACCTATCCAGGGTGGTGAGTCCTCTGGGTGACCCGGCCTCTCTGCAGCACAGGAGGGTGGCCTATTGATATCTTGCCTGGAGCCCTGTGAGTGTCAGCGTGGCATCTGAGCCAGATGTCTTCTCCCCTGAAACACCAGATTTAGCAGCTGGTGCCCCTGAGGTGTCTATGAACGCTATGACTGCAATCCTAGAGGCGTTTGCTGCCAGGGTGGAAGCAGCACACGGGAATACAGGGGGTAGTAAACGCCCCATCCCCTGCAAGCTTCTGGGGATAATTCTGGTGCAGAACCAGGTCCAGCTACGGCTCGGGGCCCAGATTCTGACGCACCAGAGACTGCAGACCGTGACCGGACAGTGAGAATGACTCAAAGTCCAGGTCAGTACGCGAGACGGCTTTGGTATCTGACCTTATTACTGCAGTGCGGGATATGCTAAAATTGGAAAATACTGCAGAAGCAGCAGAGACTCCGGTCCACTTGGGTTTCATAGACCTGCCCGCACTGCTAAGGTGTTCCCTTGTGTGTCTTTTGATAAACTCTTATACAAGGAATGGGAGAACCCACTGAGGGTCTTTACAGCCCCAAAGAGGTTTGCGGTACGGTACCCCTTTTGAGGAGAGTTTTCTGAAGAAATGGACCTCTCCCCCCTATAGTGGACCCTCCGGTGTCCAGACTTAATAGAGCCACCACAATTCCTGTAGAAGGGGCTCCTGTTTTCTAGGACCCTGTGGATAAGAAGGCTGAAGCACTCGCTTGCTACCTATACTCAGTGGTAGGCTCGGCAGTACGCCCGGCATTGGCGGGGGCCCTAGTGTCTCACACACTTACTGAATGGGCAAGATTGCTACTCCAGGGGTTAAGGAGCGAGATGCTCCTCCTGATGAGATAACATTGGCCGACCTGTTGGTCCAGGGCCTTAGGTTTGTCTGCGAGTCAGACATGAATACTATTCCCCTGCTGTCTAAAACTTCGGTTTATGCAGTAGCAATACGCCACCTGATCTGGCTAAAAGGCTGGTCTGCGGACCAGACTTCCAAGAAAGCCCTGTTGGATCTGCCTTTTAAGGGCTACAGACTTTTTGGGGCTTCTCTGGATGACATCATCAAGGATGCCACAGGAAGTAAAAGCACTTTGCTTCCCCAAATTAGCAAGGGTAAGGGGCCACGCCAAGGGCAAGGGCCCTCCTTTACTGCACACAAGTGGTTTTTTCGTCCCCCTAGGGCGACAGGGAAAAGACCCCAGGCCGATAAAGCGCCTGCCCAAGGACAAAAGCGTCCCTGGTCCCGCATACCCAATAAGCCTGCGGACAAATTTGCATCCGCATGAAGGTCCACCCCCACCCAGCTCTCGGGTGGGGAGACGTCTTCGCAAATTCACGACTCAGTGGACAGCACTAATCTCCGACAGGTGTGTTTGCGAAGTAATCTCCTCAGGCTACAAGATAGTTTCTCTCTTGTCCACCGGACAGATTCAACACCTCCAATCTCCAGCTACTACCGACCCGTCGGGAGGCCCTGTATGGGGCGGTCCAGGGTCTACTGGAACGCGGGGTAGTTATTCCAGTTCCAGAACTGGAACGGGGTTTTTACTCAAATCTGTTCATTGTGCCGAAGAAGGAGGGGGTTCGTCCAAGCTTGGATCTCAGAGCCCTCAATTGCTTTGTGAAGGTACAAAGTTTTCGGATGGAGTCGGTTCGATCTGTAGTCACGGCTCTCCATCCGGGGGACTTTCTGGCCTCCTTGGACATCAAGGACGCATACCTGCATGTCCCCATATACTCCAGACACCAGAGGTTTCTGCGATTTGCTATCGGGAAGGACCACTACCAGTTTGTGGCCCTCCCGTTGGGCCTTGCCTCAGCACCCAGGACGTTCACCAAGGTGCTCGCTCCGATTCTGGCACTTCTAAGACAGCGGGGTATCGCTATCACAGGCTACTTATACGACCTTCTGCTGAAGGCCCCTTCAAGCTCAGAATTAGAGGTAAGCGTGTCCATTACCTGTCAGACTCTTCGAGACTGTGGTTGGATACTAAACACGCAAAAGTCAGTATTGGTGCCCACTCAACGCCTAGTGTACCTGGGGTTGATTCTGGATTCCTCAGAGGCAAAGGTATTCCTCCCTGTGGAGAAGTTGCAGACCCTCCGGGCTGCAGTACGGCAGCTGACTTCCAGGAATTGGTCGTCACTCCGTTTTTGCATGCGAGTGTTGGGCCTCATGGTAGCCTCCTTCGAGGCGGTCCCATATGTTCAATACCACACTCGAGTGTTACAGAAGGAAGTTCTGTCCAGATGGAACAGATGCCCTTCATCTCTGGATTATCAAATCCGAGTGAGCCACCTAGTCAGGAGATCCCTGGTATGGTGACTGACAGCACCGGCTGTAATGGCCGGGAAGTCATTTCTTCCGGTTTACTGGATAGTGATCACGACGGACGCCAGCCTTACAGGTTGGGGGGGGGAGTCTGGGGTGTCCAGTCGGCGCAGGGTCGCTGGACCCCAGAGGAAGCCCTCCTGCCGATCAATGTCCTGGAGATCCGGGCGATCAAGCTGTGCCTCTTCAAATGGTCTCAGAGACTGCAAGGGCGTCCAGTCAGGGTCCAGTCAGACAACGCCACAGCAGTGGCATATGTCAATCATCTAGGAGGAACAAGAAGCTCAGCTGCAGCATTGGAGATCGCTCGCATCCTGAAGTGGGCAGAGAGGAGCGTACCGGCACTGTCAGCCGTGTACATTCCGGGTGTGGAAAACTGGCAGGCGGACTACCTGAGCCGCCAGATGCTGGACCAGGGAGAATGGTCCTTACACCCGGAGGTGTTCCAACTCCTCTGCCAAAGATGGGGCACACCAGACGTAGATCTTCTGGCTTCCCGACTCAATCGGAAGGTATTGAGATTTGTGGCCCGGTCAAGAGACCCATGGGCAGACGCAACGGACGCGTTGGTAGCATCGTGGGGTCAGTATCGGCTAATCTATGCCTTCCCTCCCTTAAGGCTTCTTCCTCTTCTGCTCCGCAGAGTGGAGGCAGAGGGAATTCCAATGATCCTAATCGCTCCAGATTGGCCTCAGCGTTCTTGGTACGACGATCTAGTACGTCTGGTAGCAGACGTCCCCTGGCGCCTACCACTACGGAAGGACCTGCTATCGCAAGGTCCCATATTCCATCCTGCTTTACAGTCATTGGCTTTAACAGCATGGCTGTTGAGAACCGGGTACTGAGAGACCGGGGCCTGTCAGACTCAGTAATCTCTACTATGAGAAGTGCTCGAAAACCGTCCTCTAGGAAGGTCTATCACCGCACTTGGAGGGCCTACATCTCCAGGTGTGAGGAAATGAAATGGCATCTGCGTACCTATTTGGTTTCCAGAATCCTGCTGTTTTTACAGCATTGGGTGGACCAAGGGCTTGCCCTAAGTACGATTTAAGGGACAGATATCTGCCCTGGCTGTCTTTTTTCAGCGACCCCTGGCGACTCACTCTCTCGTGAGTACATTTGTGCAGGGGGTCCGACAGGTGGCCCCTCCGGTCCGTCCCCCGTTACCTCCGTGGGACTTGAACCTGGTCCTCTCGGTGCTTCAGAAGGCACCGTTTGAGAATATTAGAGATATTCCCCTGTTGACACTTTCTCAGAAGGTGGTCTTTTTGGTGGCTGTTACGTCAGTTAGACGAGTCTCTGAGCTGGCAGCCTTGTCCTGCAAGGCTCCCTATTTGATTTTCCACAAGGATAAGGTGGTGCTGCGGCCGCAGCCTTCCTTTCTTCCGAAAGTCGTTTCGGCTTTTCATCTCAATGAAGACATTGTACTTCCATCCTTGTGTCCTCAGCCGTCGAATCCTAAGGAGTCGGCGTTGCATTCCTTGGACGTTGTCCGAGCTTTGAGAGTATACCTATCTGCTACTTCCCTGTTCCGGAAGTCAGACTCACTGTTTGTTTCGGTGGCTGGTCCCAAGAAGGGCCAAGCAGTCTCATCGGCCACCATCTCTAGGTGGATCCGACAGATAGTAATCCAGGCTTACGCCTTAAAGGGTCAGGCGCCCCCCTTTCCTGTCACGGCGCATTCGACCAGGGCAATAGGTGCCTCTTGGGCTTTCCGACATCAAGCGTCTGTTTCCCAATTATGTAAAGCGGCGACTTGGTCGTCCGCTCACACTTTCACAAAATTCTACAAAATTGATGTAGGTGCATCTTCGGATGCCTCTTTTGGCCGCAAGGTTTTACAAGCGGCTGTTTAGAGTTGCAACTCCTCCGTTGGAGGAGTGCTGTTTTGTGTTTGGGGTGAAGTTTATTTTTATGCTGTTACCACCCCTCGTTTTTTCTCTGACACTGCTTTGGGACGTCCCACTTTGTCAATAGAGAAGCTGTGTCGGTCCATGGACGAAAGAGTAAATAGGATTTTTTACTCACCGTAAAATCCTTTTCTCTGAGTCCATGGACCGACACAGCACCCACCCCTCCTTTTAAGTTTGTACTGCTTTTTGACGAACTGATCTGCGAAGATGCAGACTGAGAGGGTATACCCAGAGGGTCCGCCCCCTGGGCGGTACTGTAGAAGGTGTGATGCAACACTTTTTACAAGTTTTTCTGCCTAGTCACTCCTAATTAACGGATAATACCCACTTTGTCAATAGAGAAGCTGTGTCGGTCCATGGACTCAGAGAAAAGGATTTTACGGTGAGTAAAAAATCCTATTTTTTTCTGCCTAGTGAAGGAGAAGGACCTAGGAACCCTGCGGGCCCATCGGTCCGTTGATTTTTTCTACAGAAGTTTGCTTTTTGCGCAAGATTAAGATCCTGGGATCTGCTATCAACAGCTGGCTGGGTGACAGGCTGGATACCCTTATCCTTGTAGTCTCCCCAGCCTAACCAGCGAGCGTGTGCAGACCAGAGCTCTGTGCTGGGTCGGCCACGACATGCCCCTCAGGCTCCAGGGGCGGCCGGTGAGCGCAATGCTCCAGGGCACACATATGACCGGGCTACTGATGTCTGCGTCACAGTTGTGCGGGCCAGCAGCCACCCCGTACTGATCGGAGAGTGGGTCTGTGATGGAATGTCCCCAGCTCATCCGGAATGGTAAGTACAGCTCTCCCTGCCTCGGTGGGGCTGAGCAGCTGGGCATTCCCTGGGAGGTCAATTCGGGGGTCCCTCTCCTCCCTCTCTTCTCTCCCTGTCCCTATCTTCCCTCCCCCCTGTGGGGGATGCTGCATGGGCTGCTGAGCAGTG
Organism: Rana muscosa; assembly: GCA_029206835.1. Lineage (NCBI taxonomy): Eukaryota > Metazoa > Chordata > Amphibia > Anura > Ranidae > Rana > Rana muscosa. The sequence goes on along the minus strand of CM055127.1, from coordinate 277,168,525 downwards.
TGTGTGCCACTTAGACAGGGTCCCCCTGGGGGGGCTCTCACCTTGGGTGCGGGGCTGCGCTGGGTGGCTGTGCCCTGGGTGTCTGTTTGTCTCTCCCCTGGGTGTCTGGAGGTCTAATGTGCTGATCGCTGTAGCGCTGTTTGCTGCCATTTCTCTGCCTTTTTTCACTGTGTCTCTTTCTGCATACAGTGTTTTGGCGGCCATTTTTGGTGTGTCCAGGGAGAAGCATGGTCAGGAACCATTTTCCTGTAGTTCGGCGGCCATTTTCCCTGTGTCTATGTCCTTTATACTGGACGCTCTGTGGCCATTTTGTTGTAGCCTAGCATGTTTTTCATGCCCAGCGCTGATCCCTGAGGCTCAGAACAGCGCGGTTTCCTCTCACAGACACCTGGGAGCTGACACAGGACACAGGCACACCTAGCTGGCGGCGCAGGACTTGGTCAGGGTGGTGAGTCCTGCGGTGGGGGCCCCTCAGCCTGCAGCAGTTAGGAGGGTGGGACCATTCACTGTCCTAAGTCCCCAAAAGGTGGCAGACAGGGTGGGTCAGCATGGCTTCAGAAACTGGTGTTTCTTCCCCCGAACTCGTGCAATTGCAACTGGTTCGCCTGCAGACAGTGCAGTGCCTCTGGACGCTTTGTCGGCGATCCTTAACTCGTTCATTGCCAAGATGGTGGTAAAAAGCGGCCTAAGGTATCAGCTGTGCGTGATACCCTGAAGATTCAGGATACAGCAGTTTCCTCTGCTGAAGTGGTCCCTTTTGGGTCCCGTAAGCCAGTCTGTACACCTAAGGTGTTTCCGTATCTGACTTATTTAGATAAGTTCATATACACGGAATGGGGGCGACCGCAACGGACCTTTTGGTCCCAAAATATATGGCGGTGCGTTACCCCTTTGAGGAGAGCCTTCTTAAAAAATGGTCGGCTCCTCCGGTCGTGGACCCCCCTATATCCAGGTTAAATAAGGTAACCATGATCCTAGTAGAGGGGACTCCTGACTTTAAGGACCCCACGGACAGGATGGCAGAGGCAGTGGCCCGTTCCTTATTTACGGTTGTGGGGTCAGCGATGCGACCAGTACTGGCCTCCGCGCTTGTGTCACAGACACTGACCGAGTGGGCAAAACTTTTGCACCGCGAATTGGGGGAACAACAGGCTCCTCCTGTCTGCGTGGAACTAGCAGACCAGTTAGTGCAAGGCCTTAAGTACGTTTGTGACGCGGCCCTGGATACCCTCCCTCTGTTATTCAGGGCTTCTGTGTCAGCAGTGATGCGGAGGCGCCTGATTTGGCTACAATGCTGGTCTGCGGACCAGGCATCTAGAACAGCCTTGACGGATCTACACTTCCTTGGCGAACAGCTCTTTGGAGCCTCGTTGGATGACATCATTAAGAATGCCACCGGTGGGTAGTGTACCTTACTCCCACAGACCAGGAAGGCTAAGGAGCCACGCCATAGGCAAGGACCCTCTTTTTCCACTCACAAAACAATTTTTTCGTCCCTCCGGGGCTTCGGCTAAACGTCCCCAGCCCGACAGGACGACCTCTGAGGGACAAATGCGTCCCTGGAACCGCAAGCCTAATAAGCCTGCGAGCAAATGTGCTACCGCATGAAGGTTTGTCCCCGCCCATCTCACAGGTGGGGGGTCGCCTTCGGGAGTTTGCAGACCGGTGGGCCTCTCGGCTGTCTGACCAGTGGGTCTGTGAACTGATTTCCTCTGGCTACAAGATAGTGTTCCTCTCTTGGCCACCTAACAGATTCTTCCCCTCCAGCAGTAGGGGAACCGCTGAGTCACAGGGTGATCGTACCTGTTCCGGAGCCAGAAAAAATTCCAGGGGTTCTACTCCAATCTGTTTGTAGTTCCCGAAGAGGAAGGGGTACGTCCAATCTTGGACCTAAAAGCCCTCTTTTGCTTCGTGCAAATACAGAGGTTCAGAATGGAATCAGTTCGCTCAGTAGTCGCTGCACTCCATCAAGGGGACTTCCTGGCGTCCTTGGAACATCCAGGATGCGTACCTGCACATGCCCATATGCCTTCGGCATCAGCAGTTTCTACGATGCGGTTGGGGGCACCCACTACCAGTCTGTGGCTCTCCCCTTTTTGGTTTGGCATCAGCCCCTCGAGTCTTTACCAAGGTATTGGCTCCGGTTCTAGCGTTGCTGCGACAACACGGGATCGCGATCGTAGGCCATCTAGACGATCTCCTCCTGAGAGCATCTTCCGCCTCAGAATTCAAGGAGGATGTGGCGACCTCCATGCAGTCCCTGCAGGATTTTGGGTGGCTGTTGAACCTCAAAGAGTCGGTGTTCATACCGACTCAGCGTTTGGAGTACCTAGGCTTACTGCTGGACTCCGTGGAAGCGAGAGAGTTCTCCCTGCAGACAAGCTACAGACTCTCAGAGCCACGGTAAAACTGTTGATGAACCGCAGGTGGTCGTCGCTACGCTTCTGCATGCGAGTCCTGGGGCTCATGGTGGCCTTCTTCGAGGCAGTGCCATATGCCCAGTTTCACACCAGAGTCTTGCAGAAGGAGATCTTGACGAAATGGGAAAAATCTCTTCTTATCCCTGGATCGGCAGATTCAGGTGAGCCAGTCAGTCAGGGACTCCCTACTCTGGTGGCTGAGATCCCCGGCACTTCAGTCCGGGAAGTTGTTCCTACCTCTACATTGAACTGTGATCACAACGGAAGCCAGCCTGACCGGCTGGTGTGGAGTACTGGGGATACAGTCGTCCCAGGGCCTCTGGTCGGAGGAGGAATCCATGTTGCCGATCAATGTGCTCGAGCTATGAGCGATCGGGCTATACCTCTCCACATGGTCAATGAGACTTCCAGGGCGTCCGATCAAGATCCAGTCGGACTACGCCACGGCAGTGGCATATGTCAGTCGTCAAGGAGGAACTGGAGGCTCGGCCGCCGCACGGAAGGTCGCTCACATCCTTCAGTGGGCAGAGCGAGATGTACCGGCCCTATCGGCCATTTTGATCCCTGGAGTGGAGAACTGGCAGGCGGACTATCTGAGTCGCCAGATGCTTGTCCCAGGAGAATGGGCGCTGCATCAGGAGGTGTTCGGGCTACTGTGCCTGCTTTGAGGCACACCAGTAATCTGATTGCCCCAGATTGACCTCAGCATCCCCTGGCGACTGCCGTTACGGGAGGACCTTTTGTCTCAAGGTCCGATTCTCCATCCTGCTTTACCATCGCTGGGTTTAACGGCATGGCTGTTGAGAGCCAGTTGCTAAGGAACCGGGGCCTGTCGGACTCGGTGGTTTCAACTATGTTGAGAGCACGGAAATCTTCTTCTCTGGAAAATATATCATCGTACCTGGAAGGCCTACATCTCTATGTGTTAGGTGAAAGGATGATGTCCGCGCTCCTATTCCATATCTAGGATCCTGCTGTTTTCTGCAGTGAGGAGTAGGCCAGAAATTGGCTTTAAGCACCATTTAAAGGACAGATATCAGTCTTGGCTGTCTTTTTTTCAGCGACCCCTGGCGTCTCACTCTCTAGTGAGCACCTTTGTTCGGGGGATCGGCATATAGTTCCTCCGGTGCGCCCACTGTTACCCCCGTGGGATCTGTACCTGGTGTTTTTCGGCGCTTCAAAAGGCGCCGTTTGAGAATATCAGAGAGATTCCCTTGTTGACTCTTTCCCAGAAAGTGGTCTTTCTAGTGGCCATTACATCGGCCCGGAGGGTTTCCGAACTGGCGGCCTTGTCTTGCAAGTAGTTTTATCTGGTTATCCATAAGGATAAGGTGGTGTTGCGTCCGCAACCTTCTTTTCTGTCGAAGGTGGGTTCGGCGTTCCACATCAATGTGTCTTTGTATTGCCGTCTTTGTGCCCTAAACCGACACATCATAAGGAGTTTGCCCTCCATTCCCTGGACGTGGTCCGAGCTTTCAGAGTATATTTGTCTGCCACGGCTCCCTTTCGGAAGTCAAACTCTGTTTGTTTCGGTTGCTGGTCCGAAAAAAGGCATGGCTGTCTCGTCGGCCACCATTTCCAGGTGGATCAGACAGATTGTGGTTCAGGCCTACGCCTTGAAGGGGCAAATGCCCCCCTTTCCGGTCACGACCCATTCCTTCAGGGCAATTGGAACCTCTTGGGCCTTCTGACGTCAAGCGTCTGTCGCTCAAGAGTGTAATGCAGCGACTTGGTCGTCTGTTCACACCTTTACAAAATTCTACAAGGTAGATGTCAGTGGTTTGGCTGATGCCTGTTTTGGCCGCACAGTTTTGCAGGCGGCCGTGTAATTTGCAAATGCAATTATTTTTTTTCTGGTTCTTTGACAAGACACACAGTTACTTTCGAGTAACTGCACTGTTGCTTTGTTACCGCAAGTTCTGATGCGGTTGGATACGGTGGTGACTCCCCTGTTGAGGAGCACTTCTGTTTTTGTGGGTGAAGTTTTTATGCTGTTTCCCACCCCTCGTTTTGACACTGCTTGGGGACGTCCCTATGGTCTAAGTAAAGGAGCTGTGTCAGTCAGTGAACGTAAGAGAAAATAGGATTTTTGTACTCACCGTAAAATCCTTTTCTCTGTAGTTCACTGACTGACACAGCACCCTCCCCTCCTATTTTTTTACGTTATACTGCTTGTTGACGTACTGAGGCTGCACGATGCAGGCCAGGGGGTTGTTACTGAAGGGACCGCCCTTTGGGCGGAACTAGAAAGTTCCGTTTTTTTTTTGTACATGTTAACATGTTATGCCTAGTCCTCTCCTGAAGGTGGCGTAACAACCCTATGGTCTAAGTAAAGGAGCTGTGTCAGTCAGTGAACTACAGAGAAGAGGAGTACAAAAGTCCTATTTTTTCTTTTTCTCATTAGAAAAATGTAATGCTTTTGTACCAATACATAAACCCTGAAGAAGGAATTAAAACACAGGAGCTGTTACAAATCCAGCTACCAGTGTCCGAAACATGTCGGTTTTAATTCGCTCCCATATGCATTGACTCATCTGTCAACCTTGGAGTGCGTCTGTATGTATTTGGACAATCAGAATTGCATGCCAGTTCTTTGTTTTTGACAAATCGTTTTGTTAATGTATGTACATCATTGTATAATAAATATATTTTTCTAATTTGTATATACTTGTTTGGCATTCCATAGTACTATATTCCAGTCCATACTATCCCGGGGCATCCTCTTCCAAATTTTTCAATTTATTCGGGATGTGACTGGAAATTGTGGTAATTGCCTAGTATCACTGGTCAAGCTTAATTTCAAACCTTAATTAAATAACCCACCCCATTCTGGGTCATACTATTTTAACTACAAGGGGTTCCATAGTATTGTGATAATGGCGGTGGTGTTGGCGACATATGAATTTTTATATGTGGACGTGGGGAAAAATGGCCGGATGTCGGATGGTGGAGTGTTTTCCAAGACCGAGTTCTCCCGACGTCTCCAGAGTGGTGGATTGGGATTGCCACCTGCGGAAGACAACGTGGAAGGACTTCCATTTGTGTTCGTCGCTGATGAAGTGTTTGGGCTTGGAGATCACCTGATGAGACCATTTCCCCAGAAGACCCTCCCCCCTGAGAGAAGGGTTTTTAATTACCGGTTCCGGCTATTTCATACATCCATAAATATGGCGGAGTACAAACTCAACGACATTGTCATGGCGTGCTGTGTTCTGCACAATTTTATCCGTAAAAATGCTCCAAATTATATGGCCTCAGTTGGGCCTGAGGCCACAATTCAGAACCTAAATCCAATTCCGGCCCTGAAAGCTGGCCGTCCTGGCTTGCCCCCCCAAAGCGCCCCTGAAGTGCGGCAAAAATATGTGGACTATTTTACGGGCCATTGCTATGCCAGAAAATGTTTGATTTATTTGGAAATTAAAAATAAAAATAAAAGTGCCAAGTGAATTTGCCTTTATTAAATAACCCCAATTGTCACTGTAAACACCAACTTGCTACAAAAACTGGTATTGAGCATTGAAAGAAGAAGCCACACATTGTAGATTTTTAAAACCTTTACTCCGTGCACATTCACATGTGCGTTATAAAACATTATTACCAAAAATATACATCTGTGTTTAGTTAAAGGGGATATCCAGCCTTTTTTTATGTTTATTAAAAGTCAGCAGCTACAAAAAGTGTAACTGCTGGCTTTTAATAAACATACACTTACCTGTTCCGCTGTCTGCTCCTCTCCCCCCTTCTCCGTCGGCGCCTCCATTCAAAGTTTGGGCACCCGGCCATGACAGCTTTCGGCTTCACGGCCAGGCACTCACTGCGAATGCGCGAACGGCGCAGCGCTCTCTGAGTGGACAGGCGATCGCCTGGGACCTGTCACGTCCCAGGTGATCACCTACAGGGAGGGGCCGCCAAAATGCGATATGACGTATCGCCTAGGCGACCCCAGAGCGGAAGGAGGAAGTGGGACAGGAAGTCCCACTCCTACTGAAGCCCCCACTCCCCCCCCCAAAAAAATGACATGCCAAATGTGGCAAATAAGGGGGCGAGGAGTGGATTTAGCGGAAGTTCCAAATTTGGGTGGAACTCTGCTTTAACTTTGTGTTTTTTTTTTTTTTTTTTTTTTTTTTTTGCTTTAACAGGCATGTTTCAGAATAACATACAAAAGTCTGGAACTTACAAAGTTCAACGTACAAAATATGAAGGCAGTATCAGACATTATAGTATGTCAACAATGTGTTGCTGTTGCCTTCATTAGATGGGGGGGGGGGATGTCACCCCTGTAAAAGCCAAATTTTGAAGATGCACACAAATTTGTATTCAAAATGTGTATTTCCTTTCTGATCCCATGCCTAATGTCAACATGTGCCATCTCCCATCATGGGGGATCAATGGACGTGTTTTGGGGGTGCAACCCCTTCCTCTCACCTACTTGAGTTGCGAGGAAGGGGTTGCACCCACAAAACGCGTACATTGATATCCGTGATGGCAGATAGCACATGTTGACACACCGTGCATCTTCAAAATTTGGCTTTTAAAATGTCTAAAAATGTTAGGAAATTGTGTCAAACAACAAAAATATTGTGTCAATTTATTGTTTTAATTAACAATTAATTCAGTTATTCAGATTCTCCCTAAAACATCAATCATGTTCTTCAGTTTTTGCTCAACATCATTGCTTTTTTGCCTTATGATGTCTATTTCCTGATTTGCAGACCATGATGTCCTGTATTAAAATTTGTGCACTTGCACTGGTGAAATGAGGAGACTGTTGGTCCACAAGCAGCACATCACCTAAAATAAAGAAACACACCATGTATTATAAATATGCAGTCATGCATCTATTACCTGAAGCTGTGGTGACAGACACTGACCTGTTGTGATAATTTCGCCCACTTCCTCCACCTCTCCTTCCTCCACATCCTGAGGTTGGGGTTCTCTCTGTTCTTTAGGAGGTGTGGGGTTCCTGGTGTCCTCTGAGTCTTTGCTCCCCTATGTGAATGAAACGAAAGGTATACTTGGCACCCAGATATTTCAGGCCAGAAATAGGAATATGAAACATTGCTTGGAGGTGGGGTACAATTGTGGGTTTTGGCAGAGTTCCAAGCTGAAGACATGATTAGTTCCCTTACCAAAGCTGGAATACTTACCTTTTTTGGACAAGTTTCACACATGGAGACACCCCAAGTATCCACTGGAGCACCTGTGTGGGACACCCTAAAAAGGTTGTTCTGGTGTCCCACACTAGTGCTCTTGAGTCCAGATGTGTAAACAGCTGCTGAGTGTCCTCTCCTTTACACTGAATCAAGTTTGCATTTCATTCAAGTTACACACATCGAGATAACAATGTACTAAACTTCTTTTAATACAAGTAGGCATGACCAAATGTAGTTAACCCTTTATCTGCCAAAAACATTGTATTATTAGTGGGCAAACTAACGATGTTTACTACGATCGATTACTGTGCCCACAAGCCTGCAAGTTGCCATTTTAAACTACAACAGTAAAGAAAAGCACATTCAGCAACATGCAAGTTATAATAATAATGGGAACACTGGAGAAATACGTACTTTTTCAACACATTCTCTTGATCCTACTGTACTGATCGTGCTCCCTCAGTTTCAGGTCTGACCAGCGTTTCCTCAATTGCTCTTTGGATCGTCGTACCCTAAAATTCCTGTGCAGGCTTCTCACAACTTTTTTTTTTTTTAATTGGAAACCAACTTTATTGAAAAGTATGCATGGTACATAAATCAACATAAGCCAGTATGGCCAATATAATAGTACATACAGGAACACAGTGAAGCATCTGTGTGTCATAAAGATAATAACAGCAGTGAAAGTAGAGCCGGTATACAACAAAAATAAAAAATCGACATGTCAAGTACACGTTTCACCATCCGCCATCCATCTGTCCCAGACCTTCTCATACTTTAGCGGACGCCCTCTATGTACATAAATCAGTTTTTTATATGGGAGAGCATCGTTAACCGCCTTTTTCCAGCACTGAACTGTAGGGGGCAGGGCCTGCATCCAATTACGGGCCACTACTTTTCTTGCCAAGAATAGCGTCTCATGTAAAAAGGTACGGAGGGGTTTGTCGGCATCCAAGTCTGGCAACAGGCCAAGTAGGCACATCTTTGGGTCAAGGGTAGCAGGGGAGCCCATCTGATCGTGTAGGAAGCGTATCACCTGTGTCCAATATGCCTGAATGGTAGGGCAGAACCATATGAGGTGGTAGAAGGAGCCCGGGGTATGGTCACAGAGGCGGCATCCCGGATTGTACGTGGGCCTGAAACGTGCCACTCTCTGAGGGGTCAGATATGTTCTATGTATAATGTACAGCTGTGTGAGGCGGCTTCTCACAACTTTACTCATGATCTTGGCCTTTCTCACATTAGGGTTGGTGTACAGCCCATGCTTCCCATCATAGTAGGTCCTTTTCAAGATGTCCACCATCTCCGCCATCTATGCAAAGGACATATTTGAGGCCCTATATCTCCTCCTGGATCGTGACATTTCTGGCTCCAGGCTTTCCTCCTCATTAGTGCTATTTTTATCACACACCTGCTGTGTCTCCGCCATGTTGTCTCCCACTGCGCGCCGAAAGAGAAGGGGCGGGGAATATACTAGAAAGAACGTCAGGGGCAGGCGACGCAGGCGGAGTTTCACTTCACTTTCTACTCTTCCGGCCCCCCTTCCCTCCACCCTTGCTTCCACCCCAGCTGAGGCTTCCCGGGACCAACCTGGGCCTTCCAACCTGGAAGAAGAGGAGGATCCCAGCTGGAGCCAGGTATAGTATTTTTTACAATTCTTTATTGTCCTAATATTAATGATGTAAAGTAGATTTTATTATTGATAACAAATTAATGATTTACCAAAAAGTGATTTACATATCAATAGACAGTAGTGGCCAAAAAAGATTGGGACAAGAATGAAAAATGCTGGGGTCAGAATGATAGTCTTTTCTATTTATTAACATTCAATTTGCAACAGTCGTGAGCTGAAAATTTTGTGTGATTGATGAACGAAAAACTGGATGAAGATCCAGAATGTGGCAGCCAGGAGGTGGCCGGGCCCAGTCGCCTACCCAATCACAGGTGCCTCCCCTCCGCCTTCAAAAAAAAAATGCCCAGGAAGGGGAGGAACATGGAGGTGGCAGCACTCTGCCTCATTAGGGAGGCTCAGGAGTCCCTGAGAGCCGCCCCCAGCATTAATGAGGCCTATGCCTGCCTGGTGGAATACAAAATGAAGGAAATGGAGCAGGGCCAACGCCTCATCTGTAAAGGTTATAATTTTCCTGGCCCTAAATAAGGGGTTGAGGGGCGAACTGACTTCAGATACCCACCTTTTGTGAGCTCCACCATCCTCCTCCTCCATCTCCCCCACCACCTCCTGCCACAGCGTGGAAGCACGCGAGAGGGAAGGCTACAAAGAAGACAAAGTGATGGCCTGGGGTTCAGTCTGGTCTGACAAAAGACGCAGGCTGTTGTAGTACCACAGACTGGGGACATATATGTCATCTGCTGCTGTTGCTGATCTCTTGGAGTCCATGACCAGATTGTGCTCACTATTGTATGGGCTTCTCAAGCTACCCATTTGCTTTTCCAAAAATTTGATGTCTGCCCTGAGGTACAAAGGCTTCACACATTCCAGCAGTTTATCCATTGTTGCCTTCCTCTTTATTTTCTTTAAGAGCCAGAATAAATGGTTATTTTTATTTCAGTAAATGCTTGCCTATGTGTTTTTCTTAAAAAAAGGACAGTTTGTGAGTAGGCAGGTACATTTCAAAAATACAATGTCAAATTAACAAGGGACACCAACACCAACCTCCTTGAGGTTAAAAAATACAAGATAATAATAATGTTGTTGTTGTGGTAACTTGACACACACAAAAAAAAAAAAGATTATAGAGATCACTAGAATTTTTTTTTTTAAAATAATCCCAAAAAATGGAGATCTGGATTAAAATAAAAAAAGGGAAAAAGATGACTATAAAAATAAATTCTAAACATTATTATGGAGATATGGCTTTAAAAAAGAAAAAGATTATTCATTAGATCACAAGAAATAAGTTTGTCAGAACTGTGTGAATATAAGCAGCAAAACAACTTCATTATTATAGCATTATAAAGAACAAAAGAATGTGCTGCATTAAAAGATCCAATAATTAGCAGCGTGACGAATGTGCTATTTCCATTACGAACGCTAGTTTTACCAGACAGAGCATTTCCGTCTCGTACCTGATTCTGAGCATGCGCGTTTTTTTGCGCGTCATTGCATACAGACGAATGCGATTCGCGATAGGAACTTTTCCTGTCATGAAAATTGAGATCCTGCTCTCAATCTTTTCTTGGCCGGAATTCTCACAGAAAAAGTGCGATGGAGCATACACACAGAATTCGAGACAAAAAGCTCACATCGCACTTTTCTCTTCGGGAATCGCGATCGTGTGTACGAGGCATAAAGCCTCGTACACACGACCGATTTTCTCGTCAAGAAACCTGTTGGGAGAGCTTTCTTGCCGAGAAAACCGTTCGGGTGTATGGTTTCTCGTCGAGAAAACTGCCGGGAATCTCGACGAGAAAAATGGAGAACCTGCTCTCTATTTTCTCGTCAGGATTCTCGTTTTTCTCGTCGAGAATCTCGTCGGTCTGTTTCCCGACGAGAAAACCGGTCGTGTGTATGCTTTTCCGAGTCTTAAAGCATTGCGCATGCTCAGAATCAAGTATAAGACGGGAGCGCTCCTTCTGGTAAAACTAGCGCTCGTAATGGAGATAGCACATTTGTCACGCTAAAACGAACTGAAAGCACGAAGACTGAAAATCGCGAATCGTCTTTCCCCAAACTTTTACTAACACGCGGTAACACGAGATCAGCAAAAGCAGCCCAAGGGGTGGCGCCATTGAAATCGAACTTCCCCTTTATACTGCCGTCGTACGTGACCGCGCTTTCAAACGACGAGATTTGGAATTGACAGTGTGTATGCAAGGAAAGCTTGACAAGAAGCTTGACAAGAATCTCGTCGAGAAAAACTATGGGTTTTTTTACGACAAGATTCTCGGTCGTGTGTACGAGGCTTAAGAGTTTAATCCTCCTACATTGTGTAAAAAGGCTGTTTGATCCTATCATCTCTGATTCTCCCCTACTTGCACTGTCTCCAATCCATCTGCTGATAAGACAGAGCCTTTGGAGTCACTCTGCACATGCTCAGTTTGGTGTGTATTGCTAGAGTTTTTTTTTTTTTCAGTGCCAATCAGCACTGTGCAGAAAAGAATGAAAACTCCTCCTAAAAGCTTTAACCAGACACCGATAGAGGTCATAAGACTGCTATATACTGTAGAGGTTGACCAATATAGGCTTTTCTCTGGCAGATGCCGATATTTAGAAATCGGGGCAGCTGATATGATGCAGATTTTTGCGGCCGATGTTTTAGGCCAATTTTTATTTATTTTTTTATTTTTTAAACTCACCCACTCCACTCCCCCCTGCTTGCTCCTGTCACTCTACCACACACTTAGGCCCCTTTCACACTGGGGCAGGAGTTGCGTCGGCTATTTTTAGCGGCGCTTTACTGCCAATTTCGCGCCGCTATTCGACCGCTAGCGGGGTGGTTTTACCCCCCGCTAGCAGCCGAGAAAGGGTTAAAAATCACCGCAAAGCACCCCCGCAGAGGTGCTTTGCTGGCGGTATAGCCGCGGTGTCCCATTGATTTCAATGGGCAGGAGCGGTGGAGGAGCGGTATACACACAGCTCCTTTACAGCTCCAAAGATTCTGCTAGCAGGACTATTTTTACCGTCCTGCTAGCACTCCGCTCCAGTGTGAAAGCCCTCGGGCTTTCTTTTTTTTTTTTTTTTTTATTCTTTATTTCCATATTTTTCTTACAGGCATCATCAAAAACATAAAAGATAACATTATCTTAATGATATTAATAACGCATATATGATTAATTGCCTGTATTTTTATTTTTCCCTTCCCTCCCCTGCACCCATCCCCATTAACCCCAGAGAGAAAAAAAAAAAAAAAAAGAAAGAAAGAAAGACCCCCACCTCCCTATCTCCGCCTGACGGTTTCAATAAACAGCAAGGTGTCTCTGCCAATAGGTTTCCAAACCTAAATCCCACTTTTATTCTTCTCTATCTTCTCCAAATAGTTTTTTCCCCTCTTCCGATTTTACGAATTCTTCCCATGGTGCCCATATTTCCTTATTTTGTTCCTGTCTTTCCATATCTCTAGGCCACAAATTTTCCATTATCCAAATTCTTCTGATTTTATTCAGCCACATAGAGATAGGAGGTGTTCGTGTTTCTTTCCAACACAAAGATATGCAGCTTTTCGCTGCATTCACCATGTGACATATTATTGAATTTTTATATCTTTTCATCGGGATTTGGGAATTTTGTAGCAGGAAGAAGGCTGGGTCATCAGGGACTCGGTATTCCGTAAACATTTGCGTTATCCTCTGAACTTCCAACCAGTACTGTCTAATCACTGGGCATTGCCAAAAAATATGAAAAATAGTCCCTCGCTCTCCACAATTTCTCCAACATCTATCCGTTACTTCCGGAGAAAATTTATTCAAGGTTGCTGGAGTGAAGTACCATCGTGTTAGCAATTTATAGTTGGATTCCTGTATCTTGGTACATCTAGAGGTACTCAGTGCCAACTGTACCACTTTCCTGCTCTGGACTGGAGAGAACCTTTGATTCAAATCTCTCTCCCATTTACTCAAACTTCTCAAATTATAATCTTCTGGAGGTGTTACCAAAAGAGCATAAATTTTAGATATAACATGGGAGATTGGTTCCTTTCCTTCACAATATATCTCAAATCCTGTATGTGGTCTACAGTATTTCTCCATCGGGCCTAAGGATACCAAGAAATGTCGTATTTGTCTTGCCTGCCAACCAGACATTTCAAATTGACCTCCCTGTCGGGTCATGGATTCGGGCTTTCACACTGGAGACACAGCAGTGGCTGTTTCAGGTCGGTTTGCAGACGCTATTTTTAGTGCAATAGCGCCTGCAAAACGACCCAGTGTGAAAGGGGTCTAAATGTCCTCAGTACAGGTGGCACGGGCAAGCACTGATTGGCACATGGCATTGGTTGGCACTGGCAGGTGACACTGGAAGTTGGCACTGGCAGATGGCACTGGTTGGCACTGGCAGGTTTCACACTGAGCCCATAGTGTAACTGTGTGTGAAACTGACAAATAATGTAGAGAGAGGAGCTGTCAAAATTCACCGTTGATGTCGGGGGTAGGCGGGAATCCAGGGTGGGCGGGACCCAGCAGTTATCAAACATCAGCCAATGATTGTGCTGCTTAAGAAAGGGGGCGGGTCACATACGTAGCGGCCTGCCCAAATCCCATGCCATGGGCAGCTGCTTGATAGCTGCTGGGTTCTGCCCACCCCCGACATCAACGCTCAATTTTGATTCTCTCTCTCGCTCTGTCAAGTGCCGCTCTGCCAACGGACTGTGGAGAAGAGAGGAACACTTGTGGACACGTGTTAAATATCGGCCTGATTTGGATAATAATCGGCCGATGCCGATTTATCAATAATGGCCAAATATTGGTCGACCTCTAATATACTGCTGATGAGAGCAGTTGATTAGCTGCTGATTAGCAGTTTATATTTATTCAAATAATTGCATTTCCATGTTCTGTGTACTGTGGGAGACCAGGTATAGTGAATGCAGGGCCCTGGGTTTAGTTACACCTTAACTTCCAAAATTCTTACTAAATATAAAAGATTAATCTGTATTTAGTTATTAACCAACAAATGTTTGTTTATTTAAAATCTTGCCTTTTGTGTGAAACATTGAAAATCAAAGGAACCCAAAATTGTAAATAGGCAACTTAAAGTGGTTCTAAACCATTACATATACCCAGTGATGTGACTGGCCTCAGGTGATACACAGATGAAACAAATACTCCTACATAAGTTGTAGCTTTTTATATGCAGCCCTCGCTTCTCTTCATCTGTTCAAAGTGCTGAATTTATAAAGCTTGTCAGAGTTCAGAAGAAAGGGGATGGAGAGTTGAAGTTACACTCTGTAGAGCTCAGTGAGAAGAGCTCTGTGAGCTGATTGGAGGGAAGAGACACATCCCCTTCAAACAGCTCACAGGAATAGAGCTGAGACTGACATTCACAGGATGTGCTCTTCCCGTCACCATGTTTTATGATTCATGCTGATAGCAGAAGAATGAAGCAGCAGACAGAAAGGTGCTCCTAATTGGGACATGTACACACTATAGAAAGATATGCTTTGTTCATATTTCATGCCTAAAGATTACAAGGAGTCAACAAGACCTATGTTGAAAGGTACACAATTTTTACTTTGAAACATTAAGGATGTGTGAGCTAACAAAGGCACAGGAAATTTGGTCAAAATTGATGGCAAGATGAATGCAGTATGTTATCAAAAAATACTCCAGGAACATTTGCATTCATCAGCCAGGAAGCTGCGCATGGGACGTACTTGGAAATTCCAACATGACAATGATCCAAAACACAAGGCCAAGTCGACCCGTCATTGACTACAGCAGAATAAAGTGAAGGTTCTGGAGTGGCCATCTCAGTCTCCTGACCTCAATATCATTGGGCCACTCTGGGGTGATCTCAAACATACATTTCATGCAAGACAGCCCAAAAATTTACAGGAACTGGAGATTTGTTGCCAATAGGAATGGGCAGCTTTACCATCTGAGAAGATAAAGAGCCTCATCCACAAATATCACAAAAGACTTTAAGCTGTCACTGATGTAATATGGGGGCAATACATGGTATTAAACTAGGGAATGTAAACTTTTGATCAGGGTCATTTGGGTAGTTTCTGTTGTCATTGTGATTTAAAATGAGTAAACACAGTTGATTAATAATAAATGGCTTCAGCCGAACACTCTTGAAAGCATTCTTTCAGAAGTGACCGGAGGGGACGTCCCCCACCTCCTGCCGGTGTTTCTCTGGCTCACTGTTTCCCCTGGCTCGCCCGAGAAACGATCCAACGGTGCAGCCAGCTGGTCACAGAGGTGATGGAAGACTAGATCGTCTTTGATCACCTCTATGGCCTTGGAGGACCAGAGCAATGCCATGTTACTTCCGGTCCACGGTGGATTTTTTTTTTTTTAAAGCAAAAGATCAGGAGAGATTTGGGGTCTTTTTTTTTACCCCAGATCGCTCCATAAAGAGAACCTGTCATCCTTATTTATATTACAAGGGATGTTTTACATTTCTTGCAATAGGAATAAAATTGATCAGAAAAAAAAGTAAACTGCCCCCATTCCTCCGTGCTCACGCGCAGATGCAAACGCATACGTAAGTCATGCACGCATATATGTAAATGTTTTTTGCACCACACGTGACCTAACGCCGCGAACATTAGAATGAGAGCAATAATTCTAGTGCTAGAACTCCTCGTCTAAAAAGGTAACCTGTAAAGGCATTTAAAGTGTCGCCTATAGAGATTTCTAAGTACTGTAGTTTGTCACCATTTCACGAGCGTGCGCAATTTTGAAGCGTGACATGTTGGGTATCTATTTACTCAGTGTAACATCATCTTTCATTCTACAAAAAAATGCATTATATATTTTTTTTTCTTTTTTTTTTCTTAATTAAAATGTGTTTTTTCAAAAACAAACTGTTTGAAAAACCGCCGTGCAAATACCGTGTGGCATTAAAAATTGCAATGATCGCCATTTTATTCCCTAGAGTCTCTGCTAAAAAAATATATTTCTTTCTCGTACATCACGGGACACAGAGCGACATAGTCATTACTAATGGGTTATATAGATACCGTCAGGTGCTGGCACTGGCAACTTCCAAAACCGGAAGTACCCTCCCCTATATAAGCCCCTCCCATCCGGGAGCACCTCAGTTTTTTGCCAGTGTCTAAGGTGTTGGCCAAGAAGAAACATGTGTTTTTCACTGAGCTTGCGTACAGGTTCTTTTGGGCCTCAGTAAGCTATTCCGGATCCGACCAAAAAAGCTTCATAGCTAAACGGTCGGTACCCGGGCCTTGCAGAGAAGAGCAAGGTTCTGCCTGTAATGCTTCTCTTAGGAGAGCTGGACCCTGGGATCCAGAGCTCTGGTCATACCCACGACCAAGATGTTTTCTGTGCAGGGTGCTATACAGGTCCAGGGGAGTGGAATCCTTGGGAACCCGGTCCCTGAAGGTTTGATTACAATGCCTGCCGTGATAGGTGAAGTTTGGGCTTTTGTGGACCAAACAAAGTCCTGCGGCGAGGAACAGGTAAGTGGGGGTCCCCAGGAACTTGGTTCTATTGGGGGACCCCCAAGCCTAATTTGTCTTTCTGTCTGTTACCTAATGGTATTCCCGCAAAATTCTGTGCATGCCTGTAACTACTAAAAAAATGTAATAATTTTTAATGGTGGTCAAGAAAAAAAAAAAAAAAAAATTTTTTTTTATATATATTTAATATATTAGACTGCGGTACCTGTGTTTTTCCACTAGAGGCCGCTGTGGAATGTTTTCTTGTCATGTGGACTAGCTTCTTCTCAGCAGAGCAAAGTCCAGGCAGATGGTGAGTTCTCTTATAGGAAACTGCTTCCTCTGCCATGTTGCAGTGCTCGTCCATCCCCCGGCCTGCGGCAAAGAGGGGCCCTGGCTCCTGTCCCTTGTTACCCTATTTGAAATTAGCGCCGAAGGCGCACGTGCGCGTGCGCGTGCACGCGCCTCTATATATAGAGGTGAGCCGGGAAAGGGGGCGGAGCCTGGGGGATGACGCTCTGTGCGCGCCGCAGCGCTTCTGCGCATGTGCGGGCGTCCCAGCAGTTTAAAAAACCACAATATTGTAGTGAGCTGGCTATGAAGTACAGAGACAGAGCTGGCAACATTTAAAGGCATACAGCAAGCGGTTGATACAGGCATCCCCTAGAAAGGCACATTAGTAGACACCAACTGTGATATAGCAGCAATTGTGCTAGACTATTCTCAGTAAAAGTGGTGTATTACGGCTGGAATACCTCAGCTTTAGGCTTAGGAATATGCCGTCCAGAAGCTCCGGAACTGAATCTTCCAGGAAGCGAAGGGGGTCTCATCGGGCTCGGAGGATCTTGGGCATACTCCTGCTGCACCAGTCTCCCCTGAAGTTCAGAGGTAAGTGACCGTAGAGACCCCGCAGGGTACTTGGTACTGTGGCTGTCCTCAGTCACCTGCTCCTGTGTATGTAACAGAGGAGGTTTTTTCCTCAGCTCTGGGAGGATTAGAGAGAGATTGTCAACATTTATCGCTGCCTCCCTGTCAGGGAAAGCACGCCCGATCTCCGTCTCCTCCTTCAGAGTGCCTGTTAGCAGAGCAACAGTCCCATACAGGGATCGACCTGCCTGAAGGGGATCAGGATGAGGTTGATTCTGTTATAGAGGAATCAACAGTGGGGGAACCTTTTCTCAGCATCTCAAGCTGAAAGATTATGGGTTCAGTCTCTGACTAACATGGTCCGATCAGCATTTAAAAATGCACCTTGCGGAACCATCAACCACTACTGTATCCTCGTTGGGGTCGCTAGAAGCCCCCAGACTGTTTGTTCTTTTCCACTTCACCCTTTACTGAAAGGGCTCATTTACCAGGATTGGGAACGTCCTGAGAAAATATTTATTCCCCCAAGAGATTTCCGGTGGTCTATCCCATGGAGGATAAGTTCATCAAAAAAAAAAAAATGGAAGGTCCCTACAGTGGACGCAGCCATCTCTTGTATGTATAAATCACTGACATGTCCAGTGGATAATGTCCAAATGTTCAAGAACCCAATAGATAAAAGATTGGAGTCCTTATGAAAATCTGCTTGGTGATACAACCAGCAGTAGCAGCTATTGGGGTCTGCTAAGCAGTGAAGGATCAGTTGAAACAGGTCTTGAGGGACTTGACAGATCAGCAGGCTTTGCCCTAGCTGATCTACCTAGAGCCTTAGGCTTTGCGGTTGACGCCATAGAGGATTCAGTCCATCAGGCCTCCCGCCTTACGCTGTCTATAGTACATATGCGTAGGCTCCTATGGCTCAAAAACTGGTCTGCTGAAGCTCCCTGTAAAGAATGGCTGGTTAGCGTCCCATTTCATGGTGAACGCTTATTCAGGGAAAACCTGGACAAATATATCCAGAAAATTTCCAGCGGTAAAAATACGCTCTTGCCGGTTAAAAGCAGAGTTAGAGGTCCCTCTTTAAGAGGCCTGCTTCTCCAGTCCCTGGGGCATCGGCTGTGTAACAGTTCCGACGGCCTCCTCGGTCAAATCCCGGGGGTAAAAAACAGGGACAGTAGCAGGGTAATGAGAAACCCTGGGTCAGGGGAGGTACAAAACCTCCCCCAAAGTTAAATTCATTGAAGCCCCCACTCAGTCGGGTGGGGGGAGGACTCCAGTTGTTCGCAAGAGACCTGGCGGGACACGATCAAGACAGATAGGTGCTCTCCGCAGTAGGTTTGGGATACAGTTTGGAGTTAAAAGACTCTCCTCCTTCCCATTTTTGAGGTCAAACGTGCCAAGGGATCCCCGGAAGAGAGAGTCCCTCCTGTTGGCACTAGAACAACTATTGCTCCAAGGAGTAATTATGGAGGTTCCCCTGGAAGAATGAGGGTTCGGGTTTTACTCAAACCTCTTTACAGTCCCGAAGCAAACGCGGACGGGAGGCCCATATTAATTCTAAAAGGGCTATACAAATTCCTGTATATCAGGACTTTCCGATGGAGTCGATCCGATCGGTGGCCACTGCCCTACAAGGGGAGGATTGGTTAGCCACGATCGACATCAAAGATGCTTATTTGCACATTCCCATCTTTCCAGTCCAC
The DNA here is from genome assembly GCA_029206835.1 of Rana muscosa. Lineage (NCBI taxonomy): Eukaryota > Metazoa > Chordata > Amphibia > Anura > Ranidae > Rana > Rana muscosa. The sequence goes on along the minus strand of CM055127.1, from coordinate 277,149,305 downwards.
CAAAAATTTCTACGCTTTGCAGTAGAAGGGCGCCATTTTCAGTTCAGAGCCTTACCCTTCGGTTTGGCCACAGCACCACGAGTGTTTACAAAAATTCTGGCCCTTTATTGGCCAATCTAAGAACACAAGGTGTAATGATAATGGCATATCTGGATGACTTGTTGCTGATAGACCACTCAGTGAAAAAACTAGACGTGGTCGTTCACAAGACGATCAAGTATCTGGAATCTCACGGTTGGATTATCAACCGAGACAAGTCAGCCCTAAAAACCAGTCAAAAGTCTGGAATACTTGGGGCTAAGGTTGGATTCAGGCCAGAGAAAAATATTCTTGCCTCGAGGAAAGGTGTTGTCTTTGAAAGATTTGATCCACTTAGTGGGTACAAAAAAGACAGCCGTCCATACGCCTGTATATGAGGCTGCTGGGAAAAATGGTGGCATCATTCGAAGCAGTACCCTACGGTCAATTCCATTCAAGGAATTTGCAAGGGGCCATACTGTCAGCCTGGAACAAAAAAGTTCAGGCCCTAGACTTACAATGTCCTTGTCCCCTTCCGTTCGCAAGAGCCTCCGTTGGTGGTTGGTTCCCCAGAATCTGGAAAAAAGGAAATCCTTCAGTCCGATTTCTTGGAAGGTGGTCACTACAGATGCCAGCCTTATAGGCTGGGGAGCAGTACTGGAGCAATAGTCTCTCCAGGGCAGATGGTCGGATGCAGAAAAGGCCCTGCCCATCAATCTCTTAGAGATACGAGCAGCCCGGTATGCCCTAGTAGCATGGACATCCAAACTCCAAGGGTCCCCTGTCAGAATTCAATCAGACAATGCCACAGCAGTGGCATATATCAATCATCGGGGGGCACCAGGAGTCGTGCAGCCCAGAGGGAAGTAAATTACATCCTGAAATGGGCAGAAAAATATGTCCCAGCCATATCTGCGGTATTCATTCCAGGAGTGGAGAATTGGAAGGCGGACTTTCTAAGTCGCCAGCAATTAGGCCCAGAGGAAGGGTCCCTTCACCCCGAGGTTTTCTGGACAATATGTCAGCGGTGGGGAACATCGGATGTAGATCTTCTAGCATCCAGATTCAACGCAAAGGGGGACAGGTTTGTCTCTCGGACAAGGGATCCCCTAGCTTGCGGCTCGGATGCCCTAGTGTTCCCTTGGGATCAGTTCAAGCTGATATATGCATTCACACCGCCAATGGTTACCTCGATTACTCCGCAGAATCAGGGTAGAAAAGAAACCAGTGATTCCGGTGGCTCCAGCATGGCCCCGAAGAGCGTGGTACGCGGAGATTGTAAAATTTCAGTGGGGAGTCCTTGGACTCTCCCACGTCGTCCGGCTTTCGCAAGGACCGATATACCACCCTTCCTTACCAGCCCTAGGTTTGACGGCCTGGCTATTGAAGCCCACATTCTAAAAAAGAGAGGGCTCTCTAATGCTGTGGTATCTACCATGATCAATGCCAGGAAGCCGGTATCCAGGCAGATCTACTATAGAATCTGGAAGGCGTACATCGCGTGGTGTGAGGCCAAGAAATGGCATCCACATAAGTACGTAATAGGTAGGATTCTGGACTTCCTACAGTGGGCTGTAGATAGGAAGCTTGCCTTGAGTACTATCAAGGGTCAGATTTCGGCCTTGTCAATATTTTTTCAAAGGCCCTTGGCTTCGCATTCACTAGTCAAAGCCTTTATACAAGGAGTGATGCGTATTAGTCCTCCGGTTAATATTCCCATATGTCCATGGGATCTAAACTTGGTTCTGTCGGTTCTACAGAAACAACCATTTGAACCATTACAGCATATTTCCTTGGTGCTTCTCACCAGGAAATTGATTTTTCTAGTAGCCATTTGTTCGGCTAAAAGAGTATCGGAATTAGCAGCTATGTCCTGTAAGGAGCCATATCTGGTTATCCATAAGGACAGAGTAGGGTTACGTCCTCATCCAGCCTTTCTTCCTAAGGTGGTATCGAGGTTTCATTTGAACCAAGATGTGGTTCTTCCTCCTTTTTTCCCCAAACCTACTTCGGTAGAGGAAAAGTTATTGCATTCTTTGGATGTAGTAAGAGCAGTTAAAGCTTATCTAAAAGCCACTGCTCAGATTCGCAGAACGGATACTTTGTTTATTCTGCCGGAAGGCCCCAGAAAGGGTCAGGCAGCGTCAAAGTCTACTTTAGCCAAGTGGATTCGACAGGTCATTATGCAAGCTTATGGCTTGAGAAGGAGACCACCTCCGTTCAAAGTTAGAGCGCACTCCACGAGAGCAGTTGGAACTTCATGGGCAGTGCATCACCAGGCCTCCCTGGCTCAAATCTGTAAGGCCGCAACATGGTCTTCGGTACACACGTTTACTAGGTCCTACCAGGTGGACGTTAGAAGTCAGGAGGATGTCGCCTTTGGGCGCAGTGTGTTGCAGGCCACAAAAGATCCTCATGTCTGATAGCGCTCAGCTTATATATGGTGTATCCCCCCCCTCATTTGGCATTGCTTTAGGACATCCCATTAGTAATGACTATGTCGCTCTGTGTCCCGTGATGTACGAGAAAGAAAATAGGATTTTTATAACAGCTTACCTGTAAAATCCTTTTCTTGGAGTACATCACGGGACACAGAGCTCCCGCCCCTCTTTAGGGACACTTATTGCTTTGCTACAAAACTGAGGTGCTCCCGGATGGGAGGGGCTTATATAGGGGAGGGTACTTCCGGTTTTGGAAGTTGCCAGTGCCAGCACCTGACGGTATCTATATAACCCATTAGTAATGACTATGTCGCTCTGTGTCCCGTGATGTACTCCAAGAAAAGGATTTTGCAGGTAAGCTGTTATAAAAATCCTATTATAATGTTTGTGGGCTAGAAGTAATTTCCTAACAAAAAATACTGATTTAAACTTAAAGGCTTGGTCTTCAAGTGGTTAATGAACAAAAGGTTTTCCTTTTGGTGGAGAGGCGGGAGGGTGACATTAATCAGAGGAAGCCTTGAATTAATTCATATAAATATTCCTGTGAAAGGCTGAGCAGCGCTTGGCTCGACTCAATTTTGTGATGGGAACTGATGCCACATACAGTGCTGACAGTCACCACATCTGTTAGTAATGGAAATAGTTTGCCTGGGCCAGCTTAGCCCGAGTGAACTATTTAAAGTGGAGGGTGGAATTAGGCTGTAATGTTGCTTAACCACTTAAGCCCCGGACCATTTGGTAGCTAAAGGACCAGAGGTGAATTCAGAATTTTGCACTGCGCCGCTTTAACTGTAAATTGTGCGGACATGCAATGTTGTACCCAAACGAAATTTGCGTCCTTTTCTTCCCACAAATAGAGCTTTCTTTTAATGGTATTTGATTGCCTCTGCGATTTTTCTTTTTTGCGATATAAACGAAAAAAGACCGAAAATTTTGAAAAAAAATGATATTTTCTACTTTTTGTTATAAGAAAAATCGAATAAACTCAATTGTAGTCATACATTTAGGCCAAAATGTATTCAGCCACATGTTTTTAGTAAAAAAAATGTCAATAAGCGTATATTTATTGGTTTGCGCAAAAGTTATAGAGTTTACAAACTAGGGTACATTTTCTGAAATTTACACAGCTTTAAATTTATGACTGCCTATCATTTCTTGAGGTGTTAAAATGACAGGGCAGTACAAAACCCCCCCAAATGACCCCATTTTGGAAAGTAGACACCCCAAGGAAATTGCTGAGAGGCATGTTGAGCCCATTGAATTTTTTTTTGTCCCAAGTGATTGAATAATGACTAAAAAAAAAAAAAAAAAAAAAATTACAAAAAGTTGTCACTAAATGATATATTGCTCACACATGCCATGGTTATATGTGGAATTACACCCCAAAATACATTTTTCTGCTTCTCCTGAGTACGGGGATACCACATGTGTGGGACTTTTTAGGAGCCTAGCCGCGTACGGGACCCCGAAAACCAAGCACCGCCTTCAGGATTTCTAGGCACAAATTTTTGATTTCACTCCTCACTACCTATCACAGTTTCGAAGGCCATAAAATGCCAAAATAGCACAAAACCCCCACCAAATGACCCCATTTTAGAAAGTAGACACCCCAAGGAAATTGCTGAGAGGCCTGTTGAGCCCATTGAATATATTTTTTTTTGTCCCAAGTGATTGAATAATGACAAAAAAAAAAATTACAAAAAGTTGTCACTAAATGATATATTGCTCACACATGCCATGGTTATATGTGGAATTACACCCCAAAATACATTTTTCTGCTTCTCCTGAGTACGGGGATACCACATGTGTGGGACTTTTTAGGAGCCTAGCCGCGTACGGGACCCCGAAAACCAAGCACCGCCTTCAGGATTTCTAGGCACAAATTTTTGATTTCAATCCTCACTACCTATCACAGTTTCGAAGGCCATAAAATGCCAAAATCGCACAAAACCCCCCCAAATGACCCCATTTTGGAATATAGACACCCCAAGCTATTTGCTGAGAGGAATGGCGAGTATTTTACAGCTCTCATTTGTTTTTGAAAATGAAGAAAGAAAATATATATATATATATTTTTTTTTCAATTTTCAAAACTTTGTGACAAAAAGCGAGATCTGCAAAATACTCACAACACCTCTCAGCAAATAGCTTGGGGTGTCTACTTTCCAAAATGGGGTCATTTGGGGGGGTTTTGTGCTATCTGGGCATTCCATGGCCTCCGAAACTGTGATAGGCAGTGAGAAGTGAAATCAAAAATTTACACCCTTAGAAAGCCTGAAGGCGGTGCTTGGTTTTTGGGGTCCCGTACGTGGCTAGGCTCCCAAAAAGTCTCACACATGTGGTATCCCCGTACTCAGGAGAAGCAACAGAATGTATTTTGGGGTGTAATTCCACATATGCCCATGGCATGTTTGAGCAATATATCATTTAGTGACAACTTTGTGCAAAAAAAAAAAAAAAAAAATTGTCGTTTTTCCGCAACTTGTGTCAACATATAAAATATTCCATGGACTCGACATGCCTCTCAGTATATAGCTTGGGGTGTCTACTTTCCAAAATGGGGTCATTTGGGGGGGGGTTTTGAACTGTTCTGGCATTTTATACACAACATTAGGAAGCTTACATCCACTCTTCTAACCACTTGAAGACAAAGCCCTTTTTGACACTTTTTTTGTTTACATGAAAACATTTTTTTTTTTGCAAGAAAATTATGTTGAACCCCCAAACATTATATATATTTTTAAAGCAAAGGCCCTACAGATTAAAATGGTGGGTGTTGCATTTTTTTTTCTACACAGTATTTGCGCAGCGATTTTTCAAACGCATTTTTTGGGTTAAAAAATACACTTTTTTTAATTTTAATGCACTAAAACACACTATATTACCCAAATGTTTGATGAAATAAAAAAGATGATCTTAGGCCGAGTACATAGATACCAAACACGACATGCTTTAAAATTTCGCACAAACGCGCATTGGCGACAAACTACATACATTTTTAAAAGCCTTTACAGGTTACCCCAGTAGATTTACAGAGGAGGTCTACTGCTAAAATGATTGCCCTCGATCTGACCTTCGCGGTGATACCTCACATGCATGGTGCAATTGCTGTTTACATATGACGCCAGACCGACGCTTGCGTTCGCCATTGGGCAAGAGCAGGGCAGGACAGGGGTGCTTTTTTTTTTTTTCTTTTTTTTTTTATTATTAATTTTGCTTTATTTTATTTTTAAATTGTTCCTTCCAAGTATTTTTTTTTTTTATCATTTTTATTGTTATCTCAGGGAATGTAAATATCCCCTATGATAGCAATAGGTAGTGACAGGTACTCTTTTTTTGAAAAAACTGGGGTCTTCTAGACCCTAGATTTTTCCTCTGCCCTCAAAGCATCTGACCACACCAAGATCGGTGTGATAAAATGCTTTCCCAATTTCCCAATGGCGCTTTTTATATCCGGGGGGGGGGCATTCCCTCCCACTGCTTGTAAAAGCAGTCCAGAGGCTAATTAGCCGCTAGGATTGCTTTTACATGAAAGCCGGCCGCAGGCTGAAAAGAATGATACCAAGATGATACCTAAACCCGCAGGCATCATTCTGGTATAAACATTCAAAGTCCAGCAACATACCAGTACGTTGCTGGTCCTTGTTGGACATGTATTGTAATCCTTTTTTTTTCATGCAGCCAGTTGGCTGAACGAAAAAAGAGATTGATCGGTGGGTATGCCCACCATTAGAATACCGCCCTTCATCCACCCACTTCCAATGATGGGCATACACGCACCATTTATATATGCCGAAGCATGGGTGCATCCTCCCGCAAAAAAGTTATGCCGCACACACATGGTCGGACTTTTCCACGGGCAAGCCTCCGTCGGAATTTCGACCGTATGTACGCGCCATTAGGAGCAAAATCGCTCCTCCGCCCCTGCTGCCCCAATGCTTCGGCATATTTGCTTTTTTTTTTTAACTGTGGTGGTGAAATCACCTCCTACAGCACTGGAGTCGCAGGGATCAGGCCTGTCTCTGCGAACGCTGCAGTTATGTGTGTTTTTGTTTTGTAAGTGACAGTGATCAATCGATAATGCACTTGGGTGGCCTGGGCTGGACGAAGGGGCAAAACGCAGGTGCCAGCAGGTATCTGGGCTGATCCCGCTAACACTGCGTTTTTGGGAACCCTAAACTGCTGGGGACGCTAGTATAGATCTGATCAGATCAGATATTGATCTGTTCAGATACTATACCACTAAGGAGGGTGTATGCTTCACGCGTGGGTGTTAGCGTTACTGGCACTAACCTGACGCTGCCTGGGGTGTGACTCAGACCCTCTCTGACACTAAAACCTAATTGATATCACCCGCCGGGCGATCAGGGGGTTAAACCTTTATTGGGTTATATACACGGCGGGTGCCCTGACACTATAAAAAGCAAACTAACTAACCAGCGTCACCCGTAACACTTATATGGTGATCACTGGTGAAAGGGTTAACTAGGGGCAATCAGGGGGTTAAAACCTTTATTAGATAATATATGGGGGTACCTGACGCTATAAAAACCTGCGGCGAACCTAAAAAAAATTACCAGCTACCGATCTGCATCACAGACACTAAGACAGCGTTTAGAAAAACAATTGCTTAGCGACAGTGGTGATAGGGGGTGAAAGGGTTACCTGGGGGGCGATCAAGGGGGTTAAACCTTTATTAGATAATATATTGGGGTACCTGACGCTATAAAAACCTGCGGCGAACCTAAAAAAAATTACCAGCTACCGATCTGCATCACAGACACTAAGACAGCGTTTAGAAAAACGATCGCTTAGTGACAGTGGTGATAGGGGGTGAAAGGGTTACCTGGGGGGCAATCAAGGGGGTTAAACCTTTATTAGATAATATATTGGGGTACCTGACGCTATAAAAACATGCGGCGAACCTAAAAAAAATTACTGGCTGCCGATTGGCATCACTGACGCTAAGACAGCGATCAGAAAAATGATCGCTTAGCGACAGTGGTGATAGGGGGTGAAAGGGTTATCTGGGGGGTGATCAGGGGGTTAAACCTTTATTAGGGGGGGTTAGGGGGCTACACTGGACCTAAGACTAAACTTTGGTGACACTTTTACAGTCACAAATGTCACCGATTGCAGTGATCACTAAATAAATGGTCACTGCAATCAGTGACACTGTGACTGGGGGCTGGGGGGGTGGTCTGGGGTGTCTGGGGGGGGCGATTTATGTCCCTATGTGTCCTGGTGTCAGTGTAGTGTTGTGTGCACTGACCTGATGTCTTCTCTTGTACGGCGCTCGGTATATGTGAGCGCCGCACCAGAGATGACATCACTTCCTCCTGCTCCCTCTGTCTGACACAGACAGAGGGGGCATTTCCATTCGCCGGGAGCGATCGCGAGGGGGTGGCCAGAAACGAATGGCTGCCCCCTCATCCCGGAACGCTCCCGGACACTTAGCCACCGCTCACTGTATAGGAGGGGGGTCCGATTGGACCCCCCAACTATACAAAGGCAATCACGTATGCTCTACGTGATTGTGCCTGTCGGTGCCATTCTGCCGACGTGTATATATACAGTGAGCGGTCGTTAAGTGGTTAAGGACCAGTTCACACCAGATGCAGTTCAGTTTTTTCTGCACCAATACAGTCAGTTCTGGTCAGTTTCTGCACCGGAAACTGACTGGAACTGACTGCACTGGTGTGAACTAGAGCCATTAGAATACATGGACAACACTGTGCATGCATTTTTAGTGCAGAAAAAAAGCACACGGAACTGCGTCTGGTGTGAACTAGCACTAAATGAGATCTGGTGATCAGAAAACATGATTTTAACTCCATATTTAATTTGACAGTGTATGCCACTGTAATCTCAGTCACGAACAGAGTACATAAGCAAATGGTGAATTGGGTCTTTTTCTTGGCACCTAGTGCATGTTCCTAAAATTAAGTGATCAACAGTTGCTTTTCAGGCTTTATGTAAAATCTGTTTACTGCTGCAGTCTTTGTGACTCCTTTCTCTGCAGAATTTGCTTTCAATAGTTCCTTTTCTATCCCAGTGCATCTACTACAGTTATCTTTGTCTGCAGAAAGGTTGACATAGTAGAAGGCCAGTAAATGACTGCTATGGGGAATGTGTTTGTCTATCTATCTCTCCTGAAAGTGTTTTTAAATATTACCTAAACAACTGCTTTAAGAGTACTTTTTCATTTTTATTTTCTTTCAGGCCCATGATGAACAAGTGAAACAAATGCTGAAAGTAATATGTAGGGACATTTCTGAACTAGACTTAAGTGGGAGCTACTGGTTGTCTACCCCAACAGTGGACATGTTATCACGCTGTAAGAAGCTAACTAGACTGGATATGGAAGGCTGTTCAGTTACGTCCTTGCGCCTTTCTAAAATTCTTTCAGAACTTCATCATCTGCGTTCATTGTCTGTTGATATCAACGCAGGGTTTGATGCGGGAAAGCTAAGCAGTGAATGCAAAGCAACACTCAGTCATCTAGAGGAACTGAAACAAACTGTCTTTGTGCCATCCTATGGAGTTGTACCATGCTGCACTAGTCTTAAAAGGCTTCTGCTCTATTTTGAAGTCTTGGACAGAACACGTGAAGGAACAGTAATGTCTGGGCAGCTGATGGTCGGAGAAAGCAATGTACCCCATTACCAGAATCTAAGGCTGTTCTATGCCCGTCTTGCACCTGGTTATATAAATGAGGAAGTTGTCCGATTGTATTTAGCTGTACTTAGTGACCGGACACCAGAAAATCTTAGATCTTTTCTCATATCTGTCCCAGGTAACCTAGCAGAAAGCAGAGCTACCAAAAATTTGCTTGAATCCATGGCAAAGAATGTTTCTTTGGAGGCATTTCAGTTGCCTAAATATTGGTTAAATGGATCTTCCCTACTTCAACACATGAAATTTAGTTGTCCATCATACTTGAATTTCAGTGGCTGCATGATTTCTGGTGATCAGCTTACACAAAGAATTTTAAATGGTGGAAAAGACTGTAAAAGCCTTGTCAGTTTGAATCTAAAAGGATGTGCCTTATGCCTCATTCCCAACTTGAATTCAAGAAAACCTGAAGATGATATAGATGGCTCTATTTTGGAAAATTTAATATCGGCTTGTTCCAATCTTACCCATTTGAACCTTTCATCAGCACACCATCACAGTTCACAGACTTCAGGAAGGCACCTGTGTGAGATTTTATCACAACTAAAAAGCTTACATTCTCTTTCCTTGCCAGTGTGTTCGGTAGTTTACAGCTGCACAGCACTATCTACTCCCAGTGCTGCACCACCTATGTTTGGCAAAAAGGTTCGGGTTGGGGTGAATACTAAAATACCTGAAGATCTGAGTATGGCTAAGCAATGCCCTGTCTTCTGGAAACTTCTAAAGGGAACTCCAGTTCTGAAACACTTGGAATTTATTGGTTCAAACTTTTATTCTGTTATGCCCCGGAATGATCCAGCAATACGCAACACTTACCCACCTTGCAAGCGTTCACATGCTGTAGGGGATGCAGAAGTGGCAGCAATCAGCCAGCTTAATTACTTGGAGAACCTTACACTTGCACAGCTTCCAGGAATAGTAACAGGTTCCAGCCTAGTAAACATTGGCATAAGCTGCAAACAACTGTGTAGTTTATCACTGGCAAATATTGGCATGATGGGCAAAGTAATGTACATGTCTTCACTGTGTGAGATGTTGACACATTGCAAATGTTTAAAGGATCTAAGGTAAGAAATATTAACCTACCTTCAATATTAGAGGTCCCTTTTTAATGTCTGATAGATTTAAAATCGAACTTTGCTGAGAAAAATAACTATCTTTACCATGAATAGTTCTATCTGGCCTTTTTACCTATTGCTGTTTCGCCACAAATACATTACATTTTACATTCTCCTTCACTCCCTTCTTCTTTAGTGCCAAGTTGGTTATTTGGAGATTTAGATGTCGAATGACAATAGTAACGAATTTCGTTTATTCGTGTTCGAACGAATTTCAAATTTTCATAACGATTCGGATTGATCTAAAAAATTATCGACCAATCCGAATTCTGTGTGAAGAATAGCTGGTTTTTAAGGCGCAGCATCCTTAACAACTGATGACTCATCAGCTGTCAGCGGGGTTGTAATATTGTAATGCATTAAGATAAAAAGCCTTCTATGTGCAGCAGCCCCCCTCAACTCCCCTAATACTTACCTGAGCCCCATCTAGATCCAGCGATGTTGTAGGAGTGTCTTAGCTGCCCAGGACTCCCTTCCTCATTGGCTGAGACAGCAGCGCAGCACCATTGACTCCTGCTGCTGTCAATCAAAGTCAGTCAGTGAATGAGGCGAGAAAGGGGACGGGCACAAGGAGCTGTGGCTCGGCTTGTGTGCCCCCATAGCAAGCTGCTTGCTATGGGGGCACTCAACGGGTAGGAGGGGCCAGGAGCATCGAAGAGGGACTCGAGAAAAGGAGAATCTGGGCTGCTCTCTGCAAATCTATTGCACAGGTAAATATAGCATGCTTGTTTTTAACTGAAAACAAAACAAAACTTTATCACTTTAAGGCAAAGTTGATTTTGATAAATTGCAATGTAGCAACCGTTCAAAGCAGAAAAGTAATATCTATACTTCTATTACCTGTATATTACCGACTTTGCTCATATTCACCGTTATTAGCAGCAAAGAGATACAATTTTAAGAAATACAAAATATTTAATATTTTAATGTCTATTGTTTTTCTTAGTTGACAAGTGTGGCCTCTCTTGCATTTTCAGTCAAAACACCTCTGGAGGCTGTGACAGGGAGTGCAATGATGGAGTGACACAAGCCCTAAATGAAGACCCTGGAAAAACTGGAACTCTGTAGTGTACGTTTACTATAACCCAAATTACCCTGATCCTCGAGCAGTTTGGTACCAGATGGCATGGCAGGACACTACGTGAAAGCACAGACTAAGTAGTCAGGTTCAGGTAGACAGGATCATGATACAGGTGCAAAGTCAAAATGAAGGCTGGGTCAGTAACAGTCAAGCAATGGCAGCACAAAATCCACATGCATATGGGTAGGCAGGAGTTCAGGCCAGGGTCAGGAACAATCAAGCAGCGGAGGTATAACATCAACAGGCAGACTATTTGAGGGTGCAAAGTGAGGCCAGTATTGGAATGCCTAGACAGGTCACAAGGCAACCTGAATCAGTAGCAGGAGAAAGGCTTTTGTCACAAACAACAGATGAAAACCACTTGGCAATTTCTTCAATCAGTGCTGAGCCGTAAATAAACTGTTTAGTGCCACCAGGCAGTAGCCCCATGTGCTGAGCCATGTGCTTGCACTGGCCTTTTGCATGTTTGTCAGCAGAAACTTCCTGACAACTGCAAAATGAAGTCTGAATTACTGAGCATTAAACACATTTTGTTTATTTTTATATCCATCAAAACAGCACATTGTTATCACTATTTTTCCAGGTGAATTTTTCATAATAACTTTGCAATGTTCCCAGGCCTTATGCTTGTATCCACCCAAAATATTTCTCTCTTGAACATAAAGCATGGATACAATTTTTTACTATCTTAGTAAGATTTGAAGAGGCTCTGCCTCAGGTACAAAAAGCTTGGCCTTGTAAATCGGGCATGCACACTCAACTGACAAGGTGGCACCATGTCTAAAATTACCATAAAGGGTCACATTAATTCTATAGAAGACCACTCTCACTTACTAGCATAAACAGAGCAGCACTTTGGGTTACTGTTACTAAATATAATATGGGTTCAAAGCTGTTTTCTTAATTGCACATTAAAGTGGTTGTAAATCCTCACATGTACTCAGTGAAGTGAATAGCCTCAGATGATACACTGAGATGAAACAAATCCTCCTACACATATTTTACTTGTTTTCTGCAGTCTTCTCTTGTCAACAACCCTTCAAAGTGCAGATTTGTGATAAAATCCTTATGCATCTGTAAGAAGTACAGAGGAGGGGGTGGAGAGCTGCAGTTACAGCTCTTATACGCTGTGTGAGAACTGATTGGAGGAACGGGACACACACACCCCTCCACAAAGGCAGAGGAACATTTACAGCTATATTTTGAATAGGCAAAACTGTGTGCTTTCTTACATCGGGTAAAATAAGTATTGAACACCTCACCATTTTTCTAGGTAAATATATTTCTAAAGATGCTATTGAAATGACATTTTCACCACATGTTGGTAACAACCCATGCAATCCATACATACAAAGAGACCAAAACAAGTTCAGAAATGTAAGTTATGTGTAATAAAATGGAATGACACAGGGAAAACGTATTGAGCACATAAAGAAAAGGAGGTGCAACAAGGCTAACTGAAATGTATTTAATACTTCGTACAAATTTCTTTGTTGGTAATGAAAGCTTCAAGACGCCACCTGTATGGATAAACTAGTCGCATGCATTGCTCAGGTGTGATTTTGGCCCATTCTTCCACACAAACAGAATTCAAATCTTGAAGGTTCGGTGGGCCTCTTATGAACTCTGATCTTTTAGTGCTTTCCATAGATTTTCTATTGGATTAAAGTCTCGGGTGATTGGCTGAGCCATTCTAGCAGCTTTATTTTCTTTCTTTGAAATCAATTGAGAGTTTCTTGGCTTTGTGTTTGGGATTGTTGTCTTGCTGAAATGTCCACCCTCATTTCATCTTCATCATCCGGGTAGATGGCAGCAGATCTTTTTTATCAAGAATGTTTTGGTACATATTTCCATTTATCCTTCCTTCAATGATATGAAGTTTGCCAGTACAGTATGCTGAAAAACAGCCCCACACCATGATGTTCCCACCTCCAAACGTCACTGTTAGCATGGCGTTTTTGGTGTGATGTGCAGTACCATTTGACCTACTATGGCATCCAAAGAGTTCAAACTCAACTGACCAGACTATATTCTCACAGTATTTCACAGGCTTGTCTAATAAATGTTGTGCAGCAAACTTTAAATGAACTTCAACATGTCGGTTGAGCACATTACTTATTATACCTGCTAATTTCAGGTCTTTCTGGAGTTCTCCACGAGTGGTCCTTGGCTCTTGGACATCTCTTCTGATAATTATTTTCTTCTTCTGTCAAACATCTTGCGAGAAGCACCTGGTCCTGGCTGGTTTATGGTGAAATGATCTTTCCACTTCCACTGAATATTCTATAATCCATAAGTTTAGAAATCCTTCTCTAACCAATGCCGTCAATATGTTTTGCAACAATAAGGTTGCAACGGTCTTGAGAGAGCTTTTGCTTTTACCCATCATATTAATTTGCACTGACAAGGGGCAGCATTGCTTTATAATTACTGATAGATTTTGACTGGTGTCTTGGTTTTCCATGCCTTTTTGTACCTGCCTTTATGTTCTATACGTTTTCCCTGTGTCATTAAATTTTATTACACATAACTTAAGTTAATTTCTGAACTTATTTGTTTTGGTTTCTTTGTATGTATGGATTGCATGGGTAGTCACATGTGGTGAAAATTTTATTTCAATAGCACCTTTAAAAATATATTTACCTAGAAAAATGATGATGTGTTCAAACCTTCTTTTACATGCTGTATCTTTCTCCCCATCACAAAATGTTATCTCATGTGTCAGGAAAACTTCTCAGACGTGACTCCTGATAACAGAGGAACGAAGCACCAGAGAGAAATTACACTTGGAGCTTTGGATAGAGACAAGTAAACACTACAGATATATGTGCTTAGTTCAAAATTCATGACTGGGTTTCATAACCACTTTAAGAGACAAAGGATGGTAATTCAGGCACATAGGAATATGCTGCTGCCTTTATTAGATTGGACACTGGCAAGCAAAACTGTAAGGACAGCCTAGTATAATCTCCATTTTTTTTGGTAGTGTCTTAGGAGAATGAATGTTTTCACTCCTGAAAGAAGCAATCCACTTGTTCTACCAAAATTCTTCAGTTGTTGCAGAGGCACTGAGGCTCATTTTTCAGCTTTCTGGGTTGACTGATTCTCAGCATAGCCTTGGAGGCTGTACCTGGACTACGCTGTGAGGAAAAGGCAGAGCCATCATATAAATTGTCATCAAAGCACTGGGCTCTACTGAAGGCACTCTGCCAGACACACTTGGTGTAATGTGTAAGTTAACCACACAGTACTTTTCAGGTCCAGGGCTATGGTTCCCCTGTCTGGTGGAACCCTGTCCAAAAAGACTCTTTGAGGGTATGTCCAGCAGGAAGGAGAAGGCTGTTTGGATGTAGTGTGTTCCAAGGATTTACTTGGTTAGAGCTGCAAGGAGTTTTAGGATCACTGCTGCAGTAAGTCAGGGCATTGCCCTTTATGGAAGATTAGGTGTGCTTAAACTGGTCCTTGAGTCCCTTAAAGGGTTGACTAAAGAGCACCGGCTGCAACACTTTCAGTTGCAGGCTTGAGGTGGGAGAAGGTGTAGCGCCATTTTTAAAATTGTCACCCTTATACTGTGCTTACTGCTTACTTTCCCTGACTGATTCTGCACAGCTTCCTTCTGGTTTGTCATGCTGAGCATGCATGTACCATTTTCTGGAGCGCTTGGACCTGCTCAGTCTCTCCCAACATCTGCTCGGCCACGTACATCCTACAGTCCTCCAGGACATTTACGTGGCCTTCATGCTGCCTCCAGTAACAGGTGACAGATGGCATTATCCCTACCTGCCCTTGCAGTGTTTTTGTGTGTACCCCTTGTGAGAATCCCCTATTATGGTGGATCGTGGTGAAAGGACAGTGGTCACAAAACTCAGAGTACGCCTCAACCCCTTCAGGGGTGGCTCCCTGCTCCTTATCCAGGGAGGAATTTTCTACTACTATAACTGAGTTTATGGTGAAATTTTCAACCACATTGGCTGTATTAATGCCTAATATCCAGAATGAATTTCCTTTTGGTACACTTTCAGAGAATGTGCCTTTTGATGGGGAACACCCCTTTGATTAATCTCTTGACAACTTTGTCTAGAAAGTCACCTGAGATAAGAGTACACTTTTGCCCAAACAAAAGAAGTCCAATCCTCAGACTGGAAAACGATTTACCTCACAGGCTAAGAACCGTTATTTTCATTTTTTCCCAGGCCTCTAAAGCCCAGGACAAACCACTATTTTATTTTTATTTATTTTTTACTGACAGCTCAGGTCGGAGCCACTGTATTAATAATCGATCTCCCATGCTGTTCTATTGTGTTCTGACAGGGGGGGCGCCCCCGCCCCCGCTAGAACACTCTGGTCAGCGCTCTCAGCCATTGGCTGAGGGCACTGATTGGTAGCCGGTCGTCAGACCTTTTTCGGTCATAAACCTTCGACAGAAGCTGGCCAAACCGGCTGCCATACACACAGGCCAAATGTCAGCCGGTTTCTATTGAACCGGCCAACATTCGACCCGTGTGTTCTAGGCTTTAGTCACAAGTAAAACCTGTGACTCGTTTCCATCGTAAATCCTGGACCCCCAAATCTTCAAAACCTCCAAGCAAGTCGTCCTTGCAATGAGGGGACACCCCAACTTATCAGAGTGGGTGGATATCTGTTGGCCTTTGCAGCCACCTATTCCCAAGACATTTCAGATGTTTTCGGTCTAGAATATAACCAGAGGCTTCAAGCTAGAATTTTGGTCTCTACCTCCACCCTGCTTCATGTTGTAAAAGTTGCCAATGTCCCCACAAAGATTAGATGACTACTCAAGCCTCTTTACATTTCCCAAAGTGAAAAGTGGCATTCAGTGCATTCTGGACCTAAAGGTTTCAACACCCTTTCTTTGCTTATTGGAAATTCTGCATGAAAACTTCAAAGTCGGTCAATGCTTCCCTTCATCTAGAGGACTTTCTGGCCTCTGTAAACATCAAGGATGACCAAGCCCCAGCTTTTGCACATGGACTTTGGGCTTAATGTTACCTTCTATCTAAACATTTTGGCTTCCAGGGACCAGAAGGTGCCCAGTTTCAGGACCATCACATACGCCTGATGCTTAAAACCATTTCCTCATTATGGATTCCAGCCTGTTAGGCTGGGGAGGAGTCCTGGACACCCTCTCGGTGCAAGAGACTTGGTTGCCAGAGGAAGTTTGCTTCCTGATCAGATTCTGGCTTGGGCAGAACGTCACATCCCAGCCCTGTCTGCCATGCATATCCCAGGCATGTAAAATTGTCATGTGGACTTCCTCAGTCATCGCCATCGGGGCTCAGGAGAATGGTCTCATTATCCCGAGGTGCTTCAGGACCTTGGGGTTTCAAAGGTGTTGGATGCTGAATGTGGATCTCTTGGCTTTCAGACTCTACAAAAAACTCCAGTAAGTTTGCCTCCGGGTTTAGAAATTTCATCGCCTTCACAGTAAATGCTGTGGTGAACTCTATAGGATCCGTTCAACCTGATCTACACCTTTCTTCCTCTAAAAATCCGCAGGTCCAGGTTGGAAGGCATTCTGGTGATTATTATTGTGCCGACCTGGCCCAGGCAGACATGGTTCTTGGAGCTTGTCAGACTTGTTTGGATCCTCTATACCAAGGGCTGGTTAACCCTCTTGCCTCTTGGCTGCTGGATTTAATGGCCAGCCTGTTGAAGGCCACATTCTAATTCAGTTGCTAAAAGCTAGAAAGTTGTCTTCCCACAGAGGGGCTGATTTAAGAAAATTGTTGGCGCATTTGCACGGGCTGGAATAATTATTGCGACATGGCGCATGCTGTCGACTTGCGCCGGATTCGCGGAATCGTTGCGCGTACGGGCGCATACACATTTTTAAATATGAAACAGACATCGGGCACTTGCTCATTGTAATGCTGATCATGTTAATGAGCTTTTCCTTATCACATGGAGAATATTGCTTCCACTTTTATTCCTTTCATTCACTTCTTTTTTAAACAACTCGATAATCATCCTAGAGATCTTCTTCCTATCAACAACTGTGCAGATGTTTACTGGACTTGTAATTGTGCATTTTATGGTGATAGTCTATAATCATTGGTGGAGCCAAAACTTCCATGAAAACATCTTCTCAACACAAGTCTGTGTATTGTGCATTCTGGACAATTCTTTCCCCATACACTGTGCAATCTGATTGGATGACATTTACATCCACTCATTTCTCTGAGCAATTCATTTCCCCATACACTGTGCAATCTGATTGCACAGTGTATGGGGAAAAAATTGTCCAGAATGCACAATACACAGACATGTGTTGAGAAGATGTTTTCATGGAAGTTTTGGCTCCACCAATGATTATAGACTATCACCATAAAATGCACAATTACAAGTCCAGTAAACATCTGCACAGTTGTTGATAGGAGGAAGATCTCTAGGATGATTATTGAGTTGTTTCAAAAAAGTGAATGAAAGGAATAAAAGTGGAAGCAATATTCTCCATGTGATAAGGAAAAGCTCATTAACATGATCAGCATTACAATGAGCACAAGCTCAATGTATAAGCAGTTGTGCAGTCTGGAGAACGCAGATGCGCCCGTGTGCAACACACATATTTAACAAGCTAAAGCGTGTGCGCCCTGTCAGGCGAGCATAAAATGGTGTGCTTTGTCAATGCACATGTACAGTTGAGTAAGCTGAAAGAAGGGTGTAAAAAGGCTTGATTAGTTGTAAGACAGATCTACATGTTCTGGACAGAATTTGTGCATTTAAACAATATTATATACATACTTTTTAGCCTGGTAACAGAAGATGGTAAACTAGTAAAGTTATCTACAGCATTCAGACAAAAATGTTGAAGATTACATTGGCTGCGCTTGCTAATGGTAGACGCGAAAGATTGCGCAAGTGCGCAACAGCGCCTCCTATCTAAATATGGTTTGGTGCATATAAGTGCACCATAATTTTTGATAAATGTTTTGAGTCCCGTTTTTTGTGCAATTGCTCCAATTTCTCCACTGCACCACAGGCGCAGGTCTTTAGTAAATCACCCCCAGAGTATACTGTTCGAATTGAAAAGCATAAGATCATGGTCCAAAGAAAGGGATTTCCATTCCAGAAAGTGGATTCGGCAGCTCATTATTTAAGCCTATAGACTAGAGCTGCATGATTCTGGCTAAAATGAGCATCACGATTTTTTTGGTTAGAATAAAGCTCACGATTCTCGTGGTGTAATATCGTCTTTCACGTTGTAGAAAAAAAAATTGGGCTAGCTTTAGTTTTTTTTTAAATTAATTAAAGTGTATTTTTTTGAAAAAAATGCGTTTAAAAAACGGTTGCGCAAATATGGTGTGACATAAAATATTGCAACAACCACCATTTTATTCTCTAGGGTCTCTGCTAAAAAAAAATATATCATGTTTGGGTGTTCCAAGTAATTTTCTAGCAGAAAATTATTTTTACTTCACGCCGGAGTTCTTTCCTTTGATAAGTGAAACAAAGTATGTCTTCTTTCTTTTATTAGCGTGTTATAAAACTTGGCAGGCTGCCTGGATTTTTTTTCCCCTGCTGTGAGAACTCTCTGCATTTGTTAGAAAGATTGTGATGTGCTGTTTTGAAGATCGGGAAGGGAAAAAGATTGTGATTTTGATTCTTAACGATTAATCGTGCAGCTCTGCTATAGACTTACGGATAGGGTTCCAGCCTTTCCCTGCAAAAGCACTCAAGTTTGTTAGTGGTTTATGAGCTTTTCGGCATCCGACATCTGATGCCTGCTTCGGTCTTTTTGGTAACCTACTGTAACCTACTGTTAGTTGGACTGCTTGTAGAGTATATGCTACCCCAACGTTTCATATTCCTGATATGTCTGTTGTACCATGTACTTGTATGTATAGGTATCTTGCGTTCTTTGCATTGCTTTCCTTGTGTGATCCTGTCAGTTCCCCCACTTTCGTTTTCCAATCTGAATACTAGGCATGGAAGCACATTCATCCTAGCGTAGTTAGTTTTCTTCTTTGCATTCTAATTGAGATCACAACCTGCCTGTGCTCCAGTGGTCCCCAAAGCTCCTGATTGAGAAGATCGGTGTACTGCTGTTTCTCTGCCTCATGCTGACACCCCCCTTGCAGTCTCCAAGCCCATATGTGGCTGAGAACAGAGGTCATGTAAATTCAGAATTAAAAAATATATATATATTGTGAGGGTGCGACTTTGTGCGACCTTCAAGAGGGTTGGTTATTGCCACATTTGGTAAAGAAAGACACGCTGATGGAACAGCTGTGTCTTGGGCTATTTAGTTCAGAGGTAATTATGGAACAGGGCTCCACCCAACAGAGAGGAAGTCTGTGTGCATGAGAGCCAGGTAGGCTCTCGTCCTCTGAAGTGGAGTCAGAGGTGACTATGGATCAGGGCTCCACCCAACAGAGAGGAAGTCTGTGTGCATGAGAGCCAGGTAGGCTCTCGTCCTCTGAAGTGGAGTCAGAGGTGACTATGGATCAGGGCTCCACCCAAGCAGAGAGAGGAAGTCTGTGTGCATGAGAGCCGAGTGGGCTCTCTACCTCTAAAGGGGAGTCAAAGGCGGTGCATGTCTGCAGGAGGCAGACATCGTTAGTGTTATAGCAACAAAGGTGCGGACCAGGAGAAGCTAGGAGAAAGCTGAAACTCTTGGACACTGTGTGGGTCTGAGGAACAGACCCTCAGGCCTAGGCTAAAGGCCTGGATCGCTAGAAGGTAAAGCGACTGTTAGTATGAAGGATACAGGAATGGTGGAACACCCCTGTAAATACTACAGATGTGTTTGTGAACTTTTGTGCTTTTAAATAAAAATGGGCTACCATGCCCTTAAACAGAGTTGCTGACTGGCTTGCATCACTGAAAAACGCATCTACTACGTGAGCTTAACAACCCCCAATCTCACAAGTGGTGGAGATATTGCTTTGGGCAGTTTTTGGAAGAGTTCCAGATCCTTGCATACCAAAAACAGTGAGTAAAAAGAAACTGTGTGTTTAACAGCAATACTGTGATGAACAGCCTATCTGAAGGAAAAGTTAAAGTTTTCTGCGGTGAACTGCTGCTAGCTGTGTGTGGCAGCCAGGCGAACTGCACAGGAGTTCAATTAATGGACTGTGTTGTATACAGGTGATGTGCCTGTGGAAGTGAGCTCAAGCAGAGAGTGAAGTCTGCATGTGAAAGTGTGCTGTTTGCAAGTCTTGGAGACAGTACTTCAAATTTTTCCTGTGTTAAATGGAACTGTGTTAAAAAAAAAAAAAAAAAACGTTGTTGGCCTGACTGCAGAGATGGGGAGGTCAAAACGCAAAAAGGAAGCCATGTTTGCTGAGATGAGAGACAGAGCTGGTGTTGTCCCTAGCAACACTGGTGAAAGGAGTGCACAGGTGTCTGCAAGTATGGAGAGTTCACCAAAGTCTGAGTCTGCAGTGGATTGGTGCAGGCGACACTTGGCCGCACTGAACCAAGTTAAAGGGGTAGGACATGTTGCCCCTGGCAACGCTGGTGCAAGATGGCCAGCTATCAATGTGCAAAGGGTTAAGAACCAAGTGCACTGTTTGCGGTGCAGTGAGTGGGGGCATGAAGTTTCTAAATGCCCTTTTGTCCCAGGCTTCACCAAAGCAAAGGTATGAGAAGCCTGCTCTGAATGTAAAGAGTGAGCAGATGGGTGTGGTTGCCCATGGCAACAAAGCAGAAATCCGTACAGCTGACTTCATATGGCCTATGTTGCCTTCGGAATGTGTTGAGGACTTTTTGGATGAGTTTGCGATGATTGCTTCTTACTGAAGATGGCCCAGAAATCGCTGGGTTGAGTTGGTGCAACCTTTTCTGATCGAGGAGTAATAGGAGGTGTACCGTGGGATGTATAGTAACCGAGATGACTACGATAATTTTCTAGGAGCAGTCCAGTCTAGAGAGCGCTACAAGAGATCAGCGGGGAGAAGGTGGTCTCCCATAGCAACAGGAGAAAGTCGCCAAGTGCCATGCCTGGAATGTGGTCAGCTGAGCCACGGGATCTTTTCTTGTCCAAGCTTGTGGAATACAGCTGCTGATCGTGTTGTTGGGCTTAATGCTTTGCCTGCAGGCGATGATGGAAAATCCAAGATGGATGTAATGTTACCCTGTTTCCAGGAGGGGGCGTCATCTTGTGAGAGCATGGAAAAGAAGGGACAACGCCCTCAATTGAAATCTTCAACCCATGCTAAAGAGAATGGTAAGACTGTTCCTGTTAAAATCATGGGAAAGGCTGACTGTGTGGGTTCTCACAATGAAGGTGAAAAAATGAACTTGCTGCAGTGTGCTACCCAGATCAGTGGGGAGACACAGGTTAAAACCCTGCTTGCAGCGAGGTCAAAAATTGAAAGGGACATATGGACTCTGGGTACAGCTAAGGTAATCCAGCGGAGTGCTGGAAAGGATGTGCTAGGGGTGACCAAAGCAGTTGGTATGCCATGTTCCCTAGTGACAGGTGCTGTGCAGTTGCCAAGGGAAACCACCAAGGAGCCTGCAGTGGTGAGGCAAGTGGCTTCCCAGGACAACTGTGAAGACGCCCTAGTGGGCAAAATAATTCCTTTGGAGAGGAAGGGTGGTGTGCTGAGTGGCACGCAGGGTGCCATGCGTTTTGATAAAGGACAATTTGATAGAGTTTATTAAAACTGCTATGTTTATGAATGCTGATGACACATGTGCTGATGGTAATGTGATGCTTAATGAGGTAGGGGTGATCGCTAAGCAGGATATGCGATTCCCCTTGGCAACCGTATCTAAGGCTGCAGAGGTGTCCTTGGAAACCTCCCGGGAGCTCTGTGTGTTGGAGTGAGAGGTTGCCTGGGACAACTGTGGTGCCGCTCTGATAGATAAGAGGGTATTTAACCTTGGTGATGAGAAAAATGGTAAAACTCAAATGTTTAAAATTGCTTGTACTGATAATGAGTTGTGGCGGTCTGTCACTGCTGACAGTCCTCATGGGTTTAGTGAAGCGCCACCCGAGCAAAGTGGTGACGTTATGTTATTGCAGCCTGTTGTGTTTGAAAATGTTTTGCCACAAGTGCATTTAAACAAGGAAGGCTTAGTGGGTAACAGTGGGGTGGACACAATTTCTGCTATGCTAAATAGAGAGGCTGCAGGGCCAGTAGAAACGGGTGCTTTGGCTTTTGCAGAAATTAACCCTCTCCAGTTGGAAGGATCTGAAAAGGGCGCATACATAGCAGAGGTTTTGTCCACAGCAAAAGAGATGAGTAATGTTGAATGTCAGATTGATGAGGTAGTGGATAGCGATTTGGAAGGGCTCAGTGTTGCTGAAGGTGAGAGGATGAGTGTGACACATGCGATTGGCACTGCTCAGCGGGAGCCGCAAATTTTGTTAGTGTCCTCTGAGGTAGAGGTCGTTTTAAGTGTCCCGACCTCTCACGTCTTAGCAAATGAGTCCCTCCACATCGTTGGTAAAGGAAAAGTTCTTAGAGTTCTGTGTTTAGATACGGCATGTCTAGAAATTTCTGAGATGTTGTGGGAATTGGTGAGAATCTTTCTAATGTACACCTGCGTGTATCCACAGCAGAAGGGCGACATGGTACTGCACAATACCAATCGGTGGATGCAGGTGATACATGCGTTGTTAGGCAGGGTTGATGAGAATTGGTTGCTGCGTTGTTGGTTGCTTTTGTGGAAGGTTGTCTCGCAGTTCTCCTCGAGAGTGCTTCCAGCGGCGGTTATGTGCGGAAGGCGCTCAGGGGAATTGTTTGAGAAGTTAGAGATATTAGACATAGTGGAAGTCTCTCCGTATGCGGGTGTGATGGGGTCTATTCCTGCTGGTGCGGTCCGAGGTGCGGCTGAGCAGTGGTTGCTACGTGGCGCGCGTACTGTCTCACCCGCTACACCTCATGTAAAGGAAGGGCCCGGAACGGACGTGGCAGTAGTGGGAATTCAGTCCATCACGCGCAGAGAGGTGCAGTTTGAGGTACCCGGAGACACTTTGACAGGAAATAACAGTAATGGTAACTGTAACGGAAATATGTATGAGAAGCACTGTGGAGCACTGCCAGACAACTCTGAGCTATTGGTTGAGGTACCAGTGGACACCGAAATGGTTAAAGAGATTGGTGTTGGAAAATGTGGTGGAACATGTGCGTTGGTCGGACAATTGTTATTGGAGTGTTGGACAACAGGGGGCGATGTGAAACTACGGGACAGTCCCATAGGGAGTAACTGCTTGCCTGTAGATGGTCCCTCCATAGACACTGTCCTAGCAAACAGGGCAAGAGGTCCGAATGACCATATTGTGTTGAATAACCCCTTGTGGAACATTGCTATTGAGGATATGGTATTAATCACAGATGGTTTGGTGGCCAAGAGTGACCATACAGGGGTTGGTGAACCCGAGAAACAAATGTTGATGGTTAATGTTGCGTCAGGTAGTGAGAGTGGCCAGTCCCTGACAGATGTCATGAAAGGGGGTCCCCGACAGTCCCGGGAGAGTAGGTCTGTGGGAGGAAAAAGAAGGGTCCTGAGGCCAAAAGGTAGAAGGGATAGAGAGATTAGTGGGAGCCCATGGTTCAGGAAGAAGGGCTGGTGGAAGTACACCCGGAAGAAGATGTGGGTGGAGTGCCCCTTTAGAGAAAAGGTTGGGCAGATTAGGACTACTGCTACAGATAGTTGGCACAGAGGCGCCAAGGTGAAGTGCTGGTGGACACATACCCCGAAAAAGAAATGGGCCTACGCAGCCAATGGCTGGCACAGAGGTGTCCCGTTTATGGTGACGGGATCATGTGTTCCTGCCTCCGGTTCGAAACAAGGGGGGAGGGTATGTGAGGGTGCGACTTTGTGCGACCTTCAAGAGGGTTGGTTATTGCCACATTTGGTAAAGAAAGACACGCTGATGGAACAGCTGTGTCTTGGGCTATTTAGTTCAGAGGTAATTATGGAACAGGGCTCCACCCAACAGAGAGGAAGTCTGTGTGCATGAGAGCCAGGTAGGCTCTCGTCCTCTGAAGTGGAGTAAGAGGTGACTATGGATCAGGGCTACACCCAAGCAGAGAGAGGAAGTCTGTGTGCATGAGAGCCGAGTGGGCTCTCTACCTCTGAAGTGGAGTCAAAGGCGGTGCATGTCTGCAGGAGGCAGACATCGTTAGTGTTATAGCAACAAAGGTGCGGACCAGGAGAAGCTAGGAGAAAGCTGAAACTCTTGGACACTGTGTGGGTCTGAGGAACAGACCGTCAGGCCTAGGCTAAAGGCCTGGATCGCTAGAAGGTAAAGCGACTGTTAGTATGAAGGATACAGTAATGGTGGAACCCCCTGTAAATACTACAGATGTGTTTGTGAACTTTCGTGCTTTTAAATAAAAATGGGCTACCATGCCCTTAAACAGAGTTGCTGACTTGCTTGCATCACTGAAAAACGCATCTACTACGTGAGCTTAACAACCCCCAATCTCACAATATATATACATACATACACTGTTGTCGAAGGTATTGGATGGCTGCCTTTACACGCACATGAAATTTATTGTCATCCCGATCTTAGTGCATAGGGTTCAATTTGGAGTTGGCCCACCCTTTGCAGCTATAACAGCTTCAGCTCTTCTGGCAAGGCTGTCCACAAGGTTTAGGAGTGTGTCTATGAAAATGTTTGATCATTTTTCCAGAAGCGCATTTGTGAGGTCAAGCACTGATGTTGGATGAGAAGGCCTGGCTCGCAGTTTCCGCTTTAATTCATCCAAAAGGGGTTCTATAGGGTTGAGCTCAGGACTCTGTGCAGGACAGTCATGTTCCTCCACTCCAAACTCGCTCATCCATGTTTTTATGGACCTTGCTTTGTGCACTGGTCCAAATCATTTGGTGAAGGGGGGGGGGGATTGTGGTGTGGGGTTGTTTTTCCGGGGTTGGGATTGGCTCATTAGTTCCAGTGAAGGGCACTTTTAAGGCGTCAGCGTACCAAGACATTTTGGACAATTTCATGCTCCCAACTTTGTGGGAACAGTTTGGGGATGGCCCCTTCCTGTTCCAACATGACTGCGCACCAGTGCACAAAGCAAGGTACAGTGAGGGAAAAAAGTATTTGATCCCTTGCTGATTTTGTATGTTTGCCCACTAACAAATGATCAGTCTATACTTTTTCGTTTCAAAAGTTTTTTATTAGAGCATAATATAGAGTACAACAAGAAGTAGTCAGAAATGGTGAATGTATATGGTTCACGTTACATATAAAGCATAACTATTACAGAACATCAGAAAATTAGTGGATTAAGTGCTATCATTTGTCGCTGATCAATATTAGGGAGGGTGTTGACACGGTGGCATCAGTGTGTATCAGCGGGGGTGGTCCCCAGAACTTCGACAACGGGTAATGTTATGCGTTTACATCAGGTTCATGGGGTATCAGAAAATGTGAAATCATAGCCTCAGAGGCCTGTTCTTGTTGAGGAAGTAAGGGAACATGGGTACAAGCGGGGTTCACAGATGAGGGATAGGCGCGTGAGGAGAGGGGGGGCACATAGGGGAAAAAGAGAAAGAGAGAGAAGAGAGAAGGGGGAGAGGGAACGTTGTCGGCGGAGCCGCGGTGTGGCCAGGGGGGCCACCACGCGCAGTGGTAGAGGAAGGTGGAAGATCATGGGATAAGGAGGTTGGGATCAAAGTCTGGGGGTAGAAAGTTATCCACCCATGGGGTCCATATGCTAGTGTGTCGAGGGACACGGTCTAACAATGTGGCCTCAATTTTGCTGTGTATCATGGCTTTGGTTACTCTATTCTTTGTTTCTGCTATGTAGAGTTTCGGAGTTTTCCAGGCTTTGGCAATAGTTTGCTTGGCAGCAGTGGTCAGCTGGAGGAGAAGACTGATTTGATTTCTGGTATATTCTCCCTGTATGTGGTTTAGGAGTGCCAGGGCAGGGTCAGGGATCACTGTTTCATGCAGTATTGTGGAAACCATTTGAAAGATAACCTTCCAGAATTGTTGTGCTATCTCACAAGACCACCAGATATGAAGATGGGTACCCTGGTCACTGCAACCTCGGAAACAGGTCGAGGGATAATTCGGTACAAATTTAGATATTCTTGCTGGAACCAGGTACCAGCGCATTAAAACTTTATAGTTTGTTTCAAGCGCTACCACATTTTGGGAAGAAGATTTGGTGGCGGCCCATATAGCAGACCATTCTTCAGGAGAGAGAGAAATATTTAGGTCCTTGGACCACTGTGCAGCGTATAGAGGGAGGTCAGCTGATAGGGTGGAGAAGTGGCTATATAGGCTAGATATAATGCCTGGGGCATGAGGGTCTGCTGCGCAGATTTTCTCGTATATAGATTGGGTGGTCAGACTAGTGCACGGGCCGACTATTGATTTGGCAAAGTGGAGTACTTGAAGATAACGGAAAGATTCAGAGGTTGGGAGTGAGGCACTGGATTGGAGATCTGAAAAAGATTTAAAGGTGGAGTTGGCAGTAAGATCGCATATTTTAGTTATGCCCGCTTGCGACCAGCGAGAAAAGGTGCTGGGTTGAGTGTAGGCAGGGTAGAATGAAGGGTGGTGTAAGAAGGATAATAAAGGGTTATGCGGAGAGATCAGTTTGAAGGGGTCGCGTAGCCTGTCCCATAGCTTTAAGGAGTGGTAGGTGATGGGGTTGGTAATATGACCACGGACGGGAGGGGGTAGCCATAGAATGTTATTAACTGTTAGTGGGTAAAGGTCTATAGCTTCGAGGGAGACCCATTTCGGGGTTTCAGTAAGTGCATGTAATAGAGCTAGTTGGGCTAGTTGGGCTGCCTGGTAATATTTGGCAAAGTTCGGGATGCCCAGGCCCCCGTGTAGTTTATGGCGAAGAAGGATAATTTTCGGGATTCTGGGTTTGGTGAGGCCCCATATATATTTAAAGACTCTAGATTGAATAATCCGGTGGAAGTAAGAAGGAACATCGATCGGGAGGACTCTATATAGATATAATAGTTTGGGAAGCAAGGACATCTTAACAGCGGCCACCCGCCCCAGCCAGGAAACACACAAAGGTTTTTCAGGTGTCCAAGATAGATGACAATTGTGCCAGCATGGGGAGATAGTTAGCTTGGTATAAAGAGGTTGGGTTTCCGGTCAGTTTTATGCCAAGGTACGGGAGAGAGGTAGCAGACCAAGTAAAGGGGAAGTTTAGTTGTAAATGGGTGACTTCGTGGGGTGGGAGAGACACATTAAGAGCTTTAGACTTTGTTTGATTAACCTCCAAACCTGAAATGGAGGCAAATTTATCCAGGGTTTGAATAAGGTTAGGGAGAGTGGTGCGGGGTGAGGTCACAAATAAAAGTGCATCATCTGCAAAGAGGCAGATTTTATGCGAGGTGGAAGCGATTTCTAGTCCTTTAATATTAATGTTTGTTCTAATCAGAGCTGCCACTGGTTCGATAGCTAATGCAAAAAGTAAAGGGGAAAGGGGGCATCCCTGTCTAGTACCTCTTGCTATAAGAAAACTGTCCGAGCGAAATCCTGAGTACCTAATATAAGCTTGCGGCTGGTTATAGAGGGAGTTTATCCACTGTAGAAAGTGTGGGCCAAAGCCCCAGCGTTTAAGAATGTAGTCTAGGTATGGCCAGGACACCGTGTCAAACGCCTTCCTTATATCAAGAGATAATAAATGCATTGGGATATGACGGGTTTTTGCAATATGCTGGAGGAGTATCACTCGTCTGATGTTATCGCTGGCTTGCCTACGGGGTATAAAGCCTACCTGGTCTTTGTTTATTAGTTTGCCGATAAGAGGGTTGAGGCGAAGTGCCAATATTTTAGCCAGGAGTTTGATGTCCAGGTTAAGTAGGGAGATGGGTCTAAAATTAGACCAAAGGGAATTATCAGTGTTAGGTTTGGGTATCATTGCTATAATAGCTGTCAGTGTGTCTCGGCCAAAGACCTGATTCTGAAGTAGGGAGTTGAACGTTTTACTTAAGAGGGGGGCTAGAGTTGTAGCAAATTTTTTGTAGTATGTGGCTGATAGTCCATCTGGGCCTGGCCTCTTATGGGGTTTGAGGGTTTTTATCGCTGCAAGGACTTCTTCTGTAGAAATGGGTGCCTCTAAGGGTTCACGGTCTGAGTCCGAGAGAGCAGGCAAAGGGGCGTCGTGAAGGAGTGAGTCAGCGGCAGAGTGGGAAAAGGTAGATTTAGCGTTATAGAGGTCTTCCAGACGCTTGCGGAATTCCTTTAGAATTTTGATAGGGTTACTAGTGTATGTATTTTTCTCGATCCGTAATCTGATGGGAACATGGTTCCGTTCTGGTCGACGGAGACGCATGGCTAGGAAAGTATCGGGTTTGTTGGCCTTAGTGTAAATGGTATGGCTGGATCTGCGGATGGCCTTATCAGCCGATTCAGCCAGCAGCAGATCCAGTTCAGTTCTGGATTTTTCCATTGCTATCCTATGGGGCTCAGTCTGGGTTTTCTGGAACTGAAGAAAGTTCTGGTGGTACTCCTTCTCAAGGTTGGCTAGTTGGAGCTTCTTATCTCGTTTAAGATGTGTAGATACTGATATGCATGTGCCTCGGATTACCGGTTTGTGTGCCTCCCAGAGGAGAACTGGAGAGATATCAGGAGTATTATTATGACGCAGGTAATCTCCAAGGGCCACCTGAATGTCAAGGCAGTATGACGGATTAGTAAGATGAGCTTCATTAATACACCAGGAGCGGTCGCTGGTTTGGGGAACAGTCTATACTTTTTATGGTAGGTTTATTTTAACAGTGGGAATCAGAATAACAACAAAAATATCCAGAAAAACGCATTTAAAAAAAGTTATAAATTGATTTGCATTTTTATGAGTGAAATAAGTATTTGATCCCCTATAAATCAGCAAGATTTCTGGTTCCCAGGTGTCTTCTATACAGGTAACGAGCTGAGATTAGGAGCACTTAGGCCGGGTTCACACTGGGGCGACAAACGCTCCGACATTGGGAGCTCATGTCGCATGACGTGTGAAAATCAATGTTTCCCTATGGGAGCCGTCTTAACTGGTCCGACACATGTCGGTCCGACTTTGAAAATGCTCCCTGTACTACTTTGGTCCGACTTTGATCCGACTTCAGCCCATTGACTATAATTGAAGTCGGATCAAAGTCGGATCGCAGTCTTGCATGATCCGACTTTGGCATGCGACTTGTGCTCTGCTGCTCTTGAGGGGGAACTCCACGCCAAATTTTAAATAAAAAAAAACGGCATGGGTTCCCCCCCAGGAGTATACCAGGCCCTTGGGTCTGGTATGGATTTTAAGGGGAACCCCTATGCTGAAAAAACGTCGTGGGGGTCCCCCTAAAATCCAAATCAGACCCTTATCCGAGCACGCAACCTGGCAGGCCGCAGGGGAAGAGGCCCCCCTCCCTCCTGAACCGTACCAGGCCGCATGCCCTCAACATGGGGGGTTTGGTGCTTTGGGGCAGGGGGGCGACCTGCGGCCCCCCCCACCCCAAAGCACCCTGCCCCCATGTTGATGAGGACAGCTCCGGGGGTCTCTTCCGACTTCGGGGGTCTCCGGTGTTGTCTCCGCGCTCTCCGGTTCTTTCTTCCTTCTGCCGGGCCTCCGCTATCTTCTTCCAGCTCTTTTGCTAGCGGGGCCCGGTCTTCTCCGTCGCCTTCTTCCCTCTTCTCCTCTTCGATGTTGACACGTCGCTTCCTCCCGCTGTAATGCTGGCTGTGTGGTGCGCTCCGATTTTTATAGGCCTCTCATGACATCACAGTCACATGCTCCGGGTGGCCCCGGAGCATGTGACTGTGACGTCATGGGAGCATGTGACTGTGACGTCATGAGAAGCCTATATAAATCGTTGCAGAGTGAACAGCCAGCATTACAGCGGGAGGAAACGACGAGTCAACATCGAGGAGGAGAAGAGGGAAGAAGACGGCGACGGGAAGACCGGCCCCTCAACTAGCAAAAGAGCTGGAAGAAGATAGCGGAGGCCCGGCAGAAGGAAGAAAGAACCGGAGGGCGCGGAGACGACACCGGAGACCCCCGAAGTCTGAAGAAGACCCCCGGAGCTGTGTAATAAATTACTTTAAAAACCTGTGTGGGTTTTTTTTATTGACATTTTTTCCACCAGGTGAATGGGTAGGGGTACGATGTACCCCATACTCATTCACATAGGGTGGGTGGGCCGGGATCTGGGGGCCCCCTTATCAAAGGGGGGCTCCCGGATTCCGATAAGCCCCCCGCCCGCAGACCCCGACAACCAACGACCAGGGTTGTCGGGAAGAGGCCCTGTCCTCATCAACATGGGGGCAGGGTGCTTTGGGGTGGGGGGCCGAAGGTCGCCCCCCTGCCCCAAAACACCAAACCCCCCATGTTGAGGGAATGCGGCCTGGTACGGTTCAGGAGGGAGGGGGGCCGCTCTCTCGTCCCCCCCTCTTCCCCTGCGGCCTGCCAGGTTGCGTGCTCGGATAAGGGTCTGGTTTGGATTTTGGGGGGCCCTCACGCCGTTTTTTTGGCGTAGGGGTTCCCCTTATAATCCATGCCAGACCCAAGGGCCTGGTATGCCCCTGGAGGGGGAACCCATGCCGGTTTTTTATTTAAAATTTGGCGTGGAATTCCCGCTCAGGATTCATACCAAACACAGTGCCTGCCAAGTCGGATCCCCGTTCATTGAAAGTCGGACATATGTCGGCTTCATGTCGCAGGGCAAAGTCGGATCCAAAGTAGGACGGCTGTCGTGTCGCACAAGTGAACCCGGCCTTAAAAGGATTGCATCTAATCTCAGCTTGTTACCTGTATAAAAGACACCTGTCCACAGAAGCAATCAATCAGATTCCAATCTCTCCACCATAGTCAAGACCAAAGAGCTGTCCAAGGATGTCAGGGACAAGATTGTAGACCTACACAAGGCTGGAATGGGCTTCAAGACCATCGCCAAGCAGCTTGGTGAGAGGGTGACAGTTGGTGCAATTATTCGCAAATGGAAAAAAACATAAAATAACTGTCACTCTCCCTCGGTCTAGGGCTCCATGCAAGATCTCACCTCGTGGAGTTTCATGATCGGTGAGAAATCAGCCCAGAACTGCACAGGAGAATCTTGTCAATGACCTCAAGGCAGCTGGGACCATAGTCACCAAGAAAACAATTGGTAACGCACTACGCCATGAAGGACTGAAATCCTGTAGCGCCCGCAAGGTCCCCCATGTTTAAGAAAGAACATGTACAGGCCCGTCTGAAGTTTTCTATTGAACATCTGAATGATTTTGAGGTGGACTGTGTGAAAGTGTTGTGGTCAGATGAGACCAAAATTTAGCTCTTTGGCATTACCTCAACTCGCCGTGTTTGGCGTAGGAATGCTGCCTATGACCCCAAGAACACCATCCCCACCGTCAAACATGGAGGTGGAAAAATAATGCTTTGGGGGTGCCTTTCTGCTAAGGGGACAGGACAACTTCACTGCATCAAAGGGACAATTGCCATTGTACCGTCAAATCTTGAGTGAGAACCTCCTTCCCTCAGCCAGGGCATTGAAAATTGGTCTTGGATGAGTATTCCAGCATGACAATGACCCAAAACACACGGCCAAGACAACAAAGGAGTGGCTCAAGAAGAAGCACATTAAGGTCCTGGAGTGGCATAGCCGGTCTCCAGACCCTAATTCCATAGAAAATATGTGGAGAGCTGAAGGTTCGAGTTACCAAACGTCACCCTCGAAATCTTAATGACTTGGAGAGGATCTGCAAAGAGGAGTGGGACAAAATTCCTCCTGAGATGCCTGCAAACCTGGTGGCCAACTACAAGAAACGTCTGACCTCTGTAATTGCCAACAAGGGTTTTGCCACCAAGTACAGTGGAACCTCGGATTACGAGCATAATCCGTTCCAGGAGAATGCTCGTAATTGAAAGTACTCGCATATCAAAGCGAGTTTCCACATTGAAGTCAATGGAAATTAAAATAATTTGTTCCGCAGTGACTTCAATAACATGCAATACCGCATGCGGCCAGAGGTGGGGGGTGCCAGAGAGCCTCTGAACCGGCCGAAAAGGCCCGAGGACACCTCGGCTGACCTCGGAAAGACTTTGTTTCCGAGGTTTGCCGAGGTCAGCAGAGCTGTCCTCTGGCATTTCCGTGCATTTCCGAATGGCGCCGATCGGCGATGCTCGGCTCTTCTCTGGCGGTGTTCAAATACTTTTTTCCCTCACCGTATTTACCTGAATCGCCATCCTGTGTCCCTTAGTGTACCCCAAAATAAATATTTTTTTTTCCCTTTTCCGATGTTATTTTCTTGATACTATCCCTTAGATCTCCTAAATCCAGTGCTAGATTACCAAATAAGCAGAGTAGCCCCTGGCCAATGGGCCCCACATTGTTTAAGTGCCCCCCGACAATGGATCAACATAATATTGATTTGATCTTGAAAGAAAAGTACAATGAAGCTTTCTTAAATTATTTACAAAAGATAAAAAAAATGAATCAACTCAAAGAAATTAAAACTGCACATTAAAGTGGTTGTAACACCTCTCATATACCCAGTAAAGTGAATAGCCTCAGATATTATACAAAGATGAAACAAATCTTCCTACATAAGTTTTACTTGTTTTTCTGCAGTCTTCTCTTCCCTACATCCCTTCAAAAGTGCTGAATTGTGATTGAAATCCTTCTTCATCTGTCAGTATCACAGAGGAGGGGGTGTAGAGCTGCAGTTACAGCTCTTGTACAATGTGTGAGAGGAAAGGGATACGTACCCCCTTCACACATAGCACAGGAATGAAGGAAGGAAGGATACAGAGCTGAATAGATAAGCTGTGTGCTAAGCTCCCTCCCCCGTCACAAATGGGAAAATTTGTCAGAAGTAAAAAAAATGCTGGGGGGCGTGGCCTGGACAAGAGCGCGTAGAGACGTGTGCCTCAGCAGCTCCTCACCAACGGACACTACCCAGGATGTCGCACTTCCATCAAGCACAATCGCAGCCGCGGGACTCCACAAAATCCACCCACTGACCCATCAATGCCTTCTTTAGTGAAAGAGGGAGGCAGCGTGCCGAGCATTCCAAGATGGCGCCCAGCTAGGACAAGGGGAAGAACACGGCTCACACGGCCCGAGCCTCCCTGCAGCTTTGTCTCTCCCATCGCATCGCCGAGACTGGTAAGCGATTACAGCTCCCCTGGTTTCTCTAGCTCCTCTGCCTACCATGACCAGGGGTCCGACATCTAAAGCCCTGTACACATGATCGGTTTTACCGATGAAAACAGTCTGATGGACTTTTTTCATCGGACAAACCGATCGTGTATGGGCCCCATCGGTCTTTTTTCCATCAGTGATTAAAAATAGAACATGTTTTTAATTTATCCGATGGAAAAAAAACGATAGCAAATTCCGATGGTCTGTGTGGAACTCCATCGGAGAAAAAACACACGCATGCTCAGAATCAAGTCGACGCATGCTCAGAAGCATTGAACTTAATTTTTCTCGGCTCGTCTGAGTGTTTTATGACGCGGCGTTTGGGACGGTCGGATTTTCGACTGGTGTGTAGGCAAGACTGATGGAAGTCAGCTTCATCGAAAATCCGATGGAAAAATCCATCTGGTTTTATTTCATCGGAAATCCGATCGTGTGTACAGGGCTTTAGAGCTTCAGAGGGATGGGGACTTGAAGCAACATATCTGGTCTCTTCCTACAAGAGAGGACCTGGAGAAATTTTGCCTGCAGGGTAGAGAAGGCTTTTAATCAGGACATTGAGCAGCTTCAGAGCGACACTACTCAGCTAGGCTCCAGACTGGAATCCCTGGAGCAGAGAGTTGAGAAAGCCCTCCCAGCCATGTCCCAGCTTAACCACTTAAGCCCCGGACCATTTGGTAGCTAAAGGACCAGAGGTGAATTCAGAATTTTGCACTGCGCTGCTTTAACTGTAAATTGTGCGGACATGCAATGTTGTACCCAAACGAAATTTGCGTCCTTTTCTTCCCACAAATAGAGCTTTCTTTTAATGGTATTTGATTGCCTCTGCGATTTTTATTTTTTGCGATATAAACGGAAAAAGACCGATTTTTTTTAAAAAAAATGATATTTTCTACTTTTTGTTAAAAGAAAAATCGAATAAACTCAATTGTAGTCATACATTTAGGCCAAAATGTATTCAGCCACATGTCTTTAGTAAAAAAAATGTCAATAAGCGTATATTTATTGGTTTGCGCAAAAGTTATAGCGTCTACAAACTAGGGTACGTTTTCTGGAATTTACACAGCTTTTAATTTATGACTGCCTATCTCATTTCTTGAGGTGCTAAAATGGCAGGGCAGTACAAACCCCCCCCCCCCCCAAATGACCCCATTTTGGAAAGTAGACACCCCAAGGAAATTGCTGAGAGGCATGTTGAGCCCATTGAATATTTTTTTTTTTTTTGTCCCAAGTGATTGAATAATGACAAAAAGAAAAAAAAAATGTACAAAAAGTTGTCACTAAATGATATATTGCTCAAACATGCCATGGTTATATGCGGAGTTGCACCCCAAAATACATTTGGCTGCTTCTCCTGAGTACGGGGATACCACATGTGTGGGACTTTTTGAGAGCCTAGCCGCGTACGGGCCCCCGAAAACCAAGCACCGCCTTCAGGATTTCTAACGGCACAAATTTTTGATTTCACTCCTCACTACCTATCACAGTTTTGAAGGCCATAAAATGCCAAGATAGCCCAAAACCCCCACAAATGACCCCATTTTGGAAAGTAGACACCCCAAGCTATTTGCCGAGAGGCATGGTGAGTATTTTACAGCTCTCATTTGTTTTTGAAAATGAAGAAAGACATATTTTTTTTTTCTTTTTTCAAATTTTAAAACTTTGTGACAAAAAGCGAGATCTGCAAAATACTCAACGCACCTCTCAGCAAATAGCTTGGGGTGTCTACTTTCCAAAATGGGGTCATTTGGGGGGGGTTTGTGCCATCTGGGCATTCCATGGCCTCCGAAACTGTGATAGGCAGTGAGGAGTGAAATCAAAAATTTACACCCATAGAAATCCTGAAGGCGGTGCTTGGTTTTCGGGGTCCTGTACGCGGCTAGGCTCCCAAAATGTCTCACACGTGGTATCCCCGTACTCAGGAGAAGCAACAGAATGTATTTTGGGGTGCAATTCCACATATAACCATGGCATGTTTGAGCAATATATAATTTAGTGACAACTTTTTGTACATTTTTTTTTTTTTTTCTTTTTGTCATTATTCAATCACTTGGGACAAAAAAAAAAATATTCAATGGGCTCAACATGCCTCTCAGCAAATAGCTTGAGGTGTCTACTTTCCAAAATGGGGTCATTTGGGGGGGGGTTTGAACTGTCCTGGCATTTTATGCAAATCATTAGGAAGCTTATGTCACACATCATCCACTCTTCTAACCACTTGAAGACAAAGCCCTTTCTGACACTTTGTTTACATGAAAACATTTTTTTTTTTGCAAGAAAATTATGTTGAACCCCCAAACATTATATATTTTTTTAAAGCAAAGGCCCTACAGATTAAAATAGTGGGTGTTGCATTTTTTTTTTCCACACAGTATTTGCGCAGCGATTTTTCAAACGCATTTTTTGGGGGAAAAACGCACTTTTTTTATTTTTAATGCACTAAAAAACACTATATTGCCCAAATGTTTGATGAAATAAAAAAGATGATCTTAGGCCGAGTACATGGATACCAAACACGACATGCTTTAAAATTGCGCACAAACGCGCAGCGGCGAGAAACTACATTCATTTTTAAAAGCATTTAAAAGCCTTTACAGGTTACCACGTTAGATTTACAAAGGAGGTCTACTGCTAAAATTACTGCCCTCGATCTGACCTTCGCGGTGATACCTCACATGCATGATGCAATTGCTGTTTACATATGACGCTAGACCGACGCTTGCGTTCGCCTTTGCGCAAGAGCAGGGGGGGACAGCGGTGCTTTTTTTATTATTATTTATTTTGCTTTTATATTTTATTTTTAAACTGTTCCTTCCATATTTTTTTTTTTTTTTATCATTTTTATTGTTATCTCAGGGAATGTAAATATCCCCTATGATATCAATAAGTAGTGACAGGTACTCTTTTTTTGAAAAAAAATGGGGGGTTAGACCCTAGATCTTT
Organism: Rana muscosa; assembly: GCA_029206835.1. Taxonomy (NCBI): domain Eukaryota; kingdom Metazoa; phylum Chordata; class Amphibia; order Anura; family Ranidae; genus Rana; species Rana muscosa. The sequence continues at coordinate 277,112,949 of CM055127.1, read as the reverse complement.
CCTCTGCCCGCAAAGCATCTGACCACACCAAGATCGGTGTGATAAAATGCTTTCCCAATGGCGCTGTTTATATCCGGGGGGGGCATTCCCTCCCACTGCTTGTAAAAGCAGTCTAGAGGCTAATTATCTGCTAGAATTGCTTTTACATGAAAGATGGCCACTGGCTGAAAAGAATGATACCAAGATGATACCTAAACCTGCAGGCATCATTCTGGTATAAACATTCAAAGTCCAGCAACATACCAGTACGTTGCTGGTCCTTGTTGGACATGTATTGTAATCTTTTTTTTCATGCAGCCTGTTGGCTGAACGAAAAAAAGAGATTGATCGGTGGGTATGCCCACCATTAGAATACCTCCCTTCATCCACCCACTTCTAATGATGGGCATATATGCCGAAGCATGGGGGCATCCTCCCGCAAAAAAGTTATGCCGCGTACACACGGTCGAACTTTTCCACGGGCAAGCCTCCGTCGGAATTTCGACCGTATATACGCGGCATTAGGAGCAAAATCGCTCCTCCGCCCCTGCTGCCCCCATGCTTCGGCATATATGCTATTTTTTTTAACTGTGGTGGTGAAATCACCTCCTACAGCACTGGAGTCACGGCTTTATGTATCGTGGGAGCAAACGCTGTTGCTGTCAAGATAAATAATTCCACGCTGCATTTGAATGGCGCACCTGAAAACAAAAAATTACATACCTGAAAAGCAAGCATGATAAAACATTGCAGAATGGAATACAGTAAAAAAGAGCAGAACAATAGAGAAAAAATAGAGAGTGAGAGCGAACAATAAAACGACAACTATTTTTGTTTTTTTTATTTTATTTTATTTTTGTGTTTTTTACGTTTTTTTTTTGTTTTTTACACTTTTTTTTTTTAAACTTTACCAACTGTAATGGTTCGGGTCTCTCAAAATGTAATGGCATCTTGGGAGACCCTGTGTAAGTGTGTCCTAGTCTGTGAAATGCTGTACCCTACGCTAAAACTTCACTTTTGAGTGGTAGCGTTCAAAACATTCACCAAGGCAAAGACCAGGTTTGTCAGGACAGAGTGGACAATAATAACGGGTGTCACGCTTAAATCCGCGCTTGCTACAGACACAACATCTTTTTTGGGGGGCTCGTTGGGTAGGGGTACTCGGGAGGAGATGCATATAATGCCTCTCATGCAGCCGGCTTACTGCATTTGGTAGGGGATGGTGAGGTGCAGAACCGCCTGGATACAGGAGTTCTGTGACTATCTCATTCTGGAATTTTAGAAGAGATAACGTCCCGCCTGAAGCTCTGTATAGCACATGAGCGTTCAGCAAAGCCAATTGGAATAAGGATAGAGACACTTTTTTGTACCAGCGTCTCGCCTTACGGTCAATTAGATACGGCGCCATCAACTGGTCGTTGAGGTCCACCCCTCCCATATTTTTGTAATATTCGTGGACACAGGGGTTTCTCCACAACACCAGTCGCCGTACGAATTTGGACTGTCGTGTCTGCATGAAGGGATGGAAGAAGGAAAACATTCTTATTGTCCCTCCACTTCATAGCGAGCAAGTTTTCTTTATCGTACACCACGGGACACAGAGCTAGTCATTACATAATGGGTTAAGGGTCACCAGCGGTGATTGGACACTGGCACAACCAATGGAAGACAGTTCCCCTCCATATAACCCCTCCCATCAGGGAAGTACCTCAGTTTTTTCGCCAGTGTCGAAAGGTGTTGGACGCGTTAGGAGGTGCTAAAGGAAAGCTCTACCAAAGAGACCCTCTGGGGGTAAAAGAGCTATGCTTTCGGATCCATCCAAGACGCCTACAAATGAGCTGAATCTGGATGGGATCCGGGCCTCATCCATGAGGCGTCGCCTGTAATGTCTCTCTTCGGAGGACTGGGCTCTAAGATCCAGCACTTTCGCTATTTCGCTATAAAGTCCTGGTAAGAGTCTTGTACAAGGCCCAGGGGAGAGGTATCCTTTAAATAGGAACCCATATCCCTGAAGGTTGGCACACATAGCCCACCGTGAAGGGTGAAGTTTGGTATCTGTCTGAAATCTTTCAGCAGAAAAACCTGCGGCGTGGATAAGGTGAGATTAGAAGGTCCATAACTAGGTTGGGACCTTTTTCAAAAAGTGGATGTCTTCTTTTTTTCCACCACTGGGGGGAGTAAAGAGCTGAATATACTCACCTCACTCTGTTCAGTGTCGGCTTCGGCGAAGTACACTGCTCGTCACCTCCGCTGCTGAGCTTGCTGGGGCACCCCGATCCTCCTTTCGGTGGCCGACCAGACACTTGCAGATGCAGGTAAGTGGGAACAAGGGCTGATGAGAGTCCTCTCTCACTATGGCCACCGCCATAGCGCTAAGGGCCGCGCGCGCGCGCGTGGGAGCGCGCTTTATCGGAGGGGGGGGGCGAAGGCGTGCGCGGGCACGTGGCGCGCGCAGGCACAGAAACGGCGCCAAATTTAAAAGACTGTCAGTGTGAGAAGCACTGCAGCAGCAAGCAAGCTCGTTAGTTCTCTTATTCCTGGCAGAGAAACACAGCAGCTATACAGGGACGTAAGACTCCATGTGGTTGGATTGGGTACTTCCTAGAAGACATCCATGTTATGCATAGTTATGTGTTAAAAGTTGCATACTTAATGTATTTGCTAAACTGAACACGGTAGTATATGCATTTAGGTACCTTGTATTTTGTCTAAACAGTAAGCCTTCCAGGGGAAGTAATACGGACAAAAAGAGATAAGAAAGCACCACCGCCTGAGAGGAGGCTCTAACTGTGCTGACTCGGTACCTTTCTCTCCTGTGTTGCTAAATGCACCTGTTCAGGATGAGCCATTACCTCTGTCAGGTATGGCGGCTTCCCCAGTGAAGCCTGGGCCTGTATATGTCACTGAGGACACTTTATCAGCTGCCCTAAATAATCTGGAGGAAAAAATTGCTACCTTAATCGCTAAGTCCTCTAAAAAGGGACAATAAGCGAAGCAGGTCTCTTCCAGTAATGGACCTCCCTTCAGAAGTACCTGAGGGAGGAGGATGAGGAGGAGGAGGCTACATCAGCAGAGGATGAGGAGCCAGATTTTAAGGTCACAGGTACAATGCTATAGCAGTGCATTTAAGTTAACCTCTGCGGAGGTAACGGAATTACCTGTCTCCTCCCTAGGGTCATTAAGATCCCTGCAAGGTGCATGCTCCTTCCCGGTTCATCCGTTACTAGAGGATCTAATATACGCAAACTGGCAACATCCAGATAAGCGTTTCTCACCTCCAAAAAGGTTTAACATTCTTTATCCTATGGGGGAAAAAATTTTTTTTTAAAGAAATGGAGCCTGCCTGCGGTAGTTGCGGCTATTTCTTGTGTAAATAAAAACCTGACATGTCCGGTGGATAATGTACAAGGGTTTAAAAGATCCTTCTGAGAGGAAGTTGAAATCCTCCTTCCTTTTGGCCGGCTCAATTACCCAACCTGCAGTAGCAGCAGTCGGTATGGGTCAGGTCATCAGCCAACAGGTAAAGCAGGGGCTGAAGGAACTGCCTTCAGAGCAGGCTAGAAATTGGGAAAATTTGCCTAAAGCCTTATGCTTCACAGTGGATGCCATGAGAGATTCTATCATACAGGCATCACGCCTTACACTCCAGCTGGTACAGATGCGCAGAGTACTTTGGCTTAAGCATTGGTCAGCGGAGACCCCATGCAAAAAGCTGTTGGCAAGTTCCCGTTCCATGGCGAACGCCTATTTGGGGAAGATTTAGAAAAATATATACAGAAGATCAAGTGGTAAAACGACTTTTACCTGAGAGAAAGAAAAACAAGAGATCTTGTTTTAAACGCTCTCTCCCCAGCTCCCGGGAAATCTGACTCCAACCAGTGGCGGCGGCCTGTTTTAGCCGCCCACAAAAGCCAAGGGGCAAGCTCAGAAGAACAAGAAGCCGTGGGGTGCAAGAGCTAATAAGCAAGCCCCCAAAGCCTCTCAGTGAAGGGGCGCCCCCGCTCGGCCGAGTGGGAGGAAGGCTTTGTCAGTTCTGAGCGACTTGGTGGTCAGAAATCCAGGACAATTGGGTAGTATCCACAATATCCTCAGGGTACAAACTGGAATTTCGAGAGATCCCATCTTCTCAATTCCGAGGTTCAAGACTCTCCAAGGACAAAAAAGAGAATCCTTCTTCAAAGGTTTGAATCACTTAATGGCTCAAGGGGTAGTTACAGACGTACCCCAAAAAGAGCGAGGTTCAGGTTTTTACTCAAACCTCTTTGTGATTCCAAAGCCAAATGGAGATGTCAGACCCATCCTGGATCTAAAATCCCTAAATCGGTTCCTGAACGATCGCCATTTTCGAATGGAAACGATCCGATCCGTGGCCGCCACTTTAAAGGGCGGAAAATTCATGGCGCCCATAGATATCAAGGACGCACATTTACACATACCCATCCTCCCCGCTCACCAAAGATTCCTAAGGTTTGCGGTAGAAGATCGCCACTTTCAATTTGTGGCTCTGCCGTTTGGTGTAGCCACCGCGCCCATAGTATTCACAAAGGTGCTAGCTCCTCTGTTAGCAAACCTAAGAACACGGGGCATTGCGGTAACAGCCTATCTGGACGATCTACTAGTAATAGATCAGTCAAAGGACGGATTGGGTCACGCTGTACACACTACAGTAGGATACCTGGAGCATTTAGGATGGATTATAAATTTACAAAAATCCTCTCTCCAGGCCCAAAGAAGGATAGGGTACCTGGGCATGATCATAGATACAGCCCAAAACGGGGTATACCTGCCAGAACCGAAGATACAGTCTCTGAAAGACCTGATCCACAAGGTCAAAGCAAACAAGAGGCCGTCTATTCGCCTTTGCATGAGACTATTGGGAAAGATGGTAGCCTCCTTCGAGGCGGTCCCTTACGCCCAGTTTCATTCGAGACTACTTCAAGGCAATATTTTAGCTTCCTGGAACAGGAAGAGCCAAGCTCTGGATATACCCATGCGCCTGTCCTCACAAGTACGCCACAGCTTCGATTGGTGGCTAGAAGCCAGGAATTTACGGAAGGGAAAGTCCTTCCTCCCAGTGGCCTGGAAGGTGGTATCTAGGGATGCCAGCCTATCGGGCTGGGGTGCAGTATTCGAGGAGGCTTCTACCCAGGGAACCTGGGCCAAGACTCAGGGGATCCTGCCCATCAATGTGCTAGAGATCCGGGCGGTATATCTAGCCCTCAAAACCTGGACATACAGGTTACAGGGCTACCCAGTTCGGGTTCAATCCGACAATGCTACTGCAGTAGCTTACATCAATCACCAAGGAGGCACCCGCAGTCGGGCAGCCCAAAGAGAGGTGAACCGGATCCTGGCATGGGCAGAAGAGCATGTACCTTGCCTTTCTGCAATCTTCATTCCAGGGATGGAAAATTGGCAAGCAGACTACCTGAGTCGTCAGCAGCTGCTACCAGGGAGTGGTCTCTTCACCCCGAGATCTTTCAGGCCATATGTCTGAGATGGGGAAACCCAGATGTAGACCTGCTAGCTGCCAGGTTCAACAAGAAATTGGACAACTTTGTGTCCAGAACGAGAGATCTTCTAGCCTACGGGACAGACGCTCTAATAATACAGACGCTCTAATAACTCCATGGAATCAGTTCTCACTGATCTAGGCATTCCCTCCGATCCCTCTTCTACAAAGACTGCTTCGCAGGATCAAGGAGGAGGGAATACCAGTAATCCTAGTGGCCCCAAACTGGCCCAGGAGGCCTTGGTACGCCGAGATTGTAAAAACGGCGATAGGAAGGCCCTGGAAGTTTCCACTCCGACACGACCTGCTGTCACAGGGTCCAGTATTCCACCCTTCCTTACAAAGGCTAAAGTTGACGGCCTGGCTGCTGAGACCCACATTTTTTAAAAGAGAGGGGTCTCTGGTCCGGCTCTTTCTACGCTCATTAATGCTAGAAAGCCAGCCTCCAGACTCATCTATCAGAGAGTCTGGAGAGCATACGTTTCCTGGTGTGAATCCAGATGTTGGAATCCTCAGAAGTATGAAATAAGTAGGATTCTTGCTTTTTGCCAGTTAGGAGTGGATATGAATTTAGCCCTTAGCATCATCAAAGGGCAAATATCGGCTCTATCAGTCTTCTTTCAGAGACCATTGGCATCTCACTCCCTAGTTCGGACATTCATTTAGGGGGTACTGAGGATAAATCCTCCAGTTAGGACTCCCTTGTGTCCATGGGATTTGAATTTGGTATTATCAGTGTTGCAAAAGCAACCTTTTGAACCTATTCGCCATATTCCTTTAATTATATTAAGTAGGAAGTTGGCCTTTCTGATTGCTATAGCTTCTGCTAGGAGAGTATCAGAGCTAGCAGCTCTTTCTTGTAAAGAGCCTTATCTAATTTGTCACAAGGACAAAATCGTACTACGACCCCATCCGGCTTTTCTACCTAAGGTGGTGTCGGCTTTTCACTTGAATCAAGACATTGTTCTGCCTTCCTTTTTTCCAAACCCGCGGACGGCGGGGGAAAAATTATTACACTCTCTAGATCTAGTGAGAGCGGTAAAGGTGTATCTGCAAGCAACCGCTCAGATACGTAAAACAGATGTTTTGTTTATTTTTCCAGATGGGCCCAAGAAGGGCCAAGCGGTATCAAAATCCACCATTTCCAGGTGGATTAGACAAGTAATTATTCAAGCTTATGGTTTAAAGAACAGGACTCCTCCTTTTCCTGTTAAGGCGCACTCTACCAGGGCGATAGGTGCTTCATGGGCAGTGCACCACCAGGCTTCGATGGCTCAGATCTGTAAAGCTGCAACTTGGTCTTCAGTCTATACATTTTCCAAATTCTATCAAATAGATGTGAAAGGACATGAGGATTCCGCCTTTGGGCGAAGTGTGCTGCAGGCAGCAGTATAGGGCTTCTGGTCCGCAAGCGGCCTGTTTTGATCTGTGTCTCCCCCCCTTCATATGAGCATTGCTCTGGGACGTCCCATTATGTAATGACTAGCTCTGTGTCCCGTGGTGTACGATAAAGAAAATAGGATTTTTATAACAGCTTACCTGTAAAATCCTTTTCTTGGAGTACACCACGGGACACAGAGGTCCCCCCCTTCTTATGGGAACCTTACTGCTTTGCTACAAAACTGAGGTACTTCCCTGATGGGAGGGGTTATATGGAGGGGAACTGTCTTCCATTGGTTGTGCCAGTGTCCAATCACCGCTGGTGACCCTTAACCCATTATGTAATGACTAGCTCTGTGTCCCGTGGTGTACTCCAAGAAAAGGATTTTACAGGTAAGCTGTTATAAAAATCCTATTATTACACTTTACGCAGGCTCTCTCCCCCAGCCTAAGACGGGCATCTACAAGCCGCTGGGGAAAGCCCCGGCGATTAGGTCGCACGGTGCCACATGCTCCAATCTGATGATCAAACAAGTGACTAAACAGTGGCACGCTTGTGTAATAATTGTCCACATACAAGTGGTACCCCTTTCCGAATAAGGGTGACACCAAGTTCCACACTATCTTGCCAGCGCTCCCTATGTAATCCGGGCAGTTGACCGGCTCAACCTGACTATCTTTTCCCTCATAAACCATAAAGCTCCATACATAGCCTGTTGCCCTGTCACAGCACTTATAGAGCTTGACCCCGTATCTGGCACGCTTGCTAGCCCAAAGCACCAAGTGCTGGGTGTCATAGGTATAGACGACATCCTCCTCCCACTTGGCCATGAACAAATTGGCCAAGCTGGGGGCATATTTGGCCCCCATGGCCACACCTCTCAACTGGAGGTAGAAATTGTCATTGAACCAGAAATAGCTACTTCTCGTGGCGAACTCCAACAATTCCATAATGAACGCCCTTTGAAAGGGAGCTAAAGTTTCTTCCTTCTCCAAAAAATATTGTACAGCTTCTAACCCTTTGTTATGTGGGATACATGTATAAAGCGAGGCTACATCAGCTGTCACCAGGATGTAGTCCCCATCAATATTCACATCCTGTAATTTTCTGATAGTGGCCCCCGTGTCCGCCAAATAAGATGGCACACGCCTGACCAAAGGTTGGAGATAATGGTCAATGTAGCGGCCAATTCTGGATGTGACGGAATTAATCCCACTCACAATTGGACGACCGGGTGGATGCACTGGATCTTTATGGACCTTCGGTAGGTAATAAATGGTCGGTATCCTAGGGACCACCGGGACCAAAAACGCCTTTTCTTTTTTGTTTAAAATATTTCTAGAAAAACCGCTGTCAACCAAGCCCTGAAGTTCAGTTTTGAACCTGGAAGTAGGATTAGAAGACAACTGTAAATAACTATTGGGCTCATGTAGGATTCTGAACATTTCTTTCTCGTAATCTAATTTGTCCAGAACAACTATGCCTCCGCCTTTGTCGGCGGGACGAATTACCAAGTCCTTGTTAGAACACAGAGACTTGAGGCCCACACTGGACACAGTTTGTCGAAAACTTTGTCTCTCTGAAATTTCTGACAAGTCCTTCAATACTAAGTCTCTGAAGATACTTACAGAGGGTGCTACAGGGACATTAAACAATGACGGGTTAGATAAACCTGAGCTGGCACACAATTTTTGATCATTGATCATTTCATTCCCCATTGGAGGGGTGCCCCCAAAATTAGGGGTGTGTCCCAGTTGGAGACCTACTGGATTTATAAATTACAAACGCACAGGCCGTCCGGTTTAAACGTCGAGTGGGATATTAATTCCTTTATCGACCAATCCTAATAATGTCGGTTTCCATTGGATCATGGACCTAATTTCACCTTTTCTTTAAGGGAATTTGTGTGGGGAAATACAATTCCCCATGACTATTTCCTTTTTTAATTTGTTTTATTTAATGAATTTTGTGTATTTTTTACATATATGTCATATATTATGTTTTTATTTGTCACTGTGTGGTTTGATTGGGACCGCCTCTGGTTTGCCTATTGGACAGTTCACTGTTGCTGCAATTGGGATTCCTTTTGTGAGAATTTAGGGCAAGGGCTTCCCAGTTTGTCTCCCATAGGAGATTTACTTTTTATGTGAGATTTTTATCTCACACAGTGCGATGATCCAGAGGTCTAATTTCTCCTTTTGGTCATCTAATATTCAATTTTAAATTGTCTTATGACTCTTTTAGTGTTGTATTATTATCATTACTAATGGCAGTTACTATTGCATTCATCTCCTTTTGTTTGCACACATTTGTTTCCCCTTTTCTGGCCGCAGTGGTAGATCTATCAAATCTATGCGGACCGTTAAGGGTTAACCTATTTTCATTCTGGGCTGCGTTCCACGCCCTGTGTATTATATGGCGTTGGAGCGCAGCGCAGTTAACGTAGTCAGCTAGGGAGAACCCCTTTCCGGGGAAACCGTGCCTGCTGTTGATGACGCGATGCGTCACTCCTGTTAGGTACGGACGTCCCCGTGTAGCGTGACGCTCCGTGATGGTCATGTGACGCGATGTTACGTGACGGTCACGTGGAGCTGGATAACGTTGCTACATCACGCTCCGTGATGGTCATGTGACGCGATGTCACGTGGCGGTCATGTGGAGCTGGTTGACGCCGCTACGTGACTCTTGTGAGATGTGAACGTCCGCACGCCGGGTGACGCTCTGTGTGCGTCTGCAAGCCGGGTGACGCGGTGTTGCAGGACTGACACGCGAGGCCACTATTTGGCCTAATGACAGCATCTTAAGTGTCATGGCTCCGCACCATGAGATTCACACACACGTGGACTGCAGGGTTCAGCCCTTACCATGTATAGGTAAGTGGTTATAGATGTTGACCACATTTATTAGCACCTCCCCTTTTTGGCCAATACAGCTTCCCACATGTAATAACCATCTATGGAGGGGTTCCATAGAGAGGCTTGGAATGCACGCTCCGGCGCCATTTTGGATCTCACAGGAAGTACTGTTTCAGTGGGCAGACCAGGGGGAGGTCCTTGTCACTTATAAATAGTATACAGGCAACAGTGGAGTTATGCCCCAGACGATGCAAGGTTTTGCGAAACGCATCGGGAGACTCCACTGCTGCCATTGAGTGTCTTTGCAAAGCGCTATATTCATGGATTGAATGTAAGTGTATCTGCCTATATTCATTAAAATTCCTTTGCGTTATTACGCTATGTGCCATCTCCCTTCTTTTTCCACATGAACTTTATGTGAGCCATTTCATTACTCCTATTGGCTTGAACTTCTGGTGTTTTTTCCTGAGCTTGAACCTTGGACATAAGGGTGCACTGTGCCGGCCTGGTTTCCATATGTATGGACACGTACATATTCAGCCTGTTTGACCCCATACACATATGTGCATTGGGTCCACTACATCTGGTAAGCCTCCCCTTCACGTGGTGGTGGTTACGTCACAAGTCACTTATTTACTTCGGAAGATTCACCTATATAATTTGGAACTGATTCAATTTTATGTTTCATCACATCCATTTGGAGTTTATATACATTTGGACCTATATTTAATCCTTTGTGATTCAGTTTATTTTTGAGCACTTGGGTGTCATATATTGTTATACGCATAGCGCTGCATTTTTTGTATATAATATAAGTATTAAATAATGAGCTAGTATGCGATGCATACTAGCTCATAATGCCCTTTTGTATCACATGTTTTGTTTTTGTTTTTTGAGTTTACAACCACTTTAAAGACTTCATAGAGAAAATACTCATCTTTCAGCTGTCAGTTTGTAAAAATAATTTGGTGCAACCCACGTAAATGTAATGTACAGTAGTGATGGTCATTTCCATCCAGTGGCTGAAGTGCACACTACTTGGCTCAATGTTAACCCACTAGAGTGTGAGCATGAGAAACTAGGAGGGGCCCCAAGGTTTTGTCTGCCTAGAGCAGGGCTTGACAAATTTGCTTGGAATCTAGGAGCCAGCTAAAAAAGTTAGGAGCCAGGTTTTTTTTTTAACGACCAATGCGTGCAGAAGCGAACGCATACGCGAGTAGCGCCCGCATATGAAAGCAGTGTTTAAACCACACATGTGAGGTATCGCCGCGATTGGTAGAGCGGGAGCAATAATTCTAGCCCTAGACATCCTCTGTAACTCAAAACATGCAACCTGTAGAATTTTTTAAATGTCGCCTATGGAGATTTTAAAGGGTAAAAGTTTGTCACCATTCCACAAGCGGACGCAATTTTAAAGCGTGACATGTTGGGTATCAAATTTACTCAGCGTAACATTATCTTTCACAATCTAAAAAAAAATTAGGCTAACTTTACTGTTGTCTTATTTTTTTTATTTTAAAAAGTGTATTTTTTTCCTCAAAAAAGTGCGCTTGCAAGACCGCTGCGCAAATACGGTGTGACAGAAAGTTTTGCAACGACCGCCATTTTATTCTCTAGGGTGTTAGAATAAAAAATATGTATAATGTTTGGGGGTTAACTTCTAAGTAAAGGGAAGGAGATGGGCGGGCAGTGAAACAGGCAAGCATTGCTGGTTGACTTGTCATACCAACGGCCACCACAAGATGGCACCAGATTACAAAATGAAGCCTAGGCCTTCAGAAGGCCGCAAAGCCGCGGCCTAAATTAACGGCCGGCGTGGCCCGACGAGATCACGCGATCGCGGAGGGGGGGCGCACAGAGATGCAGGTAACCTCAGCTGTGCTGCCCCAGGTGCCAGGTCGCTAATTCTAGTCGCATTTGCGACCTGGCGCCCGGGGATTGTCGAGCCCTGGCCTAGAGGCCTCCAGGGTGTTTACCTTGGCACTACCTAAATCGCTATTTAAAAAAATGCATAACATGCTTTATTTAACCACTTACGGACCGCCCACCGCAGTCATACGTCAGCTGTTTGAGGAATACCGTTGTTATGGTAGCAGCTAGCTACCATAACCCCGGTATCCTCTTCTTCAGCGGGCGGTCTGCTACAAGATAAAAGTGGTCTCTGCGGCTGGTACGTCGCAAAATCACTTTTATCAGCGGTGGGAGAGGGCGATCACGTCTGTCCCCTTGCTGGGTATGGAGACGAGTGACGGGAAGATGGCCCCCACCCGTCTCCATATTACTGCAGGGCGAAAGCGTCGTCAAAACATCACTTCCACCCATAGCTCTTAAAGGGACATTTTTTTTTTTTTAGAATGACATCATTTTTTTATTGCATTTTAGTCTAAATATGAGATCTGAGGTCTTTTTGACCCCAGATCTCATATTTAAGAGGACCTGTCATGCTTTTTTATATTATAAGGGATGTTGTTTACATTCCTTGTAATAGGAATAAAAGTGACCCACAAATTTAAAAACGGTGTCAAAATAAGTAAAATAAGAAAAAACTAAAAAACGTTTTTAAAGCACCCCGTCCCGGCGAGCTTGCGCGCAGAAGCGAACGCATACGTGAGCAGCGCCCGCATATGAAAACGGTGTTCAAACCACACGTGAGGTTTTGCCGCGATCGTTAGAGCGAGAGCAATAATTCTAGCACTAGACCTCCCCTGTAACTAGGGATGAGCTTCGTGTTCGAGTCGAACATACGTTCGACTCGAACATCGGCTGTTCGATCGTTCGACGAAGATCGAACGATTTGGGCCGTTCGCGCCAAATTCGAGTGACGCGAACGGCCCACAATGCACTACGCCATCGCAGTGTCATCCAGGCGCTGTGATTGGCCAAGCATGCACTGTGACCCCGCATGCTTGGCCAATCACAGCGCCGGCAGCGAGGAGAGCAATGATTGGCCACAGGCAGGATGCCTGTGGCCAATTATTGCTGAGGGTGTTTAGTACACGCCCCACACTATAAAAGGCCGCCAGCACGGCGGCCTAGTGTAGTGTGTTCTGGAGCAGGGATAGAGCAGCATAGGCAGGGACAGTGACTTTTATTTCTTTCTTGCTTAACCTGGATTCCTTTAGTTTAGGGAAAGAGAAGGATAGGTAGGGAGAGTGTCAGTGTGTTTTGTGCTTGTGCTATATTGTGCTTAAAAAAAACATTTTTTCTAGGGACAGAAAACTGTAGGTAGGGAGAGTGTGTCAGTTTCTTTCACTGTCAAAGTCCTTGTTTCCAGGGACCTGGAAGGACAGTGAGTGAATTCTCCTTGTGCTAAATTGTGCTTAAAAAAAAACATTTTTTCTAGGGACAGAAAACTGTAGGTAGGGAGAGTGTGTCAGTTTCTTTCACTGTCAAAGTCCTTGTTTCCAGGGACCTGGAAGGACAGTGAGTGAATTCTCCTTGTGCTAAATTGTGCTTAAAAAAAACATTTTTTCTAGGGACAGAAAACTGTAGGTAGGGAGAGTGTGTCAGTTTCTTTCACTGTCAAAGTCCTTGTTTCCAGGGACCTGGAAGGACAGTGAGTGAATTCTCCTTGTGCTAAATTGTGCTTAAAAAAAACATTTTTTCTAGGGACAGAAAACTGTAGGTAGGGAGAGTGTGTCAGTTTCTTTCACTGTCAAAGTCCTTGTTTCCAGGGACCTGGAAGGACAGTGAGTGAATTCTCCTTGTGCTAAATTGTGCTTAAAAAAAACATTTTTTCTAGGGACAGAAAACTGTAGGTAGGGAGAGTGTGTCAGTTTCTTTCACTGTCAAAGTCCTTGTTTCCAGGGACCTGGAAGGACAGTGAGTGAATTCTCCTTGTGCTAAATTGTGCTTAAAAAAAACATTTTTTCTAGGGACAGAAAACTGTAGGTAGGGAGAGTGTGTCAGTTTCTTTCACTGTCAAAGTCCTTGTTTCCAGGGACCTGGAAGGACAGTGAGTGAATTCTCCTTGTGCTAAATTGTGCTTAAAAAAAACATTTTTTCTAGGGACAGAAAACTGTAGGTAGGGAGAGTGTGTCAGTTTCTTTCACTGTCAAAGTCCTTGTTTCCAGGGACCTGGAAGGACAGTGAGTGAATTCTCCTTGTGCTAAATTGTGCTTAAAAAAAACATTTTTTCTAGGGACAGAAAACTGTAGGTAGGGAGAGTGTGTCAGTTTCTTTCACTGTCAAAGTCCTTGTTTCCAGGGACCTGGAAGGACAGTGAGTGAATTCTCCTTGTGCTAAATTGTGCTTAAAAAAAACATTTTTTCTAGGGACAGAAAACTGTAGGTAGGGAGAGTGTGTCAGTTTCTTTCACTGTCAAAGTCCTTGTTTCCAGGGACCTGGAAGGACAGTGAGTGAATTCTCCTTGTGCTAAATTGTGCTTAAAAAAAACATTTTTTCTAGGGACAGAAAACTGTAGGTAGGGAGAGTGTGTCAGTTTCTTTCACTGTCAAAGTCCTTGTTTCCAGGGACCTGGAAGGACAGTGAGTGAATTCTCCTTGTGCTAAATTGTGCTTAAAAAAAACATTTTTTCTAGGGACAGAAAACTGTAGGTAGGGAGAGTGTGTCAGTTTCTTTCACTGTCAAAGTCCTTGTTTCCAGGGACCTGGAAGGACAGTGAGTGAATTCTCCTTGTGCTAAATTGTGCTTAAAAAAAACATTTTTTCTAGGGACAGAAAACTGTAGGTAGGGAGAGTGTGTCAGTTTCTTTCACTGTCAAAGTCCTTGTTTCAAGGGACAGAGAAGGACACCTGAAGGTAGCCCTTATTGCTTTTTTCCCATCTCCCTGCAGGCCATCTATTAGAATGTCTGGAAGGCAAACAAGGAGAGGCAGACAGTCAGGAGGCAATAAAAGAGGGCAAGCAGGCTCTGTGTCTGGGGGCAACAGTGCTGGTCGTGGACGCGGTGCATTGTCATCAGCACATGGCCATGGGACACGCTTGTCCTTCTTTTCGGCAGCTGGACATGTTGAGCCACATCATGCCGAAGACTTGGTAGAGTGGATGACCAAGCCCTCCTCCTCCTCCTCATCCTCTCTCACCCAGGCTCAGGGTACTGGAAAAGCAGCTGCCAAAGCGTCCTCTTCCCTGGTATCAATGTCAGACTCATCATCAGTCACTCCTTCCCTAGACCCACCATGTCCTCCTCCTGAGGAGTCCCCCGAACTGTTTCAGCACAGTGTTGGGTACATGCTCCAGGAGGATGCCCAGCGTTTCGAAGGGTCTGATGATGAAACCCAGCTAGAGGAAGGCAGTAGCGTGAGAGCAGACAGAGGGGATGCTCAAGAAGGACACCAATCTGGCAGTCATGTTCCAGCAGCTGCAGCATACTGCCAGATTGGCTCCAGTGATGAGGAGGGAGGTGATGATGAGGTCACTGACTCCACGTGGGTGCCTAATAGGAGAGAGGAGGAGGAGGAGGATGAGGAGGAGGCACATCTCCAACGAGGCAGGATGCCCTTTGGTGGCCAGCGTAAGGGCAGTACACCGACGGAATCACACCGCAGAGCTCCGCCTGTGCAGGGCGCTGCCTCTGCCCGTCATTCAAAAAGTTCTTTGGTGTGGGCCTTTTTTGAGGCTAGTGCATCAGATCGCACAGCTGCTGTTTGCAACATATGTCTCAAGCGTATATCGCGTGGCCAAAACATCAGCCGCTTGGGTACCACATGCCTGACCAGACATATGTTGACCTGCCATGCAGCTCGTTGGCAAGCCTACCTCAAAGACCCACACCAAAGAACAAAGCGGACCTCTCCTTGCACCGCATCAGCTGGGATCTCCAACCCCACTATAACTTCAGTCCTCTCTGAAACATGCACTGAGAGGAATGAAGGTGTAGAATTAGGTGTGTCACAGCCAAGTACTTGCGGCCACTCTGCTAGCAGTACACCGACGTCCGATTCTAGCAGGCAAATTTCCCTGCCCCAGCTGCTGGACCGTCGAAAGAAGTTCACTCCCAGCCATCCACATGCCCAGCGGTTGAATGCTAGCTTGGCTAAATTGCTAGCGCTTCAACTGCTGCCTTTTCAGTTGGTAGACTCGGCCCCCTTCCGTGAGTTTGTGCAATGTGCGGTTCCTCAGTGGCAGGTTCCCAAACGCCACTTTTTCTCACGGAAGGCTATTCCGGCTCTCTACCGGCATGTGGAAGGCAATGTCTTGGCCTCGCTGGACAGGGCGGTCAGCGGTAAGGTGCATATTACCGCTGACTCATGGTCCAGCAGGCATGGACAGGGACGTTACCTTTCTTTCACGGCCCATTGGGTCACTCTTTTGGCAGCTGGGAAGGATGCAGGACAAGGTGCAGTAGTGTTGGAGGTTGTCCCACCGCCACGCCTCCAAAATGCTACTACTGGTTGTGACACACCTCTCTCCTCCACCCCCTCCTCTTCTTCTTCCTCCATGGCCTCTTCCTGTGGTTTGTCCTATGAACCAGCGGTGCTCCGTAGCCGTTCACGGGGCTACGCAAGTACGCAGGCAAAAAGATGCCATGCCGTGCTTGCGCTGGTGTGTTTGGGGGACAGAAGCCACACTGGGGCAGAGGTCCTGTCTGCTCTGCAGGGCCAGGCCGAGAGGTGGTTGACGCCACGCCAGCTTAAGCCAGGAATGGTGGTTTGCGACAATGGCACCAACCTCCTCTCCGCCCTCCGACAGGGACAACTGACCCATGTGCCCTGTGTGGCTCACGTCCTTAACCTGGTGGTGCAGCGGTTCTTGGGCAGGTACCCGGGCTTACAGGATGTCCTGAGGCAGGCCAGGAAAGTCTGTGTGCATTTCCGCAGATCTTATAATGCCAGTGCTCGCCTGGCTGAGCTGCAAAAGGAGTTGAACCTGCCCAAAAACCGCCTTATATGTGACATGCCCACCAGGTGGAACTCAACGTTGGCCATGCTGCAGCGGCTGCACACGCAGCAGAGGGCCATCAATGAGTACCTGTGCGACTACGGCACCAGGACAGGGTCAGGGGAGCTTGGTTTTTTTCTCCACGCCAGTGGGGCATGATCAGGGATGCATGCACTGTCCTGGCACCATTTGAGGAGGCCACGAGGATGGTGAGCAGTGACAGTGCATGCATCAGTGACACTGTACCTCTTGTCCACCTGTTGGAGCACACGCTGCGTGGAATAATGGACAGGGCACTTGAGGCAGAACAGAGGCAGGAAGAGGAGGACTTCCTTGCCTCTCAAGGCCCCCTTTACCCAGACAGTGTTCCTTCTGTCCCACCCATCGCACAGGAAGAGGAGGAGGAGGAGGAGGAGGATTGTGTCAGCATGGAGGTGGAGGCTGGCACTCAGCATCATCAGCAGCAGTCTTTTAGGGATGATTTACAGTCCCAAGAAACCAGTGGACTTGTACGTGGCTGGGAGGAGGTGGCTGTGGATCATGTCGTCCTTAGTGACCCAGAGGACTCCGGAGCGAATGCCTCAGCAAACCTACGCTGCATGGCCTCCCTGATCCTGCAAAGTCTGCGGAAGGATCCTCGTATTCTTCGGATCAAGGAGAGGGACCATTACTGGCTGGCCACTCTCCTTGATCCACGGTACAAGGGTAAGGTTGCGGACCTTATGTTACCGTCGCAGAGGGAGCAGAGGATGAGACAACTCCGGGAGGCCTTGCAGAAAGGTCTGTGCAACGCGTTCCCAGAGACTGGGAGGTTACAAACTCCTGGTCCTGGACAACGAGTTGCTGAGGCTTCGGCCAGTCAAAGAAGGAGCGGTGGGGAAGGTGGCCGTCTGACCGATGCGTTCAGACAATTCTTTAGTCCGCAGCCCCAAAGTATGATCGGTTCCAGCAACCATCGCCAGCGTCTGATAAACATGGTGCAGGAATATCTAGGGGCAAGGTCAGACTTGGACACCTTCCCCACCGAAAATCCTCTGGCTTACTGGGTCTTGAGGATGGATCACTGGCCAGAGCTTGCACAGTATGCAATTGAGCTACTGGCCTGTCCTGCATCCAGCGTTCTTTCGGAACGCACATTCAGTGCTGCTGGAGGATTTGTCACGGATCACAGGGTGCGCCTGTCCACCGACTCGGTTGATCGACTGACTTTCATCAAGATGAACCAGTCTTGGATCACCACCAGCTACCACACACCTGATGCTGATATAACAGACTAATTGATTTTAACATGTCACATCCCTTCAAGACTGATGCTGATGCTGAGTGCCTGTGCTGTTATGTTGACTGGCTATCCTCCTCCTCCGAGTCCTCAATGATACGATTGATGATGATAGCTTGGAAGATCATTTTTGTTTATGGGTGCCGCCACCAGTGGCTAAGGCCCAATTTTTCAGCCCCTGTTTTACAGGGGCGTGTAATTACAATTTTTTTAGCAATAATTTGCCATAGGGCTCATTGCTGTGCTCCAAGTACAGTATCTGTGAGGGGTTGGAGTGGTGTGGCACCAGTGCCTAAGGCCCAATTTTTCAGCCCCTGTTTAACAGGGGCGTGTCATTACAATTTTTGAAGCAATACTTTGCAACAGGGCTCATTGCTGTGCTCCAAGTACAGTATCTGTGAGGGGTTGTAGTGTTGTGCCACCAGTGCCTAAGGCCCAATTTTTCAGCCCCTGTTCAACAGGGGCATGCAATTACAATTCTTGATCTAATAATTCACAGCAGGGTCCATTGCTGCACCCACCAAGAGTAACTCTGAGGGCTTACAGTCTTGTGGCAACGCCACCACCACCACCACCACGAAAGGCCCAATTTTTCAGCCCCTGTTCAAAAGGGGCATGTAATTACAATTCTTGATCTAATAATTCACAGCAGGGCCCATTGCTGCACCCACCAAGAGTAACTGTCAGGGCTTACAGTGTTGTGGCACCAGCACCACCATCAAAGCCCCAATTTTTACTACCACTGTTCAACAATTATATGTAATTAAAATTCCTGATATAATAGTTGACAGCAGGGCGTTCCAGCACCAACCAAGAGTAACTGAGTGCTTACAGTGTTGTGCCAACACCAACAACTAAGGGGCCTATTTCTGCAGAGTATATACGGCAGGTCCCTACTTTCAAACATCCAACTTACAAACGACTCCTACTTGCAAACGAAAGAAGACAACAGGAAGTGAGAGGAAATCTACCCCTAGAAAGGAAAATTCTCTCCTGTAAGAATAAATATGGGACAAAGGGGTCTCATCTGTACTGATGCTTTATCAGCAATCCTTGTTTCAAGAAAAACACCACATTTCAAAAACAGTTGTCATTGGGACGGAAAGTGAGGTGAAATGTTCTGAACAGGGGCACAGACAGCAAAACAAATGTTACAGGGGTGATAACCCTTACCTATGTTTCCCAAAAAGTTTAAAAATAGATTTTTGGGCTGGAGCTACACTTCAACAATGTACCTGTTCAAAATTACAAACAGATTCTACATAAGAACAAACCTACAGTCCCTGTCTTGTATGCACCGCCTGTATACGGCTGTTCAGAGTATATAGGGCCTTTTTTATTTTATGTGCGGGGTTCCCCTTAATATCCATACAAGACCCAAAGGGGCTGGTAATGGGCTGGGGTAGGGGGGGGGGGTCATGGGGTAGCTATGCCATTTTTCTTAAAGAATTTCATCCATATTACCGGGACCAGACATTACATTAAAGCCGCAAGCAGTTTTAAATGGCTTTTTTTTCATTTAGAAGTGTCATTTTGTGCAGGGACAGTTCTAAACACGGGAAACACGTGGCACTTCACAGGCATACTTTAGACACCCCCCAGGTACGATATTTAAAGGAATATTTGACTTTTTTTTTTTCACTTTATGCATCATTAAAATGACTGCTCCCGAAAAACGACCGTTTTTAAAACTTCTTTTTGCATTGATACATGTCCCCTGGTGCAGAACCCGGGTTCCCAAACCCTATTTATGACAATAACATGCATAATAGTTGTTATAATTAGCACTTTAGAATTCGAACGTTCGCATCCATTGTATTTAATAGGGTTCTAATGTTCGTTCGAACTTTCGGTCCGTTCGCGGGTTCTGGTGCGAACCGAACCCGGGGGTGTTCGGCTCATCACTACCTGTAACTCAAGACATGCAACCTGTAGAATATTTTAAATGTTGCCTATGGAGATTTTTAAGGGTACAAGTTTGTCGCCATTCCACGAGCGGTCGCAACTTTGAAGCGCGACGTGTTGTATAAATTTACTCAGCGTAAATTATCTTTCACAATATATAAAAAACTTGGGCTAATTTTACTGTCTTATTTTTTAATTTAAAAAAAGCGTTTTTTTCCCCAAAAAAGTGCACTTTTAAGACCGCTTCGCAAATACGGTGTGACAAAAAGTATTGCAACAACCTCCATTTTATTCTCTAGGGTGTTAGAAGAATAAATATATAATGTTTGGGGGTTCTAAGTAATTTTCTAGCAAAAAAAATAAACAGTTTTTAACTTGGAAACACCAAATCTCAGACAGAGGCTCAGTCCTTAAGGCCCCATGCACACAGGGCGTTTTTGCAGCTGCTAACAGGAGCGTTAGAGTTTTTTTTTTACAGCTGCAAAACGCCCATCCATGTTATTCTATTGTCTCATGCACACATAGAGCTTTTATGAGCTCCAAGTGGCATATGCGTTTTCCAGCTGCAAAAAAAAAACCAATTCCAGTGCGTTCTGGAGCTCCAGGTTTGAGCTGCAAAAACGCCTGACACTATTAAACGCGCAAAAAACGCAGCAATTTGCGTTTTTGAGCTCCTGGATTTTTTTTTTCTTTTAAAAGGTCAAAAAATGTTTACAAAACATGGACAGGCGTTTTTAAGCTGTAAAAAACGCGGCTGTAAAAACGCCCTGTGTGCATGGGGCCAATGTGGTTAACCTATTCTTTATGTAGTGGTATTTCACCTCCTACTAGTGATATTCTAACATGGCCAAGGTTGCTTTATTGATCCATGTAAGGATTTGCTTTAGAAAATCTTATCTAAGAATTTTCGTTCGTATTTCGCACCATTAGTGGGCTCCAGCAACAGCCGATTTTCGTGCGGCTATCTAATTTGAGTAATCGGACATGTTGTCAATTTTTAGAAAAATTAAAGATTTTCTAATCAATGATGGGAGAATTGAGCGAGAAATGTTATAAAAAAAGAAATGCGTATGTGCAAGAAAAGAAAATTCCCAGAAAGAAAAGAAGAATCCCAGCCACGAAAAAAAAATTCTGTAGCAACATGAGGTGAAATTGAAGTCTTGGTTGGTCAAATTTCGAAATCAATGGTGGCACCATCGAATCACAAAACGCACTAATTTTCCAATTTTCAAAAAAAAATTATTTCGAAATTCGACAATGTATTTGCCAGGTAAGTGTCGGTTTATAATTGCTAACACACACGTTGTTACCTTTTAAAATGACACCAGCTTCGGGGTGACGACAACTGAGAATTTCAATAATGTCTAGAGCAGGATTTTTTTTTTTGAGATGATGGTAAAATTATTTTGTTTTTAATGTTTTTTTATTCAGAATATTTAAAGTATACAATGTCAGCAATAGCCTTATGACAATAAACATTGTCGTTGGCTATAAACCAGGGTATAAATCTCTGCAACAGTTAACCACTTGCCGACCGCTAAACGCCGATATTTGTCGGCAAAATGGCAGCGGTGGGCAAATGGACGTACCTGTACGTCCCCTTTAAGAAGCCACGTGGCGGGCTGCGATCTCTGTGACCATGCCCGCGGGCCCCGCAAACTCCATGTTCGCCCGTGGCCCGCGATCGTGTCACGGAGAGGCAGAATGAGCAGATGCCTATGTAAACAAGGCACTTCCCTGTTCTGCCTAGTGACAGGACAGTGATCTACTGCTCCCTGTCATTGGGAGCAGTGATCACTGTCGTGTCACTTGTAGCCCAGCCCCCCCAGAGTTAGAATCACTCCCTAGGACACACTTAACCCCTTCCCTGCCAGTGTCATTTACACAGTAATCAGTGCATTATTATAGCACTGATCGCTGTATAAATGACAATGGTCCCAAAATAGCGTCAAAAGTGTCCGATGTATCCGCCATAATGTCGCAGTCACGATAAAAATCGCAGATCGCTGACATTACTAATAATAAGAAAAAAATTGCCATAAATCCCCTATTTTGTAGACGCTATAACTTTTGCGCAAACCAATCAATATATGCTTATTGTGATTTTTATTACCAAAAATATGTAGAAGAATACGTATCGGCCTAAACTGAGAAAAAATGTGCTTTTTTAAAAAAAATTGGGGATATTTATTTATAGCAAAAAGTACAAAATATTGTGGGTTTTTTTTCAAAATTTACGCTCTTTTTTTTGTTTATAGCGCAAAAAAAAATTGCAGAGATGATCAAATACCACCAAAAGAAAGCTCTATTTGTGGGGAAAAAAGGATGTCAATTTTGTTTGGGTACAGGCTCACACGACCGCGCAATTGTCAGTTAAAACGACACAGTGCCGAGGCGCAAAAAGTGGCCTGGTCATACAGCAGCCAATTCTTCCGGGGCTGAAGTGGTTAAGGACCGAGCCTTTTTCTGAGATTTGTTGTTTACAAGTTAAAAACAAGTTACTCTTTCGTTCATGGACCGACACAGCTTCCAATTGACAAGTGGGTATTATCCGTTAATTAGGAGTGACTAGGCAGAAAAAAAACTTGTAAAAAGTGTTGCATCACGCCTTCTACAGTTCCGCCCAGGGGGTGGGCCCTCTGGGTATATCCCCTCACTCTGCATCTCGCAGATCAGTTTTTTTCTGTCTAGCAAGGAGTAGGACATTTTTTTTTCTCTAGATTTTGTTTTTTGTTTCCTGCGATCTTCGATCAACAGCCGACTGGGCAACAGGCTGGGTCTTCGATCCTTGTAGTCTTCCCAGTTCGGCCATCGAGCGCGTGCCGACCCTAGCTATGCGCTGGGTTTTCCACGACATACCCGTCGTTTTACGGGTGGCCAGTGAAACGGCGCTCCAAGGCTTGCATCGGACCGATCAGCTTCGGCTGACCTTACAGCCAAGTCGCAGCAGCCTGTCTGGTGAGCTCATGCTCCAAGGCTTGCATCGGACCGCTCAGCTTCGGCTGACCTTACGGCCGAGTCACAGTAGCTTGGCCGGTGAGCACACCGCGGCATGCATATGATCGCTCCCGAGGGTTCAATCACAGCATGCCTGGCCGACATTCACCTCCGTGCGTGGATGATGATCTGTCCGGAATGTCTTCCAGCAGGATTCAGCAGGAAGGGTAAGTAGCTCCCGTGCTTCGGCAGGGTGACTTGGCTGGACATTCCTGGAGAGATCAAGTAAGTGGTTGTGACCCCTTTCTTTCCTCTCTCCCTGCCCTCCCTCCTCCCTGGGCTTTAGCTAAGGGTGCTGGGGGTCACCTGGGGGGCTCCATCTGGAGCGGGACTGCGCTGTGTATCATTTTAAAAAATGTCATTTTGCTTACCTGTGTGTCTGTGTGCTTCTCCCTCCATGCTGTCGGCGGCCATTTTGCGGTGGTCCATGCTGGTTTCGGCCTCTAGTGACTGTCCGGCGGCCATTTTCTTGTGGTTCACGCCCGTTTTGGCCTCTACCGACTGTTCGGCGGCCATGTTTCCTAGGATTCATGCCTGTATGTATATATCGCCGCACGGCGGCCATCTTTTTGTGGTCCGCGGCCGCTTTGGCCTCTATATTTGGGCTGGCGGCCATTTTCTTAGAGCCCACATTGTTCAATACAGCCGATTGGCGGCCATTTTGCGGCAGTCTCCGGCCTCTAGGATGCATGTCACTGGCGCAAAAATTCACACAGAGAACGCTGATGAGAATCAGACTGACACAGGCAGCAGTGGGATGGCATCACAGGCGCAGCACACGGCAGCATAGCGGTACCGTTCCAGGGATGGTGAGTCCTCTGGGAGACTCTGCATCTCTGAAGCAGCTAGGAGGGTGGCCTATGATACCTTGCCTGGATCCCTGTGGGTGTCAGCGCGTGGGTCAGCAGGGCGTCTGAAGCAGACGTTTGTTTCCCCTGAAACACCTGACTTAATAGCTGGTGCCCCTGATGTATCTGTGGACGCTATGTCTGTTGCCAGGGTGGAAGCGGCACACAGGAACACGGGGGGGTAGTAAACGCTCCCGTCCCCTGCAATCTTCTGGGGATAAGTCTGATGCAGAACCAGGTCCAGCTATGGCTTATGGCCCGGATCCTGAAGCATCAGAGACGGCAGACCGTGACCGATCGGACAGTGAGAATGCTCCAAGTCCGGGTCAGCACGCAAGAAGGCTTGGTAACTGACCTTTGTTTGCAGTGCAGAATACGCTAAAATTAGAGATGCTGCAGAAGCAGCAGAGATACAGGTCCCCTTTGGGTTCCGTTAGCCGGACCGCACTGCTAAGGTGTTTCCTTGTGTGTCTTATTTTGCTAAGCTCTTGAACAAGGAGTGGGAAGACCCACTGAGGATATTTTTGCAGCCCCAAAATGTTTTATTTATTTAATTTTGTTGGGCAGTCTGGTACCCCTTGGGGAGAGTCCCAAAAGGATGAACCCCCCCTATAGTGGACCCCCCTGTGTTAAAACTTTACAAGTTACCACAATTTCAGTGGAAGGGGCTCCTATCTTTAGGGACACTCGCTACCTATATACAGGGGGGCTCAACGGTACGCCCAGCAGGGCTGGGGGTTTTCTGATGTCTCAGACACTGAATGAGTAGGCAAAGATGCTACTCCAGGGGTTAAAGGCACAGGAGGCTCCTCTGAACGAGGTAGCTCTGGTCGACCAGCTGGTACAGGACCTTGAGTCTGTCTGCAAGTCAGACATGGATACTATCCCCTTGCTGCCTTGGGCATGCGGTGGTGCTACGCCACCTGATCTGGTCTGCGGACCAATCTTCCAAGAAGGCCCTGTGGGATCTGCCCTTTTAGGGCGACAGACTTTTTTGGGGCCTCTCTGGATGACATCAGTAAAGATGCCCCAGGAGGTAAGAGCACGTTGCTCCCACAATCCTAAGAAGGTAAGGAGACACGCCATAGGCAAGGGCCCTCCTTACCGCGCACAAGTGGTCTTTCGCCCGCCTAGTGCGGCAAGTTAACGACCCCAGGCAGATAAAGTGCCTGCTGAGGGACAAAAGCTTCCCTGGGTTCGCAAGTCCAACCTGGCTTGCCTACCGAACAGATTTTTCCCCTCGAAACTGCCAGCTTCAACCGACTCGTCGGGAAGTCCTATATGGGGCGGTTCAAGATCTGCTGATACGCAGGGTGATCCTTCCTGTCTCAGTACAGAAAAGGATTCAAGGGTTCTACTCTATCTGTTCGTAGTGCTGAAAAAGCTCTTTTACCAGAAGGGAGGCATGCCAGTCGTATATCTCCTGGCTCCTTGACTCAATCAGAAGGTATTGAGGTTTGTGGCCAGGTCTAGAGACCCAAGGGCAACATGACGGATGCGTTGGTGGCACCGTGGAGTCAGTACAGGCTAATCTATGCCTTTCTTCCTCTGAAGCGCTTCCTCATCTGCTTTGCAGACTGGAGGCAGAGAGGATTCCAATGGTCCTAATTGCTCTCGAGTTGCCCTCGGCGTCCTTGGTACGCCGATCTAGTGCGTCTGATATCAGACGCCTTTTTTGACATCTACCGTCAAGAAGGACCTTCTGTCGCAAGGTCCCATACGCCATCCTGTCTTTTACAGTCACTGGCTTAAGGGCATGGCTTGAGAGCCAGGTACTAAGAGACTGGGGCCTGTCAGACTCGGTATCTCTACCATAAGGAGTGCGCGGAAATCATCCTCTAGGAAGATCTACCCTCGCACCTGGAAGACCTACAGATCCAATTGTGAGGAAATGAGGTGGCATCCACGTACTTATTTGGTTCCAGAGTCCTGCTGTTCTTCAGCAGGAAACGGGCCAAGAATTTTACTTAAGTACAATTAGGGGGCAGGTATCTGCCCTGGCTGTCCTTTTTTTTCAACGACCCCTGGTGGCTCACTTTCTATTGAGAACGTTGTACAGTGGGTTCGGCAGGCGGCCCCTCCGGTCCACCCTCCACTACCTCCACGGGGCTTGTGTAGCAGACGTCTTTTTGGCGTCTACCACTACGAGAGGACCTGCTGTCACAGTGTCCCAGACGCCATCCTGCTTGCAGGCAATGGCTTCAACGGCATGGCCTCTAAGTGCCTCAGAAACCACTGTTTAAGAACATCGGGGAAATTCCCTTGTTGACACTTTCTCAGAAAGTGGTCCCTTTTTTAGTGGCTGTTACGCCAGTTAAGACGGGTTTCTGAGCAGGCGGTCTTGTCATGCAAGCCTCCCTATCTGATCATCCACAAGGATATGGTGGTGCTGCGTCCGCAGCCTTCTTTGCTTCCTTCTCAAGGAAGACATTGTACTGCCATCCTTGTGTCCTCATTCGTCGCCTAAAGAGACGACGTTGCATTCTTTGGACGTTGTCCAAACTCTAAGAGAATGCTTGTCTGGTACTGCTCCGTTCCGGAGTCCAGACTCACCATTTGTTCGGTGGCTGGTCCCAAGTAGGGCCCAGCGGTCTTGTCGGCCACCATCTCTAGGTGGATCCGACAGATCGGGATCAGGCTTACGCCATGAAGGTTCAGGCGCCTACCTTTTCCCGGTGCATTCGACCAAGGCAAGAGGTACCTCTTGGTGTTATGTCAGTAAGACAGTTGTCTGAGCCAGCAGCCTTATCATGCAAGGCTCCTTATCTGATCTTCCACAAGGATAGGTGGGGCTGCGTCCGCAGCTTTCTTCTTCCATCTCAAGCAAGACATTGTACTGCCATCCTTGTGTACTCATCCGTCGAATCCTAGGAGACAACGTATATTTTGGACGCTGTCTGAGCTCTGAGAGCATCAAGCGTCTGTTTTCACAGGTGTAAGACGGCGACCTGCTCGTCCGTTCACACTTTCACGAAACTTTACAAGTTGATGTGTGTGCATCTTCGGATGCTTCTTTCGGCCGCAAGGTATTGCGGCTGTTTAGAGTTGTAACTCCTCTGTTGAGGAGCTCTGTTTTGTTGGGGTGAAGTTTTTAATGCTGTTCCCACCCCTCGTTTTTTGACACTGCTTTGGGACGTCCCACTTGTCAATTGGAAGCTGTGTCGGTCCATGAACGAAAGAGTAAATAGGATTTTTTACTCACCGTAAAATCCTTTTCTCTGAGTTCATGGACCGACACAGCACCCACCCCTCGTTTTAAGTTTGTACTGCTTTTTGACGAACTGATCTGCGAGATGCAGAGTGAGGGGATTATACCCAGAGGGCCCGCCCCCTGGGCGGTACTGTAGAAGGTGTGATGCAACACTTTTTACAAGTTTTTTTTTTCTGCCTAGTCACTCCTAATTAACGGATAATACACTCTTGTCAATTGGAAGCTGTGTCGGTCCATGAACTCAGAGAAAAGGATTTTACGGTGAGTAGAAAATCCTATTTTTTTTGCTCGAAAATTTCCTTGGAACCCCCAAACATTATAAAAAAAAAAAAATTCTAACACCCTAGAGAATAAAATGGCAGTCGTTGCAATACTTTGTTACACCGTATTTGCGCAGCGGTCTTACAAGCACACTTTTTTGGATTAAAAAATGGGCTAACTTTACTGTTCTCTTAATTTTTTTTTATATTGTGAAAGATAATGTTACGTTGAGTAAATTGATACCCAACATGTCACGCTTCAAAATTGCACCCGCTCGTTGAATGGCAAAAAACTTTTACCCTTAAAAATCTCCATAGGCGACATTTAAAAAATTGTACATGTTTTGAGTTACAGAGGAGGTCTAGTGCTAGAATTATTGCTCTCACTCTACCGATCGCGGCGATACCTTGCGTGTGGTTTGAACAACGTTTTCATATGCAGGCGCTGCTCACGTATGCGTTCGCTTCTGCACGTGAGCTTGGCGGGACGGGGCGCGGTAAAAAAAATTTACACCGTTCTTTAAAAAAAATAAAAAATTGTGTCACTTTTTATTCCTATTACAAGGAATGTAAACATCCCTTGTAATAGAAAAAGCATGACAGGTCCTCTTAAATATGAGATCTGGGGTCAAAAAGACCTCAGATCTCATATTTACAATAAAATGCAATAAAAAAAATGGCCCCTTTAAGAACTATGGGCGGAAGTGACGTTTTGACATAGTTTCTGCCCTGCTATGGTATGGAGACAGGTGGTGGCCATCTTCCTCTCACTCTGCTCCATACCCAGCAACGTGAAGGACCCGATCGCCTCTGCCGCTACCGACGGCTCTGGTAAGCGGCAGAGGGCAAGGGATGCGGGGGGAGGGGGGCCCCTCTCCCGCCACCAATAACGGTGATCTTGCGGCGAATCTGCTGCAGAGACCACAATTATCGGAAACCGGACCGCCGGCTGAAGAGATGGATACCTGGGTTAAGGCAGCTAGCTGCTGCCATAACCAAGGTATTCCTCTTCAAACAGCCGATGTATATAGTCGTGCAGCTGTCCGAGTACATACTGTCATCAAACATACTGCATCGCCATTTACATTATGAACATATAATGCGTGATTCAGAAAGAATATAAAGAAGAAAATCCTCAATAAACGAGACAGATAGAGAGAGATATATGCATGCACAGTTGTGCTCATAAGTTTACATACCCTGGCAGAATTATTTCTTGGCCATTTTTCAGAGAATATGAATGATAACACAAAAACATTTTTCACTCATGGTTAGTTAACCCTGGTCATTTTGGCCTAATAACACATTATATATATTTATATAGATAGCACTTGGGTTGTCCCGATACCACTTTTTTAAGACAGAGTACAAGTACGATACTTTTTTTTAAGTACTCGCCGATACCGAATACCAATACTTTTTTTTAATCTCATGTGACAGTGGCACATGTGTCAGTAGTTTTTATTTTTTACAATTTATTTTATTTATTTTTTTAAGGGGGGGGGGGGGGACAGTGTCAGTGTGCAGCGTGTTTTTTCTTTTATTTTTTATTATTTTTTACAATTAATTTTTATTTTATTCTTTTTTTTTTTTTTTTTTATCAGCCCTGTTGGGGGGCTTTGGTGAGATATCAGGGGTCTTAACAGACCTCTGACATCTCCCCTTTGAGACAGAGAAAGGGACTATAGACAGATTCCCCAGTCCCTTTCTCAGCTGCGCTGCGCTGAAAATGAATGGAGAGAAGACAGCGGCTTCTCTCTCCATTCATAAACTGAAACATTGTAAACAAAGTTTACGATGTTTCAGTTATGTGAATGTACAGAGTCAGTTACTGACTCTGTACATTCCGAACAGTAAGGAGCCGGATTTACCGGCTCCTACCTCCGCTCTCCATCCTGCCAGATGGAGGGGGTGGAGGAGGAGAACGGAGGGGGGCAGCAGCACGGAGGGGGACACAGAGGGGGACGGCAGCATGGAGGGGGACACGGAGGGGAACGGCAGCATGGAGGGGGACACGGAGGGGAACGGCAGCATGGAGGGGGACACGGAGGGGAACGGCAGCATGGAGGGGGACACGGAGGGGGACGGCAGCATGGAGGGGGACACGGAGGGGGACGGCAGCATGGAGGGGGACACGGAGGGGGACGGCAGCATGGAGCGAGACATGGAGGGGGACACGGAGGGGAACGGCAGCATGAAGGGGGACACGGAGGGATACCGCAGCATGGAGGGAGAGAGCAGCATGGAGGTGGACACGGAGGGAAGGAGACAGCAGCAAAACGGAGGGGGGCTGGAGGAGGATACAGGGACAATCAGCGGTGATCATGTGTGGGAAAGTTACAAGCACTGATCACCGCTGATTTTAAAGCAGCTGAAAGCCGCACGGGGGGGGGGGGGGGAGAGAAGCGGAGAAACGACTTTTAAATCTATACAGCGGTGATCGGTGCTTGTAACTCCCCCACACACGATCACCGCTGACTGTACAAGTATCGGGGGGAGCATTTGCCCGAGTACAAGTACCGGTATCGGTACCGATACTAGAATCGGTATCGGGACAACCCTAGATAGCACACAAGTTGACACAAAGGGGTTTGAATGGCTATTAAAGGTAACCATCCCCACCTGTAATCTGTTTGCTTATAATTAGTGTGTGTGTGTGTAGCGGCCTCACCCCATCTCCTTTGTCTAGGGGTATGTCACACGACAGGGTGAGATGCGCTACGGCCCATGTCCTCCCCATAGCTGTGGGCGAGGTGAAGGCCAGTACCAGATATTTCCTCGGGCCTATGTGCTTTTGTCTAGAATCAAGTCCCGCTGTGTCAACACTTCCATTTGCTCCCATTAACCAGAGTTCCACACACCGATCACAGTCCAACTCTTGCTTTATTGTACATCTCACAATAAACAGTGCTTCAGTAGCCATCTGGTTGCGACTTGATAACATTGTGATACGGGGAATGAGCAGGTCGAGGCACTATCCTGGTTATTCAACTAAACCACTGCGATCTCGCCAGCGGTTGCTATAGCATTAGCTAGAAAGGACTTAGAACTTGAGAGTCTCTACCAGCGACTCAAGAGAACATAGATAGGAGTACCTTCGCTGCGCTGCGGCCCCTATCAGGGGAAGATGTCCCTCCAAGGCAGTTACCAGAGGCCCATCCGTCACTGGGTTGATGCTGCTCCAGACTCTCCGAATGGGTAACCTCCCCGGCCTCCTCACCTCAGACATGGGCCCCGTCCACCTCAGGGACCCTCGGACGTCTCCACCCTCGCGGGATCCAGTCAAAGTCACTGAACCCCAGGCCTCCTAGTTTAGTACCTCACCCCAGGCTGAAGGTGCCTGGGATGGACTCCAACTCCATTCCGGTCAGGCCTAGGGCGTCTGGGCCGGAATCCGGAACCGCCCGCACCCAGGCCTAAGGTGCCTGGGCGCGTGAAGAACTTCCTCCAGAAGACCTCGTGGTTAGGGCGTCTCCCCCTTTTATCTCCTCCCATCGACACCACGGCAGGTTCCCCGCCCTCGCCGTACCATCTCCGGAAAGGGACAAAAAGGCTAGCACTGTAATGGCAAATCTACCTTGAGCCTCCAGGTACCCCGCCACCAAGAGGCCAAGGAGATTATTACACCATCCAATCCTCCACGAACACAAGTGGTCCACTATTCCTGTACTTACACACCTGAGTGTCCCACCTAAATTTAGAGACCCCGCTACATACTCCCCTCTGTGATTTGACGCTGGTCCCCAGCGTCTGGTGCAAACCCATGTCTCCCATGGAGTGATGACACAAGCTTAGCCCCAGAGGCTATCCCTAAATTTTTGAACCTCAACCATACCAAGACCTGCTCAAAGGGGAAAGGGAATATAAAACAATAAAACTTTTCCCTAGAAACATCTATCATGTACACATATACAATCCCTCCCTTCACTGTCTAAGAACCACCCCATACTCAGCAATCTTGACTGACGAATCTCCTGCAGAAGGGAAAAAAAAACAACACACAAGAAAAGCCACATCCTGACATTTTTGTGTTAATTTGGAATGAATGGGTCCATCAACCAATAGACCCATTCGCTCCAATGAGTAAAGTGATGTGTGTGTGAAAAAAAAACAAACAGCCGTTGCACAACACTGCCACCTGGTGACAGTGCCGCGGTAATGACACTTGGTGCAATCTTCATTCTTCCTGCATCACTACACTAATTCTACCCCCAAAGTCTGTCTTTGAACTGTGAGGAAGAGAGAACAAACAAAAAAAAAACTGCTCTCATTCCTCCTGAAGAGTAGAAACAAAAGCCCAAATAAAAAACTAGGGCATAGTTCGAATGCTCCGGCAAGAACACTTCTAGAAGATGTAAGAAAGGAAACAAGTGAGTCTCTCCTCACAAGTAGAACTTCGGGTCAGGCAAGAACAAGGGCTTCAGATGTTTATCAAAAACCTCAATTGAATAGTCAGCATCCTCTCCATCTTTCCTGCAGATGCGCACCTTGTCTGCGTGGATATGGCGGCCCCACATCCAGTCTGCTCTGCAGTCCCGAAACTTTTTCGACACGGGTGGTGAACAGGACAAATATCTTCGTGCATGGGGTACTTTGAGCTTCTCCCAAACAAATTCGTCATACCATCTCTGGTGTATGACCTCAACTTCAAAAAGTAAGTCCCGAGGCAAGTAAGGATATTCCCACGCATACTCACGGGCGACTCTCTGTGAGAAAAGTCGTTGCAATCTGGCCAAAGGAGGCATGGCTTCCCGCTCACCTTCTCCGGGTTGAACGATGGCCTCCGGGTGCCGAGGTACTTTCACTACCTCTGATGGCTTTTCTTTCGGTGCTCGTAGTGAGGCTCGCTGCATCCCCGCCACCAAGACGGGCGATGTTGTAGATTGTGGGAAGGCACTTTGAGGATTAGACTTCCTCGTAGACTCCGGGGCTTGTACCCGAGGCGTGCTGTCTCCTATTGACATAGGGGAATCCTGCGGTACACGTAACACAGGCAATGGGCGTTTGTCCCAGCCCTTCCAATGAAACAGTTCATTAATCTCCCCGTCATCTCCACAATCTGACAACGACTCTAGGTCAGAAGTGTCATACATCTCGGCGGGAAGGTAGTCTCTGGTAGACGTGGTACTACCCTCCCTTGCGGGCTCCACCGACTGTGGACCCCCGACACCTCCAACCACCACCACAGTCCCAGCCCCTGGCTCACCTTGACCTTTTGTAGAACTGGGATGTCCAGGACTCTTCCAACCGGATCCATCCAGGCTAGGCAAGCGACGGGGTGAAACTCGACCACGACCACAGGAGGCCTGCACCAGGCCAACCTTCCTCTTCGGAGGTGGGAGTAGAGAATCTGTGGTGACTGAAGCAGCATCCTCGGATTTTTCTCTCTCAGTCTCTGATTGGGCAGTCACGTCGCCCTGGTCAGCACGTACGGGAACCTCCGCAAAGGCCTGGATGGCTCCTTCCAGAGTAGCGGTACCTGTGAGGCTGTTGAGGCGAGGGGCCCGGGGCCTTACTGTGGATGGCTCCACCTCGAACAAGAACTCTTTGCATGCCTCGCAACGCCCGAATGGCTTCAGGTGGACCACCAGTCCCGAGCATCCGGGACAGATCACGCCGATGGCCTCCGTGTCTCTGCATGAGTACAAAGCCAACTGTCCTCGGGCCTGAGTCTTATCCCCGTATCTGTAAGAGGAGCAGCGAACGTAGTCATCTTCGTGGGGTAGGGAACCGGAATCCACGGGGAGCTTGAGGCCATCCCGACTGTCTGCTGCTCCATCACGCGCTGACCACGCGCCGAAGTCTCCACGTGAGTTCCTCCACATGGCCAGACTCCTCCCATGACTTGCACGTTTTCGCGGGCCTCCATCAAGCTCCGCCCACGAACTGTACAGTCACGGGGTGCCTCGTGGCGCAGTGCAATAAAAGCCCCCACATGTAGTACTTCACACGGCTGGACTCTTCCCTCTTCTCGCTCCTCTGCATGGGCCTTTCCCGTCTTGGGGTCATTTCCACGACTTTGAGCAGGGATGCACTTTGGCCAATCACATGGCCGACCTGCTCGGAACTCCTCCGGGCAGCAAAGTCCAGACACAGCCATTCCTTCTTCCAAAGTTAAGACACATCATCCCGGACTCACGAGCCCCCACGTGTAGCGGCCTCACCCCATCTCCTTTGTCTAGGGGTATGTCACACGACAGGGTGAGATGCGCTACGGCCCATGTCCTCCCCATAGCTGTGGGTGAGGTGAAGGCCAGTACCAGATATTTCCTCTGGCCTATGTGCTTTTGTCTAGAATCAAGTCCCGCTGTGTCAACACTTCCCTTTGCTCCCATTAACCAGAGTTCCACACACCGATCACAGTCCAACTCTTGCTTTATTGTACATCTCACAATAAACAGTGCTTCAGTAGCCATCTGGTTGCGACTTGATAACATTGTGATACGGGGAATGAGCAGGTCGAGTCACTATCCTGGTTATTCAACTAAACCACTGCGATCTCGCCAGTGGTTGCTATAGCATTAGCTAGAAAGGACTTAGAACTTGAGAGTCTCTACCAGCGACTGAAGAGAACGTAGATGGGAGTACCTTCGCTGCGCTGCGGCCCCTATCAGGGGAAGATGTCCCTCCAAGGGAGTTACCAGAGGCCCATCCGTCACTGGGTTGATGCTGCTCCACACTCTCCGAATGGGTAACCTCCCCGGCCTCCTCACCTCAGACATGGGCCCTGTCCACCTCAGGGACCCTCGGACGTCTCCACCCTCGCGGGATCCAGTCAAAGTCACTGGACCCCAGGCCTCCTAGTTTAGTACCTCACCCCAGGCTGAAGGTGCCTGGGATGGACTCCAACTCCATTCCGGTCAGGCCTAGGGCGCCTGGGCCAGAATCCGGAACCGCCCGCACCCAGGCCTAAGGTGCCTGGGCGCGTGAAGAACTTCCTCCAGAAGACCTCGTGGTTAGGGCGTCTCCCCCTTTTATCTCCTCCCATCGACACCACGGCAGGTTCCCCGCCCTCGCCGTACCATCTCCGGAAAGGGACAAAAAGGCTAGCACTGTAATGGCAAATCTACCTTGAGCCTCCAGGTACCCCGCCACCAAGAGGCCAAGGAGATTATTACACCATCCAATCCTCCACGAACACAAGTGATCCACTATTCCTGTACTTACACACCTGAGTGTCCCACCTAAATTTAGAGACCCCGCTACATGTGTATAAAAGGTCAATGTGTTTCTGGACTCCTGCATGCAGCTGCAAGACAGCCCAAGAATTTACAGGAACTGGAGGCTTTTTGCCAAGCGGAATGGGCAACTTTATCATCTGAGAAAATAAAGAGCCTCATCCACAACACAAAAGACTTCAAGCTGTCATTGATGTTAAAGGGGGCAATACACGGCATTAAGAACTGGGGTATGTAAACTTTTGATCAGGATCATTTGGGTAGTTTCTTTTGCCCTTATGATTTAAAAAGAGTGTAGCGAGGGGTTACTATCAAAACTGCATTGTGTTTCTGGCTAGGAGTTGGCTCCCTCTGGTGTCCGTTCGTTTGTGTTATGCTATTGAAGTTTGTTTGATTCAGTTTCATTATATGAACAAAGCATGGTGGGCATTGTAGTGCAAAAGGAAGTGACTCTATTGCTGTGGGTTGGATTGAGACTACAATGCCACTGTGCTACCAGAATGCAGTGCGCCACTGCAAGTCCTGCTGGGGAATCTTATATAAGGACAAGCAAGGCCTCAGCTCGCTCTCTCTGGACGCCATCTTTCAACAGGCAGGGGGCCTGGCGTGAGTGTGCCTAGGCCGGAGAAGCCTGGGCCTAATGTTGGAGAGCGGATTGCCTGACGGAGGGATCCTTATGGATAGCCTCGCTGATTGAGCCAGAGAAGGGACTGTCCTACGCTCCACAGCCATCCATCCACCTACACCTGTGAGCGGTCGCGCGGTGAACCGGCGACATCTTGCTTGACGGAGATACCAGTGAGCGAGGGGTTCTTGGTGGTGAGAAGGCACTTGCCTACCTAAGTAGTTAACTGAGTTACAGGAGAGTGGTTCCTAGAATCCAACTTGTACTTGCTGACACTTGCCGTGCTACAGTTAGGAAACCATTGCACCGAGAGTTATACAGCGGCCTGAGAGACCTAGCGGTTCCTTTGCCACTACAATACATTTACAGAGTAATTACCCTTTTCTCTTTACCCATTGTTTGGAATACAAATAAGTGCACCAACAGAGCTAGCAGAAGACGAAGAGCGTTTAAAGGAACAGTCATCACTTTGTCCCTTTTCAAAGTTTACCACAAAAAGGGACTGCCATCAGTTGAACTGTCCGCTAGAGGGAGCCATATGAACTTTTAATGCTCGATATAACTGCTTGTATTGTATCTGTTGTGTTGCTGTTTTAGTGAGTGTGTGTGAGACCTGGTGGGGAGGTGCCCCAGTGCTGGTATCATAGCATTGGGAGATTCCTCCACCATACACTCACTCACATCTGACCCCAGGTTATGGTAATTGGGTCCTGTGATAAAGAAATACTGAGCCAGTTATGTTCCATTGACTTTTATAGGGATCTGTGTACAGTCAAGTTTATTTGTATAACCACTGTTTTACCCCTTTTCCAAGTAAATATTTTACACTTGGTTAAGTTACATCTTGTGTGGGACTCTATTGCAGCTGCGAGTCAGGTGACCAGTGGCAAGGTAACGGTAAATATATATATATATATATATATATATATATATATATATATATATATATATATATATATATATATATAATTACAGTGTGGTTGTAGTGGTCCTTTTTTACCTTTTGGGTTCCACATTCATATTGTTGTCCAGTTGTGCCAAGGGGGGTTCGAGACAAATTTCTGGGGTCGACAGAGTGCAGGACCAAAAATAACCAGCAGCTCCTACGGGGATAGTGCTACATGTGGAGGCTCGTCCGGGACTTGAACCTGGGACCTCTCGCACCTATGCATTAGTGGAATGGAAACAAGAAATCCCTGAAAACTTCAAGGGCGTCCGTGTGAAATTGGCCAACAAGACGGAATTTATTGTAATCCATCTAAAGGCCCTACCTCTTCCAGTCAAGCTGGATCAAGTAAAGAAGAAATTCCTGCCCTGTCACCTCTGGCCACACTTGGCCTAGAACTCTTTGCTACTCTTGGAGAATTTGTTGCAAAATGTCAGAAAGACCCTCCAACATACTCGGCAATGGGCTACAGGAAGCTTAGGGTTTTCTCTGGAAGACAACAAGTACCCTCAGCGGAGGACAGCTTTGAGTGGCTGGACCAGGCCACACAAGCCTTGGATGAATGGGACATCCCAGAGGCTCACAAGAAACAGAGAATAACAGAGAGCTTGAAGGGGCCTGCCTTAGAAGCCATCCTCAATTTGAAGCTCAGTAAGCGAAACTGTGTTGCCCAGGACTACCTGGGCATTCTACAGGATGTGTTTGTGCGCACGAGAAGGTTTCTTATCTTATCTACCAGTTGGAACACTCTAACCAAAAAGGAGAGAAGTTGTCAGAGTACATGAGACGTTTGGATAACATTATACACCAGATCCTGCCCAACCCTTGGACCCTATCGCCCTCATGTTGAGAACCCGGCAGGATGGTGGTATCCTGAAGAATCCAGATCTGATCCGGATAGTAAGGGAGGAAGAAGTCATGCTGGACAACAAGAAGAGTCAGAAGCCTGAATCCATTGCTGGTGTCAGGATGATCAATGCTGATGATGGTGACCCTCAGGTTGAGCTACTTAAGACTCAAGTGTCACAGCTGATAGAGATGATGTCCTTGTTGACCGCCAAGCCAACTGTTCTGCCCAGTGATGAAGTCTCAGAGGGGCCCAAGAAATCTTTAGGCTCTACAGTTGCCCAGGTGCAGAAGCAACGAAACCCGGTGATCTGTTTCAACTGTGGAGGAGTCGGACATTATCGAGAGGTATGCCCAAGCCCAGTGAAAGCTGCAGCACAGTACCGAAGCCGGCAGAAAACTCCAGAGGGCCCCGGTGAAGGAATCAACCGGGTACCCACCGACTTCAGCTAGCTCTAGCAAACCCAATGACGCGAGGGGACAGCACCAGGGGTCCAGACCCCTACAGAGGGCTCCCGTTGTTGCCTCTGAGCGACTCAGTATCTCACTCCCCTTGACCCAGGCTGCCCAGCGTCGGAGAGTCAGTGCATACCAGACCCAGCAGAGACTAAAACCAGATCAGAGGTTCCGAAAGAAAAAAGTAAGAATACAAGCTACCGAACAAGCCATGCTTGCCCCTGCCCGAAAATTCCCTGCCAAGCAAGTGGAGCCCTCTCCGGTTGTCTCTATCCAAGTAGAAGGAATCTATACCAAAGCTCTCCTGGATACTGGAGCCCATGTGACTCTCCTCTACAGAGACTTCTACGATAAGCACCTTAAACACTTGCCGTTGCAGAAGTTAGAAGAGTTAGAGATATGGGGCATTAGAATGCAGAACTTCCCCTATGATGGCTATCTACCAGTTAAACTGACCTTCGACCCCTCAGTGGCTGGTGAGACCTTTGACACTTTGACAGTGATCTGCCCTCGCCCACCAGGGGCTAGTAAAAATTCCCTCATTATAGGGACCAATACTGACCTTGTCAGGAGACTGCTAATACCTCTGGCTCAAGGACAGGATGCGTCAACTGCAGGATTGCACCCCGTGTTGAGACAGGCTTATCAGCGCCTAGTACAAGAACTGAAGGCCCCAGCTGAAGGAGTGGGAAAGATCTGGCGCTTGGACAAGAGACCGAGAATGTTGCAGCCGGGTGAGGTGGCTTGTTTGAGAGCGTCCGTCAAGCTCAACTGGAAGCAACCAGGCCCCTTTATTGTCATTGAAGCTGACAGACAGAAGGAAGACAAGGGAATAGAGAGAATTCCTGAAGTGGTCCCAATTAAGGCCCTGCAGCGGAATCATGGGAAGGTCTCAGTGTTCGCAACACAACCACCTCACCTGTGAAGATGCCAACTCGAATGTTGTTAGGCCAAGTGAGCACAGCCACCCTAGTCTCACCATCTGACTTGGTGGGGAGAAAGAAGGATGAGATACCTGTGGAAGAGTTCTACCCGAAGAACACCACTCTCCCTCCGGAATGGAGAGAAAGAGCTAAAACTCCGCTCTTGAGATGGCAGGCCGCATTCTCCAATAGTGAATTCGATGTGGGGTGTGCAAAGAGCGCCACACACCGGATCCGTCTGCAAGAGGACAAGCCGTTTAGAGAGAGTCCGACGGCTTCCTTTAGGGGATTTGGAGGACCTGCATGAACAATTGGCAGAACTTGAGAGCAGGGATCATCAGAGAGTCCAGGAGTCCATACGCTTCTCCGATAGTGGTGGTGCGGAAGAAAAACGGGTCATTGTGGCTGTGCATCGACTATAGAATGCTGAACAGGAGGACCGTCCCAGACCAGTACACCACCCCCCGGATAGAGGACGCTTTGCAGAGCCTGTCAGAGGCCAAGTGGTTCAGTGTACTGGACCTGAAGAGTGGGTATTACCAAATCCCTATGCACCATGAGGATAAAAAGAAAACTGTCTTCATTACCCCGGTGGGGTTCTTTGAGTTTGATCGTATGCCCCAAGGGTTGTCCGGAGCCCCGACCACCTTCCAAAGGCTGATGGAGAAGACAGTGGGTGATATGAACCTGATCGAGATGTTGGTGTATCTGGATGACATCATAGTGTTTGGCAGGACTCTGGAAGAACATGAAGAACGTCTGGAGAAGGTCCTGAAGAGACTCCATGACAAGGGTTTGAAGCTCTCCATAGAGAAGTGCCAATTTTACCAGCCTTCGGTCAACTACCTGGGCCACATAGTGTCTGCTGAAGGAGTGGCCACAGACCCTGAGAAGCTGGAAGCCGTCACCTCTTGGCCAAGACCCACTAATGTGTCTGAGCTTAGGTCATTTCTGGGATTCTGCTCCTATTGCCGAAAATTCATAGAGGGATTTGCAAAAATGGCTCGCCCACTCAATGAGCTACTGAAATGTGAAGGAGAGGATGATGTCCCAGATTCAGTTATGCCTGTGAGACCAGCTGGAGGGCCCAGAAAACCCAGAGAGTCCATTCAGGACCAGTGGACTGCCCAATGTGATGAGGCCTTTAAACAACTGAAATGGAGCCTAACAACTGCCCCAGTCCTGGCCTATGCAGATACAACCAAGCCATATGAACTACATGTTGATGCCAGTCGAGATGGGCTTGGCGGGGTGTTGTATCAGGAACATGATGGTCACCTATGGCCTGTTGCCTATGTGAGTCAGAGCTTGGCCCCCACTGAAAGGAACTACTCCACACACAAACTTGAGTTCCTGGCCTTGAAGTGGGCTGTGGTGGATAAATTGAGAGACTACCTCTATGGAGCAGAGTTCGTGATTAAGACTGACAACAATTCACTCACCTACATCCTCACTACTGCCAAGCTGGATGCCACAGGACACAGATGGTTGGCTGCCCTATCGGAGTTCACTTTCAGCCTGAAGTATCGACCGGGGGTTGGGAACAAGGATGCAGACGCCCTTTCAAGAAGGCCCCATTGTTCCAGAGACCCCATAGAAGAGTGGACCCGGCTGACACCTGAAGGAGTGAGAGCCTTGTATCAGGGAGCCGAACATCAAGCTGGGGGATGATCCAGGGCCGAAGACATTGGAGTTTCTGCTGCTGGTATCCCCAAGTACTATTGCAATGTAACCCAAGTCGGGGATGAAGGTCTGCCAAAACTTTCTAAGAAGGACCTGAGAAGCGACCAATTGAAAGATCCTCTGGGTAACTTAGCATTAAAGGCTCTGGAGAATCAATGTCCCGACATGCTCCTCACTGACTCCCCAAAGGAGGCCCGTCTACTGCACCAAGAGTGGGATCGGTTGCAGCTGCATCAAGGGGTGGTCTACTGAAGAGGCCCCTCTGATGGCCTTGAA
This sequence comes from Rana muscosa, assembly GCA_029206835.1. Taxonomy (NCBI): domain Eukaryota; kingdom Metazoa; phylum Chordata; class Amphibia; order Anura; family Ranidae; genus Rana; species Rana muscosa. The sequence continues at coordinate 277,072,947 of CM055127.1, read as the reverse complement.
GAAAAGTGGCAGCTGTTTTTACCAAGAAAGCACAGAGAGACCGTATTAACTACTCTTCATGACAACCATGGTCGCCTAGGGCCTGAGAGGACTTTCCACTTGGCGAGAGACCGATTCTACTGGCCCAGCATGCGGGCTGAAGTTGAGGGTTACTGCCACTCCTGCATCAGATGTATCCAATGGAAAACTTTGCCTCACCGAGGCGCCCCAATGGGCCATCTTCAGAGTCAGGGACCCATGGAGCTGGTGTGCATTGACTTTATGTGCTTGGAGCCTGATCTGAGTGGACAGGGAAATATCCTAGTAGTGACTGACCATTTTACTAGATATGCCCAGGCATTACCCACCAAGGATCAACAAGCATCAACAGTGGCCAGGATTTTAGTGGAAAAGTTCTTTGTGCACTATGGTCTGCCCCAACGTATCCATTCAGATCAGTGGAGAGATTTTGAGAGCAGCCTTATCAAAATCCTTTTAGACCTGTTGGGCATCAAGAAGTCCAGGACCACCCCATGCTATCCTCAAGGAGACCCTCAACCAAGAGAGGTTCAACCGAACTCTCCTGGATATGCTTGGAACTTTGAATTCTGAGAAGAAGCAGCATTGGAGCAAGCATGTAGCTGCCATTGTGCACGCTTATAACAATACTGCAAACGATGCCACAGGATACTCCCTTTATCGTCTAATGTTTGGACGAGAGGCCCGGTTACCAGTAGATCTGGCCTTTGGCACATCCTTAGACCATACCTCAGCAACCTCCCACAGAAGGTATGTAGATCGCCTGCGGAAAAGCCTGAAGACCGCCTATTAAAAGGCCCAAGCTACTTCAGACACAAGAGGACTAAGAAACAAAAAGAACTTTGATCTCAGAGTCCGAGTGCCGGATTTACAACCAGGCGACAGGGTGTTGTTAAGGAATCTGGGCGTCCCTGGAAAGCGCAAGTTAGCTGACCGTTGGAAGTCACAGCCTTATGTCGTTTGCAAGTAGCTGCCAGGGCTCCCGGTGTACCAGATCAGGCCAGAGGGGAGCGTAGGCCCGCTGTAGACTTGGCATAGAAATCATCTACTGCCCCTATCGGAAGCAGTTCGTCTGTCACCACGGCCAGGTTCACAGATGACTCCCTCAACCTCTCAAAGGTCCCGACTGGTCACTAGGTCTCAATCAGTGCCCCAAGTTGTGGATGATGAAGAGATGGAATTAGACTGGCTATGGCCACCTCAGTTGCCAGGATCTACGAACCCACCCTTTGTCTCTACCTGAAGTGACAGACGCTGGGATTCTCAGACCAGAGGCCCCTAAGTTTGTGCCTCAAAGTTCGCCTTCTGAAGAGCTGGAGGATACTCAAGTTTCCATGCCAATAGCAGACCCTGAAGAGATCCAATCCTTTCCAGAGGGGGAATTTTGAGGCTGATATACAGGAGGAAGAAGAAGAAGCTGTAGAAGAAGCAGAGTCCAGTGTGCCTGTAACACCCGAGCCAAAAGAGCAGAGAGAGAGGGCTATTCACCCACCCAAGAGACTGACCTATGACCAGTTGTGTGAAAGCTCTGAAGAGGCTGTGTTTACTTCAAAAAGGACACTTAAGATGCCTGGTCCTTCCACCTCACTTTTAGTGGAGGACAACCCCAACTCACCCGCTGGCACATCTGGCTGGGCCATTCCGGTTAAGGTGGCCTGTAGGCAGAACAACCTCCTTTCCCATGCCCAATGGCGGGAGGTTCCTCTGCCAGGGTTTTATGAAAATGCAAATTGCTTAATTTATTGTGTACACTAACTGGTATTTTCTCCTCTTGTATATGAACAAAGCATGTAACAGGTCATGAACTGCTACTGTCATTGGGGACCAAAGATTTTAAGTGGGGGGCGTGTGTAGCAAGGGGTTACTATCAAAAGTATCCTAACAGACTGCATTGTGTTTCTGGCTAGGAGTTGGCTCCCTCTGGTGTTCGTTTGTGTTATGCTATTGAAGTTTGTTGGATTCAGTTACATTATATGAACAAAGCATGGTGGGCATTGTAGTGCGAGAGAGAGTGGCTCTATTGCTGTGGGTTGGATTGAGATTACAATACCCACAATGCCACTGTGCTACCAGAATGCAGTGCCCCACCGCAAGTCCTGCTGGGAAATCTTATATAAGGACAAGCAAGGCCTCAGCTCGCTCTCTCTGGACGCCATCCTTCAACAGGCAGGAGGCCTAGCGTGAGTGTGCCTAGGCCGGAGAAGCCTAGCGGAGGGATCCTTGTGGACAGCCTCGCTGATTGAGCCAGAGAAGGGGCCGTCCTACGCTCCACAGCATCTGAAGCCATCTATCCACCTACACCTTGTGAGCGGCTGCACGGTGAACCGGCGACATATTGCCTGACGGAGATACCAGTGAATGAGGGGTTCTTGGTGGTGAGAAGGCACTTGCCTACCTAAGTAGTTAACTGAGTTACAGGAGTGTGGTTCCTAGAATCCAACTTGTACTTGCTGACACTTGCCATGCTACAGTTAGGAAACCATTGCACCGAGAGTTATACAGCGGCCTGAGAGACCTAGCAGTTCCTTTGCCACTACAATACATTTACAGAGTGATTACCCTTTTCTCTTTACCCATTGTTTGGAATAAAAATAAGTGCACCAACAGAGCTAGCAGAAGACGAAGAGCATTTAAAGGAACAGTCATCACTTTGTCCCTTTTCAAAGTTTACCACAAAAAGGGACACGGATCAGTTGAACTGTCCGCTAGAGGGAGCCATGTGGCCATATGAACTTCTAATGCCCGATATAACTGCTTGTATTGTATCTGTTGTGTTGCTGTTTTAGTGAGTGTGTGTGAGACCTGGTGGGGAGGTGTCCCAGTGCTGGTGTCATAGCATTGGGAGATTCCTCCACCATACACTCACTCACATCTGACCCCAGGTTATGGTAATTGGGTCCTGTGATTAAGAAATACTGAGCCAGTTATGTTCCATTGACTTTTACAGGGATCTGTGTACAGTCGAGTTTATTTGTATAACCACTGTTTTACCCCTTTTCCAAGTAAATATTTTACAACTGGTTAAGTTACATCTTGTGTGGGACTCTATTGCAGCTGCGAGTCAGGTGACCAGTGCCAAGGTAACGTTATATATATATATATATATATATATATATATATATATATATATATATTACAGTGTGGTTGTAGTGGTCCTTTTTTACCTTTTGGGTTCCACATTCATATTGTTGTCTAGTTGTGCCAAGGGGGGTTCGAGCCAAATTTTTGGGGTTGGCAGGCAGAGTGCAGGACCAAAAATAACCAGCAGCTCCTACGGAGGTAGTGCTATAAGAGTAAACACAGTTGATTGACAATAAATGGCTTCAACCAAACACTAACCAGGAGTGAAAGAAAAGTTTCTCTTTTGTCCATGGATGGACACAGTTCCTTTATTCTTGACAGTAGGGTTTATATGCCATCTATCAGGAGAGGACTAGGCAGACATGTTAACAGTTAAAAACATGTAACATCAGCAAAGCTGAACAGTACCGCCCAGGGGGCGGTCCCTCTGGTCATAACCCCTCACTTTGCATCTAGCAGCTCAGTTTTTTTCTGCCTAGCATAGGAGAAGGACCTGGCTCCCTGTTGGGACCATTGGTCCTGGAGATTTTTTTTCTCTACTTTTTTGATCCTCAGATCTACTATCAACTGCCGGCTGGGTGACAGGCTGGATAATATAGATCCTTGTAGTCTCCCCAGTCCGGCCATCGAGCATGAGCAGACCTTTAGCTACGTGCTGGGTCGGCCACGACATACCCTGTTTGCTCCAGGGGCACACATATGACCGGGCTACTGCTGTCCGAGTCACAGTGGGCCGTGGCCGACAGCCACTCCATACTGCTCGGGTGTCCGGAATGCGTCCAGCAGTTCCCTCAGGACAGGTAAATAGGGTTCCACCTGTTTCGGCAGGATAGAACAGCTGGGCATTCCTGGGGTGGTCGACTAGGGGGTCTCTCACTCTCCCTTTCTTCTCTCCCTGTCCCTTCCCTCCACCCCATGCATATGGCTGGGCCTGCTGTGTGCCTGACCGGGGGGGCTCTGGGTCCTGGCTGGGGGCTGCGCTGGGTGTCCTGGGTCCGCTCTCTGTGGTGGGGTGTTGTCTGCCATATGGGAGGCCTAGCGTGTCCGCGGCCTTTTCTTTTACCTCAGGAAAGATCCGGTGGCCATTTTGGGTGAGCCGGTGCCATTTTCTTGTAGCCGCGCTGTTCTAATGCTGATGCAGCTGGCGGCCATTTTCTTGTAGCTCACGCTCTTCTTTCCTGAGGCGGCCATTTTCTTGTAGCTTTAGCTTAGTTTTGGCCTCTAGCGCTGGAAATGTCTTTCTGAACGGCGCGAACAGCACAGAGCAGCTCAGACAGACGCTGGAGAACACCTCAGGCACAGGCAGTGCAGGAGAGAGAGTGGACCGCAGTGCTGTGCAGTACCTGGGTCAGGGTGGTGAGTCCTCTGGGGGGCCCCTCGGTCTGTAGCAGCTAGGAGGGTGAACCTTTTGTGTGCCTTGCCTTAGTCCCTAAGTGTCTGTCAGGCAAGTGTAGGTCAGCATGGCATCAGAAGCTGGCGCTTCTTCCCCAGACATCCCTATGGTAGCAACCGGTGCCCCTGCACCTGTGGTACCTGTGGACGCTTTGTCGGCGGTCCTGGAGTCATTTGTTGCCAGGGTGGAAGCGGTGTGCGGGCGAAAAGGGGGTAAAAAGTGCCCCTCCCCCCACCATCTTCTGGGGAATGCTCTGATTCAGACTCAGGCCTGGCTGTGGCACACGGCCCCTGTTCTGACGTGTCAGAGGATGCGGACCAGGACCATTCGGACAGTGAGGAATACTCCCTGTCCGGGTCAGCGCAGAAAAATGCGATTGTTGGAGCACTTATCACCGCAGTGCGGGAGACCCTAAAATTGGAAGAGACGGCGGGGGCATCTACTGAGGTGTCGGTCCCTTTTGGGTCCCACAAGCCGGCCCGCACTGCTAAGGTGTTTCCCTACCTAACTTATTTTGATACGTTTATATACAAAGAATGGGAACGACCGCAGAGGACCTTTTCGGTCCCAAAACGCATGGCGGTCCATTACCCCTTTGAGGAGAGTCTCCTGAAAAGATGGACATCTCCCCCGGTTGTGGACCCCCTGGTATCCAGGTTAAACAAGGTAACCACGATTCCGGTAGAGGGGACCCCTGATTTTAAGGACCCTGCAGACAGGACGGCCAAGGCGGTGGCCTGGTCCATGTTCACGGTGGTGGGGTCAGCATTACGGCTTGTATTGGCCATGGCCCTGGTGTCTCAGACACTTACCGAATGGGCAAAATTGTTGCACCACAAGTTGGTAGAGCAACAGGCTTCCCCGGTCTGCATGGAACTGGCCGACCAGTTGGTGCATGATCTTATGTATGTCTGCGATGCGGCCTTAGATACAGCTCCCTTGCTTTTCAGAGCCCTTTGCAGCTCGTGGTCCTCCCTGCTTTCCGACCAGTGGGTTTGCGAAGTGGTTTCATCAGGGTACAAGATAGAGTTTCTTTCTTGTCCACCAAACAGATTTTTTCCCTCAAACCTTCATCTTCTTCCGGCTCGTCGGAACGCCCTTTTTGGGGCAGTGCAGGACCTGCTGATGCGCGGGGTAATAGTACCTGTGCCGCTGCCGGAAAGGTTTCAGGAATTCTACTCCAATCTGTTTGTAGTCCCAAAAAAGGAGGGGGTCCGTCCAATCCTGGACCTCAAGGCCCTCAACTGCTTTGTAAAAGTACGAAGGTTTAGGATGGAATCAGTTCGCTCTGTGGTCGCTGCACTCCATCCGGGGGATTTTCTGGCGTCCTTGGACATAAAGGACGCATACTTGCATGTCCCCATATATGTCAGGCATCAGAAATGTCTGCGCTTTGCAGTCGGGGACGATCACTACCAATTTGTAGCTCTCCCTTTTGGCTTGGCGTCGGCACCAAGGGTTTTCACCAAGGTGCTCGCCCCGATTATGGCTCTGCTGAGACAGCGAGGAATCGCTATCGTGGGCTACCTGGACGACCTCCTTCTAAAAGAAGCTTCAGACTCAGAATTAGAGGAGGATGTGGCGATTGCCAGTCAGACCCTTCAAGAATTTGGTTGGGTACTGAACCTCCAGAAGTCAGTGTTGGTGCCGACTCAGCGCCTGGAATACCTGGGCTTGATTCTGGACTCCTCAGGGGCGAGGGTTTTTCTCCCTTTGGAAAAATTGCAGACTCTTCAGACTGCGGTGAAGCGGTTGGCATCCCGCAGGTTGTCTTCGCTGCGCTTTTGCATGTGAGTCCTGGGTCTCATGGTAGCCACCTTCGAGGCCATACTGTATGCTCAATTCCACACTCGAATATTGCAGAAGGAGATTCTGTCCAAATGGGACAAATCTCTGTTGTCCCTGGATGGTCAAATCCGGGTGAGCCAGATAGTCAGGGTTTCCCTGGTATGGTGGCTGAGGTCTCTGGCCCTTCAGTCCGAGAAGTCGTTCCTTCCCTTTCACTGGACGGTGATCACGATGGACACCAGCCTGACCGGTTGGGGGGGGAGTTTGAGACGTACAGTCGACACAGGGTCGCTGGACGCAGGAAGAATCCCACCTGCCGATCATTGTGCTGGAACTTTGGGCGATCAGGCAGTGCCTCTCCACATGGTCACAGAGGTTGCAGGGACGTCCAGTCAGGATCCAGTCAGATAACGCCACGTCAACCATCAAGGAGGAACAAGAAGCTCGGCTGCAGCATTGGAGGTCGCTCACATCCTGAGGTGAGCAGAGTGGAGCGTGCCGGCTCTATCGGCCGTATACATTCCGGGTGTAGAAAACTGGCAGGCGGACTACCTAAGTCGTCAGATGCTGGACCAAGGAGAATGCTCGCTACACCCGGATGTGTTTTTCGGCTCCTTTGCCTGAGATGGGGTACGCCAGACGTGGATCTCCTAGCTTCTTGACTCAATCGGAAGGTTTTGAGGTTCATGGGCAGGTCCAGAGATCCCTGCGCGGACGCGACAGACGCGTTGGTGGCTCAGTGGGGACAGTATCGTCTGATTTATGCCTTTCCCCCGCTAATACCACTTCCTCGTCTGCTTCGCAGAGTGGAGGCCAAGGGGATTCCGGTGATTTTAATTGCCCCAGATTGGGGCGTCCCTGGTACGCCTGGTGGCGGATGTTTCTTGGCGACTGCCGATGCAAGAGGACCTTCTGTCGCAAGGTCCTATACTTCATCCTGCTTTACAGTCGCTGGCTTTAACGGCATGGCTGTTGAAAGTCAGGTACTAAGTGACCGAGGCCTATCGGATTCAGTAATTTCCACCATGCTGAGGGCACGGAAGTCATCGTCTCGGAAGATCTATCATCGCACATGGAGGAGATGGAGTGGCGTCCACGGACTTATTCAGTTTCCAGGATCCTGCTGTTTTTACAGCGTGGAGTGGATCAAAAACTTGCCTTAAGCACCATTAAGGAGCAGATATGAGCCTTGGCTGTCTTCTTTCAACGACCCTTGGTGGCTCATTCACTGGTGAATACGTTTGTGCAAGGGGTTCGACATGTGGCCCCTCCGGTTCGACCACCACTGCCTCCATGGGATTTGAATTTGGTGCTCTCGGTACTTCAGAAACCTCAGTTTGAGAACATCATAGAGATACCCTGTCAGGGAACCAACAGCAGGCGAAGGACTTTAGGACCCAGCATCTCTGGCAGGAGAAGGGCTCTAGGACCCAGTATCTCTACAAGCAGGTCACATGGGCCTATATAAGGAAGTCTGCTAGTGTCTGCATTTGCTGAATTATCGTCAGCTTCTCCTGTGTTCCTGTGTCTTGCATCTCCTGCCTGTCTGATCTCCTGTGTACCAAACCCGGCTTGCCTGACCTGCTCCTGTTGACTTCCTAGCGTATACCTGACCCCGGCCTGGCTAACGGACTCCGCTTACCTTGTCTTCTGTGCTAAGACTCAGCTCTGCTGTGTTCTCGGACTGTCTTGCTGTGTTTGACCCCCTGGCCTGGCTTTGACCCTGTTATCGGAACATTCCACTGGTCCTTACCCTTTGGACCTCCTAAGCACGCCTGCTGTCCTGCAGTCTGCCTGTCCTACCAAGTTCCTGGCAACCAGCACTACCTACCAGGCAACCCGTGCTTCTGTGGGCACCACACCCCCTGTGTCATCTTCAGGGCTGTGCTGCACTCGGCCGCAAGGGGCGCCCTCTCTGCTACTCGGCCTCACATCAGAGACTTGACAGTATAATCCAGCCATGTCTGAGGCCGGCAGAGGTGCGTCCCCGTTAGAGGCATTATGTCAACAGGCCGCTACTCTGACCCAAGCAATCCAGACACTGCAAGAAGGATACCTCCAGCTAGAGGAGAGATTGCAACACCTGTCAGAGTCATCTGCTTCTGCGGACCCGGTCCCAGCTTCTCCCAGTTCCACCCACGTACGTTCCTCTGTGGCTCCTACGATGGTGCTCCCTCCTCCAGAACCCCGTGTTCCTGTCCCTGAACGGTTTTCCGGGGATCGAAGAAAGTTTAGATCCTTCAGGAATACCTGCCTATTGTACCTATCCTTGCAGCCCCGAACTTTTGCTTTAGAAACTGTTAAGGTCGGGTTCCTCATCTCCCTGCTATCTAATGAACCCCAGACCTGGGCCCACAGTTTATGGGAACAAAGAAGCCCAGTCATTAACACAGTGGACACATTCCTGGCAGCCATGTCGCAACTCTACGAGGACCCCCAGCGTACAGCCACCGCCGAAGCCGCTCTGCATTCACTACAGCAGGGTAGTCGACCAGTGGAGGACTATACCGTGGACTTCCGTCGGTGGTCTGCAGACACAGGCTGGAACGAGGCTGCCCTCAAGCACCAGTTCCGCTTAGGACTTTCTGAGTCTCTGAAAGATGAGCTGGCCAGGATTGGGGTCCCCACTACACTTGAGGATCTCATCCAGTCATCCATCCAGCTGGATCGACGTTTACGTGAGAGACAGTCCGAACGAGCTCAGTCCTCCAGGCCCGCCATGATGCCGCCTAAGGTTTCCACTTCATCAGTGCCTGCTCCCACTGGTACTCCTATCCCAGTTCCTAGACAAATCGGCCTGCTACATTCCGCATTAACCCCTGATGAAAGGCGTCATCGTATGCAATCAAGGCTCTGCCTCTATTGTGGAGGAAGCGGACATTTCTTGTATAACTGCCCCAGAAGGCCCAAGAAGCCACCTTCCTACCCTCTGGTGTATTTCCAGGTTTCCGGAGCTTCTCCTTCACACCTAGTGCTACCCATTACGCTGCAATTTGGAAAAGAAGAGATCCGGCTGCAGGCCATTATTGATTCTGGAGCATGCAGCTGCTTTGTGGACTTGAACCTGGTGAGAAACCTGAAGTTGCCCCTCCTCCAAAAGAAACAGGGACTTGAAGTCCGCCTGGCCGATGGCACATTGCCTAGTTCTGGCCCTGTTACCCAGGAGACTGTCCCTCTGCTTATCACCACTCCTGATGGCCATCAGGAATTCATACGCTTTGACGCTCTAAGCTCGCCTATGTCTCCAGTTATCCTAGGAATTCCATGGCTCCAAGCCCACAACCCTCAGATCAATTGGATCAAGAAGGAGGTCCTGTTCACCTCTCCCTATTGCCAGCAGCATTGCTTTATTCCTGAACCCAGAGACATTACCAGTTGCTTGACAGTCCACCCTGTATCTACCACTAACCAGAATATACCCCAGGCATACCAAGAATTCCTGGATGTCTTTGATAAGAAAAAAGCTGACGTTCTACCACCACATCGGCCATATGACTGTCCAATAGAATTACTTCCAGGGGCCGAGATTCCATTTGGACGAATATTCCCTCTCTCTGAAATGGAATTGGGAACTCTGCGACAATATATCGATGAAAATTTGGCTAAGGGCTTCATCCGAGCTTCCTCCTCTCCTGCCGGTGCCGGAATCTTTTTTGTCGAGAAGACAGACAAGTCTTTAAGACCATGCGTGGATTATAGGGAGCTCAATAAAATCACAATAAAGAATCGCTACCCACTGCCATTAGTTCCTGAACTTTTCCAGAGATTCCGTACGGCCCAAGTATTTACCAAGCTCGACCTCCGGGGTGCCTATAACCTTGTTCGGATCCGTGAGGGCGATGAATGGAAGACAGCATTCAGAACGAGGTTCGGACACTTCGAGTATCTTGTAATGCCCTTTGGGCTCTGTAATGCCCCGGCGACGTTTCAGCACTTCGTCAACGATATTTTCCGGGAATATCTTGACTACTTCGTCATCATCTATCTGGATGACATTCTCATATTTTCGGCTACTCTGGAGCTCCACCGGACCCATGTAAAGACAGTGCTGCTCACACTAAGAAAACATGGACTTTATGTGAAAGCGGAAAAGTGTGACTTCGAGAAGAAATCAATACAATTCCTAGGACTGATCATCTCCACGGGCGGTGTAGCTATGGATCCACAGAAAGTGCAGGCAATCCTGGATTGGCCAACTCCATCAGATAAGAAAGGGGTGCAAAGGTTTGTGGGCTTTGCGAACTTCTATAGGAGGTTTATAAGAAACTTCTCCTCCATCATCTCACCCATTACCCAGTTGACCCGCTTACATACCCATTTCCAGTGGACCTCCGAAGCCCAAACTGCTTTCGAGAGACTAAAGTTATTGTTTACCTCTGCACCAATCCTTCAACACCCTGAGCCTGCCCTGCCATACATCTTGGAGGTCGATGCCTCAGAAGTAGCTACAGCGGCAGTCCTTTCACAACGCCAGGGACCCAAGTCCTTGCTTCACCCCGTGGCCTTCTCCTCGCGGAAAATGAGCCAGCCCGAGAGGAACTATGATGTAGGAGACCGCGAGCTCTTGGCCATTAAAACAGCCTTAGAGGAGTGGAGATACCTTCTTGAGGGGTCTGCTCACCCCATAATAATATTTACAGATCATCGGAACCTCGAATACCTCCGTACTGCCAAACGTCTGAGACCCCGTCAAGCCTGCTGGGCTCTGTTCTTTTCAAGGTTCAACTTCCACATCACCTACCGTCCCGGCTCCAAGAACGGAAAGGCCGATGCTTTATCCCGAATGTTTCCCGATACTCCGGAGAAGACAATATCTAGTACAATCCTGTCACCTCAGAACTTTCTTCTGATCCAACCCGATCTAAGATCTTCTCTTGAACAGGCTTCCCTCCAATGCCAGGAACCAGAAGCATCCTCTCTAAGAAACCAGGAAGGGTACCTCTGGCATCAGGACAAGATCTTCGTTCCGCAACAAACCCGAATACAGGTACTGAAGACCTTGCATGACCACCAACTCGCTGGCCACTTCGGAGTGCGGAAAACTACGGATCTTATCCAACGATCCTTCTGGTGGCCTACCTTGAAATCTGATTGCAGGGAGTTTGTTAGCTCCTGCACTACCTGCCAGCGAAATAAAGGGTCCAACGTCAAGTCGTGGGGTCTGTTACGTCCTCTGCCAGTGCCAGAACAACCATGGAGAAATATATCTATGGACTTTATAGTAGAGTTGCCCCCATCCGAAGAATCTACAACAATCCTGGTAGTTGTGGACCGTCTATCCAAAATGGCGCACTTCTTGCCCATGGCAGGAACTCCTTCTGCTGCAGAAACAGCAAAAATTTTCATAAGGGAGATAGTCAGGCTCCATGGCCTTCCTGACAGCATTGTGTCTGATAGAGGGGTACAATTCACCTCCCGGTTCTGGAGAGAGCTCTGCAAGGCACTATCAATCAAGGTGTGCCTGTCCTCAGCCTATCACCCCCAAAGCAACGGTCAAACTGAAAGGACCAACCAGACCTTAGAACAATATTTGCGTTGCTTCTGCTCCTTCTCCCAGGACGACTGGATCTCTCTACTCCCTTGTGCGGAGTTTGCTTACAACAATGCAGTACACTCAACCACCAATCAATCTCCGTTTTGGGCCAACTACGGTTTCCATCCTTCATTTCTACCTAATGTCATTCCGGAAGCCTCAGTTCCAGCAGTTCAAGACAGGATAAGCTCCATTCAGGCTAATTATCAAACCCTCCGGATAACCATGCAGAAAGCGCAAGAGGACTACAAGAATCAATATGACAAGAGGAGAGGAGAGAGTCCTAGCTTTGAGGTTGGAGATAAGGTCTGGCTCTCTTCAGCAAATCTCAGGCTCCCTTGCCCCTCCTGGAAATTGGGTCCAAGATTTATCGGTCCATTCGAAATTAAACGAAAAATTAACCCAGTAGCTTTTGAACTGTTACTACCAAGTTCGTATAAAGTGCATCCTGTGTTTCACGTTTCTCTTCTTAAATCTGTTGTCTCTAGTCCTTTTCCAGGAAGAGAAGAAGACACTCCGCCTCCAGTCTCAGTGGGAGATGAAGCCGAATTCGAGGTAGAATCCATCCTGGACTGTCGCAAAAGAGGTAGGACTATTCAATTTCTTATTAAATGGAAGGGTTATCCAGCAGAAGAGAATTCTTGGGAACCTGCAGGCAACATACATGCTCCTAGACTTCTCCAGAGATTCCGTGCCAGATATCCTGAAAGATGGGCCCGGGTGGGCATCCGGAGGCTGCCCCTTGGGGGGGGGCACTGTCAGGGAACCAACAGCAGGCGAAGGACTTTAGGACCCAGCATCTCTGGCAGGAGAAGGGCTCTAGGACCCAGTATCTCTACAAGCAGGTCACATGGGCCTATATAAGGAAGTCTGCTAGTGTCTGCATTTGCTGGATTATCGTCAGCTTCTCCTGTGTTCCTGTGTCTTGCATCTCCTGCCTGTCTGATCTCCTGTGTACCAAACCCGGCTTGCCTGACCTGCTCCTGTTGACTTCCTAGCGTATACCTGACCCCGGCCTGGCTAACGGACTCCGCTTACCTTGTCTTCTGTGCTAAGACTCAGCTCTGCTGTGTTCTCGGACTGTCTTGCTGTGTTTGACCCCCTGGCCTGGCTTTGACCCTGTTATCGGAACATTCCACTGGTCCTTACCCTTTGGACCTCCTAAGCACGCCTGCTGTCCTGCAGTCTGCCTGTCCTACCAAGTTCCTGGCAACCAGCACTACCTACCAGGCAACCCGTGCTTCTGTGGGCACCACACCCCCTGTGTCATCTTCAGGGCTGTGCTGCACTCGGCCGCAAGGGGCGCCCTCTCTGCTACTCGGCCTCACATCAGAGACTTGACATACCCCTTTTGACACGCTCTGAGAAAGTTGCCTTTCTGGTGGCTATTACATCAGTCAGGAGGGTTTCTGAGTTGGCGGCCTTGTCTTGCAAGTCTCCCTACTTGATCCTCCATAAGGATAAAGCGGTGCTACGCCCGCAGCCTTCTTTTCTCCCGAAGGTTGTTTCGGCTTTTCATCTAAACAAGGACTTTGTGCTTCCATCCTTGTGTCCTCAGCCGTCGCATCCCAAAGAGGTTGCTTTGCATTCCTTGGACGTGGTCCAAGCTCTGTGGGTGTATCTGTCTGCTATGACTCAGTTTTGGAGGTCAGACTCACTGTTTGTGTCGGTGACTGGTCCAAAGAAATGCCTGGCGGTCTCGTCGGCCACCATTTCTCGGTGGATCAGACATATCGTGATTCAGGCTTATACCCTAAAAGGGCGGACGCCTCCCTTTCCTGTCACGGCGCATTCGACCAGGGCAATAGGTGCCTCCTGGGCCTTCCGACATCAAGCGTCTGTCTCCCAGGTGTGTAAGGCGGCGACCTGGTCGTCAATTCACACTTTCACTAAGTTTTACAAGGTTGACATGCATGCATCTGCGGATGCTTGCTTCGGCCGCAAAGTTTTGCAGGCGGCTGTTTAAGGTTGCAACTCCTCCATTGAGGAGCTCTGCTTGTTTTGGGGTGAAGTTTGTTTTGATTGCTGTTCCCACCCCTCGTTTTTTTTACACTGCTTAGGGACGTCCCTACTGTCAAGAATAAAGGAGCTGTGTCCATCCATGGACGAAAGAGAAAATAGTATTTTTGTACTCACCGTAAAATCCTTTTCTCTGAAGTCCATGGACGGACACAGCACCCACCCCTCCTTTTTATGTTTGTACTGCTTTTTGACAAACTAAGCTACTAGATGCAGGGTGAGGGGTTATGACCAGAGGTACTGTTCAGCTTTGCTGTTACATGTTTTTAACTGTTAACATGTCTGCCTAGTCCTCTCCTGATAGACGGCATATAAACCCTACTGTCAAGAATAAAGGAGCTGTGTCCGTCCATGGACTTCAGAGAAAAGGATTTTACGGTGAGTACAAAAATCCTATTTTTTGTGAAATCGTAAATTCCACCAGGGTATGTAAACTTATGAGCACAACTATCTATGTGTATATGTATGTATGTACTCTTGTCGCCTCCCACCCTTCTGAGGAAAATCAGGACGTGGGAGTAGACCATCTAACAATCCTTTTTTAGATCTAAGAAACTCACCTCTTACTCGGAAATCAGTAGGTGTGGAACAGCCTATGAAAAGGAAAGTATTACACTAAATTGTGAGTCACTCACAACACCTGTTTGAAGTACAGGCCAGTCTTAACTCTCAGGCAGTTGACCTGAGTGCCCACAAAGGGCAAATATGCTAGGACAAGTAGAGCAGATATAGTTAAGAAAAGGGAAACAAAGCATTAGAGAGAGAATGGTGCACTCTATCCCAGAGGAGAAGAGAAAAAAAAGGGGGGGTGGGAAAGACATTCCAAGGCAGAGCTGTCTCATAGGATATTTGACAGGTATTTAATCCAGGGGTCATGGAACATTGTGCCATTCATACCACACCCTCTGAAGCACTGTGGGGATGTGCCAGAGACGAAGGACGCTACTCCCGCCGGGACACCATGTACCACTGCAGAAGGACCTTATAGTTCGCTTCAATCAGCAAAATCTTGATATATGATTTTGGTTTATACTTTGTGCTATCTTATTCCAATCCTCCACATCCAGGGTCTCCTCCAGGTCCTGCTCCCATTTATGCTTATAAAATTGCTTTTCGGATGCGGAGGACCATATGGAATACATTTTGGATATGTGACCAGTGTGTTTGTCGAAAACTCCTGCATAGATATTCCATTGGTGTTGAAGAGGTTAGATCTGAGGTGCGATTTAGCGACGCTAAAAAATGCCCTGAAAGTATTGGTATAATTCCGAATTAGGAAGCTGGTGTCGTTCCTGAAGGGATTGTTTTAACAAAGCACCTCTATGGTAACAAAATTCCGCAATTCGTAGTTGGCCTTTGTTGGTCCACCAAGCAAATTTTGGGGGGTGAAGACCCGGGGTGAATGAGGGTTACCAAGCAATGGAGCCAATGGGATGTGTGGAGATTTAACACCGTGTGTGGCCAGAAGTCTATCCCATAGGTTCAATAAAAATGATAGGGTTGGACACAGCATGACCGGCCTGTCCTTTGCTCTCATCCACATTAGGTGGCTTATTAGGATAAAGAGATGACTAACGACATCCAGCGTGGTCAGGAATGTCATGAATGGAAACGGAGCAACTGTTCCAATTGTGCAGCCTGATAGTATTTGACCAAGTCCGGTACTCCTAATCCCGCCCCCTTAATTTAGGTGTGTAAAAAGTGTGCCTGTTCACCCTGGGTCTTTTATTTCTCCATATAAATTGTAACAACTGTGTTTGAAATTTCTTTAAGTCAGACATAGGTAAACATTACAGGGAGCATTCTAAATTAAGTATAGCACTTTCGGCAAAATATTCATTTTGACAATCGACCAAACCATGATGGGGGGGTTGTTGGACCATCGTTTAAGGTCCTCCCTTAATCTTTTGAATAGGGGAGGGTAATTCTTCCGATTTAGTATGTGGAGCGAGGGGGTTAGAGAGATGAGTAAATGTGGGAGGGCTTCAGTTTGCCACTTGAAGGAGAATGAGGTTTGCAAAGCTTGGAATATGTGTTTCTAAGGAGATGTTTAGAGCTTGGGATTTAGAATAGAACTAGGTGCAGATTGGGTATTGATGTAACTAGGGAAGTTATTTACACAATAGACCCTCTGTATATCCTGGCTCTCGAATTTTGATTGCCAAGGGCTCCAATGCCAAGATGAATAATATAGGGGACAAGGGGCAACCCTGTCTGGTTCCTCAATGTATAGCAATATCCTGTGACCTATAGCCTTTAATTAAATGGTGGGCCTTCTTTTCGCTTTAGATCGCTCAGAGCATTGTCAGAAATTTAGGGCCAAAACCATAGCGCTCTAAAGTAAAGAAAAGATAGTCCCAGGAAAGGGAATCAAATGCCTTGTGGAGATCTAGACACAACAACATCGCTCCCCTCTTCCCCCGACCATCCCAACCCGAGTTCAGCGCCAAAATAATATCTATAATTCGGCCAGTTTGGTCTGGGGCCTCTGTATTAGGAAAAAATTGTACCTGGTCAGGGTGGATATATTTAGACAAAAAGGTGTTCATGTGGATGGCCAGAATTTTTGTCATTATTTTAAGGTCGGTATTAATCAAAGAAATTGGGCGATAATTTGCACAATCTCAAAGGTCTTTGTTTGGTTTGGGGATGACGTGAATAAAGACATTGTTCTGGTGTGGTCGTATGGGGGAGCCCTTTCTCAGCTCATTGAAAAATTAGCACAAATTGGGGGTATCAGGGTCTCAGCGTACTTGCGATAGTAATAACCGGAGAATCCGTCTGGGACTGGCGCTTTCGATGGGTTCAGGCTTTTGATAGCGGTTACCATTTCCCCCACTGTGAATTCTACCTCCATTAACTCCGCATGAGCTCAAGCTACTGTAGGAAGCTGGAGATCACGGAAGAAGTCCTCTGCCTTGTCTTTGGGGAAAGGTCTAGCAGAGTCCTAGCGTTTAGAATAAAAAGTGAAGGATTCCCCTAAAATTTTACTGAGGATTTTGGGATAGTTGACCATTTCGCAGACATAATTTTGGCATGGCTGCAGTAAATGGCTGAGGGGTAAATTTTCTCGCTAATGGGTTGGGTTTATCCCCCATGATATAATACCTGTGTCTGGACCATCCAATATATTTTTCTGCTTTTTTGTAGTAAGACTTCGGTTTAGAGCCGTGCGGGCCGCGTCGATCTGAGGTTGAGGTGCTAATTTGAGCGTTGCTCTCGCAGGAGGCGTCAGAGTTCCTCATCTTGTTGATCAATTGTTTGCTCTGACGCCTGATTGACTCTAGATGCTATTTGTATCAATTTACCCCGAATTGTCGCCTGGTGGGCTGCCCAGGAAAGACTCGGAGATGTGGCGGAGAAAGATTTTCTTGAAAATAATGTTTCGGGGAAGTTTCTATTTCTTTAAGGCTGACAGGGTCATTGAGCAAAGAAGCATTCAGGCGCCAAGATGAGGGCTGCAGTTTAGTCCACAAGTCTGTGGGGGCGTGGTCAGTTGCGTTCCAAGTCTCAATGTGGACAAAGCTATATGGACGCTGACAGCGCATGGAGCGTCACGCGGTGGGTCACATGATACAGCGGACGCGTTCCAAGTCTCAACATTAGAGGGGCAAATGCGTTCCAGCTCCTAAAATGCAGCTAACGTGACACGGCATGCAGAGCGCCAATGCGCTCCAAGCCTCAGCGGCCACAGGAGACAATGCGCTCCATTCAATATTAAACCATTCCATTATGCTAAACCAGGAAGCCTCATAAGTTAAAATGCAAAAGCCCGAAGCTGATGGGGGGGGGAAAGCCTAAGGGGACAAGTATATGTTGGCACTGCCACCCTAAAAGTGCACAGCGCCGATGGACCCTAATGGTCACAACAATAGGAAATGGTTTAACCAAAATTATTACAAAAAGCTGTACATAAAAATTAGGAATATGGACATGGCAATAGAACCATATTAGGCTATCATTAGTTAAGAACATACTATAAAAGACCTTATAATAACAGAAGGGCTAAAACTAAATCTGTATGTAAAAATCCGTGGATGGGAAATAATCTGGGTCTACTAAACAGCCAATATACAGGTGGAAACCTTGTACATATGGCTGCTCAAAGAACTGTATGAAATCACCCGTGGGATGGACACTCATAGAGGGTCATGTACAATAGAATAATACAACATCAATAAAAAATCAGTGAAGAATATGTAAATAGGTTAAAATACCCTAAAAATAAAGGATAAACTTAAAAACAAAAAGAGAAAGCTTATGTAGCTGAAATTTTCACAAAAAACGACCAGTGATTAGGATTTATTGATGAAAGAATTAATGTCCCACTCCACATTCATACCTGAAGGTGTGTGCGACTGTAATTCATAAATCCAATAGGTCTCAAGTTTCCAAACCCCTCTAGTCTTAGGGCCGCCCCTCCATGGGGAGATAAAGTGATCAATAATCAAAAATTGAGTGCCCTCAGGATTATGATTGTGGTGCAACCTGTAATGTCTAGGCACCGTGTGATGTGTATCACCACTTTTGATCAGGCGATATGTTCTCCAACTCTCACGGAAAAAGTGCGAATGGTGCGACCCACATATTGTTTGCCACACAGGCATGTTATTAAATAAACTACATATTTTGTGCCACATGTGCAAAATTGCTTAACTGGATATGTTTTATGCGTGATGGTAGATGTAAATTCCAGAGTTTTACCTCTCCCTGATGTATTGTATTTACAGACCTTGCATATCTAATGCCGCGTACACACGACCGTTTTTAATGTCATTGAAAAAAAACGACGTTTGTCTCGATGTGATTTTTCGTGTTTCCTCTCAAGCCTGCCTTGCCTACACACTATCGTTGAAAAAAATGCTCGAGCAAAGCGCGGTGACGTACAGCACGTACGACGGCACTATAAAGGGGAAGTTTCATTATGTTGGCGCCACCCTTTTGGCTGCTTTTGCTGATTTCGTGTTACCGCGTGTTAGTAAAAGTTTGGGAAGAGACGATTCGCGCTTTTCAGTCTTCGTGCTTTAAAGATCGTTTTTGGGAGTTCAGTTTGTGCTTGTGGGTTCGTATCTGTCTTTCAGTGCTTGTAGTCAGTTCGTATCTGTTTTTGCAGTGCGTTCTTGTCCGCTCGTTACTGTTTTTCAGCTCGTTCTTCAGAGGCCTTGCTGTTCTTCAGTGCGTTCTTTTAGTTCGTTCTGATTAGACGACCGTTTTGAAGCCATGTTGCGGGTACGTTCTTGTCGCCGAGATCGTGCTGTGCTTGCTTCTGGGCTTGTTGCTATGTCCCAGATCCGGTCCATGAACAGGGTAAGGAGGAGTTCTTGGACCAAGAATTGGTTGCTCCAGCGGGACCAATTCTGTCACATGCCTCTGCTGCAGGAGATCCAGGAGAAAAAACCCTGATGACTACAGGAATTTTCTTAGGATGTCTGACCCTGTTTTTCAGCAGCTCTTGGCTTTGGTGTCCCCCTATATCACCAGGCAGGACACCGTTATGCGGGAAGCCATTACTGCTGAGCAGAGGCTAGTTGCTACGTTGCGCTACCTGGCAACAGGGAGAAGCTTGCAGGACCTCAAGTTCTCGACAGGCATCTCCCCCCAGGCTCTGGGCATCATTATCCCAGAAACCTGCTCTGCCATAATCCAAGTCCTGCAGGAGGACTATATTAAGGTAAGTTTTCTCCTTTAACATCACATTCTATGTATTTTATGCTTGCTAATGTATAGTATTTTTTTAACTGTCTCTAATTACCATGATTGTAATATGCTGTGAATGTCCCCTTTGTCCCCATGCATGTTGTAAACTTTTAATGCTCCATTTTTTTGGGCCTACATGCATATTTTCAAAAAACAACCTCTCCAGCATTCTATCCTGGGCCCAAACACACCTAGCCTAGTCACTTCCCAATGTTTTTTGTCAACTCCATTGTAGTGCTTAGCTTGCCCCCCCAAAATGTTTAGATTTTGTATAATTCTTAAAAATTCTTACATAGTACTAGAGCCTTTATTTATGATGTCCCCCAACTCATCTCAACCCCCCCCCCCTAAAAGAATTACACTGGTCCATCAGAGGGGGTGATGAATGTTTTTTTGGTCATTTTTAGCTCTTATTAAAGCGGCGCTCCACCCTAAAGTGGATTTTCCGCTCATCGGAACCCTCCCCCCCTCCGGTGTCAAAATTGACACCTTTCAGGGGGGAGGGGGTGAAGATACCTGTTTAAGACAGGTATTTTCACCCACATCCGGGAGTCCTCTCTGCGGGAGACACGTCACTTCCCCCAGAATACCCGTAGTATTCTGCGAGACACGCGGCTCCCAGAACACAGGAGGACCAGTCAGAACTGTGCAGCGCGACTCGCGCATGCGCGGTAGGGAACCGGGCAGTGAAGCCGCAAGGCTTCACTTCCTGGTTCCCTCACCGAGGATGGCGGAGGGGGCAGCAGAGTGACGAGCGATCGCTCGTCCTCTGCTGCGGACGTCGCTGGACTCCAGGACAGGTAAGTGTCCAAATATTATAAGTCAGCAGCTGCTGTAGCTGTAGCTGCTGGCTTTTAATATTTTTTTTTGCTGCGGAGCTCCGCTTTAAAATACTCCTTCCAAATTAATGTTATACTGATGTTTTGCCAAGAAGGTTTTGTGATAATCTGCTTGCAATGTTTAGGTATCAAAGTCTTATTTTTTTTTTTTGTTTGACTCCACAGTTACCTTCGACGCCACAGGAATGGCAGAATGTGGCATCGGAGTTTTCTCAGCGGTGGAACTTTCCCAACTGTGGAGGAGCCATTGATGGCAAGCACGTCCGCATCGTGCCACCACCCCATTCGGGATCCTTTTTTTTTTAATTATAAAGGGTTCCACAGTATTGTGCTAATGGCGGTGGTGTCTGCCAACTATGATTTCCTTTATGTTGACGTTGGGAAAAATGGGCGGATGTCTGACGGTGGAGTTTTTGCCCAGACAGATTTCGCCGACCGGCTTCAATCGAGAACCTGGCATTGCCACCTGCGGCAGAGAATGAAGATGGACTACCCTTTGTTTTCCTGGCAGATGAGGCATTTGCGCTCGGTCCCCATTTGATGAGGCCTTTTCCACAAAGGACCCTCACCCCTGAGAGAAGGGTCTTTAATTATAGGCTGGCCAGAGCGAGAAGGGTGGTAGAAAATGCCTTTGGCATCATGGCCAGTCGTTTCCGCCTTTTTCTGACCTCTCTCAACATGGCGGAGTACAAATGGAATCATATAATAACGTGATGTTGCATACTACACAATTTTTTAAAAAGACATTCCAATAATTACCTTTCTTCAGTTGCCCTTCAGGGCACACAGTTCTCAGATGGACCATTGCCAGCCGAGGTAGCTGGCCCTACAGGCTTGGCCCCCCAAAGCGGGCATGATGTGCGCCAACGCTATGTAGACTATTTTATGGGTAGGGGGGCCATTGCAATGCCTGATCACATTTGAAAATTTATTTGGAATAAAAATATACTTTATAATGAAAACATCTTGTTTGGTTTTATTTTGGTTGATTTGATCTTTCTCCTAGGTCAGTGATGGTGAACCTTGGCACTCCAGATGTTTTGCAACTACATTTCCCATGATGCTCAACTCCATTGCAGAGTGCCTTAGCAACATGGGAAATGTAGTTCAAAACCATCTGGGGTGCCAAGGTTCACCATCACTGTCCTAGGTTATACTAGTGCAGTTGTAGTGCCATGTTTATTTTTCTGAAGTAAATTACCATCATTTTCAGTGTAAACAAACCCATTTTTTGGTGGAGGGGGTGGGGGCAACATTGATATAAGAAGTTACACATTGTTGATTCCAAAATATTTTTTATTGGAGCACAATTTTTGGGTTATTTTTATAAAAATAGAAAATGTTATAATTTTAGTTTTTTTGGATATTTTTCTTGCTAAAACGCATGAACCATATGTTCACCATGTACAATAGTACTTAAAACAATTAAAAGCTTACAAAACCAAATCTCAAATCAACAAACAAAAAAAAAATAACATTTTAGCCCATATAAAAGATTTAAACCCTCCCAAGAACATGTCATATTTTTTTTATTCTTTGCTCCAGCTTGCTCTTTTGCCTCATCTGGAACAAGTTTTCGTTAGTTTGTTCCAGGTCACGAGAGCATACCCTAAGTTCTTTTATCAACATCTGGGCACTGTGTCTGGTGAATGTTGCTTGGGCCGCAGGCATTAAAGCACCTTAAATTTAGAAAAAAACAATGTGTTAATAAATATACAGGCCTACATCTATTACCTGAGGCTGTGGTGTATGACACTGACCTGTTGTGTTGCCATTTTCCATCTTCAGCCACATCCTGCGCTTGTGGGTCTTGGGTTGGTGGTGCGGGGTTCCCAGCCTCCTGTCTCAAAGCTCTTTGAAGCCCTATGAGATAGAACCCAAAGGTAGACTTGAGTAAATAAATATATTTAGGCCTGAAAGAGGAATATTAATCATTCTTTGGAAGTGTGGTACAATTGTCTTTTTTGTCTATATTTCTAAGCTGAACACATGATTGTATCCATTACCAAAGCTGGTAGATTGATCTATTTTGGTCAGGTTTCACACATGGAAACACACCAAGTATCCACTGGATCACCTGTGTGCGACACCATAAAAAGGTTGTTCTTGTGGCCCACACTTGTGCTAATGAGTCCAGATGTGTAAGCAGCTGCTGAGCATACTCTCCTAACCGTACACTGAATCCAGTTTCATTAGTTAAATATAGTTACCAACACATATACACAACCATGTTTCTAAAAAATTCTCACATAAACCGTTCAAGATGTAAATTTTCATGTTCTTGGGCACAAGAATCAGTCGTAGGAATCATCGTTCAATCGTTCACTAAATGACGATGTTTTGGTCTGATACAGTGTTAACTACATTTGATCATTCCTAAATAGGCATGTTCAAATTTAGTTAACACTGTTTTCTCCAAAAAACATTGTATTATTGATAATGAACAATGATTTCTACGATCGATTCTTGTGCCCAAGAACATGAAACCTGACATCTTGAACTGTACTACATACATTAAATAAAAAGCACATGCAGCACCACGCTTTTACTAAACATCAGAGTAAATGTAAATCTACTTACTTTTTCTGATCACTTTTTTGATTTTCTGGTATTGCTCCGGCTCCCTAAACTTTGTCAGACCATCTTTTGCGGATCTGTTCTTTGGATCTGCGAACCCCAAATTTCCTGGCCAGAGTTTGTACCACTTTATCCATGATTTGAGCCTTCACCTGATTAGGCTTTTTGTATGGGCCATGTTTAGCATCGTAATCCTCCCTCAGCAATATTGTCACCATTTCCACCATCTCCTCAAACGCCATGTTTGTGGCCTTGTATCTCCTGGATCTGGTCTTGGCTACTTCCACACTTTCCTCCTCATATCGGTGAGTCTCCGCCATGTTGTGTATCATTAGGACGAGCGAGAAGGGGCGGGGAAAGCGTGCGGAGCGTCACGCATGCGCACTGTAATATAACGTAAATAAGCATCGTTGAAAACGATGTTCAGTGAGTGGAAGAAGGTCGGAAGCAACGAACGTGTAGATCGCGGGTACGTAACATTTTTCATACTTGATAAGCCTAGGGTTGAGCGGACCCGAACTATAAAGTTTGGTACCGTACAGAACTATTGTGTTTTTGGGTCCCGGACCCGAACCCTAACAATTCACTGTATGTTCGGGTCCGGTGTTGGGCAATATGCATGTAAAGTCGCGCTTGTTTCCTGTGCTTAGAACTGTCCATGCACAAAGTGTCATTTTTGAAGGAATAAAAGTAATTTAAAATTCACTCGCGGCTATAATGAATTCTCGGCTCACGGCAATACATAGAAAAGTCATTGATTTAAAAAAAAAAAAGCGTGGGGGTCCCCCCAAATTCAATTTCCAGGCCCTTCAGGTCTGGAATGGATATTAAGGGGAACCCCGCCGCAAATGTAAAAAAAATGCGTGCGGTTCCCCCAAATATCCATACCAGGCCCTTCAGGTCTGGAAAGGATTTTAAGGGGAACTCCACCCCAAATTTCGTAAAAAATGGCGTGGAGTACCCCCAAAAATCCAGACCAGACCCTTTATCCGAGCACGCAACCTGGCAGGCCGCAGAAAAAGAGGGGGGGCGAGAGAGCGCCCCCCTCCTGAACTGTACCAGGCCACATGCCCTCAACATGAGGAAGTCCCCATGTTGATGGGGACAAGGGCCTCATCCCCACAACCCTTGCCCGGTGGTTGTGGGGGTCTGCGGGCGGGGGGCTTATCGGAATCTGGAAGACCCCTTTAACAAAGGGGACCCCCAGATCTCGCCCCCCCTATGTAAATTGGTAAGGAGTACATTGTACCCCTACCATTTCACAAAGAAAGTGTCCAAAATTTTTAAAATTACAATAGACGGTTTTTTTAAATTCCTTTATTAATGTCTTCTCTTTTCTTCCATCTTCTTCTTCTTTTCTCCATTCGGGTTTCTTCCTCCATCTTCCTCTTCATCTTTATCTCCATCTTCATCTCCATCTTCATTTTCCTTCTTCCTTCGGTGTTCTCGTCCGCATCTTGCTCCGGCTTCTTCTTTCTTCGGCCGCTCCGTTTGAATTGGAGGTTCCCGCTGTGTGACGCTTCAGTTCTTCAGTTCTCCTCTTGGTCCGCTGCCACCCGGTGACCCCGCCCCCCCTCTGATGCACATGGATTTCACGGGGACTTTGCCCGTGGTGTCAGAGGGGGCGGGGCCACCGGGTGCCAGCGGACCTAGAGGAGAACTGAAGCGTCACACAGCGGGAACCTTCAATTCAAACGGAGCGGCCGAAGAAAGAAGAAGCCGGAGCAAGATGCGGACGAGAAGACCGAAGGAAGAAGGGAGATGGAGATGGAGATGGAGATGGAGGAAGAAACCCGAATGGAGAAAAGAAGATGATGGAAGAAGATGGATGAAAGGAGAAGACATTAATAAAGGATTTTTGGGGGTACTCCACGCCATTTTTTTTTATTTGGGGTGGAGTTCCCCTTAAAACCCTTTCCAGACCTGAAGGGCCTGGTATGGATATTTGGGGGAACCGCACACATTTTTTTTTAAATCTGCGGCAGGGTTCCCCTTAATATCCATTCCAGACCTGAAGGGGCTGGTAATTGAATTTGGGGGAACCCCCACGCTTTTTTATTTTTTGTATCATGACTTTTCTATGTATTGCATTTGACGGGAGCCAAGATTTCATTATAGCCTGGAGTGATTTTTAAAGGAATTTTTTGACTTCACAAATGACACTTTGTGCAGGGACAGTTCTAGGTACTCCTTTACTTTTTTGGAGCCATTTTAGTCCTCAGAAGTTCGGGTCCCCATTGACTTCATTGGGGTTCGGGGTCAAGTTCGGTCCCGAACTCGAGGTTTTTACGAAGTTTGCCCAAAACCGTCGGACACAAAAATCCAGGTGTCCGCTCAACTCTATGATGACTGATCAATTGCTGAGTTTGTGGCCTATATATGGTGATAAAGATTAGTAGTAGTCTTGACTGACGTTAAATTTTTTGTCTGGTTTTTGACTTGCAGAAAAGATGCAGGTATTTAAAGACCCTGATTTCATGGCAGAATTCCCGCAAAGGTGGAAAAATCTACCGGTTTTATGGGAGACCAAAAATAAAAAAAATTTAAATAAAGACGCCAGGAAGAGAGCACTGGGGACCATGCTGGAATTTGTGCAAACACAGATCCCCACAGCAACAATACAGGATGTGAATAAGAAAATTGGGACCATTAGGGGCACATATATCGGACTGAACGGAACAGAGTCCGAACATCAATGCGGTCAGGAGCAGCTGCAGAGGACATATACAAGCCTAATCTATGGTACTACCATCATCTAAATTTCCTGGATGACCACCTGGAATCAAGGGAATCCCTTTCCAGCCTTCCCCCCCAGAAGGAGCTCCAGCCTTCCCTGCAGCCAACCCTCCAGCCTTCCCTGCAGCCAACCCTCCAGCCTTCCCTGCAGCCAAGTTGATGTTTCTTTGGAGGAACAAGCTGAACTCCAGGAGGAGCCTGATTTGAACATTTGGAGCCAGGTATAGTATTTAGCTAAAGATTTCTTGTACTAAAAGTCTAATGTTGTCAAAGATGTTAAACTTGTGTGAAAAATTTGACCATTTACCAAAAAGTGTTTGACATATCAATAGACAGTAGTGGCCAAAAATTATGGGGACAAGAATGAAAAATGCTGGGGTCAGAATGATTGACTTTAATATTTATTAGCATTCAATTAGCAAATGTCATGAGGTGACAAATGTGTGTGATAGATGAAGCAAAAAATTAAAATATGTACCTTTTTTATACAGGATGAGGAGGCAGGCGCCAGTGTGACCCAGGAGGAGGCAGGCGCCAGTGTGACCCAGGAGGAGGCAGGCGCCAGTGGGACCCAGGAGGAGGCAGGCGCCAGTGGGACCCAGGAGGAGGCAAGCGCCAGTGGGACCCAGGAGGAGGCAGGCGCCAGTGGGACCCAGGAGGAGGCAGGCCCCAGTGGGACCCAGGAGGAGGCAGGCCCCAGTGGGACACAGCGGAACACCAGGCCCCAGATACCTCCTCTGCGTATTCCACAAAAAAGGGCACAGGAGGCTTATTTAGATGGAGGAGGAGACCCAGGCCCTAATTAGGGAGGCTACTGCGACCCTCAGAGAGCCCCCCACCGCTGCAAAGGGATTTGCTGCCCTTATTGGGCACAAACTGCCAGAAATGCAAATGGCCCAGCGGCTAAAATGTGAGACCCTGATCTTGAAGGTCGTAAACATGGGCATGTTGGGAAAACTCAATGACTTTACTGACGTTGTTGATGTTTGTTATGTCCATGCTCCTGTTACTGCTCCAGTTCCTGCCCCACTCCCTGCTCCTGCCCCAGTCCCTGCTCCTGCTCCAGTCCCTCCTCCAGCCACAAGATCTTCTCCACTGACACAGCCTCCAAGGAAGGCTGCAGGGAAGCCTGCAGTGAAGGCAACAAAGAAGAGCAGGAAATGAGCCCAGGATGTGTCCTTCAGATGGTCCCAATTTTCTTCTTCACATCCTTTGTTGTTTGCTGTGGTGATCTGTGTCTGCACTAATTCAAGCAGGGTCTCCAGTGCTGTCTTCCTGGCTTCTTTAGTTTTCCTTTACCTGTGGTTTTGTTTTGCCTTAACCTTTAATTTGTTTTTAGTCCATAATAAATGGTATTTTTGTTTCATGATAAAAATTGAACATGTGTTTTTATTCTAAATAGAGAGTTTGCTAGTGAGTAGGCAGGGACATTGCAAAAAAAAAATTTGGAAATTAACAAGGGACACTAACCTCTTTGAGGGTAAATTAGAATAAATAATAATGTTGTTGTGGTAATTTGACACACTCAAAAATATCAAATAATAATGGAAAATATTATCCAAATAATAATCAAAAAGAACATCTTCAATACAAGATGGTAACTCAAAAAAATTTGGTATTTAGGGAGATCTGGCTTACAATAAATATAGATTAATCATGAGAAAACAATAAATAGTAAAGAAAAAACTTTTTCATAACTCTGTGAGAATATCAGCAGCAAAAGAATTGGATTATTGCAGCATTATAACGAAGAAAAGAATGCGCTGCATTAAACGATGCAATAATTTCCAGCATGACGAATGTGCTATCTCCATTACGAACGCTAGTTTTACCAGAACGAGCGCTCCCTTCTCATCACTTGCTTCTGAGCATGCGCGCTTTTTTCACGTCGTTAAAGCCTACACGCGACCGTTTTTCATGACGAGAAAAAAGACGACGTGAAAAACGACGAGAAAAATTATAGCATGTTCCAATTTTTTCATGGGCATTTTTCACGTCGTGAAAAATGCTCTGAAGCCCACACACGATCGTTTTTAATGACCATTTAAAAAAATTAAATTTTTCTCGTCATTAAAAACGGTCGTGTGTACGCGGCATTACATGGATAAAAAACAACTAAATGGTGAAAAAAAGATGGACGCACAGGGAGGTTGATAATGTTGGGTGCTATTTTGCTCTGAAGAGTAGGAGCACCCCTAAAAACGACCTTAGCCCGGTCAGGAAAAACCGTGTTTAAAACATGATCGTTCTTTAGAATTCCCCAGTGTTTCGCCATAATGGCTTTCACTTGTTTGTGCTGGGTAGAAAAAGATGTAAGCATAGCCCATTTGAAACTATCATCTTGCTCACGCTTAGGTTTAATCTCAAGTAAGGACCCTCTTTCAATTTCTAACGTACTTTGGAAATCACGTTCAATATCAACAGGGTTATAACCTTTATCCACAAATCTTTGTTTGAGAACACTGGCCTGTATTTAAAAAATTTCAGTGTCAGTACAATTTCTACGCAATCTTAAAAATTAACTGCGTTTGTCAGGGAAGGTTCCATCCGCTGGTGACACTGCCTGATATTTGGCGTGCAGTACTGTGGTCCACCAGCAGGTGTCTCCTGGCAGTCTGGAACTGCCAGGGGAGCTTTCCCATGGTGATGGTATTATGTGATCTTTGGGCCGCAGTACTGATGACCCGGAGCCTGCTGCCCAGCTCGATGACCCGGAGCCTGCTGCCCAGCTCGATGACCCGGAGCCTGCTGCCCAGCTCGATGACCCGGAGCCTGCTGCCCAGCTTGATGACTCGGAGCTCGCTGTCTGCCCTGAGGTGCCCGCTGTCTGCCCTGAGGTACCCGATGCTCTGCCCTAAGGTACCCGATTCTCTGCCCTAAGGTACCCGATGCTCTGCCCTAAGGTACCCGATGCTCTGCCCTAAGGTACCCGATGCTCTGCCCTGAGGTACCCGATGCTCTGCCTGAAATGCCTGATACCCTGCCTGAAGCGCCTGTTGCCCAGCCTGATGTCAGACTATGGACAATTGCAGCTAGCTGGAGCATCCGGAGGCCGCTCCTTTGAGGGGGGTACTGTCAGGGAAGGTTCCATCCGCTGGTGACACTGCCTGATATTTGGCGTGCAGTACTGTGGTCCACCAGCAGGTGTCTCCTGGCAGTCTGGAACTGCCAGGGGGGACCTTTCCCCTGGTGATGGTTATATGTGATCTTTGGGCCGCAGTACTGGTGTCCACCAGCGGATGGTTCCTGGCAGTGTGGGGCTAACATCATCTCCTGCAATTAGGCATCACTTGAGTCTGATTGCAGGAGATGTGTATAAATATCTGGCAGACACGCTCTTACTTTGCCTTGGTATCTCTCCTTGCGCCCTGATCCTGAACTTGAGAAGCTCTGTATTTGTACCTGATCCTGTTCCTGTCTGTTACCTGAACCCTGAGCCTTGTACCTGTACCAGTCCCTTCTGTGATCCATCCATCCTCTCCTTGTCCTGTTTGTTTTCCCTTTCCTCAGCTGCTGATCTCCCGTTGACGACCCTGGCCTGGCCCTGTTTATGATTCTGGTTTTCCCCATTACTTGTACATATTTGTCTGTCACTGTTATTATTTGTGGGTTCTGTTTGGTATTGGTTGTTGTGCACTGTGTGGTATTGGAGGTGGTTGTATCTATATTTCACTTATCTTTAATAAATCATTATATTTCACTTACACACGTTTGGGTTTCATCTGTTGCAGTCCACATAGTTCTGGTCTTATCTTATACGTGGCAGCGTGGGACCGAGCTTAGCCATGAATGGTGGTGGCAGCCATCACTGGGAATAAAACCATTACGATCAGATTTTTTGAAAAAGGTTTGAAACTGGAACTGTTGATCAATGATCCTAATCTCTAGATCCAAAAATTGGATTTTCTCTTTACTAGCTACATATGTGAGGGAAAAACCGCTATCATTGTGATTAAGATGACTGAAAAAAGTCTTGAGTGATGCCAAACTGCCACTCCATAGGAGGAGGATGTCGTCTATATACCTGGCCCACAACACCAAGGAAGAGGTGTCATAGGCATAGACGACATTCTCCTCCCACTTGGCCATAAAAAGATTGGCAAGACTTGGGGCAAATTTTGCCCCCATAGCTACACCACATAATTGAAGGTAGTAATTCTCATTAAACCAAAAGTAACTATGCTTTGTGGCATACTCAAGTAGCTCCATGATAAAATCACATTGGAAAGGAGCCAATGACGGCTCCCTTTCCAAAAAATATTGGACAGCTTCAAACCCTTTTGCATGTGGTAGACACGTGTACAACAAGGCGACATCAGCTGTGACCATTATGTAGTCGGCCCGTGTGTCAACGTTCTCTAATTTCCAAATAGTAGCTCCCGTGTCGCCAAGGTAGGATGGCACCCATCTTACCAGGGGTTGCAAGATAAGGAGGGCAGTGTCTCTAATGTGAGAATATAGAGGTCAGTCAACTCACATCCCTAAATACAAATAGGTTCACTCCGAAGAGTGTGACTCCTCAGGTGGGACTTTAAATTGAGTGACTGTTAAACCTCATAAAAAATATATTATACCAAAAGGTTCTTGATAGACATTTTTATTGTTGAAAAAGTATTTTGAACAGCTGCTACTAGGTTACACAACAGAGAGACTGTACTAAGACAACAGCGATATCTGTATGCAGTAAAAAGACGGAAGGAAAGACAGAGAACAAATAAACAATTATGAGAGCATGCCTGCTGTATACTGTACATTATGCATAATTACATATATGAATAAATATCCATATCTATAGTGTACTAACCGTCAGTGCATCTATGTGCATATTCATTGGACGCTAGTAGCAAGTTTTGTTTAAAAAGTCACAGAGACACAGGTTGAATAAAAAAGGAAAGAACGTTCTCTCCCTTCAAATTTGGACCAGTAGGGGGCGATCAGCCCTAAACCAGATGGTAAATGGCCCACACAGCACTGGTTTGCAGAGGGCGTAAGGAACGTCCAGGGACCTCCGTGGGCAGTGAGGATATAGTGGATATGCCTGTATATGTAGGGATGATCCCCAAAGCAATCCTATACCTAAATACAAAAAATATGTATAAGTCTTAACCTCTTTTAATATAATGTTGAGGAAAAAAGGAAGGGGGCCATTATAGAAGTAAATGTGTAAAAGAGGGCCTACCTAAAATAAATTCACTGTCCCTCCTGAGCCACACTGAAGGAATAGCAAGGTTTGATCATCTATAGTGGAATTAGTTGGTTGGTGGGGGGTAAAATCCCCATTGGAATCCTATAAAGAAAACGTTTCCTTACATGAGAAATATCCAGAAAGCCGCCAGTGTATACTGAATGTGTATAATGGCTAATGGATCTCAATAGATTCAACCTTACAGAGAACCCCATAGGGTAACTTACCCAGTATCAATGAAGAGGGCTGTTTGCCTAGAGATGTGTCTCCAAGGTCTGGAATGTTCACCAATTATGTCCTTGCTGGGATTCTAAAACAACAGGATTGCACAAAGAAGCAGTAAGCAGATGAAAGGAGTGAGAAAAAGTCTCCAAAAATCCTTTTATAAGTGGTCTCAATGGCCCCCTGTGATTGCTTACCAAACTAAGTCGGAAGGCTTGCTGAAGGTGGCTCCCTGAAGACAGGAGTGGGGCACTAATGAGTTCTTGCCTCATAATATACCCCTCAGTTAATTCTGAATAGAAAGCAGGTAGGTCGATGATGGAGTTGCCGAGGGCGGACCTAGGGTCACGCCCCCCCGAGTGCAGTGGTGCGCGCAGCCAACTCTCCAACGTTGTTCCAGGTCTCTGTGGAAACAGGGACGCTATCCCTACGGAGAGCGTCCGAACGTGATGACGCCGTTCCTCCACGACAGGCCAGAGAGGACGGCGCAGAGAAATTACGTCACGCGTCAAGGTCTCGGGATGCAGAGGTGGCTACAGCCGCAGCCATGGAAACCGTGGCTGCATCACCAAGCCAGAAGAGAAAAGGGCTGAACGTGTTAGGGTACACATATCGGCCCTACCTGCGCTGAGAAAAACAGCGCTGTACGGGCGGAATGGGATGTGACATGAAACCCCTGTAATCCAACATAGAAAGCGAGAGACTAATGAACCTATATTGCTGGTAATGTAACCAGCCCAAGAGATTCTCCATTGATTGTACAGTGACTGTACCAAAAGGTACTCGGCATGATGAACACAATAGCGGATGCTTCTCATAGACATGCTAATAGACATACAGCAAAAACCACAACAAGAAAAGAGAGAAAGAAAAAAAAAAGGAAAATATACACACTCCAGTAACTGACCAGAAGAAAAAGATCCTAAGAAAGGCATAACTAAATATAAATAAGAGGGGAGAAGATCTCCCTCATGCTGTACAACCATACAAAAATATATGTATATAGTGTCCCCACGAGGGGAACATATTGGTGTGCATATATAACCTCTGTAAGAGTAATTTCCTGCCTTCCCCCCATCCCCGTCATACTGCTGGTCTGACAAGAGGAGGGGAGGAACGCAGGTAAAAAGAGCAAATATTCCAATATGGAAAATTATACAATTGTTAGACAGATACATCCAATAGGTAGTTCAGGGAAACTATAAATCAGAAAAAACAGAAAAGACTACATCACAGACCATATGATTCAGGGGGTTCCCACTCAGAGCCACCAGATGAAAAACCCTCAAGGAATGGTCTGTAGGATATAGAACCATTCAAACCTGGTGGTTTGGTGGCATTCTGGTAAAAGATCCATCTCTGTTCAGATTGTAGCAGCAGTTTGTTTGTCACCTCCTCTCAGACCCGAATGTAGTCTGTCCACAATGATAAAGGATATCTTGGGGAAGAGACCATTGTGAAAATCTGTCACATGCCTGCCAAGTGGAAGGTCTGGATGACAGGCCTTCATAAACAGGATGTGAGGGTAGGCTCTCTGCCAGAACTGCTGTATAAACTACCCCTGAGGTCTGGCAGTTGGCATAGTGTTTAGGAACATAACGGTCACTGTTTGGTAGGGTTATGTTCCTTGAGGTATTCATAAATCGACAGTATCTACATCCTCCACAGGTGAATGTCCCTGGGTACTTGCATGAGCATTGTTTCCCAGATGTTTTAAACTCACTCAAAGCAGGGGGTCCCTAAGGGATCTGACCCTTTTGAAGGTGAAAGATGGGTTTTTGGTTACGTATGGACCAATAAAGGGTCCATCATGAGGACAGGCCAGTATCTCTTGGTAATTGTCTTGATGGCCTCATGTTGGTTTGAGAACTTTGTTATGATTGAAATAGGGTTAACTTTGCTGATCTTAGATGCCAGATTATAGAGTATGTAGTTTCGTGTTTTTGAAACTGCCCTCTTATATGCCTTCTTTAAAATAATGTTGGAATAACCCCGTAGAGAAAGTATTTCTCTCAATAGATCTGCTTCCTTCTTGAAATGGTGTTCTTCTGTACAGTTCCTACGTATCCTCAGATACTGACTGTATGGGATGGAGGCTATCAGGGTTTTAGGATGGAAACTGCTGGCATGTAAGATGGAATTGCCTCTTTCCTGTAGAGGCTGCTGCTGAGATGACCCGTAGCATCTTTGTAGATAGTGACATCCAGAAAATTGATGGATGTCTCACTGCAGGTCATTGTGAACGTGAGATTGAAATTGTTATGGTTGAGAAGAATCAAAGACTGGTCCAATTGGTCACGAGGACCGTCCCATACAAGCAGCACGTCGTCAATGTACCTATACCATAGGTTAATGTGACACATAAAAGGGGCCAAATCCTCTGAATGTCCGATCATACGTTCCCAATCTCCCAGGTACAGGTTGGCGTACGATGGCGATGGGGCACAAGATGTCCCCATCGCAACGCCCTGTACCTCGAGGTAGTGGGAACCATTGAACAAAAAATGATTGTGATGTAAAATAAAGTCCAGTGCATCGAGCAAGAACTCATTCATCCTACGCTCTGTTTTGAGAGAGAGTATGTCCAATGCAGGCCATTCCCTTGCCATGGGGTATGGAACTGTACAGTGCCTCCACGTCAATGGCCACTAGGGTTGACGCGGGGGCAATGCACAGGCCATCAAGAATCTGAAAAAGATGGAGTGTGTCCCGAATGTAGCTGGATATTTCTACAACATAGGGGCGCAGATGAGCGTCCACAAATGTACTTAGGTTTTCAGTAAGACATCCGTTGCCGGACACTATTGGCCTGCCTGTTGGATTTTCCATACATTTGTGCAATTTAGGGAGTGAATAGAATGTGGGAATTCTCTGTGCCCTTATCCTAATGAATTCCTATTCTGATTTGCTTAAGATATTTTGTGTATGGGCGGCATCGACTAAAGAGTAGAATTCTTGATTGAATCTGTCAATTTTGTTTGCACTGATTTTACGATACCATAGATTTTTGGACAATTTTTTTTCGCACATGTTGATAGAAAAGGAATTATCCATTATCACAATATTGCCCCCCTTGTCGGAGGGCTTGACTGTGATCCCAGGATTATCCCTTAGTGCTTTCGGGGCCTGCCTTTCAGGCTCCGATAGATTATCCCTCCCACCGTGTGATCCTTTAAGTTTGCAGATGTCACTCCCCACTAATTTGACAAAAAACAGAAAGTTGGAGTTTTGGTTCAAAGCTGGAAATTTGTCCGATTTCTTTTTGAAGCAGGGTGGGGGCGGAGGCTCTGTTTGGTCGAAGCGACCCAGTAATTTGTCTAAATCGATTTGATTGATTAGATCAGGAGTTTTGTTTTTCTTCCAGAAGGCTCACAAGGGCATCCAATGCCTTTACCTCTACGGATTGAAATTTGGGTGGGGAGGGGGGGGGCTTCTATGGAATACATCTGTTTAAAAATTAACTTACGTGCGAATAAGTTGTAAATCTTTAATTGCATCAAATTTGTTGAAATCTTGATTAGGACAAAAACTCAGACCCTTAGATAGTACATGCAGTTCTAGGTCGGACAGGGTATAAGAGGACAGATTTATAACGTTAAGGTCAGGGGCCACTTCTTTGTTTACAAAGGTGTGACTATGTGTCGGGCTTACCCCATCCTGAATTCATGAAGATTCATTGTTGGGCTTTCCTTGGGTTGGACCTGTATCTTGTACATCATTCAAAGAAGATGTTTTGCCGCCTGCAGACATAGACCTGGGAAAAAAAGAGTTCACATCCTGATGAGAGGGTGCTAACTCAGGATTGGCACTCGGTATAAAGTTCCCCCGTGCTGCTCGGGGACCACCATGTGTGGAATTTGGACCTCCTGATTCTGTGTTGTGCTTTTTATTGAGTTTTTCATTAGAACCACCACTCTCATTGGATCTCCTCTTGGTCTTCCCAGATCTCCTTGATCTCAACTGCCTCCTAGAGGAGACAGAAGAGGCAGAGGATGCATCTGAGAAGCCTTGGTCATGATTCTGGGGTCTAGGTTTAAATTGTGGTTTGGATCTAGTTTGCATATTTTTCCAATTGTATGCCTTGTGCTCAGCAAAAGCACTCTGATCTCTAAGGAGTTTTACTCTTTTGTTCATGGACCGACACAGATTCCTATGGACATGGTGGGTATTATCCGTTATTTAGGAGTGACTAGGCAGAAAAACTTGTAAAAAGTGTTGCATCACACCTTCTACAGCACCGCCCAGGGGGCGGACCCTCTGGGTATAATCCTTCTCTCAGCACCTCGCAGATCAGTTTTTTTCTGTCTAGCAAGGAGAACGACATGGCTCCCTTCGGGCCCATTGGTCCAGGGTTTTTTTTTTCTACATTTTGTTTTTTGTTTCCTGCGATCTTCGATCAACTGCCGACTGGGTGACAAGCTGGATCCTCGATCCTGGTAGTCCCCCCAGTTTCGGCCATCGAGCATGTGCCGACCCTAGCTACGCGCTGGGTTTTCCATGACATGCCCGTCGCTCTATGGGTGGCCGGTGAGCCTACGCTCCAGGGCTTGCATCGGACCGCTCAGCTTCAGCTGACCTTACGGCCGAGTCGCAGTAGCCTGTCCGGTGAGCTCGCGCTCCAGGGCATGCATACGATCGTTCCCTAGGGTTTAATCACAGCATGCCTGGCCGACAGTCCCCTCCGTGCACGGATGATGATCTGTCCGGAATGTCTTCCGGCATGATCCACGCAGGAAAGGTAAGTAGCTCCCCTGCTTCGGCAGGGTGACTTGGCTGGACATTCCTGGAGAGATCAAGTAAGTGGTTGTGGTCCCTTTCTTTCCTCTCTCTCTGCCTTCCCTCCTCCTTGGGCTCTGAGCTAAGGTTGCTGGGTGTCACCTTGGGGGCTCCATCTGGAGCGGGGCTGAGCTGTAGCTGTCGTTTAAAAATGTAATTATGCTTACCTGTGTGCCTTTCTCCCTCCATGCTGTCGGTGGCCATTTTGGCGTGGTCCATGCCTGTTGGCCTCTAGTGACTGTCCGGCGGCCATTTTCTTGTGGTTCGCGCCAATATGTATACATCGCCGCTTGTGGTTCGTGCCCGCTTTGGCCTCTATCGACTGCTCAGCGGCCATGTTTCTTAGGATTCAAGCCTGTATGTATATACCGCCGCTCGCGCGGCCATCTTTTTGTGGTCCGCGGCCGCTTTTGCCTCTGGCTCGGCAGCCATTTTCCTGGAGCCCACATTGTTCAAAACAGCCGCTTGGCGGCCATTTTGCGGTAGTCTCCGGCCTCTAGGGTGCCTTTCTCTGGCGCAAATTCACACAGGGAACGCTGATGAGAATCAGACTGACACAGGCAGCGGTGGGATAGCATCACAGGCGGAGCACACGGCAGCATAGCGGTACCGTTCCAAGGGTGGTGAGTCCTCTGGGAGATCTGCATCTCTGTAGCAGCTAGGAGGGTGGCCTATTGATATCTTGCCTGGAGTCCCTGTGGGTGACAGTGCGTGGGCCAGCATGGCGTCTGAAGCAGACGTTTTTTTCCCCTGAAACACCTGACTTGGTAGCTGGTGCCCCTGATGTATCTGTGGATGCTATGTCTGTTGCCAGGGTGGAAGGGGCACACAGGAACACGGGGGAGTAGTAAACACCCCTGTCCCCTGCAATCTTCCGGGGATAATTCTGTTGCAGAACCAGGCCCAGCTATGGCTCATGGCCCAGATTCTGATGCATCAGAGACTGCAGACCGTGACCGGTCGGACAGTGAGAATGCTCCAAGTCCAGGTCAGCACGCGAAAAGGCTTTGGTATCTGACCTTTTTACTGCAGTGCAGGATACGCTAAAAATAGAGAATGCTGCAGAAGCAGCAGAGACACCGGTCCCCTTTTGGGCTCCCATAAGCTGGCCCGCACTGCTAGGGTGTTTCCTTGTGTGTCTTATTTTGATAAGCTTTTGTACAAGGAGTGGAAAAACCCACTGAGGGTTTTTTTGCATCCCCAAAAAATTTTTTTTGGGCAGTCCGGTACCCCTTGAGGAGAGTTCCTGAAAAGATGGACCTCTCCCCCGATAATGGACCCCCCTGTGTCCAGACTTAAGTTACCATGATTCCAGTGGAAGGGGCTCCTGTCTTCAGGGACACTCGCTACCTATACACAGTGGGGGGCTCAGCGGTACGTCCAGCATTTGCTGTTTTTTTTTCTGATGCCTCAGACTCTGACTAGGCAAAAATGCTACTCCAGGGATTAAAAGCACGGGAGGCTCCTCCGTATGAGGTAGCTCTGGCCGACCAGTTGGTACAGGGCCTTGAGTCTGTCTGCAAGTCAGACATGGATACTATCCCCTTGCTGTCTTGGGCCTCGGTTTATGTGGTGGCGCTACGCCACCTGATCTGGCTAAGGTGCTGGTCTGCAGACCAATCTTCCAAGAAGGCCCTGTTGGATCTGCCCTTTTTGGGGCGACAGACTTTTTTGGGGCCTCTCTGGATGACATCATTTAAGATGCCACAGGAGGTAAGAGCACATTGCTTCTGCAATCCAAAAAAGGTAAGGAGCCACGCCATGGCTAGGCCCTTTCGTCTGCCTAGTGCGGCAAGTAAATGACCCTAGGCCGATAAAGCACCTGCTGAGGGACAGAAGCGTCCCTGGGTTTGCAAGCCCAACCTTGCTTGCCTACCGAACAGATTTTTTTTTTCTCCCTCTTAAACCGCCAGCTTTAGCCGACTTGTCGGGAAGCCCTACATGGGGCGGTCCAAGACCTGCTGATACGCAGGGTAGGCCTTCCTGTCTTAGTACAGGAACAGGTTCAGGGGTTCTACTCAAGTCTGTTCGTAGTGCTGAAGGGGGTTCGTCCAATCTTGGATCTCAGGACCTTCAACTGCTTTGTGAAAGTACAAAGATTCCGGAAAGGAGTTGGCTCGCTCTGTTGTCGCTGCCCCCCATCCGGGGGATTTTCTTGATCATCAAGGACGCATGCTGCATGTCTCCATATGCACCAGGCATCAGAGATGTCTGCGCTGGCGGCCAGGGAAGACCACTACCAATGGTGGCTCTCCCCTTTGGCCTGGCATTGGCACCAAGGGTGTTCATCAAGGTGCTTGCCCCGATTCTGGCCCTACTAAGACAGCGTGGCTTCGCTATCATGGGCAACTTGGACGATCTTCTGAGGGTCATTTCAAACTTAAACTTAGAAGTGAGCGTGTCTATAACCTGTCAGACCCTCCGATACTGGTTGGGTGCTGAACACTCAGAAGTCAGTATTGGTACCGTCCCAACTCCTAGTGTGTCTAGAGTTGATTCTGGACTCCTCAGAGGCGCAAGTTTTTTTTCTCCCTAGGGGAAAGTTGCAGACCCTTCGGGCTGCGGTGCGGCAGTTGATATCCCAAGGATGGGTGGTCACGCCACTTTTGCAGGCGAGTCCTGGGCCTCATGGTACTATTTTGCACGCGAGTGTTACAGAAGGTAACTCTGTCCTGAAGGGTCAAGTGCCCTTCATCCCTGGATTATAAAAATCTGGGTGAGCCACCTAATCAGGACCTCCCTAGTTGGGGCCGACATCAACGGCATTTCTGTCTGGGAAGTTGTTCCTTCCTGTTTACTGGATGGTGGTCACGGCGGGCGCCTGTCTTCCCGGTTGCAGAGGAGTCTGAGGAGCTCAGTCAACCTGGGTCGCTGGACTCCGGAGGAGTCCCATTGCAGATCATGGCCTGAAATCCGGGCGATCTGGCTTTGCCTCTCCACATGGTCTCAGAGGCTACAAGGGAATCCAGTCGGACAAACACCACAGTGGTGGCGTATGTCAATCATCAAGGAGGAACAAGCAGCTCTGCTGCAGCATCAGAGGTTGCTCACCTCCTAAGGGGCTCCCTTACCAGAGGGGAAGCACGCCAGTCGTATATCTCCTGACTTTTCGACTTATTCAGAAGGTATTGTGGTTTGTGGCCAGGTCAAGAGACCCATGGGCAAACACGACAGATGCGTTGATGGCACTGTGGAGTCAGTACCGACTAATCTATGCCTTTCTCCTCGAAAGCTTCTTCCTCATCTGCTTCGCAGACTGGAGGCAGAGAGGATTACAATGGTCCCAATTGCTCTAAAGTGGCCTCGGCGTCCTTGGTACACTTATCTAGTGCGTCTGGTAGCAGACGCCTTTTTGGCATCTACCGTTAAGAAGTACCTGCTGTCGCTAGATCCCATACGCCATCCTATTTTTACAGTCACTGGCTTGAGGGCATGGCTTGAGAGCCAGGTGCTAAGAGACCGGAGCCTGTCAGACTCTGTAATCTCTACCATGAGGAGTGCTCGGAAATCATCCCCTAGGAAGATTTACCGTCGCACTTGGAAGACCTACATATCCATTTGTGAGGAAATGAGGTGACATCCGCGTACTTATTTGGTTCCAGAGTCCTGCTGTCTCAGCAGGGAACGGGCCAATTTTTTTTTACTTTAAGTACGATTAGGGGGCAGGTATCTGCCCTGGCTGTCTTTTTCAATGACCCCTGGTGGCTCACTCTCTAGTGAGAACATTTGTACAGTTGGTTCGGCAGGCGGCCTCTCCGGGCCACCCTTCACTACCTCCGTGGGGCTTGTGTAGCAGACGTCCTTTTGGCATCTACCACTACGAGAGGACCTGCTGTCGCAGGGTCCCAAATGCCATCCTGCCTGCAGTCAATGGCTTCAACAGCATGGCCTCTAAGTGTCTCAGAAACCACCGTTTGAGATTCCCTTGTTGACACTTTCTTAGAAGGTGGTCCTTTTTGGTGGCTGTTATGCCAGTTAAGACGAGTTTCTGAGCGGGCAGCCTTGTCATGCAAGCCTCCCTATCTGATCTTCCACAAAGATAAGGTGGTGCTGCGTCCGCAGCCTTCTTTCTTACAAAGGTCGTGTTTCGACCTTCCATCAAGGAAGACATTGTACTGCCATCCTTGTGTCCTCATCCGTCGAATCCTAAGGAGACGACGTTGCATTCCTGGGACGTTGTCCGAACTCTGAGAGAATGCTTGTCTGGCACTGCTCCGTTCCGGAGTCCAGGCTCACTGTTTGTTTTTTTCAGTTGCTGGTCCCTAATAGGGCCCAGCGGTTTCGTCAGCCAACATCTCTAGGTGGATCCGACAGATTGTTATCAGGCTTACGCCATGAAGGGTCAGGCACCTCCCTTTCCCGGCGCATTCGACCAGGGCAAGAGATGCCTCTTGGTTTATGTCAGTTAGACGGTTTTCTGAGCCGGCAGCCTTGTCTTGCAAGGCTCCTTATCTGATCTTCCACAAGAATAGGTGGTGCTGCTGCGTCCGCAGCCTTCTTTTCTTCCTAGGGTCTTTCAACCTTCCAATGTACTGCCATCCTTCTGTCCTCATCCGTCAAATCCTAGGAAACAACGTATTCTTTGGACACTGTCTGTCTCTGAGCGCACCAAGCGTCCGTTTCACCAGGTGTGTAAAGCGGCGACATGCTCGTCCGTTCACACTTTCACTAACTTTACAAGTTGATGTGTGTGCATCTTCGGATGCTTCTTTCGGCCGCAGGCTATTGCGGCTGTTTAGAGTTGCAACTCCTCTGTTGAGGAGCTCTGTTTTGTTTGGCGTGAAGTTTTTAATGCTGTTCCCATCCCACGTTTTTTTGACACTGCTTTGGGGGACGTCCCACTATGTCAATAGGAAGCTGTGTCGGTCCATGAACGAAAGAGTAAATAGGATTTTTTACTCACCGTAAAATCCTTTTCTCTAAATTCATGGACCGACACAGCACCCACCCCTCGTTTTAAGTTTGTACTGCTTTTTGAGGAACTGATCTGCGAGGTGCAGAGAGAGGGATTATACCCAGAGGGTCCGCACCCTGGGCGGTGCTGTAGAAGGTGCGATGCAACTCTTTACAAGTTTTTCTGCCTAGTCACTCCTAAATAACGGATAATACCCACTATGTCAATAGGAAGCTGTGTCGGTCCATGAACTCGGAGAAAAGGATTTTAGGGCGAGTAAAAAATCCTATTTTTCTCCTTTTTTTTATCAGAATGTCCCTATTGAATTGTTTAAGATGTTCGTTTAATTCTTCATCAAGTTGTTTGAATGAATCATGACCATTAAAAGTTATCAGTTGTATGTATTAGGGGTTCAAGCTCCCTATCTATACTCTGGTTCTCTGATATTCCTCTATTAGGAGGGACATCATACCCGCTGAACATTTTAATAAATTTGCTTCCCATGCTTCTTTGATCAATGTTTTCCATAGTCGGTAAAATTTTAACTCTCAGTCCAAAAGGATTGATGTTACTTTTTAGATAGTGTTTAAACGAATGTATATGCCAATGGTTAAGGGATTTCTTCTCCAGTAGCTTTCTAAGGGAAAAGAAAATTGACAAAAGTTCCATGTCTTTCTGACTGAAGTTTTGGTAAAAACCTGACGTGGTGCTATCCCAATTACTGCCCACATAATTGGTCATATTGGATGTAAATCACAGTGCAGCTGTTCAAAACAAAAAATATATATATATATATATATATATATATATATATATGTCTAATGAAAAAATTGAATCTCATCAGAAGAGACACTAATCAGTAAATGGGTATTTGCTACCCTAATGCAAGATAAGGAGGGCAGTGTCTCTAATGTGAGAATATAGAGGTCAGTCAACTCACATCCCTAAATACAAATAGAAAGGTTCACTCCGAAGAGTGTGGCTCCTCAGGTGGGACTTTAAATTGAGTGACTGTTAAACCTCATAAAAAATATATTGTACCAAAAGGTTCTTGATAGACATTTTTATTGTTGAAAAAGTATATTGAACAGCTGCTTCCTAGGTTACACAACACATCCAATTGAATGTAAGCACAATGAAAAAGGAACAAGCGCAAAATACAGATAACAGTTGAAAATCAATACATAGCCCAACTCTGTCTATAGGGTAAGACAGACAACCCAACGTTTCAAGGTTTTTTTTGTTGGTGAAACCTCTTCTTCAGGGGTGGGAGACTGTACTAAGACAACAGCGATATCTGTATGCAGTAAAAAGAGGGAAGGAAAGACAGAGAACAAAAAAACCAAAAAACAATTCTGAGAGCATGCCTGCCATATACTGTACATTATGCATAATTACATATATGAATAAATATCCATATCTATAGTGTACTAACCGTCAGTGCATCTATGTGCATATTCATTGGACGCTAGTAGCAAGTTTTTTTTTAAAAGTCACAGGCCTCGTACACACGGCCGAGATTCTCGTTGAAAAAAACATGTCGTTTTTTTCAACGAGATTCTTGGACAAGAAACTTGTCCCGGCCGAGTGTACACACGCTCGTTTCAAAGAACCCGCGGTTCTTTGAAAGGAGTGTACGCAGTGACGTCATCGACTACGTCGAGCATGCGCTCGTCACATTCGATGCCGTCGCCGCCATCTTGGTATACCCTACGTATGCCTAGGAAGCTACCGCGCATGCGTCGAATTCATTTCGAACATGCGCGGGCTTCCGGGCGGACAGGTAAGTGTACACACACTCACTTTTCTCGTCGAGAAACATGCCGAGGAGAATCTCGACGAGAAAATAGAGAGCAGGTTCTCTATTTTCTCGTCGAGGTTTCTTGTCGGTTTTCTCGACGAGAAACACGCTAGCAGCGTACACACGACCGATTTACTCGGCAAGACCTCTCTGCCAGCAAGTTTCTTGCTGGTTCTTGCCGAGAAAATCGGTCGTGTGTACGAGGCCACAGACTCAGGTTGAATAAAAAAGGAAAGAATGTTCTCTCGCTTCAAATTTGGACCAGTAGGGGGCGGTCAGCCCTAAACCAGATGGTAAACGGCCCACACAGCACTGGTTTGCAGAGGGCGTAAGGAACGTCCAGGGACCTCCGTGGGCAGTGAGAATATAGTGGATATGCCTGTACAGTATATGTAGGGATGATCCCCAAAGCAATCCTATACCTAAATACAAAAAATATGTATAAGTCTTAACCTCTTTTAATATAATGTTGAGGAAAAAAGGAAGGGGGCCATTATAGAAGTAAATGTGTAAAAGAGGGCATACCTAAAAGAAATTCACTGTCCCTCCTCAGCCACACTGATGGAATAGCAAGGTTGGACCATCTATAGTGGAATTAGTTTGTTGGTGGGGGGTAAAATCCCCATTGGAATCCTATAAAGAAAAAGTTTCCTTACATGGAAAATATACAGAAAGCCGCCAGTTTATACTGAATGTGTATAATGGCTAATGGATCTCAATAGATCCAACCTTACAGAGAACCCCATAGGGTAACTTACCCAGTATCAATGAAGAGGGCTGTTTGCCTAGAGATGTGTCTCCAAGGTCTGGAATGTTCACCAATTATATTCTTGCTGGGATTCTAAAACAACAGGATTGCACAAAGAAGCAGTAAGCAGATGAAAGGAGTGAGAAAAAGTCTCCAAAAATCCTTTTATAAGTGGTCTCAATGGCCCCCTGTGATTGCTTACCAAACTAAGTCGGAAGGCTTGCTGAGTGTGGCTCCCTGAAGACAGGAGTGGGGCACTAATGAGTTCTTGCCTCATAATATACCCCTCAGTTAATCCTGAATAGAAAGCAGGTGAGTCGATGAGGGAGTTGCCGAGGGCGGACCCAGGGTCACGCCCCCTGAGTGCAGTGGCGCGCGCAGCCACCTCTCCAATGTTGTTCCAGGTCTCTGTAGAAACAGGGACGCTCTCCCTATGGAGAGCGTCCGAACGTGATGATGCCGTTCCTCCACGACAGGCCAGAGAGGACAGCGCGGAGAGATGACGTCACGCGTCAAGGTCTCGCGACGCAGGGGTGGCTACGACCGCAGCCATGGAAACCATAGCTGCATCACCAAGCCACAAGAGAAAAGGGCCGAACGTGTTAGGGTATACATATCGGTCCTACCTGCGCCGAGAAAAACAGCGCTGTACGGGCGGAATGGGATGTGACATGAAACCCCTGTAATCCAACATAGAAAGCGAGAGACTAATGAACCTATATTGCTGGTAATGTAACCAGCCCAAGAGATTCTCCATTGATTGTACAGTGATTGTACCAAAAGGTACTCGGCATGATGAACACAATAGCGGATGCTTCTCATAGACATACAGCAAAAACCACAACAAGAAAAGAGAGACAAAAAAAGAAAAAAAAAAGAAAAATATACAAACTCCAGTAACTGACAAAAAGAAAAAGATCCTAAGAAATGGTATATATATGATATGGATATTTATTCATATATGTAATTATGCATAATGTACAGTATATGGCAGGCATGCTCTCATAATTGTTTTTTTCATTCTCTGTCTTTCCTTCCCTCTTTTTACTGCATACAGATATCGCTGTTGTCTTAGTACAGTCTCCCGCCCCTGAAGAAGAGGTTTCACCAACAAAAAAGACCTTGAAACGTTGGGTTGTCTTACCCTATAGACCAGTGGTTCTCAACCTGGGGGTCAGGACCCCCACGGGGGTCAAATGACGATTTGTCAGGGGTCACTAAATCCTGGGCTGTTCCTGAAGCCCGTACCACTCTCCCAGCGTTTTCGCGGCTGCCCAGCAGGGCTGTCCCTGGAGCCTGTGGAAGCCCAGCAGGGCTGTCTCTGAAGCTTGTGGAAGCCCAGCAGGGCTGTTCCTGGAGCCCGCAGCCACCCACTCAGCCTCTTCACAGCCGCCCATTCAGTTCACGGCATTGGGTGGGGGGGGGCAAAGACTAGAGGTCAGCTGACTGGTGAGGAATGTGAAGTGGGAGGGGCTGGAGGAGACCCCATCTCCTGATTTCGGCATAGGTGTCACTGCTGTGAGACACCACAGAGC
This sequence comes from Rana muscosa, assembly GCA_029206835.1. Lineage (NCBI taxonomy): Eukaryota > Metazoa > Chordata > Amphibia > Anura > Ranidae > Rana > Rana muscosa. The sequence continues at coordinate 277,028,105 of CM055127.1, read as the reverse complement.
TGGAGGCACAGTGGAGCCGGAGACACAGTGAGTAACAGCACTGCCACTCATCCCAACTCCCCGCCAGCACTGCCACTCATTCCACCCCCCCAACCAAGAGGTAAGAGAAGGAATAAAAATAGAGAATACATAGAAGGGAGAGGAAAAGAGGAGGAGGAACAAAGAAAAAGGGAGAGAAAGAGCTAGAAAGACAGCTAGAGAGAGGGATGGGGGGGAAAAAAACAATAAATCAGGATAGAGAGAGAGAAAAAAGGGAAAGAAAAGAGAACAAAGAGTAGCACATCCTAAAATGTACCATAAGGGTTTTTAATACTGTATGAGTGGAAGGGACTCAGGGACTCAATGTTCGTGGGTTAGGGGCGCAAATTAGTCTTGCCTTGGGTGCTGACAACCCATGCTACGAAAATAATTTTATGGTTAGGGGGTCCCCACAACTTGGAAAATTTGATTAAGGGGTCACGGCACTAGAAGGTTGAGAGCCACTGCTATAGACAGAGTTGTATGTATTGATTTTCAACTGTTATCTGTATTTTGCGCTTGTTCCTTTTTCATTGTGCTTACATTCAATTGGATGTGTTGTGTAACCTAGTAGCAGCTGTTCAATATACTTTTTCAACAATAAAAATGTCTATCAAGAACCTTTTGGTATAATATATTTTTTATGAGGTTTAACAATCACTCAATTTAAAGTCCCACCTGAGGAGCCACACTCTTCGGAGTGAACCTTACTACCAGGGGTTGCAGGTAGTGGTCGATATATCGACCTACACGTGAGGTCACAGAATCGATCCCACTAACAATGGGTCGACCGGGTGGGTGAACTGGGTCCTTGTGGACTTTTGGTAAATAATAAATCGTGGGTATCCTTGCAACTGTGGGAACTAAAAAAGCTTTTTTTTTCTGTTTTAAAATGTCTCGATCAAAACCACTGTCTACCAAACTTTGAAGTTCTGTTTTAAAACGAGAAATTGGATTGTTCGACAATATCTGGTAAGTGTTGGGTTCATTGAGAATCCTGTACATTTCTCTTTCATAGTCAGGCTTGTCAAGAATGACTATGCCGCCACCCTTATACGCCGGGCCGATAACCAAGTCCTTCCGTTGACATAATGACTTGAGACCAATGTTAGACACTGGCTGGCGGCGTATGTGACCCTCAGGTATTTCTGCTAGATCTTTAAGAACAAGATCCCTAAAGATGTTAACAGCAGGTGCTGCTGGAACTGGCGGATTAAACAGAGACGGGTTAGACAGCCCTGAATGTACAGTTCCAGAAGTGGCCGCTCTACACTCATTTCTAAAAGGATTAGTGATGAGGTAACGTTGTATATTTAATTTGCGGATATATTTGTGAATATCAATGAAGGTATGAAATGTGTCCAATTTCTTAGGGGGGGGCAAACTTAAGACCCTTATCTAAGACAGATAACTCATCTTGTGTGAACACTTTGGTACTTAAATTGATTACACCTTGACCTTTTAAGTGCGCCTTCTCTTTCCTCTTCTCTGCTCTCTTCCCCCCTCTGGTCCCTCTCTTGAGTCGGGACGCCTTTTGCGTAATGCTGGGTCCACATGAAAATCCCGTTCACCATATGTATGTTTGATTGATCATACCCATAGGTGGATTGTTCATGAGGATTTCTAGTACGTATCTGATATTATCATTTCGCACATTCCCAAGAGGGGAAAATCTATTGTGAGTGGGGATGGGTGATGGACCATAATAGAGAGAATAATCATGATGAAAACCAGGATGTTCACTATATCTGGCTGGGGAGGCATCGTAGAAATGATCATTATAATCATAATTACGATGAGCATTAGAATTATGGGGGTTTCCTCTTGATTGACCCCTTGCTCCTCAATTACCTCTGGATTTGCCTCTACCACAATGATGGTGGTTCAGGGTGTGAGGACTGTAATGGCGTGCTCTTGGTTGGGATACATGAGAATCCCCTCCATAGGTGTCACGCAAAGAAGAAGTCATGGGTCTAACAGGAGCTTGACTAACTGTCAGGCCTATAGCTGGTGGAGGGGCAGAGGAAAATGTGGGCAATGGCGCCGGGGGGAATCCATGTCTGAAACTGGGGGTACGGCAAAACGTTTTTGGATACATTGGATACTCTGGTTTAGTTTTTGCACCATCTACTTGTATTAGTAAAGGGATTAACTGGGGGGAGCGATCGGGGGGTGAAATATGTGCCTATGTGTACTGGTGTTAGTGTAGTGTTGGTGCAACTTATGTTTAGATGTTTAGATGTCCTCTCTCCTCCCACTGGAATCAAAAAGACTCCTTGAGGAGAGATGACATCACTTCCCCTGTCTGTATTTACACTTGCACAGGCAGGGGAAGCATTTCATAGGCCAAAAATCCTTGGCCTGGACCTGAGAACTGATCGGTTCCCTAACAAATCCGACCGTGGCAGGCACGGGGGGAGGGAAGTACAGGTACGCCCATTTTCCCACCCCTGCCATTCTGCCGATGTATATCGGTGTGCGGCCGTCGGCAAGTGGTTAAAATTGCCTTGTGTGGATTGGATTTGTCTAGAATTTGATCAAGGGAAGTATTGCTATCTCCACCCAATATTACGTGGCCCACCACATGAAGCATAACCACCTCTGACATCGACTGGAAGAAATGTGCCAGGCCAGAATTGGGGGCATAATATAAAAGTAATGTAACTGCATGTTCATTAATTTTCCCCAAAACCATGAGGTATTGACCTTCTTTGTCTCTTATGACTGTGGTAGGTGTAAATGGAGGACCTATTGAACATAATGGTTTGGAGGGTTTTTCTCGCCTGAAAGAGTCAGAGTCTTTGTTTGGGGACCACTGGATTAGCCAGAATGTCCATGGAAATGTCTGCAGTCTCAGAGGAAGGGTGCACTAGAGTAAAAAAAAAGGTTCGGAAAAAGGAAAGAATAGAAAAATTTATATTGCACACCCCTAACCAGCATCAAAGTGAGCATCGAAAGAGGTACAATCAAATCGGAAAACACAAAAACTGTATAACAGTAACTAGTTGGAGGAGCCAAGCCTCCATGTCGTTGCGTGAAGTTGCCTCCACTCTCAAAGAGGCAAGTTCACCAAGGGTGACATGCGGTTCTGCTCTGGCCCATCTCTCGCATCAACCAAGAGAAGTAGAGCAAACCAGCAGAGTAAACTTAGTTTATATTGTAAGATAGATTCCCCAACTGGGTACATATTCATCTATGTAACATGGGTAACCCTCTTAGTAACGTACGTAACTCTTGATCAAACCAGTTAACATAATAAACTGTTGAGGGTGTAAAGATGTGTCACAAACAATGGACAGCTGTCCGATGTAGGACATCCGGTCTCAAAAATTAGAAGGTGTGTAGAGCTCAGACTGGGCGGTCAGGTAACAGATGGAGATTTCCTGGAATTGGATTTCTTGGGTTGGGACCACAGAGGGGAAACGGGTTCCCACAGGTGCGATTGCCAGTGAGGACAGAATAGTCTCTTGGGATCAGTCCTAGTTCCAGAAGTATTTCCTCGCCAGATCGTAGGTAGGTAAAGGAATATGGCTTGCCTTTATATGAGAAAGATAAATGGAAAGGACCATTGATATTTAATTTGACGATTGATCAGGTGGGATAGTAGTGGTTTCAAGGATCTCCATTTTGAATTGTCACCTAGGAAATATCTGCAAAGATCTGGACTGTGTGTCCAAGGAGGGACCTTTGGTCTTGGCCGCCATCATGATCTTCTCCTTGATCTTGTAAAAGTGAGGTTTGGCTATCACATCCCTAGGTAAACTATCAGGCCTAGGCGCTGTTAGAGTGAAGTTGTACTCTATCGATTTTCAGTTGATGAGGAGACATGTCGGGTATCAGATCTTTCATTAGTAGACTTTGCAGACTAGAGGACACATAAAATAGGGATCCCTGTACAGCGGCCGGAACAGTGGCAACAAGCTTCCCCTAGGGGCCAACGCAGAAATCGTCAAGGGAGACATAGACCCACATAAAAGATGAGACGGCCTAACAGACGACTTACTTTCTGGATAGAAAGGGGAAAAAGGGAAAAAAAGGGGAAAGGGGAAAACAGAGGATGTACTGAATGAGGTTCTTAAGAATGGGCGTGGGGTTATTCCCCTTTTCTCTTTTTTTTTTTTTCCCTCCCCTTTTTTGAATGATGGAGCAAAATTTATATATGGCAATGGGACCTTAATTTTTATTTTTTTTGGTTTGTTCCGGCAAGGGGGGAATAATGGGATTAAAAACCCAGGTGAACAGATATAAGGGGTGAGATGGGCCGCGGCCCCTGGTATATGTTATACGTGCTGTATATGTAAATATGTGCATGTGGAAGAAACACATTTTTGCTGCAGGGGGGAAATATATATTTATGCCAGCATAATAAGTTATAGTATGGGGGGAGGATATAGGGGGCATCTCAATCTAAAAAAAGGTTTCTGGATGTTATAGTTAGAAGACTTAGATATTGGGCGAACATAAGTGAATAGCGTCTGGGGCGGAGGGAACTGCAGTGGGGTACTCAGGGATATCCTGGTCTTTTAGGACGGTCCCAATATAATGGGATTGGTTGAACTGGTATCAGTGAGGGGGTGGAGAGGTCCGGGTACAGGGCGTGTGCGCGGACCCCTCTACCAGTTAGTTGGGACGCTCCGAGGGGGAGATATACTCAGAGTATCCTTGGGGAGGGGAGCTTTTCTTGTATTTGTTTTCTTTTTTTTTTCTCTTGTTCTTCTGGTCAAGAGAAAGGAGCACAAGCTATGGCTGGTATTTTGAGAGATGACTACACCATTAAAAATTGTATCGTACAATGTGAGGGGACTGTGTTCACAGCATAAAAGGGGCCACCTCTGGCATGAACTGCATCATTATGCTGCGGACATGGCGTTTTTACAAGAAACGCATTTCAGGGAGGGGTCTATACCGGTTATGCCTGGACACATGTTCAATCACTGGTACCATGCTATAATATTAGAGCCATTTCTTTGTAAGATCAGAAGCAATGGGGAGATATCAGGGACATGTATTGGGGATGTGGAACACAAAGTATCGGCCTATGCTGACGACTTATTATTCTATCTTTCGACACCACAAACATCCTTAACAGCTCTTATGCAGGAAGTGGACAGATACGGGTATCTATCTAACTTTAAAATTAATTTTGAAAAATCAATACTTTTACCCAGCCATGTACCTCAAGAGATGTCAAGGATGTTGAGGAGGGCGTACCCCTTTGTACTTTGTACGACTCCTTGTTCTATTTGGGGGTACATATCACCTCAGATCAAAAAAATTGATATGACCTAAATTATGCATCCCTAATGGCCAAAATAGTGGGGGACTTAAAGAAATGGACAGGACAATACCTAACATGGTTTGGAAGAGTGAGTGCCATTAAAAAGTGTATACTACCTAGAATTATCTATATATTGTATACAGTCCCGATTAAATTACCAGAAACCTTTTTTAAACAGATACGAAGGGCTTTTGTAGCATTTGTGTGGAATGACAAACGACCAAGGTTGGCCTACGACATTCTGCGCAGAAGTAAAGCAGAGGGAGGAATGGGGTTGCCAGACATATCAGTATATTACAAGGCAATGTCGCTGGTTCGAATTTTGAACTGGTGCCATGATTCCTCTAGTAAAATGTGGGTCCCACTAGAAAAAACAATAGCGGGGAGGAACCTTGCAGGGGCCCCTTGGATCCTGAGTATGTCAAGGGGACTCTCGAAATGGACAATTTTCCTTGACTTGGAACTCTTTGTTAATATGGGACAAGTTGAATAAAACAGGAGAGTATTCCCCCCAGGTGTCCCCCCTAGCTCCACTGGAGGGATTCCCATGGTTCCCACCCGGGGAGGGAGGGGGATTCCTGGGGGCATGGGGCCGGGATGGAGATACCACGTGTGGTAAATTCGCCTTGCGGAGAACCCTAGCAACCTATTCGGAGCTGGTTACAGCCCTAGGGAATATACCCACATCAGGATGGCGATACTATCAAATGACGGGCTGAAGATGAAACCCCTACTGAGATCATTAAACTCAATTACAGTGTTTGAGGGCCAGTGCGTGAGATTGAGGGACGCTAGGCATCTGTTGTCTCAGATGTACAGATTGATACTAGGAGCCCAAAAGAGTACAGTCCCATACTTTATCAGGGAATGGGAAAGAGAATTAAATAAAGAACTGTCAGAGGAACAAATAAAAAAAATAAATGATTAAATCAACCTATTCTACATCCATAAGTTCATACGTTCAGGAAATGGCTTAAGGAAGAGTATTACACCACACTTATTGAACGCAGCTAAAATATTAATCCCCAGATTTTGGAAACAGACCACCTGCCCAACACTAGCGCACTGGAAAAAGGAAGTTAACCGGATAATGGAAGCCGAAAGGAGGACTCAAGTAGTGATGGACAAAAAAGAGAAATTTAAGAAGACATGGGCAGGCTGGATACAGTGTTTACCTGAGATGGGCTAAGGAGAAAGAGACATGGAGTGGGAAAGCAGAGGGCGTAGTAGATCCATAAGGACCCCAGTATAGTTGCTTATGGTTTTAGCTATAGAAGAATAAAGAGCCGAACCATGAACCTTGGCCAAGATTGATATATTTATATTTTCCTTCTTTTTTTTTTTTTTTTCTCATTGACCTCCCTTACAATTTCTTACTGCTTTGATAGTGTGGAGTAGGATGTTTGCCCCTAATTAGGAGAGAGAAAGGGAGTTAAGTCACATTGAAATAGTGAGGGGAGGGATGGGAAGGGGGGTGGAGGATAAGGAGTGGGGCACACACAGGAGAGGAGGGACTTAAAGTAGAATTAGGACAGAGATTGTACACGGTCACTGTGAGGATATCAAAATAATTTTTTTTTTGTTTTCTTTTTTGGGAATTATGGGTCTGTCACTTAAAGGTGGGGGAAGAGTAGGTTAGGAGGATCGTTTGAATGCAAACACGGGCAAAGAAATTTATTTTTTTCCTTTATCACAAGGAACAATTATCTATTTTCAACACCATGCCCTCTCCTTTTATTCCCTTCTTTTTTTTTTTTTTTTAAGTTTGTTTGTTTTTACTTAAGTTTGGGATTCAGACTCCATTCACACAGAGGCAACACGACTTACAGGGCGACTTTGGGAGGCAACTTGGACACAACTTGAGTATGAATCACAGCACGAGATGAAGCTACTTACAAGGCAACTTCTTTAAGTTGCCTCCAGGACAGGAGACATTCCAGTGGCCAATCAAACAAGAATCAGCTCTGTGGGAGGGAGGGGGGAGGGAGAGGTTTGCCTGAGAAATGTATGTTCTCTTCCTGGAAAGTTGCTTCTGTTAAGACAGGGGATCCGACTTCTGAGGCGACTTCCATTGAAATCAATGGGTACAGGTCGCCTAGCCGTTGTCATAGAAGTTGGATTGAAGTAGTACAGGAACCTTTTTTGAAGTTGGAGCGACTGCAGTAGTGTGCATTAAGACGGCTCCGTTCACTTACATTGATTTTCTCATGCAGCGCGACTTGAGGCGACTAGGGGCGACTTGGGGTGACTTGAAGTCGGATCCAAAGTTGCCCCTGTGTGAATGGGCTCTCAGGCCATGGGGGCCGCTACACATAATTACGGGTAATTAATATTAACCATGAGGCACAATATACTGTACATATACTTTTTTTTTTTTTTTCAACACTTAAAGAGAATAGTCACTATGGCCATCAGTGGCCTCTTTGGAAGTAGGAAGGGGTTTTGTTTAAGTGACACAGAGGGGCACAGTAGGAGAACACACGACTCAAGTAGAAGGAATGGAGTGGGTAGGGATAGAGCAGCCAGGGATGGCGTGAAGGGGGGGGGGGGGGAGGGAATTACTTTATTTTCTATGTCTTTTTTTTTTTTCTCTTTTATTTGTTTTTTCTTTCCTTCTCTTGGGGGGGAGGGGGGGTAGTATAATTGATAAACTTTTGATAAGACAATTTTGTACCTAGTTCTTTTCTGTAATGTTCATTTGTGTCTTTTATGTAAATGATGGAATAGAAGAATGTACAATACTGAATGGAAATGTTGAAGTTTATAATAAAATAAAAGATTTTGATTATAAAAAAAAAAGATCTTTCATCTGAGATTGTACAGCATCTTTTAGGTCCACCACCAATTCAGGGAGACCCCAAACACGGACATTGTACCTCCTTGACCTATTTTCCAGGTCTTCTACTTTGGCATTAGCCTGATCGCGTTGGTCTTGTAGGGATATCATTTTTGATCTTTTATTTACCCTTTTCACCGTTCCATTCATTTTCGACTCAATGGTGTCCAGCCGGTCACCATCGGTTTGAAAGTCATCTTTCAGGTCAGTAGTAATTATTGCGCATGCCTTAGTCCAAACTTTTTTCAAAGAGGGCCAGATTTGATGAAGTGAACATGCTGGAGGGCAGACCTTTTTGCCTGACATTCTTTAAACCATTAAAATTTGGTCTAATTGTGTTCGTTCGAGCACTAATACATTGCCCAACAAGAATTCTCTTGCCTTTGTGGCTGTGTGGTGAAGAGATGAGCTTGGGCGTGTTATTTGGATATTCCGTATTTATCGGCTTAAAACACGCACCTTAACTTTAAAAACAAAGTGTGAAGCAAAATAAGGATCAGTGCCCATCTGCAGCCTCACAAGTGCCATGAACGCAGCACCCGCCGTATTGCCATGAACGCAGCACCCGCCGTATTGCCATGAACGCAGCACCCGCCGTATTGCCATGAACGCAGCACCCGCCGTATTGCCATGAACGCAGCACCCGCCGTATTGCCATGAACGCAGCACCCGCCGTATTGCCATGAACGCAGCACCCGCTGTATTGCCATGAACGCAGCACCCGCCGTATTGCCATGAACGCAGCACCTGCCGTATTGCCAGGAACGCATCACCCACCGCATTGCCAGGAACGCATCAGCCACCGCATTGCCATGAACACAGAACCCACCGTATTGCCATGAACGCAGCACCCACCGTATTGCCATGAACGCAGAACCCACCGTATTGCCATGAACGTAGCACCCACCGTATTGCCATGAACGCAGCACCCACAGTATTGCCATGAACGCAGCACCCACCGTATTGCCATGAACGCAGCACCCACCGTATTGCCATGAACGCAGCACCCACCGTATTGCCATGAACGCAGCACCCACCGCATTGCCAGGAACGCAGCACCCACCGCATTGCCAGGAACGCATCACCCACCGCATTGCCAGGAACGCATCACCCACCGCATTGCCATGAACGCATCACCCACCGCATTGCCATGAACGCAGCACCCACCGCATTGCCATGAACGCAGCACCCACGTATTGCCATGAACGCAGCACCCACCGTATTGCCATGCACGCAGCACCCACCGTATTGCCATGCACGCAGCACCCACCGTATTGCCATGCACGCAGCACCCACCGTATTGCCATGCACGCAGCACCCACCGTATTGCCATGAACGCAGCACCCACCGTATTGCCATGAACGCAGCACCCACCGTATTGCCATGAACGCAGCACCCACCGTATTGCCATGAACGCAGCACCCACCGTATTGCCATGAACGCAGCACCCACCGTATTGCCATGAATGCAGCACCCACCGTATTGCCATGAACGCAGCACCCACTCCATTGCCATTAACACAGCACCCACTCCATTGCCATGAACGCAGCACCCACTCCATTGCCATGAACGCAGCACCCACTCCATTGCCATGAATGCAGCACCCACTCCATTGCCATGAACGCAGCACCCACTCCATTGCCATGAACGCAGTACACACTCTATTGCCATGAATGCAGCACCCACCGTATTGCCATGAATGCAGTACCCATGTTGCCATGAATGCAGCACCCATGTTGCCATGAATGCAGCACCCACGTTGCCATGAATGCAGACTCACCATTGTCGTCAGTGCAGCCTGATTCATGTCCATCTGCAGCCTTGAGGAGACAGGGAGGGGCCGGGATGAGCGCCGACAGACATACAGGAGAAACTCTTGTTTTCTCGGCTGCATCTTTAATTGAAAGTCCCGCCTCTTGTGATGGACAGAACAGTTGTCCAATGGAAGCGCAGGAGATGGGACTTCCTTTTACACAGGATGCCGTGTAAACAGGAAATACTCTTGTATCCTGTACGGCACTCGTCCCGTCTCCTCCAAGGCAGCAAGCATTTATATATTTTTTGGCCCCCGGCGCTCGGGGATTCATTGGGGGCCACAAAAGATATATATGTCAACATTACCAAATTACCGCGATTGGCCCGCAGGCCGGACTTTGGACATACTTGCCTTAGACAGTTCCTGTTGCAGAAGGGCAGAAAATCTGGCAAAGAGTACTGCATCTCCAGTGTATGTGGCCATTTGCCTGAGCCGGTGTAGTTGTGCTGTTTTGGCTCAGGGCCAACTCAGCTAATTCAGTCATGTGTCCATCAGTGGATGAAGCTGGGGAATCTACCTACTCAAGTCCACTGTCAGGGGAGGCAGATGAGGGAGAAAGCTGTGGAAGCTCACCTCGTGGAGTGTTCAGGAACTTCTCTTGAGATTGGGAGGAGAATGGATTTCTCCCCATGCTGTCTTGTGAGGCTGCATCCAATTGAGGTGAGGCAGGCTTCAGTGTCTGTGGTCCGTCGCGTGCAGTCTCTCCCGTTCCAGACACCATCTTGGTTGGGGGAGACTGCTTCTGTGTGTGTGTGAGGACCGCGCCAAACGGGACTGCTGTGGCGGTAAAGGGGGGGGGCGCTGTTCCCGAACCTGGGGGGATGTTGTAGCAGATGGTCCGCTCTCCCTCCGGTGCTATTTGTATGCTTTTAGGATCGGGGACGTGCGGCGCCCAGTCAGAGCATGGCTGATATTGCGGCTATGCGCATGCGCACTTGTAAAATAATAAATCAATAAAAAGTAGTCTTGACGTACTTGGTAACTATTTATTTTTAAAAGTATTTTTTACTGGAAATATGCATTTAATGAACCTTGCACTAATTTAACGTGACATAAAAAATTGTAGTTACAAACCGTTTATTCTCCAGAGTTTAAGGTTCCAGAAATTATATAATTGGAGGTTTTAACTAATCTTCAGCTCTAAAGTGTGTATTTTAACCACTTGACTCCCAAGCCAATTCTGATATTTCTCATATACATGTATAAATCAGCATTTTTTTTTTTTGCTATAAAATTTATTAGAACCCCACGAACATTATATATTTTTTAGGCAGAGGCCCTGGAGAATAAAATTGTTGGTGTTGCACAGCGGTTTATCAAATGCGATTTTTAAGGAAAAATACACTTTGATGCATTTTAGTGCACACAAACGCAATACTATGCCCAATTTTTTGGTAAAATCTAAAAAATAATGTCACGCCATGTAAATAGATACCCAACATGTCAGGCTTTAAAATTGTGCACACTCGTGGAGTGATGACAAACTACAATATGCCTTTATAGGTTACCAGTTTAGAGTTTCAAAGGAGTTCTGCCACTAGAATTACTGCTCTGACATTCATTGTGTTACCTCACATGTGTGGTGTGATTGCCATTTACATATGTCTGCAGGATCTATGTGTGCACTCCCCATTTCATATGAGCACAAGGGGACAGGGGAGCTTTACATTTTTTTTTTTTATGTTTAATTAAAAAAAAAATTACTCTGTACCTTTTTATACTTTCTTTTTTTTAAATCAACTTTATTGCTATCACAAGGGATAAACCTCATCCCTTGTGATAGCATGGGTCTTGACAGGTCCTCTTTATGGAGAGATCTGGGTCTATTAATTATTATGTAAATGTAACATTTACGTAGTTTGCACACCCTCATAAATTTGCCCGAAAATATAATCAAAGTCTGATAATTAAAATCTTATTGCATTACTGTCACTTTTATGTAACATAGCAGAATAGTAAAGCTCAAAGTAAATGTATGTTTTACTTTTGAAGAGCTTTGTTCTCTTTTGATGCTATATTGCTATGCATGCAGGGAAAAAGAAAACTCTGCATACAGTGCCTTGCAAAAGTTTTTACCTATTTTGTTACATTACAGCCTTTACAATCCAAGTGTCACATGATCTGTCATTACATATATACAGACCTTTTTGAAAGGCCCCAGAGGCTGTAACACCTAAGCAAGAGGCACCATAACCAAACAAACCCTGCCATGAAGACCAAGGAACTTTTAAAGCAAGTAAGGGACAATGTTGTTGAGAAGTACAAGTCAGGGTTAGGTTATAAAAAAAAAATCCAAATCTTTGATGATGAAATGAAAAGAACATGGCACAACAGCAAACCTGCCAAGAGACGGCCGCACACCAAAACTCAAGGAGGGCATTAATCAGAGAGGCAGCACAGAGACCTAAGGTAACCCTGGATGAGCTGCAGAGTTCCACAGCAGAGACTGAAGTATCTGTACATAGGACGACAATAAGCCGTGCACTCCATAGAGTTGGGCTTTATGGCAGAGTGGCCCGAAGAAAGCCATTACTTTCAGCAAAAAACAAAATAGCATATTTTAAGTTTGCGAAAAGGCATGTGGGAGACTCCCAAAATGTATGGAGGAAGGTACTCTGGTCTGATGAGACTAAAATTTAACTTTTTGGCCATCAAAGAAAATGCTATGTCTGGCGCAAACCCAACACATCACATCACCCAAAGAACACCATCCCCACAGTGAAACATGGTGGTGGCAGCATCTTGCTGTGGGGATGTTTTTCAGCAGTTGGAACTGGGAAAGTGGTCAGAGTTGAGGGAAAGATGGATGGTGATAAATACAGGGATATTCTTGAGCAAAACCCGTACCACTCTGTGTGTGATTTGAGGCTAGGACGGAGGTTCACCTTCCAGCAGGACAATGACCCCAACCACACTGCTAAAGCAACACTTGAGTGGTTGTTAGAAAAGTTTAGTATTGTGCGTCTATTAGACAGCTTTACTGATTCTTTAAGATGGCTCCTGAGCACATGTTCTAACCTTGTTGTATTCTTTTGTTCTTACTAACCCCATACGTAATACATGTATAGAAAGCAGATTGTACGGGACGCTTTGCTTGTGAATAAAGGTACTAACTTGTACCATGTACCAGTGGAGCCTCCTTAGCAAATTAGCCAATAAGAAGTGTTATTGTCTTTTCAGTGTAAGGATGAGAAGGTGGGGGCCCCCTGCTTCTCACTCACTTTTGCTATGATTTTCATCTTGTAAGCTTCACACAAAGTGTACCGGTGCATCTTGAATAAATTGTCTTCACTTTCAAACACCTGGAATTCGATTGATTACAAGAAATTATCTAACATTTGGTCTTTCGAGCGGAAATCAATGGTTGAAGATTGGGTCTTCCGGAACCGACAGAACCCAGTGAGTATTGGACCTGAAAAGCTCACTGAGAACCCCCACTCACGTTAGTGTTAAACAGGGACTGCTTGGCACCGGATTTGACCCAAATCCACCATCTGGTTCTGAACCTGAATATATTTAGTCTTTTGGTGTTTGGAAGGTAAGATAATTTAAATTTACTTTTCTTCTCTTTTCCTCTCTTCTCTTCTTTTCGGTTGATTCTCGTTTGTTCTGTGTGAATTGTGTATGTGAATTGTGATTGTGAATTGTGGTACCGACATTGGGATTGATCGTATAATAATCTCGGTAATCCAATGTTTCGAAGACAGAGGCATTTGGGTACGTGGCCTATGGTAAAATAAACGCAACCCGCTGTCCGGACAGATAAAAAAAAGATTTGTGGTATACCAAAACGTCAGAGGTAGATTGCCTGACGTTGTCAGAGGGAAATTGCCTGACGTTGTCTGAGGTTGAATGTTTGATGGTTTAAGCGCTAATTAGCAGAGTGATCTGAAAAGACCACAAAGTTAACTTTATTCTGTGTGTGTTTTAGTGTCTTCTTTCTTATGTTTTATTGATGCTGTAATTTCATTGAACAACGGCAGAACTGAGCCGAGGTGTTCTATAAGTTAATGTGAGACCCACAAATGCTGATTTATGTGATGGTGAGAATTAGACGAGGCAATGCAAGTATTATCTAAACGTTTAAGAAATATTTGAGAAGCAGAAAATCAATGCTGATGATTCTTAGATGCAGAGAAGAACTTGCTTGTATTTCAAAGCCTCCCTCCCTCCCTCCGTTTGCATTTGTGTATCTATGCTCAAGAAAGGAGAGGCCCCCCTCCCTTCAGATTTCTATGTGGGAAAATCGTCTCTAAGAATGTTAACACTTGATATGATTTTAGTAGTATAACATGTGACTGAATTGATTTAGTGTGCCAAAATATTAAAGGAACTATGCAAGTTAAAAAGTTAAAAAGTAGTAGATGGAAAACATGGAAGTGAATTGCAGTATAAAGAAGGTAAACTGTTGTAAGATTATTAATGAGGATTGTTGAATAAGAGACAAGGAAAAGCTGAGGATGTTTTTGACTACTTTAAAAGGTGTTCATTGTAGTGTTGTTAGAAGGAGATAAGAAATTTATGCATAGCAAACAACCTCAAATATGTTTAGTATTGTGCTAAATGGGAAACAAAAGTTGGATTTAATGGTAAATTAACTGTAAAAGGGTGTCAGGATTTGGTGGATAAGCTTAAATTGTTATGACCCAGATAAAAAAAAAGACATGGGTTTAAAAAAAAAAAAAATGGCCTCACGGGCTTCAACACGCTAGGATCAGAGCAGACGGGAGAACAAAAGAAAAATGTCAAGCCCAAATGCCCCTGGTGGACAAAGAGGAGGATTTCATTTGTTGAACCACAAGACCCCCTCCTTAAAATAGCCCCCCCTCAGGTGCAAGCCACTGCCCAGAGTACCACCCTTCCCGTCACACCCACCCCTGTTAGGAACCGCCTTTGAACAAGACCCCGAACTTACTTCCTCAATCTATTTAGACAGTAGCACAGCTTCGGAGATGAACAGATCGATCCTTGAATCCTTAACTAACGCCATAATCCATGTACTAGGGGCCCCAGCAGGGTCCAAGAGATTAAATAAACCTCCTATGAGGTATGGTGTAGATGATGGAGAGGAGTACCCCTTGATAGAAGTCCCATACCCCAGGGGAGGACAAGCGGACAGGGGCAAGGGGATCCATTGCCTCCAGATAGCCTAGACTTAACAGGTTGACTGCCTTACTGAATAGATGTCAGCTTAGATGGGTACAACGGACTGATTGGACCTTTCAAACAAACAGTGGACTCAAGGGACGGTCACATGACATCGGTACTTACACAGTTACATGGCGAGCACCAGAGGCCGATCGCTTACTATTTTATAAAACTAGACAGGGTAACTAGAGCCATTCTACCCTGTGTACAGGCAGTGGTAGCTGCAGCCGAAGCAGTTAAAGCCTCAGCATCCATAGTGCTATATCACCTGCTTACACTCAAAGTATCACATGCAGTATCTGTTATTCTTTTGCTACAAAAGATATCACATTTGAGCCCAGCATGACATCTTTCCTGTATGACAATACTCTTGATACAACCTCACTTAACAATACAGAGGTGTACTACATTAAACCCATCCACACTGCTACCACTTCATACTGATGGTCATAAACATGGCTGTACTGCTGCCAACACTGACAAGGTACTGCCACAAAGTGATTTGAAAAATGTACCGTTATCTAACCCTGACATGACACTTTTTGTAGATGGCTCCAGTAAAAAAAAAATCCAGATGGCACAAATGCAACTGGATATACAGTAGTGACACGGGGTGAAATCTTAGAGGCTAGGCCATTACCAAAACATTATTCAGCACAAGTAGCAGAGCTTGTAGCACTGACAAGAACATGCATACTATCAAAAGGAAAATCTGTAACCATATATACTGATAGTCAATCATGTTTTTTTTGCACAACAATGGAAAAACAGGGGGATGGTGACCTCTAGTGGTAAGCCAATTTCACACACAGACCCCATCTCGAAGGGCAATAAAAAGGCAGATGAAGCTGCTAAAATAGCAGCACAAGAAACACATCAAATAATGACAGAACTGGACATTATAGAGATAGATCATACAGTCCTTACTGATATGCAGTAGAATGCACATCCCGGGGAGAAACATTATTGGAAAACAAAAAGGTTGCACAATAATAGATAGTATTTATACATCACCTGAAGGAAAACCGGTATTGCCAAGATCCCTATTTAGGTATGCAGCAGTTTTGACACATGGAGTAACTCATGTGTCAAACAGGGGGATGACTGAGATGTTAAATACGGTATGTACAGCCTATGGTTTTACTAACTACTAAAAAAAAATTGTTCTCAGTGCATTATATGTGCAAGAGACAATGCTCAGAGAGGCATAAGACCACGGAAAGGGAAGTTCCCTACACCGCAATATCCATTCCAGCACATTTGTATGGATTTTATTGAATTGGACAAATGTGAAAAGAAGAAATATTGTTTGGTTATCATAGACGCCTTGACCAAATGGGTGGAGGTATTCCCGACAGGAAGTGCGGACGCATAGACTGTGGCCAAAACGTTACTAAGATATAAGTCCTACATTTGGAATACCTGAAAAGATCTACAGTGATAAGGGATCCCATTTTTGTAAATAAACTCCCACGGCAATAAGGTTTGCAGAGAGGTCTACCTAAACTCACCAGTCCCGTTGCAAAAAGGTTTTATAGGCAGAGCAGGGTCAGTTGGCGGCAGAGCTCTGGTAAGTCCGGCTACAAAGGGAGGTTCTGCACAAGGTGGGGCTTATCTCAAACCGGTGAAGACTCCCTTACCTTACCCCCCCCCCAGGGCTCTGTAGCTGGTCAGGATGAAAGGGATAGTAATTGTCTTGGGTCTACTGGTGACTCTAGGGGAGACGTCCATACGGGGAGGCAGAAACTGGAAATAGGAATCTCTAGAATGGGCCAGTACGGGGAACGCCTTGAACTTAATCTTCATACAAGGGGTAACTAGCAACATTTTAGTTTCTGACCCTACTGAGATAAATCACATTATTAGGTTTAGTGGAGAGGATGAGGAGCAAACATTTATGTTTACCTGATGCCAAAGACCAGCTACATGAAAAAAAAGGATGATGACGAAGGCAAAGATGGGACTGGTGCCAGTACTTTAGCATTAAAGTTCAACTGAGAGGTGTCCAATTCGTCTGAACAATCTTTCCCTGAAGGTTGGCTTTCCAGAAGATTGTCATGTTTTCTGTATATCCTGCATTCTTAAATGGTGTGAAACCTCTTCATTCTGACCTGTTGACTGCGAACCCTTTCAAGCCGTGTATAAAATAGATCCGGTGGGTGGATGCACCAAAACCCATGTTGTGGCAAGAACGCAAAAAGAAAACTGCAGCTGCAACCTGTGCCAGTGGTGCTGTACAGAAGAGAAGATATGCTTTGGAATGGAGGTTATGAAGCAATACTGCTTGAATTAGGAGAAAAAGAAGTGAAAAGATGTACTACAATCAAGCCTGCCAGCTTTTTCCTAGAGACAGAGGAAAACCCTGAAGAGGAGGGTGACCACATTTGCTTAAAACTTATGGAAGAAGAAATGCAGCAAATCTCCCCAGTAAAGGACACTCCTTTTGAAAATTCTGATCTGATCCTGTTTGCAGAGGGTTCACGCCTGTACAAAGATGGAGTCCCAAGAATGGCATATGCGGTGACAACATTGGAGGAAGTGATTGAGACCCAACTACTCCCTTCATCACTTTCAGCGCTGGTTGCCAAAGTGGTAGCACTCATAAGGGCCTATGAGACCGCAAAGGATCAAACAGCAAACACCTATACTGGTAGCAAGCATGCTGTCGAAGTAGTCCATGATTATGGACCCATAAGGAAGGACAGAAGTTTCACAATTGCTGCAAGAAGAATCAATTTAAAACTGGAAATATGTTTGAGAACTTTTTGAACCAGTCACCCTCCCAAAGGAAGTAGCCACCCTGAAAGTCAAGGCACATACTGGAGGACAACCCTTGGAAGAAAAAGGAAACCAGTTGGCTGATCATACTGCCAGGAAGACTGCTGAAACACCAATGGAAGCAATCATGACTAATCACAGATTTTGCAAGGGAAAAAAAGAAGAAGAAGAAGAAACCTGTAACAGATTGAAGGAAAATAAGGGAACTAATACTGAAAGTAAAAGAGCTGATTAAGAAATTGCAAGAATCTGCACCTGATGATTGGTATAAGATTATGTAAAGAAGGATCAAGATGGACTCTTGTGCAAGGAAAATGGAATATGTGTCCCATCTGAAATGGAAAAGATGATTATGCCATTAGCCCATGGACTGAGTCATGTATGCCCTAAAGGTAATGGAAGGAACATAAGCAAGGCTGGATGGTTTATTCGATACTCCAGAAATGAATATCAAGACTTTGTTGAGGGATGCATAATCTGTGCTAAAAATAACTCAGGAAAACAGACCAGAGTAACACAAAGACATTTGGCCAAGTCACTATTCCTTTTCCAAAGACTTCAGATTTATTAAATCCAATTGCTCAAATCAGGCCAATATCAATATGTTTTGTTGTGCATAGAAATGTTTCAAGCAGGATAGAAGCTTGACTGGTGGCTAAAGCAAATGCCAAGACGACAGAAAAGAAGATCCTTTCCGAGGTAATATGCCGGTTGGAGTCCCTGAAATCATAGAGAATGACAGAGGAACACATTCCACTGAACAGATTATGCAAATTACATGCAAGGATTTGGCAATTGAGCAGGCCTTCCATGCTCCTATCATCCTCAGAGTTCAGGGAAGGTAGAAAGGTATAGTGGAGTCATTAAAGGCAGGCCAGCTAAATCTATGCAGGAAAAGGGTAGATAGGTTAGTAAGGAAAAAATGGCCATAACTGTTTCCTCAGGTTCTTTACAGCATCAGGAATACCCCTACTTTATAGGTCAGAGAACTTGAGCCCTTATGAGATTTTGTTTGGGGGGCCCACCTAAGACAGGGTTGTATTTTCCCACATCAGACTGTTGTAATGTATAATCATTTTGTTATGTAATTGTCTAATACAAGAAACTAACTGCGATGCACAAGTTTGTTTTTGATCCAATTCCAGATCAAGTAACTGGAACACATGATTTACAGCCAGATGATTGGGTCCTAGTAAAAGAACATGTGAAAGTACCTTTAGGACCAAAGTTGAAGGACCCTACCAAGTGTCCCTGACAACTGCTACAGCTGTAAAGTGACATAGATACATGCTAGCCATTGCAAGAAAGTACAGCTGATTTCAAAAGATGCCTTTGCTTGATCTTAGCAGTCAAGGCTATAGAGGAAAATTACCTGTACAAATTACACATGCTAACAGGTGTAAAAAGAGTCATTTGAGTAATGGCTAGATAGGCCAGACAGTTTAAAAAAAAAATGCACACACCTAGTACTCATTTACTTTCATTTTGAGTTTAAACAATACAAGGCTGCCCAAAAACTAGTATGTCAGAAATATCAGAAATGGTAAATTTTCAGGGATTCAACAGTTTTTTTGTTCTTATAGGAATCATAGTTGTTGGATTACTTGCTAATTTGTTTTTTCAGGTGTGCTAAATGTGATTTTTTTTTTATTACAATGGCAGTTAGAACTGAGGGAGATGACCCCAGGGAAGAAATAGAGTGTTACCAGATAGTCAGATTAGCAGATTCATATGATGCCAAGATGGGTGATACGAATGAGTAAAGATATGTATCCACATACACCCCAATAAGAACTTTGCTCCACTTAGACGTGAAGTAGTACTGTGGACCCTCTGGTATCATACTAGGTAGGGAAGATATGATCATGGCTAAAAGAGGAGGGGTATGCAAAATGTTTGGTAGCATGTGTTGTACCTTTATCCCTAATACAGCTCCTGGAGGGACTGTGACCAGAGCCCTGGAAGGATTGACTGCTCTATCGAATTAATTAGCGGAAAATTCAGGTATTAACGATCCATTCACAAACTGGCTTGAAGGATGGTTCGGTAAGTGGACTGGACTTATCACATCATGTTCGATCTCAATTACTGCGGTTTTTGTCACTTACGGATGCTGCTGCATTCTCTGTATTCGAGGACTTTCACAAAAACTGATTGAAACCGCAATCTCAAGAACGATGTATCAAGCCAATTCCTACCTTTGAGGAGACCTATGTGGACATTGAAGCTCAACTTAATGACATGCAGTCCCAAAGTGTATAACAAACAGGGACTATCATCGAAATGTGTTGAGATAAAATAGACCCACAAGAGGAGGGAATGTTAGAAAAGTTTAGTATTGTGCGTCTATTAGACAGCTTTACTGATTCTTTAAGATGGCTCCTGAGCACATGTTCTAACCTTGTTGTATTCTTTTGTTCTTACTAACCCCATACGTAATACATGTATAGAAAGCAGATTGTACGGGACGCTTTGCTTGTGAATAAAGGTACTAACTTGTACCATGTACCAGTGGAGCCTCCTTAGCAAATTAGCCAATAAGAAGTGTTATTGTCTTTTCAGTGTAAGGATGAGAAGGTGGGGGCCCCCTGCTTCTCACTCACTTTTGCTATGATTTTCATCTTGTAAGCTTCACACAAAGTGTACCGGTGCATCTTGAATAAATTGTCTTCACTTTCAAACACCTGGAATTCGATTGATTACAAGAAATTATCTAACAGTGGTTAAATGGGGAAACATGTAAATGTGTTGGAATAGCCTAGTCAAAGCCCAGAACTTAATCCAATAGAAAATCTGTGGTCAGACTTAAAGATTGCTGTTCACAAGTGCAAACCATCCAACTTGAAGGAGCTGGAACAGTTTTGCAAGCAGGAATGGGCAAAAATCCCAGTGGTAAGATGTGGCAAGCTCATAGAGACTTATCCAAAGCGACTTGGAGCTGTGATGGCCGCAAAAAGTATTAACTTTAGGGGGGTGAATAGTTATGCACATTGACTTTTTCTGTTATTTTGTCCTATTTGTTTGCTTCACAAAAAAAAAAAAACATCTTCAAAGTTGAGGGCCTGTTCTGTAAATTAAATGATGCAAATCCTCAAACAATCCATGTTAATTCCAGGTTGTGAGGCAACAAAACACGAAAAATGTCAAGGGGCTTAATACTTTTGCAAGGCACTGTAAATGGTTAGTGTAACATTGAAATGACATTCATTTGGGTTGATGAGGGCACAAATTAGCATGACTACCATTTTTTCCCCAGCTATGCAATTGTAAAGATTTGAATAACCTTGCATTCACTTATGTGAGCATTTGCTCAGGGAAAGCAAATGTTGTTCAGATCACCTGATGTCATTGTTACAACTAGGGGCCTCGTTCACTGTGTACCCCTGTGTGAGGGCTGTGTTTACCCACATGGGGATGCATAGGTGTTCCATGCATACCCATGCAGGCAGTTTCATTGCAGTCAATTGAAATGCAGCAGCTGCCGCTCCCAATTTTACATGCAGGCAGGAGCAGGTGCACAGATCTGAATGTAGACAATGTGCATTTAGATCCTTGAACCCGCTCCTGCCCACATGTCAAATTTTGACATGCAGCTGTGTCTGTGCAGTCCCTGCACCTGCATCCACCTCTGCAGCCTGGGGCGAATGCAGGCACAAAAATAAAGAAAGCCTGCATGCAAAGCGGGTCTCTGCACCTGTCTAAGCGAAGCCTTAGAACTTATTCTGGGAATGGAATATTTATAATATTGTACAGGATGCCAGGGTATTACCCCACTATTTGGGTTGTGGTCCCTTTCTGCCAGCCCAATGTATATAAATGACTAGGCGGATGCTCTCCAGTTCTGGGAGGACGTACCCATACGTCCTCCCAGAAGGGCGCACAGTGGTGCGATCACGTTATTAGGCCAAAGTTAGCAGTTACAGTAGTGAGCAATGCTGTCATTCATGACACCTTGCTTACTACTTTGTGATCTCTGTGTTTGGTCACAGAAATCACATGATACCAGGGCCAATCACAGCAGCCCTGCACCATGTGTTAGCTGTGACAAATTACAGTGTGTTTTTTTATTTTATTTTTTTTACATACTTTCACCAGAGCAAGTGCAGTGTCACGATGGTGACATCGTATTTCTGGCAGTTATCATGTACAAAGGCTGGCTGCTATGATATTACTGCATGTCAGTGCTGGCAGCCATCATCTCTGATCACCACCACAGCAGTACAACGTCATCAGACCAGTGTTGTCAGTCGGTATCTCTAATCACTGTCGCACCAGTCAGTGTCCCTAATCACGGCCACACCAGTCATATTGTCCCTGATCAATGTAACACCAGGTACAGTGTCCCTGGTCACTGTCACACCAGTTGCAGTGCCCCTGATTTGAAATACAAATGCTGTAGGTGCAGTGCCAAAGGATTTGCAATTCTGTTTGGCAAATCTCATGATTTACTCTCCTCTGCCATGCTGCATAGCCAGACTGTTAACACACATACACTATATTACCAAATGTATTGGGACACCTGCCTTTACATGCACATTCACTTTAATGTCATCCCAGTCTTAGTCCCTAGGGTTCAATATTGAGTTGGCCCACCCTTTGCAGCTAAAACAGCTTCAACTCTTCTGGTTAGGCTGTCCACAAGGTTTAGGAGTGTGTCTATGGGAATGTTTGACCAATCTTCCAGAAGCTCATTTGTGAGGTCATGCACTGATGTTGGAGAGAAGGCCTGGCTCTTAGGCTGCACTCAAAGAACACCTTTGGGATGAATATCGGGTTGAGGTCAGGACTCTGTACAGGTTCCTCCACCCCAAACTCGCTCATCCATGTCATTATGGACCTTACTTTGTGCACTGGTCCAAATCAATTGCTGGAGGGGGAATTACGGGAGCATCATTGGAACTAAGGGGCTAAGCCCAACCCCTGAAAAACAAACCCGACCTCTCCCACATCAGTGCCTGACCTCACAAATGCTTCTGAAAGAATAGTCAAACATTCCCATAGACGCACTCCTAAACCTTGTGAAAAGCCTTCCCAGAAGAGTTGAAGCTGTTAAAGCTCCAAAGGTTGGGCCAATGCAATATTTAACCCTACGGACTAAGACTGGGATGCCATTAAAGGTCATGTGCTTGTAAAGGCAGGTGTACCAATACTTTTGGTAATCTAGTGAATGTCAAGTTATGAAGCAGGTGATTCCTGAAGCAGTAAATCTGAACCAGGGTGTATTGGGCCCCTTTCACACGGGCGGCTGTTCTGCCGCAGTTAAAAGCATGTTTTGTTATTTTTAAATTCAGAGAATCCTGGCACAGCGTTCACTTGCAGTTGTACATTGCGATTAGCTGCATTTACGTGCGGCTGCGTTTAGCTGCTTTGGAACATTCTTGCCATTTCTGATGTGCTTCCTGTGGTTTTTCTTTCATAGGATGCATCATAGGATGCATTAAGGTGAAAAAACACGAGGGTTTACAACCCCTTCAAGTATATTATCATTAAAAGAGAAGTATGGGTTTCTTTTTTTTTTCCTCTATTCATACTTACCTAGGTGGATGCAGCATGGGTCCCATCTGTCCCCCGGCGCCTCTACACTGAAAACTGAGTGATTGAACACCATGGATCGCTCGGTTTTCAGGGCTCCGTCAGCAGAGAGCTCTGCTCCCTCCGCGCTCATTAGAGTGCTGGGCTGTGGAGGGGGCGGAGCGGTACATCTCAGGCTCTCAGTGCCTCGCTAAGAGGCTGAGATGGGTGTCAGTCCAGGCACCTGGCGGATCCAGACTTTATTGTCGCAAAGACACAGTGCCTGGACTGATATCCATGACGGCAGCAGACAGCGGACTTCAGCCGCAAACGAATTGCACTCTTGTGATCCACAGGAGAAGTGCAGAGACTTCTCCTTTTAAGTATATATTTGAGTTTACTGTATTATTTTTCCAGAATCTCCCCCTAGTGGCTATCTGTATATCAAGCAAGATATTCAGCAGTACATTTCATGTCAGAAACCTGGTCAGCAACTTCTCAGAAAAATTGAGTGCATTGTTTCACACCTGTGTAACAAAATAATTGCGCAAACCCAGAATATGATATATATTGCAACAAAGTGCAATGTGCCAATAGAAATTAACACAGATTATGAAATATATAGTGCAATAATGTGCAAGTGAAAAAAGAGATTTTATATATATATATACTGTGAGGGGGTTAGCTCGGCAGCGGGTGTGTGTGACCCCCGGGATGGGCTCCCCACACAAAAACAGGCCCAGCAAACGGAGGTTGTGGTTTTCAAAATCAAAAAGGTGCGGTTTATTTTCTATTTACAGTGACAAAACACAGCAAAGCAAAAGAAACATAAACAAAATAAATCCTGGTCAACTTGACCTCTGACTAAACATACAGGTTTCCTAACTAACAACTGGGATCAGCCTAGTGCTGTCCTAGTCCCTAAGTCCCTGGTTTTAAATGTCCAAGCAAATAGCCACACAGGCTTTGTCTCACCGCACAGGGGTTCACTCTCCCTAGACAGTCCACACAGGTCTGGGTCCAGGCATGAGCTAACACCTAATGAATCTGGGAGTTCTTATAGAGGCCTAAATGAGCTGACAAGCTTCAGCTGGTCTCATCAACTCCCTGTCTGCACGACGCCCCACACTCTCCCTAGAGGTATGAGTCATCCATGAGCCCACTAGCCTTAGCTGGGCTTATACAACTCTCCACCTAGTTGTATAAGTCGGCGTAAAGCCTGAATCTGGGCGAAATATATCTACCCCCCTGGATGCAACCAGGTGACTTTACCTTCCTGCTGTCACATACCCCCCCCTCTTGTTTTAACCTCGGGGTTGGAACACCAGCAATCAGGCATTCATGTACTCGAGACAAAGCATCCACATTCCCCATTTGAACGCCAGGGCAATGCTTTACTGTGAAGTTGAATTCCTGGAGGGCCAGGAACCACCTATTCACTCTTCTATTTGTTTCCTTGTTTTGAGCCATCCACTTTAACGGAGCGTGATCCGTAACCATGTCAAAGTGCCTACCTAGCAGGTAGTACCGAAGGGAATCTAGAGCCCACTTCACCGCTAAACACTCCTTTTCAACGGTGGCGTAATTTACCTCATGGGACTTCAACTTCCTGCTGAGGTAAATGACTGGGTGCTCTTCCCCGTTCCAGACCTGGGACAATACTGCTCCTAACCCCACATCTGACGCATCACTTTGTACGACAAAGTCTTTAGAGAAGTCGGGTGAGTACAACACTGGCTGGCTACATAAGGCTTGTTTCAAGAATTGGAATGCTGCCTCAGCCTCGGGGGTCCATTTAATCATGACCGACCCTTTCCCCTTCGTCAGGTTGGTTAGGGGCACAGCCTTAGAAGCAAAGTGGGGAATGAATCGCCGATAATACCCAGCGATTCCCAGAAAGGCTCGTACCTGCTTCTTGCTGTTGGGACGTGGCCAACTCTGGATGGCCTCGACTTTGTTGAGTTGGGGTTTTATTACTCCCCTCCCAATGGTGTACCCAAGATATTTGGCCTCCTCCTGCCCAATGGTACACTTCTTGGGGTTAGCCGTAAACCCAGCTTCCCGAACAGAGTCCAGGACTGCTTGCACTTTTGGCAGATGTGAGGCCCAATCTGTGCTATGGACAATTACGTCATCCAGGTAAGCCGCAGCATACTTCCGATGGGGCCTCAGCATCTGGTCCATTTTCCGCTGGAATGTGGCCGGCGCATTCTGTAACCCGAACGGCATTCTTTTATATTGGAACGCCCCGTCTGGGGTTACAAATGCGGTTTTCTCTTTGGCCGACTTGGCCAGGGGGATTTGCCAATACCCTTTTGTGAGGTCAAGAGTCGTCATGTATCGGGCTGTTCCCAGCCGGTCGATCAACTCATCTATACGTGGCATGGGGTAGGTGTCAAATTTTGTAACTTTGTTCAACTGACGAAAATCGTTACAAAATCGCCAGCTCCCATCCGGTTTAGGCACCAACACAATGGGACTAGACCAATCACTTTGGGACTCCTCTATCACCCCTAAGTTCAGCATTTTCTGTACTTCCTCCCGTATTGCCTCCCGTCGGGCCTCTGGGATCCGATAGGGTTTTAACTTCACCCTTTCACCGGGCGGGGTAATGATGTCATGCTCTACCCCAGATGTTTGTCCCGGCAGCTCAGAGAATACCTCCTTGTTGCGAAGCACAAACTCCTTAACCTCCTGTTGTTGGGGTTGTGACAAGGTGGCTGCTATTCCAACCTCATGAATGATGCAACCAGTTTGAGCTGGTGACCAAGTGTCTGCGACTAGGGACTCTCTATCCCTCCAGGCTTTCAACAGATTAACGTGATAGATCTGTTCGGGCTTTCGCCTTCCTGGTTGTCTGACCTTGTAATTCACTTCGCTCACTTTTTCCATTATCTCATAGGGGCCTTGCCATTTGGCAAGGAATTTACTTTCAACCGTAGGGACAAGTACCAGTATCCTATCCCCCGGGGAAAAGGTACGGATCTTGGCTCCACGGTTGTACACTCTCTGCTGTGCTAACTGCGCTTGGGCCAAATGTTCCTTCACGATGGGCATTACCTGTGCAATTCGGTCTTGCATCAGGGCGACATGCTCAATCACACTCCTGTGGGGAGAACTCTCACTTTCCCAAGTTTCCTTGGCAATATCCAACAGCCCTCTTGGGTGTCTCCCATACAGTAACTCAAAGGGGGAGAATCCCGTAGAGGATTGGGGCACCTCCCTAATAGCAAACATCAGATAAGGAAGTAGACAGTCCCAATCCTTTCCATCTCTATCCACCACTTTCTTCAACATTTGTTTTAGGGTTTTGTTGAATCTTTCAACCAGCCCATCGGTTTGGGGGTGATACACAGATGTACGTAATTGCGTCACTTTGAACAATTTACACAGCTCCTTCATAACCCGGGACATAAAGGGTGTACCTTGGTCCGTAAGCAGTTCTTTACAAATACCCACCCGGCTAAACACAAGAGATAGCTCTTTGGCTATGGTTTTGGCCGAGGTATTTCGGAGAGGGATCGCTTCTGGATAACGGGTGGCATAGTCCATTATAACTAATATGTACTGGTGCCCCCTAGCGGACTTGATTATAGGACCTACCAAATCCATGGCGATCCTCTCAAACGGGACCTCAATGATGGGTAGAGGGACCAGCGGGCTACGGAAATGTGGCATCGGGGCCGACCTCTGACACACAGGGCAGGAGGAACAATAATTTTCTATGTCCTTCATCACCCCCGGCCAATAGAATCTCTGTAATACCCTCTCTCGGGTTTTCTCTGTCCCCAGATGACCTCCAAGAATGTGCCCATGGGCCAACTCCAACACCAACTTCCTGTAAGGTTTGGGCACCACAAGCTGCTCAACGGTTTCTTCTGCCCTTTTTGCCACCCGATACAATAGGTCCTTCTCTACGCTGAAGTATGGGTAAGTGCAGGTATTATCTGGGTTCACTAACTCGCCATCTATTTTCACTACGTTTTCCCGTGCCTTTATTAGGGCGGGGTCTTTCAACTGTTCTGTGGCAAAGTTTTCCCTGTGAACCTCAAGATCAGAAAACTCCACAGACGGTAGGTTTTCGTCTGAGGAGGTGGGCTCCTCTCCAGTTTCTTGAGTCTCCCCTGCCAATACTGATAAGGGAAATTCCGGAGAGTCCTCACCACTCTCAGGGGAGTTCTGGCTATCACATTCCTGGTACATAGGGGCACCAGTGGGGGGCTCAGGATCATCCCACAGTTCCCAGAACTTCGGAAAATCCCTTCCCACAATGGCGTCATGCGGTAACTGAGATACTAAGCCCACTGGATGAGAGAGGGTACCTTTGGGGGTCTCGAAACACACTGTAGTCACTGGATACTCTCGGGTGTCCCTATGCACACAAATAACAGCTACCTTGCTATTCCCAGAGACCTCTGTTTTAACTAACTCAGCCTTTATCAGGGTCACAAGGCTACCTGAATCCAGCAATACCACAACATTTCTACCATTAACACACATTTTGCATAAATGTTTCTCAATTCCTCGAATGGCAGTGCATGCGACTGTCGCACACAGCGACTGACGTCTGCCCGTCAGAAAGTCACACTGCATGGGTTCCTCCACAACCGGGCAATTGGCTGCAATATGTCCCGCTTGCCGGCAGCGGTAGCAAGCGATCCTTCTTGCCGCCTCTTGAGCCGCTGATTTCCCAGGCTGTTCTCGCCAAACTTGGGGTAGAGCTCCCACCCTCTCACTCTCTCCACCCTCACCCCTTGGAATCCTCTTATCCGCCCCTGGGGATGGTCTGGTCTTAGGGTGGAAAGTCCGAGTGTCTCTGGAAGAGGCCGTCAGGTTCTCTGTAGCCAAGTATTTCTCCACACGATCCACAAGACCATCGGCCGTCTCTGGGTCTCCATGGCTTACCCACTTTTGGATGGCAGTAGGAAGAGCTCTCAAAAACCGATCCATTACAACACGTTCCACAATCTTTGGTGCGGACAAAGTCTCTGGCTGTAGCCACTTTCTGCTCAGGTGAATGAGATCATACATTTGAGACCTGGGGGGTTTTCCAAGCTGGAAAGTCCAGTTATGCACACGCTGAGCCCGGACAGCCTGGGTGACACCCAGCCTTGCCAAAATTTCAGCTTTTAGCATCACATAGTCTTTTGCTTGGTTAGGCTCTAGGTCATAGTAAGCTTTCTGCGATTCACCAGTTAACAGAGGAGCCACCAGTCCAGCCCACTGCTCCTCAGGCCACTTTTCTCTTTCAGCGGTCCTTTCAAATGTGGTCAAAAATACCTCTGGATCATCCTCTCCAGTCATTTTTGTCAATAAACGACTCACCCCAAAGGACGCGGTATTAGTGGGACGGCTTTCCTCACTGGTCTGCGGACGTTGCTGCATTACTGCTTCCATCTGTTGTTGTAGTCTCTGCTCTTGCTTCTGCAACAGGTCTATGAAGCGGGCCTCAGATTGCTGCTGGGCTTGTTGCTGAGCCTCCAGACTCTGTTGCAAAGTTGCGTTTGTCTGCTGCTGGGCTGCAAGGCTCTGTTGATGAGCTTGCTGCTGGGCTGCGAAGTTCTGTTGTTGAGCTGCAAGGCTCTGTTGATGAGCTGCAAGGCTCTTTTGCAAACCTGCATTTGTCTGCTGTTGATTGGCATTTGCTAGAGCCAGCTGCTTCAGTATCTCCTCCATGCTGGCTTAAAAAAAAACTGCCACTGGTTCTCCACCAACTGTGAGGGGGTTAGCTCGGCAGCGGGTGTGTGTGACCCCCGGGATGGGCTCCCCACACAAAAACAGGCCCAGCAAACGGAGGTTGTGGTTTTCAAAATCAAAAAGGTGCGGTTTATTTTCTATTTACAGTGACAAAACACAGCAAAGCAAAAGAAACATAAACAAAATAAATCCTGGTCAACTTGACCTCTGACTAAACATACAGGTTTCCTAACTAACAACTGGGATCAGCCTAGTGCTGTCCTAGTCCCTAAGTCCCTGGTTTTAAATGTCCAAGCAAATAGCCACACAGGCTTTGTCTCACCGCACAGGGGTTCACTCTCCCTAGACAGTCCACACAGGTCTGGGTCCAGGTATGAGCTAACACCTAATGAATCTGGGAGTTCTTATAGAGGCCTAAATGAGCTGACAAGCTTCAGCTGGTCTCATCAACTCCCTGTCTGCACGACGCCCCACACTCTCCCTAGAGGTAGGAGTCATCCATGAGCCCACTAGCCTTAGCTGGGCTTATACAACTCTCCACCTAGTTGTATAAGTCGGCGTAAAGCCTGAATCTGGGCGAAATATATCTACCCCCCTGGATGCAACCAGGTGACTTTACCTTCCTGCTGTCACAATATATATTGTGACAGCAGGAAGGTAAAGTCACCTGGTTGCATCCAGGGGGGTAGATATATTTCTCCCAGATTCAGGCTTTATGCCGACTTATACAACTAGGGAGTTGATGAAGCCCAGCTGAGGCTAGTGGGCTCATGAATGACTCATACCTCTAGGGAGAGTGCTGGGCGTCGTGAGGCAGGGAGTTGATGAGACCAGCTGAAGCCTGTCAGTTCGTTTAAGGCCTCTATAAGAACTCCCAGCTTCATTAGATGTTAGCTCATGCCTGGAACCAGACCTGTGTGGACTGTCTAGGGAGAGTGAACCCCTGTGCGGTGAGGCAAAGCCTGTGTGGCTATTTGTTTGGACTTTTACTAAACCAGGGACTTAGGGACTAGGACAGCACCAGGCTGATCCCAGTTGTTAGTTTAGGAAACCTGCATGTTTAGTCAGAGGTCAAACTGACCAGGATTTATTTTGTTTATGTTTCTTTTTGGCTTTGCTGTGTTTTTGTCACTGTACATAGAGAAATAAACCGCACCTTTTGATTTTGAAAACCACAACCTCCGTCTGCTGGCCCTGTTTTTGTGTGGGGAGCCCAACCAGGGGGTCACACACACCCGCTACCGAGTTAACCCCCTCACAGTTGGTGGAGAACCAGTGGCAGTTTTTTTTAAGCCAGCATGGAGGAGATACTGAAACAGCTGGCTCTAGCAAATGCCAATCAACAGCAGACAAATGCAGGTTTGCAAAGGAGCCTTGCAGCCCAGCAGCAAGCTCATCAACAAGCCCAGCAGCAATCTGAGGCCCGCTTCATAGACCTGTTACAGAAGCAAGAGCAGAGACTACAACAAATGGAAGCAGTAATGCAGCAACGTCCGCAGACCAGTGAGGAAAGCCGTCCCACTAATACCGCGTCCTTTGGGGTGAGTCGTTTATTGACAAAAATGACTGGAGAGGATGATCCAGAGGTATTTTTGACCACATTTGAAAGGACTGCTGAAAGAGAAAAGTGGCCTGAGGAGCAGTGGGCTGGACTGGTGGCTCCTCTGTTAACTGGTGAATCGCAGAAGGCTTACTATGACCTAGAGCCTGACCAAGCAAAAGACTATGTGATGCTGAAAGCTGAAATATTGGCAAGGCTGGGTGTCACCCTGGCTGTCCGGGCTCAGCGTGTGCATAACTGGACTTTCCAGCTTGGAAAACCCCCCAGGTCTCAAATGTATGATCTCATTCACCTGAGCAGGAAGTGGCTACAGCCAGAGACTTTGTCCGCACCGGAGATTGTGGAACGTGTTGTGATGGATCGTTTCTTGAGAGCTCTTCCTACCGCCATTCAAAAGTGGGTAAGCCATGGAGACCCAGAAACGGCCGGTAAACTTGTGGATCGTGTAGAGAAATACTTGGCTACAGAGAACCTGACGGCCTCTTCCAGAGACTCTCGGACTTTCCACCCTAAGACCAGACCATCCCCAGGGGCGGATAAGAGGATTCCAAGGGGTGAGGGTGGAGAGAGTGAGAGGGTGGGAGCTCTACCCAAAGTTTGGCGAGAACAGCCTGGGAAGTCAGGGGCTCAAGAGGCAGCCAAATGGATTGTTTGCTACCGCTGCCGGCAAGCGGGACATATTGCAGCAAATTGCCCGGTTGTGGAGGAACCCATGCAATGTGACTTTCTGATGGACAGACGTCAGTCGCTGTGTGCGACAGTCGCATGCACTGCCATTCGGGGAACTGAGAAACATTTATGCAAAATGTGTATTAATGGTAGAAATGTTGTGGTATTACTGGATTCAGGTAGCCTTGTGACCCTGATAAAGGCTGAATTAGTTAAAACAGAGGTCTCTGGGAATAGCAAGGTAGCTGTTATTTGTGTGCATGGGGACACCCGAGAGTATCCAGTGACTACAGTGTGTTTCGAGACCCCCAAAGGTACCCTCTCTCATCCAGTGGGGTTAGTATCTCAATTACCGCATGATGCCATTGTGGGAAGGGATTTTCCGAAGTTCTGGGAACTGTGGGATGATCCTGAGCCCCCCACTGGTGCCCCTATGTACCAGGAATGTGATAGCCAGAACTCCTCTGAGAGTGGTGAGGACTCTCCAGAATTTCCCTTGTCAGTATTGGCAGGGGAGACTCAAGAAACTGGAGAGGAGCCCACCTCCTCAGACGAAAACCTACCGTCTGTGGAGTTTTCTGATCTGGAGGTTCACAGGGAAAATTTTGCCACAGAACAGTTAAAAGACCCCGCCCTAATAAAGGCACGGGAAAACGTAGTGGAAATAGATGGCGAGTTAGTGAACCCAGATAATACCTGCACTTACCCATACTTCAGCGTAGAGAAGGACCTACTGTATCGGGTGGCAAAAAGGGCAGAAGAAACCGTTGAGCAGCTGGTGGTGCCCAAACCTTACAGGAAGTTGGTGTTGGAGTTGGCCCATGGGCACATTCTTGGAGGTCATCTGGGGACAGAGAAAACCCGAGAGAGGGTATTACAGAGATTCTATTGGCCTGGGGTGATGAAGGACATAGAAAATTATTGTTCCTCCTGCCCTGTGTGTCAGAGGTCGGCCCCGATGCCACATTTCCGTAGCCCGCTGGTCCCTCTACCCATCATTGAGGTCCCGTTTGAGAGAATCGCAATGGATTTGGTAGGTCCTATAATCAAGTCCGCTAGGGGGCACCAGTACATATTGGTTATAATGGACTATGCCACCCGTTATCCAGAAGCGATCCCTCTCAGAAATACCTCGGCCAAAACCATAGCCAAAGAGCTATCTCTTGTTTTTAGCCGGGTGGGTATTTGTAAAGAACTGCTTACGGACCAAGGTACACCCTTTATGTCCCGGGTTATGAAAGAGCTGTGTAAATTGTTCAAAGTGACGCAATTGCGTACATCTGTGTATCACCCCCAAACCGATGGGCTGGTTGAAAGATTCAACAAAACCCTAAAACAAATGTTGAAGAAAGTGGTGGATAGAGATGGAAAGGATTGGGACTGTCTACTTCCTTATTTGATGTTTGCTATTAGGGAGGTGCCCCAATCCTCTACGGGATTCTCCCCCTTTGAGTTACTGTATGGGAGACACCCAAGAGGGCTGTTGGATATTGCCAAGGAAACTTGGGAAAGTGAGAGTTCTCCCCACAGGAGTGTGATTGAGCATGTCGCCCTGATGCAAGATCGAATTGCACAGGTAATGCCCATCGTGAAGGAACATTTGGCCCAAGCGCAGTTGGCACAGCAGAGAGTGTACAACCGTGGAGCAAAGACCCGTACCTTTTCCCCGGGGGATAGGATATTGGTACTTGTCCCTACGGTTGAAAGTAAATTCCTTGCCAAATGGCAAGGCCCCTACGAGATAATGGAAAAAGTGAGCGAAGTGAATTACAAGGTCAGACAACCAGGAAGGCGAAAGCCCGAACAGATATATCACGTTAATCTGTTGAAAGCCTGGAGGGATAGAGAGTCCCTAGTCGCAGAAACTTGGTCACCAGCTCAAACTGGTTGCGTGATTCCGGAGGTTGGAATAGCAGCCACCTTGTCACAACCCCAACAACAGGAGGTTAAGGAGTTTGTGCTTCGCAACAAGGAGGTGTTCTCTGAGCTGCCGGGACAAACATCTGGGGTAGAGCATGATATTATTACCCCGCCCGGTGAAAGGGTGAAGTTAAAACCCTATCGGATCCCAGAGGCCCGACGGGAGGCAATACGGGAGGAAGTACAGAAAATGCTGAACTTAGGGGTGATAGAGGAGTCCCAAAGTGATTGGTCTAGTCCCATTGTGTTGGTGCCTAAACCGGATGGGAGCTGGCGATTTTGTAACGATTTTCGTCAGTTGAACAAAGTTACAAAATTTGACACCTACCCCATGCCACGTATAGATGAGTTGATCGACCGGCTGGGAACAGCCCGATACATGACGACTCTTGACCTCACAAAAGGGTATTGGCAAATTCCCCTGGCCAAGTCGGCCAAAGAGAAAACCGCATTTGTAACCCCAGACGGGGCGTTCCAATATAAGAGAATGCCGTTCGGGTTACAGAATGCGCCGGCCACATTCCAGCGGAAAATGGACCAGATACTGAGGCCCCATCGGAAGTATGCTGCGGCTTACCTGGATGACGTAATTGTCCATAGCACAGATTGGGCCTCACATCTGCCAAAAGTGCAAGCAGTCCTAGACTCTATCCGGGAAGCGGGGTTTACGGCTAACCCCAAGAAGTGTACCATTGGGCAGGAGGAGGCCAAATATCTTGGGTACACCATTGGCAGGGGAGTAATAAAACCCCAACTCAACAAAGTCGAGGCCATCCAGAGTTGGCCACGTCCCAACAGCAAGAAGCAGGTACGAGCCTTTCTGGGAATCGCGGGTTATTATCGGCGCTTCATTCCCCACTTTGCTTCTAAGGCTGTGCCCCTAACCAACCTGACGAAAGGGAAAGGGTCGGTCATGATTAAATGGACCCCCGAGGCTGAGGCAGCATTCCAATTCTTGAAACAAGCCTTATGTAGCCAGCCAGTGTTGTACTCACCCGACTTCTCTAAAGACTTTGTCGTACAAAGTGATGCGTCAGATATGGGGTTAGGAGCAGTATTGTCCCAGGTCTGGAACGGGGAAGAGCACCCAGTCATTTACCTCAGCAGGAAGTTGAAGTCCCATGAGGTAAATTACGCCACGGTTGAAAAGGAGTGTTTAGCGGTGAAGTGGGCTCTAGATTCCCTTCGGTACTATCTGCTAGGTAGGCACTTTGACATGGTTACGGATCACGCTCCGTTAAAGTGGATGGCTCAAAACAAGGAGACAAATAGAAGAGTGAATAGGTGGTTCCTGGCCCTACAGGAATTCAACTTCACAGTAAAGCATCGCCCTGGCGTTCAAATGGGGAATGTGGATGCTTTGTCTCGAGTACATGAATGCCTGATTGCTGGTGTTCCAACCCCAAGGTTAAAACAAGAGGGGGGGGTATGTGACAGCAGGAAGGTAAAGTCACCTGGTTGCATCCAGGGGGGTAGATATATTTCTCCCAGATTCAGGCTTTATGCCGACTTATACAACTAGGGAGTTGATGAAGCCCAGCTGAGGCTAGTGGGCTCATGAATGACTCATACCTCTAGGGAGAGTGCTGGGCGTCGTGAGGCAGGGAGTTGATGAGACCAGCTGAAGCCTGTCAGTTCGTTTAAGGCCTCTATAAGAACTCCCAGCTTCATTAGATGTTAGCTCATGCCTGGAACCAGACCTGTGTGGACTGTCTAGGGAGAGTGAACCCCTGTGCGGTGAGGCAAAGCCTGTGTGGCTATTTGTTTGGACTTTTACTAAACCAGGGACTTAGGGACTAGGACAGCACCAGGCTGATCCCAGTTGTTAGTTTAGGAAACCTGCATGTTTAGTCAGAGGTCAAACTGACCAGGATTTATTTTGTTTATGTTTCTTTTTGGCTTTGCTGTGTTTTTGTCACTGTACATAGAGAAATAAACCGCACCTTTTGATTTTGAAAACCACAACCTCCGTCTGCTGGCCCTGTTTTTGTGTGGGGAGCCCAACCAGGGGGTCACACACACCCGCTACCGAGTTAACCCCCTCACAATATATATATATATATATATATATACACACACACAGTGGGTACGGAAAGTATTCAGACCCCCTTAAATTTTTCACTCTGTTATATTGCAGTCATTTGCTCAAATCATTTAAGTTCATTTTTTTTTTCCTCATTAATGTACACACAGCACCCCATATTGACAGAAAAACACAGAATTGTTATAATTTTTGCAGATTTATTAAAAAAGAAAAACTGAAATATCACATGGTCCTAAGTATTCAGACCCTTTGCTGTGACACTCATATATTTAATTTAGGTGCTTTCCATTTCTTCTGATCATCCTTGAGATGGTTCTACACCTTCATTTGAGTCCAGCTGTGTTTGATTATACTGAATGGACTTGATTAGGAAAGCCACACACCTGTCTATATAAGACCTTACAGCTCACATTGCATGTCAGAGCAAATGAGAATCATGAGGTCAAAGAAACTGCCTGAAGAGCTCAGAGACAGAATTGTGGCAAGGCACAGATCTGGCCATGGTTACAAAAAAATTCTGCTGCACTTAAGGTTCCTAAGAGAATAGTGGCCTCCATAATCCTTGAATGGAAGACGTTTGGGATGACCAGAACCCTTCCTAGAGCTGGCCGTCTGGCCAAACTGAGCTATCGGGGGAGAAGAGCCTTGGTGAGAGAGGTAAAGAAGAACCCAAAGATCACTGTGGCTGAGCTCCAGAGATGCAGTCGGGAGATGAGAGAAAGTTGTAGAAAGTCAACCATCACTGCAGCCCTCCACCAGTCGGGGGTTTATGGCAGAGTGGCCTGACGGAAGCCTCTCTTCAGTGCAAGACACATGAAAGCCCGCATGGAGTTTGCTAAAAAAAAACACCTGAAGGACTCCAAGATGGTGAGAAATAAGATTCTCTGGTCTGATGAGACCAAGATAGAACTTTTTGGCCTTAATTCTAAGCGATATGTGTGGAGAAAACCAGGCACTGCTCATCACCTGTCCAATACAGTCCCAACAGTGAAGCATGGTGGTGGCAGCATCATGCTGTGGGGGTGTTTTTCAGCTGCAGGGACAGGGCGGCTGGTTGCAATCGAGGGAAAGATGAATGCGGCCAAGTACAGGGATATCCTGGACGAAAACCTTCTCCAGAGTGCTCAGGACCTCAGACTGGTCCGAAGGTTTACCTTCCAACAAGACAGTGACCCTAAGCACACAGCTAAAATAACAAAGGAGTGGCTTCACAACAACTCCGTGACTGTTCTTGAATGGCCCAGCCAGAGCCCTGACTTAAACCCAATTGAGCATCTCTAGAGAGACCTAAAAATGGCTGTCCACCAACGTTTACCATCCAACCTGACAGAACTGGAGAGGATCTGCAAGGAGGAATGGCAGAGGATCCCCAAATCCAGGTGTGAAAAACTTGTTGCATCTTTCCCAAAAAGACTCATGGCTGTATTAGATCAAAAGGGTGCTTCTACTAAATACTGAGCAAAGGGTCTGAATACTTAGGACCATGTGATATTTCAGTTTTTCTTTTTTAATAAATCTGCAAAAATTTCAACAATTCTGTGTTTTTCTGTCAATATGGGGTGCTGTGTATACATTAATGAGGGAAAAAAAATGAACTTAAATGATTTTAGCAAATGGCTGCAATATAACTGAGTGAAAAATGTAAGGGGGTCTGAATACTTTCCGTTCCCACTGTGTGTGTATATGTGTATATATATAGATATAGTCCATACATATAAATTATAAAATTGATATTTAAATATTAGTCCATGAGTTGATTGCAGACCAATGGCACAAAGAACAACAAAAAACAACAAAGGAACGGCTTGTCAGAAGATCACATAACCGAATCCATAGAAACAGCAGACGAAGTAAGACAAACCGCGCTGCTTACCAGATTTGTTGGATCTCATTTAAGAGATCTTACAGGCACGTATGGAGGGAGTGACCCAGTCAGGACCATGATATCCACAGATTCCTCCGATAGCAAGACCTCTCCACTTAGGATTCTTCTGCTGCAGCATTCTCTGTGTATTACAGTAGGTTCAGGATCACTCCAAAAGCTGATTCACATGAAGATAAAGAAGAGACATCATGGTGGCAGTACTCAGTTTTAAAGGCTTTATTCAAATGATACTGACATCTCACACCAAACAAAGATTCAAAAACACAGCCGTGGCTCAAGCCAGACCAGCTGGTACGTGGTGACGTCAGAAACTGTAGCTCCACCCGTGGGTGGAGCTACAGTTTCTAACCTCACCACGTACCAGCTGGTCTGGCTTGAGCCGTGGCTGTGTTTTTGAATCTTTGTTTGGTATAAGATGTCGGTTCATATTCTGGGTTTGTGCAATTATTTTGTTACACATATATAGGAACCAAGTATTTACGTTTTTTTAATTGCAGCACCTATTCTTTTTTCAGAAGTATATTATTGTTTTTGCACGTATATATACACATATTAGTTTTTTTCTAGGGGTTTACCGCAGATATTCCACCCTACCTATTGTTTCACACCTAACTGGTTGGTTTACACTGAGATAAAGGAACACTATAGCACAGGGATATGCAATTAGCGGACCTCCAGCTGTTGCAGAACTACAAGTCCCATCAGGCAAAGCAAGACTCTGACAGCCACAAGCATGATACCCATAGGCAGAGGCTTGATGGGACTTGTAGTTTTGCAACAGCTGGAGGTCCTCTAATTGCATATCCCTGCTATAGCACAATCATTTATACTGCACTAATGAACAAGAAACTCACACGACATTAATGATTTTTTTAAATATCTTAAAAATATCAGTGATGGATTGTCTTGTCTCATAACAAAGAATGTCTGCTTTACATGTGATGTGCCTGTAAAGTATGGTATGTCCTCTTCTTATACCTAAGCAATTTGTTCCTCATTTAAGGGCAGAGCCAGGTAAACTCATTGTGTCCAGAGCCATGTAAATTCTCTTTGACCTTTCTCATCATAGCTCAAGGCTCCAGTTGTGTATCCCCCTTCATAGGTTTGGCAAGACCAGCGCTGGCCATACATGGTTTTTTATTTTATTTTTCCTTTAGCCAGATTCCTCTATCCATACAAAAGAGGGGAAAGGAGGATTTACCCCCAACTCCTGGCGAGACAATGTATTATGATAGTTCCACCCTGATTGGCTGCAGCAGCTACTGATTAATGAAAACTTTTCCAACCTGTCCCTTCTATAGAAGTTGACATTTTTTGTGTAGTTGAACCTGCACACTGATGTAAATTTTGATCAGTGAATGGCCAGCTTTACTTTGTAACGTGCTGTTTTTTTGCAATTGCCCAGAAATCTGGATTTTTACTTGGCAAAGGAAGGATTTGCAAGGCTCGTCCCACTATCCCAAAATTTGATTATTTATTTTTTATTTATTTTTTATTTGTGTTAAATTTAGGGTTGAGCGGACCCGAACTGTAAAGTTCGGGTCCGTACCGAACTTTTGGGTTTTTGGGTCCCAGACCCGAACCCGAACAATTGACTGTATGTTCGGGTTCGGGTCCGGTGTTCGGCGATGTAATGGCGCATTTTTAAAAGCTGCAGGGCAGCCAATTAATTTTCGTTTCTGATTTTTCTGTATATTGTTTCCGTGTGTGTAAAATATGCCTGTAAAGTCGCGCTTGTTTCCCGTGCTTAGAACTGTCCCTGCACCAAGTGTCATTTCTGAAGTAAAAAAAGTTATTTAAAACTCACTCGCGGCTATAATGAATTGTCGGCTCCCGGCAATACATAGAAAAGTCATTGATAAAAAAATAAAAAATGCGTGGGGGTTCCCCCAAATTCAATTACCAGGCCCTTCAGGTCTGGTATGGATATTTAAGGGGAACCCAGCCGCAAATTAAAAATAAAATACGCGTGCGGTTCCCCCCAAATATCCATACCAGGCCCTTCAGGTCTGGTATGGATTTTAAGTGGAACGCCACTCCAAATTAAAAAAAAAATGGCGTGGAGTTCCCCCAAAAATCCAGACCAGACCCTTTATCTGAGCACGCAACCTGGCAGGCCGCAGGAAAAGAGGGGGGGGGACGAGAGAGCGGCCCCCCTTTCCTGAACCGTACCAGGCCACATGCCCTCAACATTGGGAGGATGCTTTGAGGGTCCGTGACCCCTCAAAGCACCATGTCCCCATGTTGATGGGGACAAGGGCCTCATGCCCACAACCTTTGCCTGGTGGTTGTGGGGGTCTGCGGGCGGGGGGCTTATCGGAATCTGGAAGACCCCTTTTACAAAGGGGACCCCCAGATCCCAGCCCCCCCTATGTGAATTGGTAATGGGGTACATTGTACCCCTACCATTTCACAAAGAAAGTGTAAAAAATTGTAAAAAAAAATACACAGACACCATTGGGAAAGTCCTTTATTAAAAATAAAAAAATATAAAAAACCATTCCAGCGATGAAATCCAGTGTCCAGCGCTGTCCACACGAAACGTCATTGGCTGAGCCTGAGCGGACCTGATGGGGAACTTCCTCTGCAGTGTAATAAATAAATAGACCCGCCCCTTCTAAAGTTCCCCATCAGGTCCGCTCAGCCAGTGACGTAGGTGTAAGGCTGAGGACCTGATACGGAATGTGAGAAGGGGCGGGTCTATTCATTTATTATACTGCAGAGGAAGTTCCCCATCAGGTCCGCTCATCCAATGACTTAGGCGGGGTCTGACATACGAGGGGGCGGACCTGATGGGGAACTTCCTCCACAGTTTAATACATGAATAGACCCGCCCCTTCTCACGTTCCGCATCAGGTCCTCAACCTTACACCTACGTCATTGGCTGAGCGGACCTGATGGGGAACTTTAGAAGGGGCGGGTCTATTCATTTATTACACTGCGGAGGAAGTTCCCCATCAGGTCCGCTCAGGCTCAGCCAATGACGTTTCGCGTGGACAGCGCTGGACATCGGATCACCGCGGGACAATGGATTTCATCGCTGGAATGATTTTTTTTTTTTTTTTTTTTTTTTAATAAAGGACTTTCCCAACGGTGTCTGTGTATTTTTATTTTTATTTTTTTACACTTTCTTTGTGAAATGGTAGGGGTACAATGTACCCCATTACCAATTCACATAGGGGGGTCGGGATCTGGGGGTCCCCTTTGTTAAAGGGGTCTTCCAGATTCAGATAAGCCCCCCGCCCGCAGACCCCCACAACCACCGGGCAAGGGTTGTGGGGATGAGGCCCTTGTCCCCATCAACATGGGGACATAGTGCTTTGAGGGGTCACAGACCCCCAAAGCATCCTCCCAATGTTGAGGGCATGTGGCCTGGTACGGTTCAGGAGGGGGGTGCTCTCTCGTCCCCCCCTCTTTTCCTGCGTCCTGCCAGGTTGCGTGTTCGGATAAAGGGTCTGGTCTGGATTTTTGGGGGAACGCCACACCATTTTTTTTTTTTTTGCATTTGGGGTGGAGTTCCCCTTAAAATCCATACCAGACCTGAAGGGCCTGGTATGGATATTTGGGGGGAACCACACGCATTTTTTTTTTAAATTTGCGTCAGGGTTCCTCTTAATATCCATACCAGACCTGAAGGGCCTAGTAATTGAATTTGGGGGAACCCCCACGCATTTATTTTTATTTTTTTATCAATGACTTTTCTATGTATTGCCGGGAGCCGACAATTCATTATAGCCGCGAGTGAGTTTTAAATGACTTTTTTACTTCAGAAATGACACTTGGTGCAGGGACAGTTCTATGCACGGGAAACAAGCGCGAATAGTCCTCAGAAATTCGGGTCCCCATTAACTTCAATGGGGTTCGGGGTCAAGTTCGGGTCAAGTTCAGTCTTGAACTCAAACTTTTTTCCGAAGTTCGGGCGAACCCGTCAAACCTGAACATCCAGGTGTCCGCTCAACTCTAGTTAAAGGTATAACTTACAAACACAAAGGGCTTTTTGTTGTCTCATCTATTCTTTTGACTGAATATGTACAACATAGGTGCATTTCTTTGTCAGATTTGGTATTGTTATTTTATTCCCATTTCAAATAGTAATAAAAATTTAGGATTAAAAAACTTTTTTATTTTTGGTCCACTTTACTTTAAGCTGACAAGTGATGTTTCTGTTATTTTTACAGACTAGAACAACCGTATTTTCCAGCTAATGAGAAGTTCTTTCAGGCTCTTTGCTATTGCTCACGTCTTCAACGTCTGTGCATTATTTCTCGCAATGGAAACATTCAGGCTGAAGCACTGATTTCATTTCTTCACAAATGCAGAGAAGTAGTCATGTGTCATCTCTTCACAGGAGAATCCTTAACAAGTTGCAAGAGCTTACAGCATGGCATTATACAAAGGTATGTACATAATTAAAAATAGTAAAATATAATTTGGATATACATGTTAAAATGTCAGGATACCTAAAAATGGATATATTGACAAATGCAGGAGTGTTAATCCATCTGGCAGGTTCTTATCTCTCTCTCTCTCTCTCTCGAGGCTCTTGGAGAAAAATCTACACTTGAAATCCAGGACCTGCACACGTGCTGTGACTATAAGTGGTTCTTACCATCCCTTTTAGATTTTGGATTTATTTCATACTTTTAGACAGTAATCTTTCCCATCCTTTTAGCAAGGATCTTAAAAAATTTCTAGGTTTTGAGGAACACTTCCTATTTACTATAGCTACAGTTCACAGTACATTAGTGTAAACGATGAGCTAGGATAGAAGTATAAACAAAAGAAAAAGAATGTGGTGTACTTGACACCCAGGATGGCTCTATATGACACAATGATTTTCAGTAATAATAATGAAAAAATAATAATCCCTGGAAATGAAAGCCAGACATTGGAAATGTATCATTCCCTTAATGATAGCCAAACATTGGAAAATGTCTTCATACATTGGTGGTCAGTGAAATGCCCCCTTACTTTGGTCAATGACGTACACCCCTTACTGTGGTCAATTAAGTACTCGCCTTACATTAGTGATCAATGATGTACTCCTCATACATTGGTGGTCAGTGAAATTACCTCCTAATGTTGTGGTTAGTGAAATGCTATCTAAAACTAGTTGGCAGTTTTGAAGGGCCCTCTTAGATTACTGGTT
This sequence comes from Rana muscosa, assembly GCA_029206835.1. Lineage (NCBI taxonomy): Eukaryota > Metazoa > Chordata > Amphibia > Anura > Ranidae > Rana > Rana muscosa. The sequence goes on along the minus strand of CM055127.1, from coordinate 276,985,795 downwards.
AGTGGGAGAAGGGACTGCCTTCAATTGGTGGCCACTGGGAGAAGGCCCCATTACATTTTGGGTCATTGGAATGAATGAACCCCACATTGGAGGAATGCTGCTTGCATTGGTGCTCATTGGGAAGAATGTTTATAGGTGTCAGTGGTTACTTATCTACAGAACCCCAGTGCTGGAACACCAACAACTCCCAAGTGGACAGAAAATCAAAAATGATGGCAGGGAGATCTTTGTTGAAGTATATTAAAAGCTAAATGCTAACTTGCCTATAGCTAAAATTAAGGTTGTCCCGATACCGAGCATTTGCGCGAGTACTTGTACTCGCACAAATGCTCCCGATGCCTTACCCGATACCTGGTCGGCGGGCGGAGTCAATGGCCAGAGAGGGTGGGCGGAGTCAGTGACTGGAGAGGGCGGGCAGCGTTAATGGCCGGAGAGTGCGTGCGGGGTGTCGGTGGATGGAGAGGGTGGGCGGAGTCAGTGGGCGGAGTCAGCGGGCAGAGAGCGAGTCCTCAGTCCTCACCTGCAGTGGAACTTGGTAAGCTGGCAGGGGTGTAGGGCACAGCCGCATCAGGACCGGTGATCGGTGCTGTCACATTCGGTCGCCGTCAGTGTCTGAACATCCCTACACCCATCTTGGTACACCCTGCACTCGACTGCAGTAAGCCATCAGCGGACATCTTGTTACACCCAGCCCATATAGTTCGGGCTGGGTGTAACTAGATGTCTGCTGCTGCTTACTTCAGCCGAGCGCAGGATGTACCAAGATGGGCTTTGCAGCATAGTTTTTTTTTAATAAATCCTTTCCTCATGTCATTTTTCGCAGCATTTAAGTGCCAGCCACCTATCAGTGCCCACAAGTGCCACTTATCAGTGCAATCAGTTCCATCTATCAGTGCCCACAAGTGCCACCTATCAGAGCCATCTATCAGTGTCCATAAGTGCCACCTATCAGTGCCATCTATCAGTGCCCACAAGTGCCATCTATCAGTGCCAGCCACCTGTCAGTGCAACCTATTAGTGCCCATCAGTGCCAGCCACCAGTCAGTGCCCATAAGTGCTGCCTATCAGTGCCAGCCACCTGTCAGTGCCACCTATCAGTCCACCTCTGTCAAACTGTCACATGACATTGAAAAAAAGTATCAGTATCGGCGAGTACTTGAAAAAAAACTATCGTTACTTGTACTCGGTCTTAAAAAAGTGGTATCGGGACAACCCTAGATAAAATATAAGTTTTGGTGGACTGACCATATACAGTAAGTTTTGAAAACATTGCATCAGTCATTTAGTAGTAGTCAATCCTGCAAAATGATAGGGAAGTGATAAGTGAAGAAGTTTTATTTTATTAAGGATGAAAGGGGTTGGTTACTGTAAGAGTAGCTAATCTGTGAAATGCCTTATGACAAGAACCAGTAGTGATATAACTGATAACAGGAATATAAAAAAATGGAAAGGTGGTTGTCTTGGGATTGGTTAAATGTCTTAGCTAATGCCAGCAGTTTTAACCATTGAATAGTCTGGTAGTATTTTAAACCAGTCTTTGTGGGGTCAGGAAGGGGGGAAAAAAAGGGGATGGGGGGGGGGGGTTATATTGCTTTTCTCTAGACCAAAATTATGGACATTTGCAAAAGCCTGAGCTTGATGGGAATATCTATTTTTCTAATCTACTGTAGTATACTACCGGTATATAGCTTTATAATGTTTATATATATCTTGTTAAAGAAACAAAACAAAGGCAAAACACAACATTTACTAGAAAAAAGGAAAAAAACTGCGCTAGAACAAGAAAATACCAAATATAAGCAGCAGCAATATTGTGATAAACATAGGAGAAATAGTAGTAGAAAAGAAAACTGCGCCAAAATTTTTTTATAAATATATCCCAATCTGGGATATCTAAGTCCAAAAATGTATCCTCAAGATGGAAAAATCCAGAGGGGGAAAACCAATGGGATACAGTGTATCCGACAATCTTGTACGTTAGCACATCTTGCTTGGCATCAACACTATTAGAAATGGCTGCTTACCAGATAAGAAGGTAAGTAAACACAGTCGACTGTGACCCAGCCGCGGCCTTTACAAACAAGAGAGATCCAGAGATACCACAGGATGTTCACACTCCTCCAATACTTAGGAAACTCTTGATGGCTCAATGGTAGAAAAAAATAAAAAACATAGAATAATACCTTTTGACTGGTATAGGAAAGTCAAAGCACCACCACCGTGAATAATACAATCAACGTGATAAGCACCCTGATAGAAATGGCTCCTTAACCAACCGCAAGGATAAAGCTCACGTTCACTGCAACCTGTCCACGGCCTGTGTCCTGCACGAGCTGGCCCAATACAAGTTCACGGAGCTCTCCTCACAAGTACCAGAGCGTCATCGATTTGCCATAAACCATACCAAAAAAGGGAAGGAGGAGACCATAGAGTACTGTATTTATTGGCGTATAACACTCACTTTTTTACCCTGAAAATAGAAGGTAAACTGTGCCTGCGTGTTATACGCAGGGGGCTGTGGAAAGTTATTTTCCTGAAACTTCCCTCTTAAAGTTAGGGTGCGTGTTATACGCCGATAAATACGGTAATAAATACCCTTTAAGGTGTTTATTTAAGTAAAAGTATCATACTTACAAACGTCACCGCGCAGCTCGACCGAGGAAGGGCTTTCGCTTATGCCGGCCAGCATGTTTTTTATGCTTCACAATATTCGTTGTTTGTAAGTACGATACTTTTACTTAAATAAATGCCTTAAAGGGTATTACTCTATGGTCTCCTCCTTCCCTTTTTTGGTATGGTTTATGGCAAATCGATGACGCTCTGGTACTTGTGAGGAAAGCTCCGTGAACTTGTATTGGGCCAGCTCGTGCAGGACACAGGCCGTGGACAGGTTGCAGTGAACGTGAGCTTTATCCTTGCGGTTGGTTAAGGAGCCATTTCTATCAGGGTGCTTATCACGTTGATTGTATTATTCACGGTGGTGGTGCTTTGACTTTCCTATACCAGTCAAAAGGTATTATTCTATGTTTTTTTATTTTTTTCTACCATTGAGCCATCAAGAGTTTCCTAAGTATTGGAGGAGTGTGAACATCCTGTGGTATCTCTGGATCTCCCTTGTTTGTAAAGGCCGTGGCTGGGTCACAGTCGACTGTGTTTACTTACCTTCTATCTGGTAAGCAGCCATTTATAATAGTGTTGATGCCAAGCAAGATGTGCTAACGTACAAGATTGTCAGATACACTGTAGCCCATTGGTTTTCCCCCTCTGGATTTTTCCATCTTGAGGATACATCTTTGGACTTAGATATCCCAGATTGGGATATATTTATCAAAAAAATTTGGCGCAGTTTTCTTTTCTAAAACACATTTGTTGATGCATTTGTAAAGTAGAATGCAGTCTATCGATATCTGGTTTTGCTAATGGATGTATCATGTGAAAGAAGAAATAATGCACCAACAAATTGTGGGTCAATGTCAGGAAATGTCAACTGTGTAAGGCCCCTTTCACATGGGCAATTCGTCTGTCCAATTTTTGACCCGTGTTTACATGGGTCATAACGGACAGCAATACATCCTTATAGGTGGATGGATGTAAGTAGAGTTATATTCACCTACCTCTGGGTCTGTTCAGGTTTGTTTAAACAGACAGAAAAAGTTTGCAGACCAGCGGCGTGCAGAAAGAGGCGGACACAAGTTCATTTAAATCCACCCACCCATAGGGTCTGGTTTTCCACAAAGGAATATTGAAAACGCACAGATGTCACAAATGTGACATCTGTAACTTTCTGATCCAGCAGCGGATCAGTCTGGCTTCCCCTGCTGAGACTAAACGGACACCGCCCATGTGAAGGGGCCCAAAAACATGACACCTCCCTTGTGTATTTGTTAATTATTTATTACCTACAATGTGATTGGATTTACCAGCAAACCACATACCTAAACCAGACTGCTTTAGTTGGAACTAAGACCTTATCTTTGAGAACCTTCTAGCTCAAATAGTGAGTTACTGGGTGGCCTTGACTTTTCCTCCAATTTTCTTTTTTGTAACTCATAGCTTTTAGAATGTCATTTGATGATGCACCTAAATCTCTCACAATCTTAAACTGGGTACTTTCTATACAATTTTCTTTAGATTTGTTCCTTTAGATTTACCAAAACCATATAATAGGAGGTCAAACCTAAACACTTTCAATTTGTATGCAATCAGGCAGGCCCTTGCACTACATAGTTGAAGGTAAATCTAAAGGAAATCGAACAACAAAAGTTGTATAGTGTGTATCCAGCTTAAGTTCTTCAAACTGCTATACAGGATTCACCTCAAGTTTATTGTAACCGATAAGGAAAAGCGTTCAGCTTTCTTCATGCCAACAAACAAAATGTGAACATTTTGATAGGAAAGAGTAAAATCTGAATGTCAATAGACAAATGCATTAAAACATGATTGCAGTAACAAAAAAACGATATGAACAGCCAAAAATTACCGGCTATGAAATATAAAATTGTAGTTATCGATCAGCAGCCTTAAATTTGCATAGTGTTAAAGGCATTATAAACCTTTCTACCTGCACCTGTGCATTGATCATATAGTTTCATGGGTTCATTTGTTGCCCTGTACACACAGTCTACAGCAGGGCTCGACAATCCCCGGGCGCCAGGTCGCAAATGTGACTAGAATTAGCGACCTGGCGCAGCACAGCTGAGGTTACCTGTATCTCCGTGCCCCCCCCCCCCGCGCGATCGCCGGTAATTTAGGTCGCGGCTTTGCGGCCTTCTGCAGGCCTAGGCTTTGTTCTGTAATCTGGCGCCATCTTGTGGTGGCCGTTGGTATGACAAGACAACCAGCAATGCTTGCCTGTTTCACTGCCCGCCCATCTCCTTCTCTTTACTTAGAAGTTAACCCCCAAACATTATATATATTTTTTATTCTAACACTCTAGAGAATAAAATGGCGGTCGTTGCAATACTTTCTGTCACACCGTATTTGCGCAGCGGTCTTACAAGCGCACTTTTTTGAGGAAAAAAATACACTTTTTTTAATTAAAAAATAAGACAACAGTAAAGTTAGCCACATTTTTTTTTTTATATTGTGAAAGATAATGTTACGCTGAGTAAATTTGATACCCAACAAGTCACGCTTCAAAATTGCATCCGCTCGTGGAATGGCGACAAACTTTTACCCTTTAAAATCTCCATAGGCGACATTTAAAAAATTCTACAGGTTGCATGTTTTGAGTTACAGAGGATGTCTAGGGCTAGAATTATTGCTCTTGCTCTACCGATCGCGGCGATACCTCATATGTGTGGTTTAAACACTGCTTTCATATGCGGGCGCTACTCACGTATGCGTTCGCTTCTGCACGCATTGGTCGTTAAAAAAAAAAACCTGGCTCCTAACTTTTTTAGCTGGCTCCTAGATTCCAAGCAAATTTGTCAAGCCCTGGTCTACAGTATAGTAAATTTTCACATTCTTGTGTGTCAGAAATTCCAGTTTGTGCTCAAACAGGAGGCATGCAGCATTGCACGCCATAGGTTAATGCATAACCTCAGTCTGTAGTCTGAAAACCGACACTTCCTGTAGAGAAACTACATATGCCACTATCCCTGGGTCTTTCTAGTCTAGCAGGTGAGGGCTAAATAGTAATTAGACCTGTCACAGATATTAATAGACAGAGCAATTAACCGCTTAAGGACCGCCGCACGATCATTTACGTTGACAGAATGACACGGCTGGGCAAATGGGCGTACAGGTACATCCCCTTTAATTTGCCGCTGTGTGGTCGCGTGTGCGCCAGCACGCTCACGACTCTGTCGCAAGCTCCATTACCGTGCCCGCGGGACCCGCAAACTCGATGTACGCCGGTGTCCGGCGATCACGTCACGGAGCTGAAGAACGGGGAGATGTCAGTGTAAACACATCATCTCCCCGTTCTTCCTAGTGACATGTCACTGATCGTCTGTTCCCTCTCATCGGGAACAGCGATTAGTGACGTAACTCGTAGCCACGCCCCCTAACAGTTAGAATCACTCCCTAGGACACACTTAACCCATTCAGCGCCCCCTACAGGTTAGCCCCTTCACTGACAGTGTCATTTTTACAGTAATCAGTGCATTTTTATAGCACTGATCGCTGTAAAAATGACAATGGTTCCAAAATGGTGTCAAAAGTGTCCGATGTGTCCGTCATAATGTCACAGTCAGGATAAAAATCGCTATTCACCGCCATTACTAGTAAAAAAAAAATATTAATAAAAATGCCATAAAACTATCCCCTATTTTGTAGACGCTATAACATTTGCGCAAACCAATCAAACGCTTATTACGATTTTTTTTTAACAAAAATATGTAGAAGAATACGTATCGGCCTAAACTGTGGAAAAAAATTTTTTTTATATATTTTTGGGGGATATTTATGCTAGGAAAAAGTAAAAAATATTGAATTTTTTTCAAAATTGTTGCTCTATTTTTGTTTATGGCGCAAAAAATAAAAACCGCAGAGGTGATCAAATACCACCAAAAGAAAGCTCTATTTGTGGGGAAAAAAGGACTTCAATTGTGTTTGGGAGCCACGTCGCACGGCCGCGCAATTGTCCGTTAAAGCGACGCAGTGCCGAATGGCCAAAAGTGGCCTGGTCTTTGGCCAGCCAAATGGTCCGGGGCTTAAGTGGTTAAAGGGTAACTTTCGTGGGAAAAAAAAAAATGCAAATAAAGAAAAAATAATATAGCATATACAATTGCGATACAAGTCATGTTGTAATTGAATGTTATTAAAAATTACTTACTGCAGCCGCTGTAATTTTCTATAAATGCAATATGGCTACATGGAGTTGTTCTGCACACAGAATGTGTACTGACCACTCCCCAGAAACATAATTTCCTGCTTGTGTGATTGGCTCACCAATTTTGCGAGATGTCTGCCTAAAGGCCCATACACACGATCGGACTTTTTGACAACAAACTTCAAAATGACCAGGTTTTTCAGAAAATCCGACCGTGTGTACGCTCTATCGGACAAACTTTTTTGGTTTTCGTCGGAAAAATGTTCGCTCTGCAAACAGACAAACTTTTCGGCAACAAAAGTCTGATGATGCAAAGTCCTATCGTGTGTACAGAAATCCATCGGACTTAAGTCCAAAGTACAAACACGCATTCTCAGAACCAATGTAAAAGATCAACCAGCAATAGCAGAAGTTGCCCAAAGGGTGGCCCTAAAGAGCAGAAAAAACATGTAGTACGTCAATTACATCACTACGTTCATGTTTGTTGGCTAAAAAAGTCCTGCCGTGTGTATGCATACCAAGTTCACGGCCAACGCCCTTCGAACAAAAATCCACGGAAATGTTTGTTTGAAGTCCGATCGTGTGTATGAGGCTTAAGATACAATTCCGATTTCAGGCATCCCCGCAACAACAAAAAATTAAATTTTGGTGAGATACTTCCAATAGGAACACGTCTTAAGGGGTTGCAGGCCCAGCAGCTTTCCTCATTAGTGTCACGCAGCTGCACAGCTTACTGATAATTATGAAACCACTAAGCCCAGAGGCACAGACAAACGCACATAAATTTCTTCAGGATAACAAAGGTAGGAATCTGCAACAAAGGTTGTTATAATCCTTGCAATGTACATAGATCACCCAGAGGGGAATGTTTTTCTCTCAAGAAAAGTGGAGTTACGCTTTAACCACTTAACGACCGCCCACTGTAAATATACGTCGGCAGAATGGCACCGACAGGCAGAATCACGTATATGTACGTGATTGCCTTTGTATAGTTGGGGGGTTCGATCGGACCCCCCTTCTTTACAGTGAGCGGTCGTTTTACCTTCGGGAGCGATCCGGCATGAGGGGACGGCCGTTCGATTCCGGCCACCCCCTCTCGATCGCTCCCGGCGAATGAGAGCTTCCCCTGCCTGTGTACTTGTTTACACAGGCTGGAGGAAGTGATGTCATCTCTCCTGCGGCGCTCACATATACCGAGCGCCGTACAGGAGAAGATGCAGGTTAGTGCACACAACACTACACTGACACCAGGACACATAGGTACATAAATCGCACCCCCAGATCACCCCCCAGATCACCCCCCAGCCCCCAGTCACAGTGTCACTGATTGCAGTGACCATTTATTTAGTGATCACTGCAATCAGTGACATTTGTGACTGTAAAAGTGTCAGTACATTTAGTTTTAGGTCCAGTGTAGCCCCCTAACCCCCCCTAATAAAGGTTTAACCCCCTGATCACCCCCCAGATAACCCTTTCACCCCCTAGTACCGCCGTCGCTTAGCGATCATTTTTCTGATCGATGTCTTAGCGTCGGTGATGCTGATCGGTAGCCAGTAATTTTTTTTAGGTTCGCCGCAGGTTTTTATAGCGTCAGGTACCCCCATATATTACCTAATAAAGGTTTAACCCCCTTGATCGCCCCCCAGGTAACCCTTTCACCCCCTATCACCACGGTCACTAAGCGATAATTTTTCTGATCGATGTTTTAGCGTCGGCGATGCTGATCGGTAGCCAGTAATTTTTTTTAGGTTCGCCGCAGGTTTTTATAGCGTCAGGTACCCCAATATATTACCTAATAAAGGTTTAACCCCCTTGATCGCTCCCCCAGGTAACCCTTTCACCCCCTATCACCACTGTCGCTAAGCGATCATTTTTCTGATCGCTGTCTTAGCGTCGGTGATGCAGATCGGTAGCCAGTATTTTTTTTAGGTTCGCCCCAGGTTTTTATAGCGTCAGGTACCCCCATATATTATCTAATAAAGGTTTAACCCCCTGATCGCCCCCTATCACCACTGTCGCTAAGCGATCGTTTTTATGATCGTTGTCTTAGTGTCGGTGATGCAGATCGGTAGCCAGTAATTTTTTTTATATAGCGTCAGGTACCCCCATATATTACCTAATAAAGGTTTTAACCCCCTAATTGCCCCTAGTTAACCCTTTCACCAGTAATCATCATATAAGTGTTACGGGTGACGCTGGTTAGTTAGTTTGCTTTTTATAGTGTCAGGGCACCCGCCGTATATAACCCAATAAAGGTTTAACCCCCTGATCGCCCGGCGGGTGATATCAATTAGGTTTTAGCGTCAGAGAGGGTCTGCGTCACACCCCAGGCAGCGTCAGGTTAGTGCCAGTAACGCTAACACCCACGCGTGAAGCATACACCTCCCTTAGTGGTATAGTATCTGAACAGATCAATATCTGATCTGATCAGATCTATACTAGCGTCCCCAGCAGTTTAGGGTTCCCAAAAACGCAGTGTTAGCGGGATCAGCCCAGATACCTGCTAGCACCTGCGTTTTGCCCCTCCGTCCAGCCCAGGCCACCCAAGTGCAGTATCGATCGATCACTGTCACTTACAAAACACAACACACATAACTGCAGCGTTCGCAGAGACAGGCCTGATCCCTGTGACTCCAGTGCTGTAGGAGGTAATTTCACCACCACAGTTAAAAAAAAAAAGAAGCAAATATGCCGAAGCATTGGGGCAGCAGGGGCGGAGGAGCGATTTTGCTCCTAATGCCGCGTACATACGGTCGAAATTCCGACGGAGGCTTGCCCGTGGAAAAGTCCGACCATGTGTGTGCGGCATAACTTTTTTGCGGGAGGATGCCCCCATGCTTCGGCATATATAAATGGTGCATGTATGCCCATCATTAGAAGTGGGTGGATGAAGGGCGGTATTCTAATGGTAGGCATACCCACTGATCAATCTCTTTTTTCGTTCAGCCACCTGGCTGCATGAAAAAAAAAGATTACAATACATGTCCAACAAGGACCAGCAACGTACTGGTATGTTGCTGGACTTTGAATGGTTATACCAGATTGATGCCTGCGGGTTTAGGTATCATCTTGGTATCATTCTTTTCAGCCAGCGGCCGGCTTTAATGTAAAAGCAACCCTAGTGGCTAATTAGCCTCTGGACTGCTTTTACAAGCAGTGGGAGGGAATGTCCCCCCCCCCCCGGATATAAAAAGCGCCATTGGGAAATTGGGAAAGCATTTTATCACACCGATCTTGGTGTGGTCAGATGCTTTGAGGGCAGAGGAAAGATCTAGGGTCTAGACCCCAGTTTTTTCAAAAAAAGAGTACCTGTCACTACCTATTACTATCATAGGGGATATTTACATTCCCTGAGATAACAATAAAAATGATAAAAAAAAAAAAACATGGAAGGAACAATTTAAAAATAAAATAAAAAAGCAAAATTAATAATAAAAAAAAAAAAAAAGCACCCCTGTCCTGCCCTGCTCTTGCCCAATGGCGAACGCAAGCGTCGGTCTGGCGTCATATGTAAACAGCAATTGCACCATGCATGTGAGGTATCACCGCGAAGGTCAGATCGAGGGCAGTAATTTTAGCAGTAGACCTCCTCTGTAAATCTAACGGGGTAACCTGTAAAGGCTTTTAAAGGCTTTTAAAAATGTATGTAGTTTGTCGCCAATGCGCGTTTGTGCGAAATTTTAAAGCATGTCGTGTTTGGTATCTATGTACTCGGCCTAAGATCATCTTTTTTATTTCATCAAACATTTGGGCAATATAGTGTGTTTTAGTGCATTAAAATAAAAAAAAGTGTATTTTTTCCCCAAAAAATGCGTTTGAAAAATCGCTGCGCAAATACTGTGTAGAAAAAAAAAATGCAACACCCACCATTTTATTCTGTAGGGCCTTTGCTTTAAAAATATATATAATGTTTGGGGGTTCAACATAATTTTCCTGCAAAAAAAAATATGTTTTCATGTAAACAAAAAGTGTCAGAAAGGGCTTTGTCTTCAAGTGGTTAGAAGAGTGGATGTAAGCTTACTAATGTTGTGTATAAAATGCCAGAACAGTTCAAAACCCCCCAAATGACCCCATTTTGGAAAGTAGACACCCCAAGCTATATACTGAGAGGCATGTCGAGTCCATGGAATATTTTATATGTTGACACAAGTTGCGGAAAAACGAAAAAAAAATTTTTTTAATTTTTTTTTTGCACAAAGTTGTCACTAAATGATATATTGCTCAAACATGCCATGGGCATATGTGGAATTACACCCCAAAATACATTCTGTTGCTTCTCCTGAGTACGGGGATACCACATGTGTGAGACTTTTTGGGAGCCTAGCCGCGTACAGGACCCCAAAAACCAATCACCGCCTTCAGGCTTTCTAAGGGTGTAAATTTTTGATTTCACTTCTCACTGCCTATCACAGTTTCGGAGGCCATGGAATGCCCAGATGGCACAAAACCTCCCCAAATGACCCCATTTTGGAAAGTAGACACCCCAAGCTATTTGCTGAGAGGTATTGTGAGTATTTTGCAGATCTCGCTTTTTGTCACAAAGTTTTGAAAATTGAAAAAAAAAAAAGAAAAAAAAAATTCTTTCTTCATTTTCAAAAACAAATGAGAGCTGTAAAATACTCACCATGCCTCTCAGCAAACAGCTTGGGGTGTCTACTTTCCAAAATGGGGTCATTTGGGGGGGTTTTGTGCTATTTTGGCATTTTATGGCCTTCGAAACTGTGATAGGTAGTGAGGAGTGAAATCAAAAATTTGTGCCTAGAAATCCTGAAGGCGGTGATTGGTTTTCGGGGTCCCGTACGCGGCTAGGCTCCTAAAAAGTCCCACACATGTGGTATCCCCGTACTCAGGAGAAGCAGCAAAATGTATTTTGGGGTGCAATTCCACATATAACCATGGCATGTGTGAGCAATATATCATTTAGTGACAACTTTTTGTAATTTTTTTTTTGTCATTATTCAATCACTTGGGACAAAAAAAAAAATATTTAATGGGCTCAACAGGCCTCTCAGCAATTTCCTTGGGGTGTCTACTTTCTAAAATGGGGTCATTTGGGGGGGTTTTGTGCTATTTTGGCATTTTATGGCCTTCAAAACTGTGATAGGTAGTGAGGAGTGAAATCAAAAATTTGCGCCCTTAGAAATCCTGAAGGCGGTGCTTGGTTTCCGGGGTCCCGTACGTGGCTAGGCTCCTAAAAAGTCCCACACATGTGGTATTCCCGTACTCAGGAGAAGCAGCAGAATGTATTTTGGGGTGCAATTCCACATATAACCATGGCATGTGTGAGCAATATATCATTTAGTGACAACTTTTTGTAATTTTTTTTTTTTTTTTTTTTGTCATTATTCAATCACTTGGGACAAAAAAAAAATATTCAATGGGCTCAACATGCCTCTCAGCAATTTCCTTGGGGTGTCTACTTTCCAAAATGGGGTCATTTGGGGGGGTTTTGTACTGCCCTGCCATTTTAGCACCTCAAGAAATGAGATAGGCAGTCATAAATTTAAAGCTGTGTAAATTCCAGAAAATGTACCCTAGTTTGTAAACGCTATAACTTTTGCGCAAACCGATAAATATACACTTATTGACGTTTTTTTTACTAAAGACATGTGGCTGAATACATTTTGGCCTAAATGTATGACTAAAATTGAGTTTATTCGATTTTTCTTATAACAAAAAGTAGAAAATATCATTTTTTTTCGAAATTTTCGGTCTTTTTCCGTTTATATCGCAAAAAATAAAAATCGCAGAGGCAATCAAATACCATTAAAAGAAAGCTCTATTTGTGGGAAGAAAAGGACGCAAATTTTGTTTGGGTACAACATTGCATGTCCGCACAATTTACAGTTAAAGCAGCGCAGTGCAAAATTCTGAATTCACCTCTGGTCCTCTAGCTACCAAATGGTCCGGGGCTTAAGTGGTTAAAGGCTTTTAAAAATGTATCATAAAAATTGTGAAATATACTGCGCTGTCTATGTGTAGATCTATTTCCACATATTTAAACGTGAATACAATCAAAAAAATCTAAAAATGCTGCAACTTAAAAGTGAGACACACACAATAAAACAATACTAGAAATGACAAAGCTGCGCAACACTAAATTGAATATCAAAAATAAATGAACATAAATTATAAAAACAATTAACTCTAATGAAAATGTTTTTCAACAACAAATAAATTGAGATAAAATAAATTAATATGAATAAATTGAATTAAATGAAAATCTGACAGTCAATTAAAGACTGAATACTAGAAGCTGGAAAAGGAAGCTCAGTCCTGTGGATAATTATTGAGATAAAAAGCTGAAGATCATGTAGACAAGAACAGCAGACAGGGGTCCTCTCACTCCACCACTGGTGACTTCAAACGCAATATACACCCTTGAAATAGTGCCAGGTATTCGATAGACAAAGATTCCACCACCACTAGTAATCACTGCCGCTTACCAGAGCAAAGGATCTGTACACAGATCAATATCAACAGATCGCTATTTCCCTGCCAGGGTCTCTGTAATACTGTTTTTCCAGGATTCCACGCCACTTCTCTCCAAATATCACCAATGACAGGATGTAAAAGGAAACAAAGCCACCATAGCGTGAATCCGATTTAACTTGTTTAATAAATAAAAAAATGCACTTACATATATGTCACGAATAACAAGCGTGTGGTAAAAAATAAGCCGGCCGGCTATACAAGCCCTCTCGCTCCGGGACTCGTTCTGGATGTCGGTGACGTCAGCACGTCCTCCCATCTGTTGATATTGATCTGTGTACAGATCCTTTGCTCTGGTAAGCGGCAGTGATTACTAGTGGTGGTGGAATCTTTGTCTATCGAATACCTGGCACTATTTCAAGGGTGTATATTGCGTTTGAAGTCACCAGTGGTGGAGTGAGAGGACCCCTGTCTGCTGTTCTTGTCTACATGATCTTCAGCTTTTTATCTCAATAATTATCCACAGGACTGAGCTTCCTTTTCCAGCTTCTAGTATTCAGTCTTTAATTGACTGTCAGATTTTCATTTAATTCAATTTATTCATATTAATTTATTTTATCTCAATTTATTTGTTGTTGAAAAACATTTTCATTAGAGTTAATTGTTTTTATAATTTATGTTCATTTATTTTTGATATTCAATTTAGTGTTGCGCAGCTTTGTCATTTCTAGTTTTAAAAATGTATGTAGTTTGTCGCCAATGCGCGTTTGTGCGAAATTTTAAAGCATGTCGTGTTTGGTATCTATGTACTCGGCCTAAGATCATCTTTTTTATTTCATCAAACATTTGGGCAACATAGTGTGTTTTAGTGCATTAAAATGAAAAAAAAGTGTATTTTTTCCCCAAAAAATGCGTTTGAAAAATCGCTGCGCAAATACTGTGTAGAAAAAAAAATGCAACACCCACCATTTTATTCTGTAGGGCCTTTGCTTTAAAAATATATATAATGTTTGGGGGTTCAACATAATTTTCTTGCAAAAAAAAATATGTTTTCATGTAAACAAAAAGTGTCAAAAAGGGCTTTGTCTTCAAGTGGTTAGAAGAGTGGATGTAAGCTTCCTAATGTTGTGTATAAAATGCCAGAACAGTTCAAAACCCCCCCAAATGACCCCATTTTGGAAAGTAGACACCCCAAGCTATATACTGAGAGGCATGTCGAGTCAATGGAATATTTTATATGTTGACACAAGTTGCGGAAAAAAGACAATTTTTTTTTTTTGCACAAAGTTGTCACTAAATGATATATTGCTCAAACATGCCATGGACATATGTGGAATTACACCCCAAAATACATTCTGTTGCTTCTCCTGAGTACGGGGATACCACATGTGTGAGACTTTTTGGGAGCCTAGCCGCGTACGGGACCCCAAAAACCAATCACCGCCTTCAGGCTTTCTAAGGGTGTAAATTTTTGATTTCACTTCTCACTGCCTATCACAGTTTCGGAGGCCATGGAATGCCCAGATGGCACAAACCCCCCCCCCCCAAATGACCCCATTTTGGAAAGTAGACACCCCAAGCTATTTGCTGAGAGGTATTGTGAGTATTTTGCAGATCTCGCTTTTTGTCACAAAGTTTTGAAAATTGAAAAAAAAAAAGAAAAAAAAAATGTTCTTTCTTCATTTTCAAAAACAAATGAGAGCTGTAAAATACTCACCATGCCTCTCAGCAAACAGCTTGGGGTGTCTACTTTCCAAAATGGGGTCATTTGGGGGGGTTTTGTGCTATTTTGGCATTTTATGGCCTTCAAAACTGTGATAGGTAGTGAGGAGTGAAATCAAAAATTTACACCCTTAGAAATCCTGAAGGCGGTGCTTGGTTTCCGGGGTCCCGTACGTGGCTAGGCTCCTAAAAAGTCCCACACATGTGGTATCCCCGTACTCGGGAGAAGCAGCAGAATGTATTTTGGGGTGCAATTCCACATATAACCATGGCATGTGTGAGCAATATATCATTTAGTGACAACTTTTTGTAATTTTTTTTTTTTTTGTCATTATTCAATCACTTGGGACAAAAAAAAAAATATTCAATGGGCTCAACATGCCTCTCAGCAATTTCCTTGGGGTGTCTACTTTCTAAAATTGGGTCATTTGGGGGGGGGTTTTGTACTGCCCTGCCATTTTAGCACCTCAAGAAATGAGATAGGCAGTCATAAATTTAAAGCTGTGTAAATTCCAGAAAATGTACCCTAGTTTGTAAACGCTATAACTTTTGCGCAAACCAATAAATATACGCTTATTGACATTTTTTTTACTAAAGACATGTGGCTGTATACATTTTGGCCTAAATGTATGACTAAAATTGAGTTTATTCGATTTTTCTTATAACAAAAAGTAGAAAATATCATTTTTTTTCAAAATTTTCTGTCTTTTTCCGTCTATATCGCAAAAAATAAAAATCGCAGAGGCAATCAAATACCATTAAAAGAAAGCTCTATTTGTGGGAAGAAAAGGACGCAAATTTCGTTTGGGTACAACATTGCATGTCCGCACAATTTACAGTTAAAGCAGCGCAGTGCAAAATTCTGAATTCACCTCTGGTCCTTTAGCTACCAAATGGTCCGGGGCTTAAGTGGTTAACAGAGAGGTCACCATTAAGGATGAGCTTAGGCGTGTTCAAATAGTCCAATGTGCCTGAGCTATCTCGCCAGGAAGCTGTGGCCAATCATAAGCAGCTGAGGCATTCCCCACATATGCATGTCCCTTGTATACCTGCAGCTGCATGGCAAAAATTGCGTAGGCTGCTTATGATTGGCGGTGTGCAGTGACCGCTTCCTGGTGGATTAGCTCAGATAGGGTTTGGATCCAAATACGCCTGAGCTCATTCCTGATCACCGTGCAGTTTTTCATTACATTAGCACCTCCATAATTGTGATTCAACACATTGTCGCGTCTTGCTACACAACAGCAGGTGCAGGAGAAATCGCACTAGTGTGAAAAGGGCCTAATACCTAGTTAACACAAGAAAAACAAGTGTACAGTGCCTTTTAAATGTTGATATAGACATAGATTATGTTAATGCATTTTACAGTCCTTCCTAATTTTTAATTTCAAAGAAAAATTATTCTAAGGTGTATAGGGTATACAGCAATTCAAGAAATAATTAAAAATAAACACAGGAAAGGAAAGTCCCATAGCAAAAATCCGGCAGTCCACTATGTGAAAAAGCACTACAAATCAGACTTTAAACCCCCAGGAGAACCAGTGAGAACAAAAGATACTTTGAGAAAAATAAATGAGTTCCTTTGTACAAAGTTTTCCTTACAGCACCTGTATAAATTGTACTCAACAGCAAGGCTCTAATGTAGCCTCTGCAGCACTGTGCATTCAAGTGTATCACTTCTTCCCGAGACTAGATCTTTTCCTCAGAGACCACTCATCACATCAATCACTTCGATCTCTTTTGATCTCGGATGCCCCTGGTTTCTTTTGATCTTTGAATTTCTTCAGCTCACAGACTTTCAGAATGGGTCCACTGGACCCTGCTGAAGACTGTGAGAGTGCTTCTGGTGCTGGCAGAGCAGAGAGAAGCTTGTAGCTGCACTTAAAACACCTATAATACTGAGTGTATGTATGTGTGTATGTATACAGTGTGTTCACATATACAGTATATAGCGTGTATGTATATGTGTGTGTATATATATATATATATATATATATATATATATATATATATATATATCCAGATTGAACCTAACAGTGGGAGTGGATTTCATTGAGATGATTAAACAGGACCCTTACCTATTTGCTGTATATACTACATAAATGCCACAGTCCTTGTACGACAAAAGCCTCACAAACACACATACTGTATGCCTCAAGGAAACTGTTTTTTTTTTTGTTTTTTTTTTTTTTAACTTCTTCTATTACATATACTTTTCTGCACACAAAAAAAAAGCTATCACTTTATCCAATATAAAAAGGTAGCATGGGAAACACCCATCTAAATGTTAACAGTTTAATAAATAGATTAACCACTTAAGGACCAAGCCTCTTTCTGAGATTTGGTGTTTACAGTTTTTTTTTTTGCTAGAAAATTACTTGGAACCCCCAAACATTGTATATATATTTTTTTAACCGCCCAGCCACTTGCCGACCGCCGCACGACTTTTTACGTTGACAGAATGGCATGGCTGCGCAAATGGGCGTATATATACGTCCCCTTTAAATTGCCGCCGACCCTGCCGCGAGCTCCGGGACCCGCGGACTCTATGTCCTCCGGTGTCCCGCGATCATGTCACAGAGCTGAAGAACGGGGAGATGTCAGTGTAAACACAACATCTCCCCGTTCTTCCTAGCGACATGTCACTGATCGTCTGTTCCCTCTCATCGGGAACAGCGATCCGTGACGTGTCACTTGTAGCCACGCCCCCTAACAGTTATCACTCCCTAGGACACACTTAACCCCTTCAGCTAACCCTACAGATTAACCCCTTCACTGCCAGTGTAATTTTTACAGTAATCAGTGCATTTTTATATCACTGATCGCTGTAAAAATCCCCAAATGGTGTCCGATGTGTCCGCCATAATGTCGCAGTCACGATAAAAATTGCTGATCGCCGCCATTACTAGTCAAAAAAAAATTTATAATAAAAATGCCATAAAACTATCCCCTATTTTGTAGACGCTATAACTTTTGCGCAAACCAATCAATAAACGCTTTATTGCGATTTTTTTTTTTTTACCAAAAATATGTAGAAGAATATGTATCGGCCTAAACTGGGTTAAAAAAAAAATTATATATATTTTTTGGGGATATTTATTATAGCAAAAAGTAAAAAATATTGCATTTCTTTCAAAATTGGCGCTCTATTTTTGTTTATAGCGCAAAAAAATAAAAACCGCAGAGGTGATCAAATACCACCAAAAGAAAGCTCTATTTGTGGGAAGAAAGAACGTCAATTTTGTTTGGGAGCCACATCGCACAACCGCGCAATTTTCGGTTAAAGCGACGCAGTGCCGAATTGCAAAAAGTGGCCAGGTGTTTGGCCAGTCAAATGGTCCGGGGCTTAAGTGGCTAGAGAATAAAATGGCGGTCGTTACAATACTTTCTGTCACATCGTATTTGCGCAGCGGTGTTACAAGCGCACTTTTTTTTGGGAAAAACACACTTTTTTTAATTAAAAAATAAGACAACAGTAAAGTTAGCCCAATTCTTTTTTATATTGTGAAATATAATGTCACGCTTCAAAATTGCGCCCGTTTGTGGAATGGCAACAAACTTTTACCCTTAAAAATCTCCATAGGCGACATTTAAAAAATTCTACAGGTTGCATGTGTAGCGGGGCTTTAAATCTAAGGAAATGTTTGAGTGGTAGTTGTACTCAAACACACTATTTGATAGGGTTCTGTAAAACCATTTTTATGCTACAGATGGGATGCTGGTGTAGTTCCCTGTGACCTGTTGATGGCGCTGCCATCGGAGGTTAGGGTTGAACAACTGGTACAGTGCTGTGCCTTGGATGTCCCCTCTCGGTGGTGGTGTGGTGGGCGTGTCAGCCTGCTGTGCATGCCGGGAGAGGATATAAAAGGGGCAGACCCTGTCTGTAGGTAGTGAGTTCCCGGGGGTCCGACCCCGGGAGCGTGTTGTTCTGTTCGTGGCCACCCCAGGCACCTTTAGCCCGGGGGTGGAGTTCCTGGCCCGGTGCACTGGCGGATCAGTCCCAGGCACCTTTAGCCCTGGGGCTGCAACTGAAGGCCTTGGGTCCAGCACCTTCGGCTGGAGCCCACGAAGGGAGGAGGAATCCCAGGGTGCTGCCTTGCGAGGAGACCCGTATCTAGAAGAGGAGGCCGGGGGAGGACCGTTCCCAAAGGGACTGGTGAGAGATCACAGTGAAGGAAGGGGCCCGGTAACTGTCTGGAGGGATGTCATCTTCCTGATAGAGGCCTACTACCCGAACCATCGTTCACCAGGTCTGTGGCAGAGACCTAACGTTCACCAGGTCTGTGGCAGAGGCCTAACGTTCACCAGATCTGTGGCAGAGTTTGTGCAGAGACTGTGTATAATCTAATTCGAGCATCATTCCGGCTGCTAGGATCCACTCTAATGGGAGACTATCCGGATGGGCTGAGGCTACCTAAAGATATGGGTAGTGAATGAGTATTCGTTTGTGCCTGGACCTACTCCAACACCTCTTGCTGTCCTGTTCTTTCCTCCAACCTTTTCTATTCAAATGACTGTGCATAAGAGAAAAATAAACTCTACGTTGGAGTTGCAATTGGTGTGGATCTTGGAGTTATTGGGGAATAGAGACTTGTCTTTATTACAGTGAAGACGGGAACCATTCTCTGGAGAACCTGACCATAAAGACCCGGGTACATTACACCGCTCAACCTTTTCACACAGGAGGGTACGGGCATGTGGCATGGTGTGCCCCTTTTCCTACAAGTGAGCCAAAGGTAAGGAAGAGGGGTCTGAGTGCTATACATGTTTTTAAGTTACAGAGGAGGTCTAGGGCTAGAATTATTGCTCTCGCTCTAACGATCACGTTGATACCTCACGTGTGGTTTGAACACCGTTTTCCTATGCGGGCGCTGCTCACGTATTATTTATATTACCTTTTATTTTTTATTTTTACACGGTTTAAAAAAAAAAAAAAAATTGGCACTTTTATTCCTATTGCAAGGAATGTAAACATCTCTTGTAATAGGAAAAAAGCATGACAGGACCTTAAATATGAGATCTGAGGTCGAAAAGATTAAATGTAATTTTGAAAAAAATAAAAAAATGTCTTTTAAGAGCTATGGGCTCTTCCCCTCACTCATCTCCATACCACACACGGAAGAGTACACGGTCGCCTCCGCCGCTCTCGAAATGCTCCGGTAAGCGGCGGAGGGCACCGGAGCACAGTGGGGGGGCCCTCTCCTGCCGCCGATAAAAGTGATCTTGCCGCGAATCCGCTGCAGAGACCACTTTTATCTGAAAGCGGACCGCCCACTGAAGAAAAGAATACCGGGGTTTGGCAGCTAGCTGCTGCCATAACAACGATATCCCTCTTCAAAATACCGCCATATAACAACGGCGAGCGTAAAAGAGGGAAAGAGGCATGACAGTATGTGAAGACAAATCCTGGTGTCCTGGCTCCACTGTGCAGAATTCAGTGGACACCGGCTAGCATGTGGGCAGAGATTGGCAGGTAAGCAGCAGGTGTGTCTGCAGAGTTCGGCAGGGAAGCTGGAGTGCTGTGTGAGCTGTCAGGCTGCGTGGAACGCAAGCCGCCCTCCACATTTGGACGGCTTTCTGGAGCTTTCAGCAATCCTCTGAAGCACACGGGATGACGTCAGGACGTTTGGGGCAGGGTTACGTGTTTTCGGGGCAACAGACCTTTGTCAAACCAAAACCAATAATTACTTTTTTTTCCAATAATTACTTCGTCAGAGCCTATCTTAATGACTTTCCATCCAGCTATTGTAATAAAATGCCACTGACCACCATTTATTGTGAGATTGTTTGGGAGATTTACATTAACCGTAAATGTTCTGAAATTATTTTGGAGACTTAGGGGGTGGGGTAGGTTGAAAGTGCCACTGGCCACCAGAAATTGTGAGATTGTTTTTTTTGTTTTTTGGGGGGGCGGGGGGGGGGGGTGTTATGTCCACAGTGCAGTTTTGATGCAATGCAAATTTTCAATTGTTCACCCTTTCAGTTTTCTTTCTCTAACAGAAAACTTTAACTTGGCTTCTGTGGGCAATTTTTGAAGGCTAAGCACACCTTAATTTATTTTTTAGCCACCCCAATATAAGCATGTTTCTTCATTTGCCAAAAATTGTGGTGAAAAGTGAGATCACCTTATGATGTCAGCTTCTCAAAAAAGGGGTCATTTTCTGGGTTTTTGGATTGTCCTGGCTATGCTTTATAATACAAAGGGAAAATAGGATTTTTATAACAGCTTACCTGTAAAATCCTTTTCTTGGAGTACATCACGAGACACAGAGCGACATAGTCATTACTAATGGGTTATATAGATACCGTCAGGTGCTGGCACTGGCAACTTCCAAAACCGGAAGTACCCTCCCCTATATAAGCCCCTCCCATCCGGGAGCACCTCAGTTTTGTAGCAAAGCAATAAGTGTCCCCAAAGAGGGGCGGGAGCTCTGTGTCCCGTGATGTACTCCAAGAAAAGGATTTTACAGGTAAGCTGTTATAAAAATCCTATTTTCTTTCTCGTACATCACGGGACACAGAGCGACATAGTCATTACTAATGGGATGTCCTAAAGCAATGCCAAATGAGGGGGGGGATACACCATATATAAGCTGAGCGCTATCAGACATGAGGATCTTTTGCGGCCTGCAACACACTGCGCCCAAAGACGACATCCTCCTGACTTCTAACGTCCACCTGGTAGAACCTAGTAAACGTGTGAACTGAAGACCATGTTGCGGCCTTACAGATTTGAGCCAGGGAGGCCTGGTGATGCACTGCCCATGAAGTTCCAACTGCTCTCGTGGAGTGCGCTCTAACTTTGAACGGAGGCGGTCTCCTTCTCAAGCCATAGGCTTGTATTATGACCTGTCGAATCCACCTGGCTAAAGTAGATTTTGACGCTGCCTGACCCTTTCTGGGGCCTTCCGGCAGAATAAACAAAGTATCCGTTCTGCGAATCTGAGCAGTGGCTTTTAGATAAGCTTTAACTGCTCTTACTACATCCAAAGAATGCAATAACTTTTCCTCTACCGAAGTAGGTCTGGGGAAAAAAGAAGGAAGAACCACATCTTGGTTCAAATGAAACCTCGATACCACCTTAGGAAGAAAGGCTGGCTGAGGACGTAATACTACTCTGTCCTTATGGATAACCAGATATGGCTCTTTACAGGACATAGCTGCTAATTCCGACACTCTTTTAGCCGAACAAATGGCTACTAGAAAAATCAATTTCCTGGTGAGAAGCACCAAGGAAATATGCTGTAATGGTTCAAATGGTTGTTTCTGTAAAACCGACAGAACCAAGTTTAGATCCCATGGACATATGGGAATATTAACCGGAGGACTAATACGCATCACTCCTTGTATAAAGGCTTTGACTAGTGAATGCGAAGCCAAGGGCCTTTGAAAAAATATTGACAAGGCCGAAATCTGACCCTTGATAGTACTCAAGGCAAGCTTCCTATCTACAGCCCATTGTAGGAAGTCCAGAATCCTACCTATTACGTATTTACGTGGATGCCATTTCTTGGCCTCACACCAGGCGATGTACGCCTTCCAGATTCTATAGTAGATCTGCCTGGATACCGGCTTCCTGGCATTGATCATGGTAGATACCACAGCATTAGAGAGCCCTCTCTTTTTTAGAATGTGGGCTTCAATAGCCAGGCCGTCAAACCTAGGGCTGGTAAGGAAGGGTGGTATATCGGTCCTTGCGAAAGCAGGTCCGGACGATGTGGGAGGGTCCAAGGACTCCCCACAGACATTTTTACAATCTCCGCGTACCATGCTCTTCGGGGCCACGCTGGAGCCACCAGAATCACTGGTTTCTTTTCTACCCTGATTCTGCGGAGTAATCGAGGTAACAATTGTGGCGGTGGGAATGCATATATCAGCTTGAACTGATCCCAAGGGAACACTAGGGCATCCGAGCCGCAAGCTAGGGGATCCCTTGTCCAAGAGACAAACCTGTTCACTTTTGTGTTGAATCTGGATGCTAGCAGATCTACATCCGGTGTTCCCCACCGCTGACATATTGTCCGGAAAACCTCGGGATGAAGGGACCATTCCCCTGGGCATAATTGTTGGCGACTTAGAAAGTCCGCCTTCCAATTCTCCACTCCTGGAATGAATACCGCAGATATGGCTGGGACATATCTTTCTGCCCATCTCAGGATGTAATTTACTTCCCTTTGGGCTGCATGACTCCTGGTGCCCCCCTGACGATTGATATATGCCACTGCTGTGGCATTGTCTGATTGAATTCTGACAGGGGACCCTTGGAGTTTGGATGTCCATGCTACTAGGGCATACCGGGCTGCTCGTATCTCTAAGAGATTGATGGGCAGGGCCCTTTCCGCATCCGACCATCTGCCCTGGAGAGACCATTGCTCCAGTACTGCTCCCCAGCCTATAAGGCTGGCATCTGTAGTGACCACCTTCCAGGAAATTGGACTGAAGGATTTCCCTCTTTCCAGATTCTGGGGAACCAACCACCAGCGGAGGCTCTTGCGAACGGAAGGGGACAAGGACATTGGTAAGTCCAGAGCCTGAACTTTTTTGTTCCAGGCTGACAGTATGGCCCTTTGCAACTTCCTTGAATGGAATTGACCGTAGGGTACTGCTTCGAATGATGCCACCATTTTTCCCAGCAGCCTCATGCACAGGCGTATGGATGGCTGTCTTTTTGAACCCACTAAGTGGATCAAATCTCTCAAAGACGACCCCTTTTCTTGAGGCAAGAAAATTTTTCTCTCGTCTGAATCCAGCCTTAGCCCCAAGTATTCCAGACTTTTGACTGGTTTTAGGGCTGACTTGTCTCGGTTGATAATCCAACCGTGATATTCCAGATACCTGATTGTCTCGTGAACAACCACTTCTAGTTTTTCCACTGAGTGGTCTATCAGCAACAAGTCGTCTAGATATGCCATTATCGTTACACCTCGTGTTCTTAGATTGGCCAATAATGGGGCCAGAATTTTTGTGAACACTCTTGGTGCTGTGGCCAGACCGAAGGGTAAGGCTCTGAACTGAAAATGGCGCCCTTCTACCGCAAAGCGTAGAAATTTTTGGTGGGCTGGAAAGATGGGAATGTGCAAATAAGCATCTTTGATGTCGATCGAGGCTAACCATTCCTCCCCTTGTAGGGCAGTGGCTACCGATCGGATCGACTCCATCCGGAAAGTCCTGATATGTAGGAATTTGTTTAGCCCTTTCAGATTTAATATGGGCCTCACGTCCCCGTTTGGCTTCGGGACTGTAAAGAGGTTTGAGTAAAACCCGAACCCCCATTCTTCCAGGGGAACCTCTATAATTACTGCTTGGAGCAATAATTGTTCTAGTGCCAACAGGAGGGATCCTCTCTTCTGGGGATCTCTTGGCACGTTTGACCTTATAAAGCGGGAAGGAGGGGAGTTTTTTAACTCCAATTTGTATCCCAGATTTACTGCGGAGAGCACCCATCTGTCTCGGATCGTGTCCCGCCAGGTCTCTGTGAACAACTGAAGTCTTCCCCCCCACCCGATTGGGTGGGGGCAACCCTTCATGCATTTGACTTTGGGGGAGGTTTTGTACCTCTCCTGCTCCAGGGCTTCTTGTTACCCTGCAATTGTCCCTGATTTTTACCTCCGGGATTTGACCGAGGAGGCCGTCGGAACTGTTTCACAGCCGATGTCCTAGGGACTGGAGAAGCAGGCCTCTTAAAAGAGGGACCTCTAACTCTATTTTTAACCGGCAAAAGTGTACTTTTACCGCTGGAAATTCTCTGGATATATTTGTCCAGGTCTTCCCCGAATAAGCGTTCACCATGAAATGGGAAGCTGACCAGCAATTTTTTACAGGGAGCTTCAGCAGACCAGTTTTTGAGCCATAGAAGCCTGCGCATATGTACTACAGACAGCGTAAGGCGGAAGGCCTGATGGATTGAATCCTTTATAGCGTCCACCGCAAAGCATAAGGCTCTAGGTAGATCAGCTAGGGCAAGAGCCTGCTGATCTGGCAAGTCCCTTAAGACCTGTTTCAACTGATCCTTCACTGCTTGGCAGACCCCAATAGCTGCCACTGCTGGTTGTGTCACCAATCCTGCTGTAGAAAAAGCAGATTTTAATAAGGACTCTAATTTTTTATCTATTGGGTCCTTGAACATTTGGACATTATCCACCGGACATGTCAGTGATTTATTCACACAAGAGATGGCTGCGTCCACTGTAGGGACCCTCCATTTTCTGATGAACTTATCCTCCATGGGATAGACCACCGGAAATCTCTTGGGGGGAGTAAATATTTTGTCAGGATGCTCCCAATCCTGGTAAATGAGCCCTTCCAGTAAAGGATGGATCGGAAAGGAACAAACAGTCTGGGGAGCTTTTAGCGACCCCAACGAGGAGACAGAAGTGGATGATGGCTCCGCAAGTGGCATTTTAAATGCTGATCGGACCATATTAGTCAGGGACTGAACCCATAACCTTTCAGCATGTGATGCTGAGAACGGCTCTTCCACTGTTGATTCCTCT
This sequence comes from Rana muscosa, assembly GCA_029206835.1. NCBI lineage: Eukaryota > Metazoa > Chordata > Amphibia > Anura > Ranidae > Rana > Rana muscosa. The sequence continues at coordinate 276,960,373 of CM055127.1, read as the reverse complement.
ACAACCGAATCGACCTCATCCTGATCCCCTTCAGGTAGGTCGACCTCTGTATGGGACTGTTGCTCTGTTAACAGGCACTCTGAGGGAGGAGACGGAGATCGGGCGCTTTTCTCCTGTGACAGGGAAGCCGCGATCAATGCTGACAATCTCTCTTCCAGCCCTCCCAGAGCTGAGGAAAAAACCTCCTCTGTTACATACACAGGAGCAGGTGAACTGAGGACAGCTACAGTACCAGGTACTCCTGAGGGTGCTCTACGGTCACTAACCTCTGATTCTTCAGGGGAGACTGGTGCAGCCAAAGCATGCCCAAGATCCTCAGAGCCCGATGGAGACCCCCTATTCCTCCTGGAATTTCTAGTCCCGGAGTTTTTAGACGGCATATTCCTAAGCCACAAAGCTGAGGTATTCCAGCCGAAAAACACCAGTTACTGACAATAGTCTAGCATAAATGCTGCTATAAGAAACAGTTGGTGTCTACTAATGTGCCTTTCTAGGGGATGCCTGTATCAACCGCTTGCTGTATGCCTTCTTTAAATGTTGCCAGCTCTGTCTCTGTACTTCATAGCCAGCTCACCATACAAAATTGTGGTTTTTAACATGCTGGGACGCCCGCACATGCGCAGAAGCGCTGCGGCGCGCACAGAGCGTCATCCCCCAGGCTCCGCCCCCTTTCCCGGCTCACCTCTATATATAGAGGCACGCGCACGCGCGCGGCCACGTGCACCTTCGGCGCTAATTTCGAAAATGGAAACCAGGGACAAGAGCCAGGGCCCCTTTGCCGCAGGCCGGGGGATGGACGAGCATTGCAACATGGCAGAGGAAGCAGTTTCCCATAAGAGAACTCACCATCTGCCTGGACTTGTTCTGATGAGAAGAAACTAGTCCACATGACAAGAAACGTTCCACAGCGGCCTCTAGTGGATAACACAGGTACCGCAGTCTAATATATTAAATATATATATATAAAAAAAATTATTTTTTTTTTTTTTTCTTGACCACCATTAAAAATTATTACATTTTTTTAGTAGTTACAGGCATGCACAGAATTTTGCGGGAATACCATTAGGTAACAGACAGAAAGACAAATTAGGCTTGGGGGTCCCCCAATAGAACCAAGTTCCTGGGGGCCCCCACTTACCTGTTCCCCGCCGCAGGACTTTGTTTGGTCCACAAAAGCCCAAACTTCACCTATCACAAAAGGCATTGTAATCAAACCTTCAGGGACCGGGTTCCCAAGGATTCCACTCCCCTGGACCTGTATAGCACCCTGCACAGAAAACATCTTGGTCGTGGGTATGACCAGAGCTCTGGATCCCAGGGTCCAGCTCTCCTAAGAGAAGCATTACAGGCAAAACCTTGCTCTTCTCTGCAAGGCCCGGGTACCGACCGTTTAGCTATGAAGCTTTTTTGGTCGGATCCGGAATAGCTTACTGAGGCCCAAAAGAACCTGTACGCAAGCTCAGTGAAAAACACATGTTTCTTCTTGGCCAACACCTTAGACACTGGCAAAAAACTGAGGTGCTCCCGGATGGGAGGGGCTTATATAGGGGAGGGTACTTCCGGTTTTGGAAGTTGCCAGTGCCAGCACCTGACGGTATCTATATAACCCATTAGTAATGACTATGTCGCTCTGTGTCCCGTGATGTACGAGAAAGAAATATATATTTTTTAAATGTTTAGTCTTTTATTTCCTTAACCACTTCCATACAGGGCTTTTTATACCACTTCAATACCGGGCCTATTCTGGCACTTCTCTCCTACATGTACAAATCATCATTCTTTTGCTAGAAAATTACTCAGAACCCCGAAACATTATATATGTTTTTTTTAGCAGACACCCTAGGGAATAAAATGACGGTCGTCGTTTTTATCTTGCACGGTATTTGAGCAATAATTTTTCAAACGCCTTTTTTTGGGGAAAAAAATGGTTTCATGAATTAAAAAATAACAAAACAGTAAAGTTAGCCCAATTTTTTTGTAAAATATGAAAGATGATGTTACGCCGAGTAAAAAGATACCTAACATGTCACGCTTTAAAATTGCGCACACTCATGGAATGGCGCCAAACTTCGGTACTTTAAAATCTCCATAGGCAACGCTTTGAAAATCTTTACAGGTTACCAGGTTAGAGTTACAGAGTAGGTCTAGTGCTAGAATTGTTGCACGCGCTCTAACGCACGCGGCGATACCTCACATGTGTTATTTGAACTGCGTTTACATATGTGGGCGGGACTTGCGTGTGTGTTCGCTTCTAAGCGCGTGCTATTGGGCACGGGCGTTTTATTTTACTTTTTTTTTTTTTTTTACTTTTTTTTTTACACTTTTTTTAATTTATTTTTTAGCACTTTTATTCCTATTACAAGGAATGTAAACATCCCTTGTAATAGGAATGTGTGTGACAGGTCCTCTTTATGAAGAGATGCGGGGTCAATAAGACCCCACAACTCTCCTCCAGGCTGGAAAGCATGAGATCGTGAAAAAAAATTCACTGATCTCATACTTACAGCCGCAATGGCGGCTTTGTTTACATTTGAGGTCCCGGGCATGACGTCATCACATCGCGCCCGGGCCTCCGACGATCATAGAGATGACTGGTAACCATCTGGTAACCAGTTATCTCTATGCTCATCACGTGACCCACCACCGGCGCCAACGATTCTCCCTGGGTCCCCGATCGCACGGGAGAGCCCGGAGAAGCACCGGATGGCGGCGGGAGGGGGGGATGTCCCCTCCCGCCGCCTATAAGAACGATCAAGCGGCGGAACCGCCGCTATGATCGTTCTTATGGTGCGCAGGATCGCCGGCTGCAAACAAGGATATCTGAATGATGCCTCTAGCTGCAGGCATCATTCAGATATCCCCCCTCAAACCCAGGACGTCATATGACGTCCACCCAGAAGGAGAGAGGGTTCCTGCCGGCGTCATTCTGCTATGGCCCGGTATGGAAGGGGTTAAAGGGGTTGTAAAGCTTCATGTTTTTTCACCTTAATGCATCCTATGCATTAAGGTGAAAAAACACCTTGCACCCTCGGGCCCCCCAGCCCCCCCCGTTTTACTTACCTGAGGTACGAAACTCCGTGGGCTTGTTCCCTGGATGGTTTCCCCCAGCTTACCGGGGGGCGGGGTCGAGTGATACACTTGGCGGCTATAGCCACCACTGTATCACGCGGGAGCACGCCCGCAAGCTATCCCCCTTGGGAGAGAGCTTCCCAGAACATGGGTTAGCTCTTGTGGGGAGGAGCCGAGACAGCCGCCGAGGGACCCCAGAAGACGAGGATCGGGGCCACTCTGTGCAAAACGAACTGCACAGTGGAGGTAAGTATGGTATGTTTGTTATTTTAAAAAAATACCGTTACAAGCCCTTTAACCACTTAAGCCCCGAACCATTTGTCAACCTAAGGACCAGAGGTGTTTTTACAATTTGCCACTGCGCTGCTTTAACTGGTAATTGCGTGGTCATGCAACGTTGTACCCAAACAAAATTTGCGTCCTTTTTTTCCCACAAATAGAGCTTTGTTTTGATGGTATTTTATTGCCTCTGCTATTTTTATTTTTTGCGATATAAACGGAAAAAGACCAAAAATTAAAAAAATATATATTTTCTACTTTTTGTTATAACAAAAATCTAATCAACTCAATTTTTGTCATACATTTAGGCCAAAATGTATTCAGCCACATGTCTTTAGTAAAAAAAATGTCAATAAGTGTATATTTATTGGTTTGCGCAAAAGTTATAGCGTTTACAAACTAGGGTATACTTTCTGGAATTTACACAGCTTTTAATTCATGACTGCCTATCTAATTTTTTGAGGTGCTAAAATGACAGGGCAGTACAAACCCCCCCCCCCCAAATGACCCAATTTTGGAAAGTAGACACCCCAAGGAAATTGCTGAGAGGCATGTTGAGCCCATTGAATATTTTTTTTTTTGTCCCAAGTGATTGAATAATGACAAAAAAAAAAAAGTTGTCACTAAATGATATATTGCTCACACGTGCCATGGTTATATGTGGAATTGCACCCCAAAATACATTTTGCTGCTTCTCCTGAGTACAGGGAGATACCAAATGTGTGGGACTTTTTGGGAGCCTAGCCGCGTACGGGGCCCCGAAAACCAATCACTGCCTTCAGGATTTCTAAGGGTGCAAATTTCTGATTTCACTCCTCACTACCTATCGCAGTTTCGAAGGCCATAAAATGCCAAAATGGCACAAAACCCCCCCAAATGACCACATTTTGGAAAGTAGACACCCCTAGCTATTTGCTGAGAGGCATGTTGAGTCCATGGAATATTTTATATTTTGCCACAAGTTGCTGGAAAATAACAAACTTTTTTTATTTTTTGCACAAAGTTGTCACTAAATGATATATTGCTCACACATGCCATGATTATATGTGGAAATGCACCCCAAAATACATTTTTCTGCTTCTCCGGTGTACGGGGATACCACATGTGTGGGACTTTTTGGGAGCCTAGCCGCGTACGGGGCCCCAAAAACCAAGCACCTCCTTCAGGATTTCTAAGGGCGCAAATTTTTGATTTCACTCCTCACTACCTATCACAATTTCGAAGGCCATAAAATGCCAAGATAGCACAAAACCCCCCCAAATGACCCCATTTTGGAAAGTAGACACCCCAAGCTATTTGCTGAGAGGCATGGTGAGTATTGATCGGTGAGTATGCCCACCATTAGAATACCTCCTTTTATTCACCCACTTCTAATGATGGGCATACATGCACCATTTATATATGCCGAAGCATGGGGGCATCCTCCCGCAAAAAAGTTATGCCGCGTACACACGGCCTGACTTTTCCACGGGAAAACCTCCGTTGGAATTTAGACCGTATATACGCAGCATTAGGAGCAAAACCGCTCCTCCGCCCCTGCTGCCCCCATGCTTAGGCATATTTGCTGTTTTTTTTAACTGTGGTGGTAAAATCACCTCCTACAGCATTGGAGTCACGACTTTATGTATCGTGGGAGCAAACGCTGTTGCTGTCAAGATAAATAAATCCGCGCTGCAACTGAATGGCGTACCTGCTAAGCAAATGATAGTTAACATTAAAACAAAGTAACATTACAGTATAACAGTAAGTACTTACCATACCATACCTGCAAAGCAAATACCAAAAAAAAACAGTAAAAAATAAAACATTTTTTAACGCAACCTGTGCCTAAAATATATATATATGCCGAAGCATGGGGGCATCCTCCCGCAAACAAGTTATGCCGCGTACACACGGTCTGACTTTTCCACCAGCAAAGCCTCCGTTGGAATTTCGACCGTATGTACGCGGCATTAGGAGCAAAATAGCTCCTCCGCCCCTGCTGCCCCCATGCTTCGGCATATATGCTCTTTTTTTTAACTGTGGTGGTGAAATCGCCTCCTACAGCACTGGAGTCACGGCTTTATGTATCGTGGGAGCAAACGCTGTTGCTGTCAAGATAAATAAATCCGCGCTGCAGCTGAATGGCGCACCTGAAAACAAAAAAATGGTTAACAATAAAAAAACAGTAAAGTATAAAAAAATTACATACCTGAAAAGCAAGCATGATAAAACATAATAGCAATAAAACATTGCAGAATAGAATACAGTAAAAAAGAGCAGGAAAATAGAGAAAAATAATAAAACGACAACTATTTGTTTTTTTATTTTATATTTTTTAAACTTTTTTTTTTAACACTTTTTTTTGTAACTGTAACAACTGTAACGGTTCGGGTCTCTCAAAATGCGATGGCAACTTGGGAGACCCTGTGTAAGTGTGTTTTAGTCTGTGAAATGCTGTACCCTATGCTAAAACTTCACTAGTGTGTGGTAGCGTTCAAAACATTCACCAATGCAAAGACCAGGATTGTCAGGACAGCGTGGACAATAATAACGGGTGTCACGCCTATATCCGCGCTTGTACAGACACAACATCTTCTTTGGGGGGCTCGTTGGGTTGGGGTACTCTCGAGGACATACGGAAAATGCCTCTCATGCAGCCGGCTTACTGCATTTGGTTGGGAATGGTGAGGTGCAGCACCGCCTAGATACAGGAGGTCTGTGACAATCTCTTCCTGGAAGTCAAGGAAGGATAAAGTCTGTCCTGAAGCCCTGTATAGCACATGAGCGTTCAGCAAAGCCAATTGAAATAATTAAACAGACACTTTTTTGTACCAGCGTCTGGCCTTACGGGTAAACTTGGTACGGCGCCAACAACTGGTCGTTGAGGTCCACCCCTCTCATGTTGAGGTTATATTCGTGGACACAGAGGGGTTTCTCCACAACACCAGTCGCCGTGTCTCTTGGGAGACCCTGTGTAAGTGTGTCCTAGTCTGTGAAATGCTGTACCCTACGCTAAAACTTCACTAGTGTGCGGTAGCGTTCAAAACAGTCACCAATGCAAAGACCAGGATTGTCGGGACAGCGTGGACAATAACAACGGGTGTCACGCCTATATCCGCGCTTGATACAGACACGACCTTCTTTGGGGGGAAAAGTCTGACAGTGTGTATGCGGCATAATTTTTTATGCCGCGTACATACGGTCGAATTTCCGACTGAGGCTTGCCCGTGGAAAAGTCAGACCGTGTGTACGCGGCATAACTTTTTTGCAGGAGGATGCCCCCATGCTTCGTCATATATATATTTTAGGCACAGGTTGCGTTAAAAAAATTTAAATTTCTTTACTATGTTTTTTTTTGGTATTTGCTTTGCAGGTGTGGTATGGTAAGGTCTTACTGTTATACTGTAATGTTACTTTGTTTTAATGTTAACCATCATTTGCTTAGCAGGTACACGGTCGTGTCTGCATGAAGGGAGGTAAGAACGAAAACATTCCTATTATCCCTCCTTCACAGCGAGCAAATTATTACACTTCAAGCAGGCTCTCTCCCCCAGCCTAAGACGGGAATCTACAAGCCGCTGGGGAAACCCCCGGCGATTAGATCGCACGGTGCCACAAGCGCCAATTTGATGATCAAATAAGTGACTAAAAAGTGGCACGCTCGTGTAATAATTGTCCACATACAAGTGGTACCCCTTCCGAATAAGGGTGACACCAAGTTCCACACTATCTTGCCAGCGCTCCCTATGTAATCTGGGCAGTTTTCCGGCTCTACGTGACTATCTTTTCCCTCATAAACCATAAAGCTCCATACATAGCCCGTTGCCCTGTCACAGAACTTATAGAGCTTGACCCCGTATCTGGCACGCTTGCTGGGAAGGTACTGTTTGAAAGACAAGCGGCCAGAAAATTTAATCAGGGACTCATCAACGCAGACAACTTGATCGGGAGTAAACAAGGCTGCATAACGTTTGTTGAAGTGGTTTATGAGGGGCCGAATTTTGTAGAGCCGATCGTATTCAGGGTCTCCACGAGATCGACAAAGTTCATTGTCGTTGAAGTGCATGAACCGCAAGATCTGCTCGTATCGTTTCCTGGACATGGAGGCAGAGACCACGGGCATATGGTCAATTGGGCGTGTGGACCAATACGACCGCAACTTTGTGAATTTATGTATGCCCATGTTGAGGGAAAGGCCCAGAAAGGTCTTAAATTCGGAAACCGTAATTGGGTTCCAATCTCTGGCAAGGGAAGGCAACTGGGGATTAGCGGCGATAAATTGACCAGCATATAAATTACTTTGGTCCACAATAGATCTATAGAGATCTTCCGTGAAAAGCAGCGAATAAAAATCAAGTGGAGTAAAATCAGCTGTTTCCACCTGAATACCGGTGAATGGGGGAAGTATGAGCTCTGCAGAAGTGGTGGGCACCCAATCAGGATTGGCGAATTCTGCAGGAAGGACACTATGGGCACGACAGGCCTGCCTTTGTCTTCTTCTTGATGGCAGCGGGACACTGCTTGTGCTTGCCACCTCGCCAGCTTGAACTGCACTTATGGGACTCGCCACGTCACCAATTGTTACTGCAGTGCTGGATGTACAACCAGGGTGTACTAGGCCACTGCTGCTTGCCAGTTCACCAGAAGGAATAGCGGCACCTCCACAACAGCAGAAGATCGGGATCAGGTATGCCTGACCTTAGCAGGGACCTCACCTTTGTCACCAGAGCTATCTGTCATGGAGCCGCTGTCGTCTACAGGATCGTATTCTGAGCCTGAATCTGACAGATGAGTGACCTCCTCTTCACTATCTGTCATGCTCAGAAACGTGTAGGCCTCTTCACTAGTGTACCTACGATTTGCCATCTTGGGCTCTAAATTTACTGGTACAACTAGTGAGATTCACAGGTAAAAAAGCACCTGACTGTCAGCGATCAAAAAAAACTGTTAGCGATCGCAGGGATCAGGCCTGACTCTGCGAACGCTGCAGTTATGTGTGTTGTGTTTTGTAAGTGACAGTGATCGATCGATACTTCACTTGGGTGGGCTGGGCGGAGGGGCAAAACGCAGGTGCTAGCAGGTATCTGGGCTGATCCTGCTAACAATGCGTTTTCTGGAACCCTAAATGGCTGGGGATGCTAGTATAGATCTGATCAGATCAGATATTGATCTGTTCAGATACTATACCACTAAGGGAGGTGTATGCTTCGTGCGTGGGTGTTAGCACTACTGGCACTAACCTGACGCTGCCTGGGGCGACGCAGACCCTATCTGACGCTAAAACCTAATTGATATTACCCGCTGGGTGATCAGGGGGTTAAACCTTTATTGGGTAATAAATGGCGGGTGCCCTGATGCTATAAAAAGCAAACTAACCAGCGTCACCCATAACACTTATACAGTGATCACTGGTGAAAGAGTTAACTAGGGGTAATCAGGGGGTTAAAACCTTATATTGGGTAATATATGGGGGTACCTGATGCTATATACAAACCTGGGGGTGAACCTAAATAACTAACTGGCTAACCAGCGTCACCAGTGACACTTATATGGTGATCACTGGTGAAAGGGTTAACTCTAGGGGCAATCAGGGGGTTAAAACCTTTATTAGGCAATATATGGGGGTACCTGATGCTATAAAAACCTGACGGTGAACCTAAAAAAATAACTGGCTACCTATAGTCACCAGCGACACTAATACAGTGATCAGAAAAACTATCGCTTAGTGACACTGGCGAAAGGGGGTGAAAGGGTTACCTGGGGGGCGATCAAGGGGTTAAACCTTTATTAGGGGGGGTAGGGGGGTACCCTGGACCTAAAGGGGCCTAAAGCTAACTGCCCTGACACTTTTTACAGTCACAAATGACACTGCATGCAGTGATCAGTAAATAAATGACCACTGCAATCAGTGACACTGTGACTGGGGGGTGACTGGGGTGTGATTTATGTGCCTACATGTACTGGTGTCAGTGTAGTGTTGGTGCACTTACTCTGAGATGTCTTCTCTCCTCTGCGCCGGACGAAAAGACCGCCACGAGGAGAGGTGACATCACTTCCTCCTGCCTGTGTTTACAGTTCACAGGCAGGGGAAGCTTCTTATTCGCCAGGAGAGATCGCGAGGGGGTGGCCAAAAATCAAGCGAAACAGACCGCCGACGGTACAGCGGGGTCCTATTGGACCCCCTACCCGCGGGAAGGCAAGGACGTACAGGTACGTGCATGTGCCTGTCCGTGCCATTTTGCCGACGTATATGTACAGGCGGCGGTCCTTAAGTGGTTAAAGTGATTGTAAAGGCAGAAGGTTTTGTAATCTCAGCGCATTCTATGCATTACGATAAAAAAAAACTGTGTGCAGCCACCCCCAGCCCCCTCTAATATTTACCTGAGCCCCATCTAGATCCAGCGATGTTGCAGGAGTGTTTTGGCTGCCAGGGACTCCCCTCTTCATTGGCTGAGACATCAGTGTGGCGCCATTGGCTCCTCCTAGTGTCAATCAAAGTCAGTCAGCCAATGAGGAGAGAAAGGGGTTGACGCGGCTCCCTGTCTGAATGGACACAGGGAGCTGTGGCTCGGCTGCCCCCATAGCAAGCTGCTTTCTGTGGGGGCACTCAACAGAAGGGAGGGGCCAGGAGCACCAAGGAGGGATCTTAGAAGAGGAGGGTCTGGGCTGCCCTGGGCATGCAAGTATAACATGTTTGTTATTTTTAACAAAAAATTAAAAACTAGTCTTTAGTATCATTTAAATTGGAAAACAAATTAAAAAAACTCTCGAAAATAACCACTTGCCATCCATAGACCCTATATATAAGTCTTGGATTTCAATTGGGTAAAACAAGCCCCTGCAGCAGCAGTAGCAGAAGCCGTGAGCTTGGTTTTATTTTTTTAGAGCTGGCAACCAGCTTTTCCATAAAAGTTATCCACCACCTAGATCAATTTTACTGCACAGTAAGGGCTTGTTCACACTTGACTAAATTTCTAACGCTTCACAAATGCTCCTAAAGTGTTAGTATGGGCATTAGACTTGTGTTAATGAGCATTAGTATGTGCAATTTTACAAGCGTTAATGACGAATTAAAAGCGCTCTCCAATCGCTCTATTCGCAGTTTTGAAGCATTTGATGAGCATTAGGCGCGTTAAAACCACTCCACATATGCCTATTTTGAAATGGGAAGTGACATCGCAGGAAATTAACTAATTTTAACGCCCCACAACCACGCTGCAAATGCCTGCTAGAGCGTTTTCGAAGCATTGCCATAGACTTGAATAGGAGGTGTTGAAAGGCTTCAAACGCCTCCTGACTCGACCTGAGGTTTCAGTTTTGAAGTGAAGTGGCGCTTTGTGGTTCATGTTTTGATAATGTGAACAGCACTGTGTGCTGCCATTGTATCATTTGCAAAGGCGTTTGAGGGGCATTTTTTTTTCCTGAAAATATGCATTTGAAAAACAGTTGCAAAAATATCATGTGACATTAAAAAAAATGCACCTGCAAGGCCTCTGCTTTCAGATGATATAAAAATTTTGGGGGGTTTTAACTAACTTTCTAGAAAAAAAATGCAGATTTTAACTTTAACTTTTTAAGTGTGAACATTTTTTGGGTGCAAAATGGTTACATACCACCAAAAGAAAGCTCTGTCTGCGATAAAATGATGTTAGATACAGTGTAGCATGATGACCAAGTAATTGTCAAACTACCACAGCACTGAAAACAGATGCCGGTTCTGAAGTGGTTGAAGAAGAACTTCATTAAAATCCACAACTATTGAAACATCTAAATGCCGCCAAGGCATGCATCCCCAGCTTGTGGAAACAACAATCCGTTCCTGCAGTATCGCAATGGTTTTCCATGGTGAGCCATATCCAACAGTTAGAACGCTTGGCTGCTGCCCTCAGAGACAAGACTGATGAACATAACGCACAATGGCTGTACCGGGATTTGTTCTATTTCTCAGATAATTATTTGACCTACTCCTAAATTGAGATCACCCTCATACGTGAATCGGACTTCTTGAGCCATCGACCTCGTCGTTGCTCACGAATTTGCCTTCCGAACAACCCCCCCTTTTTTTTTCTCTTTCTCTCCCCCTGTCTACCGGGTATGTGCTGACCTTTGGTGCAGCTGCTATAGAGCCCAGACATGGTTGCCTTGTACTATATGAGATTTTTGTTTAACTCCCCCCCCCCCACTTCATGGTAGTTAAGTGCTTGCCATTATGTGCCATTCTTTCGGTATGTACATGAGACGTGTTCTCCTATGTGACTTTCTTCACAATACAGGATTTATGCACCGTGGATGCCATGGCCTTCAGCCTTTAGGCAGTGTATTGGAAGGACATTGGCCTGTGGTTTCAATGCTGTCTTTAAACCCATGTTTGTATTTGCTTTTTGTTTCACTGTCAGTGGCGTATCACCCATGGGTGCAGGATGTTCACTGCACATGGGCCCTGAGGGGGGAGGGGTCCGGTATGGCCCACTGTGACCCACACTGCACACGTGGATGATCCCCTGGTTGACAGGGACAATCTGTGCGGCAGGAGGGACAGCTGCAAGCACCAATCTCTCTGTATAGCCTTCAGTGAAGTAGCTGACAGCCGCTTCTCATTTTTTCCCTGTCAGCTGAAATGCCACACAGGGAGATTGGTGCTTGTTTCCCCCCCCCCCCCCCCGCGCTGCACCGATCATCCCGAATGTGTCGTCATCCTCTTCCGGCCCCCCTCTGTGTCATACTCCTCTTCTTCTGGCCCCCCTTCGTGTCCTCATCCTCCTCTGGCCCCCCTGTGTAGTGCTCCTCCTCGGCCCCCCGTCCCCTCGCAGCCAGGTTCTCTGCTCTCTCCTCCCGCCGGCTGTGGGGGGTGTGTCAGGATGGAGATCGGACAAAGGGGCTGTTAAATATGTAATTTACCGGCCCCTTCCTTTTCTGAATTGGGTACAGTGATCGATCGCTACTGATTGCTCCTGCGCCCTCTGATAACTGAGCAGAGTAACCTGTGTTTACTCTGCTTCAGTTTATGAATGTTTAGACCCCTGATATCTCACCAAAGCCCCCCCCCCCAAGAGGGCTGATTAAAAAAAATACAATATATATTAAAAAACTAAATTGTAAAAAAATTATTTAATTGTAAAATCAATATATACATAATAAGATAACCGACACCATCCCCCCGTCCTACCGACACTTTCCTTTTTTTGGGGGGGGGGGCAGCGGCACTGGAAAGCATTCTGAAAAAAGTAAAATTGTAAAAAGATAGATACACACAAATAAAAAAAATACTGACACCATCCACTGGCCTACTGACACCATCCACCACTTCCCCATACCCCCACCCCTGCTGAAGCACCCAAGTATAAAAGAAAATCGATTTGGAAAAATAATAAAAAAAACTAAATAGTAAAAGATAATGGATAATAAAACCGTAAAAACAAAAAACTACACTGTCCACTACCCCCCAATCTGTCCATTGCTTTATTGACACCATCTACTGCCCTACTCAAAAAGGCATTTAGAATAAATAATTAAAAAAAAAAATACTAAAGTTGTAAAAATAAAATGGTAAAAATAAAAAACTGACACCGTCCACTGCTCTGACACCATCCTACACATACTACCCACTGCTGTACACCCTGCACTACCCACCTCCATACACTCTGCACTTCTCACCTGTACATACTACACACCTCCATACACTCCTCTCCTGCACATACTACCCACCTCAATACACTCTGCACTCTCATGCACATATTACCCACCGCCATACACTCCACACCCCTGCACATACTACCCATCTCCTTACACTCTGCACTGTACATTTCCTATTTAACATTACCGCATTCTGCAGTATGTAAGTAATCTCAGACTCTATTAACCACTTAAGCCCCGGACCATTATGCAGCTTAAAGACCAGAGGTGTTTTCAGAATTTGGCACTGCGCTGCTTTAACTGGAAATTGTGCAATGTTGTACCCAAACGAAATTTGCGTAATTTTCTTCCCACAAATAGAGCTTTCTTTTAATGGTATTTGATTGCCTCTGCGATTTTTTTTTTTTGCGATATAAACGGAAAAAGACTGAAAATTTTGAAAAAATATTTTATTTTTTACTTTTTCTTATAAGAAAAATCGAATAAACTCAATTTTAGTCATACATTTAGGCCAAAATGTATTCAGCCACATGTCTTTAGTAAAAAAATGTCAATAAGCGTATATTTATTGGTTTGCGCAAAAGTTATAGCGTCTACAAACTAGGGTACATTTTCTGGAATTTACACAGCTTTTAATTTATGACTGCCTATCTCATTTCTTGAGGTGCTAAAATGGCAGGGCAGTACAAAACCCCCCCAAATGACCCAATTTTGGAAAGTAGACACCCCAAGGAAATTGCTGAGAGGCATGTTGAGCCCATTGAATATTTTTTTTTTTGTCCCAAGTGATTGAATAATGACAAAAAAAAAAAATTACAAAAAGTTGTCACTAAATGATATATTGCTCACACATGCCATGGTTATATGTGAAATTGCACCCCAAAATACATTCTGCTGCTTCTCCTGAGTACGGGGATACCACATGTGTGGGACTTTTTGAGAGCCTAGTCGCGTATGGGGCCCCAAAAACCAAGCACCTCCTTCAAGATTTCTAAGGGCGCAAATTTTTGATTTCACTCCTCACTACCTATCACAGTTTCGAAGGCCATAAAATGCCAAAATAGCACGAAACCCCCCCAAATGACCCCATTTTGAAAGTAGACACCCCAAGCTATTTGCTGAGAGGCATGTTGAGCCTATTGAATATATTTTTTTTGTCCCAAGTGATTGAATAATGACAAAAAGAAAAAAAAATGTACAAAAAGTTGTCACTAAATGATATATTGCTCACACATGCCATGGTTATATGTGGAATTACACCCCACAATACATTTTGCTGCTTCTCCTGAGTACGGGGATACCACATGTGTGGGACTTTTTGAGAGCCTAGCCGCGTACGGGGCCCCGAAAACCAAGCACCGCCTTCAGGATTTCTAAGGGCGTAAATTTTTGATTTCACTCCTCACTACCTATCACAGTTTTGAAGGCCATAAAATGCCAAGATAGCACAAAACCCCCACAAATGACCCCATTTTGGAAAGTAGACATCCCAAGCTATTTGCTGAGAGGCATGGTGAGTATTTTACAGCTCTCATTTGTTTTTGAAAATGAAGAAAGAAAATTTTTTATTTTTATTTTTTATTTTCAAAACTTTGTGACAAAAAGCGAGATCTGCAAAATACTCAACATACCTCTCAGCAAATAGCTTGGGGTGTCTACTTTCCAAAATGGGGTCATTTGGGGGGGTTTGTGCCATCTGGGCATTCCATGGCCTCCGAAACTGTGATAGGCAGTGAGGAGTGAAATCAAAAATTTACACCCTTAGAAATCCTAAAGGCGGTGCTTGGTTTTTGGGGTCCTGTACGCATCTAGGCTCCCAAAATGTCTCACACATGTGGTATCCCCGTACTCAGGAGAAGCAACAGAATGTATTTTGGGGTGCAATTCCACATATAACCATGGCATGTTTGAGCAATATATCATTTAGTGACAACTTTTTGTACATTTTTTTTTTTTTTTTTCTTTTTGTCATTATTCAATCACTTGGGACAAAAAAAATATATATTCAATGGGCTCAAGATGCCTCTCAGCAAATAGCTTGGGGTGTCTACTTTCCAAAATGGGGTCATTTGGGGGGGGGGGGTTTGAACTGTTCTGGCATTTTATGCACAACATTAGGAAGCTTATGTCACACACTCACTCTTCTAACCACTTGAAGACAAAGCCCTTTCTGACACTTTTTGTTTACATGAAAACATTTTTTTTTTTGCAAGAAAATTACGTTGAACCCCCAAACATTATACATTTTTTTACAGCAAATGCCCTACAGATTAAAATAGTGGGTGTTGCATTTTTTTTTCCACACAGTATTTGCGCAGCGATTTTTCAAACGCATTTTTGGGGGAAAAAACACACTTTTTTATTTTTAATGCACTAAAACGCACTATATTGCCCAAATGTTTGATGAAATAAAAAAGATGATCTTAGGCCGAGTACATGGATACCAAACACGACATGCTTTAAAATTGCGCACAAACGCGCAGCGGCGACAAACTACATACACCTTTAAAAGCCTTTACAGGTTACCACATTAGATTTACAGAGGAGGTCTACTGCTAAAATTACTGCCCTCGATCTGACCTTCGCGGTGATACCTCACATGCATGGTGCAATTGCTGTTTACATATGACGCTAGACAGACGCTTGCGTTCGCCTTTGCGCAAGAGCAGGGGGGACAGGGGTGCTTTTTTTTTATTATTTATTTTGCTTTTTTATTTTATTTTTAAACTGTTCCTTCCATATTTATTTATTTTTTACCATTTTTATTGTTATCTCAGGGAATGTAAATATCCCCCATGATAGCAATAGGTAGTGACAGGTACTCTTTTTTTTAAAACAATTGGGGGGTTGGACCCTAGTCCGTACACACGGTTGGACTTTTCCACGGGCAAGCCTCCGTCGGAATTTTGACCGTATGTACATGGCATAAAAGGTTATGCTGCGTACACACGGTCAGACTTTTCCACGGGCAAGCCTCCGTCGGAATTTCGACCGTATGTACGCGGCATTAGGAGCAAAATCGCTCCTCCGCCCCTATGCTTCGGCATATATGCTATTTTTTTTAACTGTGGTGGTGAAATCACCTCCTACAGCACTGGAGTCACGGCTTTATGTATCGTGGGAGCAAACGCTGTTGCTGTCAAGATAAATAATTCCGCGCTGCAGCTGAATGGCGCACCTGAAAACAAAAAATTACATACCTGAAAAGCAAGCATAATAAAACATTGCAGAATAGAATACAGTAAAAAAGAGCAGAACAATAGAGAGAAAATAGAGAGAGAGAGAGAGAGAGAACAATAAAACAACAACTATTTTTGGTTTTTTTATTTTATATTTTTTTGTGTTTTTTTTTTTTTACGTTTTTTTTTTTTTACACTTTTTTTTGTAACTTTAACAACTGTAATGGTTCGGGTCTCTCAAAATGCGATGGCATCTTGGGAGACCCTGTGTAAGTGTGTCCTGTTCTGTGCAATGCTGTACCATACGCTAAAACGTCACTTTTGAGTGGAAGCGTTGAAAACATTTACCAATGCAAAGACCAGGATTGTCAGGACAGCGTGGACAAAATAAACGGGTGTCACGCCTAAATCCGCACTTGCTACAGACACGACATCTTTTTTGGGGGGCTCGTTGGGTAGGGGTACTCTCGAGGACATACGGATAATGCCTCTCATGCAGCCGGCTTACTGCATTTGGTTGGGAATGGTGAGGTGCAGAACCGCCTGGATACAGGAGTTCTGTGACTATCTCATTCTGGAATTTTAGAAGAGATAAAGTCCCGCCTGAAGCTCTGTATAGCACATGAGCGTTCAGCAAAGCCAATTGGAATAAGGATAGAGACACTTTTTTGTACCAGCGTCTCGCCTTACGGTCAATTAGATACAGCGCCAACAACTGGTCGTTGAGGTCCACCCCTCCCATATTTTGGTTATATTCGTGGACACAGAGGGGTTTCTCCACAACACCAGTCGCCGTACGAATTTGGACTGTCGTGTCTGCATGAAGGGAGGTAAGAAGGAAAACATTCTTATTATCCCTCCACTTCATAGCAAGCAAGTTATTACACTTCAAGCAGGCTCTCTCCCCCAGCCTAAGACGGGAATCTACAAGCCTCTGGGGAAAGCCCCGGCGATTAGGTCGCACGGTGCCACATGCTCCAATCTGATGATCAAACAAGTGACTAAACAGTGGCACGCTCGTGTAATAATTGTCCACATACAAGTGGTACCCCTTTCCGAATAAGGGTGACACCAAGTTCCATACTATCTTGCCAGCACTCCCTATGTAATCTGGGCAGTTGACCGGCTCAACCTGACTATCTTTTCCCTCATAAACCATAAAGCTCCATACATAGCCTGTTGCCCTGTCACAGAACTTATAGAGCTTGACCCCGTATCTGGCACGCTTGCTGGGAAGGTACTGCTTGAAAGACAAGCGGCCAGAAAATTTAATCAGGGACTCATCAACGCAGACAACTTGATCAGGAATAAACAAGGCTGCAAAACGTTCGTTGAAGTGGTTTATGAGGGGCCGAATTTTGTAGAGCCGGTCGTATTCAGGGTCTCCATGTGGACGACAAAGTTCATTGTCGTTGAAATGCATGAACCGCAAGATCTGCTCGTATCGTTTCCTGGGCATGGAGGCAGAGAACACGGGCATGTGGTCAATAGGGTGCGTGGACCAATAAGCACGCAATGACGGGAATTTATGTGTGCCCATGTTGAGGGAAAGGCCCAGAAAGGTCTTAAATTCGGAAACCGTAATTGGTTTCCAATCTTTGGCAATGGAAGGCAACTGGGGACTAGCGGCGATGAATTGACCAGCATATAAATTACTCTGGTCCACAATAGATCTATAGAGATCTTCCGTGAAAAACAGCAAATAAAAATCAATTGGCATAAAATCAGCTGTTTCCACCTGAATACCGGGTTGGGCAGTGAATGGGGGAAGTACGGGTTCTGCAGAAGTGGTGGGGACCCAATCAGGATAGGCAAATTCTGCAGGAAGGGCACTATGGGCACGACGGGCCTGCCTTTGTCTTCTTCTTGGTGGCAGCGGGACACTACTTGTGCTTGCCACCTCGCCAGCTTGAACTGCACTTATGGGACTCGCCACGTCACCACGTGATACTGCAGTGCTGGATGTACGGCCAGGCTGTACTAGGCCGCTGGTGCTTGCCAATTCACCAGAAGGAATAGCGGCGCTAGTACTACTCTGCTCCATGATACGAGAGCCCTGCGGTTCTTGCTCCTCAACAACCTCAGAAGATCGGGATCGGGTACGCCTGACCTTAGCAGGGACCTCATCTTCGTCGTCAGAGCTATCTGACATGGAGCCGCTGACTTCACTGTCTTCTACGGGAAGATATTCTGAGCCTGAATCTGACAGATGCGTGACCTCCTCTTCACTATCTGTCATGCTCAGAATATCGTAGGCCTCTTTACTAGTGTACCTTCGATTTGCCATTTTGGGCTCTAAATTTAAGGGTACACTAGTAAGATTCACAGGTAAAAAAAGCACCTGACTGTCAGCAAATGTATCAAATGCTTCAAAAAAAAACTGTTAGCGATCGCAGGGATCAGGACTGTCTCTGCGAACGCTGCAGTTATGTGTGTTGTGTTTGGTAAGTGACAGTGATCGATCGATACTGCACTTGGGTGGGCTGGGCTGGGCGGAGGGGCTAAACGCAGGTGCTAGCAGGTACCTGGGCTTATCCCGCTAACACTGCGTTTTTGGGAACCCTAAACCGCTGGGGACGCTAGTATAGATCTGATCAGATCAGATATTGATCTGTTCGGATACTATACCACTAAGGGAGGTGTATGCTTTGCACGTGGGTGTTAGCGTTACTGGCACTAACCTAACGCTGCCTGGGGCGACACAGACCCTCTCTGGCGCTAAAACCTAATTGATATCAGCCGCCGGGCGATCAGGGGGTTAAACCTTTATTGGGTTATATACGGCGGGTGCCCTGATGCTATAAAAAGCAAACTAACCAACCAGCGTCACCCGTAAAACTTATATGGTGATCACTGGTGAAAGGGTTAACTAGGGGCAATCAGGGGGTTAAAACCGTTATTAGGTTATATATGGGGGTACCTGACGCTATATAAAGACCTGACGGGTAACCTAAATAACTGGCTAACCAGTGTCACCAGTAAAACTTATACGGTGATCACTGGTGAAAGGGTTAACTCTAGGGGCAATCAGGGGGTTAAAATAATATATGGGGGTACCTGACGCTATAAAAACCTGCGGCGAACCTAAAAATAAATAACTGGCTACCTAGGGCACCACCGGCACTAAATAAAGCGATCGGAAATACGATCGCTTAGTGACGCTGGCGTTAGGGGGTGAAAGGGTTACCTGGGGGGCGATCAAGGGGTTAAACCTTTATTAGGGGGGGTTAGGGGGCTACCCTGGGCCTAAAGGGGCCTAAACCTAACTGCCCTGACACTTTTTACAGTCACAAATTACACTAAATGCAGTGATCAGTAAATACATTTTCACTGCAATCAGTGACACTGTGACTGGGGGTGCAGGGGATGACCTGGGGGGTAATCTGGGGGGTGAAATGTGTGCCTATGTGTACCTACGTGTTAGTGTAGTGTTGGGGCACTAACCTGATGTCTTCTCACCATGGCGCTCTGGACGAAAAGACCGCCGCATGGAGAGATGACATCACTTCCTCTGCCTGTGTTTACATTACACAGGCAGAGGAGGATTCTCATTCGCCGGGAGTGATCGCGAGGGGGTGGCCGGAAACGAATGGCCGTCCCCTCATCACGGATCGCTCCCGCACCGAGAACCACCGCTCACTGTATAGAAGGGGGGTCCGATGGGACCCCCCAACTATACGAAGGCAGGCACGTACAGGTACGTGATTGTGCCTGTCCGTGCCATTCTGCCGACGTATATATACAGTGAGCGGTCGTTAAGTGGTTAAGCCAGTGGTTCTCAACTCCAGTCCTCAGGGCCCACTAACAGGCCAGGTTTGCAAGATAACTGAAATGCATCACAGGTGATATCATTTGCTGCTCAGGGATTGCAGTATTCTAGTCTGCATCTCACCAAGGTAATACATACAATCTGGCCTGTTAGTGGGTCCTGAGGACAGGAGTTGAGAACCACTGGGTTAAGCCATGCCCAATATTTAGAGCATTTTTTTTTTTGTCAATGACTAGGGCCCACTTTTTTATCTTTCACACAGGCCCTCTGATTTCATGATATGCATCTGATCACTGTTAATGGTTATAATTAGGAATTGACTGTCATGTCCTACTACATTGTCTTGTTGCATACCTTAAATAAAGAATAAAAAAATCCGCAACTGTTGAGACAATGAGCACTTGGGTCAGGACTACAACATAGTGTATATGGTACAGGAGTATGTAACATACATTATAGCACATGCCGTGCAGCAATCAGGAAGAGAGAAAACAAGTGAGTGAGGAAGAGAGATGGAGGTAGGTGAGAGGGAGGGAGAGAGAGAGCAAGAGAGGACTAAGCAAGTCTAATTGACTCTGTTACAGAGAAGGTGAACTTTTTTTTGGACTGGAGTGATATATTGGATACTTCAAGCCTGATCAGGGTAATCCATCTCTATAGATGAAAATCACCTTTTTTTTTTTTTAAGTCTCCTACTATTGTTTTCAGGCAGAATGTGTTTGCGAATTAAGAAAGCTTGCATTTGAGAGATAAAAAAAAGGCAGTGAGAGATGGAAGGTACATTCTACTTTTATTTAACCACTTAACGACCGCTCACTGTATATATACGTCGGCAGAATGGCACCGACAGGCACAATCACGTAGAGTGTACGTGATTGCCTTTGTACAGTTGGGGGGTCCAATCGGACCCCCCTTCTGTACAGTGAGCGGTGGCTAAGTGTCCGGGAGCGTTCCGGGATGAGGGGGCAGCCATTCGTTTCTGGCCACCCCCTCGCGATCGCTCCCGGCGAATGGAAATGCCCCCTCTGTCTGTGTCAGACAGAGGGAGCAGGAGGAAGTGATGTCATCTCTGGTGCGGCGCTCACATATACCGAGCGCCGTACAAGAGAAGATATCAGGTCAGTGCACACAACACTACACTGACACCAGGACACATAGGGACATAAATCGCCCCCCCAGACACCCCAGATCACCCCCCAGATCACCCCCCCAGCCCCCAGTCACAGTGTCACTGATTGCAGTGACCATTTATTTAGTGATCACTGCAATCAGTGACATTTGTGACTGTAAAAGTGTCACCAAAGTTTAGTCTTAGGTCCAGTGTAGCCCCCTAACCCCCCCTAATAAAGGCTTAACCCCCTGATCACCCCCCAGATAACCCTTTCACCCCCTATCACCACTGTCGCTTAGCGATCATTTTTCTGATCGCTGTCTTAGCGTCAGTGATGCCGATCGGCAGCCAGTAATTTTTTTTAGGTTCGCCGCAGGTTTTTATAGCGTCAGGTACCCCAATATATTATCTAATAAAGGTTTAACCCCCTTGATCGCCCCCCAGGTAACCCTTTCACCCCCTATCACCACTATCACTAAGCAATCGTTTTTCTAAACGCTGTCTTAGTGTCTGTGATGCAGATCGGTAGCCGGTAATTTTTTTTAGGTTCGCCGCAGGTTTTTATAGCGTCAGGTACCCCAATATATTATCTAATAAAGGTTTAACCCCCTTGATCGCCCCCCAGGTAACCCTTTCACCCCCTATCACCACTGTCGCTAAGCAATTGTTTTTCTAAACGCTGTCTTAGTGTCGGTGATGCAGATCGTAGCCAGTAATTCTTTTTAGGTTCGCCGCATGTTTTTATAGCGTCAGGTACCCCAATATATTATCTAATAAAGGTTTAACCCCCTTGATCGCCCCCCAGGTAACCCTTTCACCCCCTATCACCACTGTCGCTAAGCAATCGTTTTTCTAAACGCTGTCTTAGTGTCGGTGATGCAGATCGGTAGCTGGTAATTTTTTTTAGGTTCGCCGCAGGTTTTTATAGCGTCAGGTACCCCCATATATTATCTAATAAAGGTTTTAACCCCCTGATTGCCCCTAGTTAACCCTTTCACCAGTGATCACCATATAAGTGTTACGGGTGACGCTGGTTAGTTAGTTTGCTTTTTATAGTGTCAGGGCACCCGCTGTGTATATAACCCAATAAAGGTTTAACCCCCTGATCGCCCGGCGGGTGATATCAATTAGGTTTTAGCGTCAGAGAGGGTCTGAGTCACACCCCAGGCAGCGTCAGGTTAGTGCCAGTAACGCTAACACCCACGCGTGCAGCATACACCCCCCTTAGTGGTATAGTATCTGAACAGATCAATATCTGATCTGATCAGATCTATACTAGCGTCCCCAGCAGTTTAGGGTTCCCAAAAACGCAGTGTTAGCGGGATCAGCCCAGATACCTGCTGGCACCTGCGTTTTGCCCCTCCGTCCAGCCCAGGCCACCCAAGTGCAGTATCGATCGATCACTGTCACTTACAAAACAAAAACACACATAACTGCAGCGTTCGCAGAGACAGGCCTGATCCCTGCGACTCCAGTGCTGTAGGAGGTGATTTCACCACCACAGTTAAAAAAAAAAAGCAAATATGCCGAAGCATTGGGGCAGCAGGGGCGGAGGAGCGATTTTGCTCCTAATTTGCTCGAAATTCCGACGGAGGCTTGCCCGTGGAAAAGTCCGACCATGTGTGTGCGGCATAACTTTTTTGCGGGAGGATGCCCCCATGCTTCGGCATATATAAATGGTGCGTGTATGCCCATCATTGGAAGTGGGTGGATGAAGGGTGGTATTCTAATGGTGGGCATACCCACCGATCAATCTCTTTTTTCGTTCAGCCAACTGGCTGCATGAAATAAAAAGATTACAATACATGTCCAACAAGGACCAGCAACGTACTGGTATGTTGCTGGACTTTGAATGTTTATACCAGAATGATGCCTGCGGGTTTAGGTATCATCTTGGTATCATTCTTTTCAGCCTGCGGCCGGCTTTCATGTAAAAGCAATCCTAGCGGCTAATTAGCCTCTGGACTGCTTTTACAAGCAGTGGGAGGGAATGCCCCCCCCCCGGATATAAAAAGCGCCATTGGGAAATTGGGAAAGCATTTTATCACACCGATCTTGGTGTGGTCAGATGCTTTGAGGGCAGAGGAAAAATCTAGGGTCTAGAAGACCCCAGTTTTTTCAAAAAAAGAGTACCTGTCAGTACCTATTGCTATCATAGGGGATATTTACATTCCCTGAGATAACAATAAAAATGATAAAAAAAAAAAAAATACTTGGAAGGAACAATTTAAAAATAAAATAAAAAAGCAAAATTAATAAAAAAAAAAAAAAAAAAAAAAAGCACCCCTGTCCTGCCCTGCTCTTGCCCAATGGCGAACGCAAGCGTCGGTCTGGCGTCATATGTAAACAGCAATTGCACCATGCATGTGAGGTATCACCGCGAAGGTCAGATCGAGGGCAATCATTTTAGCAGTAGACCTCTTCTGTAAATCTACTGGGGTAACCTGTAAAGGCTTTTAAAGGCTTTTAAAAATGTATGTAGTTTGTCGCCAATGCGCGTTTGTGCGAAATTTTAAAGCATGTCGTGTTTGGTATCTATGTACTCGGCCTAAGATCATCTTTTTTATTTCATCAAACATTTGGGCAATATAGTGTGTTTTAGTGCATTAAAATTAAAAAAAGTGTATTTTTAACCCAAAAAATGCGTTTGAAAAATCGCTGCGCAAATACTGTGTAGAAAACAAAAATGCAACACCCACCATGTTAATCTGTAGGGCCTTTGCTTTAAAAATATATATAATGTTTGGGGGTTCAACATAATTTTCTTGCAAAAAAAAAATTTTTTTCATGTAAACAAAAAGTGTCAAAAAGGGCTTTGTCTTCAAGTGGTTAGAAGAGGGGATGTAAGCTTCCTAATGTTGTGTATAAAATGCCAGAACAGTTCAAACCCCCCCCCAAATGACCCCATTTTGGAAAGTAGACACCCCAAGCTATATACTGAGAGGCATGTCGAGTCCATGGAATATTTTATATGTTGACACAAGTTGCGGAAAAACGACAATTTTTTTTTTTTTTTTTTGCACAAAGTTGTCACTAAATGATATATTGCTCAAACATGCCATGGGCATATGTGGAATTACACCCCAAAATACATTCTGTTGCTTCTCCTGAGTACGGGGATACCACATGTGTGAGACTTTTTGGGAGCCTAGCCATGTACGGGACCCCAAAAACCAAGCACCGCCTTCAGGCTTTCTAAGGGTGTAAATTTTTGATTTCACTTCTCACTGCCTATCACAGTTTCGGAGGCCATGGAATGCCCAGATAGCACAAACCCCCCCCCCAAATGACCCCATTTTGGAAAGTAGACACCCCAAGCTATTTGCTGAGAGGTATTGTGAGTATTTTGCAGATCTCGCTTTTTGTCACAAAGTTTTGAAAATTGAAAAAAATATATATATATATATATATTTTCTTTCTTCATTTTCAAAAACAAATGAGAGCTGTAAAATACTCGCCATTCCTCTCAGTAAATAGCTTGGGGTGTCTATATTCCAAAATGGGGTCATTTGGGGGGGTTTTGTGCGATTTTGGCATTTTATGGCCTTCGAAACTGTGATAGGTAGTGAGGAGTGAAATCAAAAATTTGTGCCTAGAAATCCTGAAGGCGGTGCTTGGTTTTCGGGGTCCCGTACGCGGCTAGGCTCCTAAAAAGTCCCACACATGTGGTATCCCCGTACTCAGGAGAAGCAGAAAAATGTATTTTGGGGTGCAATTCCACATATAACCATGGCATGTGTGAGCAATATATCATTTAGTGACAACTTTTTGTAATTTTTTTTTTTTTTTTTTGTCATTATTCAATCACTTGGGACAAAAAAAATTATGATCAATGGGCTCAACAGGCCTCTCAGCAATTTCCTTGGGGTGTCTACTTTCTAATATGGGGTCATTTGGGGGGGGTTTTGTGCTATTTTGGCATTTTATGGCCTTCGAAACTGTGATAGGTAGTGAGGAGTGAAATCAAAAATTTGCACCCTTAGAAATCCTGAAGGCGGTGCTTGGTTTCCGGGGTCCCGTACGCGGCTAGGCTCCCAAAAAGTCCCACACATGTGGTATCCCCGTACTCAGGAGAAGCAGCAAAATGTATTTTGGGGTGAAATTCCACATATAACCATGGCATGTGTGAGCAATATATCATTTAGTGACAACTTTTTGTAATTTTTTTTTTTTTTTTTTTTAGTCATTATTCAATCACTTGGGACAAAAAAATAAAAAATTCAATGGGCTCAACATGCCTCTCAGCAATTTCCTTGGGGTGTCTACTTTCCAAAATGGGGTCATTTGGGGGGGTTTTGTACTGCCCTGTCATTTTAGCACCTCAAGAAATGAGATAGGCAGTCATAAATTTAAAGCTGTGTAAATTTCAGAAAATGTACCCTAGTTTGTAAACTCTATAACTTTTGCGCAAACCAATAAATATACGCTTATTGACATTTTTTTTACTAAAAACATGTGGCTGAATACATTTTGGCCTAAATGTATGACTACAATTGAGTTTATTCGATTTTTCTTATAACAAAAAGTAGAAAATATCATTTTTTTTCAAAATTTTCGGTCTTTTTCCGTTTATATCGCAAAAAATAAAAATCGCAGAGGCAATCAAATACCATTAAAAGAAAGCTCTATTTCTGGGAAGAAAAGGATGCAAATTTCGTTTGGGTACAACATTGCATGTCCGCACAATTTACAGTTAAAGCAGCGCAGTGCAAAATTCTGAATTCACCTCTGGTCCTCTAGCTACCAAATGGTCCGGGGCTTAAGTGGTTAAACATTTATTTTATTTTATAAAAATGTGAGTTTAATGTGAATTTAAATATCCCTGTTGCCACAGAGTCACTTGGACTGTGAAAGAATTTCATTTATGTTTACCTTTCCAGAGGCCTAGGGCTCGAAATGTCACTGCTGCACCCTGGCTTCTGCAGGTATTCCACACTTTCAGGTGTGTGAATATACGCTCGTTGTGCTGAGCAATGCAGTTCGTCCTGCTAGCTTGTACATCACTACAGGGCATAGGAGCTGTTGGGAAGAATGACATACTTCTTTAAGGATAAAATGTATTCTATACACCTAAAAGTGCTGCTTCTTGTGCCGTTTCAATGCAAGAGGGGTTTGTTCAGAAAGTCTATAGCATAGAACAAACTTCTGCTCATTCATGCCACTAACATACCCTCGGTCAATTCCTGACTAATAGTACCCCCTAATGGGTTTTTAACACAAAGAGGAAGTACTTGTACCTTTTTAGTCTTCTGTCAGCACTCTGCCTTTTCACACAGCATTAGACTTCCACAGCAGGGAAAGCAAGAGAGGGAGCCTTGAGCATCAATCAGCTCACTAGTGCAAAGACCTGTGTACAGCTGATACTACTAATAAGGTCTGGCTACCAGGTGAAACGTAGACCTTGGAATTGAGGCTTTATCCCACTCCAAGGCACTGGAAATTCTCCAGGCTTAAAGTGTTACTAAATCTATTACAGTAAAATCAGTCTGTATATGCAGTAAAGCATGCTTGTTCTACTCACAGTGGAACCTAAGGGTTTAATCCTCCACAATTTGTAAAAAGGCTGTTTGATCCTGTCTTCTCTGATCCTACCCTTCTTCCACAGTCCCCAATCCATCGCCTGATAGTACAGATCCTTGGGGGGCACTCTGCAGATGCTCAGTTCGGTGTGTATTGCTAGAGAGGTTTTTTTTTTGTTTTTTTTTACTGCATGTGATTTTTTTACTGCATGTGATCGGCACAGGTCCAATCGGCACTATCCAGACAGAGGGTCATGAGTCTTGCAGACTCATAGGAAAGTCAGGGGAGAATAAAAACTCCTCATAAAAGCTTTAACCAGTGCTTGGCTGGACACTAGGGTTGCTTGCACCAATACTGATACTTTTTTTAATGTTATGTGACAGTGGCACTAATATGCACCACTGATGAGGCGTGGACTGTGTCAGTCATTTTTTTTTTAAATTCTTTTACAATTTTAATTTTTTACAGTTTATATTATTATGTTATTTTTTTTTACAAAGCTTTCTTTTTTCTTTTTTTTTTTTTGGGGGGGGGGGGTGTCAGTGTTTTATTTTACATTTTTACAATTTAACCTTTTAAATATTGATCAAACATCTCCCCTTTGAGTTAGGGAAAGGGACTGAGGACAGAAATTCCCCAGTCCCTTTCTCAGCAGCCTCAGCTGCACTGAAGATGAATGGATGAAGATAAATGGACAATCATAAACTAAAACATCGTACACACTGTTTAGGATGCTCAGGGACAGTTATGAATGCACTGAGCACTGCAGTGATCACTGACTCTGTGCATTCAGAAAAGGAAGGAGCCGGTAAATTACAGATTTATCGGCTCCTTCTTCCGCTCTCCTGACAGATCCAGGACGAGGGGGGGCGGCGCACAGAGGGACAAGAGCAGGACCCAAGGAGCCAGATGGAGAGCCAGAGGAGAACACACGGGAAAGCTCCCACAGTTAGAATCACTCCCTTAGGAAACACTTAACCCCTTCAGTGCCCCTAGTGGTTAACCCCTTCACTGCCAGTGTCATTTTTACAGTAACCAATGCATTTTTATAGCACTGATCGCTGTAAAAATGACAATGGTCCCAAAATGGTGTCAAAAGTGTCCGCCATAATGTCGCAGTCACAATAAAAATCGCTGATCGCCACCATTACTAGTAAAAAAAATAAAATATTAATATTAATGCTATAAAACTATGCCCTATTTTGTAGACGCTATAACTTTTGCGCAAACCAATCAATAAATGCTTATTGCTATTTCTAATACCTAAAATATGTAGAATACGTATCGGCCTAAATTGAGAAAAAATATATTTAAAAAAAAAAATGGGATATTTATTATAGCAAAAAGTAAAAAATATTGTGTTTTTTTTCAAAATTGTCGCTCTTTTTTTTGTTTATAGCGCAAAAAATAAAAACCGCAGAGATGATCAAATACCACCAAAAGAAAGCTCTATTTGTGGGAAAAAAAGGACGTCAATTTTGTTTAGGAGCCACATCGCACGACCGCGCAATTGTCATTCAAATTGTGACAGCGCTGAAAGCTGAAAATTGGCTTGGGCAGGAAGGGGGTTTAAGTGCTCAGTAAGCAAGTGGTTATACTGTGGTTGCAGTTCTTGGAACACCAATTAAAATGAGGAATTAGTAATCTGACAAATATTAACCCCTTTCGCAACAACATATTGTGGGTGCTGAATGTTTTTTCTTTGTTATGTAGGAATCAAGGTGGAGGGAAGATGGGGTTAAAGTGGATTTCCAGGCAAAAAGAGAACATTGTGTTTAACACAAATCCACCCCCCACCCCCATTCATTGTCTTTTGTATGTATTATATATATTTAATTATTTTTCTTTTTCATACCTTTTTTGCATGTTTTCTTCGGGAGTTCCGTCCCATGTCTGCAGTTTTATCTGGTCCTCCTCCTTCCCCCTAACGGGAACATTCAGAAAGCGCAGCCCGACTTGCGCATGCGCAGTAGGAAACCGGATATGAAGCCTGAAGGTTTCACTGCCAGTTCCCCTTGCAATGCCTGCACCCAAAGCCGATGGATGAATCAGCTTGGGGTTCTGACATCATGGGCTCCCCAGACAGGTAAGTGTCCTTATATTAAAAGTCAGCAGCTACATTTATTTTTTTCCCCAGGCTGGAACTCTGCTTTAGGGTTTTTATTGCCCCACTTCACACAGCAGAGGTGTCTGGTCCTGTTTCTTTATCCTCCTCCATTCCCTCAGGTGTCTCTCATTCCTCCTGTTTGGACAGAGAGGGATTTTTTGCATCTGTGGCAGATCATATTGGGAAACGTACTACCATGTGGGAATCGAGAGGCTGTAAGAGGCATCCTTTTTTTCCTTGGTTTGGATCCTGTCCTTATTGCAGAGCAGGGAGAAGGGGGAAGAAGTATTTGAAAATAAAGAGAAAGAGGAATGCGCTTTCTTTAGAGGATTCCATGCAAGAGGCCATTTCAGCTGTTCTTTCTCAAAAACCCAAAGACACCATATTTGTCTTTGGTGAACGGAGGTGCATTGCTGAGTCTGTCTGGCTGAAAGTTACTAGTATGGGTTCCAAGAAGGCTCCTAAAGAGGAGCTCCATTTGTTTTTGTGAACATTACAAAAACTGTAGCTGCTGACTTATAATAAACAGATTCTTGCCTGTCCCAGGACCCAGCACTGTGCTCACTCGAGCGGGTGCCGAGGATCGTCTTTGGTCCCTGGCAGCAGCATCTTAACTGTGGGCACCCAGCTGTAACAGCTTGCAGCTTCACAGCTGGGCGGCCACTGCGCATGCGCAAGCTATGCTGCACATTGTGCGTTGTCCTGCAGTGCAGTCCTCTGGGACTTGACATGTCCCGGAAGACTGCGGGAAAGGAGAGGGAAGGGAAGAACTTCTGCTCGGATTGCCTAGGCGATCTGAGCGCAAGTAGAAGCGGGTACCTGTCAAACCCAGGTACCTGCACCCCCCAACAAAAAAGATTGCCAAATGTCAAAGGTAAGGAGGGGGGAGGAGGCCTTAAAGTGGTTGTAAACCCTTACAGACCACTTGGCCCTACAGGTAAGCCTAGATTAGGGCTTACCTGTAGGTGCAAGAAATATCTCCTTAACCTACACGGTTAAGGAGATATTTGCAGAAAAGACTGCACCGATGTCTACGGCGCATGCGCGCCTTAGACAACGGTACAGGCGCACTGAGTGTGCCGTTAGTGAAGGCGATCGTGCCGTCACTAGTGGCTCCCGTGCGCATGCATGGGAGTGACGTCATCGCTGCTCCGGCCAGTCACAGCGCCGGAGCAGCGATACCCGGAAGTCACTCGGGTATCATGGCGGCGGCGGAGGAGAGGAATGAGAGTCGCTGCGGGGGCTTCGATCTCAGGTAAGTAATTCATAATGAGCTAGTATGCTATGCATACTAGCTCATTATGCCTTTCTCTTGCAGGTTTTTTTTTTTAAAGAAATGTTTTAGAGGGTTTACTTCCTCTTTAAAGTGGAACTTTCCCTTTTGGGTGGAGTTTCGCTTTAGGCCACCCAATACTTTTTTATACAATCTGTGGTTGGGGAAGCTTTACACTCTGACAGCAGCATCCTGATAAGGTTTTTATACCACCTTAAGTGATTTTCTCTGCAATACGCCATGGAAAAGGAGTTTTGAAAATAAAAAATAAATGGGCAGCTCCTATAATCGCTACATTGAAAACGTAATAATTTTTATTTGTTGTGATATAGGGGTTGGTTAGCTCAGAAATGGTGAGAGTTTTTAAAGTGAGTCCATGTCAGTCAGAACTGTGCTTAAAGTGGTTGTAAACCCTTTACAACCACTTTATGCTACAGGTAAGCCTATAATAAGGCTTACCTGTAGCTACCCAGGATATCTCCTAAACCTGCACAGTTTAGGAGATATCCCCTGCATGTGCCGATGTCGTCAGCACATGCGCACTAAAGCAATGGCACGTAAGTGGCGTTGCTTTAGTCAGTGTGCTGTTACCGGCGGCTCCCACGTGCATGAGCGGGATTAACGTCATCGCGGCTCCGGCCAATCACAGCGCGGGAGCCCGCGATACCCGGAAGTCACTCTGGGAGAGATGTTGCCGGCTCGAGAGGGGTACGAGAACTGCTGCGGGGGCTTCGATGTAAGGTAAGTAATTCATAATGAGCTAGTATGCAGGTTTTTTTTTTGTTTTTTTATAGGGTTTACAACCACTTTAATGGCCCGTACACACGATCTGAAAATCGGACGACAGATTGTCCGACTTTTTTCTCCTAATAGTCGCAAGTAGAAATTGAATAGGTTACTAAAGTCACAAAAATTCTTGTACGACAGAAAAAAAAAATCGGAAGCGATGTCATCTGTTGTAATGTATTTGTATTGTATTTTCGGACGACAACTGTATTGACTAAACGAAAATCGCACAATCTGGTATCGTACGAGGAAAGTTTTCATGCTTGTCCGATCGAATGATATCGGATGAATTGTTGTGATCGGCTCTCAACCTCTGCACTAACGATCAAATTTTCGTACGATCGCGTCGAAAGCGGGATTTTTCATCCAATTGTCGGATCGTGTGTATGGGCCATAGGTGTGCAGCAGCCCACTTTTATTGATACAAAAATGTAAAGTCTTCCCAACACAGCATCAACAGAAAATGCCAAGCCACCTGTGGTCGTTCAGGTGCATATCTAATTGTTTT
The DNA here is from genome assembly GCA_029206835.1 of Rana muscosa. Taxonomy (NCBI): domain Eukaryota; kingdom Metazoa; phylum Chordata; class Amphibia; order Anura; family Ranidae; genus Rana; species Rana muscosa. The sequence continues at coordinate 276,929,157 of CM055127.1, read as the reverse complement.
TTTAAATTATCGATGCTCCCAGCTGAAACCACTGCCTGTGGAAGAGAATTCCACATCCTAACAACTTTAACAGTAAAGAATCCTCAGTCTACGCAGTTCAGATATAGTTTATTTGACATTCGGATCCCATGTAGTAAACATCCCCACGGGTCGTCAGGAACTACAATATTAGTTATTTTTCTGATTGTTTGCCTTATCTCGCGCCAATATTTTTTAATTTTGGGACATGTTCACCATATGTGGGCCATAGTCCCAATTTCCTGACACCCTCGCCAACATAGCTGTGATGTTTCCGTAGAAAATGTATGCACCTTGTCGGGGGTTAAGTACCATCTAACGAGACATTTATAATTCAGTTCAATTATATTACAATTGACCGACGTTGAATGCACCCTCTTTATTATTTGTTTGATCTCAGACTCTTGTACTTGTAAACCCAATTCCTCCTCCCTTTTCTTCATGTATGGTGGTATGCCCGGCTTTTTTATATTATTTAATATCTTGTAAATTTTAGAGATTACTCCCTTCTTACCCTTTTCCTCGCATAGTTTCTCAAGGGGCCGTAAATTTTCTTTGGCTCTGATAGGTTGAGGTAATTTTTCAAAAAAATGTTTAGCTGGGCGTACCGCCACTCATCAATGATCCATTCCCTATTATTTTCTAATTCCTGATACGTAATTAATTTATTTTGCTCCATTACATCTTTTAATTGTACATTTTCTTTTAAAATCCATTTTCCAAACATTTTTTCCAGTCCCGGTGTGAAATACTTTGTGTCAGTTAATAGTATTAAAGGTGAATTGTACTCCCAATTTTCTTTTTTGTGTATCTTATCCCATATTTTTAGTGCATTTCTAGTAATATCGTGTATGTCCGTGCCAAGTTCTCGGTATTGAGCCGGAATCCAGATTACTTTCCCCAGTGAAGTTTTACTGATTATAAATTCCATATTCACCCAACTCTTTTCTGTGTTATTTTTAGCCCATTCTATTATTCGCGATAATACTATCGCATTATAATAGTTTTTCATATCAGGTGCACCCAATCCCCCTTGATCTTTTTATTTTGTCAAAAGTGTCAGTTTAATATGTGATTTTTTCCTGCGCCAAATGAATGTTAGGAACAGTGACTGTAATTTTTCAAAAAATGCCTGTGGTAATGGAATTGGGAGCAATTGCATTTTATAGACTATTTTGGGTAAAATAACCATTTTGAAGATACTTATTCTACCACTCCCCCATAATTGCCCCGGTGCAATTCTGTTCAGTTCTATTCTGATGTCGTTTAGTAATGGAATAAAGTTTGCTTTATATAATGTCTCGGTGTTGGTAGTTATTTTGATTCCAAGGTACATCAGTTATTTTTTTCCCCAGCTAAATGGAAAATCTTCTTGGAAAGTGCTCCTTTCTACTTTGGGTATGTTAATGCTTAATGTTTCGGATTTAGCCTGGTTTATTTTAAAGTTAGACATCTTTCCGTACTCTTTAAGGGCTTTCAATAGATTAGGTAAAGTTATTTTAGGGTTAGTTATAAAAAATAAAACATCATCCGCGTAGGCCGCGAGTTTGTGGACTTCCTCACCAACTGTTATCCCACTAATATCCACGTTCCGCCTTATCCCCCTTAGTAAGGGTTCCAACGCAATCACGAACAATAGCGGTGATAGAGGGCACCCCTGTCGAGTGCCATTCCTCATCTCGAACGGTGCTGACAATGTCCCGTTTACTTTGACTCTCGCCGAGGGTTTATTATACAGTGAATTTATTCAGTTTTTCATTCTGGGTTCTAAGCCTATTGCCTCGAGTGTACTCTGCATGAAGCCCCAGTCTACCCTGTCAAATGCTTTCTCTGCATAAATTGACAGGAGTAGACCTGGGTCCCCGCTTTCTTTGATTTTCTGTATGGCCAAGTGCGTTCTTATTCCGTTATCCTTACCCTCCCTTCCTGGGATGAATCCAACTTGATCAAGATGTATAAAATCTCTCATGATGACTTTCATCCTATTAGATAGTATCTTTGAAAATATCTTGGTATCGATGTTTAGGAGTGAGATTGGTCTATAACTGGAACATAATGTGATATCTTTACCTTCCTTTGGGATTATAGTTATTGTGGCTTCTAGTGCCTCCTTCTGCATCTCCCATTTCACGCCCTTATCCCTGGAGCTAATCTCCTTTTTAATAGGGAATACGAGCGCACAGGCTCATGGTGCAATAACGTCTTTTATCGGATATAAAAAAATAAAATCGATACACTCACAAGTGAAGGAGAATAAACAGTGTCAAACAGTTCTTCCAATAGAGAGCCTTAGCGGAGGGACACATCCGTGCTTCAGAGTGTATGAGAAGACCGCTGGGTGGGCAGGCTCCACAGACACGGGCTCATCAAGCAGCTGCCGACAGGCCGCGAGTAAGCCGCTCACTGACTGAAGAAACAGCCAGTCAGGAGAGGGCTGTGGGGCGCCTACAACACTTGTCCCAGGGAGAGCTCTGGTGAAGCCAACTGATAGAGGATGCTGTAGTTTTCAAGATAACATGTTTTGGAGGGCATGGCCTCCTGCCCCTCTCCTGACCGGCTGTTTGCTCAGTCAGTGAGCGGCTCGCTCACGGCCTGTCGGCAGCTGCTTGATGAGCTATCCAGCCATCCAGCGGTCTTCTCATCCACTCTGAAGCAAGGATGTTTTCCTCGCTAGGGCTCTCTATTGGAGGAACTGTTTGATGCTGTTTATTCACCTTCCCCTGTGAGTGTATCGATTTTATTCTTTTATATCTAATAAAATACGTTATTGCACCATGAGCCTGTGCGCTCGTATTCCCTTTTTGTTTTCACAGCTATCAATTTCCCGTTGATCATTGAGCTGCAAGGAGTATGGTGCTAGCCAGATTGTTTCACATTAAGCATGCTCATTAAGGATTCCTTGGTCAGTGTGTTATCATTTTGGATTGGACATTTCTAGCGCAAAGACTATTTTTGTTGTATTTGTTGTTTTTTGAAATTCCCTTTTTAATGCATGCCCATATTCTGTGTGCTTTGCTTGCAGCAGCTTGGCATTGCATTCCATTACTGAGCCTGTCATCTACTAGGACCCCAGGTCCTTTTTCATCCTAGATTCCCCCAGAGGTTCTCCCCCTAGTGAGTAGATTGCATTCATATTTTTGCCACCCAAATGCATTATTTCATTTTTTTTTTACATTAAACCTCATTTGCCATGTAGTTACCCACCCCATGTTATTAATGTTAAGTTTTTCAAGTCTAATTCTAATTCTGTCCTCTGTTGGCCATGAGGGTGCTTCCTGTGACATGTCATGAGGATAAACATTGCAGTTTTGGTTACTGAACCCCCCAGATTTCCTCGTGAAGACTGAGAAGAATAAATTCAATACCTTCGCTATCTCTCCATCCTTAGTAGTCAGATTCCCTTCATCATTCTTTGTGACCAATATGATCTTACCTCCCTTTCTTAATATTTATGTACTTAAAGAATTTCTTGGGATTTTTTTTACTCTCCTCCGCTATGTGCCTTTCATGTTCTATCTTAGCCGTCCTGATTGCACCCTTACATACCATCAAAAGAAAGCTCTATTTGTGGGTTAAAAAAGGAAATCAATTTCATTTGGGCACAGTGTTGCATGACCGCGCAATTGTCAGTTAAAGCGACGCAGTGCCGTATCGCAAAAAATGGCCTGGTCAGGAAGTGGGTAAAACCTACTGGGGCTGTAGTTGTTAAAGCTGAGCTCAGGGGAGAATAAAAAATTCTTCTAGGAAAAGATTCTTCTATGTCTAGGGGACTGGAAAAAGCACTTTTACATACCCGATCCTAGGCTCTCGCAGGTTCCCTCCGCACTGCTGGACTGGTCTCCACAGCCTGTTCTTCCCTACACTTGCATTTGCAGGTCCTTTGACTCCATAATGTTCAATGCTGAGCCCATAACTCTGCATTTGACGTGAGGGCGCCAAGGGACAGTCGACTGCCGGGGACCAAGGTAAGTAAAACTGCTATTTCCAGTCCCCTAAACATAAATCAGCATTTAACCCTTGCAGTGCAGGGGCAGCCCCACTGCTAGGGAGCTTTTCTTGTTACATTTTTTGGAGATGGGCTTAATTGACCAGTCCTCATCGTAGAAGCCAGCTCCACAAAGGGTGGTATTATAGTTGTTTTGAATTGACATCAGTGCGTTTTAATCATGCACTAGTTTCTTAAAGGAGAAGTATGGGTTTGTTTTTTCCCCATTATACTTACCTAGGTGGATGCAGCATCGTTCCGCTGATGGCTTGGTTCTCTTGGCTTCCCGAGCAGAGAGCTGCTGCTTGTCAATCAGCAGCTCTCCTGCTCCTCCACGCTCATTGCGGGGAGTGGCCGTCTCAGTGGCTCGCTGAGACAGCCATCAGTCCAGGCACCTGGCGTATCCAGACTTCCAGAGTCGGGATGATGCGGTGCCTGGACTGATGTGTGTGACGTCAGCAGAGAGCGGAATTCAGGCCGCTCTCTGTTGAAAACAGGTCACAGGAGTACAAAATTAATTGCACTCCTGTGACCCATAGGAGAAGTCCAGCCAAACGTGCTCAGGCTGCACTTCTCCTTTAATTCTCTAGTTACCATTTTACCCCTACCAGAAGACTGTAATGAAGGTGCTGCTCTTGCAGATGGATTTTTTTTTCTTTTTTTAAACAAAACATTTATTTTTATTTTTCAATGGAACAGACAAAAAAAAAAGATGTACATACAATATGCAGTAATCACATACACAACAGTTTCAAGCAAAATACAGGTGATATGCAACATTCAGGATACCCTACATAGAAGAGAAACAGGGGAGAGAGGGGGGAGAAGGGTAAACAATGTACAATACCGTCATCTACTTAACTGTCTTCGTATGTCTAAAATGTCAATTTCTTTGGTAATAAGTATACAGGGATCCTCCTCAGAAGGCAAGGTATCCCCTGCCCAATTCAAAGTCAGCAGGAGACACACCCAGGGTCTTAGCAGAAGGGGGGCTTTATCCCTAGCAGGCCATCAGGTAGGCTATGAGGGGTGATAGTTAAAAAAACATCTCCATCTACAAATCCTAATGACTCCCCAACTAGCATCAGGCAGCGGGGGGGGGGGGGGTTAACGACTCCAGGACTTTATCCCTACTCCAGGGGCAGCTGTTCTTTGCGAACCCACGGATCCCAAATTTTGGAAAAAATTTTGGGACAGTTGCGGCCTAGGTATGTTAGTTTAATCAAAGGGAGAGCATTATTTTATGTGCGTTTTCCATTGCTGTATTGCCGGGGGGGGGGGGGGGTTGGCCCTATTTCACTGGAGCAGAATTGCTTTCCTAGCATAGAAGGCCGCGTAGAACACAAACAATTTCTTAGACTGGGGGGCTGTTAAGTTATCCACTATTCCGAGCAGTAGTGGGATTGGGTCATGGCACTTTTAGTTTACTGATGGAAATTATAACGGCGATCGCATTCCTCCAAAAGTATTGTATATGTTGGCAAGACCAAACAACGTGAAAGAAAGAGCCCTCCTCCGAGGTGCATTTAGGGCAAAGCGGGCTGCTGTCAGGATATATTCTAGCTAGACGTTGTGGTGAGAAATACGCCCCGTGTGCAGAAATTTGAGCTGGATGAACCTGTCATGGGCAGATATCAACAGGGGAAGGTACTGCTGAATGCCCTCCTCCCAGTCATCATCAGCCAGCGAAGGTATATCTCCCTGCCACACCGAGAACAGCTGCGAGACCTTAGATGTATCCATTCCAGCCAAGGTTAAGTACAAGGTGGAGAGGGGCCTGGTCTCCTCTGCTGCACTCAACAACCGCTCTATTCCAGTGGTTACCAACACAGGAGGCACCGGAAATTGGGAGCGATGAGCATGGCGGAGCTGCAGATATCTAAAAAACATATGGTTAGGCAATCCCTTCTGCACATCAAACTGGAGCAGGCCAACAGAGGACATTATATCGGCTAACGTCTTGATTCCATATCGGGCCAAACGCACCGGATCCGGGACAGTCTGGAAGTGCGGGCTCCCCCATAACGGAGTATGGGGGGACCAACCGTATCTTGGTCCGTACAATCTCCCAGACTCTAAGTGTAGTTCTCATCGAGGGGGTAATGTTCGGGTTGGATTTGGGTCCACGGTACATTAAGTTTCTCAGTTCCGAGTATGAACCAAGCAACACCGCCTCCAATGTCGAGGCGGGGTTGGCCCGCTCCTCTGACAGCCACCATCTCAGCGTGACCAGGACCGCCGCCCAGTAATATCTAAGAAAACAGGGTGGGGCGAGACCTCCCAGCGAGAGAGGAAGCTGGAGGGTGGATTTAGCAATCCTGGGGACGCTACCATTCCAGACAAAGGAGATAATCAACCCGTCCAGTTTTTTGAAAAACGCAGACGGGATGTGTCTGAAGACATACAAAAATTTGGTGAGCATAGACATTTTAACAAGGTTAACCCTTCCAACTGGGGTAAGAGGTAGTGTTTTCCAAGCAGCGCATCTCTGAGTCAGGAGGGACATCACCGAAATTAGGTTGATGGGGATGAACTGTGCCAAGTCCCAAGTCCCTATGTATCTCTATTCCCAAGTATCCGAATTGTGAGACCTTTTGGAGAGGGGTATCTGGGGGTATTGAGGCCTCCTCTGGATGTAATGCAAAGATCACAGATTTCCCCCAGTTAACTCGGATGCCAGAATATCTACCAAAGATGTCTATAAGCGACAGGGCTGCTCTCAAGGAGTACAATGTGTTCCTAAGGTACAGCAGGGTGTCGTCTGCATATAGGGATATTTTCTCCTGAGCCGATCCCAGCAGTATACCTCTAACTAGGGGGGAGGAGCGCAGGAGAATCGCCATCGGCTCAATAGCCAATGCGAAAAGGACAGGGGATAACAGGCAACCCTGTCTGGTTGCCCCTGTGTAGACGAAAGGATGGCGAGAGAGTCGCTCCAGTGCGGACCCTAGCCTTCGGGGACTTATAGAGAGCCTGCACCCAGGATATAAAGTTAGGGCCAAAACGATGCAGGACCTCCCACAGATAGCACCACTCTACCGAGTCTAATGCCTTCTCTGCATCCAGGGAGGCCACTGCTTCGAATCGGCCAAGAGAGTCACCGGCACCCATAACAGTGTACAACTTCCAAAGGTTTATATCTGTCCCCTTACTGGGCATAAAACCGGTCTGGTCTTCGTGAATCAGGGTGAGAATAACCTCATTAAGTCTTCTAGCTAGCACTTTAGTAAGAATCTTGGCATCGGCATTAAGTAAGTATATAGGGCGATAGGAGGTGCAAAGTTCAGGGTCTTTACCTGGTTTAGGGATGACAACTATAACTGCATCTGCCATAGAATTTGGGAGACAATCAATTGGGTCATATATGGGCATCAAAAAATAGTGACAAAATTTGATAGGAGATCCACCACCGATAGCCCCAGTCGCTTACCAGAAAGATTGAACTAAAGTAGGTGTATACCTAATGAGTCAATCTGGCTTTATGATTTAATGTAGCCTGTGTAATTCAGGTTGCACTCAACGAACACAGCCTCCAGAGGGGTGTTTAGGATGGTGGAGATCGATGGATGTAATCAGAACCGGCACTCAGCCCAACCATTCAGATAAACAAAGGAATAAGAAGCAAGGCACATAGTGTAATTCCGTAGAAATTATATGAATATTTAATATGTAAACAGAGGAAATACACTCACATTTTTCGTAGTACAAAAGCGCTTGTAAGAAAAGACTGTGACCGTGGAATCAGCGTGACACCCAGACGCGTTTTGCCTCATAAGGCATCATCTCGGGTGCTGTACCACTGTAGTTACTGTCTATTTATAGATGAGAGGTGTCCCCTTAATGAACATCAGCTCCGTCTGGCATACTGTGCAATTCTGAACACACTTCCGGGTTCTGTGAAGATGGCGCCTCCGCGTACATCTCAAGCCTCGTTTTGGCAAAACTGGAAGCGAAAATGACGAAAAAACTGAAGAAGCGGTCTTTAATAACCATTAAAATGGCGCCGCTGCTAGTGAGACACAAAACGTAAATAATAATTCAAACATAGCGTTTTTACCAGCAAGGGGCTATAATGCACAGCATCCATATATATGTCCATAACCTCATTTAAACAGGTCAGATTGAACGACCATTGATAACCAGTAAAATGGCGCCGTCATTGCATGATACACAAATCTCTAAAGCAGAACCCGGAAGTAACGCCACCTAGTGGCAGAGACTGTGTATCACAACATTCACTTCATGCTAGTTCATATAGATTTATTCAGAGATGGTATTATGTTCAAAATATTTGCATATTTGGGAACTTCTCAAAAAAAATGTAAGAATGTAAAAAATGTGATCCTTTTTTTTTTTATAAAAAAATATTAAAAAGATGTGTCTTCTGTGACAGCAGGAAGGTAAAGTCACCTGGTTGCATCCAGGGGGGTAGGTATATTTCTCCCAGATTCAGGCTTTATGCCGACTTATACAACTAGGGAGAGAGTTGATGAAGCCCAGCTGAGGCTAGTGGGCTCATGGATGATTCATACCTCTAGGGAGAGTGCTGGGCGTCGTGCAGGCAGGGAGTTGATGAGACCAGCTGAAGCTTGTCAGCTCGGTTAAGGCCTCTATAAAAACTCCCAGCTTCATTAGGTGTTTGCTCATGCCTGGAACCAGACCTGTGTGGACTGTCTAGGGAGAGTGAACCCCTGTGCGGTGAGACAAAGCCTGTGTGGCTATTTGTTTGGACATTTACTAAACCAGGGACTTAGGGACTAGGACAGCACCAGGCTGATCCCAGTTGTTAGTTAGGGAAACCTGCATGTTTAGTCAGAGGTCAAGCTGACCAGGATTTATTGTGTTTATGTTTCTTTTTGCTTTGCTGTGTTTTTGTCACTGTAAATAGAGAAATAAACCGCACCTTTTGATCTTGAAAACCACAACCTCCGTCTGCTGGGCCTGTTTTTGTGTGGGGAGCCCATCCAGGGGGTCACACACACCCGCTACCGAGTTAACCCCCTCACAGTTGGTGGAGAATGCGGGCAGTTTTTTTTTAAGCCAGCATGGAGGAGATACTGAAACAGCTGGCTCTAGCAAATGCCAATCAACAGCAGACAAATGCAGGTTTGCAAAAGAGCTTCGCAGCCCAGCAACGAGCCCAGCAGCAATCTGAGGCCCGCTTCATAGACCTTTTGCAGAAGCAAGAGCAGAGACTACAACAACAGATGGAAGCAGTAATGCAGCAACGTCCGCAGACCAGTGAGGAAAGCCGTCCCACTAATACCGCGTCCTTTGGGGTGAGTCGTTTATTGACAAAAATGACTGGAGAGGATGATCCAGAGGCATTTTTGACCACATTTGAAAGGACTGCTAAAAGAGAAAAGTGGCCTGAGGAGCAGTGGGCTGGACTGGGGGCTCCTCTGTTAACTGGTGAATCGCAGAAAGCTTACTATGACCTAGAGCCTGACCAAGCAAAAGACTATGGGATGCTAAAAGCTGAAATATTGGCAAGGCTGGGTGTCACCCTGGCTGTCCGGGCTCAGTGTGTGCATAACTGGACTTTCCAGCTTGGAAAACCCCCCAGGTCTCAAATGTATGATCTCATTCACCTGAGCAGGAAGTGGCTACAGCCAGAGACTTTGTCCGCACCGGAGATTGTGGAACGTGTTGTGATGGATCGTTTCTTGAGAGCTCTTCCTACCGCCATTCAAAAGTGGGTAAGCCATGGAGACCCAGAAACGGCCGGTAAACTTGTGGATCGTGTAGAGAGATACTTGGCTGCAGAGAACCTGACGGCCTCTTCCAGAGACTCTCGGACTTTCCACCCTAAGACCAGACCATCCCCAGGGGCGGATAAGATGATTCCAAGGGGTGAGGGTGGAGAGAGTGAGAGGGTGGGAGCTCTGCCCAGGGTTTGGCGAGAACAGCCTGGGAAGTCGGGGGCTCAAGAGGCAGCCAAAAGGATTGTTTGCTACCGCTGCCGGCAAACGGGACATATTGCAGCAAATTGCCCGGTTGTGGAGGAACCCATGCAATGTGACTTTCTGACGGACAGACGTCAGTCGCTGTGTGCGACAGTCGCATGCACTGCCATTCGGGGAACTGAGAAACATTTATGCAAAATGTGTATTAATGGTAGAAATGTTGTGGTATTACTGGATTCAGGTAGCCTTGTGACCCTGATAAAGGCTGAATTAGTTAAAACAGAGGTCTCTGGGAATAGCAAGGTAGCTGTTATTTGTGTGCATGGGGACACCCGAGAGTATCCAGTGACTACAGTGTGTTTCAAGACCCCCAAAGGTACCCTCTCTCATCCAGTGGGGTTAGTATCTCAATTACCGCATGATGCCATTGTGGGAAGGGATTTTCCGAAGTTCTGGGAACTGTGGGATGATCCTGAGCCCCCCACTGGTGCCCCTATGTACCAGGAAGGTGATAGCCAGAACTCCTCTGAGAGTGGTGAGGACTCTCCAGAATTTCCCTTGTCAGTATTGGCAGGCGAGACTCAAGAAACTGGAGAGGAGCCCACCTCCTCAGACGAAAACCTACCGTCTGTGGAGTTTTCTGATCTTGAGGTTCACAGGGAAAATTTTGCCACAGAACAGTTAAAAGACCCCGCCCTAATAAAGGCACGGGAAAACGTAGTGGAAATAGATGGCGAGTTAGTGAACCCAGATAATACCTGCACTTACCCATACTTCAGCGTAGAGAAGGACCTACTGTATCGGGTGGCAAAAAGGGCAGAAGAAACCGTTGAGCAGCTTGTGGTGCCCAAACCTTACAGGAAGTTGGTGTTGGAGTTGGCCCATGGGCACATTCTTGGAGGTCATCTGGGGACAGAGAAAACCCGAGAGAGGGTATTACAGAGATTCTATTGGCCTGGGGTGATGAAGGACATAGAAAATTATTGTTCCTCCTGCCCTGTGTGTCAGAGGTCGGCCCCGATGCCACATTTCCGTAGCCCGCTGGTCCCTCTACCCATCATTGAGGTCCCGTTTGAGAGGATCGCAATGGATTTGGTAGGTCCTATAATCAAGTCCGCTAGGGGGCACCAGTACATATTAGTTATAATGGACTATGCCACCCGTTATCCAGAAGCGATCCCTCTCCGAAATACCTCGGCCAAAACCATAGCCAAAGAGCTATCTCTTGTTTTTAGCCGGGTGGGTATTTGTAAAGAACTGCTTACGGACCAAGGTACACCCTTTATGTCCCGGGTTATGAAAGAGCTGTGTAAATTGTTCAAAGTGACGCAATTGCGTACGTCTGTGTATCACCCCCAAACCGATGGGCTGGTTGAAAGATTCAACAAAACCCTAAAACAAATGTTGAAGAAAGTGGTGGATAGAGATGGAAAGGATTGGGACTGTCTACTTCCTTATTTGATGTTTGCTATTAGGGAGGTGCCCCAATCCTCTACGGGATTCTCCCCCTTTGAGTTACTGTATGGGAGACACCCAAGAGGGCTGTTGGATATTGCCAAGGAAACTTGGGAAAGTGAGAGTTCTCCCCACAGGAGTGTGATTGAGCATGTCGCCCTGATGCAAGATCGAATTGCACAGGTAATGCCCATCGTGAAGGAACATTTGGCCCAAGCGCAGTTGGCACAGCAGAGAGTGTACAACCGTGGAGCCAAGACCCGTACCTTTTCCCCGGGGGATAGGCTATTGGTACTTGTCCCTACGGTTGAAAGTAAATTCCTTGCCAAATGGCAAGGCCCCTACGAGATAATGGAAAAAGTGAGCGAAGTGAATTACAAGGTCAGACAACCAGGAAGGCGAAAGCCCGAACAGATCTATCACGTTAATCTGTTGAAAGCCTGGAGGGATAGAGAGTCCCTAGTCGCAGAAACTTGGTCACCAGCTCAAACTGGTTGCGTGATTCCGGAGGTTGGAATAGCAGCCACCTTGTCACAACCCCAACAACAGGAGGTTAAGGAGTTTGTGCTTCGCAACAAGGAGGTGTTCTCTGAGCTGCCGGGACAAACATCTGGGGTAGAGCATGATATTATTACCCCGCCCGGTGAAAGGGTGAAGTTAAAACCCTATCGGATCCCAGAGGCCCGACGGGAGGCAATACGGGAGGAAGTACAGAAAATGCTGAACTTAGGGGTGATAGAGGAGTCCCAAAGTGATTGGTCTAGTCCCATTGTGTTGGTGCCTAAACCGGATGGGAGCTGGCGATTTTGTAACGATTTTCGGCAGTTGAACAAAGTTACAAAATTTGACACCTACCCCATGCCACGTATAGATGAGTTGATCGACCGGCTGGGAACAGCCCGATACATGACGACTCTTGACCTCACAAAAGGGTATTGGCAAATTCCCCTGGCCAAGTCGGCCAAAGAGAAAACCGCATTTGTAACCCCAGACGGGGCGTTCCAATATAAGAGAATGCCGTTCGGGTTACAGAATGCGCCGGCCACATTCCAGCGGAAAATGGACCAGATACTGAGGCCCCATCGGAAGTATGCTGCGGCTTACCTGGATGACGTAATTGTCCATAGCACAGATTGGGCCTCACATCTGCCAAAAGTGCAAGCAGTCCTAGACTCTATCCGGGAAGCGGGGTTTACGGCTAACCCCAAGAAGTGTACCATTGGGCAGGAGGAGGCCAAATATCTTGGGTACACCATTGGCAGGGGAGTAATAAAACCCCAACTCAACAAAGTCGAGGCCATCCAGAGTTGGCCACGTCCCAACAGCAAGAAGCAGGTACGAGCCTTTCTGGGAATCGCGGGTTATTATCGGCGCTTCATTCCCCACTTTGCTTCTAAGGCTGTGCCCCTAACCAACCTGACGAAAGGGAAAGGGTCGGTCATGATTAAATGGACCCCCGAGGCTGAGGCAGCATTCCAATTCTTGAAACAAGCCTTATGTAGCCAGCCAGTGTTGTACTCACCCGACTTCTCTAAAGACTTTGTCGTACAAAGTGATGCGTCAGATGTGGGGTTAGGAGCAGTATTGTCCCAGGTCTGGAACGGGGAAGAGCACCCAGTCATTTACCTCAGCAGGAAGTTGAAGTCCCATGAGGTAAATTACGCCACGGTTGAAAAGGAGTGTTTAGCGGTGAAGTGGGCTCTAGATTCCCTTCGGTACTATCTGCTAGGTAGGCACTTTGACATGGTTACGGATCACGCTCCGTTAAAGTGGATGGCTCAAAACAAGGAGACAAATAGAAGAGTAAATAGGTGGTTCCTGGCCCTACAGGAATTCAACTTCACAGTAAAGCATCGCCCTGGCGTTCAAATGGGGAATGTGGATGCTTTGTCTCGAGTACATGAATGCCTGATTGCTGGTGTTCCAACCCCAAGGTTAAAACAAGAGGGGGGGGGTATGTGACAGCAGGAAGGTAAAGTCACCTGGTTGCATCCAGGGGGGTAGGTATATTTCTCCCAGATTCAGGCTTTATGCCGACTTATACAACTAGGGAGAGAGTTGATGAAGCCCAGCTGAGGCTAGTGGGCTCATGGATGATTCATACCTCTAGGGAGAGTGCTGGGCGTCGTGCAGGCAGAGAGTTGATGAGACCAGCTGAAGCTTGTCAGCTCGGTTAAGGCCTCTATAAAAACTCCCAGCTTCATTAGGTGTTTGCTCATGCCTGGAACCAGACCTGTGTGGACTGTCTAGGGAGAGTGAACCCCTGTGCGGTGAGACAAAGCCTGTGTGGCTATTTGTTTGGACATTTACTAAACCAGGGACTTAGGGACTAGGACAGCACCAGGCTGATCCCAGTTGTTAGTTAGGGAAACCTGCATGTTTAGTCAGAGGTCAAGCTGACCAGGATTTATTTTGTTTATGTTTCTTTTTGCTTTGCTGTGTTTTTGTCACTGTAAATAGAGAAATAAACCGCACCTTTTGATCTTGAAAACCACAACCTCCGTCTGCTGGGCCTGTTTTTGTGTGGGGAGCCCATCCAGGGGGTCACACACACCCGCTACCGAGTTAACCCCCTCACACTTCTTATAGGGAAAATTTGAAGTATAACCCAGAGCTGGTATTCACAATAAGGTACACTATAGTAGCAGAAGACATTCTGTATGATGAGAACTTAATTATATAGGAAGGGGTTATTTTTAAAAGAAAAGATACAGGTATATGATGGAACATATGGTAAAACCATTTACAAATGCACTGATTGCACCCAGATAGTATCAGAATAATTGTAACTTCAAGCCTGGTTGATAAAAGCATTGACGTCCCACTCTATGTTCAGTTCTAAGGGAGAATAAGACTGTAACTGGTATATCCAATACGTTTCTAAACGTGAGACCCCTTGGGTCATAGCACCTCCTCTCCACGGAGGCGTGTATTTGTCAATAATGAGGAATTGTGAACCCGTGGGATCTCGGCCGTGATGTTCCCTATAATTGCCTCGGCATGTTGTGCTTAATATCGCCACCATTGATCCTGGCGATATGCTCACCTACCCGAACGGGAAACGCACAGGTTGTGCCATCCACATATTGTTTACCACAGGGGCAGGTGATCATATACACAACATGTTTAGTGGCACAAGTGCAGAATATTTTAATAGGATAAACACGGTTGGTAACGTTGGATTTAAATTTTTGACATACTACACATTTCTTACACGGAAAGTAGCCTATCAAATTGTGGAAAAATTAAGGGCGTGTAGGGGGGATTAATAATGTTAGGAGCAATTTTGCATCGCAAAGAGGGAACTCCTCTGAAAATAACTTTTGGACGTTCAGGAAGTACAGTTCCCAAGATACGATCGTTCCCAGGTATATCCCAATGGCGACTAATGTATTTATTCTCTCTATGTTGAGTTGAGAAGGCAGTGAGCATGGAGCATTTGAAAGAGTCGTCTGGCTCACGAGGGTGCTTCTTTAACAGTAAGGAACTCCTCTCTACCGTTGCCACCCAGTGTAATTCTGAAGTCACTGCCATGGGATCATACCCCTTCTCAATGAATCTCTTTAAGAGTGGAATGCTTGAGCAAAATAAGTGTCAACATCAGTACAGTTCCTACGTAGTCTTAGAAACTGACTGCGAGGAACCAATTTAAACCAGGACCTATGGTGACAGCTATCTGTAGGTATGAAGCTGTTACGGTTAGTGTCCTTAAAGTACGTCTGAAACTTAAATTGGCGTGAACTAATCTCTATCTCAAGATCTAAAAAGTGAATTTTAGAGGGGCTGAATTCGTAAGTCAACTTAATACCACGATCATTTTCATTCAGAAATGTGAAAAAATCTTTAACGGATTCGGGAGTGCCTTCCCATAGGAGGAGGATGTCATCAATATATCTGGCCCACAGAATAAGTGACGGTCTGTATTCAGAATAGATGACATCCTCCTCCCATGTGGCCATAAAAAGATTGGCGAGGCTGTGGGCAATATTTGCCTCCATCGCCACTCCCTTCTGTTGTAAAAATAATTTTTGATCGAACCAAAAATAATTGTTTCATAGCGAATTCTAATAATTCAATCACATAGTCACTCTGTTGGCTGGTAAGAGTGTTCACGATTAAGAAAATGGGTAACTGCCTCAATGCCCCGGGTGTTAGGAATGCAGGTATACAGGGATTCCACATCTGCAGTGGCCATTAGAAGATCTCCTCGTATTTCTACAGTACGTTTCACAATGGGCTGGAGATAAAAGTCTATATAGCAACCAATGCGAGACGTGAGTGAGTCTATCCCGCTTATAATTGGTCGTCCAGGGGGATGAGAAGAATCCTTATGGATTTTAGGTAAATGATACATGATCGGAATTCTGGGTGCAATCGGTACCAAATAGGCCCTTTCTTTTTTATTCAAAATCTGTTCATTAAAACACTTTAAAATCAGTTTGTCCAGTTCCCTCTTGAAAGTTGGAGTGGGATTACTGGAAAGTTCCTTATACGTTTCATGGTCGCTGAGTATCCTGTACATTTCCCTAACATCTAATCTGTGCTGTACGACAATTCCCCCGCCTTTGTCAGCAGAACGGACCACAAGGTCCTTCCTATCACACAGTGATTTAAACCCTGCCATAGGAAAGGACTGTTGAAAAGTTTTTTCTGGGGGAAGCTTGGCTAAATCCTTTAAAACTAAGTCTCTAAAATTATTAACAACCGGAGCCGCTGGTACAGGCTGGCTGAACAACGAAGGGTTGGCCAGTCCAGAATGTACCGTACCTGAAGTGGCGGATTTTTGGAAATATTGAGAAGTATTAGAAACCAAGTAACTTTGAATGTTGATCTTTCTAACAAATTTTTGGATATCTATAAATGTGTGGAATTATCCAGTTTTTTTCGGGGAGCAAATTTTAAACCTTTATCTAGAATCGTTAGTTCTTGAATGGTTAGCTCCTTAGTGCTCAAATTGAACACTCCTTTGCCTATCAAGTCCTTCTTCTTTTTTCTCCTCTGGGTTCTCCTACCCCCTATGCACAGGGCATGTTTATGCGTTCTTTGTTTTTGATTTTGCAAATATTTTGAACATAATACCATCTCTGAATAAATCTATATGAACTAGCATGAAGTGAATGTTGTGATACACAGTCTCCGCCGCTAGGTGGCGTTACTTCCGGGTTCTACTTTGTAGATTTGTGTATCATGCAATGATGGCGCCATTTTACTGGTTATCAACGGTCGTTCAATCTGACCTTATGCCGTTTCTACTACCTACCTGTTTAACCCTTTCAATACAGGGCTTTTTATACCACTTCCATACCGGGCCTATTCTGGCACTTCTCTCCTACATGTACAAATCATCATTCTTTTGCTAGAAAATTACTCAGAACCCCCAAACATTATATATGTTTTTTTTAGCAGACACCCTAGGGAATAAAATGACGGTTGTTGCACTTTTTATCTTGCACGGTATTTGCTCAATAATTTTTCAAACGCCTTTTTTTTGGAAAAAAAATGGTTTCATGAATTAAAAAATAGCAAAACAGTAAAGTTAGCCCAATTTTTTTTGTAAAATATGAAAGCTTATGTTACGCCGAGTAAATAGATACCCAACATGTCATGCTTTAAAATTGCGCACAATCATGGAATGGTGCCAAACTTCGGTACTTAAAAATCTCCATAGGCGAAGCTTTGAAATTTTTTACAGGTTAACAGGTTAGAGTTACAAAGGAGGTCTAGTGCTGGAATTGTTGCACGCGCTCTAACGCATGTGGCGATACCTCACATATGTGGTTTGAACGGCGTTTACATATGTGGGTGGGACTTGTGCGTTTTTAAAAAATATATATATATATATTTTTTTTTTTTACTTATTTTCTTTTTTTTTTACACTTTTTTTTTTTTTGATCACTTTTATTCCTATTACAAGGAATGTAAACATCCCTTGTAATAGGAATGGTGTGAGACAGGTCCTCTTTATGGTGAGAAGCGGGGTCAATAAGACCCCACATCTCTCCTCCAGGCTGGAAAGCATGAGATCGTGAAAACAGTTTCACCGATCTCATGCTTACTAGCCGCAATGGCGGCTTTGTTTACTTTTGAGAACCCGGGCGTGACGTCATCACATCGCGCCCGGGCCTCCGACGGTCATAGAAATGACTGGTGACCATCTGGTCACCAGTCATCTTTATGCTCGTCATGTGACCACCGGCGCCGGACGATTCTTTCTCCAGGCCCCCGATGGCACGGGAGAGCCCGGAGAAGCACCGGATGGCGGCGAGAGGGGGGGATGTCCCCTCCCGCCGCCTATAAGAACGATCAAGCAGCGGAACCGCCGCTATGATCATTCTTATGGTGCGCAGAATCGCCGGCTGAAGAGAAGGATATCTGAATGATGCCTCTAGCTGCAGGCATCATTCAGATATCCCCCCACAAACCCAGGACGTCATATGACGTCCACCCGGAGGGAGAGAGGGTTCCTGCCGGCGTCATTTTACAATGACCCGGTATGGAAGTGGTTAGATGAGCTTATGGACTTATATATATCGATGCTGTGCATTATAGCCCCTTGCTGGTAAAAACGCTATGTTTGAGTCATTATTTACGTTTTGTGTCTAACTAGCGGCGGCGCCATTTTAATGTTTTTTAACTACTTCACATCCCGCCCATGTACATATGACATCCACGGAAGGGATCTCCCATCCTGGTTGGACGTCATGACATCCTGGGCTTTCCGGCCATCTAGGGGGCGCCCCCGCCGCATCGCTTGGGACCCGGTGCGTGTGACGGTCAGCCGCGATGTCTGCCGGGCACCCGCGATTGCCTGTGATCACAACAGGACCGTGGATCTGTGTGTGTAAACACACAGATCCATGTCCTGTCAGAGGTGAGGAGACCGATGTGTGTTCCCAGTACAGAGGAACACAGATCGGTCTCCTCCCCTTGCGAGTCCCTGCCCCCTACAGTTAGAATCACTCCCTAGGGAACATATTTAACCCCTTGATCGTCCCCTAGTGTTAACCCCTTCCATGCCAGTCACATTTACACAGTAATCAGTGCAGTTTTATAGCACTAATCGCTGTATAAATGTGAATGGTCCCAAAAATATGTCAAAAGTGTCCGATATGTCCGTCGCAATGTCACAGTCACAATAAAAATCACAGATCGCCGCCATTACTAGTAAAAAAATTACCACCAAGGGAAAGCTCTATTTGTGGGGGGAAAAAACATAAAGATTTCATTTGGGTACAGTGTTGCATGACTGTGCAATTGTCATTCAAAGTGTGACAGTGCTGAAAACAAAAAATTGGTCTGGGCAGGAAGGGGGTGAAAATGCCCTGTATTGAAGTGGTTAAAGACCGCTTCTTACGTTTTTCGTCATTTCCGCTTCCGGTTCCGCAAAACGAGGCTTGAGATGCACGTTGCGGCGCCATCTTGACAGAAACCGGAAGTGTGTTCAGAATTGCACAGTATGCCAGACGGAGCTGATGTTCATTAAGGGGACACCTCTTATCTATAAATAGACAGTAACTACAGTGGTACAGCACCCCAGATGATGCCTTATGAGACGAAACGTATCGGGATGTCACGCTGATTCCACTGTTACTGTCCTTTTCTTACAAGCGCTTTTGTACTACGAAAAAATGTGAGTGTATTTCCTCTGTTTACATATTAAATATTAGGGGTGCGCATCTTCAATGGTCTCATGATTCGATTCGATTACGATTATCTGGTAAGCGATTCGATTCCGCGATGCATCACGATTTCCGACGAGCTCCCACTTCCGCTTGGGCCGCCTAGGCGTCCCTTCCTCCCTGCGATCTTCTGGGACACATCACTGGTCCCAGAAGATTGCCCGGCTATGCAGGACAGCGCAGTGAGACATGCGCACCCGGCTGTGAAGCTGCAAGCTGTCACAGCCAGATGCCTACAGTAGTATTGCCAGTGACGTGGACAGGCGGGGGAGAGATTGGAGGGTTCGGGTGGCCACGTTGCTGGATTGTGGGACAGGTGAGTGTCTTTCTGCGCACACTTGTGGAATGGCGGAAAACTACGGTACCTAAAAATCTCCATAGGCGACGCTTTAAAAAAAATTAACGGTTACCAGGTTAGAGTTACAGAGGAGGTGTAGTGCTAGAATTATTTCTCTCGCTCTGACCATCACGGCGATACCTCACATGTGTGATTTCAACACCGTTTACATATGCGGGGGCGGCATGAGTATGTGTTTTCTTTGCTGCGCAAGCTCGTGGGGACAGGGGCGCTTTAAAAAAAACTCTTTTTTTCCATTTCTTTTATTTCTTTTTTTTACATTGTGTTTAAAAAATAAAATAAAATGTTTGATCACTTTTATTGCTCTCACAAGGAATGTAAACATCCCTTGTGACAGTAATAGGTGGTGACAGGTACTCTTTATGGAGGGATCGGTGGTCTAAAAGACCCCAAATCCCTCCTTTGCACTTCAAAGTATTCAGATCGCCAAAAACTGAGATTCTGAATACTGTAATTTTTTTTTTTAAACTGGCGCCATTGGCAGCCGAGTAAAGCGGAAGTGACGTTGTGACGTCGCTTCCGTGTTTACATACAGAATGGCGGCGCTTCGTTCCAGTCTGTCTCTAGCCTCCGGAAGTAGCGGCTTGTGGATTGGGTCTCCCGGTGGGACGGGAGGCCCGGTCAGAGCGGCGGAAGGGGGGGGGGATATCCCCTCCCGCTCCTCCGGGATAACAACCGAGCGGCTTTTGGCCGCATCGGTTGTTATCACTGGAAAGCCGACCGCTCGCTCTAAAAACGGTGCCGGGATGATGCCTGCAGCTGTGGGCATCATCCCAGTATTCGATTTTCCCGGTCGCATGCATCGGAATCGCATCGGGGACACCCGAATCGCGATGCAGCGATTTAATTTCGGCACCCCTATTAAATATTCATATAATTTTTACGGAATTACACTATGTGCCTTCCTTCTTCTTCCTTTGTTTATCTGAATGGTTGGGCTGAGTGCCGGTTCTGATTACATCCATCGATCTCCACCGTCCTAAACACCCCTCTGGAGGCTGTGTTCGTTGAATGCAACCTGAATTACACAGGCTACATTACATCATAAAGCAAGATTGACTCATTAGGTATACACCTACTTGAGTTCAATCTTTCTGGTAAGCGACTGGTGCTATCGGTGGTGGATCTCCTATCAAATTTTGTCACTATTTTTTGATGCACGTATATGACCCAATTGATTGTCACCAATTATTGGACCTTCTACATTTAACTCCTTTTCACTTTTGAGGCCTTTTTTTGCTCTACATTTTCACTTACGGACGTTTTTTCTGTGTTTTATATTAAGGTTAAGTCACTATATACCTAATTGTTCCACTTAATTTTAGTTCACTTCCAAAATTGTCATTTGTTAGCGCTGCACTTTTTTAAATTTTTTACATTTATGCAATCTGATCTACTGCTGTGCTGGCTGCTAATTTGTTTATAGACAGCACAGTATATGTGTTTCTCTAGTTCACATTGATAGAATTCGGGAGAGTAGTGTCCTTCAAAGACCCAATGATCATCTCATGCAGTTTGGGTGACAATTGTTTCCCGAACTGCTTGTAAAATTCAGGTGGAAGGTCATCCACACCTGGGGTTTTCCCCGCCTGGAGTTCGCCCAGCGCTAGCTGAACCTCTTCTAGGGTGATAGTACCGCCTAAACCGGTCCAGGCCTCCTCACTGAGGGTTGGAAAGGTGATCTGCCCGAGAAAGGAGTCCAACTCCACTCCCGAGTAATCCGCCTTGGAGGAGTATAGGGCACTATAGTGCGAGGCAAAACATGCATTGATGGTCACCGGGTCTGTTACCGGTGTTCCATCTGTGTCTCTCAAGCGGGCAATGGTGGTTAAAGGCTAGTGTTCTCTAGCTAGCCAGGCCAGCAACCTGCCCGTCTTTTCCCCCTGCTCAAAGATGCGCTGCGATTGTGTCAATTGCTGCTTTTTTCCCCCAACCACCCGCAAGAGCATTATTTCCCGGTAGGCCGCCTGCATATCAAGATGGGTGATTGGGTTTTGGGTCAGAACATACTGAGATTCCAGAGCAAGGGCCTTAGCTTCCGCCTCCTCAACGGATATTTTAGCATTATACCGTGCTCGGGAAATAGAGGTCTGGTAGCATCTCCGGATGTAGGTCTTGAAGGCGTCCCACCTATTGTGCAGTGGATCCTGCATTTGACAGCCAGTAGTCAGAGATGTATTTAGAGATCTTGGCTTCTATTAATTCCTTAGAGATCCAGTAGCGAGAAAGATGCCACAGTCTCTCCGACGGGGGGGGTTTGAGTTTGCAGACACAAGAGTATAGGGGCATGGTCTGATATGCCCCTGGGGAACATAGTCACTTTCTGTACTCGGAAAATCAGCCCCCCACTGGTATACATTAAATCTATCCTAGAGAGCGAGCGATAAGAGGCAGATTGGCAAGTAAATGCCCGTTCAGCAGGGAATCGCCACTGCCAGACATCCGTCAGGCCGTAGAGGGATGCCCATTTGTTCAGGGGGGAGTCTATACCCATGGCCGGAGGAAGGGATGGGTTAGGAGCCATATTAAATTCCCCCACTATAATAAGGTTATCAGTGGGATAACTAGCAAGGATAGGGGTCAGATATTTCAGGAGAGACACTGTGGCCGGCGAAGGTGTATATAAACCCATGATCAGCAGCTCAACAGTATCGACCACCGCATGTATCAATACATATCTACCCTCCGGGTCAGTCTTAACATCAAGAAGAGAGTAGGATATAGGGCCTTATGCACTAGTACACTAACCCCCCGGGCATACCCAGGATATGTGGAATGATAGTGCCCAACCCACGGTTTCTTCAGGCTGAGAACTTTACTTCCCACTAGGTGGGTCTTCTGCAGTATACAAATATGGGGCGTATATATTTCTTCAGGTAAGCCATGACCAGGGACCTCTTTATCTTGACATTTAGGCCCCGAACATTCCACGAGATGACTCTTATAGGAGCCATAGCGGCATGGAGTATGTATAATTAGGAGGGGAGTGACAGTAAGACTAACCCGGGATAAGGCATTCAGCGCATAACACAGACTCATCATATTGTGGGATATTGGACACCCAGCCCACATGAACAGCAGGGACTGGAAGGGATGTCCAATAGAGATCACTGCGTACATCAGTTACATACATAACCATATAACAGAAAAGAAAAACACAAAAATAAAAGGAAATTCTGAACATGAAAAAAAAACACCCAACCCCTCCCACCCCGCACATCCGTTGGGAAACTCGGAGGGCATAATGCCAAAACCTGACCATCACACAATAGGAAAGTCTCCTATGGGGGCAAATAGAAAAGCGGGCGACCACCGAACCCACAAGTGGTCTGAGAGTTCAATAGAGTCCAGAGGCAACCGCCTGTAACCTGTATAAAACTATAAATGTGTTCGGAACCTACTCGTAGCTGAAAAATAAAAAAATACCTAACTGTAGCTAGGGGCACAAACTTAGACTGGGCAGTGGTGTACAACCCTTTAAACTATATAGTCAGAACTTTCCAGAAGGAGCATCTCCCATTACCTTCTCCAGCCTCCCTAGAATGGAATACTTCCCCGTACTGCTGCAGCATCAGTGGAAAAGGGGGGGCAGGCAGTCAAGCAGTGCTAGGGACCGAGAGTAAGACCGCTGCAATTCCGCGGGTTTTGCAGCCCAAAGCAAAGTCATTGTACCATTGCATGGGAAAGGCAGTGAAGTTCAGTCAGCGGGTGGCGCCAATGGCGCAGGAATCGTGCAATATGGCAGTCAGCAATGGCAATGGAACGTTGCTCAGAGAAAATGAGGGAAAACCGTGGGAAGTACCGCTGGGCAAAATCAATGAAAAAAACATGGGAAAGTATATACCTTTACCGTGCCTGGGGCAGAGTATCCAGCCAATGGGAAGCATCTTCCGGTGAGGTGAAGTAGCGGGTGGATTCCCCATCCACAACTCTGTCGGGCCGGGAACAGCATGCTATATTTCAAGCCTCTGGTACGGAGCTGTGCTTTAACGTGGTCAAAGGTTCTGCGGAGCCTCTGTGTGTAAACGGAGTAATCTGGGAACAGCATGATCTTGGTATTCTCAAACCAGAGCTCGGCCACCTTCCGGGCCTCACAAAGGGTCAGATCTCTGTCACAAAAGTTTAAAAGTCGGAAGATGAAAGTGCGCGGGGGGGACCCCGGTTGGCCCCGCACAGGCGGCATTCTATGGGCTCTCTCCACAACAAAGTGTGGAGAAAACTGGACCTGCAGAAGTAGGGTGCGGAGCAGGGTCTCCGTGAAGGCCGTAGGATCCTGGCCCTCGGCACCCTCCGGCAAATCGACCACCCGCAAATTATTTCTGCATCTGCGGTTCTTGCTATCTTCCGCCTGTGACTCAAGGGCCTTCACCTGTAACGTATGGATGGAGACACGGTTGTCCCGGATAGAGTCCTCAGAGTCACCTACGCGCTGTTCCGCCTCGTTCATGTGATCCCGCATCTTGTCCATGTCCTTCCTCAACAGCCCAAAATCTATTTGCAGGGTGTCAATCTTCGCCGTCAGGGTATTTTGGCAGCCGGAGATGGCCAGCATAAGGGCCTGAAAGCGGTCCTCCTCCGACCCCGAATCTGCAGGGGTGGTTTGAGACGCCATGTGCGTGCGGCCTACAGGGCCCCCCGGGCCCTGTGTTTTCTGGTGCGGGGACGCCTTGGGAGTATAGCCAACTTTCTTCCCGGAAGCCGGATTTATCTCTTCTCATACCCGGGTGTCCATCAGGTGCTGGGTAGGGTGAAATAAAGTAGTAGATCCCGTAGAATTCGGATAAATAGTACAGGCAGGAGCGGAGCTCTGCTCAGTCATGTCCGCTCAGGTCGCCAGCTTGACCACGCCCGCAGATGGATTTTTGAGTTATAAATTCTACATATGAAAAATACATCAAGAGAGCGTGGTATTGCATTTGACTTTGTAATAGCAACAGATATTATATGAAACTGAGAATTCTGCTGGGGGAATTTAGCAGGTATACTATTAAACTTGCCATCAGCCATGTAAAAATTGATAAACATTTAGATGAAGTTGCCCTTAAGCATATTCAGCTTATTTGTATGTTCTTTGTCTCATTCTGAAACACAGCAAATCCTCAAGAGTAGAGCGATGGAATTCTTTTGGGAAGGAGGGTCCTGTGTAGATCGGCTTCCCCTCTGCATACTGACCACAGGGGTTGCTCACCTGGCACTGTCACCATTCTTAGGATGTCTTATATTTTTTTCTACGAATAGAAGGCATTCTCTGATTGGATGAGCTGAAGAGGCAGCCCCTTGGATATGAAATATGCACAGTGCCTTGAAAAAGTATTCATACCCCTTTTAAATTTTGTCATGTTACAACTAAAAACGTGAAGGCAAACAAAGTGGCACATAATTGTGAAGTAGAAGGAAAATGAAAATGATTTTTTACAAATATGTGAAAAGTGTGGTTTGTATTCAGGAGGGATCTGTTGGTCAATGTCGTTTCCACATCGCATGCTGTTATAACACTCACCCTATGGACTCTTATTGATTTTATGGACTTTTTTATCTATTTTCTTCATTTATGCGCTGCACTCTTTTACATTTTTGTATTAAGCTCCCTGAGTCAAAACTTCACTGCAATTACAGCTGCAAGTCTTTTTGGGTATGTGTCTACCAGCTTTGCACATCTAGAGAGTGACATTTTTGCCCATTCTTTGCAAAATAGCTTAAGCTCTGTCATATTGGATTGAGAGCATCTGTGAACAGCAATTTCAAGTCTTGCCACAGATTCCCAATTAGAATTAGGTCTGGACTTTGACTGGGCCATTCGAACACATGAATATGCTTTGATCTAAACCAGGGGTCTCCAAACCCTGGCCCGCGGGCCACATCCAGGCCACGGGTGTCATTTGTCCGGCCTGCAGCATACCCAGGCTCTGCCAACACATCACTGCCGATTTGTTGCCTTTTAAAAGCAGCTGCTGTTATCGGCAATGTGTCTGACAGGTCCTGGATGCAGGGGGGGGGGTGAGCGCCGGCGGGTGAGCGAGAGGACAGGCAGGCTGGTGAGTGAGCAATCATGCCGGGCGGTAAGGCTGGTGAGCGGGCTAGCGTGTCACTGAGTGAGCAGGCAGGTGTTCTGTCAGGAAGCTGCCGCTAGCCATCTGAATATGCAACTGAAGTGACGTTGCGTCGTGGCCATCTTGGTACACCCGCACTTGTCCTCAGTAAGCCTAGAGTTAAAAGTCGTCCAAGCGGACATCTTTATACACCGACCGGAATCTTGCTTTTCACAGTTATTTTTAACAGTAAACTCAACTTATAATTCACTATATAAGCTGAGTTTACTGTTAAAAATAACTTTGCAAAGCAAGACTCCGGTGGGTGTAAAAAGATGTCCGCTTGCCAACTTCTAACCCTAGGCTTACTGTGGACAAGTGCGGGTGTACCAAGATAGCCGCGACGCAAAGTCACTTCAGTTGCATATGTAGATTCCTGACAGAACCCCTGCCTGCTCACTCATTGACACGCCAACCCGATCACCAGCCTTACCGCCCGGCATGATTGCTCCAGTGGGTGTAGAAAGATGTCCCCTTGCCGACTTCTAACCCTAGGCTTACTGTGGACAAGTGCGGGTGTACCAAGATAGCCGCGACGCAAAGTCACTTCAGTTGCATATGCAGATTCCTGACAGAACACCTGCCTGCTCACTCATTGACACGCCAGCCCGATCACCAGCCTTACTGCCCGGCATGATTGCTCCAGTGGTGGGTGTAGAAAGATGTCCGCTTGCCGACTTCTAACCCTAGGCTTACTGTGGAAAAGTGCGGGTGTACCAAGATGGACGCAATGCAACATCACTTTGGTTGCATATTCTGATAAGTAGTGGCTTTCTGACATCATCTCTCCCTACCCGCCCTCACTCTGGGACACAGCCACTGGCAAGTGAAAATCCACATCTTGTGGCAGGCGACATTGGCAAATGACAATCCACATCTGGTGGCAGGGGATGTGGAAAGTGACATGGCAAGTGACAATCCGCATCTGGTGGCAGGCAACGGTGGCAGGTGACACGCTCAGGGCTCCCACTGATTCGGCATTATGGTGAGTTAAACTAATTTTATATAACAATGTAATAATAGTAATGATGCGCTTCAATCATCCTGACACCATAACAACCATGGCGCTGTGATGATTGAAGCGCCAACACCAGCCATTGCCCCGACAAATTGCCTGCAAAATTTTCTGGTAGTGCCCCTCCCGAGACTAGACTCTGGATCCGCCCCTGCCTGGATATAAAGCTGTCCCCCCCCCCCACACCCTCCCGTGCTGCCAGGGGATTGGCTGTTGTGCTGTGCTGTGGATTGGCTGCTAGGAGGTGACGTCCTCAGCATGGAACCTCCCGGCTTCCCGCCCGCTATTTACATTATAATTCCTTCCACCATACAGCCTGCGTGTGTATCAGCGAGCGGGAGTCGGGAGGTGCAGGAGAGCTGAAGTCGGCTCCTACAGTGACAAGAGGCAAGAGGTAAATGGGCATAAATCTGCAGACATAAATGTACAGGAGACTGTGCTTGGGACACTTATGGGGAAAATTCTGCTGGGGACACTGATGAGGAAAATTCTGCTGGGGACACTGATGAGTAAAATTCAGCTGGGGACACTGATGGGGAAAATTCTGCTAGGGACACTGATGAGGAAAATTCTGCTGGGGACACTGATGGGGAAAATTCTGCTGAGGACACTGATGGGGAAATTTCTGCTGGGGATACTGATGGGGAAAATTCTGCTGGGGACACTGATGGGAAAAATTCTGCTGGGGACACTGATGAGGAAAATTCTGCTGGGGACACTGATGGGGAAAATTCTGTTGGGGACACTGATGGGGAAAATTCTGTTGGGGACACTGATGGGGAAAATTCTGTTGGGGACACTGATGGGGAAAATTCTGCTGGGGACACTGATGGGGAAAATTCTGCTGGGGACACTGATGGGGAAAATTCTGCTGGGGACACTGATGGGGAAAATTCTGCTGGGGACACTGATGGGGAAAATTCTGCTGGGGACACTGATGGGGAAAATTCTGCTGGGGACACTGATGGGGAAAATTCTGCTGGGGACACTGATGGGGAAAATTCTGCTGGGGACACTGATGGTGAAAATTCTGCTGGGGACACTGATGGGGAAAATTCTGCTGGGGACACTGAGGAATATTCTTCTGGGGACACTGATGGACAAAACTCTGCTGGGGACACTGATAATGGAAACAATTCTGCTGGGGACAATGATGGACAAAACTCTGCTGGGGACACTGATGATGGGAAAACTCTGCTGGGGACACCGATGGGGAAAAACTCTGATGGGGACTGATAATGGAAACAATTCTGCTGGGGACACTGATGATGGGAAAACTCTGCTGGGGACACTGATAATGGGGAAAACTCTGCTGGGGACACTGATGATGATTCATTCATTTGTACATAACTGATTTTTTTCGCCCCCCGAAAACTTGTAAAATCTACAATGTGGCCCTCGTGTTGAAAAGTTTGGAGACCCCTGATCTAAACCATTCCATTGTAGCTCTGGCTGTATCTTTAGGGTCTTTGTCCTGCTGGAAGGTGAACCTCCTCCCCAGTCTCATGTCTTTTGCATACTCTAATAGGTTTTCTTCTAAGATTGCCCTGTATTTGGCTCCATCCATCTTCCTATCAACTCTGACCAGCTTCCCTGTTGAAGAAATGGCAAGTGGCTTGCTATGGGGGCAGACACCGAAGTTGAGGAGCAGACGGCACTCGTGAGGGACCCCAGAAGAGGCTCTGTCCCTATACGCATTGCATCTGGAGGAGAAGACCTCCTCAAACCGGATGCAATGCGTATAGGGGCGGACCTTGATTGTTGTCATCCGGCAGCCATATTGGGAGAGCAGAGTGGTGAGATCAGCAGACGAATGCTAAGCCATCTTAGAATGTGAAGTGTTGTTAAAGCACTTGTAGCAACTTTTTATCTTGTAAGTGTTTTTATTGCGTGTAGTAATACATTTATGCAGAGAGCACTATTGGTCCTCTTTTTTCTTCTATATGGCTTGTGCATACCTGAGCTGTTTGTGCGAGCTGTTTTAAGAAATATATATATAACAAGATTAAGAAACATCACATCATATACATTGGTGATTGGAATCACCTCAGAACTATGGACTTTTAGCACATAGTTTGATATGATTTTTGTTTGTTCTCCACACTTCCACACTACATATACAATATGTGAGTTTTTGTCTTAAGGGGTGTTGTGGAATCACTCAACAATGTTTGGAGGGGCAACTTGTTAATTTGTTTTTTGTTTGCCTATTATTATCAGTAATACTTGTTAAATAGAACTGCATAGATCTTTTTTCACATATTAGTTGCTAAAGTTTGGCAATCATCGTCCCTTAACCTTCAAGATACTGGTGTGTTGGGCTCTGTTTAGAAAAAAAAAATGCGAAATTGACAGATACAAAGGAGAAATGTAATTGAAAGCTTTTCCCCCTTCATTTATAGTTCCTGCTTCATTCATAGAAACAATTGTATTATGGCTTCTGTGAATGGAGAAGCTGGGCGGAAAAGGTAGGCATACTTGGGCTCTCTTAATGAGAGCCTGTGACAGCTCCCCTGGTTCTAATGATGCCTGCCGCACAGAAAGATTATAGTGGAGGAGGATTGCATAAGAGCCACAAGCACACAAGACATATCCTACCGACTGTAAGCTTAAGTTATATCCCTTGTGCTGATTTTTGTGCTTTTTTTGGGGCTGCACTTAGGCTTTAATCCCAGAGTTCACTGCCATGGGACACTATCATGCTTTTAGAGACTGCTGTAGTGTGAGATTTCCATACTCCATAACTTTATTTCCATGTCACATTGTCATATGTGACACTTGCAGAGCTCATTGGAGATATTTGTTCCAATCTACCCCCTCCAGCCCTGTTGTTTCATCTGTGATGTTTTTGCCAGACCTGCAAGTGGTATTGGGGGTTATTTACGAAAGGCAAATCCACTTTGCACTACAAGTGCAGTCGCTGTAGATCTGAGGAGAAGATCTGAAATGAGGGGAAGCTCTGCTAATTTTATCATCCAGTCATGTGCAGGTTAAAATTATGTTTTTTTTATTTTACTTGCATGTCCCCCTCAGATCTACATCGACTGCACTTACAAGTGCGAAGTGGATTTTCCTTTCGTAAATTACCCCCAATGTGTCTGTTTGGGCTTGAGACTACACTGGTTATCACTTCCCTTGTAAGCAAAGGTACGGTATGGTTTTGGACAGGAGTAATGTACTGCATATGCCTACAATAAGCATTGAGCAACCCACAGCTTGCATAACCAAAGAATGAGGAGACACTCCCCAGGGGCTTTTTCCCCCTTGCCATACCGCTCAGTCATTACCTATTCTTCACTGCTCTCTACTAATGCATTTCCCATTAACTGGCTTTATTTCACAAAGCCACTATCCGCTTCTCTTAACACTTTTCTGTTATACAAATCCAGCTTTCAAATGCCTGTTCCCTTCTCTTTTCTTCCTCTATCCCCTCGCTCTCAGAATGAATGTAAAAACGTTGAAAGGGACCTGGATTAGGAGAGATTTTTCTTGGTCTACTCACAGAACACATGGTAATTCTAGACATTAAGTATGCATCAGTAATTGTTCTGTTAAAAACAAAAGCTCATTAATATAATTTCTTTTCTGAAAATTCTTCCTCCTGTGTTTTGTAGAATGCATATTATTCATACGAATAAACTGACCAGTGTTCATGATTTATTCACTTATAATGCCATCAATTTCCTAAGTAACAGAAACCTGGTTAATGCTTGTTGACACTGCCCCTCCCCCCTACTACATTCTCCTATGATGGTTTCTACTTGATCTATACACCTGGTCTTGAGAATAATATTGGTGGGTCTGCATTTCATTACCTGAGTATTGTGGTTTGCAGCCAGTTACTAATTTGCTTTATCTGTCTCTTTTGCATGTTTTAAAGCCCACTGAATCCATTTTTTTCCTTAGAACTGTGGTTATCTAGCAGCCTTAAAGTTTTGCTTTTCAATTCTTAGAAAAGCTTCTTTCTGTGAGCCCTTTATTTTCTGATAATTCCACAAGTGTGGGAAGCTTCAGTGTTCCCATTAACACTTTTGTGACTACAGGTTATCGATGCCTAGATGGCAAGACTAAATTTAGCAGTGTTGGTTAACTTGACCGTACCTGAAAGGTGCAATTACACCTTTAATCACTAGTACTGACTATTATCTTATTATCTAATTATAATTACCTTTCATCGGCCGATTCCGTTGCTTTCACACCCAAATGTATCTTTATGCATAGGAAACGACATCCATGAATAATTGACACAACAAAGTTGCTCCGTACACTTCACTTTTATGGGATCACATGTATCATGCATACTGCAAACATGCATAGAACAATTAAAACCCGGAAACATATATATCTTTATAACCAGAATTTATTTCATATTGAACATACAAACTCTCAACAGGTCATAGAAATTTATTTATTTTTTGCTAACCAATCCCTGACTGCTTCCCAAAACCTTCCAGAACCCTCTAAAACAGCTGACCTGCCTAACCAATCCCTACTGTCTTAGCTACTTCACCTTCACCTGACCCATCCTGAACTATTGACCTCTCCTGGCCCTATGGCCATAACCTGCCTTATCCTGTCATATTGTTTGTTTGTTTTTAACACCTAACACCCTGCAGATACCGTGATCCCATGAGGAAAGGGGAGCCTAAATGGCTACTCCCTTTCATTCCCCATGGAATCACATGTATCATGCATACTGCAAACATGCATAGAGCAATTAAAACCCGGAAACATATATATCTTTATAACCAGAATTTATTTCATATTGAACATACAAACTCCCAACAGGTCATAGAAATTTATATATATATTTTTTGGATTATTATTGGCCACGACCTGATCCATTGGTTTTAACAAAAATATATTTAATAATACACCAATATTTTATATTCCAAAACATATAGCCTTCATCAAAATATTTACCAATAACCATACTCAACCCAGCCATTGAGACTCGAACCGATTATCAATTAAAATTAAATTTCCTTATTCTCCCAACCGGCGGGAGGGGGGCTTGCAGCACCCCCTCTCATCCCCACAACCCCAAACCACGGCCAACTCAATGCATGTTTGCAAGTTCATATTAAATATGTCTAAACCTATGGGAGACAAATGCACCCCGTCATCCCTATACAGACCCTGTAAACCACCTTCAAGGTCTTGATGCCGAAATGATATACCCAAGTCCGGGACCAAAAATTTCTCCATTGCTTTATTAACGCGTTTCCTAACCTTGTCAAGAGGTTTAAGCACGCAAGAATCCAACCACCGCAAACGTGGAATTATCTCAGAAAAGACCATCACCGTATTTGGGGAAGCAATACGTAAAAACTTCCTTTATCCTTTATATTCGTGAAAGAATCGAACGTTTTTAATTTACCAATGTCATTACCACCTATATGTAATAATAGGATATCCGAAGCATCATACATAGCATATAGCCTCCCCAGGTCAAACAGAAGATCCTCCCACACCATACCTCTACGACCAAACCAGTGGACATGAAAAGCTGAAGGATCCAGGCCCAAGCTTTTTGAATAAACTCTATTCGCAGCTCTTTTCTGTGCCCAAAAAATAAAAGAATGCCCTATAATCCAGACTGTACGCTGATGACCTGAAATAAAATAAACAATTAATAAGGGCGAATGTACAGCTTGTAACAGTCTGACCTACATCTACCTAACTTTTTAATCGCACTCCCTTCAAGACCCAGCCCAGCGGCCTCTGTCGCCACGCCAATGCGAAAGGAATGTGTCGTTATCTTAGCATGACCTAAACGAGGATGATTGACACATCTCTTCAGGACTGCCGAAAATTGGTAAATAGTCACCGGTGATCCATCCTCATGAACGAACAATAAACGTGAAACATGAGGACGAATATTTAGGTAAGCCTGAAGCCTTTCGACTGGACAAATAGACCTGAAACCACACTTATGTGAAGACACCCACGCACCTACACCTATGGAATCCGTTTTACTAGAACCTAGGTATAGCTTAATACCTTCTTTATAAATAAACACATTGGACAGTAACTTGCCTGAACCCTTATTCTTGGAGGCAGGAAGAATCTCAGAGACCCTAAATGCCCCAAAGAATGCAAGCGTGAATACCGAGTTAAACAGGACAGCTTCATACGCGGAAAAGCATATAACAAGTTATCCCGCAGATCTGGGACAAAATAGTGGAGGTAATAGGAGACCTAACACCCTTCCTAAAATTACCCTTCCTATACCCCTTCAAAACCTGCCGCACAGAGAAGAAACTGTGGCATGCTGGCAGATTAAAAAGGCGCAGAAAAAAGGAGATACACGACAGTCTTATTATATGAGACCAAGAATAATTTTTCATTATCAGTGACTGAAGAAACAGAAGCACCAACTCCTCGGAATGATCAGTCAAAGACAAACGAAGGGACACTAAAAAGGATGACCACAAAACCCACGAAGCACTGTAGTTCCTCCATGTGGAAGGGGCCACGAGTTCTGAATGTTCCGGAAAATTAGACTAGATCCCATGAACGGGAAGGGAAAGTCACCCCCACTGGATCCGCCCCCGGCAGAAGCTGGAAAAACCGGTCCATCTGCAAGCGAGAGAGAGCGTCAGCGACCACATTAGTTTTACCAGGGACGTATTGTGCTTTTAGCCAAATGTTCCACTTCAAGCAAAGAAAAACCAAATGTCTTAAATAAGAAACAACAGGAGGAGACTTGGAGGAGAGACTATTGACTGCGAATGATACACCTTTGTTATCAGTGCTAATTAGCAACCTTCGATTCGCAAAAAATTTACCCCAGACTTCGAAGGACACAATCACTGGGAATAATTCTAATAAAACTATGTTCTTACATAGACCCGTACTTACCCACCTGCCTGGCCAAACTGCAGCACACCAATGAGATCTCCAAACTGCCCCAAAACCAACCAAGCCAGCAGAATCAGTTTCCAGATGAAAATCACTGGCTAGCATGAAGTCATGCTGCCACATGGTTTTCCCATTGAAGTCCTCCAGAAATTGTAACCAGACCATCAAATCCTGCTTCACATCAGAAGACAACCTAATATGCGAGGAGGGTTTTTTTATACCTGAAATGGCAGCGTATAGCTTTCTAGAAAGAATCCTACCCATGGGCAATACCCGAGTTGCAAAGGCCAATTGGCCCAAGAGGGATTGCATCTCTTTTAGTGTCACTTTGTTTTCTAATGAACAAACTCAATGTCTGTGACAATTTAAAGATTTTCCCTTCAGGCAATCGAAATTCCATAGCGACAGAATCCAACGTTCTACCCAGAAACTCAATACAGGTTGTAGGGAGCACCGTCTTATCTCCTGCCAAAGGTATTCCAAAATGCTGACACACCATTTGAAAGGAAGACAAGAGATGTAAACAAGCGCTAGAGTCTGCAGGACCTAAAAAAATAAAATCATCTAAATAATGAATAAGGCAGGAGGAATTTGAGCTCATACTTGCCACCCATTCAACAAACATGGAGAATGCTTCAAAATAAAAACAAGAAAGTGAGCAGCCCATTGCTAATGCTTTATCAAAAAAAAAGCTGATTTTCAAAATAATGAGTTAAAACAGTTCGGATTCAAAGGAAGCAGCCGAAAAGCAGATTGAATATCCGCTGTAGCCATTAAGGCATTTTTCCCTAACCCCCGAATCTTCTCTACAGCTGAATCAAATGATGCATAGGACACTGATACCGACTTAGTGTCACTTTGATCATTCAATGAAGCACCAAACGGAAATGATAAATGATGAATCAAATGAAACTCATTCGGCTCTTTCTTTGGAACCAAACCCAAGGGGGAAACCCTGAAATTGGAAAAAGGGGGTTGGTCAAAAGGGCCCTCCATTCTACCTGCCTTGACTTCCTTTCGCAGTTTTGCTCGCACTACTGATGGGGAGTCCTCCACTGACCTCAAATTGTCTACCATAGCACAACCAACCCCAGAAAAGCTAGGTAGCTGGAAACCCACTGAAAAACCTTCAATTAGCAGGGAAGCCATCTGCTGGTTTGGGTAGAGTTGCAGCCACGGAAGCATGTTTAATAGCATCAATGGTGTGGCTGCTTTTGGAAAAACCCTCTCTTGCGTTGGACTGTAATTTCCAAAAACATTTAGAAATCGGGTGATTACCAGCACAAAACGCACACTCATGCTTATATTTACAAGACGTCAACCATTTACATTGCGTGTCATTATAAGCAAAGCACAAACCTTTCTTATAGCCTACAGTAGCAAATGGTTGAGTGAGGTGCAGCCGACATGGATGGACGTGAAAAGGGCTGCTTCTGAGGTAAGAACAAGTTGAGCCAGAGGCCCACGTCCTTAGAACCCCATTGCAGGGAGGGCTGCACTGCCAACTTCTGCCTGAAAGCTTCATCATACAGTAACCATGCTAAACCAATAAAGCTCCTATAAGACTCTAAAATAATATCAATATGCTGAAACAAAAAAGGGCTTTTCTCAGGGAATTTTTCACATAATATACTGGAATATATGATAAATGCTTGTAACCAACCATAAAATAATTTAATGAGAGCTCTGCGACGCTCCTCATCAGACTTTCTGTCATACTTAAAGGTCTCCTTAGAAGGAGGGAGAATGGAACTTAAATCAATATATTCCCCCTTCCAAATCCTCTCTTTAACTGACACAGGTAAATGGAATCCTAAAGGGGACAGAAAACATGGCATGCATTCTTTACTCATAGATGCAGAAACGTTCTTAGCTGCCTCACAACTACTGCTGGCTGAACTGCAAGACAGGTGAGGCACAACAGTGGGATCAGCTGAAACAGCTGACCAAACTCTGGTCACTGCACTCTCTTCGGGAAAAGGCTGAGTAGCAGCCTGTGCCCACATAATAGTAATCAATTGTTCTAACGAAGCAGACAAAACAGATAATTGAGAAGCTGTACTAAACTCACCAGCTGAACCCTGAGCATGGCTCGCTCCAGGGGAAGCCTCGGGAGATGCGCACCGCACAGGGATTCCCGCGGTACTCCCGCGTCCAATCCTCCCACCCCGGCGAGCCTCCTGCTGGACGATAGGCTGGGGGGGTAAAACTCCGCTCGCAACCGCTGTCCCTAGGGTATTTAGTCTCATCACGCCGGGATCCTCTGGTGCGCATGCGCACCGGCTCCTGTGAGAAAAAAGGGGAGATTTCCGGATTCCTCGTCTTGCAGCGGGCTGACCTGGGCTGGAATTCCTCCTCAGTGGGCGGCTATGCTTGCTCCGCCTTCTCCCTGGCACCTCCTCCTCTGCGCCGTCAGCACCAACATCTATCGCAGGTCCTGCCGACTCTGAAAACCCTGCTTCAGGATATGGCTGCTGGGGGGGTAAAACCGCCCTGATCGCTGACCGGGGGTCCGCGCTGCTCAGGCCTGGATCTGAAGGTAAGGTGAGACATTGCCGGATCCAATCTTCCCCTCCTGCGGCTTCAGCTCTGTCAATCAGTTGGCGAATCAGGGACTCCATAGCGGCACGCGAGCTCCTCCTGCTGGAATATTTCAGGAACTGCAGCACTGACCCAAACGCAGCTGTTCTTTAAATAGGCCAGAACCAGCTTCCAGAATCTTCCCAACTGACACCTGATTTTGCTAACCAATCCCTGACTGCTTCCCAAAACCTTCCAGAACCCTCTAAACAGCTGACCTGCCTAACCAATCCTAGATGCCAAGACTAAATTTAGCAGTGTTGGTTAACTTGACCGTACCTGAAAGGTGCAATTACACCTTTAATCACTAGTACTGACTATTATCTTATTATCTAATTATAATTACCTTTCATCGGCTGATTCCGTTGCTTTCACACCCAAATGTATCTTTATGCATAGGAAACGACATCCATGAATAATTGACACAACAAAGTTGCTCCGTACACTGTTCACTTTTATGGGATCACATGTATCATGCATACTGCAAACATGCATAGAGCAATTAAAACCCGGAAACATATATATCTTTATAACCAGAATTTATTTCATATTGAACATACAAACTCTCAACAGGTCATAGAAATTTATTTATATATATATATTTTTTTTAGATTATTATTAGCCACGGCCTAATCCATTGGTTTTAACAAAAATATATTTAATAATACACCAATATTTTATATTCCAAAACATATAGCCTTCATCAAAATATTTACCAATAACCATACTCAACCCAGTCACTGAGACTCGAGCCGATTATCAATTAAAATTAAATTTCCTTATTCTCCCCTCCGGCAGATCGCCAGAGGGAGCCTACCACATGGATCAGCCGCGACGGGAAAAAAGGGGGGGGGGGTAGGGTGGGGAGCTCCTCCTGCTGGAATATTTCAGGAACTGCAGCACTGACCCAAACGCAGCTGTTCTTTAAATAGGCCAGAACCAGCTTCCAGAATCTTCCCAACTGACACCTGATTTTGCTAACCAATCCCTGACTGCTTCCCAAAACCTTCCAGAACCCTCTAAAACAGCTGACCTGCCTAACCAATCCCTACTGTCTTAGCTACTTCACCTGACCCATCCTGAACTATTGACCTCTCCTGGCCCTATGGCCATAACCTGCCTTATCCTGTCATATTGTTTGTTTGTTTTTAACACCTAACACCCTGCAGATACCGTGATCCAATGAGGAAAGGGGAGCCTAAATGGCTACACCCTTTCATTCCCCATTATCCTTGACAGGGTGTTCAATATGGATAAAAGATAGGCGTTACCGACCATCTTCCGCCAATAAGAGGGTACATATCCAAATGACACATTTCCTTTTAACATACTTTCAACCAATCCTAGTCATTAACTCTTTATCCTTATAACTCATTATGTCACATTATATTATATCACCATGATATATATAACTCTAGAGTCTCTAGAATATTCCATGACAACTATAGTCCCCTATGTCTGGTTTCGATTTAACACAAGTTCACTTCTTAACCACTTAAGCCCCGGACCATTTTGTTGCTAAATGGCCGTGCCACTTTTAGCGATTCGGCACTGCATCGCTTTAACTGACAATTGCGCGGTCTTGCGACGTGGTTCCCAAACAAAATTTAGATCCTTTTTTTCCCACAAATAGAGCTTTCTTTTGGTGGTATTCGATCACCTCTGCGTTTTTTTTTTGTGCTATAAACAAAAATAGAGCGACAATTTTGAAAAAAATGCAATATTTTTTACTTTTTGCTATAATAAATATCCCCAAAAAATATATATATAAAAAATTTTTTTCCTCAGTTTAGGCCGATACGTATTCCTCTACATATTTTTGGCAAAAAAAAACGCATTAGGCGTTTGATTGGTTTGCGCAAAAGTTATAGCGTCTACAAAATAGGGGATAGTTTTATGGCATTTTAATTAGTAATTTTTTTTACTAGTAATGGCGGCGATCAGCGTTTTTTATTTTATCGTGACTGCGACATTATGGCGGACACAACGGACACTTTTGACACATTGATGGGGCAGTGAAGGGGTAAACCACTACGTGGCGCTGTAGGGGTCAAGTGTAACCTAGGGAGTGCTTCTAACTGTCCGGGGACGTGACTTGCTGTGACACGTCACTGATCGTTGTTCCCGATGACAGGGAACACGACAGTGTCACTAGGCAAAACAGGGAGATGTTGTGTTTACTCTAACATCTCCCCATTCTATCTCTCCGTGAGACGATCGTGGGTATGCCCGCGGCGATAGAGTCCGCGGGCCCTGCGGTCGGGCTCACGGAGATCGCAGCGGGCACGCGCGTGCACAACAACCGCTTCTTAAAGGGGACATATATATACGTCCTTCTGCCTGCCCGTGCCATTCTGCAGACCTATATCTGCGTGCGCTGGGCGGCAAGCAGTTAAACAACAATATATATTTACTCAAAATTATAACTTTAAAGGAACAGTTGAGCCTTAGATTGTAAAACACAATATGAACATAAGGGGGTCTTTTTACATACGTCACCTGCCACAAGCTGTGGATTGTCCACTTGTTACGTCACCTGCCACAAGTTGTGGATTGTTCACTTGCCACGTCACCTGCCACAAGTTGTGGATTGTCCACTGGCCACGTTACCTGCCACAAGTTGTGGATTGTCCACTGGCCACGTCACCTGCCACAAGTTGTGGATTGTCCACTGGCCACATCACCTGGCCACGTCACCTGTTACATCACCTGGCCACGTCACCTGCCACAAGTTGTGGATTGTCCACTGGCCATGTAACCTGCCACAAGTTGTGGATTGTCCACTGACCACGTCACCTGCCACAAGTTGTGGATTGTCCACTGGCCACGTCACCTGGCCACGTCACCTGCCACAAGTTGTGTATTGTCCACTTGCCACGTCACCTGCCACAAGTTGTGGATTGTCCACTTGCCACAAGTTGTGGATTGTCCACTTGCCACGTCACCTGCCACAAGTTGTGGATTGTCCATTGGCCATGTCACCTGCCACAAGTTGTGGATTGTCCACTGGCCACGTCACCTGAACACGTCACCTGCCACAAGTTGTGTATTATCCACTGGCCACGTCACCTGGCCACGTCACCTGCCACAAGTTGTGGATTGTCCACTGGCCACGTCACCTGGCCACGTCACCTGCCACAAGTTGTGGATTGTCCACTGGCCACGTTACCTGCCACAAGTTGTGGATTGTCCACTGGCCACGTCACCTGCCACAAGTTGTGGATTGTCCACTGGCCACGTCACCTGCCACGTCACCTGGCCACATCACCTGCCACAAGTTGTGGATTGTCCACTGGCCACGTCATCTGCCACATCACCTAGCCACAAGTTGTGGATTGTCCACTGGCCACGTCACCTGCCACAAGTTGTGGATTGTCCACTGGCCACGTCACCTGCCACAAGTTGTGGATTGTCCACTGGCCACGTCACCTGCCACAAGTTGTGGATTGTCCACTGGCCACGTCACCTGGCCACGTCACCTGCCACAAGTTGTGGATTGTCCACTTGCCGCGTTACCGGCCACAAGTTGTGGATTGTCCACTTGCCATGTCACCTGGCCACATCACCTGCCACAAGTTGTGGATTGTCCACTGGCCACGTCACCTGGCCACGTCACCTGCCACAAGTTGTGGATTGTCCACTTGCCGCGTCACCTGCCACAAGTTGTGGATTGTCCACTTGCCATGTCACCTGGCCACATCACCTGCCACAAGTTGTGGATTGTCCACTTGCCATGTCACCTGGCCACGTCACCTGCCACAGGTTGTATATTGTCACCTGGCCACGTCACCTGCCACAAGTTGTGGATTGTCCACTTGCCACGTCAACTGCCACAAGTTGTGGATTGTCCACTGGCCATGTCACCTGCCACAAGTTGTGAATTGTCCACTTGCCATGTCACCTGGCCACATCACCTGCCACAAGTTGTGGATTGTCCACTTGCCACGTCACCTGGCCACATCACCTGGCCACAAGTTGTGGATTGTCCACTTGCCACGTCACCTGGCCACATCACCTGCCACAAGTTGTGGATTGTCCACTTGCCACGTCACCTGCCACAAGTTGTGGATTGTCCACTTGCCACGTTACCTGCCACAAGTTGTGGATTGTGCACTTGCCACAAGTTGTGGATTGTCCACTTGCCATGTCACGTGGCCACGTCACCTGCCACAAGTTGTGGATTGTCCGCTTGCCATGTCACCTGGCCACAAGTTGTGGATTGTCCACTTGCCACGTCACCTGGCCACATCACCTGCCACAAGTTGTGGATTGTCCACTTGCCACGTCACCTGCCACAACTTGTGGATTGTCCACTTGCCACGTTACCTGCCACAAGTTGTGGATTGTGCACTTGCCACGTCACCTGCCACAAGTTGTGGATTGTCC
The DNA here is from genome assembly GCA_029206835.1 of Rana muscosa. Lineage (NCBI taxonomy): Eukaryota > Metazoa > Chordata > Amphibia > Anura > Ranidae > Rana > Rana muscosa. The sequence goes on along the minus strand of CM055127.1, from coordinate 276,888,822 downwards.
ACTTGCCACAAGTTGTGGATTGTCCACTTGCCACGTCACCTGCCACAAGTTGTGGATTGTCCACTGGCCACATCACCTGCCACAAGTTGTGAATTGTCCACTTGCCATGTCACCTGCCATGTCACCTGGCCACATCACCTGCCACAAGTTGTGGATTGTCCACTTGCCACATCACCTGCCACAAGTTGTGGATTGTCCACTGGCCACGTCACCTGGCCACATCACCTGCCACAAGTTGTGGGTTGTCCACTTGCCACGTCACCTGCCACAAGTTGTGGATTGTCCACTTGCCGCGTCACCTGCCACAAGTTGTGGATTGTCCACTTGCCATGTCACCTGGCCATGTCACCTGCCACAAGTTGTGGATTGTCCACTTGCCATGTCACCTGCCACAAGTTGTGGATTGTCCACTTGCCACGTCACCTGCCACAAGTTGTGGATTGTCCACTGGCCACGTCACCTGCCACAAGTTGTGGATTGTCCACTTGCCATGTCACCTGCCACATCACCTGACCACGTCATCTGCCACAAGTTCTGGATTGTCCACTGGCCACGTCACCTGGCCATGTCATCTGCCACAAGTTGTGGATTGTCCACTTGCCATTCACCTGGCCACGTCACCTGCCACAAGTTGTGGATTGTCCACTTGCCACGTCACCTGTCACAAGTTGTGGATTGTCCACTTGCCACGTCACCTGCCACAAGTTGTGGATTGTCCACTTGCCATGTCACCTGGCCACGTCACCTGGCCACAAGTTGTGGATTGTCCACTTGCCACGTCACCTGGCCACATCACCTGCCACAAGTTGTGGATTGTCCACTTGCCACGTCACCTGCCACAAGTTGTGGATTGTCCACTTGCCATGTCACCTGCCACAAGTTGTGGATTGTCCACTTGCCACGTCACCTGCCACAAGTTGTGGATTGTCCACTTGCCACGTCACCTGCCACAAGTTGTGGATTGTCCACTTGCCACAAGTTGTGGATTGTCCACTTGCCACGTCACCTGCCACAAGTTGTGGATTGTCCACTGGCCACGTCACCTGGCCACGTCACCTGCCACAAGTTGTGGATTGTCCACTGGCCACGTCACCTGCCACAAGTTGTGGATTGTCCACTGGCCACGTCACCTGGCCACGTCACCTGCCACAAGTTGTGGATTGTCCACTGGCCACGTCACCTGCCACAAGTTGTGGATTATCCACTGGCCACATCACCTGGCCACGTCACCTGCCACAAGTTGTGGATTGTCCACTGGCCACGTCACCTGCCACAAGTTGTGGATTATCCACTGGCCACGTCACCTGGCCACGTCACCTGCCACAAGTTGTGGATTGTCCACTGGCCACGTCACCTGCCACAAGTTGTGGATTGTCCACTGGCCACGTTACCTGCCACAAGTTGTGGATTGTCCACTGGCCACGTCACCTGCCACAAGTTGTGGATTTCCACTGGCCACGTCACCTGAACACGTCACCTGCCACAAGTTGTGGATTATCCACTGGCCACGTCACCTGCCACAAGTTGTGGATTGTCCACTGGCCACGTCATCTGCCACATCACCTAGCCACAAGTTGTGGATTGTCCACTAGCCACATCACCTGCCACAAGTTGTAGATTGTCCACTTGCCACATCACCTGCCACAAGTTGTGGATTGTCCACTGGCCACGTCACCTGGCCACATCACCTGCCACAAGTTGTGGATTGTCCACTTGCCATGTCACCTGGCCACATCACCTGCCACAAGTTGTGGATTGTCCACTTGCCATGTCACCTGGCCACGTCACCTGCCACAGGTTGTATATTGTCACCTGGCCACGTCACCTGCCACAAGTTGTGGATTGTCCACTTGCCACGTCAACTGCCACAAGTTGTGGATTGTCCACTGGCCATGTCACCTGCCACAAGTTGTGAATTGTCCACTTGCCATGTCACCTGGCCACATCACCTGCCACAAGTTGTGGATTGTCCACTTGCCACGTCACCTGGCCACATCACCTGGCCACAAGTTGTGGATTGTCCACTTGCCACGTCACCTGGCCACATCACCTGCCACAAGTTGTGGATTGTCCACTTGCCACGTCACCTGCCACAAGTTGTGGATTGTCCACTTGCCACGTTACCTGCCACAAGTTGTGGATTGTGCACTTGCCACAAGTTGTGGATTGTCCACTTGCCATGTCACGTGGCCATGTCACCTGGCCACAAGTTGTGGATTGTCCACTTGCCACGTCACCTGCCACAAGTTGTGGATTGTCCACTTGCCATGTCACCTGGCCACAAGTTGTGGATTGTCCACTTGCCATGTCACCTGGCCACAAGTTGTGGATTGTCCACTTGCCACGTCACCTGGCCACATCACCTGCCACAAGTTGTGGATTGTCCACTTGCCACGTCACCTGCCACAACTTGTGGATTGTCCACTTGCCACGTTACCTGCCACAAGTTGTGGATTGTGCACTTGCCACGTCACCTGCCACAAGTTGTGGATTGTCCACTTGCCACAAGTTGTGGATTGTCCACTTGCCACGTCACCTGCCACAAGTTGTGGATTGTCCACTGGCCACGTCACCTGCCACAAGTTGTGAATTGTCCACTTGCCATGTCACCTGCCATGTCACCTGGCCACATCACCTGCCACAAGTTGTGGATTGTCCACTTGCCACATCACCTGCCACAAGTTGTGGATTGTCCACTGGCCACGTCACCTGGCCACATCACCTGCCACAAGTTGTGGGTTGTCCACTTGCCACGTCACCTGCCACAAGTTGTGGATTGTCCACTTGCCGCGTCACCTGCCACAAGTTGTGGATTGTCCACTTGCCATGTCACCTGGCCATGTCACCTGCCACAAGTTGTGGATTGTCCACTTGCCATGTCACCTGCCACAAGTTGTGGATTGTCCACTTGCCACGTCACCTGCCACAAGTTGTGGATTGTCCACTGGCCACGTCACCTGCCACAAGTTGTGGATTGTCCACTTGCCATGTCACCTGCCACATCACCTGACCACGTCATCTGCCACAAGTTGTGGATTGTCCACTGGCCACGTCACCTGGCCATGTCATCTGCCACAAGTTGTGGATTGTCCACTTGCCACGTCACCTGCCACAAGTTGTGGATTGTCCACTTGCCACGTCACCTGCCACAAGTTGTGGATTGTCCACTTGCCATGTCACCTGGCCACAAGTTGTGGATTGTCCACTTGCCACGTCACCTGGCCACATCACCTGCCACAAGTTGTGGATTGTCCACTTGCCACGTCACCTGCCACAAGTTGTGGATTGTCCACTTGCCACGTCACCTGCCACAAGTTGTGGATTGTCCACTTGCCACGTCACCTGCCACAAGTTGTGGATTGTCCACTTGCCACGTCACCTGCCACAAGTTGTGGATTGTCCACTTGCCACAAGTTGTGGATTGTCCACTTGCCACGTCAGCTGCCACAAGTTGTGGATTGTCCACTGGCCACGTCACCTGGCCACGTCACCTGCCACAAGTTGTGGATTGTCCACTGGCCACGTCACCTGCCACAAGTTGTGGATTGTCCACTGGCCACGTCACCTGGCCACGTCACCTGCCACAAGTTGTGGATTGTCCACTGGCCACGTCACCTGCCACAAGTTGTGGATTATCCACTGGCCACGTCACCTGGCCACGTCACCTGCCACAAGTTGTGGATTGTCCACTGGCCACGTCACCTGCCACAAGTTGTGGATTATCCACTGGCCACGTCACCTGGCCACGTCACCTGCCACAAGTTGTGGATTGTCCACTGGCCACGTCACCTGCCACAAGTTGTGGATTGTCCACTGGCCACGTTACCTGCCACAAGTTGTGGATTGTCCACTGGCCACGTCACCTGCCACAAGTTGTGGATTTCCACTGGCCACGTCACCTGAACACGTCACCTGCCACAAGTTGTGGATTATCCACTGGCCACGTCACCTGCCACAAGTTGTGGATTGTCCACTGGCCACGTCATCTGCCACATCACCTAGCCACAAGTTGTGGATTGTCCACTAGCCACGTCACCTGCCACAAGTTGTGGATTGTCCACTGGCCACGTCACCTGCCACAAGTTGTGGATTGTCCACTGGCCACGTCACCTGCCACAAGTTGTGGATTGTCCACTGGCCACGTCACCTGCCACAAGTTGTGGATTGTCCACTGGCCACGTCACCTGCCACAAGTTGTGGATTGTCCACTGGCCACGTCACCTGCCACAAGTTGTGGATTGTCCACTTGCCGCGTCACCTGCCACAAGTTGTGGATTGTCCACTTGCCATGTCACCTGGCCACATCACCTGCCACAAGTTGTGGATTGTCCACTTGCCATGTCACCTGGCCACGTCACCTGCCACAGGTTGTGGATTGTCCACTTGCCACGTCACCTGCCACAAGTTGTGAATTGTCCACTTGCCATGTCACCTGCCATGTCACCTGGCCACATCACCTGCCACAAGTTGTGGATTGTCCACTTGCCACGTCACCTGCCACAAGTTGTGGATTGTCCATTGGCCACGTCACCTGGCCACATCACCTGCCACAAGTTGTGGGTTGTCCACTGGCCACGTCACCTGCCACAAGTTGTGGATTGTCCACTTGCCGCGTCACCTGCCACAAGTTGTGGATTGTCCACTTGCAGCCTCACCTGCCACAAGTTGTGGATTGTCCACTTGCCACGTCACCTGCCACAAATTGTGGATTGTCCACTTGCCGCGTCACCTGCCACAAGTTGTGGATTGTCCACTTGCCGCGTCACCTGCCACAAGTTGTGGATTGTCCACTTGCCACGTCACCTGCCACAAGTTGTTTATTGTCACCTGCCACAAGTTGTGGATTGTCCACTTGCCACGTCACCTGCCACAAGTTGTGGATTGTCCACTGGCCACGTCACCTGCCACAAGTTGTGGATTGTCCACTGGCCACATCACCTGGCCATGTTACCTGGCCACATCACCTGCCACAAGTTCTGGGTTGTCCACTGGCCACGTCACCTGGCCACGTCATCTGCCACAAGTTGTGGATTGTTCACTTGCCACGTCACCTGGCCACGTCACCTGCAACAAGTTGTGGATTGTCCACTTGCCACGTCACCTGCCACAAGTTGTGGATTGTCCACTTGCCATGTCACCTGGCCACATCACCTGGCCACAAGTTGTGGATTGTCCACTTGCCACGTCACCTGGCCACATCACCTGCTACAAGTTGTGGATTATCCACTTGCCATGTCACCTGCCACAAGTTGTGGATTGTCCACTTGCCACATCACCTGCCACAAATTGTGGATTGTCCACTTGCCACGTCACCTGCCACAAGTTGTGGATTGTCCACTTGCCACAAGTTGTGGATTGTCCACTTGCCACGTCACCTGCCACAAGTTGTGGATTGTCCACAAAGCAATGCAAGCAATTACAGTTTTTTTTTGTTTTTTTTTATGTTTTTCATCATTTGCCATAATTTTTGAGATTTCTAATGTAAAAAAATAGGTCACCTTTAAAAACGCTTATAAACTAAATCGCGGCAAAACACCGGTACCACGTTTTGCATCTGAAACGTGGAATTTTTTGCTTCTGAACCCATTTTTTGGCTTTCAGAAAAACTAGGTTAAACGCAACTGCATATAAACAGCAATAAATGAGACAGTGTACATGGTCACATAGGATAACATTGAAGGGGTTTAGGGGCAGTTGAAAAAAGTTTCCAACTGCCTCTGAATGCGAGTTTAACAGCGTCCTGTGTGCATGGGGCCTAAACAGATCAGTATTAGTCATAGGCGTGCACACAGGGTGTGCCAGGTGTGCCTGGGCACACCCTAATCACCCCATGTGCCACACATTCCCCCTATTTTCAAACATTTAAAAAAAAAAAAAAATGAAACAAATAAAATTGTAAAAAAAGAATACAAAGAAAATAAAAAAAATAAAAACTACTGACACCATCCACTACCTTACAGACACCAATTTCTACCCTACTGACATCGTCCACTGCTCTAATGACACCGTCAGTATATATACAAATACACACAAAAATGTTGTTGAGCTTTGGGGTGCACACCCTAATGCAATGGGCTGCGCACACCTATGGTATTAGTAGATATCAAAATCTCAGCTGCATAGCAATTGTCCATGAAATATAAAGGGGAAAGGGGTGTGACAGTCCATAAAAGCAAGTGGGAGGGACATGACAGCCTTTAGGCCAAATAAAAATAGTCCCAAAGAATAACACAAAAAAAGTCTCTTGCATGACTTAAGAATGTCCATAAAATTCAAATAAGGAAAATGTCCACATTATAATTTTCATTCTCCTAAACTAATCCAAAAACGTTTCCCAAACTTTTGGTTCGATTCTGTGTTCATCCATATTTACAGAAATAAATTCTCCCCCGAAACCCTGCCTCCTTGTAAGGACAGAACTCGATATCCACAGACAGACTGGAACTGATGCACTGGGCTAGACTTGGGTCTTTGGGCTGGCATCTGGATCTCTCCCTTGTGGTGCTCACTGGAAATCGTAGACATCAGGTTTGCGTCATTTGGCTCCCCCTCAAGGTGTCATTTCCAGGAATATTTTCCAGCAGGGGTCCGCCTTTACTCATCTCAGCACCTCCCATGGCATTAGAACAACAAATGGATCCCGCCTGTGGAAGGGAATTCCATATCCTTGCCGCTCTTACAGTAAAGAACCCTCTACGCAATTTAAGGTTTGTCTCATGGTTTTGTCTTATTAAACTCCCTTCTGCAAAAAAGTTCTATCCCTTTTGTGGGGTCACCTTGTGGGGTCACCAGTATGGTATTTGTAAATTGAAATCATATCCCCTCTCAAGCGTCTCTTCTCCAGAGAGAATAAGTTCAGTGCTTGCGACCTTTCTTCATAACTACTATCCTCCCAGACCCTTTATTAGCTTTGTTGCCCTTCTCTGTACTCGCTCCATTTCCAGCACATCCTTCCTGAGGACTGGTGCCCAGAACTGGACAGCATACTCCAGGTGAGGCCGGACCATAGTCTTGTAAAGTGGGAGAATTATTGCTTTATCCCTGGAGTCAATCCCCTTTTTAATGCATACCAATATTCTCTTTGCTTTGTTGGCACCAGCTTGGCATTGCATGCCATTGCTGAGCCTATCATCTACTAGGACCCCCAGGTCCTTTTCCATCCTAGATTCCCCCAGAGGTTCACCCCCTAGTGAGTAGATTGCATTCATATTTTTGCCACCCAAATGCATTATTTTAAATTTTTCTACTTTAAACCTCATTTGCCATGTAGTTGCCCAATTTGTTTAGATCTTCTTGCAAGGTTTCCACATCCTGCAGAGAAGTTATTGCCCTGCTTAGCTTAGTATCGTCCGCAAAAACAGATAATGTTTATCCCATGCTCCAGGTCTTTTATGAGTAAATTAAGTAGGATTGGTCCCAGGACAGAACCCTGAGGGACCCCACCTCCCACCCTGGTCCATTCTGAGTATTCCCCATTTATCACCACCCTCTGAACTCGCCCTTGTATTCCCCATTTATCACCACCCTCTGAAATCGCCCTTTTCAATCCATGTACTCACCCTATGCTCCATGCCGACGGACAATACTTTGTACAGTAAACGTTTATAGGGAGCTGTGTCAAATGCTTTTGAAAAATCCAGATACACCCAGTCTACGGGCCTTCCTTTATCTAGATAGCAGCTCACCTCCTCATAGAAGGTTAATAGATTGGTTTGGCAAGAACGATTCTTCATGAATCCAGGCTGATTACTGCTAATGATACCATTTTCATTACTAAAATCCTGTATATAGTTCCTTATCATGCCCTCTGTGACAAACCCTCTGTCCTCAAACAGATCTAGGTCTGCCGTCAATGCTTCCTCTGTTCAGATCCAGCACCATCCAAGCTTCTTTAGCCAGTCCACAGACACAACACCTCAGTGTAGGGTAAAACCACAAACTGCTTTATTCAAGCACATGTTAACAGATATCACTCTTAAAATCACTTCCCTCCCTCCCTTGGGAAAAAGGGCGGGTCAAACTGTCCAATGACAATGGCCACACAGGTCAGGTGTCTTCAAACTTCTCAGTACACAGTCTTATCAGCAGGTGGGTTGAAGGAATCCCCGCTCACTTTTTCCTCACAGCAAACACATGTGCACATCCCATAATAGTTGAGGCAGCCAGCCACAATAGACAATAGAATAGTCACACCCCAAACCATAACAGCAAATAGTCCAACAGCATGGCACAGCACACATTAGTCCCACAAACCCCCTACCCAAAGTCACTCCTGTCACCCTCCAAGAGCTTGCATACTATTGACATTAGGCTAACTGGTCTGTAATTCCCAGGGATGTATTTTTTGCCCTTTTTTAAATATTGGTGCTACATTGGCTTTTCTCCAATCAGCTGGTACCATTTCAGTCAGTAGACTGTCAGTAAAAATTAGGAACAATGGTCTGGCAATCACTTGACTGAGTTCCTTAAGGACCCTCAAGTGCAAGCCATCTGGTCCCTGTGACTTATTAATGTTAATTTTTTCAAGTCTAATTCTGTCCTCTGTTAGCCATGAGGGTGATTCCTGTGACATGTCATGAGGAAAAACATCGCAGTTTTGGTTACTGAACCCCCCAGATTTCCTTGTGAAGACTGAGAAGAATAAATTCAATACCTTTGTCATCTCTCCATCCTTAGTAACCAGATTCCCTTCATCATTCTTTATGGGACCAATATGATCTGACCTCCCTTTCTTACTATTTATGTACTTAAAGAATTTCTTGGGATTTTTTTTTACTATCCTTCGCTATGTGTCTTTCGTGTTCTATCTTAGCCATCCTGATTGCACCCTTACATACCACCAAAAGAAAGTAATATTTGTGAGAAAAAAAGGACATTAATTTCATTTGGGTACAGTGTTGCACGACCGTGCAATTGTCGGTTAAAGCGACGCAGTGCCGTATCGCAAAAAATGGCCTGTCAGGAAGTGGGTGAAACCTTCTGGGGCTGAAGTTTTTTAAAGCTGAGCTCAAGGGAGAATAAAAAATTATTCTAGGAAAAGATTCTTCTATGTCTAGGGGACTGGAAAAAGCACTTTTACATACCCGACCCTAGACTCTCGCAGGTTCCTTCCGCACTGCTAGACTTGTCTCCACAGCCTGTCCTTCCCTACACTTGCATTTGCAGGTCCTTTGACGCCATAATGTTCAATGCTGAGCCCATAACTCTGCATTTGACGTGAGGACACCAAGGGACAGTCGACTGCTGGGGACCAAGGTAAGTAAAACTGCTATTTCCAGTCCCCTAAACATAAATCAGCATTTAACCCTTGCAGGGGCAGCCCCACTGCAAGGGAGCTTTTCTTGTTACCTTTTTTGGAGATGGGCTTAATTAACCAGTCCTCATTGTAGAAACCAGCTCTACAAAGGGTGGTATTATAGTGGTTTTGAATTGACATCAGTGCGATTTTAATCATGCACTAGTTTCTTAATTGAGAAGTATGAGTTTGTTTGTTTTTTCCCCATTATACGTATCTAGGTGAATGCAGAATCAATCCGCCGATGGCTTGGTTCTCTTGGCTCCCCGAGCAGAGAGCTCTGCTGCTTGTTGTCAATCAGCAAAAGGGTGGTATTATAGTTGTATTATAGTTGTTTTGTTTGGACATCAGTGCGTTTAATCATGCACTACCCCATTATTTTAATTTGTTCAGATCTTGCAAGGTTTTCACATCCTGTGAAGAAGTTATTGCCCTGCTTAGCTCAGTGCCGTTCGCAAATACAGAGATTATACTGTTTACCCCATCCTCCAGGTCGTTTATGAACAAATTAAACAGGATTTATCCCAGCACAGAACCCTGGGGGGACCCCAGTTCCCACCCCTGACCATTCCAAGTATTCCCCATTTATCACCACCCTCTGAACTCGCCCTTGTAGACCGTTTTCAATCCATGTACTCACCCTATGGTGCATGCCAACAGACGTTACTTTGTACAGTAAAAGTTTATGGGGAGCTGTGTCAAATGTTTTTTCAAAATCCAGATACACCACCTCTACGGGCCTTCCTTTATCTAGATAGCAGCTCACCTCCTCATAGAAGGTTAATAGATTGGTTTGGCAAGAATGATTCTTCATGAATCCAGGCTGATTACTGCTAATGATACCATTTTCATTACTAAAATCTTGTATATAGTTCCTTATCATGCCCTCCAAGAGCTTGCATACTATTGATGTTAGGCTAACTGGTCTGTATTTCCTAGGGATGTATTTTTTCCCTTTTTTAAATATTGGCGCTACATTGGCTTTTCTCCAATCAGCTGGTACCATTCCAGTCAGTAGACTGTCAGTAAAAATTGGTCTGGCAATTACTTGACTGAGTTCCCCAAGTTCCCTCGGGTGCAAGCCATCTGGTCCCAGTGATTTATTAATTTCCCAAATCTATGTCTAATTCTGTCCTGTGTTAGCCATGAGGGTACTCATTCTTTATGGGGCCAATATGGTCTGTCCTCCCTTTTTTACTGTTTATATACTTAAAATATTTTTGGGGGATTTTTTTGCCCTCTCTCTCTCCCCTCTCTCTTTCTTCTCTCTCTCCCCTCTCTGTCTCTCCCCCCTATCTCTGTCTCTCCCCCCTATCTCTGTCTCTCCCCCTATCTCTGTCTCTCCCCCCTATCTCTGTCTCTCCCCCCTATCTCTGTCCCTCCCCCTATCTCTCTCCCTCCCCCCATCTCTCTCCCTCCCCCCTATCTCTCTCCCTCCCCCTATCTCTCTCCCTCCCCCCTATCTCTCTCCCCTCTCTCTCCCCTCTCTCTTCTCTCTCCTCTCTCTCTATCTCTCCTCTCTTCTCTCTCTCCTCTCTTCTCTTCTCTACCCTCTCTTCTCTCTTCTCTCTCTCGTCTCTCTTCTCTTTCTCTCCTCTTTCTCCTTGGCATTGCTATTATTGAGCTTATGATCTACCAAAACCCCCAGATCTCCACTATGGATTCCCCCAGTTGTACTCCCCCCTAGTATGTATGATGCATGCATATTCTTGGCCCCCAAGTGCATAACTTTACATTTATCAACATTAAACCTCATTTGCCACCTAGTCACCCAATTAGACAGTGCATTGATGTCAGCTTGTAAATTGGAGACATCCTGTAAGGATGTTATTCCACTGCATACCTTGTGTAATCTGCAAAGACAGAAATGGTACTTTTAATCCCAGGCCATATATCATTTATAAAGATATTAAAAAGTGAGGGTCCTAACACTGAACCTTGGGGTACACCACTGATAACCTTAGACCATTCATAGTAAGAGTCATTAACCACTACTCTCTAAATTCGGTCTTTTAGCAAGTTTTCTATTTATTTACAAATTGATCTTTCCAAGCCTGTAGACTTTACCTTACACATTAGTCGTGTGTGGGGAACTGTATCTAACGCTTTTGCAAAATCCAAGTATACCACGTCCACAGCCACCCCTCTGTCCAAGGTTTTGCTTACCTCCTTATAAAAAGAAATCAGGTTTGTTTGACAACTTCTGTCTTTCATGAATCCATGATGTCTGTTGCCTAAAATATTTTTTCCCAGCAAGAACTGGTCTTTTATTAACCACTTAAGCCCCGGACCAATACACAGCATAAAGACCAGAGGTGATTTTACAATGCAATGTTGTACCCAAACGAAATTTGCGTCCTTTTCTTCCCACAAATAGAGCTTTCTTTTAATGGTATTTGATTGCCTCTGCGATTTTTATTTTTTGCGATATAAACGGAAAAAGACCGAAAATTTTTGTTATAAGAAAAATCGAATAAACTCAATTTTAGTCATACATTTAGGCCAAAATGTATTCAGCCACATGTCTTTAGTAAAAAAAAAATGTCAATAAGCGTATATTTATTGGTTTGCGCAAAAGTTATAGCGTCTACAAACTAGGGTACATTTTCTGGAATTTACACAGCTTTTAATTTATGACTGCCTATCTAATTTCTTGAGGTGCTAAAATGGCAGGGCAGTACAAATGACCCCATTTTGGAAAGTAGACACCCCAAGGAAATTGCTGAGAGGCATGTTGAGCCCATTGAATATTTTAGTTCTTTTGTCCCAAGTGATTGAATAATGAGAAAAATAATTTTTTTACAAAAAGTTGTCACTAAATGATATATTTCTCACAAATGCCATGGTTATATGTGGAATTGCACCCCAAAATACATTTTGCTGCTTCTCCCGAGCACAGGGATACCACATGTGTGGGACTTTTTGGGAGCCTAGCCATGTACGGGGCCCCGAAAACCAAGCACCGCCTTCACGATTTCTAAGGGCGCAATTTTTTGATTTCACTCCTCACTACCTATCACAGTTTCGAAGGCCATAAAATGCCAAAATAGCACAAACCCCCCCCCCCAAATGACCCCATTTTGGACCCCAAGCTATTTGCTGAGAGGCATGTTGAGTCCATGGAATATTTTATATTTTGCCACAAGTTGCGGGAATATGACAAACTTTTTTTTTTCTTGCACAAAGTTGTCACTAAATGATATATTGCTCACACATGCCATGGGCATATGTGGAATTGCACCCCAAAATACATTCTGCTGCTTCTCCTGAGTATGGGGATACCACATGTGTGGGACTCTTTAGGAGCCTAGCTGCGTACGGGACCCCGAAAACCAAGCACCGTCTTCAAGATTTCTAAGGGCATACATTTTTGATTTCACTCCTCACTACCTATCACAGTTTTGAAGGCCATAAAATGCCAAGATGGGCATTCCATGGCCTCCAAAACTGTGATAGGCAGTGAGGAGTGAAATCAAAAATTTACACCCTTAGAAAGCCTGAAGGCGGTGCTTGGTTTTCGGGGGCCTGTAAGCGGCTAGGCTCCCAAAATGTCTCACACATGTGGTATCCCCGTACTCAGGAGAAGCAACAGAATGTATTTTGGGGTGCAATTCCACATATAACCATGGCATGTTTGAGCAATAGTAGGATTTTTAAAACAGCTTACCTGTAAAATCCTTTTCTTGGAGTACATCACGGGACACAGAGCAGCATAGTCATTACTATGTGGGTTATATAGAATTACCTTCAGGTGCTGGCACTGGCAACTTCCAAAACAGGAAGTACCCTCCCCTATATAAGCCCCTCCCATCCGGGAGTACCTCAGTTTTGTAGCAAAGCAATACGTGTCCCCAAAAGAGGGGTGGGAGCTCTGTGTCCCGTGATGTACTCCAAGAAAAGGATTTTACAGGTAAGCTGTTTTAAAAATCCTACTTTCTTGTTCATACATCACGGGACATAGAGCAGCATAGTCATTACTATGTGGGACGTCCCAAAGCAATGCCACATGAGGGGGGGGGGATACACCATACATAAGCTGGGCGCCATCAGGCATGAGGATCTTTTGCGGCCTGCAACACACTGCGCCCAAAGGCGACATCCTCCTGACTTCTAACGTCCACCTGGTAGAACCTAGTAAACGTGTGTACTGAAGACCATGTTGCGGCCTTACAAATTTGCGCCAGGGAGGCCTGGTGATGCACTGCCCATGAAGTTCCAACTGCTCTCGTGGAGTGCGCCCTAACTTTGAACGGAGGCGGTCTACTTCTCAAGCCATAGGCTTGTATTATGACCTGTCGAATCCACTTGGCTAAAGTAGATTTTGATGCTGCCTGACCCTTTCTGGGGCCTTCCGGCAGAACAAACAAAGAATCCGTTCTACGAATCTGAGCAGTGGCTTTTAGATAAGCTTTAACTGCTCTTACTACATCCAAAGAATGCAATAACTTTTCCTCTACCGAGCTTGGTTTGGGGAAAAAAGAAGGAAGAACCACATCCTGGTTCAAGTGAAACCTCGATATCACCTTAGGAAGAAAGGCTGGGTGAGGACGTAATACTACTCTGTCCTTATGGATAACCAGATATGGCTCTTTACAGGACATGGCGGCTAATTCCGACACTCTTCTAGCCGAGCATATGGCTACTAAAAATATCAATTTCCTGGTGAGTAGAACCAAGGAAATGTGCCGCAAAGGTTCAAATGGCTGCTTCTGCAGAACCGACAGAACCAAATTTAGATCCCATGGGCATATGGGAGCCTTAATCGGTGGAATAATACGAGTCACACCTTGCATAAAGGATTTGACAAGTGAATGCATAGCCAGGGGCCTTTGAAATAGTATTGACAAGGCCGAAACCTGGCCCTTGATAGTATTTAAGGCAAACTTCCTGTCTACAGCCCACTGCAGGAAGTCCAGAATTCTGCCTATAACGTACTTACGTGGATGCCATTTTCTGGCCTCGCACCAAGTGATGTACGCCTTCCAAACTCTATAGTAGATCTGCCTGGATACAGGCTTCCTGGCATTGATTATAGTTGATACCACAGAGTTAGAGAGACCTCTCTTCTTTAGGATGTGGGATTCAATAGCCAGGCCGTTAAACTTAGAGTTAGTAAGGAAGGGTGGTATATCGGTCCTTGCGAAAGCAGGTCCGGACGACGTGGAAGGGTCCAAGGACTCCCCACAGACATTTTGATGATCTCCGCGTACCAGGCCCTTCGGGGCCACGCTGGAGCCACCAGGATCACCGGCTTCTTCTCCAACCTGACTCTGCGAAGGAGTCGAGGCAACAATTGTAGCGGAGGGAATGCATATATCAGTCTGAACTGATCCCAAGGGAACACCAGAGCATCCGAGCCGCAAGCGAGGGGATCCCTTGTCCGGGAGACAAATCTGTCCACCTTTGCGTTGAATCTGGATGCTAGCAGATCTACATCCGGTGTTCCCCACCGCTGACATATTGCTCGGAAGACCTCGGGATGAAGGGACCATTCCCCTGGGCATAACTGTTGGCGACTCAGAAAGTCCGCCTTCCAATTCTCCACCCCTGGAATGAAGACAGCCGATATACATGGGACATGCTTTTCTGCCCATTCCAGGATGTGACTTACTTCCCTCTGGGCTGCACGACTCCTGGTGCCTCCCTGATGATTGATATATGCCACTGCTGTGGCATTGTCTGATTGAATTCTGACAGGGGACCCTTGGAGTCTGGATGTCCAGGCTACTAGGGCGTACCGGGCTGCTCGTATCTCTAAGAGATTGATGGGCAGGGTTTTTACTACATTTGACCATCTGCCCTGGAGAGACCATTGCTCCAGTACTGCCCCCCAGCCTATAAGGCTGGCATCTGTAGTGACCACCTTCCAAGATATCGGGCTGAAGGGTTTTCCCTTCTGGAGATTCTGGGGGATCAACCACCAGCAGAGACTCTTCCGAACGGAAGGGGACAAAGCCATCGGGAAGTCTAGAGCCTGAACTTTTCCGTTCCAGGCTGACAATATGGCCCTTTGTAAATTCCTTGAGTGGAATTGGGCGTATGGCACAGCTTCGAATGATGCTACCATTTTTCCTAGCAGCCTCCTGCACAGGCGTATGGACGGCTGTCTTTTTGCACAAAGCAGACGGACCAAGCCCCTCAAAGAGGATACCTTGTCTAGAGGTAAGAAAATCTTCCTCTGGTCTGAATCCAGCCGTAGCCCTAGATATACCAGGTTTTTCACTGGCTGTAGGGCTGACTTGTCCAGGTTGATGACCCAACCGTGAGATTCTAGATACTTGATTGTATCGACAATTACCACTTCTAGCTTGGCAACTGAGTGGTCCATCAACAACAGGTTGTCTAGGTATGCCATTATCGTTACACCCCGTGTTCTTAGATCGGCCAACAGTGGGGCCAGAATTTTTGTGAACACTCGTGGTGCTGTGGCCAGACCGAATGGTAAGGCTCTGAACTGAAAATGGCGCCCTTCTACTGCAAAGCGTAGGAATTTTTGATGACCTGGAAAGATGGGAACATGCAAGTAAGCATCTTTGATGTTGATCGAGGCTAACCATTCCTCCCCTTGTAGGGCAGCGGTGACCGATCGGATCAACTCCATCCGGAAAGACCGGACGTTTAGAAATTTGTTTAGACTCTTTAGGTCCAATATGGGTCTTATGTCCCCGTTTGGCTTCGGGACTGTGAAAAGGTTTGAGTAGAAACCCAACCCCCACTCTTCCATAGGAACCTCCATAATTACTCCTTGGAGCAATAGTTGTTCTAACGCCAATAGGAGAGACCCTCTTTTCAGAGGGTCTCTTGGCATGCCTGACCACATAAAATGGGACGGAGGAGACTCTTTTAACTCCAACTTGTATCCCAGAGTTACTGCGGAGAGCACCCATCTGTCTTTGATCGTCTCCCGCCAGGTCTCTGCGAACAACTGAAGTCTTCCCCCCACCCGTTTGAGTGGGGGCAGCCCTTCATAGGCTTGACTTGGAGGCTGGTTTAGTACCTCTTCGGATCCAGGGCTTTTTATTACCCTGTGGCTGTCCCTGATTTTTACCTCCTGAGTTTGACCGAGGAGGCCGTTGGAACTGCTTAGTAGCAGACGTCGCAGGGATAGGAGAGGTAGTCCTCTTAAAAGATGGACCCCTAGACCTCTTCTTACTCGGTAAGAGAGTACTTTTACCACTGGAAATCTTCTGGATATACTTATCCAGGTCTTTGCCAAAAAGGCGTTCCCCATGAAATGGGAAGCTAACTAAGAGCTTCTTACAGGGAGCTTCAGCAGACCAGTTTTTGAGCCACAGAAGCCTACGCATATGTACCAAAGACAGCGGGAGGCGGGAGGCCTGATGGATAGAATCCTTGATGGCGTCAACCGCAAAGCATAATGCTCTAGGCAGATCAGCCAGAGCCTGGGCCTGCTGGTCTGGCAAATCCCTCAGGACCATTTTCATTTGATCCTTTAAAGCTTGGCAGACCCCAATAGCTGCCACTGCTGGCTGTGTAACAGCCCCTGCTGTGGAAAAAGCAGATTTTAATAAAGATTCCAATTTTTTATCCACTGGATCTTTGAACATTTGAACATTATCTACTGGGACATGTCAGTGATTTGTTCACAGAAGAGATGGCTGCATCCACCGTAGGAACATTCCATCTCTGGGTGAACTTTTCCTCCATGGGATAGATCACCGGAAACCTTTTAGGCGGAACAAATCGTTTATCAGGATGTTCCCAGTCCTGGTATATAAGTCCTTCCAATAATGGATGTATTGGAAAGGAGTAATTAACCTGGGGAGCTTTTAGCGACCCCAATGAGGAGACAGCAGTAGTTGATGGTTCAACAAGAGGCATTTTAAATGCAGATCGAACCATGTCAGTTAGGGTCTGGACCCACAATCTTTCAGTCTGTGATGCTGAAAATGGTTCATCTACTGTCGATTCCTCAAAAACAGAGCTAACCTCCTCCTGATCCCCTTCAGGTAGGTCGGTCCCTTCCTGGGACTGTTGCTCTGCCAACAGGCACTCTAATGGAGGTGATGGAGATCTGGCGCGCTTTCTATCCTGTAGAGAAGAAGCGATCAATGCAGCCAATCTCTGCTCCAATCCCTCCAGAGTTGAGGAAAAAACCTCCTCTGTTATATATGCAGGAGCAGGTGGACTGAGGACAGCCGCAGTACCTGGCACTCCCGGGGGTTCCTTATGGGTATTAACCTCTGATTTCTCAGGGGAGGAGGGTGCAGATGACTGCTCCAGATCCTCAGAGCCCGATGGAGACCCCCTACACTTCCTGAGAGGTATATCTCGGAGTTTTTTAGGCGGCATATTCCTTAGTTCAAAGCTGAGGTATTCCAGCCGCAATACACCCCTTACTGAAATAGTCTAATGCAATTTGCTGCTATGTACATCAGTGGGTGTCTACTAATGCGTCTTTCTGGGGATGCCTGTATCAACCGCCCGCTGTAAGCCCCTATACCATGCTACCAGCTCCTTTTCATGCTCTGTGTCCATAGCAAGCAGCGTGGACTGAGTCCTTTTATCTTGCTGGGACGCCCGCACATGCGCAGAAGCGCTGGGCGCACAGAGCGCGTCATCCGCCAGGCTCCGCCCCCTTTTTTGAAGCTAAACCTTATAAAAGGAAAGCATGTTTGCGCGCGCGCGCGTGCACGTGTGCGCTCTTGGCGCCATGTAGGGAGAGGAGCCAGGGTCCCTGTTTCACCAGGACTCGGGGATGGAAGGAAACTACTTGGCAGCATGACAGAGGAATGCAGCTTCCCTGATAGAGAGCTCACTCATCTGCCTGGACTTTCACCATGGAAGGAATAGTCCCAAGAAAAAAGACGTTCCACAGCGGCCTCTAGTGGACAAACACAGGTACCGCACTTTTGTCTTTTTTTTTTTTTTTTTATAACCTCCTTTATGAAAAACATTTCCAGGTTTACAGTTTTTTTAAAACTTCCCTTATGAAAAAACATTTCTAGGATTTCTTAGGCATATACAGCTATTAGCGGGAATACCCTTTAGGTAACAGGCAGAAAGACATATTAGGCTTGGGGGTCCCCTCAATAGAACCAAGTTCCTGAGGGGCCCCCACTTACCTTTTCCCCGCCGCAGGACTTTGTTTGGTCCACAGAAGCCCAAACTTCACCTCTCACGGCAGGCATTGTACTAGACCTTCAGGGACCGGGTTCCCAAGGATTCCACTCCCCTGGACCTGTATAGCACCCTGCACAGATAGCCTCTTGGTTTTGGGTATGACCAGAGCTCTGGATCCCAGGGTCCAGCCCTCCTAAGAGAGGCATTACAGGCAAAACCCTGCTCTTCTCTGCAAGGCCCGGGTACCGACCGTTTAGCTATGAAGCTTTTTTGGTCGGATCCGGAATAGCTTGCTAAGGCCCAGAGAACCTGTACACAAGCCCAGATGAATACATGTTAACCTTGGCCAACACCTTAGACACTGGCAAAAAGCTGAGGTACTCCCGGATGGGAGGGGCTTATATAGGGGAGGGTACTTCCTGTTTTGGAAGTTGCCAGTGCCAGCACCTGAAGGTAATTCTATATAACCCACATAGTAATGACTATGCTGCTCTGTGTCCCGTGATGTATGAACAAGAAATATCATTTAGTGACAACTTTTTGTAAATTATTATTTTTTTCCCCCAGTCGTCTTCCAAGTCAGCCCTTGAGAGATGGAGCTCCTCCTCACAATCAGGAAACACATTGCCATTAATTTTTCCCTCCCTTTAAGAGGCGGTCCCTCAGGTCTCTGGTCAGTCTTAGTGTTTCCTCCGTCCGGAGGAGACATGTTGCCAAAAGGACCTGAGGGGGGGCTCCATCTCCCATGGGCTGACCGGGACAGGTGTCTGCGGGTGCAGCAGTGGGTGTCAGCAGGGCTGACTGTGTGGAGTCTCTGCGGCAGGGGGTCAGTGGACCTTACCAGAGCCGCATCACTGGCGTGGAGGAGGACGGTTCTTTGACCACGGGCAACCCTCCTTAGGCTGTGGGCAGGAGGTGTCCCGGGTTCGAATTTCCTCTGTGCCCAGGTGAGGAGAAAGGCGCCATTGCTGCGTTCCCTTGGCGGCGTCAGCGGGGGGGGCGTGTACCCACGTCTGAACGCCGCTTGACCCGGAAGACGCGGGGCGTCACTTCCGGGTAGGAATGACGCAATCGGCGTGCGCCGGGGAAGCTGGTCCAATCCCCTTAAAGGCACGGGAAATTCGAACGGTCGGCTGGTGCTAGTAGCGTGGACGCGGCTGCAGACGGCAGTATCGAACGCCACAGCAAGCCAGGATGCTGGAAGAGGATGAGATTCCATCGGCCCAGGCTCCAGAAGGCAAAAGCACCAGCAGGATGCAGGTAAGCACCAGTGGGTGACCTTTGTATCCTTTGTATTGGGACAGCAGCTAGGTGGTGATGGTGCACTAGCAAGCTGGGGCCAGGGGGTTACTAATGTCACTGGGTGTGCACTTTAGTATTGTTTGGTGCAGTGTGTATTTTTTTCTCACCGCCATGGGTCCCCCTGTGTTTATCTTTTGGCAGGTGAAACCACCTAAAGAGCCAAAGCCCACTCCCAAGAAGCGGTGTGCAAAGTGTAATACCAAGATGCTCTTGGAAAACACAGAACCGCTATGCAAAACATGCATTGATAAACTGATTGAAAAACAGTCAGATGCAGTTTATGCGAAGATTTTTGGATCCGTAAGAGATGATATGGCTAACACCTTTAAGGATCTCAAAAAGTTTATCGCAGAAGTTAAACCTCCAGCAGTTCCTACTGGAGTTTCCTCTCCCATGGCCTCACCCAGATCAGAAGTCGCCTCAGGGTCGCACGAGTCGGTGAGAGAGCGAGCGGGCAGCAGCACAGCTAGTGTTATGGCTACCGATAGCTCAGATCCAGAGCAGGAAGATGGGAGAGAAGAAAGAAAGGGACCCAAATACAAGTTATCTCTAGAAGACGTGGATGATTTGCTTGGGGCCATTTACGAAACTTTGGAAATTGAGCAGGAAAAAGAACTGCCTTCCAAACATGACCTGATGTACCAGGGTCTGA
This sequence comes from Rana muscosa, assembly GCA_029206835.1. Lineage (NCBI taxonomy): Eukaryota > Metazoa > Chordata > Amphibia > Anura > Ranidae > Rana > Rana muscosa. The sequence goes on along the minus strand of CM055127.1, from coordinate 276,868,489 downwards.
GGAAGAAAAAATCCAAAGTATTCCCAGTTCATCCGGTAATGTCAGATACCGTGAAAAACGAATGGGCAGACCCAGAAAGGAAACCTTTTTTTGCGGCCAGTCCTAAAAAGCGATTTCCTTTTAGTGAAGATCCAAAAGAAGTTTGGAATAAAAATCCCAAATTGGATGCGCCACTTTCTAAGGTCTCAAAAAATTCTTCATTGGCATTTGAAGACATGGGACACCTAAAAGATGGCATGGATAAAAAGGGCGACATTATCCTAAAAAGAGCTTGGGAGACAAGTGTCGCTAGTCTGAAGCCAGCCCTAGCCACCACTTGCGTGGCAAGAAACTTAGAGTTTTGGCTCTCACAGCTGCAAGACCATATTAAAAATGGTACGCCTAGGGAGGAGATTCTGAATACACTTCCAGTTCTCTCCAAAGCGGTTGGTTATATTGCGGATGCATCCGCAGAATCAGTCAAGCTAGCAGCAAGGTCATGTGGACTAGCAGTTGCAGCAAGACGTGCGATTTGGATGAAGACCTGGACAGGCGATGCGGCATCCAAAACAAGGCTGTGCAATCTCCCATTTACTGGGGATTTGCTTTTTGGTTCCGGCCTGGACGAGGCCTTGGAAAGAACAGCGGACAGGAAGAAAGCCTTTCCGGCTGAAAAACGAAAACCTCCACAAAAGAGTTTTTTTCGTGGGCGAAGAGATCGTCCCCAAGAACAAAAGAAAGAGTACCCTAAGAAAAACTGGACAGGTCACAAGGGGAAACCAAAGAGTAATGTCCTCTTTGGCTCTTCTAACCAAACTGCCAAACAATGACAACAGAGTGCCAGTAGGGGGAAGACTGGCTACCTTCCTACCTCAATGGCAGAAGGCGACAGCCAATCAATTTATTTTGGACATTATCGCAAGGGGCTACTCTCTGGAATTCAATTGTCATCCTCCAGAGAGATTTCTAGTAACGAGACTTCCCAGGGATCCAGAGAAAGCCAAGGCTCTTCCACTGTTGCTAGGGGAGATGGTGGACCAGAAGGTCCTTACTCCAGTCCCAGAGAAGGAAAAAAGAAGGGGTTTTTACTCTCACATTTTTGTGATCAAAAAACCTTCCGGGAAGTTTCGGTTAATACTAAACTTAAAACCGTTAAACCAAGCGATTCAATACAAAAAATTTCGCATGGAATCCATATTTTCGGTCAAAAACATTCTACAACCAGAAACCTTCATGGCGACCATGGATCTCCGAGATGCATATCTCCACATTCCCATCCGACAGGAGTCGCAGAAATATCTGAGGTTAGCAGTGGAGATAGAGGGAAAGGAATATCATTTCCAGAGCAGAGCTCTCCCTTTCGGGTTATCCTCATCCCCAAGGATATTCACCAAAGTGTTAGCAGAAGCTCTGGCCCCTCTAAGGTTAAAAAAGATGACCGTAATACCATACTTAGACGATCTACTATTTGCAGCGCCTTCGAAAGCACAGCTGACAAAAGACCTCACAGAAGCTCAACTGTGGTTAAAGTCACTAGGCTGGATTCTAAACGTAGAAAAGTCCAATCTGTGTCCCACTCAGAACATTCGGTTCCTGGGATATCTGCTCAACTCCATAGAACAGAAGACTTCCCTACCGGAGGAGAAAATCCAAAACCTCATCAAGAGGGTGAGTTTAATACAGAACAACCTCCCAATATCTATCAGGGAGCTGATGTCGGTTCTGGGTCTGATGACATCATCGATACCAGCAGTCCAGTGGGCAAAATACCATCTAAGGTCACTTCAAGTATTTCTCTTAAAAAACCAAAGAGAAGATCTGGACATGTCAGTTTTACTCCCGACATCCGTAAAAAGGTCGCTGTGGTGGTGGAGAATCCACACAAACCTAAATCAGGGTCTGGCTTGGTCATTTCCGACCTCACAGAAATTGACCACAGACGCAAGCAGTTGGAGTTGGGGAGCTCACCTAGCAGGGCAACCTGCTCAGGGGAGATGGTCCCCAGAAGAAGCCAAGGCATCTTCGAACTGGAGGAGAACTTATGGCGATAGCCAAGGCCATGGAGTTTTTGCAAAACCAACTCACATTCTGATTCTTTCGGACAATGCCACAGCAGTGGCTTATGTGAACAAGCAAGGGGGCACAAGAAGCCCATCCCTAAGCCACATCTCCAACCAAATTTGCAGGTGGGCAGAAGGGAATCTGCGGTTACTAGGAGCAGTCCATCTAAAAGGGGAAGACAACCAAGTAGCGGACTTCCTCAGCCGCCAGGAGATCTCCCAAGAGGAATGGGTATTACACCCGGAGGTGTTCAGGGAAATTACAGCCCGCTGGGGAATGCCAAACATAGACCTGTTTGCCTCTCGGAAGAATGCTCAGGTGAAACATTTCTTCTCGCTAACCCAGCAAGATCAGCCTCTTGGGATAGACGCTCTACAAAACCCTTGGAACTTCAAGCTATGCTATGCCTTCCCTCCGGTTCATCTGATACCGCGGGTGGTAAAGAAGTTTCTACAGGAACAGACGAAACTGATACTGATCGCACCATACTGGCCCAAGAGAACCTGGTTCTCTCAACTCCTCAGTCTCTCGGCAGCAGAGCCGTGGCTTCTACCTCACAGGGAAGACCTGATGTGTCAGGGACCCCTGACAGGCCTAAAACAAGAGAGTTTCAAATGGGCGACCTGGTTACTGAGGAGGACCTCTTGAGATCTAAAGGACTCTCAGATAAGGTGGTGACAACGCTTCTGAGCGTTAGGAAACCAAACACCAGAGCCATCTACAGAAAGACCTGGAGAAAATTTAACAGTTGGTGCACTGAAAATAAAAGACTATAAATGGATACACCCACCATCCTTGAATTTTTACAACAGGGAGTTGATAAAGGGTTAACGCTCAGTACTTTGAAAGTAAAAATTGCAGCGCTATCGGTGTATCTAGAAAGGACACTACAAGAGGACCCTTTGGTCTCTCGTTTTTGCAGGGCATTGGCAAAATACAAAAAGCCCAAGATACAAAAATGTCCCACTTGGGATTTGTCAGTGGTCCTCAGGGGAATCATTAAACCTCCCTTCGAGCCACTACAAGATACATCTTTAAGATTATTGACTCTTAAAACAGTTTTCCTAGTAGCCATCACAACGGCACGTAGGATAGGGGAAATACAGGCTCTATCCGTTAGAGCAGTGGTCCCCAACCTTTTTGGCACCAAGGACCGGTTTTGTGGAAGAATATTTTTCCAAGGCCCGGTAGTAGGGGGGGACGAATCACGATGTGTGGGTCGGTTCACACTGCTGCGGTGCGGGAACCCTGCGAATCCACTGCGGGTTCCCGCATCGCAGGTTTTCCGGTGGCAGTTCACATTGCCCTATGTGAACTGCTGGGAGTGTCAGTTAAAAGTTAACGACACCCCCAAATCAGTTCGTATATCGCAGTGCGATCTGCAAACTCTGACAGGAATCGGATCGCATGGGTGTGAACACCCATGCGATCCGATTCTGCTGCGGACAAAAAAAATGGTCCTGTGCGAGTTTGATGCAAATTCAGCCATACGATTTGTATGGCTGAAATCGCACAGAGATCGCATGTGATGTGCACTGCAGTGCGGTGCGGTGCGAATCACATCCGAACTCTGACATTGCTGCAGTGTGAACCGGCCCTAAATGTCCCAGTGTAAAAATATTATTAAATGTCCCAGTATAAAAAAAATCATCATTAAATGTCCCAGTATAAAAAAAAATCATCATTAAATGTCCCAGTATAAAAAAATCATTAAATGTCCCAGTAAAAAAAATATACAAGTCCCTCTGCAGTGCCCACTGTACTTACAGTCTCAGCACAGGAAAGTGAGGGGGAGCCGTTAGAGATTGCGGGAATGCATTGAGCCGGTACATAGCGAGGGTGGGCGGAGAGATGAGGTAATTCTCTCTCTCTCACTCATTGGCCGGCCGTGCCTCTGTGTAGCGTAGCGTAGCCTTGCAGCGCCGTATGTTAGGGCGGGACAGCGGCGCGCCTCTGCGTAGCGCAGAGAGATGGTGTCATCTCTCTGCTCGGGCAGCTGCATCGCTGACGGTCTCCTCCATGGCCCGGCTATAGCGGCGGTATGGCACGGACAGTGTCATTTGCGTTGCGGCCCGGCTAGAGAGGCGGTACGGCCCGGCTTTGGGCCGCGGACCGGGGGTTGACGACCTCTGCGTTAGAGAACCTTTTTTGAAGATTCACGACGATCGAATCGTCCTTCAAACAGATCCGGGATTTACTCCAAAAGTGACGTCAACTTTTCACAAATCCCAGGATATAGTCTTGCCTTCATTTTGCAGTTCACCCAATAACAGCAAAGAGCAGGAACTAAGTCTTCTTGATGTCAGAAGGTGTCTACTTCAATATTTAGAAGTCACTAATGAATTTAGAACATCAGATGCCCTATTTGTCTTATACGCAGGCCAACTAAAGGGTAAGCAAGCGTCCAAAAAGACAATAGCTAGATGGATCAATACAGCCATATTAGAGTGCTATAGTGTCATGGAAATTACACCACCTAAAGAACTTAAAGCTCATTCAACAAGGGCTTCAGCAGCCTCATGGGCAGAAAGGGCAGGAGCCACTCCAGAACAAATCTGCAGGGCTGCAACCTGGTCAAGATTCTCGACCTTTGTTCAGCATTACAGACTGGATCTGATTTCCAGCCAGGATCAGGCTTTTGGTAGGAAAGTCCTCCAAGCCGTTGTCCCACCCTAGATTTGGTGAGTTCTTGGTTATCCTCTCAAGGGCTGACTTGGAAGACGACTGGGGGAAAAGCAGAGTTAGTTTCTTACCGGTAACTCTGTTTCCAGTAGTCTTCCAAGGCAGCACGATCCCACCCTAAAATGTCTAACCTCGTGGGGTTGTGTTGTGTATTATATAATTTCAGATTCCGGCCTTCGGTTCTCGTGGATGACTGACCAGGGACCTGAGGGACCGCCTCTTAAAGGGAGGGAAAAATTAATGGCAATGTGTTTCCTGATTGTGAGGAGGAGCTCCATCTCTCAAGGGCTGCCTTGGAAGACTACTGGAAACAGAGTTACCGGTAAGAAACTAACTGCTTTTTTCTTTTTGTCATTATTCAATCACTTGGGACAAAAAAAAAATATTCAATGGGCTCAACATGCCTCTCAGCAAATAGCTTGGGGTGTCTACTTTCCAAAATGGGGTAATTTGGGGGGTTTTTAACTGTCCTGGCATTTTATGCACAACATTAGGAAGCTTATGTCACACATAATCCACTCTTCTAACCACTTGAAGACAAAGCCCTTCCTTTCTGACACTTTGTTTACATGGAAAAAAAAAATTTTTGCAAGAAAATTACGTTGAACCCCCAAACATTATATATTTTTTTAAAGCAAAGGTCCTACAGATTAAAATGGTGGGTGTTGCATTTTTTTTTTTCCACACAGTATTTGTGCAGCGATTTTTTCAAACGCATTTTTTGGGGAAAAAATACACTTTTTTTAATTTTAATGCACTAAAACACACTTAATTGCCCAAATGTTTGATGAAATAAAAAAGATGATCTTGGGCCGAGCAAAAAAAATAAAAAATTGCGCACAAACGCGCAGCGGCGACAAACTACATACATTTTTAAAAGCCTTTACAGGTTACCACATTAGATTTACAGAGGAGGTCTACTGCTAAAATGACTGCCCTCGATCTGACCATGCATGGTGCAATTGCTGTTTACATATGACGCCAGACCGATGCTTGCGTTCGCATTTGCGCAAGAGCAGGGGGGGGGGGGACAGGGGTGCTTTTTTTTTATTATTATTTATTTTGCTTTTTTATTTTATTTTTAAACTGTTCCTTCCATTTTTTTTTTACTATTTTTATTGTTATCTCAGGGAATGTAAATATCCCCTATGATAGCAATAGGTAGTGACCGGTACATTCTGCCGACGTATATGTACATGGGGCGGTCGTTAAGTGGTTAAACTCTCCAGTATCTTCCCGACTATAGAAGTTAAACTAAGGTCTATTGTTACTTGGTAAAGACTTTGATCGCTTTTTAAATATGGGCACCACCATGGCCCTCCACCAATCCAGTGGTACCATTCCAGTCATTGAGTCCCTAAAAATGAGAAACAATGGCTTTGAAATGACAGAGCTCAATTCTTTTAGGATCCGTGGGTGTATGCCATCTGGTCCAGGTGCTTTATCCACCTTCTATTCTGTATAAATATTTGTGAACCATATCACTTTTGAGAGATTGTGGATCATTTGAGGTTGTGTCAATACCACCCCCATTATGGACATGAGCTCCCCCATGCTCCTTTGTATACACAGAGCTGAAGATTTTTTTTAATAAATTTGCCTTTTCTTTGTCCCCATTCACCCACTCTGGATTATTTTGTAAAGGGCCTACATGCTCAGACCTGACCTTTTTACTATTAATGTATTTGAATATTTGAAAAATTGTTGGGCTACCTTATGTTCATAGGGTAATGCCAGTGAAAAAATTATAACATGTTTGTAAGCTGAACTCCAGCCTTACATTTTTTTCACACACTTGTATCATGACTCATGTCACAGCACTTGTGAAAAAAGTTCCCGCACTACTTGTTACCAATTTCATTATGACTTACATAGACTTCAATTGTATGAAGTCGCAACGCCCAATGAAATCGGCAGTGCAAATCGCACTGATGTGCAGCTTTGAAATTGCGCTAAGTAGCACGATTTTAAAGCTGCACTGGTGTGAATGGGGGGCTAAATGACTTCAGTCATTAACCTCCTCTCCTTCTGATCTATACTGTTGTTGACCTGCCTCTCATAGCTCATAGCTTTCTCTGCTGTCAATCTGGTCTCATTCAGTGTACTGCTGGGTAGAGGTCAGGCTTGGGGTCTCTGTGTCCTTGACATATTTTGCTTGGCAGCTTTGAAAGACAACCTTACCACTTCTCAGCCGATCTGACAAACACATACAGTGCTCTCCCTACCCCACCATCTAAACCAGCATGTGACTGTGACGTCATGGGAAGCCTATATTAATGCGGAGCGGAGCGGAGAGCCAGTATTACAGCGAGAGGAAGCGACGCGTCAACATCGAGAAGGAGAAGAGGGAAGAAGACGCCGACGGCGACGATGGGAAGACCGGCCCCTCCACTAGAAAAAGAGCTAAAGAAGTTAGTGGAGGGGCCGGCAGAAGGACAACGGAGAGCCGGATGAGACGACGGAGAAGACCGGGCCTCCGTTAGCAAAAGAGCTAAAAAGAAGTTAGCGGAGGCCCGGCGGAAGAAAGAACCGGAGAGCGCGGCGACGACACCGGAGACCCCCGAAGTCGGAAGAAGACCCCCGGAGCTGTGCAATAAAATACTTTAAAAAGCTGTGTGGTTTTTTTATTGCAATTTTTTTTTCCACCAGGTGAATGGGTAGGGGTACGATGTACCCCATACTCATTCACATAGGGTGGGGGGGGCCGGGATCCAGGGGCCCCTTTATTAAAGGGGGCTCCCAGATTCCGATAAGCCCCCCACCCGCAGACCCCGACAACCAACGGCCAGGGTTGTCGGGAAGAGGCCCTGTCCTCATCAACATGGGGGCAGGGTGCTCTGGGGTGGGGGGGCCGCAGGTCGCCCCCCTGCCCCAGAGCACCAAACCCCCCCATGTTGAGGGCATGCGGCCTGGTACGGTTCAGGAGGGAGGGGGGGCCGCTCTCTCGTCCCCCCCTCTTCCCCTGCGGCCTGCCAGGTTGTGTGCTCGGATAAGGGTCTGGTTTGGATCTTGGGGGGACCCCTATGCCGTTTTTTCGGCGTAGGGGCGTCCCTTCAAATGCAGACCAGACCCAAGGGCCTGGTATGTCTCTGGAGGGGGAACCCATGCCGGTTTTTTATTTAAAATTTGGCCTGGAGTTCCCCCTCAAGAGCAGTACAGCACAAGTCGCATGCCAGTCGGATCATGCAAGACTGCGGTCCGACTTTGATCCGACTTCAATGATAGTCAATGGGCTGAAGTCGGATCAAAGTCGGACCAAAGTAGTACAGGGAGCTTTTTCAAAGTCGGACCGACATGTGTCGGACCAGTTAAGACGGCTCCCATAGGGAAACATTGATTTTCACACGTCATGCGACATGAGCTCCCAATGTCGGAGCGTTTGTCGCCCCAGTGTGAACCAGGCCTCAGGGCTGTGTTCTCGCCCCTGCAAGCCTGTCAAATTAGAGAGGGCAGCTGTGTCTGTAGAGCAGGGATAGGCAACCTCAGCCCTCCAGCTGTGGTGAAACTTCAAATCCCATCATGCCTGTGACTCTAGGAGTCATTATCACTGTAGCTGTGCAGGTTTATGCAGGGTGATGCTTAGCTGATCTTGAAAAGCCAGGAGTCTTTTTTTTTTTTTTTTGGGGCATGTAGCAGTGACTCTCTCAAACTCTTTCCAAGGAACATGTAGTAGGCTGATTGCACTTCTATTCAGAAGAGTAAAAACATGGTAGATAGCCAGTTTGTCAGACATGCAAAATAAATTTGAGAAAGGATCACTAGTCCTAAACTACTGTTATCTACAGAAAAAAGTATGTGCAATGAGATTCATGTGGAAATATGCATCTGTAGACATATGGACCAGATAGATGTATGTGGTAATTTGATATGATACTGTTTGAGTGTCCAGGAACAGGTTATTTTACCAGTTTTTAAAGCTGAACCCCAGAAAAGAAAAAATGTTCCCTTGCAGTGAAGCTGCACCCGCACTTCAAGGGTTAAATGCTTGTTTATGTGAAGGGAACTGGGAAAAGCAATTTTACTTACCTGATCCTCCACTCCAGCAGGCTCCTCTGCTCTGCTAGACTGATCCTAGCAGCTGCTTTTCTTTCCTGTACTGTGGTTCTAAGGTCCTCTGATGTCATCAAGATGTGAGAAAACTAAGGAACAGTCCATCGCCGGAGTACGGGGGGGGGGGGAAGCACCATCTGCCAAGGGGAATGGAGGATCAGGAGAGTAAAAGTGTTTTTTCTGTCCCCTAGAAAGAAACCATCATTTAACCTTTGCTGAGGGTTTTTACTTTTCCTTGAATTGGGCTTTAAAGTTACAAGCATTTTTTTTTTTTTTCTTAGATGTTCGCTTGCGTCATGTTTTTTTTTTTTTAACAGAAAAGTTTATTAACAAATCAACATTACAATATATTCAGCATTCAATATTCAAGTGTTTCGTAGTTACAGTGTCAGTCTGATATATCCATTTTCAGATATTAACATCTCACAAGTACATGATACCTTCGCTCCTAACATTCCTCAACCAGTGAATCCCAAGCATATTCCCGTCAAGATCCCGCCCTCAATTTCAGTAGGATTTTCAATCACTTTCCCCCATAGGAAAGCCGTCAGGTACATAACAATTAAAACCAATCTCTATTTGGAATGATCGGATCGCGCCCGGTGTGGGGGGGGGGCGGGTGAACCCTAGGCCGAGCAGGGGGGAATCCCTCACCTGGTCCCCCTCCTCTCCGGTCCCTCATCCACGTGCATCCACCAATGCCGACCACACCTTGTCGAATTTAGCTGGGCACTGCCTACTCTTGTACGTGAGTTTGTATATGGGTAACATTGAATCCGCCACCTTTTTCCAGGATTTGAGGGTAGGGGGTTCGGCCGACTTCCAATGCAACATGATCTCCCTCCTGGCATAAAACAGCGAGAGCGTAATGCAGAGCTTAGTGTATTTGTCCCCCTCCACCTCACCTAAGTAGCTCAGCAGGAGTGCCATGGGCTCTCATGGCCCCCCAAGTTCCCCCCATGTCGCTAAGCGTTTCCACTACCCCTTCCCAATATGCTCTGAGCCTTGGGAAAGCCCAAACCATATGCCAGAATGTCCCTTCCTTGGTCCCACATCTGGGGCAATTCCGGTCCCGATGTGGGTGTATATTCTGGCCAATCTGTGTGGGGTGAAGTAGGCCCTATGTATAAATTTGAGCTGAATGAACCTGTCTTTGGCTGCTATCATAGAGGGAATGTAGGTGGAAATGCAGTCTTTCCCATTCATTCTCCCCCAAAGCTGGGATGTCCTCCTTCCATTTGTTCATTGAGCGGGTGGGTTTGACGTCATGGGCTACCGTCAGGTATAGGTACAGAGTGGAAAGGGGTTTTCTCATCACACTCGAGGTTAGCAGTCATTCAATTGAGTCTGGTTCCAGAGTTAATGTGTCTGGGAATTGAGCCCTCATCGCATGTCTCAGTTGCCAGTATTTAAACTCAAAGGATTTGGGTAGGGAGTACTGTCGTTTCATTTCCCGGAAAGGCATAAACGTGCCGTTTGCCATTATATGTTTGAGGGTGGTGAATCCCCCGTTTGGCCCATTGTGAGGGATCTGGTATATCGCAGAGGTGGGGCAGGGTAGGGTTACCCCACAGCGGGGTGTGTGGAGAGATGCAGTTCGGCTTAGCATAAAGGACTCTGGCCTCCCAGATGGGACCGATGAGGGGCTTTCATTCCCCTATATAATAGATTGCTCAAGGCCGCGTATGACCCCAGGATGGCTGCCTCTAGTCTCACCGCCGGATTCTGTCTGGGCTGGGAGAACCACCAGCGTACCTTGATCAGGACGGCTGCCCAGTAGTACAGCAGGAAGTTTGGGAGAGCCAGACCTCCTCCCGATAGGGGAAGATATAGTATCTGTTTTGCCAACCTAGGTGGCCTCCCGGCCCAGATGAATGAGGTCAGCACTCCCTCCAGGCGCCTAAAGAAGGATCTAGGTATGTGGGATGGGGTGTTATGAAATAAATATAGAAATTTAGGAAGGAACACTATTTTGAGTAGATTGACTCTACCCACCGGAGTGAGCGGGAGGGTTTGCCAGGCTGTGCATTTGACTGCAAGAAGGGAGAGGAGAGGTTGCACGTTCTTCTCTACAAATTTGTGTGGGGTGTTGCTAAGCTTAATGCCTAGATAGGTAAATTCCCCCACCCATTGGAGTGGGGTTCCGGTGTCCCTCCTTGGAAAAAAGCGGAAAAAAGACAGACTTGCCCCAATTTATGCGGATGTCAGAGAATTGGACAAAGTCCTCAAATAGGTCTAGTGCCCTCCGCAGCGATTCTGAGGCATCCGCAAGGTAAAGTAGGGTGTCATCGGCGTATAAGGACACCTTTTCTTCTATCGTACCGACCACTATGCCCCTCACCCCTGATTCAGCCCTCAGAGCAATGGCTAGGGGTTCTACCGCCAGGGCGAATAGTCCCGGCGATGGTGGGCAACCCTGACGAGTGCCCCTGCCCAGGGGAAAGGTTTTGGAGTGTGCCGTTCGTGCGGACCCTTGCTCTTGGGTTGGCATAGAGCATCCTCAACTATGTTATGAATTTCAGCCCAAATCCGAACTTCGCGAGGACCCCCCATAGGATTTCCCGCTCTACTGAGTCAAAGGCTTTTTCGGCGTCCAGTGAAACCACTACTCCCGCCGACTCTGGTTGTGCCCTGTCCATGTGTGTGAAAAAGCCTTCTAATGTTGATGTCTGTTCCCCTCCCCGGCATGAACCCCGTTTGATCCGGATGCACTAAAGCAGTTATGACCGTGTTAAGTCTGTTGGCTAACACTTTGGCTGGGAGTTTCGCATCAACATTTATCAATGAGATGGGACGATATGAGGACTAGCGGGATGGGTCTTTGCCTGGTTTGGGGACTATCACTGCCTCACTCAGGGAGTTTGGGAGCTCCTCCAACCTCTGCGCCTCAGTTAACATAGCATGTAGTTTGTCGTCAGGGCCAGGGGTCTTGCCCAATTGGAGAGTTTTAAGAGCTTTTAAGATTTTGTCTATGGTAATGGGGGCATCAAGCGTCTCGCGGTATTTTGCGGTCAGGACCAGGGTGTCAATGGGGTCTAGGTAGGAAGTCAGTTCGTCATTGGTGTATGCTGCCCTAGAACTGTAGAGTTTTCTGTAAAAGGAGACAAAACTTTCATTCATCTCATCAGGGGCGTATAGTAGGTTCCCGTCAGGTCCCTGTATGCAAGGCACGCACATCCCCCCTGATTGTTCCCATGATAACCAGGCCAACAGCTTCCCGGATCTTTCCCCCTGTCTGAAAATGTGTTGCGATTGGGCGAGCAGACGTTTCTGAGTGAGAGAGGTGCGAATGCGAACAACCTCTCCAGTCAGAGACTGAAGTACGTCATACTCTCTAGGGTCCTTGGATCTGACAAATTGTGCTTCCTGCAGCTCAGCCTTCTTTTCTGCACTGGCCAAATCAGCTTTTCTCTCTCTACGAACCTTGGCTATAATAGTCTGGTACCTCCCTCTAGTGTATGCTTTAAAGCCTCCCACACCATCAATGATCTGGCTGAGCCGGGATTGACATCCCAGGACTCCTGCAGTGCCCTTCTGAATTGACAATCCACCGCCTCATCCGACACCCAGAACCTGGATAGCCTTTACAGAGTATTTACAGGGGCCGAGGAGAGTTCCATGGTTGGGAGAAGTGGCGCATGGTCAGATATGCTCCTGGGAAGTATCCTAATGTCTGTTACCTTGGATAGTGCCAGACCGCCCAGATATGCCAGATCGATCCTAGAGAAAGACCCGTGAGATGCAGAGGGACAGGTGTATGCCCTGGAGTGAGGATTCCTCCAGTGCCACACGTCCGTCAGGCCATACATCTCTGCCCACTCCACAAGTCCTGAGTGGGAATGTCCACTCGCGGACATCCTATCTATGTCTAGGTTGGGAACCATATTGAAGTCTCCCAGTATGATCATGTTGTCGTTGGCAAATTCAGCGATTTTTAAGGTGATCTGATTTAGAAGAGACATCAATGCTGGGGGGGGGGGGGGGGGAATACAATCCTGCTATAACCCACTTCATAGATCGAATCTGTGCATGAATTAGTACATATCTACCCTATGAGTCAATACCAAATCTAGCAGCCTAAAGGGGAGGGACTTGTGCACCAGAATGCTGACGCCCCTTGCGTAATTTGAGTGCGTAGAATGATAGTGGTATCCAATCAAGGGCTTTTTTAGGGCCACGGTTTTACTACCCACCAGGTGGGTTTCCTGGAGGATGCAAATGTGTGGACTGTGGGCCTTAATAAATTGGAACACCAGAGATCTCTTAACCGGGGAGTTCAATCCCCTGGTGTTCCATGACAACAGAACATGTTAGCAACATTATTTTCTTAAACCAAAAAATAATAATAAACCAGCCCCATTGGGGCAACCCCCCCCCCACCCAACCCCTTAAAACTGAGGGGCAACCCCCCCCCCACCCAACCCCTTAAAACTGAGGCAGGTTTCCATCCCAACCAAAATCAGCTCGCTGGCTGCAAAAGGGGGGTCCTGTGCAAGAGGTGCTCCCAAGCCCCCGGAAAGTTCTGTGGGGTCAAGGAGTGAGCTGAGCTGTTTCTCCTCAGCCGAGGCATCCGCTGGAATGTTTACTTGAACTGTTGGGAACCAGAATCTAGGGGGAAAATAAAAAATTGTACGCAGAACTGAAGAGGTCCCTTCAGTGGAAAAAAAAATAACCATCGGTAGGTGTGCATGGCAATTAGGTTCCTTGAAGTCCCTGAATGAGAGGGGAACCGTGCATGCCGTATCGGCCTTGAGAGTCTTCTGGCCCACCCGGCCAGGGGTACTATTTTGATGTCTCCTCTTTGGGCTGTCCCAGGGTACCCTGTGCAGGCAGCCTTATGTGTAAAGGGGCACCACAGGTGCAAGAAGGGCCGTCAAGCGTCAAGGATTGACACATGTGGTGTAACGCTCACAGTAGCAAGCTTTATCCCAGGATCCAGTGCAAGGTAATCATTGTCAGTGGGTACACGCATATCAAGCTCTCGGTTGACGATCCTGGGGCAGCGGGTCCAGCCAGGCGGAAGCCTGTCTGGGGGAGGTGAAGAAGCGGGTTGTCTCTCCATCTTGAACCCTCAGGCAGGCTGGAAACAGGACGCTATACCGAATGTTGCATGCCCTCATTGCAGCCTTCACGTGATCGAACGACTTCTTGAGTTTCTGCGTTTCTACTGAATAGTCAGGGAAAATCATTAACTTGTTGTTCTGATGCCTTAGATCCCCCACTGTTCTGGACGCACGGAGGATCTCATCTCTGTCGCGGAAGTTAAGGAGTCTTAGAATGAATGTTCGGGGGGGGGGCACCCGGTGGGCCAGGTTTGGGTGGGATCCTGTGTGCCCTTTCCACCACATAGTGAGGAGATAGGCGGGCGTCAGGTAAAAGGTTGCGCAGCATGTCTTCCACATAACACGTGGGGTTATTGCCCTCTGCACCCTCCGCCAGGCCAACTATGCGCAGATTGTTGCGTCTGTTTCTGTTCTCGGCATCTTCCGTTCAATACTCCAGGGCTTTTACTTTAGTTTGAAGTGAATGAAGTGCCGCACTATGTTCTACAACTGTATCCTCTTTGTTACTGACCCTCTGCTCTGTTTCTGCCACCCTGGACCTGAGTTTATCTATGTCCTGTCTTAAAAGGCCCACATCCATTTGCACAGCCCCTATTTTTGCAGTGAGGGTGGATTGACATGCGGCTATGGCTGCCATGACCTCTGCTAGCCAGGGGGGTCTTGCTTCCGCAGCTTCCATTGGGCCGGTCTGTGATGCCCTGTTTGTTCTGCGAGTGGCCCGGGGGTCTGCTGGTGGTAGAAGGGGGGTATCTGGGAGGGGAGGGAATTTAACTTTTTTCCCCTTACCGGCTGTTGCACCCGACCGGCGGCCCCTCATTCAGGTGTCTCTGTTTCCACGGTGGAGACCTCGTGCGCTCCGGGCTCCGTGTGCTGCGCCTTGTGGGGGGCCGGAGGAGAAGAAGTGGCTGGTGGCCGCTGGGGGCCTGAGCGAAGGCCGCTGAGTGGTTACCCGAGCTGTCAGCACCTAGGGCTCCCTCCGCCGGAGATCAGGCAGGGACCCTGGCACCGCTGGAGGCCTCGCGCGCGCCGGCTCCGTGCGCTGCGCCTCGTGGGGGGACAGGAGTAGGAGGAGAAGGGGAGAAAAACGGCCACTGCGGGCCACACCGAAGACCGCCGGCTATTTCCCCAGACTGCCTGTGTTTAGGGCTCCCTCTGTCAATGGTCAGGCAGGGAATATGGTGCAGATGGTTCGGGTGGCGAGTCGGATCTCGGCGGAGCTCAGAGGAAAGCATCCGCTCACAGCGCCATCTTGGACACGCCCCCTCGTTTGAGTCATTTATTGTGATCGTAAAGCTTTTATTTATTTTTCTTAATAAAATAATAAACATGTCAGGCTTGCCTGCTCTGTGCAATGGTTTTTGCCCCCCCCCCCCTAGATAGCAGCTTCCGCCGATCGTCAGAACAAGTGACAGGAGAGAGATTTGTGTTGTAAACACGGCTCTCTCTACTGACAGCGGGGATGTGCAAAACTAAACAGAACTTAAAGTGGTTGTAAAGCCACTTTGTAAAGTACATGCAATCCCCTCTGTTAAAAAAACGTTCTATGCCCCAGTGTCTGATTTGTAAAAAAATCACGATTTCTACCTTATTTCATAGCGGCGCACGGTGTTCACGTGACCGCTCCCACTTCCGATCCAACAGCTACAGTGGGGAGGGGGCGATAATCTGACATCAGGCAGGAGGAGAGGAGTGGAGCAGCGAGCAGTCACGTGAGCGCCAAGTGGCGCTATGAAATAAGGTAGAAATCGTCATAAAGTACAGACACTGGGGCATAGACCGTTTTCTACTGTATGTACTTTACAAAGTAATTTCAGCAGCAAGAGGGGAGGGGCGGACACTGTCAATAGCTGACGGGCAGGGAGAAGAGGACAGAAAAGAGCTGCAGATCACGGAGGCACGTAAATTGACCACGGTGTCAGGGCTCAGCAGCCATGGCAGGATCAGCCAGGTATTTCAGGTGATAGAAAGGGCCAAATTACACCGTACAAGCACTGTGCTGTTGTTCTTGCTTTACAGGATCAATATTTAGTTTTATTTAGGGTAACAAACACTTTAATCTTTCTTGGATCAGAAAAGAATATGGTTATCCAATTCAACCACACCTTTTCATCCTCTTTTTCCTTTTAAAAATGTGTCTTGCATAGCTATACGAGTGTAAACTTTATAATAATGTCAGACAAATATTGTGACAATTTCAATTGGAGATATCAAAAGTGGAAATTTACTCTCTCAGTCAACATTACAGTGGGGATCGAAAGTTTGGGCACCCCAGGTAAAAATGTGTATTAATGTGCATAACGAAGCCAAGGAAAGATGGAAAAATCTCCAAATGGCATCAAATTACAGATTAGACATTCTTATAATATGTCAAAAAAAGTTAGATTTTATTTCCATCATTTGCACTTTCAAAATTACAGAAAACAAAAAAATGGCTCCTGCAAAAGTTTGGGCACCCTGCAGAGTTAATATCTTGTACTGCCCCCTTTGGCAAGTATCACAGCTTGTAAACGCTTTTTGTAGCCAGCCAAGAGTCTTTCAATTCTTGTTTGAGGTATCTTTGCCCATTCTTCCTTACAAAAGTCTTCCAGTTCTTTGAGATTTCTGGGCTGTCTGTCACGCACTGCTCTTTTAAGGTCTATCCATAGGTTTTCAATAATGTTGAGGTCAGGAGATTGTGAAGGCCATGGCAAAACCTTCAGTTTACGCCTCTTGATGTAATCCCCCGTGGATTTTGAGGTGTGTTTTAGGATCATTATCCATTTGTAGAAGCCATCTTCTCTTTAACTTCAGCTTTTTCACAGATGGCATCAAGTTACCATCCAAAATTTGCTGAAATTTTATTGAATCCATTTTTCCTTCTACTCGTGAAATGTTCCCTGTGCCACTGGCTGCAATACAACCTCAAAGCATGATTGGTCCACCCCCATGCTTAACAGTTGGACAGAGGTTCTTTTCATTAAATTCTGTGCCCTTTCTTCTCCAAACGTACCTTTGCTCATTCCGGCCAAAAAGTTATATTTTAACCTCATCGGTCCACAGAACTTGTTTCCAAAATGCCTCAGGCTTGTCTATATGTTCATTTGCAAAGTTCAAACGCTGATTTTTGTGGTGAGGACGTAGAAGAGGTTTTCTTCTGATGACTCTTCCATGAAGACCATATTTGTACAAGTATCTCTTTATATTGGAATAGTGTACCACAACTCCAGTGTCTGCCAGATCTTTCTGGAGGGATCGTGCAGTCAAACGTGAGTTTTGAATTGCTTTTCTCACAATCCTGCGAGCTGTTCTGTCTGATATTTTTCTTGGTCTTCCAGATCTTGCTTTAACTTCCACTGTTCCTGATGACTGCAATTTCTTAATTACATTCCGAACAGAGGATATTGACATCTGAAAACGCTTTGCTATCTTCTTATAGCCTTCTCCAGCGTCAACTATTTTCAGTTTCAGTTTTCTAGACAACTGCTTAGAAGAACCCATGGTGCTGATTGTTGGGGCAAGGTCAGATGAGTCTGGCCATTTAAAACCTTTGAGATTGACATCACCTGGTCTTCCCAGACGATGATTGAGAACAATCCATGACACTGGCAGGTCTCAGCTTTGCAAAGGGGGCAGTGCATGCTATAAATTCTGCAGGGTGCCCAAACTTTTGCAGACGCCATTTTTTTGTTTTCTGTCATTTTGAAAGTGTAAATGATGGAAATAAAATCTAACTTTACTCTTTCGTCCATGGACCGACACAGCTTCTCTATTGATAAAGTGGGTATTATCCGTTAATTAGGAGTGACTAGGCAGAAAAACTTGTAAAAAGTGTTGCATCACACCTTCTACAGTACCGCCCAGGGGGCGGACCCTCCGGGTATAACCTCTCAGTCTGCATCTTCACAGATCAGTTTTTTTTCTGTCTAGCAAGGAGTAGGACATGGCTCCCTTCGGGCCCATTGGTCCGGGGGAAAAATATATTTTTTGCTACATTTTTTTGTTTCCTGCGATCTTCGATCAATTGCAGACTGGGTGACAGGCTGGATCCTCGATCCTTGTAGTCTCCCCAGTTTCGGCCATCGAGCGTGTGCCGACCCTAGCTACGCGCTGGGTTTTCCACGACATGCCCGTCGCTCCACGGGTGGCCGGTGAGCCTACGCTCCAGGGCATGCATCGGACCGCTCAGCTTCGGCTGACCTTACGGCCGAGCCGCAGCAGCCTGGCCGGTGAGCTTACGCTCCAAGGCTTGCATCGGACCGCTCAGCTTCGGCTGACCTTACGGCCGAGTCGCAGCAGCCTGTCCGGTGAGCAGCACGCTCCAGGGCATACATATGATCATCCCTTTTGGGTCCAATCACAGCATGCCTGGCCAACAGTCAACTTCCGTGCGCGGACGATGACCTGTTTGGAATGTCTTCCAGCACAATACATGCAGGATAAGTAAGTAACACTCCCCTGCCTCGGCTGGGTGATTTAGCTGGACATTCCTGGAGAGATCAAGTAAGTGGTTGTGGCCCCTTTCTTCCCTCTCTCCCTGCCTTTCCCTCCTCCCTGGGCTTCTAGCTAAAGGTTGCTGGGTGCTGGGGTTCACCTAGGGGGTTCCACTGGAGCGGGGCTGGCTGTAACTAACATTTAAAAGAAATGTCATTTCTGCTTAACTGTGTTTGTGTGTGTCAAGGTCACATGTGGCCAGGTGACAGATGCACACCGTAGGGGGACAGGAGTGCACCGCAAGGTAGTGAACCCTATGGCTGACTGCTGCAGATAGGAAACTGGGTGGTTGTGGAAAGCGGGACCAGAGGAGCACAACCGGGATCCTAACGGAAGCTAGAGCCAAGATTCCCCAGGGCGCGGAGTCTAAGACCCAGCAGGTCTTCTCCAGGGCCTCTAGTGGTGAGGATGTTATGCTGCAGGCTGGGACCAGGTCGCGGCCCCTGGAGTTTCCTAGCTCACGCCCCGTAGGATAAGGGGAAAAGAGGGGAAGCAGCAGCACAAGATATGAGAGAACCGAATAACAAGCTGAAGGTCAGGGGCCACAAGCAGACAAGGATAACGAAAGAACGAGCCGAAGGTCAAGGGTCACGAGCAGACAGGGATAGTCGGGGACAAGCCAAATATGTAACAGAGAGACAGACGTAGCACACGGCAGGCAGGAACCCAAACACACAATGCCTAACAAACACGTTGATCAGCAAAGCAGGCTTGCAGTGCACAGGTTAATATAGTGTTCTGTGATAGGGCCTGGGGTGGAGTCTGGCTGGGAGGAGATTATAAAGGAAGCCAGGTGAAAGGGCTCAGGCCTCTAAGATGAACACATGGGAAGGAAGGTAAGCTGACAGACAAACACTACTGCATATCCATGACAGTGTGCTTCCTACTCCATGCTGTCGGCAGCCATTTTGAGGTGGTCCATGCCGAGTTCGGCCTCTTGTGACTGCCCGGCGGCCATATTCCTGTGGTTTGGCCACACCCACTGGCCCCTATCAGCTGATCGGCGGCCATGTTTGTCCACCCTGTATGCATATATTGCCGTTCGGCGGCCATCTTTTTGTGGGCTATGGCTGCTTGACCTCTATCTTCGGTCGGTAGCCATTTTCTTAGAGCCCACATTATCTTCCATACAGACGTTTTTGGCAACCATTTTGCGAGAGCCTCCGGCCTCTAGGGTGCATTACACTGGTGCGAAAATTCACACAGGAAATGCTGATAAAAGAAGCAGACTGACACAGCAGCAGAGGGACAGCATCACAGGCGCAGCACACGGCAGCATAGCAGTACCTATCCAGGGTGGTGAGTCCTCTGGGTGACCCAGCCTCTCTGCAGCACAGGAGGGTGGCCTATTGATATCTTGCCTGGAGCCCTGTGAGTGTCATTGTGTGGTCAGCATGGCATCTGAGCCAGATGTCTTCTCCCCTGAAACACCAGATTTAGCAGCTGGTGCCCCTGAGGTGTCTATGAACGCTATGACGGCAATCCTAGAGGCGTTTGCTGCCAGGGTGGAAGCAGCACACGGGAATACAGGGGGTAGTAAACGCCCCGTCCCCTGCAAGCTTCTGGGGATAATTCTGATGCAGAACCAGGTCCAGCTACGGCTCGGGGCGATACTGACGCATCAGAGACTGCAGACCGTGACCGGACAGTGAGGATGACTCCTAGTCCAGGTCAGTACGCGAGACGGCTTTGGTATCTGACCTTATTACTACAGTGCGGGATATGCTAAAGTTGGAAAATACTGCAGAAGCAGCAGAGACTCCGGTCCACTTGGGTTTCATAGACCTGCCCGCACTGCTAAGGTGTTCCCTTGTGTGTCTTTTGATAAACTCTTATACAAGGAATGGGAGAACCCAGTGAGGGTCTTTACAGCCCCAAAGAGGTTTGCGGTACGGTACCCCTTTGAGGAGAGTTTTCTGAAGAAATGGACCTCTCCCCCTATAGTGGACCCTCCGGTGTCCAGACTTAATAGAGCCACCACAATTCCTGTAGAAGGGGCTCCTGTTTTCAAGGACCCTGTGGATAAGAAGGCTGAAGCACTCGCTTGCTACCTATACTCAGTGGTAGGCTCTGCAGTACGCCCGGCATTGGCGGGGGCCCTAGTGTCTCACACACTTACTGAATGGGCAAGATTGCTACTCCAGGGGTTAAGGAGCGAGATGCTCCTCCTGATGAGATAGCATTGGCCGACCAGTTGGTCCAGGGCCTTAGGTTTGTCTGCGAGTCAGACATGAATACTATTCCCCTGCTGTCTAAAACTTCGGTTTATGCAGTAGCAATACGCCGCCTGATCTGGCTAAAAGGCTGGTCTGCGGACCAGACTTCCAAGAAAGCCCTGTTGGATCTGCCTTTTAAGGGCGACAGACTTTTTGGGGCTTCTCTGGATGACATCATCAAGGATGCCACAGGAAGTAAAAGCACTTTGCTTCCCCAAATTAGCAAGGGTAAGGGGCCACGCCAAGGGGCAAGGGCCCTCCTTTACTGCACGCAAGCGTTTCTTTCGTCCCCCTAGGGCGAAAGGGAAAAGACCCCAGGCCGATAAAGCGCCTGCCCAAGGACAAAAGCGTCCTTGGTCCCGCATCCCCAATAAGCCTGCGGACAAATTTGCGTCCGCATGAAGGTCCACCCCCACCCAGCTCTCGGGTGGGGGGACGTCTTCGCAAATTCGCGACTCAGTGGACAGCTCTAATCTCAGACAGGTGGGTTTGCGAAGTAATCTCCTCAGGCTACAAGATAGTTTCTCTCTTGTCCACCGGACAGATTCAACACCTCCAATCTCCAGCTACTACCGACCCGTCGGGAGGCCCTGTATAGGGCGGTCCAGGGTCTACTGGAACGCGGGGTAGTTATTCCAGTTCCAGAACTGGAACGGGGTTTTTTACTCAAATCTGTTCTTTGTGCCGAAGAAGGAGGGGGTTCGTCCAAGCTTGGATCTCAGAGCCCTCAATTGCTTTGTGAAGGTACAAAGATTTTGGATGGATTGGGGGGGAGTCTGGGGTGTCCAGTCGGCGCAAGGTCGCTGGACCCCAGAGGAAGCCCTCCTGCCGATCAATGTCCTGGAGATCTGGGCGATCAAGCTGTGCCTCTTCAAATGGTCTCAGAGGCTGCAAGGGCGTCCAGTCAGGATCCAGTTAGACAACGCCACAGCGGTGGCATATGTCAATCATCAAGGAGGAACAAGAAGCTCAGCTGCAGCATCGGAGGTTACTCGCATCCTGAAGTGGGCAGAGAAGAGCGTACCGGCACTATCGGCCGTGTACATTCTGGGCGTGGAAAACTGGCAGGCGGACTACCTGAGCCGCCAGATGCTGGACCAGGGAGAATGGTCCTTACACCCGGAGGTGTTCCAACTCCTCTGCCAAAGATGGGGCACACCAGACGTAGATCTTCTGGCTTCCCGACTCAATCGGAAGGTATTGAGATTTGTGGCCCGGTCAAGAGACCCATGGGCAGACGCAACGGAAGCGTTGGTAACATCGTGGGGTCAGTATTGGCTAATCTATGCCTTCCCTCCCTTAAGGCTTCTTCCTCTTCTGCTCCGCAGAGTGGAGGCAGAGGGAATTCCAATGATCCTAATCGCTCCAGATTGGCCTCAGCGTCCTTGGTACGACGATCTAGTACGTCTGGTAGCAGACGTCCCCTGGCGCCTACCACTACGGAAGGACCTGCTATCGCAAGGTCCCATACTCCATCCTGCTTTACGGTCACCGGCTTTAACGGCATGGCTATTGAGAACCAGGTACTGAGAGACCGGGGCCTGTCAGATTCAGTAATCTCTACTATGAGAAGTGCTCGGAAACCGTGCTCTAGGAAGGTTTATCACCGCACTTGGAAGGCCTACATCTCCAGGTGTGAGGAAATGAAATGGCATCCGCGTACTTATTTGGTTTCCAGAATCCTGCTGGTTTTACAGCATGGGGTGGACCAAAGGCTTGCCCTAAGTACGATTAAGGGACAGATATCTGCCATGGCTGTCTTTTTTCAGCGACCCCTGGCGGCTCACTCTCTCATGAGTACATTTGTGCAGGGGGTTCGACATGTGGCCCCTCCGGTCCGTCCCCCGTTACTTCCGTGGGACTTGAACCTGGTCCTCTCGGTGCTTCAGAAGGCACCGTTTGAGAATATTAGAGATATTCCCCTGTTGACACTTTCTCAGAAAGTGGTCTTTTTGGTGGCTGTTACGTCAGTTAGATGAGTCTCTGAGCTGGCAGCCTTGTCCTGCAAGGCTCCCTATTTGATTTTCCACAAGGATAAGGTGGTGCTGCGGCCGCAGCCTTCCTTTCAAAAGTCGTTTCGGCTTTTTATCTCAATGAAGACATTGTACTTCCATCCTTGTGTCCTCAGCCGTCGAATCCTAAGGAGTCAGCGTTGCATTCCTTGGACGTTGTCCGAGCTTTGAGAGTATACCTATCTGCTACTTCCCGGTTCCGGAAGTCAGACTCGCTGTTTGTTTCGGTGGCTGGTCCCAAGAAGGGCCAAGTAGTCTCATCGGCCACCATCTCTAGGTGGATCGGACAGATAGTAATCCAGGCTTACGCCTTAAAGGGTCAAGCGCCCCCCTTCCCGGTCACGGCGCATTCGACCAGGGCAATAGGTGCCTCTTGGGCTTTCCGACATCAAGTGTCTGTTTCCCGATTATGTAAAGCGGCGACTTGGTCGTCCGCTCACACTTTCACAAAATTCTACAAAATTGATGTAGGTGCATCTTCGGATGCCTCTTTCGGCCGCAAGGTTTTACAAGCGGCTGTTTAGAGTTGCAGCTCCTCCGTTGGAGGAGTGCTGTTTTGTGTTTGGGGTGAAGTTTATTTTTATGCTCTTACCACCCCTCGTTTTTTCTCTGACACTGCTTTGGGACGTCCCACTTTGTCAATAGAGAAGCTGTGTCGGTCCATGGATGAAAGAGTAAATAGGATTTTTTACTCACCGTAAAATCCTTTTCTCTGAGTCCATGGACCGACACAGCACCCACCCCTCCTTTTAAGTTTGTACTGCTTTTTGACGAACTGATCTGCGAAGATGCAGACTGAGAGGTTATACCCGGAGGGTCCGCCCCCTGGGCGGTACTGTAGAAGGTGTGATGCAACACTTTTTACAAGTTTTTCTGCCTAGTCACTCCTAATTAATGGATAATACCCACTTTGTCAATAGAGAAGCTGTGTCGGTCCATGGACTCAGAGAAAAGGATTTTACGGTGAGTAAAAAATCCTATTTTTTTTACATATTATAAGAATGTCTAATCTGTAATTTGATGCCATTTGGAGATTTTTCCATCTTTCCTTGGCTTCGTTATGCACATTAATACACATTTTTACCTGGGGTGCCCAAACTTTCGATCCCCACTGTAACTACCGTATTTATCGGCGTATAACACCCACCTTAATTTTAAGAGGGAAGTTTCACATAGGGTGGGGGGCCGGGATCTGGGGGCCCACTTTTTAAAGGGGGGGCTCCCGGATTCCGATAAGCCCCCCGCCCGCAGACCCCGACAACCAACGACCAGGGTTGTCGGGAAGAGGCCCTGTCCTCATCAACATGGGGGCAGGGTGCTTTGGGGTGGGGGGGCTGCAGGTCGCCCTCCTGCCCCAAAGCACCAAACCCCCCATGTTGAGGGCATGTGGCCTGGTACGGTTCAGGCCACTCTCTTATCTCTCGTCCCCCCCTCTTCCCCTGCGGCCTGCCAGGTTGTGTGCTCGGATAAGGGTCTGGTTTGGATTTTGGGGGGACCCCCACGCCGTTATTTTGGCGTAGGGGTTCCCCTTAAAATCCATACCAGACCCAAGGGCCTGGTATGCCCCTGGAGGGGGAACCCATGCCGGTTTTTTATTTAAAATTTGGCCTGGAGTTCCCCCTCAAGATTCATACCAAACACAGTGCCTGCTATTGGCGGGGATCCAAGTCGGATCCCCGTTCATTGAAAGTCGGACATATGTCGGCTTCATGTCGCAGGGCAAAGTCGGATCCAAAGAAGGACGGCTGTCGTGTCATACAAGTGTGAACCCAGCCTAATTCGTGTGTGTGTGTATAAAAGGTCAATGAGTTTCTGGACTCCTGACAGACCCTTGCATCTTTCATCCAGTGCTGCACTGACGTTTCGGGATTCTGAGTCATGGGGAAAGCAAAAGAATTGTCAAAGGATCTGTGGGAAAAGGTAGTTGAATTGTATAAAACAGGAAAGGGATATAAAAAGATATCCAAGGAATTGAGAATGCCAATCAGCAGTGTTCAAACTTGAATTCTAGAAGTGGAAAATGAGGGGTTCTGTTGAAACCAAACCACGGTCAAGTAGACCAACTAAAATTTTAGCCACAACTGCCAGGAAATTTGTTCGGAATGCAAAGAAAAACTCTCTGAAAACATGTGGTGTGGCTGTTTCAAGATGCACAATAAGGAGGCTCTTGAAGAAAGATGGGCTGCATGGTCGAGTCGCCAGAAGAAAGCCATTACTACGCAAATGCCACAAAGTATACCGCTTACAATATGCCAAACAGCACAGAGACCAGCCTCAAACCTTCTGGCACAAAGTCATTTGGAGTGATGAGACCAAAATTTAGCTTTTTGGCCACAACCATAAACACTACATTTGGAGAGGAGTCAACAAGGCCTATGATGAAAGGTACACAATTCCTACTGTGAAACACGGAGGTGGCTCGCTGATGTTTTGGGGATATGCGAGCTATGAAGGCACAGCAAATTTGGTCAAAATTGATGGCAAGATGAATGCAGTTTGTTATCAAAAAATACTGGAGGAACATTTGCATTCATCAGCCAGGAAGCTGCACGTGGGATTTAATTGAACATTCCAACATGACAATGTTTCAAATCACAAGGCCAAGTCGACCTGTCATTGGCTACAGCAGAATAAAGTGAAGGTTCTGGCCATCTCAGTCTCCTGACCTCAATATCATTGAGCCACTCAGTTCATGCAAGACAGCCCAAGAATTTACAGGAACTGGAGGCTTTTTGCAAAGAGGAATTGGCAGCTTTACCATCTGAGAAGATAAAGAGCTTCAGCCACAAATTCTACAAAAGTCTTCAAGCTGCCATTGATGTTAAAGGGGGCAATGCATGGTATTAAAGTGGAGTTCCGGCCAAAAAATTTTTTTTTAAGTCAGCAGCTACAAATACCGCAGCTGCTTACTTTTAATATATGGACACTTACCTGTCCTGGGCGCCCACGATGTCGGCACCCGAAGCCGATCTGTCCCTCTTGTGGAGGCGCCGCCATCTTCGGTAAGGGAATCAGGAAGTGAAGCCCATGGCAATAACTGTAGGGAGCTCACCAATTTCCTCCTATAGCCTCTCACACCAAATCGGCATACCAGATGGTGAAGGAAGTAAATGATGGGGTGGAGGAAATGAAAAATCATCTCAGACAAAATAACATACGTACAGTGGGCCTAACCGAACATATGGAGGGCAGAGACCCCAAAGCCTTGGAGAATTCGCTATTAGAAATGTTCGGCAAGAATGCTTTCTCGCCCTTTTTCACAGGGGAACGTGCCCACAGGGTGCCACCTCGTCCACCCGAGCGGGGGGCCCACCCAGATCAGTACTGGCAAGACTACTTCATTATCGTGATAGAGAAGCTGTGCTGCGACAAGCGCGGGACCGTGCTAACATTTAATATATTGGTACCAGGGTGTCCTTCTACCCTGACTTCTCGGCAGAGGTACAGAGGCGCAGGGCCAAATTCAATGAGGTGAAACACCGACTGCGACTCCTAATTTTTATATATATATATAGATATATATAGATATATATAGATATATATTCTTTTGCAAACTATTGTTCTCTGGCTGGGGAAAATAACGAGGCAGATCAAGATGAGAGCTACTCAACTAAAACTGTGGATTTACCTTTTCGGACATGACCGAGTTAAAGCGGAGCTCCACCCTAAAGTGGAACTTCCGCTCATCGGAACCCTCCCCCCCCGGTGTCATATTTGGCACCTTTCAGGGGCGAGGGGGGTGCAGATACCTGTCTAAGACAGGTATTTGCACCCAGTTTCGGGAGTCCTCTCTGTGGGTAGTACGTCACTTCCCGCATAATACCCGTTGTGTTCTGGGAGACACTCGGCTCCCAGAACACAACAGGGACCAGTGAGAACGGCGCAGCGCGACTCGCGCATGCGCCGTAGGGAACCGGGCAGTGAAGTGAGCGAGTTTTTCACATTCCAAGATCCCTCTACCTCTTGTTTACAACAATGGGAGACCTTTAAGGCATATCTGAGGGGCTTGTTGATAGCGGAAATTAATAGGGTTAAACATGCCTCCTCGGACCTAAAGGTTGAAGTAAAATCTCGAGTTCAAGTACTGGAACAACAATACATTGCAGATCCCTCAGACTCTGGTAAGGAGGCCTGGCAGTCTGCCCAATCTGCCTGCAAGCATTTGCTCTCCTCGGCATAGAAAAATAGGATTTTTATAACAGCTTACCTGTAAAATCCTTTTCTTAGGAGTACATCACGGGACACAGAGCGACATAGTCATTACTAATGGGTTATATAGATACCGTCAGGTGCTGGCACTGGCAACTTCCAAAACCGGAAGTACCCTCCCCTATATAAGCCCCTCCCATCCGGGAGCACCTCAGTTTTGTAGCAAAGCAATAAGTGTCCCCAAAGAGGGGCGGGAGCTCTGTGTCCCGTGATGTACTCCTAAGAAAAGGATTTTACAGGTAAGCTGTTATAAAAATCCTATTTTCTTTCTCGTACATCACGGGACACAGAGCGACATAGTCATTACTAATGGGATGTCCTAAAGCAATGCCCAATGAGGGGGGGGGATACACCATATATAAGCTGAGCGCTATCAGACATGAGGATCTTTTGCGGCCTGCAACACACTGCGCCCAAAGGCGACATCCTCCTGACTTCTAACGTCCACCTGGTAGAACCTAGTAAACGTGTGAACTGAAGACCATGTTGCGGCCTTACAGATTTGAGCCAGGGAGGCCTGGTGATGCACTGCCCATGAAGTTCCAACTGCTCTCGTGGAGTGCGCTCTAACTTTGAACGGAGGCGGTCTCCTTCTCAAGCCATAGGCTTGCATTATGACCTGTCGAATCCACTTGGCTAAAGTAGATTTTGACGCTGCCTGACCCTTTCTGGGGCCTTCCGGCAGAATAAACAAAGTATCCGTTCTGCGAATCTGAGCAGTGGCTTTTAGATAAGCTTTAACTGCTCTTACTACATCCAAAGAATGCAATAACTTTTCCTCTACCGAAGTAGGTTTGGGGAAAAAAGAAGGAAGAACCACATCTTGGTTCAAATGAAACCTCGGTACCACCCTAGGAAGAAAGGCTGGATGAGGACGTAATACTACTCTATCCTTATGGATAACCAGATATGGCTCCTTACAGGACATAGCTGCTAATTCCGACACTCTTTTAGCCGAACAAATGGCTACTAGAAAAATCAATTTCCTGGTGAGAAGCACCAAAGAAATATGCTGTAATGGTTCAAATGGTTGTTTCTGTAGAACCGACAGAACCAAGTTTAGATCCCATGGACATATGGGAATATTAACCGGAGGACTAATACGCATCACTCCTTGTATAAAGGCTTTGACTAGTGAATGCGAAGCCAAGGGCCTTTGAAAAAATATTGACAAGGCCGAAATCTGACCCTTGATAGTACTCAAGGCAAGCTTCCTATCTACAGCCCATTGTAGGAAGTCCAGAATCCTACCTATTACGTACTTATGTGGATGCCATTTCTTGGCCTCACACCACGCGATGTACGCCTTCCAGATTCTATATTAGATCTGCCTGGATACCGGCTTCCTGGCATTGATCATGGTAGATACCACAGGATTAGAGAGCCCTCTCTTTTTTAGAATGTGGGCTTCCATAGCCAGGCCGTCAAACCTAGGGCTGGTAAGGAAGGGTGGTATATCGGTCCTTGCGAAAGCAGGTCCGGACGACGTGGGAGAGTCCAAGGACTCCCCACTGAAATTTTACAATCTCCGCGTACCACGCTCTTCGGGGCCACGCTGGAGCCACCGGAATCACTGGTTTCTTTTCTACCCTGATTCTGCGGAGTAATCGAGGTAACCATTGTGGCGGTGTGAATGCATATATCAGCTTGAACTGATCCCAAGGGAACACTAGGGCATCCGAGCCGCAAGCTAGGGGATCCCTTGTCCGAGAGACAAACCTGTCCCCCTTTGCGTTGAATCTGGATGCTAGAAGATCTACATCCGATGTTCCCCACCGCTGACATATTGTCCAGAAAACCTCGGGGTGAAGGGACCCTTCCTCTGGGCCTAATTGCTGGCGACTTAGAAAGTCCGCCTTCCAATTCTCCACTCCTGGAATGAATACCGCAGATATGGCTGGGACATATTTTTCTGCCCATTTCAGGATGTAATTTACTTCCCTCTGGGCTGCACGACTCCTGGTGCCCCCTGATGATTGAATTCTGACAGGGGACCCTTGGAGTTTGGATGTCCATGCTACTAGGGCATACCGGGCTGCTCGTATCTCTAAGAGATTGATGGGCAGGGCCTTTTCTGCATCCGACCATCTGCCCTGGAGAGACTATTGCTCCAGTACTGCTCCCCAGCCTATAAGGCTGGCATCTGTAGTGACCACCTTCCAAGAAATCAGACTGAAGGATTTCCCTTTTTCCAGATTCTGGGGAACCAACCACTAACGGAGGCTCTTGCGAACGGAAGGGGACAAGGACATTGTAAGTCTAGGGCCTGAACTTTTTTGTTCCAGGCTGACAGTATGGCCCCCTGCAAATTCCTTGAATGGAATTGACCGTAGGGTACTGCTTCGAATGATGCCACCATTTTTCCCAGCAGCCTTATGCACAGGCGTATGGACGGCTGTCTTTTTTGTACCCACTAAGTGGATCAAATCTTTCAAAGACAACACCTTTCCTCGAGGCAAGAATATTTTTCTCTGGCCTGAATCCAACCTTGAGATTCCAGATACTTGATTGTCTTGTGAACGACCACGTCTAGTTTTTTCACTGAGTGGTCTATCAGCAACAAGTCATCTAGATATGCCATTATCATTACACCTTGTGTTCTTAGATTGGCCAATAAAGGGCCAGAATTTTTGTAAACACTCGTGGTGCTGTGGCCAAACTGAAGGGTAAGGCTCTGAACTGAAAATGGCGCCCTTCTACTGCAAAGCGTAGAAATTTTTGGTGGACTGGAAAGATGGGAATGTGCAAATAAGCATCTTTGATGTCGATCGCGGCTAACCAATCCTCCCCTTGTAGGGCAGTGGCCACCGATTGGATCGACTCCATCGGAAAGTCCTGATATACAGGAATTTGTATAGCCCTTTTTAGAATTAATATGGGCCTCCCGTCCGCGTTTGCTTCGGGACTGTAAAGAGGTTTGAGTAAAACCCAAACCCTCATTCTTACAGGGGAACCTCCATAATTACTCCTTGGAGCAATAGTTGTTCTAGTGCCAACAAGGGGGACTCTATCTTCCGGGGATCCCTTGGCACGTTTGACCTCAAAAATGGGAAGGAGGAGAGTCTTTTAACTCCAAACTGTATCCCAAACATACTGCGGAGAGCACCTATCTGTCTTGATCGTGTCCCGCCAGGTCTCTTGCGAACAACTGGAGTCCTCCCCCCACCCGACTGAGTGGGGGCAACCCTTCAATGAATTTAACTTTGGGGGAGGTTTTGTACCTCCCCTGACCCAGGGTTTCTCATTACCCTGCTATTGTCCCTGTTTTTTACCCCCGGGAATTGACCGAGGAGGCCGTCGGAACTGTTACACAGCCGATGCCCCAGGGACTGGAGAAGCAGGCCTCTTAAAGAGGGACCTCTAACTCTGTTTTTAACCGGCAAGAGCGTATTTTTACCGCTGGAAATTTTCTGGATATATTTGTCCAGGTTTTCCCTGAATAAGCGTTCACCATGAAATGGGACGCTAACCAGCCATTCTTTACAGGGAGCTTCAGCAGACCAGTTTTTGAGCCATAGAAGCCTACGCATATGTACTATAGACAGCGTAAGGCGGGAGGCCTGATGGACTGAATCCTTATGGCGTCAACCGCAAAGCCTAAGGCTCTAGGTAGATCAGCTAGGGCAAAGCCTGCTGATCTGTCAAGTCCCTCAAGACCTGTTTCAACTGATCCTTCACTGCTTAGCAGACCCCAATAGCTGCTACTGCTGGTTGTGTCACCAAGCTTGCTGTAGAAAGAAGCAGACTTTCATAAGGACTCCAATCTTTTATCTATTGGGTTCTTGAACATTTGGACATTATCCACTGGACATGTCAGTGATTTATACATACAAGAGATGGCTGCGTCCACTGTGGGGACCTTCCATTTTTTTTTTTTTTTTTGATGAACTTATCCTCCATGGGATAGACCACCGGAAATCTCTTGGGGGAATAAATATTTTCTCAGGACGTTCCCAATCCTGGTAAATAAGCCCTTTCAGTAAAGGGTGAAGTGGAAAAGAACAGACAGTCTGGGGGCTTCTAGCGACCCCAACGAGGATACAGTAGTGGTTGATGGTTCCGCAAGGTGCATTTTTAAATGCTGATCGGACCATGTTAGTCAGAGACTGAACCCATAATCTTTCAGCTTGAGATGCTGAGAAAAGGTTCCCCCACTGTTGACTCCTCTATAACAGAATCAACCTTATCCTGATCCCCTTCAGGCAGGTCGATCCCTGTATGGGACTGTTGCTCTGCTAACAGGCACTTTGAAGGAGGAGATGGAGATTGGCGTGCTTTCCCTGACAGGGAGGCAGCGATCAATGTTGACAATCTCTCTCTAATCCTCCCAGAGCTGAGGAAAAAACCTCCTCTGTTACATACACAGGAGCAGGTGAACTGAGGACAGCCACAGTACCAAGTACCCCTGCGGGGTCTCTACGGTCACTTACCTCTGAACTTCAGGGGAGACTGGTGCAGCAGAAGTATGCCCAAGATCCTCAGAGCCCGATGAGACCCCCTTCGCTTCCTGGAAGATTCAGTTCCGGAGCTTCTGGACGGC
Organism: Rana muscosa; assembly: GCA_029206835.1. Lineage (NCBI taxonomy): Eukaryota > Metazoa > Chordata > Amphibia > Anura > Ranidae > Rana > Rana muscosa. The sequence goes on along the minus strand of CM055127.1, from coordinate 276,837,207 downwards.
ATATTCCTAAGCCTAAAGCTGAGGTATTCCAGCCGTAATACACCACTTTTACTGAGAATAGTCTAGCACAATTGCTGCTATATCACAGTTGGTGTCTACTAAAGTGCCTTTCTAGGGGATGCCTGCATCAACCGCCTCTATGTGCCTTTATATTGTTGCTAGCTCTGTCTGTGCACTTCAACAGCCAGCTATAATGTGCTTCAAAACACGCTGGACGCCCGCACATGCGCAGTAGCGCCGCGGCGCACACCTGAGCGTCATCCACCCGCTCCGCCCCTTTTTCCAGATCGCCTCTATGAATAGAGGCGCGTGCACGCGCACGCGCGCGGGCACGTGCGCCTTCGGCGCATTTTTTGAAAACAACAAGGAGCTAGATGGGAGCCAGGGTCCCTTTGCCGCAGGGCCCGGGGATGGATGAGCGCAGCAACAGGGCAGAGGAGACAGCTTCCCAGCAGAGAACATACCAACTGCCTGGATTTGATTCTGGAAGAAAAAAATCCACATTACAAGAAAAAGAACCATAGCGGCCTCTAGTGTCTAACACAGGTACCGCGGTCTTACATTTTTTTTTTTTTCTTGCCTACTATTAAAATTTTTAAATTTTCTCAGTAGTAACAGGCATACACAGAATATTAGCGGGAATACCGTTAGGTAACAGACAGACAAATTAGGCTTGGGGGTCCCCCAATAGAACCAAGTTCCTGGGGGCCCCCACTTACCTGTTCCCCGCCGCAGGACTTTGTTTGGTCCACAAAAGCCCAAACTTCACCTATCACGGCAGGCATTGTAATCAAACCTTCAGGGACCGGGTTCCCAAGGATTCCACTCCCCTGGACCTGTATAGCACCCTGCACAGAAAACATCTTGGTCGTGGGTATGACCAGAGCTCTGGATCCCAGGGTCCAGCTCTCCTAAGAGAAGCATTACAGGCAAAACCTTGCTCTTCTCTGCAAGGCCCGGGTACCGACCGTTTAGCTATGAAGCTTTTTTGGTCGGATCCGGAATAGCTTACTGAGGCCCAAAAGAACCTGTACGCAAGCTCAGTGAAAAACACATGTTTCTTCTTGGCCAACACCTTAGACACTGGCAAAAAACTGAGGTGCTCCCGGATGGGAGGGGCTTATATAGGGGAGGGTACTTCCGGTTTTGGAAGTTGCCAGTGCCAGCACCTGACGGTATCTATATAACCCATTAGTAATGACTATGTCGATCTGTGTCCCGTGATGTACGAGAAAGAAAGGAGATTTTTCTCCAAATAGACATTTTTTGAGGAGGGGGAAAGACTGGTTGCATTTTGGTAAGGATTGTGAGTCTCACCAAAGATCCCCTGCCATAGGAGCAATAAAGTCCCAGGCTGGTCCCTTAGTACACTCACCTGAATTGATTATGCAGCATTAGCCAGTTTCTATGAATCTCTCTATCTTCCAGGTACATCCTACACCCCTACGGACCTTGAAGTCTACTTATAAGGTTCATCTTTCCCTGTACTCATGGCAGCCCAGAGGCGGGGGTTGGATGCTTCACATTACCATAGAAGAACTCCAAGAGGCAGTTGGCTCCTTCCCAAGCTGTAAGTCGCCTGGGGAGGATGAAATCCCATAGAAATATACAAACAATATTCTGAGGTATTGCTGCCACGTTTGCTAAGGGTTTTCAATCTGTCCCTGGAACAGGGAGTTCTGCCCCCCTCTATGTCTAAAGCAAATATCATTTTACTTCTTAAACCGGGAAAGGCCCCCTTAGATCCAGGCTCGTATCGGCCAATTTCATTGCTGCAGAGTGACGTAAAGATCCTGGCAAAGGTGTTAGCAATCAGGCCGATTGGGGTTATTATGTCTATTGTGCATTCCGATCAAGCCGGCTTCATGCCAAATAAATCTACTGCCATCAACTTACAATGGCTGTTCCTAAATATACAGTCCCCAGCTGGTAATGTAGGGCATTGTTATCAGATGCCACAAAGGGTTTTGATAGCATAGACTGGATATATTTATGGGCCGTGCTGGAGAGATTTGGGTTTGGACCAAGTTATATATCTTGGGTACGCCTTCTCTATAGTCAACCACAGGCTGCTATTAGGGCTTTTGGTAACTTATCCCATACTTTGGCATTAAGGAGAGGGACTAGGCAAGGCTGCCCATTGTCTCCTCCTTTTTGCATTGGCAATTGAGCCACTAGCAATAAGGGTCAGATCCAATCCAAATATATGCTTCTGTTATGGCATTTTGCAAGAGTAGGCGATGTTGTACGCAGACGACACCCTGCTTATGTTGGGAGATACAGATGCCTCCCTACGAGAGGCTATGTCTACCATTACCGAGTTCAGTGACTTTTCCGGACTGCACATAAACTGGTTAAAATCTGCCCTAATGCTGCTGGATGGAACTGCCACACAAACGGTTGCCTCTGCATGCCCTATACCTATCACTGCCTCTTTTAAATATTTGGGGATTCAGGTTACCTCCCGTCCACAGACTTTTAGTTAATTTAAATATTTTTCCTCTTCTCCAACAGTTTAGGGAAAGGATTAAAACATGGAATGCACTCCGTTTATCAGTGGCAGGGAAGGTAAATTTAATCAAGATGATACTCATGCCGCAACTTCTTCACTTCCTTCAATGCCTTAGTGGTTATTCCATTAAAGATTTTTCTAGAATAGTTAATTCTCTCTTCCGTACCCTAATTTGGAAGGACCGACCCCCTTGAATTAAATTAGAGCATCTATAACAGCCCAAAATGACGATGGGTTCGTATTGCCTGACACATGATTGTATTATCGAGCAGCACAGCTGCAACATCTTATTGGCACTCTGCGGGTACACAGGAAGTCGGGGAGTGAGCCATGTAGTTCATCCCAGGCAGTGATGTTACACACTATTCGTAGAGGCCCTATTCCACAGGCTCTGGAGGCTCAGGCCTTCGGAAGGCCACGCCGGCTGCTAGTGCCTTCGGCTGACTATCCGGGTGAGCTATACCCACTCGGGATCGAGTGGCGAAGAAACAAGAGTGCCTGAACTGATCTGTCTTCCTAACACCTTTCTCTTCTCCTCATTTTGTGGATGTTCATGGATAAAGAAATAAACTCTATGTTGGAGTTGACGCTGGTGTGGACCTTGGAGTTACTTGGGGTACAGAGACTTTGTCCTTACATTCTAGGGACGGAAGCCAACACTGACGGGGAGTCCTGCCGCAAAGACCCGTAAGTGAAAACAAGTGTGCTTAACCTCTGCAACCCAGGGGGTACGGGCATGGGGGAGTCCGTGTGCCTTCTTCTCCTGTGAGCGAGCCAAAGAGTGAAGGAGTGCAGCGGGTGCTACATATATATCGAGTATAGCCCCATTTGGCTGAAGAACACCTATATGGAGCTGGCCAAATTACAATCCAGAGCTGAGGGGAAGGAGTATGGGGTAACTCATCTTAAGCAAATATTTCATAATGGGGTACTCTGGATGTTTGCTGCCCTACAGGCTACGTATAATTTACCATAGTCTGTGCATTTCTATTATTCACAACTCCAACATGCGGTTAAAGCACAGAGAAACTCCTCGGAGTGGCACCTGTCACCGACTCCAATATTCAATCTCATTAAGCATGCTGATTCATCTAAGGGCTTTATATCACAATATTATGCCCTGATATTAGTCTTATTTGAAGCAACATCCCTCGAGAGTGTGGAAAAAGTGGGCGCGAGATGTTGGTCAATTGAACGGCGAGCAATGGGGGGAGATCTTTAAGGCGGTAGGTACCTGCTCATTGAATGTAACACAGACTTACTCAACCTTACATAATATTGCAGGTATACCATACTCTTCATAAACTTCAATTGATGAATCTGCAGTCTGAGTCCACATACATACGATGTAAACGCGATCAGGGAGACCTCATTCACCTCTTTTGGCGATGCCCCAAACTACATTCTTACTAGAGTGGTGACTAAAGACAACTCAGTATTTAAAGTTTCTCTCCCTCTAGACCTGAGAGCTTGTCTTCTGGGTGTACTGGAAGAATATGATTGGGATGTACATACTAGAGAGGCAAATGTATAGAGTTCTACTTCAGGCACAGAAATTGATTATGGTTCATTGGAAATCGGAAGACCCCCCCATGATAAGGGAAAGGGTTAGAAATATAGGAGAGGTGTTAAGAATAGAAAAGCTTATTTACCAACATAGGGGAAGTACGCTTAACCACTTCTCGCCCGCCGTATGCAGAATGACGGCCGGGAAGTGGTTCTGTTATCCTGACGTCCAGCAGGATAACATGCCGATGCACGCTGATCGCGAGTGCGGCGTGTCAGTCTGACACGCCGGACCTCCGATCGTGATAAGAAGCCTCTGTCCGAGGCTTCTTACCACATGATCAGCTGTGACCAATCACAGCTGATCATCGCGTGAACCAGGAAGTACCGGTAAACGTCATTCCTCAGTTCGCGCTGACAGGGAGAGCCAATCGATGTCTCTCCCTGTCAGAGGGGGGGTCTGTGCTGTTAATCGGCACATCGATTATCATCACAGCCCCCTCAGTTGTGCCAATCACCTGCCAATCAGTGCCCAGCAGTGTCCCAACAAAGTCTGCCAGTGCCCAGCAGTAACACCTATCAGTAATCTATCAGTACCTCGTCATCAGTGCCACCTGTCAGTGCCTATCAGTGCCCATCACAGCCACCTGTCAGTGCCCATCAGTGCCGCCTATTGGTGCCCATCATTGCTGCATATCAGTGCCGCCTATTGGTGCCCATCAGTGCTGCATATCCGTGCCACCTATCAGTGACCATAAATTCTACATATCAGTGCCTATCAGTGCCGCCTCATCCGTGCCCGTCAGTGAAGGGGAAAACAACATTTTATGACCGAAAGTAAGAAAAACATTTTTTTCCAAAATGTTGGTCTTTTTTAGTTTGTTTAGCAAAAATTAAAACCCCAGAGGTGATCAAATACCACCAAAAGAAAGCTCTATTTGTGGGAAGAAAATGATAAAAATTTAGTTCGGGTACAGCGTTGCATGACCGCGCAATTGTCATTTAAAGTATTACAGCGCTGAAAGCTGAAAATTGTCCTGGGCAGGAATGGCCGAAAGTGCCTGGTATTAAAGTGGTTAAATATGTAGAGCCACTGGCGGCCCTGGTGAGGTCTAGCTCCCAGATTTGGGGGTTCGGGTATGGATCTCTGCATGAAAAAATTATGTTGCATACGGATAACATGTTACTCTTTTTGGGGGATCCCAACCACTCACTGCCCGGGGTTATGTCCATAATAACGCAGTTTGGTCACTTTTCTGGCCTGGTCATAAATTGGTCTAAATCAGCCCTGATGATGTTGGACAAAGACCGGCCTCATGTCCCATTACCAGCTTCAAATATCTGGGTGTACAAATCTCGCCCAAGATCACAGATTATTGCTCCGTGAATGTGTACCCCTTGTCACATTTTCGGGATAAGATTAATACCTGGAATAACCTTAGAATGTCACTAGCAGGCAAGGCCAACTTAATTAAAATGATTCTGATGCCCCAGTTGTTAAACTTTCTACACAACTCGCCAGTAGTTATACACCTAAACATTTTCAGAGTGGTAAACACCTTTTTCCGGCGGCTGCTGTGCAATGTTAAGCCCCCTAGGATTAAGCTGGAGCAGCTACAACATTCTAAGGATAGCGGAGGGTTGGCGGTCCCCAACCCTTGGCTGTACTATATTGCTGCCCAGCTGCAACATTTGGTGGGCTCTATGTCACGGGATCCGATGGGCTCGGCGGCGCGGCTGATGCTGTTTGCATCGGGAGCCGAGACCATCCTGCTGGGACTGGAGGCGCAAATGTTCCTGAAATCCAATAAACAGACTCCAACGCTAGCGCTAATCCAAAAAAACGAACAAGGGCAGGCAACTCCAGGGGGTGCGGGGGTTCACGGACTTTAGCCAAATATGGGGTAATTGCTTATACGTGGATCTGGCTAAGTTGTAGCAGGGGCCCCGTTGGCACGCCCATGGTGCGACTATGTTATCTCTCGTATTTACTGATGGTACTACATATTTACTTTCCAGAACCACAAGCTAAATTCAACCTACCCGCCACTATGCTATACTCGTACTTTCAGCTCCGGCACGCTATTGCTGCGCAGGGGAATGCGGGAGAGTGGACGCTGTCGCCCACTCCTGTATTCCATGTGCTGCAGTCCACCACGGAGACAAAGGGGATTATTTACCAATGCTACCAAATACTGCTCTCTGGACACTTGCAGGCTTACCCCTGTAAGGCGGTGTCTTTGTGGAAGAGAGACCTCGACCATATTTCGGGGGAGACCAGTGGGAAGAGGCCCTCCAGTCCATAACCACTTGTTCTCTGAATGTGGCACAAAAAGTTTCTCAGCTGTATATAATACTAAGAGTACACTACACCCCGGCAAAACTACACAGGATGGGTAGATTGGCGGACCCTATGTGCTGCCATTGTCAGCAGCATGATTGGGATCTCATCCATCTTCTGTGGCGTGGCCCGAAGTGACATCGATACAGGAGTGAGGTGGTGGGGACACTCAACATGGTGTTTCAGACTAAAGTACCTACTGATCCTATGTGTTGTATACTGGGGGTTCTGGAGGACGTGATCCCTGAGGAATTGATCAGGGTGGCATTCTCTAGAGCGCTGTTTCAGGCTAGGAAATTTATTTTAATGGGCTGGAAGTCCACCTCACCACCCACTTGCTCCTCCTGGATTACCCACATGGGGAACACCTTTATTATGGAGAAATATATTTACCAGCACAGGGGATGCTCGGGCAGGTTTGAACATATATGGTCACGATGGTTGGATACACCTGGTCTTAGCCCTGAAGAGCTTGTGATGTCTAGAATTCTGCAATGTCCATAGGGGGAATGTGTACCGTATATATACCATGACTGATATGCTTAGTGTTGGTGGGGGGATAGAGTGGTGTCTCGCAGATGCTTGGAGTATGTGGTAGTACTTGTGGGGCTACTATGTTTGTGTATACGATGATTGGTGAAAAGCTAATTTCTTTACTTGTACATTGGAAGTTGTTGTATAATTACCTGTTCGATAAAAACCTCTTTGAATTAAAAAAAAAAAGTGGTTAAATATGAGCGATTATGGGCACTGTGGTTAGATGTCCCTGGGCTCGCTCCAGTGGATCTGATCATGGATATACTACTTGGGTTTAAAGTGGTTGTAAACCCACTTTTGCAACTTGCACCTACAGGTAAGCCTAGATTAAGGCTTACCTGTAGGTGCAAGAAATATCTCCTAAACCTACACGGTTTAGGAGATATTTGCTAAAAATGACATGCACTGATGTCTACGGCGCATACGCGCCGTAGACAACGGCGCATTCATGGGGTTAATCCCATTCACAAATCCGGCTTAGCCGGATTTGACGGCTCCCGCGTGCATGCGCGGAGTCACGTCTTCGCCGCTCCGGCCAATCACAGCGCCGGAGCGGCGCTGCAATTGGCTGGAGCGGCGATACCCGGAAGTAACCTTCCGGGTATCGCCGCTGGAGGGGGAGACGAGGACGCCTTCGGGGGCCCCGATCTAAGGTAAGTGATCATTATGCCTTTGTCTTGCAGGTTAGTTTAAAAAAAAAAATATTTAAAAGGGTTTACAACCACTTTAATGCTGGATTAAAGGTAATTTGCAGAGGTTCTTGTAATTTAATGGTCAAAGGAATATTGCTTTTCTTAAAAAATAAAATTTTGCTGTGTTTTTGCAATGTACTGTATTGTAAGGTTACCAACTTTCGATGACCAATCTTTTTGTTGGATAAAAAAAAAGTGCATTTATGCCTTATGCCGTGTACACACGATCAGAATTTCTGACAACAAAACCGTGTTTTTCTTTCCGACGGATGTTGGCTCAAACTTGTCTTACCTACACACGGTCGCACAAATGTTGCTCGGAAATTCCGATGGTCAAGAACGCAGAGATGTACAACACTACGACGAGCTGAGAAAAATTAAGTACAATGATTCAGAGAATGCGTCGAATTGATTCCGAGCATGCACAGCACTTTTGTGCGTCGGAAATGCCTACACAAGAACTTTTCTTGTCGGAAAAATTGAGAACCTGCTCTCAAACATTTGTTGTCAGACATTCCGACAGCAAATGTCTGATGGAGCCTACACACGGTCGGAATATCCGACTGAAATCTCACATCGAACATTTGTTGACGGAAATTCCGATCGTGTGTACGTGGCATTAGTGTGTAAAATTGAATTCTAAAAACCGCTGTGCAAACACGGTGTGACATAGAAATTTGCAAAACCCACCATTTTGTTCTATAGGGCCTCTGCTACAAATATATGTAATGTTTGGGGTTTCTAAGTAATTTTGTAGCAAAAATACAGATTTTTACTTGTAAACAAGGTGTCATAAGAAGGCCTGGTCTTAAAGTGGATAATACCTGAAGGTACTCCTTGGATGGTGTGTCTCTCTATATGTGGCTAGGCTGTGAAAAAGTGTGTGATACATGTGGTATTGCCAAGTAGCAGAACGTGTTTTGGGATGTAGTTGCAAGTATGCCTATGCCATGTGTGAGAGATAACTTTGTAAAAAAAAAACACATTTTATTTAATTTCTTCTTTTTCCAGAGAATTCTGGGGGAAAAAATTACAACTTCAAAAAACTTTCCATCCTCTTACTAAATACTTGGCACAGTCTACTGTCATTTGTGTGATATTTGTTTTTTTTCATAATAACATTTTTTATTTTTTTTAAATATAAAACATAATTATTGACATACATAACATCATACATTAACATCACATAAATTTTGATCTAGTATCCCCCCATCCCAAAAACAAAACAAAACAAAATCCAAAAATGTTTTCCTCCTTTTCCCCCCCTCCCCCCCCCCCCTCCATCCCCCCCCCCTCCATCCCCAATATTGATAAACCTTCATGCCCCAAAAAAAAGGGGGGGAGAAGGAGGGACCAGTAAACCTTACAATGCTCACCAAACATTCTTCCCCCTTCTATTACACGTGATATAAACTATATATATTCCATCACTCTCTCACCCATATGTAACTAAGGGGCTATACACCCTACTCCACCAAGTATCCTAATTATTAGTGGGAAAAAAAAATCGAAGGGGATAAATACACCTTACGAGGCTTCTAGAGCCATCTTGCCCCTTCTATTACTCATAATACAAACCTTATTTATTCCCACCACCCCACACCCAAAAAAAAAAAAGGGGGAGGGGGGGAGAGGGAGGGGGGGGAAGGCGGAATCCTCTCCTCCCAGGGGTCTCAACACAGCTCAGTCAGGAGAAGCATACAGGGTATTCCTTTCTATTCATCTATTTAGTCTAATCTCACCTATTTGGGGGATATTTGTACTGTATTGGCTTCAAGAAATAAGTCAGTAGCGCAAGTACATCAGGTGTGATCAATTCCCAATAATTGGAACCATAGCGTGTAGACTCTATAACTTCAAACAGACTAAACACTCATACACTGATTTGGGTTTTTTTTTTTACCACAGAAATGTAGCAGTATAAATTTTGTTCAAAATTTATAAAGAAAAATGACGACTTTGCAAAATTGTATAACCTTTTTTAGTGCAAAAAATAAAAAACCTTGTGGTGATTAAATACCACCAAAAGAAATCTACAGTGTTGCATGACTGAGTAATTATCATTTAAAGCGCGACAGCACTGAAAGGTGAAAATTTACCTGGGCAGAAAGGGGAGTGAAAGTGCCCAGAATTGAGGTGGTTAAATCCCATGTCCATGTTTCACAGATACATGCTGGGAGTTAGGCGCATATGCATTTTAATAAATTTTTTCAACGGAGTCGTGTGAAAACGCCCTTAGGCCCCTTTCTCACTGAGGCGTATTTCAGGCGTTTTAGCGCTAAAAATAGCGCATAAATAACGCCTGAAATACTCCTGCCCCAGCATTCTCAATGTGAAAGCCTGAGGGCTTTCACACTGAGGCGATGCGCTGGCAGGAGAAAAAAAAATCTCCTGCAAGCCGCATCTTTGGAGCGGTGAAGGAGCGGTGTGTATACCGCTCCTTCCCATTGAAATCAATGGGACACCGCGGTTTGCGGGCGGTATTAACCCTTTTTCGGCCGCTAGCGGGAGTTAAAACCACACCGCTAGCGGCCGAATATCGCAGTAAATACGACGATATAGCCGCTATACTGCCACCGCACATGCCCGCCCCAGTGTGAAAGGGGCCTTAATCATTTCATTCATTTGAATAGGCTTCGGAATCTCCTGATATTGCAGGGAAAAGGGTCCCTGCACCTTTGCTAAAAACTCGGCCGGAGGGAAACCGCATATTGCAGAGCGTTTTCTAGTACAGGAAACTGCGTTTGCGGTTTCCAGTGCGTAGGGGTTCTAGTAGGATTACTGGTACCCCCATGCATCTCCTAAGCAGCAGCAGGTTTATTTCTGCGCATGTAGGAAGGTGTGCCATTACAATCCTTATCGCACCCGCTCAGATGTGAACCTAGCATTAATGTAAAGTGTGTGTGTGTGTGTGTTTTTTTACATTGATAATAACCGGTTCCCCATATTATCCTTACATACTTTAATCAATTTATTTTTATAATGCTATTTTGTTTCATTTCTAGCTTCTCTGAGGAACGGCCAGCTCTGAACGCTGTAATTTTCCCACTTTTGCATGAGAACCTGGCAGATGTAATACGAGATGTACCCATGATACATTTGGATGAAATAACCTTATTTAAAAGCAGAGTGGCAGAGGAGCCACCGGATTTGTGGTACTAATATTGTAGATCGGGTAAGACTGGACATATAGGGAGCAACATATACAAATGTTGGTAAATTTCTGAATCTTTGTGGATTATATCACTTAAGGACCTTCAGAATTGCTAATGTTCTTTGTGGGAGGGACCTTATCTTTTTATGGTAATAATTTCTTCTAAAATAAAAAATGTAATGCTTTAAAATGTGTGTGGCTGTCCAGAGAAAAATTAATTCATGTATATATTTAGTGTTTTTGTCTATATGCTATTTAAGCATTTAAACTATTTAAGTATTCTAAAAGTATGATGTCTGTGGAGTTTTTTGGTTATTCAAAACGTTAAGTATTATGACCCGGAAAACACTTTACTCAAATGCATCCCTAGGCTTGTTGAATCTTTACAGAAGGAAAGTCTAGCTAAATGTCATCTTTCTGAATTGAAGAAACTCAAGATCTCTGTGAGAGAATTTATTGACGCAGAAACAAAAAAAATCTCTACACAGGATAGATCAAAAGTATTATGTGGATGGCAGGAAATCAAGAAAATGATTGGCCTCAGCACTGTGTCACCAACAGACTAGAACATATATTTCTCATTTAAAAATTTGCAAAGGAGAAACCCACTATTCTTCTGCAGACATATTACTAATGCCTTCACAACATTAGCCTTGTGGAATACTACACTGCAACGTGCAGTGGGCAGACCTTGCAAAATATATACTGGAATCTGGGCTTGCAAAGATGGCCTCTGGTGTGCGGCTATGGAGACTGATATACAGTGCTCGGCATCAATGTGTACACCCCAACAGATTTGTCAGAAAACCCTTACCTTTCATATTCAAAATTGTTTATGGGACACTATACTACAAAACACTCCCACAAATGCAGGCCATTGATTGCAACCGAGATTTGGTAATTTACACACACAAAAAAATATTTTTCCTAACAAATTCATTCAAGACCATGTTGCAAAAATGAATACACCCCAATCAAAGTCTTGGGAGCAAAGCTAAATTTTAGACAAGAATTCAACTACAGGTGAATCTAATTAGTCATTAAAAAGGTGTCCAGCAGACAGTTGATTATAAAAGAGTGTTACTTGACAAAGAAAACCCCTTCCTATTTCATGCTGTCAGCAATGGAACCACATGGAAGAGAAATGTCTCAAGGGCTGAGAAAAAATTATTTATTTACACAAGAAAGGTAATCGGCTACAAGAAGATCAGCAAAGCTTTACTGAATACTGTAGCCAAAGTGATACAAACATTTTACAAAGATGGAACTGCAACCATCTCACAGACGTCCTGGCTGTCCATGGAAGTTAACACTTCGACAGGAGCGTCTTCTGATGAGAAGGGTTGAAGAAAATAGCCATGCAAGTTCACTGCAGTTAGCTAAAGAAGTAGAAAGCCAAACTGGGGTTATTGTTTCCTGTTATGGCATGCATGGGTGTCGTCCACGAATGAAGCCTCTCCTAAAGCCCATGCACAAAAAAGTCCACCTAGAATTTGTCCAGGGCACATGCTGAAAAAAAAGACTTCTGGGAATCTGTACTTTTTAGTGATGAGACCTAGATAAATATTTTGGAACTGATAGCTTTAAAACTGTATGGCGTCGCAAAGGTGAGGAGTACAAAGGAAATTGTATGGTGGTGTCAGTGTCCTTCTGTGAGGCTGCATTTCGTTTGCTGCTGGTGTCAGGGAGCTGCATTTCATTGATGGCATCATAAATTCACAGATGTACTGCTCTATACTGAAAGAGAAGATGCTACCATCACTCCATGCTTTTGGTTGTCGTGCACTTTTTCAACATGACAATGATCCAAAACACACATCTAAGGCCACTGTTGCATTTCTGAAGAACAACCGGGTGAAAGTGATTCAGTGGCCAAGTATGTCTCCTGATCTGAACCCAATCAAACACCTATCGGAAATTCTAAAGAGACAAGTTGAGCATCACTCTCCAGCCAGCATCCAGGCTCTAAAAGAGGTCGTTCTTGAAGAATGTAAAAAGATAGATGTTGCAATTTGTCACCAATAGGGATGAGCTCCGGCGTGTTCACATTGAACAGGAAGTCGGCACCGCGCTGCGCTAATCACAGCCAGGGAGACATTTCCCGATCTCTGCAGCCGAGCATCGGGAAATGTCTCCCTGCCTGTCATTAGCGCAGCGCGGTGCCGACTTCCTGGAGGGCTCTGCACGTGTTCAATGCGAACACGCCGGAGCTCATCCCTAGTCACCAACTTGTTCATTCCATGCCTAGAAGACTTGGTGCTGTCCTTACAAATCATGGAGGTCATACAAAATACTAGATGTATTTTTTTTGTTGTGGGGTGTATTCATTTTTGCATCAACTAATTTATGTAAAACTTAAGATTTTGTAATCTAAGTTATATTATTAACCTTATAAAAAAAATGAAAATTGTAAGCAGCAAACCTTCTGTGAGACATATACACAGTAAGTAAACATAAAATAGATAATAGACATGATTGAATAGCGTGACCTTTATCTATTTTATATTATTAACTTTGCTTTCATGTAATTTGCTAAATAAATGTTCTATAAAACTCAGTTTTGTCAAAATATTGGAAATTGTTCCTGTGTTTATTGATTAAAATTTTACTTTTCAAAAGGGGTGTTCTCATTTATGCTGAGCGCTGTAACTGAGAATTTCAGGAGGCTGTAAGCAGCATAAAAGTCCAGCCCAGATGTTTAACCACTTAACGACCGCTCACTGTATATATACGTCGGCAGAATGGCACGGACAGGCACAATCACGTACCTGTACGTGCCTGCCTTCGTATAGTTGGGGGGTCCCATCGGACCCCCCTTCTATACAGTGAGCGGTGGTTACCCCCATATATTATTTTAACCCCCTGATTGCCCCTAGAGTTAACCTTTCACCAGTGATCACCGTATAAGTGTCACTGGTGACACTGGTTAGCCAGTTAGTTATTTAGGTTACCCGTCAGGTTTTTATATAGCGTCAGGTACCCCATATATAACCCAATAAAGGTTTTAACCCCCTGATTGCCCCTAGTTAACCCTTTCACCAGTGATCACCATATACGTTTTACGGGTGACGCTGGTTGGTTAGTTTGCTTTTTATAGCGTCAGGGCACCCGCCGTATATAACCCAATAAAGGTTTAAACCCCTGATCGCCCGGCGGCTGATATCAATTAGGTTTTAGCGCCAGAGAGGGTCTGTGTCGCCCCAGGCAGCGTTAGGTTAGTGCCAGTAACGCTAACACCCACGCGCAAAGCATACACCTCCCTTAGTGGTATAGTATCTGAACAGATCAATATCTGATCTGATCAGATCTATACTAGCGTCCCCAGCGGTTTAGGGTTCCCAAAAACGCAGTGTTAGCGGGATCAGCCCAGATACCTGCTAGCACCTGCGTTTAGCCCTTCCGCCCCGCCCCGCCCAGCCCAGCCCAGCCCACCCAAGTGCAGTATCGATCGATCACTGTAACTTACCAAACACAACACACATAACTGCAGTGTTCGCAGAGACAGTCCTGATCCCTGCGATCGCTAACAGTTTTTTTTGAAGCGTTTGATACATTTGCTGACAGTCGGGTGCTTTTTTTTACCTGGGAATCTTACTAGTGTACCCCTAAATTTAGAGCCCAAAATGGGAAATCAAAGGTACACTAGTAAAGAGGCCTACGAGTTTCTGAGCATGACAGATAGTGAAGAGGAGGTCACGCATCTGTCAGGCTCAGAATATCTTCCCGTAGAAGACAGTGAAGTCAGCGGCTCCATGTCAGATAGCTCTGACAACGAAGATGAGGTCCCTGCTAAGGTTGTTGAGGAGCAAGAACCGCAGGGCTCTCGTATCATGGAGCAGAGTAGTACTAGCGCCGCTATTCCTTCTGGTGAATTGGCAAGCACCAGCGGCCTAGTACAGCCTGGGCGTACATCCAGCACTGCAGTATCACGTGGTGACGTTGCGAGTCCCATAAGTGCAGTTCAAGCTGGCGAGGTGGCAAGCACAAGTAGTGTCCCGCTGCCACCAAGAAGAAGACAAAGGCAGGCCCGTCGTGCCCATAGTGCCCTTTCTGCAGAATTCGCCTATCCTGATTGGGTCCCCACCACTTCTGCAGAACCTGTACTTCCCCCATTCACTGCCCAACCCGGTTTTCGGGTGGAAACAGCTGATTTTATGCCAATTGATTTTTATTCGCTGTTTTTTCATGGAAGATCTCTATAGATCTATTGTGGACCAGAGTAATTTATATGCTGGTCAATTCATCGCCGTTAGTCCCCAGTTGCCTTCCATTGCCAAAGATTGGAAACCAATTACGGTTTCCGAATTTAAGACCTTTCTGGGCCTTTCCCTCAACATGGGCAAACCTAAATTCCCGTCATTGCGTGCTTATTGGTCCACGCACCCAATTGACCACATGCCCGTGTTCTCTGCCTCCATGCCCAGGAAACGATACGAGCAGATCTTGCGGTTCATGCATTTCAACGACAATGAACTTTGTCGTCCACGTGGAGACCCTGAATACGACCAGCTCTACAAAATTCGGCCCCTCATAAACCACTTCAACAAACGTTTTGCAGCCTTGTTTATTCCTGATCGAGTTGTCTGCGTTGATGAGTCCCTGATTAAATGTTCTGGCCGCTTGTCTTTCAAGCAGTACCTTCCCAGCAAGCGTGCCAGATACGGGGTCAAGCTCTATAACTTCTGTGACAGGGCAACAGGCTATGTATGGAGCTTTACGGTTTATGAGGGAAAAGATAGTCAGGTTGAGCCGGTCAACTGCCCAGATTACATAGGGAGCGCTGGCAAGATAGTGTGGAACTTGGTGTCACCCTTTTCTTTTTCGTACATCACGGGACACAGAGCGACTTAGTCATTACTAATGGGTTATATAGATTACCTTCAGGTGCTGGCACTGGCCACTTCCAAACCGGAAGTACCCTCCCCTATATAAGCCCCTCCCATCCGGGAGCACCTCAGTTTTTTGCCAGTGTCTAAGGTGTTGGCCAAGAAGTAACCTGTGTTTTCACTGGGCTTGCGTACAGGTTCTTTTGGGCCTTAGTAAGCTGTTCCGGATCCCACCAAAAAAGCTTCATAGCTAAACGGTCGGTACCCGGGCCTTGCAGCAGAAGAGCAAGGTTTTGCCTGTAATGCCTCTCTTAGGAGGGCTGGACCCTGGGATCCAGAGCTCTGGTCATACCCACGACCAAGATGTTGTCTGTGCAGGGTGCTATACAGGTCCAGGGGAATGGAATCCTTGGGAACCCGGTCCCTGAAGGTTTAATTACAATGCCTGCCGTGATAGGTGAAGTTTGGGCTTCTGTGGACCAAACAAAGTCCTGCGGCGGGGATCAGGTAAGTGGGGGCCCCCAGGAACTTAGTTCTATTGGGGGACCCCCAAGCCTAATTTGTCTTTCTGTCTGTTACCTAACGGTATTCCCGCTAATATCTGTGTATGCCTGTAACTACTAAAAATGTAAAATTTTAATAGTAGTCAAGAAAAAAAAGGGGTACCACTTGTATGTGGACAATTATTACACGAGCGTGCCACTGTTTAGTCACTTGTTTGATCATCAGATTGGAGCATGTGGCACCGTGTGACCTAATCGCCGGGGCTTTCCCCAGAGGCTTGTAGATTCCCATCTTAGGCTGGGGGAGAGAGCCTGCTTGAAGTGTAATAACTTGCTCGCTATGAAGTGGAGGGATAATAAGAATGTTTCTTTTTCGTACATCACGGGACACAGAGCGACTTAGTCATTACTAATGGGTTATATAGATTACCTTCAGGTGTTGGCACTGGCCAATTCCAAACCGGAAGTACCCTCCCCTATATAAGCCCCTCCCACCCGGGAGCACCTCAGTTTTTTGCCAGTGTCTAAGGTGTTGGCCAAAGAGTAACATGTGTTTTCACTGGGCTTGCGTACAGGTTCTTTTGGGCCTTAGTAAGCTGTTCCGGATCCCACCAAAAAAGCTTCATAGCTAAACGGTCTGTACCCGGGCCTTGCAGCAGAAGAGCAAGGTTTTGCCTGTAATGCTTCTCTTAGGAGGGCTGGACCCTGGGATCCAGAGCTCTGGTCATACCCACGACCAAGATGTTGTCTGTGCAGGGTGCTATACAGGTCCAGGGGAGTGGAATCCTTGGGAACCCGGTCCCTGAAGGTTTAATTACAATGCCTGCCGTGATAGGTGAAGTTTGGACTTCTGTGGACCAAACAAAGTCCTGCGGCGGGGATCAGGTAAGTGGGGGCCCCCAGGAACTTGGTTCTATTGGGGGACCCCCAAGCCTAATTTGTCTTTCTGTCTGTTACCTAACGGTATTCCCGCTAAATATCTGTGTTTGCCTATAACTACTGAAAATGTAAAATTTTAATAGTAGTCAAGAAAAAAAAAAAAAAAACAGGGACCGCGGTACCTGTGTTAAACCACTAGAGGCCATTGTAGTCCATTTTTCTTGTCATGTGGATCTTTGGTTTTCTCAAGTCAAAAGATCCAGGCAGCTGGTAAGTTTCTCTGTGGGAATCCACTTCCTCTGCCCTGTTGCTGCGCTCATCCACCGCACAGGCCCTCCGGCAAAAAGGGCCCTGGCTCCTAGTCCCCTGTTTGATTTCGAAAAGGGCGCCAATGGCGCACGGGCGCGCGCGCGGGCGCGTGCACGCGCCTCCTATGAAAAAAAGGGGCGGGGCGGGTGGATGACGCTCGATGCGCGCCGCGGCGCTTCTGCGCATGTGCGGGCGTCCCAGCATGGTTAAAAGACACAGTACAAGTGTCAGCTGCATGCAAACAGAGCTAGCAACAAACAGTGGCACACAGAGGCGGTTGATGCAGGCATCCCCATAGAAAGGCACTTTAGTGGACACCAGCTGGTATATAGCAGCACCTGTGTTAGACTATTACCAGCAAAATTGGTGTATGACGACGGGAATACCTCAGCTTTGTGCTTAAAGGATATGTCGTCCAGACGCTCCGGAAATAGATCTTCCAGGAAGCCAAAGGGGTCTCCATCGGGCTCTGAGGATATTGGGCATGCTTGTACTGCACCAATCTCCCCTGAGAATTCAGAGGTCAGTAGCCGTAGAAACCCCGCAGGAATGCCTGGTGCTGCGGCTGTCCCCAGTCCACCTGCTCCTGTATATATAACAGAGGAGGTTTTATCCTCAACTCTGGGAGGATTGGAAGAGAGATTAACAGCATTGATCGCTGCTTCCCTGTCTCAGGAAAAGCGCGTCCGATCTCCGTCTCCTCCTTCAGAGTGCCTGTTAGTGGAGGAACAGCCCCACACAGAGATCGACCTACCTGAAGGGGATCAGGATGAGGTTGATTCAGTTATGGAGGAATCAACAGTGGAAGAACCTTTCTCAGCTTCTCAGGCTGAAAGATTATGGGTTCAGTCTCTGACTAATATGGTCCGATCAGCATTTAAAATGCCTCTGGCGGAACCACCATCCACTACGGTTTCCTCGCTGGGGTCGCTAAAAGCTCCCCAGGCTGTCTGTTCCTTCCCAATCCACCCTTTATTAGAAGGGCTTATTTACCAGGATTGGGAGCATCCTGATAAAATATTTGCTCCCCCCAAGAGATTTCCGGTGATCTATCCCATGGAGGATAAGTTCATAAGAAAATGGAGGGTCCCTACAGTGGACGCAGCCATCTCTTCTGTTAACAAATCACTGACATGTCCAGTAGATAATGTTCCAATGTTCAAAGACCCAATAGATAAAAAATTGGAGTCTTTACTAAAATCTGCTTTCTCTACAGCAAGTATGGTGACACAACCTGCGGTAGCAGCGATTGGAGTCTGCCAAGCAGTGAAAGATCAGTTGAAACAAGTCTTAAGGGACTTACCAGATCAGCAGGCTCTTGCCCTAGCTGACCTGCCTAGAGCCTTGTGTTTTGCGGTGGACGCCATAAAGGATACAATCCAACAGGCCTCCCGCTTTACGCTGTCTATAGTACATATGCGTAGGCTTCTGTGGCTCAAAAACTGGTCTGCTGAAGCTCCCTGTAAAAAACTGCTGGTTAGCTTCCCATTTCATGGAGAACGCTTATTTGGAGAAGATCTGGACAAATATATCCAGAAAATTTCTGCCGGTAAAAGTTCACTCTTACCGGTTAAGAACAAGGGTAGAAGTCCTTCTTTTAAGAGGCCTACTTCTCCAGTCCCGGGCACATCGGCTGTGAAGCAGTTCCGACGGCCTCCGCGGTCAAATTCAGGGGGCAGAAATCAGGGACAATCACAGGGTAACAAGAAGCCCTGGATCAAGAGAGGTACAAAACCTCCCCCCAAGGCATGAAGCGTTGCCCCCACTCAATCGGGTGGGGGGAAGACTTCAGTTGTTCACAGAGACCTGGCGGGACACCATCAGAGACAGATGGGTGCTCTCCGCAGTAAGTCTGGGATACAAGCTGGAGTTAAAAGGCACTCCTCCTGCCCAATTTATGAGGTCAAACGTGCCAAGAGATCCCCAAAAGAGAGGATCCCTCCTTCTGGCACTAGAACAACTATTGCTCCAAGGTGTAATCATGAAGGTTCCCCTGGAAGAAAGCGGATTCGGGTTTTACTCGAACCTTTTCACAGTCCCCAAACCAAATGGGGACGTGAGGCCCATATTAAATCTAAAAGGGCTAAACAAGTTCCTAAATATCAGGACTTTTCGGATGGAGTCGATCCGATCGGTGGCCACCGCCCTACAAGGGCAGGAATGGCTAGCCTCGATCGACATAAAGGATGCTTATCTGCATATTCCCATCTTTCCGGCCCACCAGAAATTTCTACGCTTTGCAGTAGAAGGGCGCCATTTTCAGTTCAGAGCCTTACCTTTCGGTCTGGCCACAGCACCACGAGTGTTCACAAAAATTCTGGCCCCATTATTGGCCAATCTAAGAACACAGGGTGTAACGATAATGGCATATCTAGACGACCTGCTACTAATAGACCACTCAGTGGAAAAGCTGGAAGTAGCTATTCACAAGACAATCGAGTATCTGGAATATCACGGTTGGATTATCAACCGGGACAAGTCAGCTCTAAGACCAGTCAAAAGTCTGGAATACTTAGGGCTAAGGCTGGATTCAAATCAGAGAAAGATTTTCTTACCTCCAGAGAAGGTGTCGTCTTTAAAAGATTTGACCCACTTAGTGGGTACAAAAAGAAAACCATCCATACGCCTCTGCATGAGGCTGCTGGGAAAGATGGTGGCTTCATTCGAAGCGGTACCCTACGGTCAATTCCATTCAAGGAATTTGCAAAGGGCCATACTGTCAGCCTGGAACAAAAAAGTTCAGGCTTTAGACTTACCAATGTCCCTGTCCCCTTCCGTTCGCAAGAGCCTCCATTGGTGGTTGGTGCCCCAGAATCTGGAAAGAGGGAAACCCTTCAGTCCGGTTTCTTGGAAGGTGGTCACTACAGATGCCAGCCTCATAGGCTGGGGGGCAGTACTGGAGCAATGGTCTCTCCAGGGCAAGTGGTCAGAAGCAGAAAAGGCCCTGCCCATCAATCTCTTAGAGATACGAGCAGCCCGGTATGCCCTAGTAGCATGGACATCCAAACTCCAAGGGTCCCCTGTCAGAATTCAATCAGACAATGCCACGGCAGTGGCATATATCAATCACCAGGGTGGTACCAAGAGTCGTGCAGCCCAGAGGGAAGCAAATTGCATCCTGGAGTGGGCAGAAAAATATGTCCCAGCCATATCCGCTGTTTTCATCCCAGGAGTGGAAAATTGGAGAGCGGACTTTCTAAGTCGCCAACAATTATGCCCGGGGGAATGGTCTCTTCACCCCGAGGTTTTCCAGGCAATATGCCAGCGGTGGGGAACACCGGATGTAGATCTGCTAGCATCCAGATTCAACGCAAAAGTGGACAGATTTGTGTCTCGCACAAGGGATCCCCTAGCTTGCGGCTCGGATGCCCTAGTGTTCCCTTGGGATCAGTTCGAGCTGATATATGCATTCCCACCGCCACAATTGTTACCACGATTACTCCGCAGAATCAGGGTAGAAAAGAAACCAGTGATTCTGGTGGCTCCAGCGTGGCCCCGAAGGGCATGGTACGCGGAGATTGTAAAAATGTCAGTGAGGAGTCCTTGGACCCTCCCACATCGTCCGGACCTGCTGTCGCAGGGACCGATATACCACCCTTCCTTACCAGCCCTAGGTTTGACGGCCTGGCTATTGAAGCCCACATTCTGAAAAAGAGAGGGCTCTCTAATTCTGTGGTATCTACCATGATCAATGCCAG
Organism: Rana muscosa; assembly: GCA_029206835.1. Classification (NCBI taxonomy): domain Eukaryota; kingdom Metazoa; phylum Chordata; class Amphibia; order Anura; family Ranidae; genus Rana; species Rana muscosa. The sequence continues at coordinate 276,816,250 of CM055127.1, read as the reverse complement.
GAAACCGGTATCCAGGCAGATCTATTATAGGATCTGGAAAGCGTACATTACGTGGTGTGAGGCCAGGAAATGGCATCCACGTAAGTACGTGATAGGGAGGATTTTGGACTTCCTACAGTGGGCTGTAGATAGGAAGCTTGCCTTGAGTACTATCAAGGGTCAGATTTCGGCCTTGTCAATATTTTTTCAAAGGCCCTTGGCTTCGCATTCACTAGTCAAAGCCTTTATACAAGCAGTGATGCGTATTAGCCCTCCGGTTAGTATTCCCATATGTCCTTGGGACTTAAACCTGGTTCTGTCGGTTCTACAGAAACAACCGTTTGAACCATTACAACACATTTCCTTGGTTCTTCTCACCAGGAAATTGATTTTCTTAGTAGCCGTTTGTTCGGCTAAAAGAGTATCGGAATTAGCCGCCTTGTCCTGTAAGGAGCCATATCTGGTTGTCCATAAGGACAGAGTAGTATTACGTCCTCATCCAGCCTTTCTTCCTAAGGTGGTATCGAGGTTTCATTTGAACCAAGATGTGGTTCTTCCTTCTTTTTTCCCCAAACCTGGCTCGGTAGAGGAAAAGTTATTACATTCTTTGGATGTAGTAAGAGCAGTTAAAGCTTATCTAAAAGCCACTGCTCAGATTCGCAGAACGGATTCTTTATTTGTTCTGCCGGAAGGCCCCAGAAAGGGTCAGGCAGCATCAAAATCTACTTTAGCCAAGTGGATTCGACAGGTCATAATACAAGCCTATGGCTTGAGAAAGAGACCGCCTCCGTTCAAAGTTAGGGCGCACTCCACAAGAGCAGTTGGAACTTCATGGGCAGTGCATCACCAGGCCTCCCTGGCTCAAGTCTGTAAGGCCGCAACATGGTCTTCGGTACACACGTTTACTAGGTTCTACCAGGTAGACGTTAGAAGTCAGGAGGATGTCGCCTTTGGGTGCAGTGTGTTGCAGGCCGCAAAAGATCCTCATGCCTGATGGCGCCCAGCTTATGTATCCCTCCCCTCATTTGGCATTGCTTTGGGACGTCCCATTAGTAATGACTAAGTCGCTCTGTGTCCCGTGATGTACGAAAAAGAAAAAGGGATTTTTATAACAGCTTACCTGTAAAATCCTTTTCTTGGAGTACATCACGGGACACAGAGCTCCCACCCCTCTTTTTGGGACACTTATTGCTTGGCTACAAAACTGAGGTGCTCCCGGGTGGGAGGGGCTTATATAGGGGAGGGTACTTCCGGTTTGGAATTGGCCAGTGCCAACACCTGAAGGTAATCTATATAACCCATTAGTAATGACTAAGTCGCTCTGTGTCCCGTGATGTACTCCATGAAAAGGATTTTACAGGTAAGCTGTTATAAAAATCCCTTTTTTCCTTCTTACCTCCCTTCATGCAGACACGACAGTCCAAATTCGTACGGCGACTGATGTTGTGGAGAAACCCCTCTGTGTCCACGAATATAAACAAAATATGGGAGGGGTGGACCTCAACGACCAGTTGTTGGCGCCGTATCTAATTGACCGTAAGGCGAGCTGCTGGTACAAAAAAGTGTCTCTATCCTTATTCCAATTGGCTTTGCTGAACACTCATGTGCTATACAGAGCTTCAGGCGGGACGTTATCTCTCCTAAAATTCCAGGATGAGATAGTCACAGAACTCCTGTATCCAGGCGGTTCTGCACCTCACCATCCCCAACCAAATGCAGTAAGCCGGCTGCATGAGAGGCATTATCCCTATGTCCTCGAGAGTACCCCTACCCAACGAGCCCCCCAAAAAAGATGCCGTGTCTGTAGCAAGCGCGGATTTAGGCGTGACACCCGTTATTTTTGGCCGCTGTCCTGACAATCCTGGTCTTTGCATTGGTAAATGTTTTGAACGCCTCCACTCAAAAGTGAAGTTTTAGCGTAGGGTACAGCATTGCACAGAACAGGACACACTTACACAGGGTCTCCCAAGATGCCATCACATTTTGAGAGACCCGAACCATTACAGTTGTTAAAGTTACAAAAAAAAGTGTAAAAAAAAAGAAACGTAAAAAAAAAAAAAACACAATAAAAAAATAAATAAAAAATAGTTGTCGTTTTATTGTTCTCTCGCTCTCTCTATTTTCTCTCTATTGTTCTGCTCTTTTTTACTGTATTCTATTCTGCAATGTTTTATTATGCTTGCTTTTCAGGTATGTAATTTCTTGTTTTCAGGTGCGCCATTCAGCTGCAGCGCGGAATTATTAATCTTGACAGCAACAGCGTTTGCTCCCACGATACATAAAGCCGTGACTCCAGTGCTGTAGGAGGTGATTTCACCACCACAGTTAAAAAAAAGAGCATATATGCCAAAGCATGGGGGCAGCAGGGGCAGAGGAGTGATTTTGCTCCTAATGCCGCGTACATACAGCTTGCCCGTGGAAAAGTTTGACCGTGTGTACGCAGCATAACCTTTTATGCCGCGTACATACGGTCAAAATTCCGACGGTGGCTTGCCCATGGAAATGTCCGACCGTGTGTACGCAGCATAACTTTTTTGCGGGAGCATGCCCCCATGCTTCGGCATATATAAATGGGTGCATGTATGCCCATCATTAGAAGTGGGTGGATGAAGGGAGGTATTCTAATGGTGGGCATACCCACCGATTAATCTCTTTTTTTCGTTCAGCCAACAGGCTGCATGAAAAAAAAGATTACAATACATGTCCAACAAGGACCAGCAACATACTGGTATGTTGCTGGACTTTGAATGTTTATACCAGAATGATGCCTGTGGGTTTAGGTATCATCTTGGTATCATTCTTTTCAGCCAGCGGCCGGCTTTCATGTAAAAGCAATCCTAGCAGATAATTAGCCTCTAGACTGCTTTTACAAGCAGTGGGAGGGAATGTCCCCCCCCCCCGGATATAAACAGCGCCATTGGGAAATTTGAAAGCATTTTATCACACCGATCTTGGTGTGGTCAGATGCTTTGAGGGCAGAGGAAAGATATAGGGTCTAACCCCCCAATTTATTTCAAAAGAGTACCTGTCACTACCTATTGCTATCATAGGGGATATTTACATTCCCTGAGATAACAATAAAAATGGTAAAAATATGGAAGGAACAGTTTAAAAATAAAATAAAAAAGCAAAATAAATAATAAAAAAAAAGAAGCACCCCTGTCCCCCCCTGCTCTTGCGCAAAGGGGAACGCAAGCGTCGGTCTAGCGTCATATTTAAACAGCAATTGCACCATGCATGTGAGGTATCACCACGAAGGTCAGATCGAGAGCAGTAATTTTAGCAGTAGACCTCCTCTGTAAATCTAATGTGGTAACCTGTAAAGGCTTTTAAAAATGTATGTAGTTTGTCGCCGCTGCGCGTTTGTGCGCAATTTTAAAGCATGTCGTGTTTGGCATCCATGTACTCGGCCTAAGATCCTCTTTTTTATTTCATCAAACATTTGGGCAATATAGTGTGTTTTAGTGCATTAAAAATAAAAAAAGTGTTTTTTTTCCCCAAAAAATGCGTTTGAAAAATTGCTGCGCAAATACTGTGATTTTTTTTTTTAACACCCACTATTTTATTCTGTAGGGCCTTTGCTTTAAAAAAATGTATAATGTTTGGGGGTTCAACGTAATTTTCTTGCAAAAAAAAAATATGTTTTTGTGTAAACAAAAACTGTCAGAAAGGGCTTTGTCTTCAAGTGGTTAGAAGAGTGGATGATGTGTGACATAAGCTTCCTAATGTTGTGCATAAAATGCCAGGACAGTTCAACCCCCCCCCCCCCCCCCAAATGACCCCATTTTGAAAAGTAGACACCCAAAGCTATTTGCTGAGAGGCATGTTGAGCCCATTGAATATTTTTTTTTTTGTCCCAAGTGATTGAATAATGACAAAGAAAAAAAAAATGTACAAAAAGTTGTCACTAAATTATATATTGCTCAAACATGCCATGGCTATATGTGGAATTGCACCCCAAAATACATTCTGTTGCTTCTCCTGAGTACGGGGATACCACATGTGTGAGACATTTTGGGAGCCTAGCCGCGTACAGGACCCCGAAAACCAAGCACCGCCTTCAGGATTTCTAAGGGTGTAAATTTTTGATTTCACTCCTCACTGCCTATCACAGTTTCGGAGGCCATGGAATGCCCAGATGGCACAAAACCCCCCCAAATGACCCCATTTTGGAAAGTAGACACCCCAAGCTATTTGCTGAGAGGTATGTTGAGTATTTTGCAGATCTCGCATTTTGTCACAAAGTTTTGAAAATTGAAAAAAAAAAAATGTCTTTCTTCATTTTCAAAAACAAATGAGAGCTGTAAAATACTCACCATGCCTCTCAGCAAATAGCTTGGGGTGTCTACTTTCCAAAATGGGGTCATTTGTGGGGGTTTTGTGCTATCTTGGCATTTTATGGCCTTCAAAACTGTGATGGGTAGTGAGGAGTGAAATCAAAAATGTACGCCCTTAGAAATCCTGAAGGCGGTGCTTGGTTTTCGGGGCCCCGTATGCGGCTAGGCTCTCAAAAAGTCCCACACATGTGGTATCCCCGTACTCAGGAGAAGCAGCAAAATGTATTGTGGGGTGCAATTCCACATATAACCATGGCATGTTTGAGCAATATATCATTTAGTGACAACTTTTTGTACATTTTTTTTTTCTTTTTGTCATTAATCAATCACTTGGGACAAAAAAAATAAAAATATTCAATGGGCTCAACATGCCTCTCAGCAAATAGCTTGGGGTGTCTACTTTCCAACATGGGGTTATTTGGGGGGGTTTTGTGCTATCTTGGCATTTTATGGCCTTCAAAACTGTGATAGGTAGTGAGGAGTGAAATCAAAAATTTATGCCCTTAGAAATCTTGAAGGCGGTGCTTGGTTTTTGGGGTCCCGTACGCGGCTAGGCTCCCAAAAAGTCCCACACATGTGGTATCCCCGTACTCAGGAGAAGCAGCAGAATGTATTTTGGGGTGTAATTTCACATATGCCTATGGCATGTGTGAGCAATATAGAAAAAAGAAACCCCCGCGCTAGCTGGGTATTTAACTAGTGAAGGGGAATGGGAATTGAGGGAAGAAAAATGGCTAGGGACACTTCAGCAGTCACCGGGGAGTCTGATCCAAGCAGACAAAAGTGAATAAATGAAAAAAGGGTGATGGTGGCTGCGCTGTGATTATAACTAGTGAAGGAAGTGAAGGGAAGGATCTGGAAAAGGAAACTACCTGATACTAACCAAATAAATTAAATCTAAAACGAACCAACCAGATGCAGTAGCATGTTGACAACCAATGTGTAACATAAATAGTATGTGCGTAAACTAAATGAATCACACCTATACACCTGAAAGGTGTGTAACCAACAGTGGACAATTAATGATGTATGCAAAAACGTGTATCACTCTAAGTGATCAACCTGTGCATATAATATCAAAGAAATAAAATATATAACAATATATATAATGAAGGTGTATAGCACAAAACTAAAAAACAGTGAAATTCTTAAACGATTCCTGAAAATAATGGTGCCGGTATGTGATAAAGTGTATAACACAGAACTGTGAGCAATGGAATCCTCCAAAAACTTCCTGTAAATATCAAAAATCCAATGTGTAGCAAGTCCCATCACCCGTAGAGTGCTTGAAAGAAGAAACTCCGGTGCAAATCCACCCAGTGCTCACTAGCAGCTTACCTCCCTGCTGGGAAGAGACAGCATGCACTGGGGCTTCTAATGTGGACAGCAATCTTGCATGGAAGTATGATCTCACTCACATGGATGCATAGAAATACACTTCCTTCACTAGTTATAATCACAGCGCAGCCACCATCACCCTTTTTTCATGTGTGAGCAATATATCATTTAGTGACAACTTTGTGCAAAAAAAAAAAGTTTGTCATATTCCCGCAACTTGTGGCAAAATATAAAATATTCCATGGACTCAACATGCCTCTCAGTAAATAGCTTGGGGTGTCTACTTTCCAAAATGGGGTCATTTGGGGGGGGGGTTTGGGCTATTTTGGCATTTTATGGCCTTCGAAACTGTGATAGGTAGTGAGGAGTGAAATCAAAAATTTGCGCCCTTAGAAATCTTGAAGGAGGTGCTTGGTTTTTGGGGCCCCGTACACGGCTAGGCTCTCAAAAAGTCCCACACGTGGTATCCCCGTACTCAGGAGAAGCAGCAAAATGTATTTTGGGGTGCAATTCCACATACAGTATAACTGGCATGTTTGAGCAATATATCATTTAGTGACAACTTTTTGTAATTTTTTTTTTTTTTTTTGTTATTATTCAATCACTTGGGACAAAAAAAAATATTCAATGGGCTCAACATGCCTCTCAGCAATTTCCTTGGGGTGTCTACTTTCCAAAATGGGGTCATTTGGGGGGGGGGGGTTGTACTGCCCTGCCATTTTAGCACCTCAAGAAATGAGATAGGCAGTCATAAATTAAAAGCTGTGTAAATTCCAGAAAATGTACCCTAGTTTGTAGACGCTACAACTTTTGCGCAAACCAATAAATATACGCTTATTGACATTTTTTTTTACTAAAGACATGTGGCTGAATACATTTTGGCCTAAATGTATGACTAAAATTGAGTTTATTCGATTTTTCTTATAACAAAAAGTAGAAAATATTTTTTTTTTGCAAAATTTTCAGTCTTTTTCCGTTTATATCGCAAAAAAAAAATCGCAGAGGCAAATACCATTAAAAGAAAGCTCTATTTGTGGGAAGAAAAGGAAGCAAATTTCGTTTGGGTACAACATTGCATGTCCGCACAATTTCCAGTTAAAGCAGCGCAGTGCCAAATTCTGAAAACACCTCTGGTCTTTAAGCTGCATAATGGTCCGAGGCTTAAGTGGTTAAACAAATATTATAAACTATTTGAATAAATTGTATCCCCCACTTTCACACTAAAACAATCACTCTTGGCTCATCATTTCTTCCAGAATACACAGTGGCACGTATCACAATTCTCTCCAAAGAAGGGAAAAGATCTTCTACTACTCCAAAGTTTATAGGCCAATCTCTGTGAATAATAAAGACTAGAAATTTTTGCAGAAACATTGGCTGTGGCCCTGGCCTCAAACCTTTTAGCTTTCTGGATTTATTCAGGCCAGGTACAGTATGTTTTGTCCACAGAAGATAGGATAGGAACAACTCTCTTTAAAAAGATATTACTCACATTATGCCCACTTAAATAAAACACCCCTGCTTCTGTCTACTGATACTGAAGATGTTTGACCACCTTCATTAGTCCTTTATGTGCATGACCTTGTAACTCATGGGTCTTGGCTCTAATCTGCTGTCCAGGATCATTACCTTATATGAAAAACAAGCAGCTGAAGTCAGAGAATGGCATCAATTCTCCTCCAGTTGATCTTTATAATACCAGGCAGGGTTGCCAAATGTTTCCTTTCCCCTTTATCTCACTAGAGCAGCTTTTCTCAACATTTTTAACACAGAGGAACCCTTAAGCACTGAACACACAATCAGAAAAACATACAAAAAATACCGCTTTCAAAGCGATTGTACGATAATCTCATTGTTACAAATTTCATCCGAAATTATCCAAAGGGACAAACCTGAAAACTTTTCTCGTACAATACCAGATCGTACGATTTTCGTTTAATCAGTACAGTTTTCATACGAAAATACAACACAAATACAATACATTACATCACTTCTGAATTTTTTTTCTTTTGTACAAGAATTTTCTTTAGTAACCTCTACATTTTCGATATGAAGACTAGCATGCAAAAGAAAAAAAATCTACGATCATTCGTCCTATAATCTCATTGTGTGTACTAGGCTTTAGAGCTTTCCGGTCTCAAGAACCCCCTGCTGAACATTAGTATATGCACAACTCATGATACATTAGTATGATAGCGGGAAGAATTACCTGTTTACAGATAGCTAAAAAGACCAGTGGTGTCAGTAGGAACTTATCTGAGAGGCATAAATTGCTCAAGGAAACCCTGGCAACCTCTGGAGGAACCCTGGTTGATAAAACTGCTCTAGAGTTTTTGCCAGCCACACTACACCATAGTAATGACATAAAGGATCTATGCATAGGACAGACTGATCATAGGCTGGATGCTTTTTTGCGGATTAAATCCTATTATATGTATGCAACCAAGGGATACTTTTGTAAGAATTTCATAGATATGGCCAACTAATTTTAGAATTAAAGTGTTTGCTACCCCAAAATATTCCTGATATGTGCTTGTTGTACCATGTACTTGTGTTAAAAAGTATCCTGTTCTCTTTGCATTGCTTCCTTTGTGTGAAATACCTGGTGATCCTGCCAGTCTCCCTATTGCAAAATGATGGCGCTGAGCATAGAGAAGCACATCCATCTCTCTCGGTGTGGAGAGTTTTCTGGTCGTGCTGGGAGCACAGTCTGCCTGTCCTCCAATTCCTTCAAGACTTGTGCTGACACGCCCCTCTGCACAGCTCTTCACTGGGAAGATCAGTATACTGCTATTTCCCTGCCTTTTGATGACCGCAGTGGCATCACTAGAGTTGGTGTCACCTGGTGCGGTAAAACATGGTGTCACTCCCCCCAGGGCACTGAGGAGGCTAGTGCATCGGTGCAGCTCTTCTCCTCCCCCCCCCCAGCCTGCCATAGTGGATGGAGCTGGGATGGGATCGGGGTGGTGGATGGAGTCGGAATGGGATCTGGTTGGCGGATGAAGCCGAGATGGGATCGGTGTGGTGGATGGAGCCAGGATGGAATAGGGAGAATGGATGGAGCCAGGGTGGGATCGGGGTGGTGGATGGAGTTGGGATGGAATTGGGGTGGTGGATGGAGCCGGGATGGGATCGGGGTCGTGGAGGGAGCTGGGATGGGATCAGGGTGGTGGATGGAGCCGGGAGGGGATCAGGGTGGTGTATGGAGCTGGGACAGGATGGGGGTGGTGGATGGGGATCGGATCTGGGTGGTAGATGGAGCCGGGATGGGATCAGGGGGAAGAATGGAGCCGAGATGAGATCAGGGGGAAGAATGGAGCCAAGATGGGATCGGGGGGGATGAATGGAGCCGGGATGGGATCAGGGGGAAAAATGGGGATGGGGTCTTTGTTTGGATGGTTGAAGGATATGTGCTAGGGGGTGCTTTGGGAGGGGGGAGGAATTGTGCTTGGGGGGGTCAAACTTTAAATCTGCCCCCCCTCTTCTAGCACAAGTCCTCTCTAACCCAAAACAAAGAACCCCCTAGCACATATCCTCTAACCCCCACCCCCTCCCTAAAATCACTGCTTGCAGCACAACCGTTACCTGCCCCGGCCCCCCAGAACCCCCCCTTTCCAATCACCATGTAAGACACCTATTATTACAGACCTTGTAGGGCAGGTATCCCTCCTCCCGGCCTGTGTACATGAACTTCAGAGCCGAGGAGGGGAAGGCGACTATAGTCCGGTTCCTGCAGGCTGCAGCCTAAGAGAGATGCGATTTGTGGGTGTGTGTGTGGGACGATCGGACCAGGCACCCTGCCTGTCAGTTTCTCTGCCTCACCCCCACTATCCCTGCACATCACATACAGCTGAGGGGATACTTGGCAGAGATCCCGGAAGGGAAAGAGGGAGCCTCAGCGCCCATTGTCAGTCTGGGCCTGGTGTAACCCTCTGCCGGGTGTCACCCGGCTACGAGCCGCACCCCCCGCCCCCCCTAGCAACACCACTGATGACACACCCCCCTGCATTCTCCACCTCCAGCTTTCTAAGCCCCTTATGCAGCTAAGAACAGAGGTTATGTGATTTGTGTCTTGTATTTGTTTTAAACAGAATTTTTTTTTTAACAGGTAAGGGTTCATATATACTTTATCTCCACAAAATTTTCCAAAAGCAAACACCATTTACCTACAAATGGAAAACCATATAATAATTAGGAATTTGTCTTACAACTTCACTACTCTGACCTTTTACTATCATATCTTGCTGATCCTTTACACCTACATGGTGACTAATTTATGTAGACTGGACAACCCTAAAGTATGGACATATTGTAAAGATTGATGTGTTACCTTGCATCTTATGTCAAATGCCACTGGTATCCCTTCCCTCAAGCTTCCTCAGATCCCCAAAATTCATCAACTTTATCTTGGGTCATAGAAAACTCAAGGGTTGATTTACTAAACACAAATAAAATGTTCCTTTTGCAAGGCAATTTTTCCCAGAGCTTCGTGAATGAAGTGAATATTTGCTGACTTCCATCATCCAGTGATGTGATTTTATTTTCCTTGCATGTTATTGGATATTTTTTGCAAAGTAAACGTGTACCACATTCACTAAACTCTGGGGAACATTCTGTTGCAGAGTACAACTTCCCTTGCAAAGTGAGCAGCCTATTTGCCTTTAGGAAATCAGCCCCTCAGAAATCAATTTTAGATAGTACCGTATATACTCGAGTATAAGCCGAGGCACCTACTTTTACCACAAAAAACTGGAAAAACGTATTGACTCGAGTATAAGCCTAGGGGGGAAATGTGCCAATTGCCCAACCTTACTGTGCCCATTGCCATCTCACTGTGCCACCTCACTGTGCCCATTGCCACCTCACTGCCCATTGCCACCTCACTGTGCCCATTGCCACCTCACTGTGCCCCCTTACTGTGTCCATTGCAGCCTCCCTGTGCCCGAGTCAGTCAGTGTACCTGAAAATCTTCTTATTCCGCGGCCAGCGTCCATTGTTTAAATCTCGCGGCTTTCTTCTGGTCCCTTCCATGATAGGCGTTTCCAGCAAACACTGTGTTGAGTGTTGCGCCTATCACGGAGATCCTCTCATTCTCGGACTCCGTTTCCCAGCAGGTACTGTGTTCAGTGTTCCGCCAATCACGGACGTCGGACAAGAGAACGTCCATGATAGGTGCAACACTCAACACAGTGTTCGCTGGAAACGCCTATCGCGGAAGGGACCAGAAGAAAGCCGCGAGATTTAAACAATGGATGCTGGCCGCGGAATAACAAGATTTTCAGGTACTGACTCGAGTATAAGCCGAGGGGTATACTTTCAGCCCTCAAAAAAGGGCTGAAAACTCGGCTTATACTCGAGTATATACGGTACCTTGAATTAAAGTGGATGTAAACCCTCACATATACTCAGTGAAGTGAACAGCCTCAGATGATACACAGGGATGAAACGAATCTCCCTACATAAGTTTTATTTGTATATCTGCAGATTGATATACTGTTTAGAAAGTGAACATTGTGTTAGAATTTTTTCTTCCTGCTCCAGCACTGGGTGCGGAGGCTTGGCATACACTGTGTGATGGCTGATTGGAGGAAAGGCACACCACCCCCCCCCCACCCCCAATAACTTTATCTCAAAGTTTTCTTAGAACTCTGGGATGAATACCATCAGGGCCCATTGATTTATTAAGCTTTAATCAAGCCAGTTCCTCTGCTACCTCTGTCTCCAGAAATCCTAAAAATTTATCGTCATTACTGAAACCAATATGGTTCCCCAACATGTTATTCCGAGTCAGCATTAAATCATGCTCCCGGGTGGCGTTTTGCACCGCTTTGATTTCCCCTACAAATACACCCCTCAAAAAGCTTTTAAAGCCATCCCAGCAGAGGAGAGGGTCCTTACAATCTGCGTAAACCTGAAAATACTCAACAATATAGGAATCAACCAGCTTCTTAAAGTGTTGCGTTTCCAGGTAGGTTTATACAAGCTTTAGCAGTGAGCCACACAATCACAGGAGCATGGTCAGATACCGACCTATTAGCATACTGTAATTTAGAGATATATACAACACCATTAGGAGATACCAAACATAGGTCTATCCTGGATAGGGACATGCAGCATTTCGAAAAGCAAGAGAACTGGCATTCCCCAAGGATCCTACTTCTCCAAAGGTCTATAAAACCCACTTCTCTTACAAACCTGCTGAGCATAGTGCCCTTAAACTGAGGGCGACTGATGCTGGCGGCTGTTTGTCTAAAGTTGGGCACATACATCCATTGAAGTCCACCATGACCATCAGGCTTGTCCAGGAGAAAACATAGTAACTAAAGACCACCGTGGATTCACAATAACTAAGATACACACAAGTTTGAATATTTTGCAATGCACAAAGCTACAGTGGATCAAAAAAGTATTTAGTCAGCCACCAATTGTGCAAGTTCTTCCACTTAAAAAGATGAGAGAGGCCTGTAATTTTCATCATATGTATACCTGAACTATGAGAGACAAAATGTGAAAACAAATCCAGACAATCACATTGTCTGATTTGGAAAGAATTTATTTGCAAATTATGGTGGAAAATAAGTATTTGGTCAATATCAAAAGTTCATCTCAATACTTTGTTATATATCCTTTGTTGGCAATGGCAGAGGTCAAACGTTTTCTGTAAGTCTTCACAAGGTTGTCACACACTGTTGCTGGTATGTTGGCCCATTCCTCCATGCAGATCTCCTCTAGAGCAGCAATGTTTTGGGGCTGTCGCTGGGCAACACGGACTTTCAACTCCCTCCAAAGGTTTTCTATGGGGTTGAGATCTGGAGACTGGCTAGGCCACTCCAGGACCTTGAAATGTTTCTTACGAAGCCACTCCTTCGTTGCCCGGACGGTGTATTTGGGATCATTATCATGCTGAAAGACCCAGCCACGTTTCATCTTCAATGCCCTTGCTGATGGGAGTAGGTTTGCACTCAATCACACGATACATGGCCCCATTCATTCTTTCATGTACACGGATCAGTCGTCCTGTTTCCTTTGCAGAGAAACAGCCCCAAAGCATGATGTTGCCACCCCCATGCTTCACAGTAGGTATGGTGTTCTTTGGTTGCAACTCAGCATTCTCTCTCCTCCAAACATCACGAGTTGTGTTTCTACCAAACAGTTCTACTTTGGTTTCATCTGATCATAAGACATTCTCCCAATCCTCTTCTGGATCATCCAAATTCTCTCTAGCAAACCTCAGACGGGCCCGGAGATGTACTCGCTTAAGCAGGGGGACACATCTGGCACTGCAGGATCTGAGTCCCTGGCGGCGTAGTGTGTTACTGATGGTAGCCTTTGTTACGTTGGTCCCAGATCTCTGCAGGTCATTCACTAGGTCCCCCCATGTGGTTCTGGGATTTTTGCTCACCGTTCTTGTGATCATTTTGACCCCACGGGGTGAGATCTTGTGTGGAGCCCCAGATTGAGGGAGATTATCAGTGGTCTTGTATGTCTTCCATGTTCTAATTATTGCTCCCACAGTTGATTTCTTCACACCAAGCTGCTTGCCTATTGCAGATTCAGTCTTCCCAGCCTGGTGCAGGTCTACAATTTTGTTTCTGGTGTCCTTCGACAGCTCTTTGGTCTTCACCATAGTGGAGTTTGCAGTGTGACTGTTTGAGGTTGTGGACAGGTGTCTTTTATACTGATAACAAGTTCAAACAGGTGCCATTAATACAGGTAATGAGTGGAGGACAGAGGAGCCTCTTAAAGAAGAAGATACAGGTCTGTGAGAGCCAGAAATCTTGCTTGTTTGTAGGTGACCAAATACTTATTTTCCACCATAATTTGCAAATAAACTCTTTCCAAATCAGACAATGTGATTGTCTGGATTTGTTTCCACATTTTGTCTCTCATAGTTGAGGTATACCTATGATGACAATTACAGGCCTCTCTCATCTTTTTAAGTGGGAGAACTTGCACAATTGGTGGCTGACTAAATACTTTTTTGCCCCACTGTATATCTGCCTTCACTGTCCACCTCCCACGCTAGGACATTAAAAGCAATTTGACTGTGTACTAAAAGGCTAACTCTGTGCTAACTATGTGTAAACAGAGTGGCAGGCATATCCCACCCATCGATATCCCAGACATGATACAGCATCAATAGTCATGTGAGTCTCTTGCAAGCATTAGATGGCTGGTACTAAAAATTGGAGGCCACCATTATGCGTTTAAGTGGGTCCCTAAGGCCTCTGACATTCCATAAAACTTTGGGGACATCCACCATGGTAGTGAGTCAACATAAGAGAAGGTTATAGAACTATGTGGAAGACAGGACTGGAATCTATCTCCTGGTACCAGGCAAGGTACAGATCAAAAAATAAGGATCTGTGAGAGACAAATTTGGCTGGGATAGAGATGGTGTTAGATTGGGAGAGAATTTCCCTGGTTTCTGATTTGTGTGAGAGAGAATTACACATCACCGTAGTTGGTACGTTGGTTGTTTCCTTCCTTGCACCCTGTTCTCTTCTCCTCCAGAAGTTTTATATATAAAAAAAAAAAAAAAAAAAAAACCGCAAATTTTGCCAATACAGTGCAAAAATTACTCTTCACCATGTGGTTTCTCCACCAAGTGCCGTATCCCACAAGCCAATATACTCTTACCAAACTTTGTTGCTCTAAAGTCCCGGGCAAAATCACATATATCCCAAAACTCTCTCAGATTTTATCCGTAGACTACAGTGTTCAATGCTTGCGCTTTTTCCAGTTGCCAACAAATAAAACGTTATAGTGTAGTATACTAAACCCAAACTGTATGAATAAACAAACAATTGTGCACACGTTTATTGGTGATCTGCAAATGCAACAATCACCATGTGTTTCTCTCAGCACGTGCCACATCCCACATGTCAATATACTCTTACCCAAAGATATTTGCCCTCACTTGCCAGGGCCAGAAAGCTCATGTAAAAAAAAACTATCTTCCCTTTCTTCCAATTTACCTCAGTCTCCATGGTATGGTTTACAGCATCCGCATATGCAACAGATATATCAAGTAAAGACCATAGTGCAGTAGAGTCATAAACTACTTTATTAGAAAAAAAAAAGTGCTCACATGTATAAGGCTATGTAAAATGGCTACTAAAATGTAAATTCAAGATTGTAGTACGGACAATTTCAGTTCTGATCTGATGTCATTTTCTGACATGTTTCATCAGGTGACTTTATCAAAGGATCTTTGGGTACTAACTGTGGAAAAAAATGGAAGTGATCAACACTAGAGTCTAAGGAGGAGATCTGAGAGAAAGTTGGGATATGCGTGATTTTGCCCGAGACTTTAGGGCCACAGAGTTTTGTAAGCATATACAGGCAGTCCCCAGGTTACAAACAAGGTTCTGTAGGTTTGTTCAAGTTGAATTTGTATAAGTTGGAACAGGTACATTTTTTTTAAGGTAACTCCAGCTCAATTTTGTTTATATTTTTTTAAGAATTTTGGATAGCATAGGGAAAGGGTTAACACCCCTATAATATTTGCGTTGCTGTCTGTGCTAAAAAGAAAGTGTTACCCAGCACATGGCAGTGAGAAAGCCTGTATTGTAGTTCAGCTTAATATTGTCTTTTTTATTGGAATTTGTCCATATATGCCGTCTGTGCCCTGATTCAGAAGATTTCACCTCACTTTCTATCCCTGTGACAACTGGATTTTGAAAATGTTGGGTTGTTGTGGAAACAAGGATGGTGATAAAGCTTCAGTGGAGACATCTTTTTCTCATGATAACTCTTACAGGAGTGAATTTCCCTTCCTAGGGGTAGATTTCCGCTCACTTCCTGTTGTCTCCCTCTGTCTGTAAGTATGAGTCGTATGTAACTCGGGTACTGCCTGTATTGTGAGAGAATGGCACTTGGTGGAGAAATGATGAAGAGGTGAAGAGTAATTTGTGCACTGTATTGGCACAATTAATGTGAGCACAATCACTTACAAGTACATTGTGGTTTGCTTTAGAACGTATAATTCTATGTTTTGCTTTTCTCCTTTTTACTCAACTTCTGGAGCGCAAATTGCACTGCAAAGAATCACATGCGATTTTAACAAACGCAGTGCGATTCCTGTCTGAATCGCATGCGATTTCCCCCACCGCTTCTATGTGTGTGTATAGAAAGGGAAGCGCCATCTAATGGGCAGTTCATTAAAAATGTTATATCTCACATTAAAGGGGAGTTCCAGACTTTTTTTATGTTTATTAAAAGTCAGCAGCTACAAAAAGTGCAGCTGCTGGCTTTTAATAAACATACACTTACCTGTTCCACTGTCCAGCGACGGGACTCCCGGAGCTCCGCTCCTCTCCCCCCCTTCTCCGCCGGCGCTTCCATTTATAGTGTGGGCACCCGTCTGTGACAGCTTTCGGCTTCACGGCCGGGCACTCACTGCGAATGTGCAAACGGCGCAGCGCTCTGGGTGGACAGGCGATCGGCTGGGACCTGTCACGTCCCAGGTGATCGCCTACAGGAAGGGGCCGCCAAAAGGCGATATGATGTGTCGCATAGGCGGCCCCAGGGTGGAAGGAGGAAGTGGGACAGAAAGTCCCACTCCTACTGAAGCCCCCACTCCTCCCCCCCAAAAAATTACATGCCAAATGTGGCATGTAAGGGGGCGAGGAGTGGATTAAGCGGAAGTTCAAAATTTGGGTGGAATTCCGCTTTAAGTACATATTTGGTCAAATGCTAAATCGGTACTCGCGAAAATGCTCCGATACCGAAAACCAATACCGGAAGTGATGTTAGCTGGAGACGGGACACCTCCTCCCCCCTCCGACAGTGGGGTTTGCAGCAGTACGTGCCTTACGGTGCCAGGACAAGAGGGGGGGGGGGCGGGAAAATCCACAGCACAGTGGGAACAGGCTGACAGCTGGCCACACTGACACTTCTGCTCCTGTCTCTTTTTTTCCCATTATGCAGCACTGCCATGATCCTCTCCTGCCTCTGTAAACAAGAGGGTGGGTGATGTTGTGACTCCTCCCATCCTGTTCCTGCACAAAGAGAGAGCTGGCTGGATGGCTGGCTGCTATCCAATAACAGAGTGGGGAGTCGCCAAGGTCAAGGGGCTGGACAGCATCAGCACGTGTGTTTCTGTGAGGCAGCTGTGGAAGTCCCTGGAAGCAGAACCGAGTAATGAGGAGAGCAAGTCCTGCAAACAGGTTAGTGTAGTATGTACAGGACAGTGTCAGCAGGGTACAGACCAGTCTTATACACTAACACCATACAGTATATACAGACCAGTCTGTACCCAAACAATGTACTGTATATGTTATTTACACCAGTCTGTATATGATGTACAGTACAGTGTCAGTGTACAGACTGGTCTGTACCTTACAACCTGTACTGCACCTTCCTAACACCCTCCTAACGCCCTGTACTGCGCCCTCCTAACGCCCTGTACTGCACCCTCCTAACGCCCTGTTCTGCGCCCCCTTAACACTCTCCTAACACCTTGTACTGTGCCCCCCTAACACACTCTTAATGCCCTTTACTGCACCCTCTTAACGCCCTGTACTGCGCCCTCTCGACGCCCTGTACTGCGCCCCATCGAACCCCTGTACTGCGCCCTCCTAACACCCTCTTGACGCCCTGTACTGCGCCCCATCGAACCCCTGTATTGCGCCCTCCTAACACCCTCTTGACGCCCTGCACTGCGCCCTCCTAACACCCTCTTGACGCCCTGTACTGCGCCCTCTCGACGCCATGTACTGCACCGTCTCGACGCCCTGTACTGCGCCCTCCTAACACCCTGTACTGCGCCCTCCTAACACCCTGTACTGCGCCCTCCTAACGCCCTGTACTGCGCCCTCCTAACACCCTCTTGACACCCTGTACTGCGCCCTCCTAACACCCTCTTGACGCCCTGTACTGCGCCCTCCTAACACCCTCTTGACGCCCTGTACTGCGCCCTCCTAACACCCTCTTGACGCCCTGTACTGCGCCCTCCTAACACCCTCTTGACGCCCTGTACTGCGCCCTCCTAACGCCCTGTACTGCGCCCTCCTAACGCCCTGTACTGCGCCCTCCTAACGCCCTGTACTGCGCCCTCCTAACGCCCTGTACTGCGCCGTCCTAACGCCCTGTACTGCGCCGTCCTAACGCCCTGTACTGCGCCGTCCTAACGCCCTGTACTGCGCCCTCCTAACGCCCTCTTGACGGCCTGTACTGCGCCCTCTTGACGGCCTGTACTGCGCCCTCTTGACGGCCTGTACTGCGCCCTCTTGACGGCCTGTACTGCGCCCTCTTGACGGCCTGTACCGCGCCCTCTTGACGGCCTGTACCGCGCCCTCTTGACGGCCTGTACCGAGCCCTCCTAACGCCCTGTACCGTGCCCTCCTAACGCCCTGTACCGTGCCCTCCTAACGCCCTGTACTGCGCCCTCCTAACGCCCTGTACTGCGCCCTCCTGACGCCCTGTACTGCGCCCTCCTGACGCCCTGTACTGCGCCCTCCTGACGCCCTGTACTGCGCCCTCCTGACGCCCTGTACTGCGCCGTCCTGACGCCCTGTACTGCGCCGTCCTGACGCCCTGTACTGCGCCGTCCTGACGCCCTGTACTGCGCCGTCCTGACGCCCTGTACTGCGCCGTCCTGACGGCCTGTACCGCGCCCTCTTGACGGCCTGTACCGCGCCCTCTTGACGGCCTGTACCGCGCCCTCTTGACGGCCTGTACCGCGCCCTCTTGACGCCCTGTACCGTGCCCTCCTAACGCCCTGTACTGTGCCCTCCTAACGCCCTGTACTGTGCCCTCCTAACGCCCTGTACTGTGCCCTCCTAACGCCCTGTACTGCGCCCTCTTGATGCCCTGTACTGCGCCCTCCTGACACCAAGCTGTATTCTGGCCTAGGCCAACAAGGCCCAAGCCTAGGGCAGCACTTTGCAGGGGGGCAACACGGAAAGAGTTAGTGTAGCGCCAGTTTTATGAGGCGGACTGGGCTGAGAGGCAAATTAGTCTAGCGCCCCCATAAAGCGGCCGCACTGCTTCCGGTATGCGGGCGGCGGGCATTCTACAACTGTGGGGGGGCGCTGCTTCAAATTTTGATTGTCCTATCATCCTGGACCACAAACCTTTCTCACTGTGCTATATGTTTTCTGCTGCATCATTGGCATGGTTATATCTTCTTAGTCCTCTCCAATCAAATTATCAGAAATTTGTGCTTAAAGTAGAACTATAGGCAACACTTTTTTTTTTTTCATTTTGGATAGAGTAAGGGAGGGTTATAGGCCCGGTCAGTTTATTTTTTACCATCCCTGTCCCATTGCAGAGATTTTCCTTCACTTCCTGCCCCATAGCCAAACAGGAAGTGAGAGGAAATCTTTGCAAATTAAGGGAATTCATTCCCCCCCCCCCAGGCCCTCAGAACTAGTGTCCCCACTCAAAAATGTCAGGGCGGGTCTTAAGCAGAAAGGGGTGTGGTCTTGACAGTAAGGGGTGGGTCATATTTAAATTAGGGAGTGCACGAGTTTAGTCAGGCCTTGGGCAGCACAAAACCTAAATACACTACTGCCTGACGCCCTGCACTGCGCCCTCTTGACGCCTTGCACTGCGCCCTCTTGCCGCCCTGTACTGCGCCCTCCTAACGCCCTGTACTGTGCCCTCCCTGTGTTGCCTCCTCCTCCCCCCACCACCTGTCACCTCTGCCCCCATGTCTCTCAATGACCCTCCCATCCTCTTCCCCCAGCCATCACAGCCTTTTTCTTCTTAATTCTCCCACCCCACAATCCCTATTTCACCCCACCCTCAACTACCCTGCCCTCACTTACCTCTCTACTTCCCACTCTGCCCTCACCCCAGCCTCGCCCAACTCCCTAACAACCCCCCCCTCCCAAACCACCCCCCTACCTATGCGATAAGTATCGGTAATTGGTATCGGCAAGTACTTGCAAAAAAGTATCGGTACTCAAACTCAGTGTTAAAAAAGTGGTATCGGTGCAACCCTAGTTACAATCGCAGATCTCCCTGTATAGCTTTTAATAAAGCAGCTGAAAGCCATGGGAGGGAGAGGAGGAGAAGCGACTGTCTGCTGCTTTATTGAAAGCTATAGAGCAGCGATTGCGAACCTATGACACGCCGAGCCCTCTCTGTGGGCATGCCATGCAGTCACCTTGCACTGGCGTTGCAGGCACGGAGGAGCCGGTTCCCTTCCTTGCATCAGTGCCAGTGACTTAGGCGGGGGAGGAGGGGTGGGCAGCCAGTCATCTTGTCCCATGTGCGATGTTTAGGAGGGTGTAAAGTTCTTCCTCCACTGTCCCGAGGGTCTGTGCTGCAGCTTATTGCCTCCCCCGGACCCCTACACCTCCGGTAAGGCATTCGGGCATTCCTCTCTGCAGGCATCCAATTCCAGCTCCCCTTGCTGGATGATTACTTTGGTTCAGTTTGTACCTCTGGTGCAGCCTGTGGCACAGCGGAGGGGCGGTGCTCGGTGCAGATCATCCATGGTCATGGGAGAGGTGCAGTGGCTGCTAGCTGACCTACCGGCTGCGGGAATATCGAGGAGCGGCTGGATGGTGGGGACTCTCACAATACTGCCTGGGGAGAGCTGTATGATGAGACCATGGAGAGGTAAGGAGGAGGATGGATCTTTCGATCTACATTGTACTGTATGTAGGGGGATGGGGATGTGAGTAGTACAGGAAGTATGTGTCAGGTAGGTGAATGCATTTGTCAGGTAGAGGAGTGTAATGGTCAGTGCATGTGTCAGGTAGGTCAGTGTATACTGCACAGTGTATTCTGAACACAACACATTCCTGAGCCCTGCATTCTGAGCGAATCTGGCAGAATTGTAGGTTTTTGGTCCCCTAGGGCTCATTCAGAGGGATGATCAGGCCCATCCTCTGTACAGAGCCGCTGCTAGGTTTAATTCCGTGTTGGCACTTTGAAATAAATAAGTTGGTTTTGTGTCGCGGTTTGGGCACTCAGGCTCAAAAAGGTTCGCCGTCGCTACTTTAGAGGGAGATCGGTGCTTGTAACTGCCCCACCGATCGATCATCTGTGAGGCTGCCCAGGTATTGGATTAAGCATTGGAGCATTCGCACAAGTTCAAGTACCCTGTGCAAATGCTCTGTATCGGTACCGATACTAGTATTGGTGCAACCCTAATTTGTATTCAGCCCCTTCCTCTAAAATCTAGTGGAACCAATTGCCCTCAGAAATCACCTAATTAGTAAATAGTCCACCTTCGTGTAATTTAATCTCAGTTTAAATACAGCTGTTCTGTGAAGCCATCAGAGGTTTGCTAGGGAACCTTAGTGAACAAACAGCATCATGAAGGCCAAGGAACATACCAGACAGGTCACAGATAAAGTTGTGGAGAAGTTTAAAGCAGGGTTAGGTTATAAAAAAAATATCCCAAGCTTTGAACATCTCACGGAGCACTGTTGAATCCATCATCCAAAAATGGAAAGCGAATGGCACAACTGCAAACCTACCAAGACATGGCCATCCACCTAAACTGACAGGCCGGGCAAGGAGAGCATTAATCAGAGAAGCAGCCAAGAGGCCCATGGTAACTCAAAAGGAGCTGAGGAAATCCACAGCTCATGTGGGAGAATCTGTCCACAAGACAAGTTTTAGTCGTATACTCCACAAATCTGGCCTTTATGGAAGAGTGGCAAGAAGAAAGCCATTGTTGAAAGAAAGAAATAAAAGTAGTCCCGTTTGCAGTTTGCGAGAAGCCATGTGGGGGACACAGCAAACATGTGGAAGAAGGAACTCTGGTCAGATGAGACCAAAATTAAACTTTTTGGCCTAAAAGCAAAATGCTATGTGTGACAGAAAACTAGCACTGCAAATCGCCCTGAACACACCATCTCCACTGTGAAACATGGTGGTGGCAGCATCATGTTGTGTGGATGCTTTTCTTCAGCAGGGACAGGGAAGCTGGTCAGAGTTGATGGGACGATGGATGGAGCCTAATACAGGGCAATCTTAGAAGAAAACCTGTTAGTCTGCAAAAGACTTGAGACTGGGGCAGAAATTCACCTTCCAGCAGGAAAACAACCCTAAACATACAGCCAGAGCTACAATGGAATGGTTTAGATCAGGGGGTCTCCAAACTGCGGCCCGAGGGCCAGATGTGGCCCTTTGCCAGCCTTTATCTGGCCCTTGGGGCACAATTCCTCCCACTTATATGAGGCACTATTCCTCCCACTGACACCAACAATGGGGCACTATATCTTCCACCGATACCAATGATGGGATACTATGCCTCCTACTAATAGGGGGAATACTCCTCCTCCTATTGACCACCAACCCTGAGGCCATATTAATTCGCACTGATGCTGGGCCCGAGACATTTTCTGCCTATGCTTGCCACAATCCGGCCCTCCTAAAGTCTGAAGGACAATAAAGTGGTCCTTTGTTTGAAAAGTTTGGAGACCCCTGGTTTAGATCAAAGAATATTCATGTGTTAGAATGGCCCAGTCAAAGTCCAGACCTAAATTTAATTGAGAATCTGTGGCAAGACTTGAAAATTGCAGTTTACAGACGCACTCCATTCAATCTGTCAAAGCTTGAGGTATTTTGCAAAGAAGAATGGGCAAAAAATTCACTCTCTAGATTGGTGAGCTGGTAAAAACATACCCAACAAGACTTGTAGTTGTAATTGCAGCGAAAGGCGGTTCTACAAAGTATTGACTCGGGGCCTGAATACAAATGCACGCCACATTTAAAAAAAAAATTATTGTAAAAATTTTTGGAAAACCATTTATCATTTTCCTTCCACTTCACAGTTATGTGCCACTTTGTGTTCGTCTATCACACAAAATCCCAATAAAATAAATTTATGTTTTTGGTTGTAACATGACAAATAATGGAAAATTTCAAGGGGTGTGAATACTTTTTCAAGGCACTGTATACACACACACACACACACACACACACACAATCGGTGGGGGAAATCACATGTGATTCGGACAGGAATCGCACTGCATTCCTGGAGTTGGAGAGATTCTGCTCTAC
The DNA here is from genome assembly GCA_029206835.1 of Rana muscosa. NCBI lineage: Eukaryota > Metazoa > Chordata > Amphibia > Anura > Ranidae > Rana > Rana muscosa. The sequence continues at coordinate 276,793,625 of CM055127.1, read as the reverse complement.
TCAGGTCACAATCATCTCTACCTCTTTCAGTAGAGTGAACATGCATGTTCTGACCTGGCCCTTGACCTAGTACACTACTGTCAGGTTGTTCAGCCTCATCTAGTCTAAAAAGCCTACTGTCGGCTCACCAGAAAACTGGAGTGTTTGAAACAACTTCCTGAACAGGGGAATTCCACTAGCCTTAGTTCTGCAGCACAGATGATTTACTACTGTGCCAGCACCCAAGGCTTCCTCTGATTTTCTGTGAGATATGAATAGCTTGGTGCATGTGAGGACCTCCTCCACATAACCCACTTTAATATAGGCATGGGAGAGACCATGGTCCTGAATCATGAGATGCTGACAGGTAAACAGAGGAAATCCAAGATAACCCAGCACCTTACCACCAGTATGCTCTAGTGGCAAACAAAATTGTAAGGTGAACCATAATGAATTAAGCTCCTATATACACAAGGACTTGTGTAGGGGTCAGATGACCATTTTTTGAAACGCTAGTCAGTCAACCTCCTGTAGGGTTCTAATTAGGGTTGCACCGATACCACTTTTTTAACACCGAGTACAAGTACCGATACTTTTTTGTAAGTACTCGCCAATACCAATTACCGATACCTATCGCATAGGTAGGGGGTGGTTTGGGAGGGGGGAGGGTTGTTAGGGAGTTTGGCGAGGCTGGGGCGAGGGCAGGGTGGGAAGTGGAGGGGTAAGTGAGGGCAGGGTAGTTGAGGGTGGGGTGAAATAGGGATTGTGGGGTGGGAGAATTGAGAATAAAAAGGCTGTGAGGGCTGGGGGAAGAGGATGGGAGGGTCATTGAGAGACATGGGGGCAGAGGTGACAGCTGGTGGGGGAAGGAGGAGGCAACACAGGGAGGGCGCAGTACAGGGCGTTAAGAGGGTGTTAGGAGGGCGCAGTACAGGGCGTTAGGAGGGCACAGTATAGGGCATTAGGCGGGTGTTAGGGGGGCGCAGTACAGGGCGTTAGGGGGGTGTTAGGAGGGCACAGTACAGGGTGTTAGGAGGGCACAGTATAGGGCATTAGGAGGTTGTTAGGAGGGCGCAGTACAGGGCATTAGGAGGGTGTTAGGAGGGCGCAGTACAGGGTGTTAGGAAGGTGCAGTACAGGTTGTAAGGTACAGACCAGGCTATACACTGACACTGTACTATACATCATATACAGACTGGTGTGCGTGTAACATACTGTATACAGTACAGTGTTTGGGTACAGACTGGTCTGTATATACTGTATGGTGTTAGTGTACAAGACTGGTCTGTACCCTGCTGACACTGTCCTGTACATACTACACTAACCTGTTTGCAGGACTTGCTCTCCTCATTACTCGGTTCTGCTTCCAGGGACTTCCACAGCTGCCTCACAGAAACACACGTGCTCATGCTGTCCAGCCCCTTGACCTTGGCGACTCCCCACTCTCTGTTATTGGATAGCAGCCATCCAGCCAGCTCTCTCTCTGTACAGGAACAGGATGGGAGGATTTATAACATCCCCCACCCTCTTGTTTACAGAGGCAGGAGAGGATCGAGGCAGTGCTGCATAATGGAAAAAAAGAGACAGGAGCAGAAGTGTCAGTGTGGCCAGCTGTCAGCCTGTTCCCACTGTATTGTGGATTTTCCCACCCACCCCCCTCCTGTCCTGGCGCCGTAAGGCACGTACTGCTCCGAACCCCACTGTCGGAGGGGAGGTGTCCCGTCCCCAGCTGACGTCACTTCCAGTATCGATTTTACGGTATCGGAGCATTTTCGCGAGTACCGATACTCGTGAAAATGCCTAGTATCGGTGCATCCCTAGTTCTAATAACCTTCTCTGTGTCCTTGAAAACGATCTCTGTCTTGAGAAGAAGTAGCTTGAGAATCTAACCAGCAGATGTGAGAGCTCCACAATGTTTTGATCTATGTAGAAGCGTAGGTACATCAAAGTGACAACTCATTGTAAAATCTCATCTGCTGGGATTGAATTTGCTGTCCCCTGAGACAGTAAAATTTGACATTGGTAAGCAGAACTTTTCTATTGTTGCCGGAGCAAGAGTTTATTTCTGTCAAAAATCAGAGAACTAAAGGATGTCCAAACATGGCATGAAGTGCTTGTCCTGAAGATCCAAGAGTCCAAGGCCAACCCTGTACAGTTCATGTTTAAAGAGCTACCCATAAGATATGTACAGGTGATATGGCATGAGCACCACAGGCCTAGTTTAAAGCAGAACTCCAGTATTTTCAAAAAATCCCCCATTTGTACACTATCCCCACACAAAACACTTATTATATTTGTGAAATTTCTTGCCGTTTAAGAGATATGACTGATTGAATTTTCAGGAAGTCAGTTTTCTGATTTAAAAAATGCTTCATCTTTTCTGGCAGGGTGGAGGTGTTAAAAGAGTGATTGCATCATATCCTCTTCTCTCTCTCTAACTGTAATCAGACTACATTTCCCATTAAAATTTGGGATGGGAGTGAATGTGGGAGGGTACGCTAGGCTTGTACATGTAAATGTGAACTCGCCCACTTCAACATAAATCGCACCCCTCATTCTGCGGCCAGCAAGCCATACATAACACGGGGTATGATAGATTACAGCCAAATAAATGCATATTAATATAATATTTTAATGGATTTAATACATTTAATGCATTTAATATAAATGCAAACCAGTGCCGCTTGTCAGGGACCACCATGTCAGGAACCACCAGTCAGGGACCACCAGTGACGATTGTCAGGGACCACCAGTGCTGAATGTCAGGAAACACCAGTGCCAAATGTCAGGAAACACCAGTGCCAAATGTCAGGGACCACCAGTCAGGGACCCCCAGTGCCGCTTGTCAGGGACCACCAGTGCCGCTTGTCGGGAACCACCATGTCAGGGATCACCAGTGCCGAATGTCAGGGACCACCATGGGACCAGCATGTCAGGCAACACCAGTGCAGAGCGGGGATGATTATCATCAGTAATCCCTTGTATATACACAGCCTACTGGGCTTTCAGAGGACTACAAGGGGTCGTGCCAGACCTCTGGCTGAGCTGAGGAGAGGCATAGCAGCCAGGATATCCCCAGGCAATAACGTTTTTTCATCAAGTTCAGCAGCAAATTACAGAGGAACTACAGAGCTCAGAAGAACATGGATGGCAAAGTGGGTGAAGGTAGGAGATCAGCAACAAGGACATGGGAAAAAAATGTGTCCGGAGTTCTGGTTTAAGGTGTGCATGATGCATGCAGATCTAAAGGGTCTTATTGGCAAAAGCCCAGCTTTCCATACACCTGAAAGAAAAAAAGTACCTAAGAAAATGCCCCTTACCTTCTTGGCGATGACAGACTACAAGGATGAAGTGACAATATGGTTCAAATCGGTGAGCACATGTAGCAGAAAACTGGTGGTATGAAATACAAGAAGGTAAGGACTGTACAGCTTTAAATTCAAAGAATTGATAATCCAAGTAAAAGTACCAGTAAGGAAGGCATTGTTTCCCCTACCTACTAACCCACATAGAGGGATTAGACTGCCCGCTGCAGAAGGACCTGACGCAGTAAATGAAACAAATCCCTGCCAAAATAGTGATACTGTGCAAGTCTAAAGGAGAACTCCTATTATTAAGAAAAATATTATACCATGTAAAATTGCTACTCCACTCATGTAGTAAATTAAAAATGACTTTCCCAATGCACACTGGAGCTGGAGAAGTTTTCTAAGCTGTCAAAAAAGAGAAGGCAATAGTTTGTTTGCTAGGTAAGAAAAAACCCTAAAAGGTCTGCTAAAAGGGATGCTTACACTGCAGGTTCCCACATCAGTGCACTGTGATTCCAGAAGGTGGTTAGTGAGCCAGTGACCCTGTCATACAGAAAAAAGGGCATCATGAAACAGTTATCTGATAAATTGCTGCAATGTACATAAATCACCCAGAGAGAATGGTCCACTCCTTTTTTTTTCTGTTTAGTATTGTTTGTTTTTGAACAAAAATGGAGTTACTCCTTAAAGCGGGGTTCCACCTGCGATTTGTTTGTTTTTTAAAAGTCAGCGGCTACAAACACTGTAGCTGATGACTTTTAATAAGCACACTTACCTGTCCTAGGCGCCCGCGATGTTGGCCCCACGAGGCCGATCCCTCGACCGTGGCTGGTCCCGGCGCCGTCATCCTCACTAAGGGAAACAGGCAGTGGAGCCTTGCGGCTTCACTGCCCGTTTCCTACTGCGCATGCGCAAGTCTTGCGGCGCTGTATGAATAGGCGGCTGCTCTCTGGGATACACACAGTTCCCAGAAGGCAGCGTGCCCCATTCCCCAAAAGATAACGCGAGGATGAAGACCAGCCACGGTATAGAAAGAGGCAGAATATTAAGATCCGCATAGCAACCGCAATTTCTGGTAAATAAAAAATTATTTTATTTTTTTCATTTTTTTTTGTGGAATTTTGGTGTAATATTTTTTTTTTTTTTAGGGTGGACCTCCACTTTAAGGGCACATTTACAGTTGCTTAGACTTCAGCACACATTAAAGCGCCTACCGCTTCAGCATGCTTTTTTTAATGTGTTTTTGAAGCTTCTGCCATGCCTCGGGGGTACTTCCTTGATGCTTTAATGGTGTTTTTTGGAGCTTTAATGAAGCTTGGCAGATGCCCTGTGTGTGTTGATATCTCATACCTGAATAAAAGCCTCTCAAAAGCTGCAGGTGCTTCAAGGAAGCTTTCTCATAGACTTTTATGGAGGCTTGAAGACGCTTTGAAGCACCACTAAAGTGACATAGGGTATCATTTTTGAAGCAAAGCAAACGCAAGGTGTAAACAGGACTATAAGCTAACCATTTTATTTAGTGACAAGAGATTTGACTGGTATTCAGAGAGCTTTAAAGCTCGGTTCACACTTGTGCGTGGTGCGAGATTGCATGTAATTCGCACCGCATTGCATCGCATTCGGACCAAACTCGCACAGGACCCTTTTTTTGGTCCGCGCCAGAATCAGAACGCATAGGTGTTCACACCCATGCGATCCCTATTCAAGTCCGAACTGTCAGTTCACAGTGCGATATACGAGCTGAAATGGGGTGCCATTAACATTGTATTGACACTCCCAGCAGTTTGCATATGGCAATGTGAACTGCCGTGTGAGTCGTGTGCAATGCGGGAACCCGCTGTGTATTTGCAGGGTTCCTGCATCGCACGAGTGTGAACCGAGCCTTAAAAAGCGTTTACAAAGCCATGTTTTAAAACAAGCCCTAACAGCCTGCACTGTGTTTGGTCAAGTGCCTTGTGGTGACCTCAAGCCACAATTACTCATCCTAAATCTCTTCCTCAGGGGCAATCAATGCACACGCTGAGCATACTAGTCTGGATCACCCCATGTTAGCTGGGCATTTGGTCAAACTTAGCCTGTCAATGGCTAGGAACGCTTTTGGATATACTCCTCATCCCATGTGTGCCGTGAATACGACCCCGCTGTTTGCTGGAAAATCTAGACTCAATCACTAAATTTCCTGCTTATACCTGGGAACAACTTGCCCCCACTCATGACCCTGCCAGAGATCCAGGAGCTGCCATCGATAACCAACGAAGGTAAGAGAATGAAATATTGATAGGTCCCATGAGGAGGACAAAAAAGGAGCGTGGTCTCTGGCTGAGTCCCAGAATTTATGGTGGTGGGGTCCTATGTGGCAGGAGCGAGGGGGGTGGAGTCTACCTTAACCACTTAAGCCCCGGACCATTTTGTAGCTAAAGGACCAGAGGTGTTTTCAGAATTTTGCACTGCGCTGCTTTAACTGTAAATTGTGCGGACATGCAATGTTGTACCCAAACGAAATTTGCGTCCTTTTCTTCCCACAAATAGAGCTTTCTTTTAATGGTATTTGATTGCCTCTGCGATTTTTATTTTTTGCGATATAAACGGAAAAAGACCGAAAATTTGGAAAAAAAATGATATTTTCTACTTTTTGTTATAAGAAAAATCGAATAAACTCAATTTTAGTCATACATTTAGGCCAAAATGTATTCAGCCACATGTCTTTAGTAAAAAAAAGTCAATAAGCGTATATTTATTGGTTTGCGCAAAAGTTATAGCGTTTACAAACTAGGGTACATTTTCTGGAATTTACACAGCTTTAAATTTATGACTGCCTATCTCATTTCTTGAGGTGCTAAAATGGCAGGGCAGTACAAAACCCCCCCAAATGACCCCATTTTGGCAAGTAGACACCCCAAGGAAATTGCTGAGAGGCATGTTGAGCCCATTGAATATTTTTATTTTTTTTGTCCCAAGTGATTGAATAATGACAAAAAAAATAAAAATACAAAAAGTTGTCACTAAATGATATATTGCTCACACATGCCATGGTTATATGTGTAATTGCACCCCAAAATACATTCTGCTGCTTCTCCTGAGTACGGGGATACCACATGTGTGGGACTTTTTAGGAGCCTAGCCACGTACGGGACCCCGGAAACCGAGCTCCGCCTTCAAGATTTCTAAGGGCATAAATTTTTGATTTCACTCCTCACTACCGATCACAGTTTTGAAGGCCATAAAATGCCAAAATAGCACAAAACCCCCCAAAATGACCCCATTTTGGAAAGTAGACACCCCAAGCTATTTGTTGAGAGGCATGTTGAGCCCATTGAATATTTTTTTTTTGTCCCAAATGATTGAATAATGACAAAAAGAAAAAAAAATGTACAAAAAGTTGTCACTAAATGATATATTGCTCACACATGCCATGGTTATATGTGGAATTGAACCCCAAAATACACTCTGCTGCTTCTCCTGAGTACGGGGATACCACATGTGTGGGACTTTTTGAGAGCCTAGCCGCGTACGGGGCCCCAAAAACCAAGCACCGCCTTCAGGATTTCTAAGGGCGTAAATTTTTGATTTCACTCCTCACTACCTATCACTACCTATCACAGTTTTGAAGGCCATAAAATGACAAAATAGCACAAAACCCCCCCAAATGACCCCATTTTGGAAAGTAGACACCCCAAGCTATTTACTGAGAGGCGTGTTGGGTCCATGGAATATTTTATATTTTGCCACAAGTTGCGGGAATATGACAAACTTTTTTTTTTGCACAAAGTTGTCACTAAATGATATATTGCTCACACATGCCATGGGCATATGTGAAATGACACCACAAAATACATTCTGCTGCTTCTCCTGAGTACGGGATACCACATGTGTGGGACTTTTTGGGAGCCTAGCCGCGTACGGGACCCCAAAAACCAAGCACCGCCTTCAAGGTTTCTAAGGGCATACATTTTTGATTTTACTCCTCACTACCTATCACAGTTTTGAAGGCCATAAAATGCCAAGATAGCACAAAACCCCCCAAAATGACCCCATTTTGGAAAGTAGACACCCCAAGGAAATTGCTGAGAGGCATGTTGAGCCCATTGAATATTTTTTTTTTGTCCCAAGTGATTGAATAATGACAAAAAGAAAAAAAAAATGTACAAAAAGTTGTCACTAAATGATATATTGCTCAAACATGCCATGGTTATATGTGGAATTACACCCCAAAATACATTTTGCTGCTTCTCCTGAGTACGGGGATACCACATGTAACGGAACCCCAAATACGAAAGGGGTTAACGCCGTTTTAGATATCTTCCCTCTCCTGGAAACAAATTCACTGTCGATCCTCCACAGCCAGACGACCACTTCCCATAGGAATTAATCCTTCTGAAAGAACGAGACGCACTCTGTATCTTTCTCTGGGTAGACTGACTTTATTAAGAAAAACATTGTACTTTTTATACACATCCAATACTGCATTAATCTAAAATGAACAATGGTCCAGCTCCACCCACAACATAACCAGACCCAATACACATTATTTTGACACCTGTTAGGAGACAACAGGTTCTAATCCCCTTTTAGTTTAAATGACTAAATGACTTGTTAGGCTAGCTTTTGTCTCCCAATCAAAAGACTTTACACAATAGAAACCTAACAACCTTCAATACACATCTCACAATGAAAGGATTTGTAGCCTGTCTGTCTGAGTACAATCCACACAAGTATAGAATTAATTATCCCTATTCACACTAAAAGGGTCTTCAGACGCCCTTTTAGATTCATTTACATCACAACTGGCAGGTAACACATCTCTCAATTAACCTGTTGAGTTCAGAATAAAATAATCAGTACATATTGTGGACTAATATTACTATTTCAATTTCAAGCAATCCAAGCCATATTCTTAATGTCCATGGTTTCCTGGCTCACCCTGTGTCCAAAGTGACCCCCCTGTCACACCACATGTGTGGGACTTTTTGAGAGCCTAGCCGCGTACGGGGCCCCGAAAACCAAGCACCGCCTTCAGGATTTCTAAGGGCACAAATTTTTGATTTCACTCCTCACTACCTATCACAGTTTTGAAGGCCATAAAATGGCAAGATAGCACAAAACCCCCCAAAATGACCCCATTTTGGAAAGTAGACACCCCAAGGAAATTGCTGAGAGGCATGTTGAGCCCATTGAATATTTTTTTTTGGTCCCAAGTGATTGAATAATGACCAAAAGAAAAAAAAAAGAAAAAATGTACAAAAAGTTGTCACTAAATGATATATTGCTCAAACATGCCATGGTTATATGTGGAATTACACCCCAAAATACATTTTGCTGCTTCTCCTGAGTACGGGGATACCACATGTAACGGAACCCCAAATACGAAAGGGGTTAACGCCGTTTTAGATATCTTTCCTCTCCTGGAAACAAATTCACTGTCGATCCTCCACAGCCAGACGACCACTTCCCATAGGAATTAATCCTTCTGAAAGAACGAGACGCACTCTGTATCTTTCTCTGGATAGACTGACTTTATTAAGAAAAACATTGTACTTTTTATACACATCCAATACTGCATTAATCTAAAATGAACAATGGTCCAGCTCCACCCACAACATAACCAGACCCAATACACATTATTTTGACACCTGTTAGGAGACAACAGGTTCTAATCCCCTTTTAGTTTAAATGACTAAATGACTTGTTAGGCTAGCTTTTGTCTCCCAATCAAAAGACTTTACACAATAGAAACCTAACAACCTTCAATACACATCTCACAATGAAAGGATTTGTAGCCTGTCTGTCTGAGTACAATCCACACAAGTATAGAATTAATTATCCCTATTCACACTAAAAGGGTCTTCAGACGCCCTTTTAGATTCATTTACATCACAACTGGCAGGTAACACATCTCTCAATTAACCTGTTGAGTTCAGAATAAAATAATCAGTACATATTGTGGACTAATATTACTATTTCAATTTCAAGCAATCCAAGCCATATTCTTAATGTCCATGGTTTCCTGGCTCACCCTGTGTCCAAAGTGACCCCCCTGTCACACCACATGTGTGGGACTTTTTGAGAGCCTAGCCGCGTACGGGGCCCCGAAAACCAAGCACCGCCTTCAGGATTTCTAAGGGCACAAATTTTTGATTTCACTCCTCACTACCTATCACAGTTTTGAAGGCCATAAAATGGCAAGATAGCACAAAACCCCCCAAAATGACCCCATTTTGGAAAGTAGACACCCCAAGGAAATTGCTGAGAGGCATGTTGAGCCCATTGAATATTTTTTTTTGGTCCCAAGTGATTGAATAATGACCAAAAGAAAAAAAAAAGAAAAAATGTACAAAAAGTTGTCACTAAATGATATATTGCTCAAACATGCCATGGTTATATGTGGAATTACACCCCAAAATTTTACAGCTCTCATTTGTTTTTGAAAATGAAGAAAGACATTTTTTTTTTCTTTTTTCAATTTTCAAAACTTTGTGACAAAAAGCGAGATCTGCAAAATACTCAACATACCTCTCAGCAAATAGCTTGGGGTGTCTACTTTCCAATATGGGGTCATTTGGGGGGTTTTGTGCCATCTGGGCATTCCATGGCCTCCGAAACTGTGATAGGCAGTGAGGAGTGAAATCAAAAATTTACACCCATAGAAATCCTGAAGGCGGTAATTGGTTTTCGGGGTCCTGTACGCGGCTAGGCTCCCAAAATGTCTCACACATGTCGTATCCCTGTACTCTGGAGAAGCAACAGAATGTATTTTGGGATGCAATTCCACATATAACCATGGCATGTTTGAGCAATATATCATTTAGTGACAACTTTTTGTACATTTTTTTTTTCTTTTTGTCATTATTCAATCACTTGGGCCAAAAAAAAAATATTCAATGGGCTCAACATGCCTCTCAGCAAATAGCTTGAGGTGTCTACTTTCCAAAATGGGGTCATTTGGGGGGGATTTTGAACTGTCCTGGCATTTTATGCACAACATTAGGAAGCTTATGTCACACATCATCCACTCTTCTAACCACTTGAAGACAAAGCCCTTTCTGACACTTTTTGTTTACATGAAAAAAAAAATTTTTTTGCAAGAAAATTATGTTGAACCCCCAAACATTATACATTTTTTTAAAGCAAAGGCCCTACAGATTAAAATAGTGGGTGTTGCATTTTTTTTTCCCACACAGTATTTGCGCAGCGATTTTTCAAACGCATTTTTTGGGGAAAAAATACACTTTTTTTTATTTTTAATGCACTAAAACACACTATATTGCCCAAATGTTTGATGAAATAAAAAAGATGATCTTAGGCCGAGTACATGGATACCAAACACGACATGCTTTAAAATTGCGCACAAACGCGCAGCGGCGACAAACTACATTCATTTTTAAAAGCCTTTAAAAGTCTTTACAGGTTACCACAATAGATATACAGAGGAGGTCTACTGCTAAAATTACTGCCCTCGATCTGACCTTCGCGGTGATACCTCACATGCATGGTGCAATTGCTGTTTACATATGACGCTAGACCGACGCTTGCGTTCGCCTTTGCGCAAGAGCAGGGGGGGACAGCAGTGCTTTTTCTTTTTTTTTTTTTATTATTTATTTTGCTTCTTTTTTTTTTTTTTTTTTTTTTAAACTGTTCCTTCCATATTTTTTTTTTTTTTTACCATTTTTATTGTTATCTCAAGGAATGTAAATATCCCCTATGATAGCAATAGGTAGTGACAGGTACTCTTTTTTTTTTTGAAAAAAATTGGGGGGTTAGACCCTAGATCTCTCCTCTGCCCTCAAAGCATCTGACCACACCAAGATCGTTGTGATAAAATGCTTTCCCAATTTCCCAATGGCGCTGTTTATATCCGGGGGGGGGGGACATTCCCTCCCACTGCTTGTAAAAGCAGTCTAGAGGCTAATTATCTGCCAGAATTGCTTTTACATGAAAGCCGGCCACTGGCTGAAAAGAATGATACCAAGATAATACCTAAACCTAAAGGCATCATTCTGGTATAAACATTCAAAGTCCAGCAACATACCAGTACGTTGCTGGTCCTTGTTGGACATGTATTGTAATCTTTTTTTTCATGCAGCCTGTTGGCTGAATGAAAAAAAGAGATTGATGTGTGGTGAATTCTTTCTGAAAGCTTAATGTTCGACATGCGGTTAAGAATTTGTGGCCAAGGTACCGTAGTGGAGCGCCAATTAAATGCTATGGCCCAGTGGATGGCACTGAGGAGTGTATGGATTAACCTTGTTCTCTTTCCTCTGTACAATGCTCAATATTAACAATGTTTATATATATACCTGTACCATCATTGTGATTTGTTTTTATACCTTGACCTTTTCTATAATAAAAATCGTTTGTAAACAGAAAAAAAAAAAAAGAGATTGATCGGTGGGTATGCCCACCATTAGAATACCCCCCTTCATCCACCCACTTCTAATGATGGGCATACATGCACCATTTATATATGCCGAAGCATGGGGGCATCCTCCCGCAAAAAAGTTATGCCGCGTACACACGGTCGGACTTTTCCACGGGCAAGCCTCCGTCGGAATTTCGACCGTATGTTCGCGGCATTAGGAGCAAAATCGCTCCTCCGCCCCTGCTGCCCCCATGCTTCGGCATATATGCTTTTTTTTTTAACTGTGGTGGTGAAATCACCTCCTACAGCACTGGAGTCACGGCTTTATGTATCGTGGGAGCAAACGCTGTTGCTGTCCAGATAAATAATTCCACGCTGCAGTTGAATGGCGTACCTGAAAACAAAAAATTACATACCTGAAAAGCAAGCATGATAAAACATTGCAGAATAGAATACAGTAAAAAAAAGAGCAGAACAATAGAGAGAAAATAGAGAGAGAGAGAGAGAGAGAGAACAATAAAACGACAACTATTTTTGGTTATTTTATTTTTTTTTGTGTTTTGTTTTTTACGTTTTTTTTTTTTTTTACACTTTTTTTTGTAACTTTAACAACTGTAATGGTTCGGGTCTCTCAAAATGTCAAGTAAATGTGAAAAAAGTTGCGCTACCAAAAAATGAAAACAGTGTGTAATGGGCTGCCAGCATTAACAATCAGACATATGGTAAACAAGGAAAAAAATAAATAAATAAATGCGGCGCCGTAAACAATGTGAATGTCAAAAATTGATATATAAACCAATTCTTGAAATATGTTTACCTCACGTATGCAACGTGGGTAATAATGGATTATAACACTCGTGTGAGGCCAATGGGCCGTGACTACAATGGATGAAATAAATATGAACAAACAACCAAAAACATAAATATATACTAATCAGTAAGCATATAAATAATAATGGTGATGAAGTGAAGCATAGATGTATTGAAACATAATGGCAAGTGTATAAAGTCCAACTAAAAAGAACTAATATAATATATAATGGGGTCAGTGTAACTTCAAGCCAAAAGATGAAAGTCCACGGTAGCCCACACAGGACGACTATGCTTCCGATGGATGATATGAGATGTACAGCACCCAGGAATGTGACTTCCAACACCGAGGGAGGGGGGGGGAATAAATACTCTTACCCCTGCGTGTGGACTCACACGCCAGCAGCGGTGGGTCAATAAGGCATACAGATGATCCACTCAGATACACGTGTGGACTGGAACTTCCTGTAAGGAATGGTATTTTCCACCGATGACCGATACGACATCCACGGGAGGTTGGATTCCTCTGTCCTAGTATCCTCAAGATCCAGACAGCCAAAAAGCAATGTCGATCAGGAAAAGGAATAAAAGATATCTCCTCATAGTATAGATCAGTCAGGTGGTGTGTAGTAAAAAAGCAAATTTATTCCAAAAACGAACACATCAAACAAAAAAAGGAGCAATAAATAATACAGGCATCCTGAAGCTGCTAGTAAAAATAGTGATCACAAAAAATATCATTCATGTATGGCGTAGTAAAACTTAGAGCAGGTTCATGTACCCGACATGTTTCGCAGCAGTGTGCTTCAACTGGGGCATCAAAATGTGATGGCATCTTGGGAGACCCTGTGTAAGTGTGTCCTAGTCTGTGAAATGCTGTACCCTACGCTAAAACTTTGCTTTTGAGTGGAAGCGTTCAAAACATTTACCAATGCAAAGACCAGGATTGTCAGGACAGAGTGGACAAAAATAACGGGTGTCACGCCTAAATCCGCGCTTGCTACAGACACGACATCTTTTTTGGGGGGTTCGTTGGGTAGGGGTACTCTCGAGGACATACGGATAATGCCTCTCATGCAGCCGGCTTACTGCATTTGGTTGGGGATGGGGAGGTGCAGAACCGCCTGGATACAGGAGTTCTGTGACTATCTCATTCTGAAATTTTAGAAGAGATAACGTCCCGCCTGAAGCTCTGTATAGCACATGAGCGTTCAGCAAAGCCAATTGGAATAAGGATAGAGACACTTTTTTGTACCAGCGTCTCGCCTTACGGTCAATTAGATACAGCGCCAACAACTGGTCGTTGAGGTCCACCCCTCCCATATTTTGGTTATATTCGTGGACACAGAGGGGTTTCTCCACAACACCAGTCGCCGTACGAATTTGGACTGTCGTGTCTGCATGAAGGGAGGTAAGAAGGAAAACATTCCTATTGTCCCTCCACTTCATAGCGAGCAAGTTATTACACTTCAAGCAGGCTCTCTCCCCCAGCCTAAGACGGGCATCTACAAGCCGCTGGGGAAAGCCCCGGCAATTAGGTCGCACGGTGCCACATGCTCCAATCTGATGATCAAACAAGTGACTAAACAGTGGCACGCTCGTGTAATAATTGTCCACATACAAGTGGTACCCCTTTCCGAATAAGGGTGACACCAATTTCCACACTATCTTGCCAGCGCTCCCTATGTAATCTGGGCAGTTGACCGGCTCAACCTGTCTATCTTTTCCCTCATAAACCGTAAAGCTCCATACATAGCCTGTTGCCCTGTCACAGAACTTATAGAGCTTGACCCCGTATCTGGCACGCTTGCTGGGAAGGTACTGCTTGAAAGCTAAGCGGCAAGAAAATTTAATCAGGGACTCATCAACGCAGACAACTTGATCGGGAATAAACAAGGCTGCAAAACGTTCGTTGAAGTGGTTTATGAGGGGCCGAATTTTGTAGAGCCGGTCGTATTCAGGGTCTCCACGTGGACGACAAAGTTCATTGTCGTTGAAGTGCATGAACCGCAAAATCTGCTCGTATCGTGTCCTGGGCATGGAGGCAGAGAACACGGGCATGTGGTCAATTGGGTGTGTGGACCAATAAACACGCAATGACGGGAATTTATGTGTGCCCATGTTGAGGGAAAGAGCCAGAAAGGTTTTAAATTCGGAAACCGTAATTGGTTTCCAATTTTTGGGGGTTAGCGGCGATGAATTGACCAGCATATAAATTACTCTGGTCCACAATAGATCTATAGAGATCTTCCGTGAAAAACAGCGAATAAGAATCAATTGGCTTAAAATCAGCTGTTTCCACCTGAATACCGGGTTGGGCAGTGAATGGGGGAAGTACGGGTTCTGCAGAAGTGGTGGGGACCCAATCAGGATAGGCAAATTCTGCAGGAAGGGCACTTTGGGCACGACGGGCCTGCCTTTGTCGTCTTCTTGGTGGCAGCGGGACACTACTTGTGCTTGCCACCTCGCCAGCTTTAACTGCACTTATGGGACTTGCCACATCACCAAGTGATACTGCAGTGCTGAATGTACGCCCAGGCTGTACTAGGCCGCTGGTGCTTGCCAATTCACCAGAAGGAATAGCGGCACTAGTACTACTCTGCTCCATGATACGAGAGCCCTGCGGTTCTTGCTCCTCAACAACAGCAGAAGATCGGGATCGGGTACGCCTGACCTTAGCAGGGAACCTCACCTTCGTCGTCAGAGCTATCTGACGTGGAGCCGCTGATTTCACTGTCTTCTACGGGAAGATATTCTGAGCCTGAATCTGACAGATCCGTGACCTCCTCTTCACTATCTGTCATGCTCAGAATCTCGTAGGCCTCTTTACTAGTGTACCTTTGATTTGCCATTTTGGGCTCTAAATTTAGGGGTACACTAGTAAGATTCACAGGTAAAAAAAGCACCTGACTGTCAGCAAATGTATCAAACGCTTCAAAAAAAACTGTTAGTGATCGCAGGGATCAGGACTGTCTCTGCGAACGCTGCAGTTATGTGTTTTGTGTTTGGTAAGTGACAGTGATCGATCGATACTGCACTTGGGTGGGCTGGGCGGAGGGGCTAAATGCAGGTGCTAGCAGGTATCTGGGCTGATCCCGCTAACACTGCGTTTTTGGGAACCCTAAACCGCTGGGGACACTAGTATGGATCTGATCAGATCAGATATTGATCTGTTCAGATACTATACCACTAAGGGAGGTGTATGCTTTGCGCGTGGGTGTTAGCGTTCCTGGCACTAACCTAACGCTGCCTGGGGCGACGCAGACCCTCTCTGGCGCTAAAACCTAATTGATATCACCCGCCGGGCGATCAGGGGGTTAAACCTTTATTGGGTTATGTACGGCGGGTGCCCTGATGCTATAAAAAGCAAACTAACCAACCAGCGTCACCCGTAACCTTTATATGGTGATCACTGGTGAAAGGGTTAACTAGGGGCAATCAGGGGGTTAAAACCTTTATTAGGTTAAATATGGGGGTACCTGACGCTATATAAAAACCTGACGGGGAACCTAAATAACTAACTGGCTAACCAGTGTCACCAGTGATGCTTATACGGTGATCACTGGTGAAAGGGTTAACTCTAGGGGCAATCAGGGGGATAAAATAATATATGGGGGTTCCTGACGCTATAAAAACCTGCGGCGAACCTAAAAAAAAAATAACTGGCTATCTAGGGCACCAGCGACATGAATACAGCGATCGGAAAAACGATCGCTTAGTGACGCTGGAGTTAGGGGGTGAAAGGGTTACCTGGGGGGCGATCAAGGGGTTAAACCTTTATTAGGGGGGGTTAGGGGGCTACCCTGGACCTAAAGGGGCCTAAAACCTAACTGCCCTGCAACTTTTTACTGTCACAGATGACACTAAATGCAGTGATCAGTAAAATAAATGATCACTGATATCAGTGACACTGTGCCTGGGGGCTGGGGGGTGATCTGGGGGTGACTGGGGGGTGAAATGTGTGCCTACGTGTCAGTGGGCTGTTGGTGCACTAACCTGCGTCTTCTCTCCTCGGTGCTGCGGACGAAAAGACCGCCGCGAGGGGAGATTACATCACTTCCTCTGCCTGTGTTTACATTCGCCGGGAGCGATCGCGAGGGGGTGGCCGGAATCGAACGGCCGTCCCCTCATCACGGATCACTCCCGAACAACTAACGACCGCTCACTGTATAGAAGGGGGGTCCCACTGGACCCCCCAACTATACAAAGGCAGTCACGTACCGGTACGTGACTTTGCCTGTCGGTGCCATTCTGCCGACGTATATATACAGTGAGCGGTCGTTAAGTGGTTAATGTATGCTACCATTAAGTCTGTCAGGAAATTAAAGGTGAGTATTGCAGCAAAATGATTTTTGACCTTTATTTTTTTTTTAAAGTAGAACTGTGGGCAAAAAAAGAAATAATTAACATATAACACAGTCTGTCAATAACACCAGCACAGCAGTTTTTGATTTTATGGAGTCTCCCTCCTCCTCCTCCGAAATGGTTTTCTTACTAGTTGATCCAGCCAGCAGATACCTTAACCACTTAAGCCCCGGACCAATACGCAGCATAAAGACCAGGCCCCTTTTTGCGATTCGGCACTGCGTCGCTTTAACTGACAATTGCGTGGTTGTGCGACGTGGCTCCCAAACAAAATGTACGTCCTTTTTTTCCCACAAATAGAGCTTTCTTTTGGTGGTATTTGATCACCTATGCGGTTTTTATTTTTTGCGCTATAAACAAAAATAGAGCGACAATAGAGATGATCACGGGGATCCCTGCGGCGATCGAGTCCGCGGGACCCGCGGTCAGACTCACGGGGATGACCGCCGGCAAGCTCGCGATCACACGGCAGGCAGGTAAAGGTGATTGTGCCTGTACGTGCCATTCTGCCGATGTATATATACCGTGAGCGGTCCTTAAGTGGTTAAAGTAGAACTGTGGGCAAAAAAATATATATTTAATATATAGTACAGTCTGTTAACACTAACACATCTGTTTTTTTTTTTTCTGGAGTCTCCCTCCTCTGCCTCTAAAATGGTTTTCTTACTAATTGATCCAACCAGTAGATACCTTGTTTTCCTACTTCCTGTAAAAGGATGACAATGCTAAATGTGATTGCTCACCTTTGTAATACACTATGATGTCAAGCGGCCCCAGTACTTCTAAAAACACTGTGTAGCTTTAAAATTTGGAGTTTAATTAAAGGGATTGTATAGTCTTTGATGTTCTTGAAATAAATAGATGTATAATTACATGCTCTGTGCACTGGTATTGCACAGAGCGGCCCCTGCTCTGTGCACTGGTATAGACACTGTGACATTATAAATGGTGAGGTGATTGAAGGACATTTTGGTTCACCTCATATGCTTTCATTTGCAGGGAACTAAGGTGAAATCTGGTAAAGGTTTTGCCAGCCACCTTGTGATATAAATAAAGCAGGCCTGGAGCAAGAGATTGCTCTTGGCCTGGGACTCAGAAAGCTAAAAACCAGGGAGAGCTACTGATGTGAAGTTTGTGAGAGAGAGAAAAAGGTTTGCATTATCTTTGTTTAGTGGGTGACTGGGAGAAACCCTTCACCTGTGAGTTGGGAAGGATGGCAAGGATTTATTTTCTGTTTTGTTTGATTTTCATGCAATCTTCCAAATAAAACGGCTACAAGTCAGATTTTAGGAAAGTAAAAGACAAAAAAGCAGCACTAATCTGAGTGTAGTAATTATAACAGCACATTTTAATCGCAAATAGTTGCACGCACTAGAAAATCGTTTTTTGTTGGCACATCGATAGTAAGATAACAAAGATGTCACAGGAGTCCAGGACGGCTTGGTACAGCGCAGTCCTGTCGAGCTCTGCAGTGCCGCTGGTTTCCGGTGTCCCAGGCTTGATGTAGAGGGCGAAGGGAGAGATCGTCAGCTGGACGTCACTGTGTCAGGTGGTTGCTGATGGGCGGTTACAAGAAGACGCACTCTGTTATAACTACTACATTTAGATTGGCTCTGCTTTTTTGTCTTGTATGTTCCTACTGCCAGAGTAACTTCTGCTCCTCAGCTAACTGCCTTTCCAGTGTAGATTTCCAGATTGTCACTATCCCTGAGGTTACTACCCAGAACAAATGGACTTTAACCTTGGACTATTTATAACTATTAACTCCTTTGCCATTTTTTTATGAATTTTAATGTGTTACTGGTAAACACTATCCTCTTACCATTTTTCTTTCTTCCCTTCCATGCAATATATCTATCATTGTGTATGGTCAAAGGGTTGACTTGCTTTTACCACTATCCCTGCCCATACCTGGGAGTGCCTTAGCGCGACAAATATTGTTGTTTTACTTAGATTTTAGGAAGACCTGCTGTCTGGACTGCCCCCGACATATGGTGAATTTGGACGGATAACTTCCTGAGCAAGTGGAAAGATGGTGGATGTGATAAGAGCCCTGCTGCCTTCCACTGCAACCCAGCAGGAAACCAATCGCCAGCAGCAGGAATCCAACCCCAAATCGCCAGGCCATTGCAACCATGCAGGAAATCAATTGCCAGCAGCAGGAGGTGAATCGCCAGGTCACTGCAGCCCAGCAGGAAACCAACCGCCAGTTTGCAGAGGCCCTGGAGGGGTCCACAGGTTCTTTGCCGGTGGAACAGAAAATGGTGTTTCCAGCTGTTGCCTGCAGAAGATGACACATGCAGAGGATGTGGAAGCTTACCTCACAACTTTTGAAAGAGTCATTGTTTGGAAAGGATGGCAAAAAAAGCAATGGGTGGGACTGCTAGTGCCTTTTCAGACAGGTGAGCCCCAAAAGGGCTATTACGACCTGTTAACAGATGCGGCCTGGGCTTAACGGGTGCATCGGTGGTTGATCTGTATGGACATGCCACCTTGCTCCCAGATGTTTGGACTTGATACACCTCACCAGGAAGTGGCTGCAGCCAGAGCCCTTGTTAGCCCCTAAAGATTGTGGAGCATGTGGTCATGGACCGCTATTTACATGCACTCCCTGCCACTTTGCGGAAGTGGATCAGCCATGTGGACCCCAAGACTGTAAACCAGCTGGTGGACCTAGTTGAGCGATCTACTTCTGCTAAGGACTTGTTGTGGAAAACCGCCCGGAGGATCCGGTAAGACTGTTCCAGGGTTCAAGGGCTCAGGGAAAAATGACAAGACTGTTCCTACAGGTAATGAGACTGTGGGCTCAGGACCTGGAGACTGGCCAAATAGGTCAGGAAGGTCTCTGAAGCCATTTAGAGGACTGGGTACAAAACACATAAAAGGTTATCGTTGCCATGCGTTGGTCATATTGCTGCTAACTGTTCCCTAAATGATGAACCTATGCAATGTGATAATGCTTATTTGAAAAAACACGTCTCTTTTTGCACAGGAGGCATGTACTGCATCATATAGTAAATGGAAAAAATCCAGCGCTGCCTTAAACAGTGACGAAATTAAATAAAAAATTAAAACTTAAGTGTGTTTGAAACACAAATTAAGTGTGATGCGCTAAATGTGTGAGAGAAGGGTGAATGGTATGACCTTCACCTGACGGGCGGGTGCTGCTATTCAATTAGCCTGAAAAAGGACTCAAAACATATGGAAAAAAGAAATCAAAAAAGCGCAACCCAATGTGAATGATAACAGTGAATCTCTGAAACAATGTGAAATTCCAACCGATATCCCAACCGATATCTCAAAGCTGGAATATAAGTGAAACAAACATATATAAATGGAAAAAAATAAATTGATCAAAATAAAAATAAAACTTATGACATAAAACTCTCAATTGATAAAAGTCCATATGATGTAATATCTATGGAAGACTAGTCCAAAGATGACATATATAGGATTGTTGCCGTGAAGGAATTCCTATGCGGCGGAAGGCGTAATACTCAGACAGGTTGATAGTATAAGCTTCACATCCAATAGTAAGTAAATGGCTTGCTTACCAGATATAAGATGATATTGGGCTCAGGACTAGGCCGACCTGCCTTCACTCGATCTGTTCTCGGTGTTCACCACACATGGATTGATTGGGAAATCCGGAGGCGGTCACTTTGGCGCTGAATCCCACAGACTGCGGGCACTTCAAAAATCTTTCGCTTGCCGTAAGGTGAGTATTGTGTTTTATATAACTCACCTTTTCCACATACAGCAAGTGGAGATCAGCATCCATAAGTCAGCAGTCAATTACCAAAGAGAAGGAAGAAGAAAAGATCCTCATGGTGCAGTATTTCTTCATAAAAAACATATTTATTGCACAGGCTTCATAAAACACGGACATCCATGGAACAGAGACAAATTTTCAAAAACAGCCACGGTTAGCACCAGCTGGCTGGAACGTGATGGTGTCAGAGACTTGTGGCTCGACACTACATGTTTCCCCGTACAAGGATTCTACTAGGAACGGAGGCTGCATCATGTCAGGGACCCATGAAAAAACAAATGTGTATGATTTCAGTTGATGGGAAGCCGGTCACTGCTCTGCTAGATTCTGGTAGTGTTGAGACATTAGTCAAAGGTGATTTTGTAAATCCTGCAAAGTTACACCCTAGCACTATTGGAGTTATTTGCATACATGGTGATACACATGACTACCCGGCTACTGTGGTTGCGATTGATACCCCTTGGGGCACTGTGTCACATTCAGTGGGGGTAGTACCCTCACTGCTTCATGAAGCCTTAGTGTGGAGAGATTTTCCACTTTTGGAGTTTGTGGGAAAACAAAAAGAGAAAAGGACAGAGCTCCCCCTGTTGAGGAAACATCGGAACTCACTCCGGAACCTTTTAAATTGCAAAATTGAAAGGGAAACTGTTGGTGTGTCCAAGGAAGGGGTAGATTCTTGTCCTTTTTATATAATGGCTGGGGAGCTGGAATCCAGCCCCCAGCTGCTTGAGGATAATGAACAAGAAATTATCTCTGACTCCCATAGTGAGAGTGGACAGAATGTGGTGCTTGATCTAGATGATTTTTCTATGCAACAACTAAGAGACTCCAGATCAGTAAAATTGAGGCGGTTCAAAAGTGTCCCCAACCTATAAATAAAAAGCAAGTTTGTGCATTTCTTGGGATCACAGGATACTACCGGCGTTTTATACCCAATTTTGACACCTTGCACCCCCACTGACAGATCTGATGAAGGGTAGAGGGTCGGTCATGATTAAGTGGAATCCTGAGGCAGAGAAGGCATTTTGAATGTTGAAGCAAGCTCTTTGTGCACAACCTGTGCTCATGACCCCAGATTTCACAAAGGAATTAGTGGTACAGACAGATGCCTCTGGTGTGGGACTGGGTGCTGTACTGTCCCATATCAAAGATGGGGAGGTGCACTCAGTGGTCTACCTAAGCAGAAAGCTTAACAGACATGAGAAAAATTATGCCATTGTTGAGAAGGAATGTTTAGCTATCAAATGGGCTTTGGATGCCCTCAAATATTACCTGTTGGGGAGACCATTCAAGCTATTCACTGATCATGCCTCTCTCAAATGCATGTGTGACAAGGAGAAAAACAGTCATGTGACAAGGTGGTTCCTTGCTCTTCAAGCATTTAGGTTCACAGTGGAGCATAGAGCTGAGAAACTTCAGAGTAATGCAGATGCCCTTTCCCATGTGCATTGTCTTGTTGTGGCAGTTTCTCAGCCGCAGGAGCTTGAGCAGAGGGGGGGGGGGGGATATGTGACATTATGAAAGGTAAGCTGATTGATGGATGTTATGTTTCACCTTTCATTTGCAGGGAACTAAGGTGAAATCTGGTCCAGGTTTTACCAGCCACCTTGGCAGGGTTGGTTCCGGACCAGATTTTGCAGTCCACTTGTGACCATAAATAAATATATATATGTATAAATAAAGAAGGACTGGCGCAAGAGATTGCTCTTGGCCTGGGACTCAGGAAGACAAAAAACCTGTGCGTTGGGAATCTGAAATATTTAGTTAGTGCCTGGATGGCAAGGATTTATTTTCTGTTTTGTTTGTTTGATTTTCATGCAACTTTATAAATAAAACTGGCTACAAGTCAGATTTTAAGAAAGACCTGAAGGTGATCCCCATTTGAGGTAACGACCCAAAACACACACAGCGCAGCTCGGACCCACACCTTGCTACCTCCTCACTGAATTTGATTGACAGCAGCAGGAGCCCATAGGTCCAGCTGCTATCAATCTGCCCTGTGAGACCAGGAAGAAAGTGCAGTGCTGCTGAATTAACACAGGACTAAGGTAAGTATTTGGTGGAGGGGTGAGCAGACAGTGACATTTTTTTAAAATATGAACAATGCACAGGGCCGATCCTAAGCGGGTGCATGGGGTGCACCGCGCCCTGGCGCTGTAAGAGAAGGGGCGTCGAATCTGTGGCACGCCGCTCACTCGAATCGCCGGCCACCCGGCGCCTAGCAACCAGTGATGTCAGAGGCTGCCCCAGCATTCAGAGCACGCTGCGGCCGCCCCAGCATTCAGAGCGCGCCGCCTCCGCGGTGGAAAACTAGCTTGGCTCCACCCACCTCTGCCATCTTCAGACTCAGCGCGGCTCAGATGGAGGAGAGCGAGCGGACAGCGGAGCACTTCTGAGAAGAGCTGCATGACTGAGCCTGTCCTGAGCCTGCCTTGTTGTGAGTGTGAGTGACTGCACCTGACCTGACCCTCGGCCTCACCCTGTAAGTAATTTGCTGTGCCATTTAAATGCAGCCACTGTGCCATTCAATTGCAGCCACTGTGCCCGTCAAACGCAGCCACTGTGCCAATTAAATGCAGCCACTGTGTCATCAAACGAACGCAGCCACTGTGCCAATTAAATGCATCCACTGTGCCCATCAAACGCAGCCACTGTGCCCATCAAATAGTGCCAGTGTGACACCCCCCCCCCCCCCCCGCGCTCACTCCCCGTCTGCTCCTCGGCACTGTCTCGGTGGTCAAATCTGTTATTTTCACTTTAGTGATTGTATTTATTGAAATTTTAAAGTGCAGAATCAATCTAGCTTGCATATTTTGCATCTGTAGTTATAGATTTTCTGCTACCTCATTTTATGTTCAAAATGTTAATATTGTTCAGTTCATATTTATTTTTCAAGTTTTGTCTTTTGCTACACTATTTGATTTAGAAGCACTTGACACAGAATTGTCTATAAATAAAACATTTATTTTGACTTGTCAAAGCCGTTGATTAAATTATTGTCAAAGCAAAGTGGTGGGGCTTACAGATGGAGAAGTGGAGTTGTTGCCATATAAAAGGGGAGGAGTTAGTAAGATGACCACGCCCATGTGGAGGGGCAAGAAATATTTCTGCAGCCAAGCGCCTTTGACCCTAGGATCGGCCGTGATAATGCATACCCATCTTTAGTGGGTAGTTGTCTCAATTCAGAGTACTAAATGTAATTTCTATCTGCTGTTTCGTTCCTCTTCTATCAGTATGATTCACTTCTGACAAGTTTTCCTGACACCAAGAGAAAAAAAGTGACGGGAGGGATCTCCAGCTCATTGACATCCTCGGCTCTGTTCCTGAGTGCTGTGTGAAGGGATGGCGTGTCCCTTCCCTCCAATCAGCCATCAGAGCTCTCCTCAATGAGCTACTCTATCAATTTTAGCTCTCTACCCCTTTTTTTCTGACAGCTTAGACAAGCTTTATAAATTCTGCACTTTGAACAGATGTAGAGAACTGAAGACAGAAGATAAACAGATACAACTTATGTAGGAGGATTTATGTGTATCACCTGAGGCCAGTCACTTCACTGGGTATATGTAAGGGTTTACAACCACTTTAATGCATTAAGGTAAAAAAAACTTGTGACTTTAGAACAGTGGTCATCAACCCTGAACTCAGGGCCCACTAACAGGCCAGGTTTTATGTATTACCTTGGGGAGATGCAGACTAGGATATTGCAATCACTGAGCAGCAAATGATATCATCTGTGATGTATTTCAGTTATCTTGCAAACCTGGCTTGTTAGTGGGCCCTGAGGACAGGGTTGATGATCACTGCTTTAGAACCACTTCAAGCCCTGGTTCACACTGGTGCGTTTTGACATGCGATTTGACATGCCGCATCTGTGGCGCTGCACCTATTTTAAAAAGTCGTTTCTGTACTACTTTTTGCGATTTTCATTGACATCTGTGCAGAAAGAGGAGATGATGTTCCCTTATGTATTGTGCCCTGCTTTGCCCTCCTCCCCTCATGTATTGTGCCATGTTGTGCCCCATAATGCGCCATCCTGCTCCTCATGTATTGTGCTCGATGTGTCCTGCTGTGTTTATAATGTGCCCTCATGTATTGTTACTTGCTGTGCCCATAATGTGCCCTCCTGCCCTCTATGTATTGTGCCCCATAATGTTTTCCCTGCCCCCCATGTATTGTTCCCTGCTTCTACCTTATGTGCCCTGCTCTGCACCAATGTAATGTGCCCTATAATGTGCCCTCCTGACCCCATTTACTAATGTTCTTCCCTGCTGTGTCCATAATGTGTCCTCCTGCCCCCATGTATTGTGCCCATAAAAAGCCCTCCTGCCCCTCATGTATTGTGCCATGCGTCTACCTTATAATGTGCCCCATAACGTTCTCCCTCGTGTCCCCCCCCCCATGTAATGTACTCTATAATGTGCACTCCTGACCACATGTATTGTACCCTGCTGTGCCCTCTTACACTCTTATATTGTGCTTTGGTGTGCCCATGTGCCCTATTGCCCCCCATGTGTTGTGCTCCATAATATGCCCTCCTGCCCCCCATATAATGTTCCCTGCTGTGCCCCCTGTAATGTGCCCTGAAATGTGCTGTGCTGTTCCCCATAATGTGCCCTCTTACCCACCATGCATTGTGTCCTGGTGTGCCCCATAATGTGCCCTCCTGCCCCCATGTATTGTGCCTCATAAAGGTGTCCCCCCCTAACCTCATGTAATGTGCTCTGCTGTGCCCCATAATGTGCCCACCTGCCTTATGTAATGTGCCTTGCTGTGCCCCATCATGTGCCCTTCTACCCACATGTAATGTCCCTTTCTATGCCCCATAATGTACCCTCCTACCCTATGTAATGTGGCCTGCTGTGCCATATTAGGTGCCCCCCTGCCCCTATGTAATGTGCTGTCCAGGCCCCCTGCTGTGAAGCAGAATGTGCCCTGATGCCCCCTACCTGTACTGTGCCCTCTTGACCCTCTATGCTCTGCCCCACTGACCCCTTCTACCCTGTAAACCGCTATACTTTGCCAAGCTGACCCCCGTGCTCTGTAAAAAAAAAAGAATCATAAAATAAAAAAGCTTAAAGTGATTGTTATTTAAAAAAAAAAAAAAAAAAAAACCAAGCTTTACAAACATGTGCAGTTCATTTTGCACAGCGTGGCCCCGATCCTCGATCTTCAATTTCTGGGGGCCCCCGGTGGCGCTGGTAGCTCCTCCCCACATCATATAACCCCCTAGGAGAAGCACTCTCCCAGGGGGTTACCTTGCGGGCGCGCTCCCGAGTCCAGCATTTGCATCCATAGATGCAGAATGCCGGTCTTGACCCCACCCCCGTCATTTGATTTGATTGACAGTAGCGGGAGCCAATGGCTGCGCTGCTATCAATCTATCCAATCAAGAGACAACGGGCAGAGGGGAAGAGCGCGTCTCCAGCTTGGGAATTACGGGGCTCAGGTGAGTAAAACCAGGAGGTGCTGGGGGGCTGGTCAATGACAGATGTTTTTTCACCTTAACCACTTAAGGACCGCCGCACGACGATGTACGTCGACAGAATGGCACGGACAGACACAAGGGTGTACAGGTACGTCCCCTTTAAGAACCCGTCCGTGGGTCGCGAGCACGCCGCTGGCCCAGCCCGAGGCTCCATGACTGCGCCCGCGGGACCCGATCGCCGCCGGTGTCCCGCGATCGGGTCACAGAGCTGAAGAACGGGGAGAGGTAAGTATAAACAAACCTTTCCCCGTTCTTCCTAGCGGCATGTCAGTGATCGTCTGTTCCCTGTCATAGGGAACGACGATCAGTGATATCACACGCCAAGCCACGCCCCCCTACAGTAAGAATCACTCATTAGGTCACACTTAACTCCTACAGCGCCACCTAAAGGTTAAACCCTTCACTGCCAGTGTCATTTTCACAGTAATCAGTGCATATTTATAGCACTGATCGCTGTAAAAATGACTGGTCCCAAAAATGTGTCAAAAGTGTCCGATGTGTCCGCCATAATGTCGCAGTCACGATAAAAAATCGCTGATCCATTACTAGTAAAAAAAAAAAAACTATTAATAAAAATGCCATAAAACTACCCCTTATTTTTTAGACGCTATAACTTTTGCGCAAACCAATCAATAAACGCTTATTGCGGTTTTTTTTTTACCAAAAATATGTAGAAGAATACGTATCGGCCTAAACTGAGGAAAAAAATGTTTTTTTTATATATTTTTTGGGGATATTTATTATAGCTCTATTTTTGTTTATAGCGCAAAAAATAAAAACCGCAGAGGTGATCAAATACCACCAAAATAAAGCTCTATTTGTGGGAAAAAAAGGACGTAAATTTTGTTTGGGAGCCACGTCGCACGACCGCGCAATTGTCAGTTAAAGCAACACAGTGCCGAATCGCAAAGAGGGGGCCTGGTCCTTTAGCTGCAAAATGGTCCGGGGCTTAAGTGGTTAATGCATAGGATGCATTAATTTGAAAAAACACGAAGGTTTGCAACCCCTATAACTCACAAAAAAATCTGTTAAAAAAAGGATATTATTTTATTACAAAATGTATACCAAAATAAAAATGGATTATATATCAAAAATAATAATGCAACCTTCAGAGCCGGTTCACACAGGGGCCTGACAAGTCGCGCTCCGCTCTGTACAATGGAACCATTCTAATAGGAGCGACTCAAGTCGCTCCGACTTAGAAAAAGGTTCCTGTACTACTTTGAGATGACTTCAGGGCGACTTGCATTGACTTCAATACAGAAGTCATTTTGCAAGTCACCTCTGAAGTCGTGTGGAGATTGCCCGGCAGAGTCGCGGGACAAGTCGTGCCGCCCCAGTGTGAACCGGGTCTCACCCTCCATCAATTTAAAAATAATGACAATGTTGTCAAGGCAAACAAACAACGTCTGGACCACCCACCGTCACTTTAAACATAATATATTTAGTCAAAGATTATTAAAAAATCCAATTTTCATACACTAAAACTTTGTTATCTATGATCAGGGCCGCCATCACGAATTTTGTGGCCCCTTACACAGCTTCAGGCATGGGCCCCCTGGAGTAGAGGAGAACCGGGGGGGGGGGTGCCGCCACCGCAAATTGGGAAGCGGGGGGTGCTGCCGCCGCTAATTCTTGAGGTCGGGGGGGCTTTGGGTGCTGACAAACAAAACAAAAGATCAAACAAAAAAGGGGGGTTGCCATCCAGGGCCCTGGGGACCTCTGGGCCCCTTACAAAAAAAATTATAAAAAAAAAAAGGGGGGATGCCATCCGGTGCCCTGGGGACTTCTGGGCCCCTTACAAAAAAAATAATAAAATAAATATAAAAAAAAAGGCAGGGTTTCCATCCGGGCCCCTTGGGAACTCTGGGCCTCTTACAGGTGTACTGCCTGTACCCCCCTGATGGCAGCCTTGTCTATGATCATTAGGATTGGCCAGACAGCAGTAAATCAGTATGAATGCCAGTAATTGATTATGTAATTTCATATATTGCTGCTTCCTCTGAACAATCTCAGTCTGTAGCAAACTTACATGAAAGCAAAGGCATACACATGGCCTTTACTAAGTTTCACAGCAATATTAGCAATAATGCCTAAAGCAGCATGCAAATAATTTATAGAATAAATATATCTGCTCAGATGTTCAAATCTGAGCATATAGCTGGCCAGGCTATACTGTCCTAATAGATTGACAGCTGTCCAGTGTTTCTGGTATGTAGCGATGGGATTGCATGGACTGTTTGTAATCATCTCAAAATGTCCTCCTCTCTGGGATGGATATACAACAAACAGGTGGCTGTAGCACATTTTATGACTCGTTTATTCCACACTCCAGGCTCTAAAATGACAGCTCAAGATCAGGGAACACATCCAGCATAGGGTTTAGCTCTGTGACAAATCAAATACTCAGCATCAGCAGTTTTAGCATGTACGCTGCAGGTAAGCTTGGCAAGCAAGCAGGCATAAATGGGAATCTGCTGACATATAGCACAAAGTGAGTGCAATAAAGCCACACAACTGTCATCTTCCGTTATTTGCTATTGAATATAATTAGAGTAAATTCTAGGTGTGCCATTACTGTCCATCAGAAAAAGAAGCAATGCATAAGTTGTTTGGGCATACCACCTTTGGAGATGTCAGATCATCCCAGCATGGTACAGTGCCTTTGTAGACATCAGTAGCTTGCCCTGTTCAGTGCTCTATAGGAACCCCCACTGTTTTATTGCTGGCTTGGAGTTTTGTTTAGCTCCAGCTGCACATAGAACATAACAGCTCAGGTAGGCATGGCTAGGTGGTGCCAGGTGCTGTAACCTCAATGCATTTCACCCAATAGCATGACTTCATCAGGATGGGTGGGACAATCATTGACTTATTAAAAACACCAAGCAGACTTATCCACTGTTCACTCCTGTTTAAAAATCTCCTCACCTGGGGGCGTGGCTTAGCGTCTGATGTAGAAGGACGTGTGAGTCTCCAGCTCCGCCGGCCATCTGTGCATTCATCCTTACCTTGCTGTTCCTGAACCGCTAAAGTGCTCCATACTGCTGCTCCAGAACCTGGGTGACATCCGGACCCTCACAGAACCCGCTGTAGTCGCCGCAAACATGTCTAAAAGGACAACCGGAGGCAAGGGACAGACAGACTCGCATGGCCAAGATGGCGCCGGCTCACGCCGCGCGACTAAGGAGGAATACAAGGAGGCAGCCCAAAAGCTCCTGTTTGGAGGAAAGACACATAAGGATGCATTGGCTGTGATACCTACGACAGGGGGCACTTCAGGGGGCTCTCTGGAAGGGGATGATACAGTTCCCTTGGAGGATGTGGACGGATTGTCCCCGGACTGGAACACAGTGAGTACCCCCAGAGATGATGTGCCCGGGTCCTGGGTCAGTTCCCCCTGTGCTGATGATGCGGAACCCACACTTAGAGACATATTTGTGGGTGTTACATCCTGCAATCTGTCCATAACTGCCCTGTCAGATGAGATCAAGGGAGTGAAAGCTGAACTATCCTATGTACGCCAGGATATGCAAAAGCTCAGGGAGAGGACATCTGCATTGGAGGGCAGAGTAAGCACAGTGGAGGATGATATGGCTCCCATGCAGAGAGACTTGAGGCATAACTGTCACCTTACTGAACAACATGCCATGCGACTTGACGAAATGGAGAATCGCATGAGGCGCAATAATGTTCGTGCCATAGGCATCCCGGAGAGAGCTGAGGGTAAAAATCCGGTGGACTTTATTGAGAACTGACTTATTTCTACATTTGGTAAGGAGTCTTTCTTGCAACTCTTTGCTGTTGAGCGGGCTCACAGGGTGCCATCCCGCCCCTTGCCACCGGGCAACCATCCCAGACCTTTCCTGTTCAAGCTACTCAATTACAAAGATAGATGTGATCTTATCTAAAGCCAGGGCCCTGTCTGGTAAAATGGCGATTGATAACTCCAAGATCTCCCTGTTTCCTGATTTCTCTGCTGAACTGCAAAAACGGCGTGCAACATTTAATGGCGTTAAAAAACGGTTCAGAGATCTGAATGTGCAATATGGCATGCTGTATCCTGCCCGGCTTCGTGTAACTGCCCTTGGTACCACCCACTTTTTTGAACGCCCTACTGCTGCTGCACAATGGTTGGATCGGGAGGACAGAGCACTCAGGGATGCTAGACAGCAGCGTACAGCGTGACTTTGAGGATCTATTGATGCATGCAAGTAAGGGATATATCCTGGTTCCAGCGGAGAGAAGAAGACAGTGTGACTTTTGAATCACAAGTTGTTCCATGTTACCTGCAAATGTGAAACCCCACTTACCATCCAGAAGTTATTTCTGCGGGTGTTTCCACTGCCTCCCCCCCGGGACAGATGTCTGGGGTTTTCTACAACCATGGCCCAAGTGGCTGGGAGCCCGGTTGGCTCCTCACCTAACAATACTGTTGATTTGTTTTCTCCAGTTGTTTTTTTCTTTTTTTCTCTTCTTTCTTTTCAGAATATTTTGGGACTATGTTTGCCTGCCCGGCCTATCAGTTCTACTTCTGCGGTTTCCTGATACTGTGAACACTTATAGACTGGTTAGAGGTATCTCAGGTGTCTTTGACGCCAGG
This sequence comes from Rana muscosa, assembly GCA_029206835.1. Lineage (NCBI taxonomy): Eukaryota > Metazoa > Chordata > Amphibia > Anura > Ranidae > Rana > Rana muscosa. Next base: position 276,762,950 of record CM055127.1, on the reverse strand, counting down.
TTTGCTTTATATAATGTTTTAGTGTCGAATGTTTCTCGACTGCAATATCTTTCTGCACTGGGTCCCAGTGTGACTGTGCCTATATCACTGACGCCCGCAAATGGCTGCGACTGTTAAACTTTTGTCCTGGAATGTCATGGGTCTCAGTAATCCTGTGAAGAGATTGGCTGTTCTTAGGCACCTTAAATCAACCGGGGCGGGTATTGTGTGTTTACAGGAGACCCACTTCTCACCAGATGTTACTCCTAGCTTTAGTCCCCGAGTGTACGGTACTCAGTTTCATGCTACATACTCTGCCTATGCCAGGGGAGTGAGTGTGTTGATTCGTCAGGACACTCCATTCCACTGCTCTCAAAAGGTCATAGATCCAGGAGGGAGATTTGTCTTTTTATTATGTACAGTGTCTCATATGGTATGTATCATAGCTGCCATTTATATACCGCCCCCCTACTCATCCGAGATTCTTAAGTGTCTAGCTAAGTTTATGGTGCAGTTCCCAAATGTACCCCTGGTGGCTGTGGGCGATTTTAATAACTATCTGAACCATAAATGGGATAAAGTACCTGTTCCCGCCAATGTACCTGCCCGTACTGGAGGGGTCACCCCCTTTGCTGGTCTACTTGAGGAAATTGGCCTGACGGATGTGTGGCGTAGAAGTCACGTTCAGTCCAGACAATACTCGTGCTGCTCTTCAACACACGGGAGCTTGTCTAGGATTGACCTGGGCTTGGGTAACGAGGCGTTACTTGGGTACAGGGACAGGCATGTCTCGGATAATTCCTCCTTCTGGGTTGAGATTGCGCTGCCTACTGACGCCAGGCCCAGGAGCTGGAAACTCAATCCTTTTTGTCTCTCACTGTTTCCAACCCCTGATCCGATCAGGGAGCGGCTCAAACTCTTTCTGCAGGACAATCTAGACTCGGCTCAGTTGGGGGTTGTCTGGGATACCACAAAGGCATTCTTGCGGGGTCAATTTATAACTACTATCAATAGGATAAAAACAAACACTAAGGCTTGGGAAATGGAGGTTTGTAGAGTCCTCAGGGAATCGGAAGATGCCTATATATCCGATCCCACTGAGGATACAAAAAAAGCTTGGTTGGGGGTGCAGTGCAATCCATGTCCAGCCAGCTGGCACTGCAGTTGGCCGAAAACAAGAGATTTTTCTTGCAGCAGACCCACTTTGAGGAGGGGGAGTCCACTGGGCACATGCTGGCTTTACTAGCGCGAGCACAGAGAACTACCTCTATGGTTTCAACCTTGTGTGACACACAGGGGGTTGCCCAAACGTGTACCTCTGCAGGGATACAAATCTTTCGCTCATTCTATGCTGACCTATACACTTCCAAGGTGCACCCCAGTGACAGTGACATAGTAGGTTTCCTTGAAGAGTGTGATCTGCCTCGTTTGTCAGCCTCGGACGCGGCCTTACTTGATGCCCCAATTACGGAGGATGAATTGGCTTCAGCTTTGAAAAAAACTCCTAATAATAAGTCTCCTGGGGCAGACGGTCTCCCGTCCGAGGTGTACAAGAGATATGCCGACACACTACTGCCCATGCTTTTGAAGGTCTACAATGACGCTCTGAAATCGGACACGCTACCAAACTCCATGAATGAAGCAATCATTATAGTGCTACTGAAACCTGGTAAGGAGGCTACGTCTCCTGACTCCTATAGGCCCATCTCCTTACTCACGACCAATGTTAAACTCTTAGCCAGGGTTTTGGTGATGAGATTGTCCCACGTGGTCCAGAAGCTGGTCCACAGAGACCAATCTGGATTTATAACCATCAGATCCACGGCACAAAATATTAGATGCCTATTTTTGAACATTCAATTCCCGGTTGAGAACCCTGGTAATCAGGCCATTTTTTCACTTGATGCAGCTAAGGCCTTTGACAGTGTCGAGTGGCCTTATCTGTGGAAAGTCTTGGATCACATGGGCCTGGGGGTCACATTTATTAGTTGGGTCAAATTGCTCTATGCTCACCCGTCGGCACGAATCAGGGTCAATGGTGACCTATCAGAGTCGTTTCCACTGTTCAGAGGCACCAGACAGGGGTGTCCATTGTCGCCCTTGCTGTTTGCCCTGGCTTTGGAACCGCTCACGGCAAGACTAAGGTGATAGTGAGATCACTGGATTCCGACGTAACACGGGGGTAGACGTGGTGTCGTATGCTGATGATACCTTGCTATACTTGGGGGGATACACAGGGTTCTCTGGTCGCAGTTATGAATCTCATTAAAGCCTTCGGTGCATTATCCGGCTTTTCTATTAACTGGAATAAGTCGGCACTAATGCCCCTAGATACCCTGACAGTACCCTTACCTGCCTGTGCCACGATGATCCAAATAGTGTCTTCTTTTCGCTATTTTGGCGTGCATGTCTCCCCAGATGTTTTGCAGTATATACCCCTTAATCTTACCCCTCTGCTCACTAAATTTAGAGAGAAAAGTACTGCCTGGTGTAAATTACCTTTGTCAGTGGTGGGGAGGGTGAACCTTATTAAAATGTTGTGGGCGCCACAACTCTTGTACATATGTCATAATTCTCCGATGTGGATCCCCCGGCGCTGGTTTGACAAGATAGACTCCCAGTTTAGGGAATTGATATGGCGCAAGAAAATGGCTAGAATTAGCTTGTCCTCTCTGCAATATCCTAAGGATGAGGGGGGATTGGCGGTCCCGCATGCCAGGGCCTACTTCCTTGCCTCCCAGATTCAGCAACTGGGGAGCTGGGGATTAGTGGATACGTTAGACCCCATACGCAGACTTCTATGCTCCCCAGCGGACGATTCCACTGCGTTGTCCGCCTTGGAAGCAGGATTCACACATTTAGATGGAAGATTTCCATCCATAGCCCTATTAAGAACGTTGTGGTCATATACTAAACGATTGCTACGTGTCAGGGGGTTCCTTGCACTTACTCCCATATGGAGAAATTTGAATTACAGGGAGTTACTTAAGCTTAAGGGATTTGGGAACTGGGAGGAAATGAGGCTCCGATTCCTGCCACAGCTGTACACTGGTCAAGTTCTCAAGTCCTTTCTGGAACTCCAGGCGGAATTTGGTATCCCTCGCACTAACTTCTTTAAATACCTTCAACTGAGACATGCACTGCACATGCAATCTAGACTTACGTTGCTCCGGCTAACTGATCATGCCATAGTACAGGGGATTTTGTTGGAGGGTGAGAGGAGGGGCATGATTTCTATAGGATATGGTATTATTCTTAATGCACTTCAGGACCCCGCCAGGCTACCCTGTTGGCGAAAATGGGAGGAGGATGTGGGCCCATTAGATGGGGAGGAGTGGAGTTTGTGCCTTGCCTCCGCTCCGATGGTTTCAGTGTCGGCCTCGCAAAAGTTATCCCACCTTTACTTACTACATAGGGCTTAAAGAACGCCTGCCAAACTTCATAGTTGGGGACTTTGTGATATTCCTCTCTGTCCAAAATGTATGAGGGACCATGGGGACCTTATGCATATGTTCTGGAGATGTCCAAAACTTTTTAGGTATTGGTCTGAAATTCTGGAAGTAATTTCTCGAGTGTTCACTTTTGTCGTTCCAAAAACTCCTGCAGTGTGCCTGTTGGGTGCCTTGGATGAGGAGACATTGACTCCCTCTACTCACACAGCGATCATTCATTTACTTTACATAGCTCGGAGATTGATAGCTCAGCTCTGGATTACACCCAGGGTACCCACCAGGCAACAATGGATTGACCAAGTAAACAAAATGCTTATAAGGGAGAAACTGACGTACCAACATAGAAACGCACCCCGTAAATTTTCCACACTGTGGCAGGATTGGTTGGATGTACCGGGCCTAGCGCCCCATCAGCTGGTCAGGGATAGGTTGTTACAAGGATAGGTGTCGAGTTCAGGGGGATAGGATTAAGTTTAGGTTAACTGATAAATATATATCCTCTGAAGGATGACTACTGGCGAAGATAGGCTTGGCAGCCCAATTGACTGAGTTATATTCCCAGGGACCTGGGAATGGTTCTACTCTTCTGCTGTACATTATGTACTGTGGGTTAAGTGTTTTCTGTGTTTTCTTCCTTCTTTGTTTCCTTTTTCGCAATGCCACTTCAATTAAGAGATCTTTTGTTTTTGTTTTTTGTTGTAGTATAATTGTATTTTGACTGATGCAAAGGATCTCATTTGCTGAATGTTATCTCCTGTCTTTATGTCATTGCTTTGTATGACCTGTATGTTGCACTGTGGAATACCAAATAAAACTTTTTTCTGATTTAAAAAAAATATCTCCTTACCATAGCACAACATATGCATATTAACTTAAAATGGTTGTAAACCTCAGGCATGAAATAAGAACAAAGTATATCCCTCTATAGCGTGTCATTTCTGTCTGGTGTCCCATTCCTCTTTCTGCACGAGTCACTTCTGACACGTTTTCCTGACACCGAGAAAACAAGGTGACGGGAGGGATCTCAGTACACAGCCTGCGATTGACAGCCTTAGCTCTGTCCCTGTGTGCTGTGAAAAGGGGGGGTGTCCCTTCCCTCTAATCAGCTCTTAGGGCTCTCCTCACTAAGCTCTGCAGTGTGTAATTTAATCTCTCTGCCCCCTGTTTTCTGACAGCTCAGATAAGCTTTATAAATTCTAGACTTTGAATGGATATAGAGAAGAGGACTGCAGATGAACAAGTCAAATGTGTAGAAGGATTTGACTTATCTCTATGTATCCCCTGAGGCCAGTCTCCCCCTATTTTCTTGCCATACTTACCACCCACTTCCCCTGGATCAGGTTGCCTGGGGAGACCGTGGCTTTGGGTGGAAAGCCCGTGCGGCTGTAGGGGTGGTGACCAGGCTCTCGGCAGCAAAGGTACCTTTCCACCAGGTTGTCCGCCAACTTGGAGTTTCCTTGACTCACCCACTTCTGCAGGGGAATTGGTAGTGACCTCAGGAATCGGTCCATGACCACACGCTCCACTATTTGTGGCCCAGACAGGGACTCCGGCTGTAGCCATTTCCGCACCAGGTGAATTAGGTCAAACATCTACGATCTTGGGGGCCTCTCGTCTTGGAAAAAACAGCTGTGGACCCGCTGTGCTCGAACTGCCAAGGTAATATGAGAGTCGCGCTAGGATTTCCCGCTTGATCTTTTCATAGTCTCCCGCTTCTGCTAACTCCAGATCATAGTAGGCCTTCTGCGATTCTCCAGAAAGCAAAGGGGCGATCAGTCCTGCCCACTGGGTTTTAGGCCAATCTTCCCTCTCAGCAGTCCTCTGGATCATCATCTGCAATCATCTGAGAAAGAAAGAAACCCACATGGATGGCTGAGGGCTTGTCTCCAACATCATCAATTTTAGCAGGTGACCACTGTGCTAGTGTCTCTACAACCTCAGTCAGGGTTTTCCTATCCACTTTTGCATCAGTGGCTTACTGTTCAAACAGCCTCTGCGATTGCTCCTGCACAGCACCAATCTGTTGGCACAGCGCCTTGGTTTGCTCCTGTGCGATAGTGTTGGCTTGCTGCTGTGCAGCGTTGGATAACACCAATTGTTTGAGGATTTCCTCCATGTTTAGTCACTCCAGGTACTGGCCTTTTAAGTAGTAACTTACTACAGCTGCCCGCATTCTCCACCATATGTAAACTGGGGGACAGGTAGCAGGTACAAAGCTCCCTGGAGCAGTCTTTCAGGCACAGATACCAAATCCAGTGAGGTAGTGACAAACAGTGCAGTGTTTATTTGTGTTATATACAGGTGCTGTACAGTGGTCCAGAAAACAAATGGGAACAAAAATAGCAAAAACCTAGCCGTGTCTCGGCTCTAACTATACAATATATATAGGTCCTAACTACTAGTCTGAGCAAGCCTACAGCTTGTCAGCTTCCACAGATACAGCTTAACAGCTTTTTACCAACCTTTCGCTCTTAGACCAGTGTTGTCTGTGTTTCCCAGGCCAAGAGAATTGGCTGTCTGTCACAGGTGAGTTTAAATTGGCCTGGAGGGGAGGACCAAGATCCGAACTGGACAATGGATCAGAGATTCCTGAACGTGTATGAGAGGAGCCTGGGAGATGTATAAACCCCAAACAGGACTTTCTTTCTCATACATCACGGGACACAGAGCCTTAATAATAACTAAATGGGTTATGTTCCACCTTCAGGTGATTGGACACTGGCACACCCAAGACAGGAAGTTTCCCTCTATGTAACCCCTCCCATACAGGGAGTACCTCTGTTTTTTCACCAGTGTCTAAGGTGCTGGTCAAGGTTAAAGGTGGTCTAAAAAGAAGCTCCGCTGAGGGATTCCTGCGGAATCAAGGAGCCACGTAACCGGATACATCCAAAGTGCCATAAAAAGCCAAAATGGATGGTACCCGGAAAGGTTAGCTGCTTTAATTGCAGCATCCTCACAGGGTGGTAGAAAGTGGGCTAGGTCTCCCTCCCCCGCTCTGGACCCTCAATCAGAGGATCAGCAATCTGATGATGAGGAATCACTATCAGGGGACAGGGAACAGGAGCAATCAGAGGAGTCAGAAGAGCTTTTTTCAGCCTCACAGACTGAAGTTGCAGATGCAATCTTTTACAGAGGCTATTTGTGCCACGTATAAGTTGCCGAGATGGCTGAAACCACTACCTCCTCTTTAGGGTCTCTATGGTCCCTGCAGGCTTTATATACCTTCCCAGTCCACCCATTGCTGGAAAAACTTATTTATGCTGATTGGGATCACCCAGATAAGCTTTTTTTCCCCTCCTAAGAAGTTTTCCTTACTTTATCCCATGAAAGGAGAAATTCACCAAGAGATGGAGTGTACCAGCAGTAGACGCTGCTATCTCTTGGTGAATTTCTCCTTTCATGGGAATAAGACTTTAACCTGTCCAGTAGACAACGTTCAGGTGTTTAGAGATCCAGCAGAAAAAAAGCTGGAAACTCTACTTAAAGGGGTTGTAAAGGTAAATGTTTTTACACCTTAATGCATACTATGCATTAAGGTGAAAAAACATCCGACAATACCAGTCCCCCCGTTTTACTTGGTAAAATTAGGTAAAACTGCGCTAGAACCCACAAACAACAGGTATCAAAGCCGCCAGCACTCAAACAAAGTGGATGAAAATGAAAAGCAGGGTAGTGCGGCGCTATGCTAGTGAATAGTATCACCAAGTAAAAAAGTGATAAACATATGGTGAAAATAAAAATGCAGTGATCAGTGCATAAATCAAATAAACCACAAATTAAATGAGTATGGTGTGGGCGTCTCCATGGAAGGAGTCCACACACTAGAAGAAGTGCTATCGTGAGTGAACACAGGTGCATATCAACAATCCAAAAAAATAAATAAAGTGACTTATAATTAAGAAAGGTCCATGTAGTGAAAACAAGATGGGGTCTCTGTGTGTGTTGCAGGTGCACCAATCTGGAGGTGAACACAACAGCACTAAAGGTGAGATGAACTAATAAGTTGACAGAAAGTCCAAACGCCTCAGACCCATTTCAAGGATAGCTTCCCACAGATTATACACATGTGAAGAACCGAACTGTTGTCTGATGAATTCAAATCAAAAACACTTGAGACAAGGGGTGGGTGGGGTACTCTTACCACAAATGATGGACTCATCTACCGTACGATAGTGAGTCGATAGGTTTGAGGTCTCAAAGACCATGGATGATGGAACAGGATGCCATGGATGTCTCAAACCGTCCAGGAGAGGGTGATCCAGTGCACTGAATGGCTAGTAGAAATTCCTCCAGCATGCGGGCTCTGAATTATGGCCTTTTCTCATCTCTCTTAGCTGTCCACTTTTAAGTCTGTTTCTTAAGAAAAGCAAAGGTTCTGGCCCCGCTTCTGGCAAGGCTAAGGGCCCAGGGCATAGCAGTGACGGCTTATCTGGACGACTTGCTACTGATAGATCAGTCGGTGGCACATTTGAACCAGAGTGTGTTCAGCACAGTCAAATATCTACAACACCTGGGCTAAATTCTCAACCTAGAGAAATCGTCCTTTCAGCCAGTGGAAAGGCTGGAGTACCTGGGTTTGGTCATAGACACAGCCCAAAGAAAAGTTTTTCTTCCCCAGTAAAAGGTCAACTCTATAAGAGACCTGGTCCTTCCATTCGCCTTTGCATGAAATTATTAGGGAAGATGGTAGCCTCATTCAAGACTATCCCTTATGCCCAGTTTCATTCAAGGCCATTGCAAAACGGCATCATGTCTGCTTGGAACAAAAGGATCCAAGCCTTGGACTTGCCAATGTATCTGGCACCGGAGTTGGTGGTTAGTAACCAAAAATTTGCAGAAGGGAAAATCCCTTATCCCAGTTGCCTGGAAAGTTTTGACAACGGATGCCAGGCTTTTGGGCTGGGGAGCAGTCCTAGAAGAGGCTACAGTCCAGGGGAAATGGTCCGAAGCCGAAAAGACCTTGCCCATCAATATCCTAGAGATCCGGGCAATACGTTTGGCCCCAGGGGCCTGGACGTACAGGTTACAGGATTGCCCTGTCAGAATACAATCCGACAATGTCACAGCAGTGGCTTATATCAACCACCAAGGGGGCACCAGAAGTCTCGCCGCCCAAAGGGAAGTGAACCATATTCTGATTTGGGCAGAGAGGCATGTACCCTGCCTATCAGCGGTCTTCATTCCGGCATTCCCAGGAGACCATGGTATGAAGAGATCGTGAGAATGGCAGTGGGGGACCCATGGGTCCTTCCGCTGCGTCCAGACCTGCTCTCGCAGGGTCCAGTATTCCATCCTTCCTTACAGAGTCTAAATTTTTACAGTTTGGCTGTTGAAACCCACGTCTTAAAATGTCAGGGGCTTTCAGGTTCAGTCCTCTCCACTTTGGTTAATGCTAGAAAGCCGGCCTCCAGGCTCATTTATTACAGTATCTGAAAGGCATATGTTTTCTGGTGTGAATCCAAGGGTTGGCACACTCGGAGATATATCATTGGTAGAATTCTTGCCTTTCTACAGTTGGGGGTAGAAGCTGGCCTTGAGTACTATCAAGGGTCAGGTCTCTGCCTTATCGTTTTTTTCCAAAGGCTGCTTGCCTCGCATTCCTTTGTCCGGGCTTTTATTCATATGGTAATGCACTTGAATCCACCAGTTAAATCTCCATTGTGCCCGTGGGATTTGAATTTAGTCTTATCTGTATTTCAAAAGCAGCCTTTTGAACTAATACGTCACATTACCTTGATCCTTTTGACAAGGAAATCGTTTTTTCTGGTTGCTATATCCTCTGCTAGAAGAGCATCAGAGTTGGCAGCTTTCTCTTGTAAAGAGCCATATTTGATTATCCACAAAGACAGAGTAGTGTTGCGTCCTTACCCAACCTTTCTGCCTAAAGTGGTGTCAGGGTTCCATCTGAACCAGGATGTTTCCCTGCCTTCCTTTTTTCAAGAACCACGTTCTGCAGAAGAAAAATGTTTGCACTCTCTTGATGTAGTTAGAGCAGTCAAAGTCTACCTGGAAGCGACAGCTCATATACGGAAAACTGATGTTTTGTTTGTGCTGCCCAAAGGTCCCAGTAAGGGTCAGGCAGCGTCAAAGTGGATTCGGAAAGTTATTGTTCAGGCCTATGGTTTGAAGAGGAAGGTTCCTCCCTTTCATGTCAAAGCACACTCTACCAAAGCAGTAAATGCTTCATGGGCGGTGCATCACCAGGCCTCTATGGCTCAGATCTGCAAGGCCGCAACATGGTCTTCGGTCCATACATTCACTAAATTCTATCAGGTGGATGTGAGAGGACATGAGGATGCCGCCTTTGGGCATAGTGTGCTGCGGGCAGCCGTATAGATCCTCAAGTCTGATGGTGGTTTACCTTGATCTGTGTTTCCCTCCCCTCGAGTTGCATTGCTCTGGGACATCCCATTTAGTTATTATTAAGGCTCTGTGTCCTGTGATGTCTTGGAGTACATCACAGGACACAGCTCCTGCCCCTCGTCTTGGGATACTTATTGTTTTGCTACAAAACTGAGGTACTCCCTGTATGGGAGGGGTTAGATAGAAGGGAACTTCCTGTCTTGGGTGTGCCAGTGTCCAATCACCTGAAAATGGAACATAACCCATTTAGTTATTATTAAGGCTCTGTGTCCTGTGATGTACTCCAAGAAAAGGATTTTTACAGGTAAGCGGTTTTAAAAAAACTATTTTTCCTGGCTCTCTCTGGGACGCTCTGCTACAGTACATTTATGAAAACATCAGTCAGCAAAATATTTTAAGATCAATATGGCAGTGCTGCAAAGCACCTAGATGGACTTTGAGAGTGAAGGTATATTCAATGCTAACCTTCTTTCTTTCGTTTTCTTATGGTAAACACATAAATGCAAGTGTTATCAAGTGAATGAGAATCCTACAAGTATTTTGTTATCACCCGAAAAATTTTTGTCACTTGTACATCCTTGTAGAATGCCCATTCCTAGGAACTGGTACAGCTGTGTTCCTTTTCTCCCATTTGTAAAATATGCCCCTGACCCTCAACTGATGGAGGATGCCATTGTAAGGTAAACCAGATTCCCAACAAAAGAAAACCAGTGCGAGCTTATGCTAATATTCGTGTGCATTGTTGATGTGCTAATACTAGGCCAAGATGTACTATTCCTGTTCAGCATGCTCGCATGCGCACGTGCACTCGCACACGCGCATGCGTACATACAAATTAGCATGCATACTTGGCGCCCAGCTGCCTATTTAAATTGAATAAAAAAAGCTGCGCTAAGTATAATGCTGTGTCGATTGAAAATGACACGTTAATAAATGTCAAAAAGCAAAAAAAACTGTGAACCCTCTATGCTCCTGATAATAGACCATGTGTTAATGAAACATATATAATAAACATGAAAAATAAGAATATTCAAATGGTGAAACGTAAGAACAATATGTGAGCCCTCTAAGTGTCCAAATCACTCAATGAAGGTATATAAAAAATAACAGTGCAGCGCAATAAATGTCCATATATTGATGAACAATGATGAAAAAAACTAAAGAAGTATAATAATCTTCATGCAATATGTGACTTGTCCATCCAATGTAAGGAAAACCTGCTTACCGGAACAGATGGACCTTTTGAGTGAACAAGTGGTCAAATACGCTTTTTTCCACCATGAGGGGAAGATGTTCTCAGATGTAAAGGGATCCAGCAGTGTGGTAGGCACAACATCAGATGGAGATAATATATGTGAAGAAAAAGAGTTGGAGGCGTTCTAAGTGTAGACTGGTTTTAATGTTCCAAAAGATAGCATGTAAACACAGTATAAAATTAGCAAAAAACAGGGCCCACTAGACACTGGGGCACTGTGGCAGGATCAGGAGGATCAATAAAACAGTCCAGAGTATGCAGCGGCTGATGGTGACAAAGTATAGTGGAGAGACACACTGGGCACTTCCAGCAGGGTGTGCGTAGTAAAGCGGCTGGCTCAAACAGTAGCAACTAATGGTGAGAAATGCTGATGAGTCATACACTAAGCACTGGCAGCAGGGTGTGCATCATACAGCGGCTGACTCAAACAATGAGTAAAACGAGTGGTGATAAGAATAAAACAGCGGTGATGAGCCGTAAAAAGCCTGGGACAGACGCGGGTGACGTCACCGAGGTAAGCTACCTCAAAGATGCCAGGCATGCTATACAGGCAGTTGAGTCCATGCCCGCCAGTGCCAACAGTTTGTTGGTAACAGTGGACGTGGGCTCATTGTATACTATCATTGGCCATCAGGATGCCATCAGGGCAGTTAAATGGGCTTTGGATGCCTCTGACCTCCCTCCCTTATTGATTAATTTTCTTGTAGATGCACTTTCTTTTTGTTTAGCCAGAAATTACTTCTGGTATGATCACAGATTTTTTCTTCAAATCCTTGGGGTTGCCATGGGAGCACGTTTTGCGCCTAGTGTGGCAAACTTGTTCATCTCACTATGGGAAGAAGAAACTATTTTCAACGACAGACCAGTTCAATTAAAGTGCTATTATCGCTATATAGACGATTTTATCATTATTTGGGAAGGGAATATGACCAGTCGACAACTATTCATGTCCAAGCTGAATGGTAACACCAAGAACATCAGACTAACCTGGAATGCTGATGCTTTCAGTATAACATTCTTAGACCTGGAAATTTTTCGAGATGGGCCTGTTTTCAAAACTAAAAATCATTTCAAGCAGACAGACAAAAATGGGTACATACCCCTTGATAGTTGCCATCATAAAACATGGTTATGTAACATACCCAGAGGTCAATTCATTAGCTTGAGGCGAAATTGTACATCTGGGGCAGACTATCTCGTACAATCTGATCCTCTTGCTGATCGATTTATAAAAAAAGGTTACAAAAAGGATGATATTTTCAGTGAAATCCAAAAAGTCAGCAAGATTGACAGAACATCTCTGGTGGCAGGTTCCCGACCTAAGGTGCCACCCAACCCAGTTAACACTGAATTCAGAATCATTCTGGACTATAATATTCAGCACATAAAATTTGAAAAAATCATCATGAAGCACTGGGACATTTTGAAAAAGGATCAAATAATGGGAGCCATTATACCATCTCGCCCTAGATTTATTTATAGAAGGGCACCCACACTTAGGGACGTTTTAGCCCCGAGTGTGGTCGACCCACCAGTAGTGAAGGAGAGTCACATTTTTCCTCTCATGACCGGCTTTTACGCATGTGGCAGGTGCCCAGCATGTAAAAAATGCAAACGTAACATCAAACGGAGAAAAGATTTTACTGCCCCCACCACAGGTAAAACTTATCCAATCAAAAGCCTCATCACATGCAATACTGTGGGGGTGGTATATGTTCTTGAATGTGACTGTGGATTACATTACATAGGAAGGACCTCTAGACCTCTCCATGTTCGTATCGGCGAACATGTGAACAATATTATCAATGGTGTGAGAACCCACAATGTCTCCAAACATTTCCGCCTGTTCCATAATAGAGACCCTAAATGCCTCAAATTTTGGGGCTTAGAAAGAGTGAGACCCCACTGGAGAGGTGGCAATTGCATCAGACAACTGAGTCAACAAGAGTCTTTCTGGATACATGAGACCCAGGTACTCATGCCAGGAGGCCTCAACGTTGACTTTGATCTCAACTGCTTTATCTCTGACAAATGAGGCAGTTGCTGTCAGGGTCACCTGTGGCCAGGTGACAGATGCACACCGTAGGGGGACAGGAGTGCACCGCGAGGTAGTGAACCCTATGGCTGGCTTCTGCGGATAGGAAACTGGGTGGTTGTGGAAAGCGGGACCAGAGGAGCACAACCGGGATCCCAACGGAAGCGAGAGCCAAGATTCCCCAGGGCGCGGAGTCTAAGACCCAGCTGGTCTTCTCCAGGGCCTCTAGTGGTGAGGATGTTACGCTGCAGGCTGGGACCAGGTCGCGGCCCCTGGAGTTTCCTAGCTCACGCCCCGTAGGATAAGGGGAAAAGAGGGGAAGCAGCAGCACACGATAGAGAGAACCGAATAACAAGCTGAAGGTCAGGGGCCACAAGCAGACAAGGATAACGATGAACGAGCCGAAGGTCAAGGGTCACGAGCAGACAGGGATAGTCGGGGACAAGCCAATAACGTAACAGAGAGACAGACGTAGCACACGGCAGGCAGGAACCCAAACACACAATGCCTAACAAACACGTTGATCAGCAAAGCAGGCTTGCAGTGCACAGGTTAATATAGTGTTCAGTGATAGGGCCTGGGGTGGAGTCAGGCTGGGAGGAGATTATAAAGGAAGCCAGGTGAAGGAGGTCTGGTCTCTAGATGAACACATGAGGAGGAAGGTAAGATGGCAGACAGACATTAATGCATATCCATGACAGTTGCTCTCTCATTATTGGTTCTCCCCCTTTTTTGTTTTTTTATATATTATCTTTTTTATTTATTTTTTCCCATATGGTTTTGGTATGGAGGATGTCCCCCTCCTTTTTATAATGTTCATACATATTTGTCATATATATGTGCAGGGTCATAATTTTATGATCACAATTTTAAAAGGTTTTTATTTTTGTTATAGTTGTAACTTACTAAATCTTATTACTATGCATGGGACAGCCGTGGGCGTATGTTGCTTTAAATTACATTCATGCAGCATTCAGGAATTTCGTAGCTATTTTTTTATATTTTGCCATTATCAGTGATCCCATCGATTTTGTGTCATAACATTCCATTTCCGGGATCGGGTTGCTGGCCGTCCCGCTCTTATGATGCTCTCTATGGCAACGCTACCAGTATATTAAGACGGAGGGTGACGCCGTAGCTCCACCCACCACTGACGAAGTCCCATTGGACGTAACGTACGGGGGAGGAGCTTACCTCTGTGACGTCACCCGCGTCTGTCCCAGGCTTTTTGCGGCTCATCACCGCTGTTTTATTCTTATCACCCCTGTTTTTTCGTTCAGCCAACAGGCTGCATGAAAAAAAAAGATTACAATACATGTCCAACAAGGACTAGCATGTTGCTGGACTTTGAATGGTTATACCAGATTGATGCCTGCGGGTTTAGGTATCATCTTGGTATCATTCTTTTCAGCCAGCAGCCGGCTTTCATGTAAAAGCAATCCTAGTGGCTAATTAGCCTCTGGACTGCTTTTACAAGCAGTGGGAGGGAATGTCCCCCCCCCCGGATATAAAAAGCGCCATTGGGAAAGCATTTTATCACACCGATCTTGGTGTGGTCGGATTCTTTGAGGGCAGAGGAAAGATCTAGGGTCTAATAGACCACAGTTTTTTTTTCAAAAAAAGAGTACCTGTCACTACCTATTGCTATCATAGGGGATATTTGCATTCCCTGAGATAACAAAAAAAATGATAAAAAAAAAAAAATATATGGAAGGAACAGTTTAAAAAAAAAAAAAGCAAAATTAATAAAAAAAAAAAAAAAAAAAAAGCACCCCTGTCCTGCCCTGTTCTTGCGCAATGGCGAACGCAAGCGTCGGTCTGGTGTCATATGTAAACAGCAATTGCACCATGCATATGAGGTTATCACTGCGAAGGTCAGATCGAGGGCAGTAATTTTAGCAGTAGACCTCCTCTGTAAATCTAACATGGTAACCTGTAAAGGCTTTTAAAAATGTATGTAGTTTGTCGCCAATGCGCGTTTGTGCAAAATTTTAAAGCATGTCGTGTTTGGTATCTATGTACTCGGCCTAAGATCATCTTTTTTATTTCATCAAACATTTGGGCAATATAGTGTATTTTATTGCATTAAAATTAAAAAAAGTGTATTTTTTCCCCAAAAAATGTGTTTGAAAAATCGCTGCGCATTTTTGCACAGAAGTCATGAAATCATGGCTATTCCCGATCATGTCTGTTAATTATAGTGACAACATCCCCGGACTAGTTTAAAAAAAAACTAACTCCCGGGCACTCATCGCTATTATTCAACCTATGTCGATGCGATATTCGAATCACATCTTCTATACTGGGTCATAAAAAGAGAAAAAAAATGGAGAAAAATATTATAAAAATATATAAATCCAAAAAAAGAGAAAATGTTAATTAAAAAAAGAGTTAAATGACAGATGCTCTTGTAACACTAAATCTTTAGATTTGTCTATGGTTAAATAAAAAAATAAAAAATAAAATTGAAAAAAATGTAAGTAAAAGATTTCTTGGTTTAAACTTAATCAACCAAGAATCCCCGATGAAAAATCTGGTAAGCGGCAGCAATATATTGGTGCAGGATCTCTTTCCATAACCCTTACCACTCCTGCTTGGGTGTTGTGTTTTTCTGCCACGTGGAATATGGGTGCGAGGAATCTTTACCTGTGAACTGTTATCCGGAATCTCACTTACAGTGGGACATTTTATTTTTTGTATTTTAATAGTGTGGACCGAACGTTTAGAGCAGCGGTCCCCAACCTTTTTGGCACCGGTGATCGGCTGCGTGGACAAAAATTGTGCCAAGGCCCGGGGGGGTTTGGGTTGGGGGCACGTGCGGGGGGGTAAGTGATTTTTTACTGGCAATTTATCGGAGCAATAGCTCGTGTTGGCACTTCAATCATCACGGCACCATGGTTGTTATGGTGTCAGGATGATTGAAGCGCATTATTTCTATTATTACTTTGTAATATAAAAGGAAATAGTTCAACTCACCATAATGCAGAATCAGTGGGAGCCCTGAGCGTGTCACTTGCCACGTCACCTGCCCCCAGATGCAGCTTGTCACTTGCCACGCTGCCTGCCACCAGATGAGGAATGTCATGTGCCACGTCCCCTGCCATCAGATGAGGAATGCCACTTGCCACGCTGCCTGCCACCAGATGAATGCCACTTGCCACGCTGCCTGCCACCAGATGAGGAATGTTACTTGCCACGCTGCCTGCCACTAGATGGATTGTCACTTGCCACCAGATGAGGATTGCCACGCTGTCTGCCACCAGATGAGGGATGTCATTTGCCACACTGCCTGCCACCAGATGAGGAATGCTGCTTGCCATGCTGCCTGCCACCAGATGAATGTAACTTGCCATGCTGCCTGCCACCAGATGAATGCCACTTGCCACGCTGCCTGCAACCAGATGAATGCCACGATGCCTGCCACCAGATAAATGCCACTTGCCACCATGCCTGCAGTGGTCATTCTTCAGTAAGGGCAGGAGAGCAGTGATGCAGGGCCGGCGGTGAGAGATGATGTCATCTCCCCTCTCCCCGCCGTACCTCTGACACCAGCGCTGTGAGGGCGGAAGAGCTGTGATGCGGGGCGGGCGCAGAGAGATGATGTTATCTCTGCTTGCCAGCTTCTCTCATCCGCATGCCTCTGTGATCCACTGGGCTCTCTCACCCGCCCGCCTCTGATGCACTGGGTTCTCTCACCCGCCCTGCTCTCTCATGCCGCCCATCGCATCTGCGGCCCGGCTGCAGAGACGCTACGGCCCAGTAGTGGGCCGCGGCCCGGGGGTTGGAGACCCCTGGTTTAGAGGGTTCACCTAGCCCTCTCATTTTACCTTCATTGAGTGATTTGGACACTTAGAGGGCTCACATATTTGAATATTCTTATTCACTTATTTTTCATGTTTATTATATATGTTTCACTAACACATGGTCTATTATCAGGAGCATAGGGGGTTCACTGTTTTTTTTGCTTTTTTACATTTATTCACGTGTCATTTTCAATTGACACAGCATTATACTTAGCGTAGCTTTTTTTTATTTTGCTTTACCTTATTGTGTGTGTCTGCAGCAGTATCACTTATTAGATTCTCTAGGAACAGCGCAGTAATTTATTTTTTACATTTTGCCCATTTAAACTGGCCTGTCATCATGAGCAGTTGCTGAATGGTCTTCAGCTTGTACCTGTATTCCTGTGACCTGATCCATTGAACCTGTTCATCTGTGTATGACCCAGCTTTCTCCTGGACTCTGCCTTTGCTCCTGCATTAACCTTGTTCACCTGATTTTTTACCTTGGCCTGTTTACTAGACTTATCTTTGCCTGCTGATTCTGTACTGCGCTGCCTGGGTGTTACCTACCTTAGCCTGTTTCCTGGACTTGCTTTGTCTGCTGACTCTGTGCCTTGTTACCTGGCTGCCGCTAATCGCTGTCTGCATATCGGCTCTGCTATTAAACCCTGCTCTGGTGCCAAGCTGCTTCAGTATCCTGTTCCTAGGACTACAACTACCAGCTCCTTCCACCTAAGGCTCGATTCACACTAATGCGTTTTTTGGTGCATTTTGCATTTTGCAGAAATGCATGGAAATTTTTTAACATGGGTTCTTATGGAACATGTTCACATCAATGCATTTTTGTGCCTCTGCATTTTTGGAAAGGGTCGGGGACTTTTTTTCCCGCAAAAAGCAGCGTTTTGCATGTAATAGAAGTCAATGGACCTGCATCAAAAACGCAAGTACCGCGTTTTTACCGCGATTTTGCTGCGGTTTGCGTTTTTATTTTTTTAAAGGAAATGTAAAAAAATAAAAATGAATGTATAAAAATAAAGAAATATAAAAAAAAACGCAAATCGCGGTAAAAACGCATGTTGAAAAAACGCGGCAAGCACCGCAGAAAGCAAGGCAAAAACGCTCAAAAGCAACATGAATAGGTGTGAATCGAGCCTTGGTGCAGATTTCACCAGCCAGCTATTCCGGCACTTGTGCCACTCTGTGCCCTCACACTCTCTGTCTCCACCTTCAGGAGTGTTGGGCAGGAGGTGTAAGAGAGGCCCCCACAACATTCCAGTTGTCACCAGGTACATGATGGCCATCTTGAGAAATCTTTTTTGTAACCAGTTTCACTGCATCTTAACAATTGTGTGATTTTTATTATATGCCAGGACACGTCAAAGGCACACCTGATTTAATTAGAACACCTGACTCATTGTTTGAAATGCCTGACTTCATTTTTAATATGTAATTTTTCAGGAGGTTCAAATATATTTTCCTTTAGTGACCTTGGTGCATAAACCATTTGCTGAACAAAGATACAGCAATCTAAAAATGTATGTAGGTTTAATGTTAAATAAGGCTGTTTATTAATATGAAATAGAAGATCATACATATGTCAGTTGAGATTAACTGATTCACTTTTGCACCTGTGCAAATGCACAATACGGCTTTTGATACAACTAAGTTTAAAAAGGAGTTATCAAAAAAAAATTATTCATACTTTTCTTTAACAAGATGCCTTTACGTTGGGAAGACATGACAAAAAGGGTATTACTGCTTGAAAAAACAGTTATAATTTATTGTTCACATTTAACTGAAAAGCCTCAGACTTTAGGTTCCGGTTCACACATTCCTGTCCGAATTCACAGTTGCACTGCGAACTTTGTATTGACACCCACAGTGGTTTGCATAGGGCAGTGTGAACTGCCTTGAGAGTTGTATGCGATGTGGGAATCAGCACTGGAATTGCACTGGTTCCAGCATCGCATATGCGTGAATCGGCACTTAAACAAAAAAGCCATATCTGAATTTTGCAAAAGGTAGAATTAACTATCACTTATATGGTGACTTTGGGTCCTATTGGGGATCTGGAGAGAGAAGGAACCAGGGCAGGTTCAACTAGAAAAATTCCTTGTTATTTATTTCTTTGCACCTTCTCCCTGTTGTGAAACATGGCAACTCAGATCTACTTCAGGCTTCAGATCTAGATCAGGCTTCAGAGGCGTATTTCTTTTTTGGGGATGATGCATCTGGGTCAGTGGACATGGCTGCCATAACAAGTGGGGCAGCTGGTAAGTATCAATCCACACTGACACCAACAACATTTTGCAATTGTCATTGCAACATAAAAAAAAAGAAAGTGCTAAGCATCTGTTGGCAAGTGGGTGGGTGTCACATTATACATTCAATTAAACTTGGCAGATGAAATTAAGGCTCCCATTTACACCTGAGTGATTTTCTGCTTGAGGCTTAAAAACGCTGGAAGAGAAAAAATCTATTCTCTATGAAGATAGTTTACATCTCCACTCCCAAATCGCCTGAAGCCCAAACAAGTTCTGGAGCTTTTTATGTCGCTCAAATTGGGCAGATTTGCGTGTTTTCATTCCCATAGAAATTAATGGAAATGCGCTATTCGCGCGTTTTAGCGCACGATTTTCTGCTCAAATTCAAAAATAAAATGGCAATAATATATGAATAAATGAATGTAAACTACAGGTAAATACATAAATAACTAAAAATCATCATAAATAAATATAATAAATTTATAATATGTGTGTAGCACACAGACCCCCTTTTACCTGCCTTGTCTTTCGCAGGAAGAAGGGGCACACCATGCCACAAGCCCGTACCCTCCTTTATTAAGAGGTTGAGCGGTGTTGTTGACAAGATGTGGGGAAAGGCTCAGGCACAATCTCAGTCCCTTCACTGTTCAGCTTCTCGAACAGACTCAGCCTCAAATGGATAGTCTACTATCGGGACGAGGACAGTATTGCCGAGTTCTATTAAGAAACACCCCTTAATTGGAACAACGTTACGAATTACAGCAAGGATCTGTAAAAATACAAATTTCTCATCAAGACAATCATCCCTGTTTCCTATCCTGGGAAACCCAGGTTTTCTCCCAGGTATGGAAACTGGTGCATTTAAAAATCTTAAAGACAAGGGGCTATACCAGGTATCACATTTCCTCAAATCAGAGACGTGGCCAACTGTCAAAATATTGACCCAAGTGGGGGGCCCTTTTGAAATTAATCTGTGGCAAGCTTTTCAAATTAACCATTTTCTGAGATCTTTAGGATCCCCTATAAATTTCCAACGGCAACTAACGACTTTTGAATCATATTGTGATGAGAAAGAACCATTCTTACAAGGGATCTCTAAGATGTATAGACTATTAAATAAACCATCGGTTGATTATGTGATGCCCGGCATTAGTAAGTGGGAAAGAGACCTAAACAGGACCTTTTCCCCATTGCAACGTAAACAAATCATTTATTTGACTTTCAACTCTTCAGTCTGTACTCGAACCCAGGAAGCTAATTATAAACTTTTGACGCAGTGGTACTATACTCCGGTACAACTCCATAAATTTTCAAAGGACAACTCGGATAGGTGCTGGAGATGTGGGGAAGAGAGCAGGTCAATATTACACATATTTTGGTCCTGTAAGAAAATAAGGCAATATTGGCTGGAGATTCAAAAAATTATTCAGGAAATTACGGAATTACAAATACCAGATGACCCTGCACTATTCCTCCTTCACTGTTCACAGATCCCGGTTCAGTCCTATAAAAGATCAGTAATATGCCACATGATCAATGCAGCTAAAGTTGGGATCCCCCTGCACTGGAGGGATATTAGATCTTCATCAATCTTAGAATGGCTAAACCGGATTAGAGAGCTAGAGGCCATGGAGGACTTAGTCCTCTCCGCCAAAAATAAGAAAGAACAATATCAAGTTGGAATATATTTATAAACTCAGAAAAGGGAAAGACTATTTGAAGAAAGTTTAGAGGTATAAGAAATATTTAATGAGAAACATAGGTCTTAGTGGAAAGAGAAGTGTGCCTCTCATGGAACTGGTGATGGATATTTCTGCTCCCCCCTTCCCCCAATTATGAATTGCTGGGGGTGGGAGGGGTTGTAGATTATGGATTGGTGGGGGTGGGTGGGATAGGGTGGGTAAAGGTTTCGAAATAATCATTTTTGTCAATATATATCCCCACTGGATATGGAAATTGTTGTAAATATTTTTTTTCTTTGTTGTTATTGACAAATATGGAAGAAAAAATAAAGAATCAAAAGAAGAACAAGACTAGCAGCCAAATGACACTCACGCTTTACTCACAGTCTCTGCCACAGACCCGATGAACTTGGTCTCTCCCACAGACCCGATGAACTTGGTCTCTGCCACAAACCTCATGAACTTGGTCTCTGCCACAAACCTGATGAACTTGGTCTCTGCCACAAACCTGATGAACTTGGTCTCTGCCACAAACCTGATAAACTTGACTTTGGCCTAGGGAGAAGACATCCCTCCGGAGAGTTACCGGGACCCTTTCCTTCACCGTGACTACTGCATCAGTCCCTCGGAACAGTTCCTCACCTGGCCTCCTCTACTCAGATACGGGTCCCCTCGCAAGGCGGCACCCTGAGACTCCTCAATCCTCGACGGGCCCCAGCCAAAAGGTGCTGGGCCCAGACCTTTGCTGCAACTCCCAAGTCCTCGCATACAGGACGGACAGGAACAGCAGAGTAGTACCTCACCCTGGGACTAAAGGTGCCCAGGATGGAACTGGAACAGAAAACACCCACCCTTGGGCCTAGGGCAGACTGGAACCAGAACCAGGGGTAGGACCCCACCGACTAACCCCGAACAGGCAGCGTCTGCCCCTTTTTATCTCCTCTCCCAGCGTGCACAGCAGGTTAACCCCGCCCCACTGTACGTTTCCCGAGAAGGGACACAAAAAGCACAGCCCTGTACTAGTGGTTCAAACCTAGCCTACCATGGCAGCGCCGCCTGTAGGCGACAGGGAACTGTACACCAATCCTTTCCCTGTGGATAAAATGGTTGTAAACCCTGACAAATCAAGGTGTTTGGGCATACTACCTCCCAAACACTCCACTTAAATTGAGGACCCCGCTACATACTCCCCCTACTAATGGACACTGGTCCCCAGTGTCTGGAGCAAACCTATGCCTCTCAAGCCTGAGTCAGCATAAGCCCATTCCAGAAACTATCTAAAAAAAACAATTTGGGAGTTTGGGGTTGGCCCTATTTTTATGAAATGGGTCAAGATGCTGTATAGCACCCCAGAGGCCAGAGTGAAAGTGAACAATGTGTATTCCGAGAGGTTCAGGTTACAGAGGGGAACGAGACAGGGGTGCCCTTTGTCCCCCCTTCTCTTCGCCCTCGCAATCGAGCCCCTTGCGATTGCACTTAGGTCGGACTCTGAGATAAGAGGATTTATAAGAGGTGAGGTAGAGGAGAAAGTGGTACTATACACGGATGATCTCCTCTTGTTACTGGGAGATACACAGCACTCCCTTGGTAAGGCCATGAAACAAAGAGATTTTTGGACGTTTTTCAGGCCTTAATATAAACTGGGGAAAATCTATGCTGCTACCGGTGGACCCTCTGTCAAACCTACTCCCGCAAGAGGCTTCTCAAATTCAAATAACAGCACAAATTAAATATTTGGGGGTGTATATATCTAGAGACCCTAACCATTATATTTTAGATAATCTGATTCCTCTACTTAAAAAATACAAAGGGAAAATCAAGGTGTGGAAATCCCTCCCATTGTCAGTAGCAGGCCGCTGCAATTTAATAAAAATGGTGTGGATGCCACAGCTCCTATACGTCTTACAAAACTCACCAGTTTGGATATACAACAAATGGTTTCAGAAAATAGACACTACGTTTAGGGAGTTGATTTGGAAAGGAGGTGTAGCTAGATTAAAATTAAATACCTTACAGAGGACAAAACAAGAGGGGGGAGTGGCACTCCCACACCCATTTAGTTACTTTTTGGCGGCACAGATTCAATACATGAAGGGTAGTAACATGCAGGGAGAAGAAATAAGGAAGAGAACATTACTACAACATTCTATACATGACTCTATAGTAGAAGCCATGGAAGCAGGTTCTCTCCCACGGAAATTACCTACCCTTGACCTTATGATTAGAATATGGAAAGCAGTGAAGATAGCGTTGGGATATGATGGCATCACGGAGTATACCCCCCTATGGGAGAATGACAATTTAAAGGAGGTACAGAAGATGGGGACAGTTAAGGAATGGGAAAGACAGGGGATTAAAACGGAAAATTGTATACTTACCTTTCCGTAATTTTCCTTTCCTGGTGCCTACCATGGCAGCATACTAAGGGTTAATGGCTCCGCCCCAATTAACTCACAGGACCACGTAACTCTATAAAAGAAAGAGTTACTCCCCCCTCAGGTATTCTTGTAACTAGTCTTCAGAACTTTAAGGATTATAGAAGGGAGGGTGTATGCTGCCATGGTAGGCACCAGGAAAGGAAAATTACGGAAAGGTAAGTATACAATTTTCCGTTTTCCTGGTGCCTTCATGGCAGCATACTAAGGGTACCTAACTCGCTTACAGGGAGGGTACTGCAATAATACAATTAACTGAGTTTACAGAACTGATAGTTCCAAGAGACCTCCTCCCAAATCTCAGGAGATAAGGATTGCTGCGCCTAGGGTATAGTGCGACATGAAGGTGATGAAGGATGACTAACTAGCCGTCCTGCAAATTGTCTCCGGAGAGACCCTAGCCCAAACGTTGTCGAGGCAGAGGACCTTCCCCGTGATGAGTGCGCATTCGGCGCACTTCGGACTGGGAGACCACTAGCTCGATACATCCTTGGACTAGTTTGGAGGGCGTCATTGCTTTCTTTGCGCCCTTGGCAATAACAAATGAACATTGATCTTTGTGAAACTGTTGTGTTAGTTCCAAGTAACGCCTTAGGGATCTGGCTATATCCAAACCGTGTAGTTTGAGGAGATTGATCTTCTCCGAAAGTCAGGAGAAGCCATACCCGGCTGAGAATGTAGAGTGCAGACACTTTAGAGACATGCTGGTGAATAGGCTGTAGGGCTACCCTGCCTGGGAAAAAAGGTGACGTAGGGTTCCTGTGCCCCTAGAGGTTGTGTTTCTGATGCCTTACGACCTGATATGATGGCAATCAGCAAGGTAGGTTCCCAATGTAATGCCTCCCAACGCACACTCTTTAGTGGGTGCAAAGGAAGGGTCTGCTAAGACATCTGTCAGATACCCATATGGGGTATCAGTCTTCCCGGGAGGACATGGACTTGACTGTTTTCAGGAAACGTTCTACGAGAAGATTCAGTGCCCAGCGTGCGCCCGTCAAAGCTGACAAGGCTACAGGCTGAACCTTCAGAGTGCTTTAGACTTCAGCCTAAGTCCAGACCAGTTAGTAGAAAGAGTAGAATCTTTGGAGCCCAGGGTCTAGTGGATTGAAATGGTTGGATTCTGCCAGTTCTGTGAATCCCCTTCGAAATCTAATATAAGATGGTATAGGTGGAGGACTCTCTTGGTTGTAATAATGTTTGGGTGACACCATGCGAGCACCCTAGGTCACCCAGCCTGCTCTGCTCAGCTTTCAGGGCTTCAAGTCCAGGATCCCCGGACGTGGGAGAAAGAAGTCGTCTTGATAAGGGAGGTTGACCGTGTGTGGAAGCTGTACTGAGCTATTTGACTAATAGTGGAAACCGTGTGTGGAATCGGAAGTGGGCTGCACCGAGCCATTTTGACTGAGAGTGGAAACCATTGTCCCCTTTCCCAGTATGGCATGGTTGCCAGGATAGTGACCTTCTCCGACAATAGAAGCTGGAAGAAACTCAGTATCAGAGTAATCTTGAGGGAATCTCATAAAAAGCAAAGGAGTTTCGCTTTTGAGTGGGAAGCTCAAAGCTCTCAATGGGGAGTACCCCGCTGTTGGTATATCCACCGGACAATCCACGGGCCTAGTGACTATTCGTTGTTGCTGTTGAAAGACCTTGAAAGGCGATCGGTTAGCTGATTCTCAGGGGCTGGGATGTAGGCCGCCTGAAGATTGACCAAATTGTCCTCCGCCCATGAACTAATTGGGGTCACGTCGCTGGACAGAGATCTGCTGTGCATCCCGTCTAGGCTTTGAACATAGGCCACTGCCGCCTTGTCTGTCTGAACAAGTATGGACTTGCTCCCAAGAAGAGGGACTAGATGCGCCGTCCATGCCACTCTTAGCTCTAGGATATCGGAAATCATACTCTCCGAGTTGAAACACCATCTTCCTCGTACTAACTGGTTCTTTTGGTGATGTGTCACCCCCCAGTCCAGTTGACTTGCTTCAGATGCAAGAATGAGTCAAGGGAGCGGTGAACTAGGAGGTTGGGAGGCCGTGCCCACCCCCAAGGCTGGTTTCCACCGATAACTCTCATTTGTCTTCGGTGCCTCTTTCTTCGTTGTGCCAGAAAGTCCAAACAGAGATTGTAAACACCAACTGTTCACTTCCTCCACCTTCTGTACCAATTCAGGGATCCTCTGATGGAAGTGACACCGTCTTCACTGGGATGTTGACTAAAGTTTGCAGCTGCACCCGTAGGCGTCAATTGACTGAGCAGATAAGTCACTTGAATTGGAAGAAGTGCAGGACCCTGACCTCCTTTCCCAGAAGGAAGCCAAGGTGGTTGCTAAGACCTTGGTGAAGGTTTTTGGGGATTGATGAAATCCCTAAGGGAAGATATTGGAAGTGGAGGCGCAGATCGCCTACTTTCAACCCGGGAAAAAGATTGGAAAGATGGATGAGAATGTGAAGGGAAGAAATCCTGGAGACTTATAGAGAACATCCAAATATCTGGCTGTACTGACAGAATTACGGTGTCTAGGGATACCGAATGACATGTTCTACCCGAACGTATCCGTCAACCTCTCTGGATCCAACACGAGTCTCCAGCCCCTGATTTCCTGGGAACTAAAAGAAAGGACTGGGGAGTAGAGCCCCGGTGTTTCTCCAAGTTTGGTACTGGCAATACTGCCTGTTGGTGTAGAAGTATTTGAATACACTGAAAGAGGGCTTCCTTCTCGCCCTTGGAGATCAGAATTTGGTGGGTCGGAGAGAAGGGGGGTGGAGGATGGATTGAACTTCCAAAAAAGAATAAGCCCTTAAAGGATCATGGAGGCTGCATGGACCATTGCAGTTTTCCCACTCAAACCTAGAAGAAAGGCCTGATGTTACTGCCAGACCTGTGGATCAGGGGGGTCAGAAGGACTTCTGGCTCTCAACCGACGAAGACGCGGTCTTAAGAATTGTCCAATTTGGGAAAGGTGGCTCGTGAGCCTTACCGGCCTCTTCTCTCTTGATCTTTGTTTGGTAACTGACCGTGAGGCAAAATCTCTTCTCCTATCTTAGGGAAAAAATATCTATATTTTTTTTTATATCGCCGAATTGGGCCTTCCATCATATGCGACATCAGGATTGCATTGCAGATGGGTCCACTCACCATGGCTTTAGCCGAAATGCCCTTCTGGTCATGATGAAGTATAGCATGGCTCTGGGGGAGCACCCCAGGACATCGATGGCTGCATTCTTGGCTAGCCTCATGACCGACGCACTCAAAGTCGGATCTGAATCAAGGAGCTGCGCATCTGCTTCTGAGACATTGATTGTAGGCGATGTGATTTCGCCCCTCGTTCTCCTGACCTCGTAAAGGTAACGGTCGAAGCTTTGTCAGGTGAGGGAAAAAACAATATATACTCCCGTTTGGACAGAGGATACCGGATCTTCCTCCCATAAATCGCATCTTTAAATGCAATAACATGATAACAATGTGATGCGATTTTACTAAACTGACATCAAAATGTTGATATGTTCTTTTTGGCTGCAATCGACTCGCCTTCTGAATCAGCTTCTGAACCAATCTGGAGAGAAAATAGCGCGTTTTAATGCTCTTTCCTCCTTAGGCGGACCTTGGCCATACGCCCATTTTCCCAGTAGGGCTTGTTCCCACAAACTCAGGCTTTTCCCCTGGACATGCAAAATTGCGCTGGGAGTCATGCCTGGTTGGGGTATGCTGGGGTGACCTCCGTCACTGCGGGAGGTATTTCCCTCGAGAGAACCCTTGCGGGTGGCTCTCGGTGCGGGCTTGCGGAAATAAACAGAGAAAATTTCCATATGCCCTGTGCTCTTTGAATGAAGGAACTTACCTGTTAGTTGCAGCCCTTACCTAGCGATATGTTGAGGATCTTTATTGATGCGGCATTGTAATATCAGAGCGGCTAGGGCTAAGATTAAATCTAAATATGTAAAGGTATAGGAAGGGGATACTAATTAATACTACTATTAATTATTTACCAATATACCGATGTACCTACACATCGATATACGCATATACATGTGCGCATGCGCATACACACACATATACATACACATGTACCATTAATACTACTGGTCAGGCTATATGAAAATGTAATGGAGGGAGCAGAGAATAGGAGATGTCTTATTTTTACTTTGGCGGGCTTTAAATTAGCCAAAAAAAAATCATACAACCTACAGGGTGTACCAAGATGGCCGCTGCTCGGCCTCAGAAGGCTACTGCGCATGCGCTGTGACGTTCCGCTGTGACTCCACCCCTGAGATAATGAGACTGTGCAAGGAGACGCGCGCGAAGCGCCCGCACCCACAGGGGGGAGGAATGGCGGCGCACCCGGCGGTATTATCAGGCCACTCACGGCTCCCACCAATGGAAGGAATCTTCAGGAGAGGACCGCACCTGGAGGCAGCGCCTAGGAGTATAGCGTCTAACGCCACAGCACCGTGTACACCCAGGTACATATGGGAGGCAATGTTAGGCCAGAAATTCATGAGTGCAGAATTAGGTGCACATGGAGGCATCACCAAGTACACATGGACTCAGTTTTAGGTGCACATGGAGGCATCACCAGGTGCACATATATGCAGTGTGAGGTTCACTAGGTACAAATAGATGCAGTGTTGGGTGCACATGGAAGCATCGGCAGGTGCACAAGTATGCAATGTTAGGTGCACATGAAGGCATCACCAGATACACATGGACTCGGTGTTAGGTGCACATGGAGGCATCACCAGGTGCACATGGAGGCATCACCAGGTGCACATGTATGCATCACCAGGTGCACATGTATGCAGTGTGAGGTGCACATGGAGGCAGCACTAGGTACACATAGATGCAGTGTTAGGTGCACATGGAAGCATCGGCAGGTGCACAAGTATGCAATGTTAGGTGCACATAGAGGCAGCGCTAGGTACACATGGCTGCAGTGTTTAGGTGCACATGGAGACAGTTGCACATGAATGCAGTGTCAGGTACACATGAGGAAAAAATAAGAACGCCACTGAAGTGCTCTAAAGGGTACCTTGTGCTGTCTTGCCCTGGAATAGTCAGCCAAAAGCCACAGAGGAGAAGGAGGTGCTCCTGGATGTTTTAGACAGGCCCCAAAAAGATCCACAGAAAAACAGGCTCCCATACTTATGTGATGCATTTAGCAATCCAAGTGATGGGACTCCATCCTGCAGGAGAGCATGAACCTGCAATGGTTACACCATATGACGGTGAGGTAGGGCTGATCTGTGATCCTGCAGTTTTGGATGAGGACAGGAAAAAGAATACCTGAGGGGGGAGTAACTCTTTCTTTTATAGAGTTACGTGGTCCTGTGAGTTAATTGGGGCGGAGCCATTAACCCTTAGTATGCTGCCATGAAGGCACCAGGAAATATATCTCCCAGCTGTACCAAGATGGCACACTAAAAACTTTTCAGACATTAAAAGAACAATATAATCTCTCAAATAAATCCTTTTATAAATATTTGCAGATCAGACATGCCTTAACAAAACAATATAAAGGAATAGTAATGACCTGCAGCAAGATCCCCCTGTTAAAAGAAATCATCAACACCAAAACAACTAAGGGCTCAATAACAAAAATATACTTAAAATTACATAAGGGGAGCCTAAGGGAAGCTCAGGGCCAGGTACAAAAGAGGAAGTGGGAAAGAGATATTGGTAACTTATCTAACGAACAGTGGAAAAGAATTTTGGAACTTGCTTCGTCAGTCTCACTGTCTCCCTCGCAGAGGATGTCTCACCTGTTTTTGCTAAATAGAGCATATTATACTCCGTATAAACTTTTCCGCTTTGGCAGTAGAACAGATGCCAGTTGTCCCAGATGTGGTGGAGTAAACGGTGATATAATCCATATGTTCTGGCGATGCCCGAAGTTATTCCGGTATTGGAGGGAGGTAGTGAGAACAATTGAGCAAGTTTTTGAGGTTGACATAGAGCTGGAACCCCTACAATGTGTACTGGGCTGGGTAAAGGGCGAGGGGACAAATGCCTACACTCAGTTAGCAATAACAAGATGCTTATTTCAAGCAAGGAGGCTGATTGCACAGAGATGGCAATCAATCTCCCCCCCCCCCCTTAGTAAGGATTGGGAGCAAAACATGAACATAACTATCCTAAAGGAAAGGACAACCTACGTTAGACAAGGAGCCCTAAAAAAATTTGATAAGATTTGGCAACCGTGGCAAGAAAAAAAAAGGAAAGAAAATTATATATAATAAGTAAAGCAGTCGTAGAAGGGAATGGATGTTGTGGAGGAAGGAAGTGTGAGTGTGGTCTAGGTCAATTAGTGGCTGGATGAGAGATGTAGAATGGAGGGTGAGATAAGAAGTATCGGGGTAGAGGAGTTCTGGATTGAAATGATTTTAATGTGAAACAATGTTTTGATTAATATTTTTTTTGTATGGGAGATAGGGGGGGAGGGAAGGAGGGAATGTATGAATTGTTGGAAAATGGAAAATGTTTAATAAAGATATGAAAATTAAAAAAAAAAAAAAACAATTTGGAGCGCAATAAAAAAAAAAGTTAGATTGTGCCGGAACCTGAAGATGAGGAAAAGGGAATTAAATACAGAGGTGAAGGAAGAGCAAAGAAAACACATGTGCACATCACATTCTCAATGTCACACAAACACATTTATGATTTACATTCCCCTCCCGTCTACAATGGCTAAACCCACCCCATCCTCAGTGGTCGTCCGCCTGTAGAGGAGAAAAAAAAAAAACACACAACCAATAATGTATATTCTAAACTATGTACATTAGAATGAAGATATTCTCCCCGAGAGAAAAACCTCTCCCTTCTAAAACTAAGTTGCACTTGAACTGGAATGTGAAAAGTTATGTAACACTGCCACCTAGTGGAAGTGCCACCGTCAAGACGCCTGTTAGGAAAACTCTTTCTTTCTTTTATTTTTTCCCAAGGGTAAATCTTCCTGCTTCTTCTCCTTTGGCCCTTTCTCTAAGCTATTCTACCCCAAAAGTCTCTGTCTCTTGACACTGTGAGAGGGAGAAAAAAAAACTGCTCCCGCTCTTCCAGTAAAGTAGAAAAAACAAACAAACCCCTTATGCAAGGGTTAGAGTTCTTGGCTCCAGGAGAGTACACTCCAGAATAAAACAAAAAGGCAACACAAGAGTTCAGTCTCTAAAGATAGTACTGCGGGTCTGGCAATACCAATGGCTTCCAGTTCTTATCAAATGTGTCTATGTGGTACACTGCATTGTCCTTGTCTTTTCTGCAAACAACCACCTTATCAGCCTGTATGTGCCTTCCCAGCATCCAGGACTCATTACAGTCTTTGAAACGTTTAGTAACTGCAGCAGAACACGAATAGTACCTCCGGACCTGGGGTACCTTCAAGTGAGTCCATACAAAATCTGCATAACACCAACACCTATGGACCTCTACCTCATATAAAAGTTATTTTGGCAAGTACGGGTATTCCCATCCGTACTCACTTGCAACTCTTTGGTTGAACAAACTCTGTAACCGAGACAATGGTGGCATGGTCGCTCGGTCTCCCGTCCCTGGCAAAACTATGGTGTCTGGGTGTCGAGGCACTTTCACTGCCTCCGGACCAGTCATGGGGGCCCGTAGTGACACTCTGGACACCTCGGCAACTCCAATGGTGGAAGGGTAGACAGTGGGATAGACTCCTCCTAAGGCTCCGGGCCTCCACCCTGGGTGTGGTATCCCCAGTGAACATGGGCGAGTCCTTTTTCCTTCGGGACGAGGACAGGGGCATCTTATCCCAACCCTTCCGCTCAAACAACTCATCAATGGCCACATCATCCCCTGGATCGGAGACTGACTCCAGGTCAGAGGTATCGCATTCCTCTGCTGGCAGATAACTCCGGGTAGATGATGAATCACCACCTCTAACCAGTTCAAGGGCCCTGGGATCCCTGACCCAAGCATCCCCGACACTTCGGACCTTAGCCAAGGTCCCTTTCCCCGGCTTACCTCAGCCTGTAGCTGAAGCTGGACGTCCGGAACTTTTTCCCATGGAAGCATCCGACCGGGGCAAGCGCTGGGGTGTGACTCTACCATGGCCGCAGGAAGCTGTAACATAGCCGACCTTCCTCTTGAGCGGTGGGAGCGAGGACTCTGTAAATACCGAAACAGCATCCTCCGGTCTCTCGAACTCCGGTTCCTCAACAACTGGAACACTTTCACTCGCGACTTCCTTCGAAGTCTCAACAGTGTGCGCAGGGGTGACTGTAGAAGCTCTGGTTCCTTCTTCCAAAGTGGTGGCGCCTGTAAGGCAATTCAGGCGGAAGGCCCGAGGCTTTTCCGTAGGTTGCTCCACTTCAAACAAGAACTCCTTACAGTGCTCACATCTCCCGAAGGGCTTAAGATGTACCACCAGTCCCTGGCATCTGGGACAAACCACTCCAAGGGCCTCCACTTCTCTGCATACATAAAGCGCGAAGCGGCCCCGGGGCTTTAGTTGGATCCCCGTATCTGTAACTGAAGCAGCAAAGGAGATAACGTTCATGGTAGTTGAACTCGGAATCCATGTGGCATTAGACGCCATGTCACTCACTTGCTGATTCATCGCGCACTGTCTCTCTTGCGCCAAAGTCGCCACGTGCAACTCCTCACATGGCGAGGCTCCTCCCATCTCCTGCAATGTTCGCGGGCTTCTCTTCTGTAGGCACGCCGACGAACTACACAGCATGGGTTCTCCTCGTGGCGCAGTCACTTTTAAGATGGCCGACTTCCACGGAACTTCACAGGGGAACAAGTTCAAACTCTGGGCCTCTTTTCCTGTGAAATAATCCTGGACTCAAGCCCCCACGTGTAGCACACAGACCCCCTTTTACCTGCCTTGTTCTTTGGCTCTTCGCAGGAAGAAGGGGCACACCATGCCACAAGCCCGTACCCTCCTGAATTAAGAGGTTGAGCGGTGTTGTTGGTGGGTCATTTCACAGTTGAGCCAGAGAATGGTTTTCTCCCCTCTTTGGATAACAGATTTGAGTACTTGCTTCCCCCAGTGAATAGAATGTCCACACTTGCTATAACTCCAACAGAGAGTTTATTTCTTCTTTCATCAAATAACAATCTCTTGATAGAAACAAAGGTTGGAGCAAGAAAAGGATAGCACAAGATGTGGGGAAAGGTCCAGGCACAATCTCAGTCTCTTCACCGTTAAGCTTCTCAAACAAACTCAGCCTCAAATGGATAGTCTACTTAGAACAAGACTAGCAGCCAAATGACACTCACGCTTTACTCAAAGTCTCTGCCACAGACCCGATGAAATTGGTCTCTGCCACAGACCTGGTGAACTTGATCTCTGCCACAGACCTGATAAACTTGACTTTGGCCTAGGGAGAAGACATCCCTCCGGAGAGTTACCGGGACCCTTTCCTTCACTGTGACTACCGCATCAGTCCCTCGGAACGGTTCCTCACCCGGCCTCCTCTACTCAGATACGGGTCCCCTCTCAAGGCGGCACCCTGAGACTCCTCGATCCCCGACGGGCCCCAGCCAAAGGTGCTGGGCCCAGGCCTTTGCTGCAACTCCCAAGTCCTCGCATACAGGACGGACAGGAACAGCAGATTAGTACCTCACCCTGGGACTAAAGGTGCCCAGGATGGAACTGGAACAGAAAACACCCGCCCTTGGGCCTAGGGCAGACTGGAACCAGAACCAGGGGTAGGACCCCACCGACTAACCCCGAACAGGCAGCGTCTGCCCCTTTTATCTCCTCTCCCAGCGTGCACAGCAGGTTAACCCCGCCCCACCGTACGTTTGCCGAGAGGGGACACAAAAAGCACAGCCCTGTACTAGTGGTTCAACCCTAGCCTACCATGGCAGCGCCACCTTTGGCCACAGGGAACTGTACACCAATACTCTCCCTGTGGATAAAATCAAGGTGTTTGGGCATACTACCTCCCAAACACTCCCCTTAAATTGAGGACCCCGCTACATGTAGTAATACATAAATAAATGATAATTAACCCCTTGACTTTTTTTTTTTAAAAGGTGTTTATTTTTGATTTTCAAAAGAAACAATACAAAAGAAAGCAAAAGCAGTACAGTCTGACAATTGAGCTAGTACATGAAACCAGCAATAAAAGTGTGGAGGAGTGCATAGACATACTGCGGTAACGAAAGTACCCCAAAAACACACACAAATAAGAACCAGTGACACTTACACACACGCACAAAAACATACATCCTTGCAGCAACTACGACCCCCTAACAGCATCACATTACTGATGGTCAGTAGACCAAATATCACCCGTGACTCGCACAGTGAGTGCCCACCAAAAGTATGATTAGTAACCCACACTAGACCTTCAATCAAAAAATACCAAATTAAAATAGTTTTAGAGAATTTAGAAGTTTACTGAGGAAGCTGTGAGGAGAGGACCCCCCCCCCCCCCAAAGTCCTTTGACACATCCAGCCATGGCTGCCAGATCTTAGCAAATTTCTTAGGACATGCCCTACTTTTGTAAATCAGTTTGAACCTGAGGAGGAGACCATGAACAAGTCGAAGGACTGCATGAGCCGAAAGGGGGCCCGCGTCCTTCCAGTGCAGCAGAATGGTTTTTCGTGCATAAAACAATAGTAGGCGTAGCAAAGTTCTGGCATGAGCACGAGGGACGTAATCATTCAGCACCCCCAAAAGTCCAACCTCCGGCGTGTGGGGTACTGGCAGGTGCAGTTTGTCAGCACAAAAGGCAAATAAATCCTTCCAGAAGGCGGAGAGTCCCGGGCATGTCCAAAACATATGAAAGAAATCAGCAGCAATTGTACCACATCTAATGCATGCAACGTCATGACCAAGCCCCATCCTAACCAGCCTAACTGGTGTATAGTGTAAGTGATGGATGAACTTAAACTGTATCAATATATCGGCAGTGCTAATAATATCCTGGAAGCATACTTCCGTTACCTCCTCCCAATCCTCTTCAGAAAGCTCAGGCATATACAACAGCCATTTGCGGTGAGAATTCTGAAACGGATCTGCGCCCACCCCCTGGAGGCGGCCATAAAAGGACGTCACTAACTTAGCCATTTCTGGGAAAGACAGGAGGTCTTCAATGGAAGAGTCCGTGAGCTCCATGATCAACGACCCGAATTGCGTTTGCAGGGCATGTCTCAGTAGTAGATATTTAAAGAAGAATTTATTTTCAAGACCATAGGTAATCCTGAGTGTCTCAAATGACAACAGCGAATTCCCTGTAATTACGTGAGATAAGTGTGTGACCCCAAAACGGGCCCACCACACCGAGTCGGATGACCAAAGAGCTCAGGAAGGTTCGGGTTCCGCCACAGGGGAGACTGCGGCGAAACCCCAGTAGAGGATTGAGACAGTGTTTCCCCCCCCCCCTCCTTCCAGGCCAGAAAACCCACCTCCACAGGGGAGAGTCTGGAGCCTCCAACTATCCTAGATCTGTGTAATTCATCCCGTAGTGAAGTAGGGGGTTCAAACAGGGAGAGCAGGAGAGCAGTGGCGGGAGTCTGGGGGTCAGAGTGCATCCAGTCATGAACAAATGTAAGCTGGGAGGCTAGAAAATAGTGTCGCAGGTTCGGGCAAGCCAGTCCACCCACAGCCTTGGCTGCTTGGGGGCTGGCAACCGTTCCAAATGAAGCCAAAAAGGGCGGAATCAAGTTTTGCAAAAAAAAATTTGCCGAGAAAAACCGGGGAAGCTCGGAAACCATAAAGAAATTTCGGCAAAAAAAGCATTTTAAAGATATTTATGCGTCCAATTAGATTAAGGGGCAACGATGACCACGTACGAAATTTAACCGTCATTTGTTGAACTATTGGGGTGATATTTAGTTCCTCATACTTAGAGAGGTTAGCATGTATCTGTTTGCCCAGATATTTAAAGGAAGATGTTAGCTGAACCTGTGACCTCTGTAGGTATTCGACCGAACACGGAGGGCCAATGGCAAACTCCTCAACCACCTGCAGCAATTTAACAAAGGAGCTCTCCTTGCCATCTAAGTATACCAGGGCATCGTCTGCTTAGAGGGAAATCTTTTCTGTCAACAGGCCTGACCGGATGCCCCCAATCTCAGACGTCTGCCGCACCGCCAGAGCCAGGGGCTCGATGGCCAGCGCGAACAGAAGTGGAGAGAGAGGGCACCTCTGTCTGGTGCCTCTACCCAAAGGGAAAGAGCCTGAAATATCCTTGTTAGTGCGAACCCAAACTCTCGGGTCCGCATACAACAAGCGAGCCCATTTGAGAAAACCTGGTCCAAACCCCATCCTAGTCATAGCTTCCCAAAGAAAGAGCCAGCTAACCGTGTCGAAGGCCTTTAATATGTCTAAGGAGAGGACCAAACCACTACATTCAGCGTGTACAGCCCTGTGGATGTGCAGGAACAATCTGCGAATGTTATCGAATGTACTCCTGCCAGGCATGAATCCGGATTGATCCGGGGGTACGAGGGATAGAATGACCGTCTGAAGTCTAAGGGCAAGTATTTTTGCAAAGATTTTCGCGTCACTGTTAAGGAGAGAGATGGGCCTATATGAAGAGCAGTACAACTTATCCTTACCGGGCTTGGGTATTACTACTATGAGGGCCTCATTCATAGAATCGGGGAGCTTTCCAAGTTCAAGGGAGTCCTGAAATGTCTTGAGGAGCCTGGGGGCCAACACCTCTACGTGGGCCTGATACCACTCCGAGGGAAGGCCATCCAAGCCCGGGGTCTTATTGGAAGGCAATTGACCAATGGCCGCAGTGACTTCCTCCAGAGTAATGGGCTTATCTAAGAGAGACTGTTGGGAGCAACTGAGTATCGGAAGGTCAAGGGATTCAAAAAACCCTAGGAAGTCAGGTTCAGAAGGGGTGTCAGTGCGCCTGTACAACGTACAATAAAAGTCTGCAAACGTCTGGTTGACGGCTAGAGCGTCAGAGGTGGTCGAACCGTCAGGAAGTTGGATGGAGGCAATCGAGGTATCCTGGAAATCAGTGTGGGCAAGATACGCAAGGAGTCTACCATTCTTCCCCCTATGCTCGTGGATACGAGCAGAGAGGTATAACTGCTGTTTCTTGGTCAGGTCAACCATATGAAGTTGAAGCGCCCGATGGGCATCCGTCAACATACCCCTAGTCTCAGAGGAAGGAGCACCCATATGGCAGGTGCGAGCCTCCTCCAGAGCCCTTTGGAGGGCAACCTGCGTCTCCCTCCCCTTGGATCTATAACTTTTTATCCGGGAGATATAAGAGCCCCTAACCACCGCCTTAAAGGCATCCCATGTGGGGCCTCCGGAAGCTGTGCCCAGAATCAAGGACCAGTAGACAGCCATGTCGGTCGGGATGTCCTCAGAGATCTCTGGTGTAGCAATCCAGAGAGGACTGAGACGCCATGTCCGAAACGAGGGCCGATGACCCAAAATTAAACCCACCTGTTTTATAGAGTGGTCGGATTCTGTCTGGGACAGGTAGTCCATGGAGAGAAAGTCCCCCGTGGCCAGAGTGTAGTCAATTCTGGAGAGGGCGGCATAGGACCTAGACTGGCAGGAGTACACTCTAGCAGTGGGATACCTCCAGCGCCATAGATCTACATAGTCATAAGTAGTGCACCATTCACAAAACAATTTGGATTCAGACTGTAAAGGTTTCAGCCTATCTAGCTCAGGCTTCAATACGGAATTAAAATCCCCAAGGATTAACATAGGGCAAGTAGGCAGAGAGGCAAAATGGACACTAAGTTCAGAGAACACTGCAGCTGTGACCGGCGGGGGGAGGTACACCGTGACCAAAATCAGGGCGGTCTCATGGATGGAAACATGGAGAATGACATACTGACCCTTAGGGTCAAGGATAACTTGGTGACAAAGGAAGGGTAACCCCTTACGGACAAGGACGGCCACCCCCCGGGCATAGTTTGAATAAGTGGATTGATAGTGATGAGCCACCCAGTGTTTTCTGAGGGCCATCACCTTGGACCCCATGAGGGGAGTCTCCTGGAGGCATAGAACATGTGGCTTAACACGCTTCAGAGCCTCAAAAACAGATGCCCTTTTAAATTTGGAGTTCAGTCCACGGACATTCCACGAGCAAATAGTTACCTCAGCCATAGGTACTGCCGTAAATCCCCGGACCTAGGAGGGAAGGGAAAGAGAAGGGGTAATCGGGTAGCACCCCACCACCGGTCACAGACACAGGAACAAAAGAGGGCCGCAATGCTGCACACACGCACATCCATACACACTCCATACATACAAACACACAACCAAATTCAACAAGAAAAAAGGCGCCCAAAAAAGGCAACAGTACCCCTTCCCTGCCCCAAAAAAGAGGAGAGGGCCTATACTCCAAACTTAAACCATGCGAGGGGCACATGGCCTATTGCAGAGTGCAAGAGAGCGCTAAAGCAATAAAGTAAAAAAAAAACAGTGTTCAGAGTCAATGTTCCAAAAGAAAAAAAGGGGGGATGGGGGGGTAAAAAACCCCAAGGCAGCTAGGTCAAAGCCAGGAGGACCAAGACCTGGTATTCTCCCACAGGAGAGTGGTTTGATCACCCACAGTCGGCAGCACTGAATCATCACAATAAAGAACAAAAACATGAAAAAGAAAAAGTCAGTGGGAAAACGACCACAAATACAGAGGTGACACGGAAACATCATATCCAGCAGGGTCAACATCAAGCAGGAAGGTTAGGAGGACGAGGCAGTGATTCCCACCAGGACAGGGCATCATGAGGAGACTGGAAAAATAGGCTTTGCCCTGGTAGGTAACCCGGAGCGTGGCAGGGAACAGCATGGAATATTGAATATCCTGTTCCCGGAGCTTCTGCTTGACACGCTGATAGGAGGCTCTACGGTTGCGGACCGTTGCAGAGTAGTCAGGAAAGAGGGACACCCCTGCGTTGTTAATCCAGAGACTGCCCTTCCTCCTGGTAGCCCCCAAAATTGAGTCTCGGTCTCTGTAGTTGAGGAGACGGATCACCACCGTACGGGGGGGGGCGACCCTCAGGGGGGGCGTGCAGGCACGTGGTGAGCCCTCTCAATCACAAAGCAGGGGGAAAGCTGGTCCCAGCCAAATTCTTGTTCAAGCCAGATCTCCAGGAAAGCAACAGGGTCAGATCCCTCCACCCGCTCCGGTAACCCCACCAGGCGCAGGTTATTCCTGCGCAAGCGGTTCTCAAGGAAATCGACCTTATCTTCCAGGGTGGCAATCTTCCCCCCATATGTAGTAAGATTGGGCAGGATAGTAGCTACCGTGTCCTCCAAGTCACTTATGCGTTGCTCAGTTTCAGTGACCCGACCCCGCAGGTTGTGCATGTCCTGCCGCATAATAGCAAAGTCTATCTTCAGCCCATCCACCTTCCCCACCAGGTCCACATGGTTTACCTTGATGATGCCCAGAACCTCCGCCAGAGTGGGCTCCTTACCGCCGGGGTCGCATGCACTGGGGCAGCTGCGGGGTCCGGGTTCTCTGGTGAGGGTGGCGGGGACACCTCCTGACTGTCTCTGAATAGATCGGGGGTGGAGGCTGGCGATGCACTAGGCCCGAGGATAGTGCTGCGGCGGCCATCTTGGGCAGAGCGGGTGGTGATGTTCATCCTCGGCGGAGATTGTTTCTTTGCGCGCCGCTTTCCCATCCACCAAAATGCCCTCCGGGGATGCAGGAGACTCACCCGGAGTGTTCAGGCATGGAAGAAGCCGTCTGCCGGCGATGTGTGATCAGGATGGAGCAGGATTGTGGGAGGGAGATACCGGAGCTGCACAGGAACACATCTGATCACATCCCGCGCTGGGCCACGCCGTAATTAACCCCTAACCTTAAAAAATATGAAATAAATGATTATAAAATAAAAAAATATATAAATAACCACCAAAACCCAAACAAATATTTTGTTTGGTAATAATAATTATTTATTTATCTTGTGTTAGGGTCTTTTGTTATTTATTTTAGCTTTTTTAAGGGCTAGGGGTTAATTATTTATTTACTATTACTTGGTATTCATTTATTGAATTTATTTGATTATTTTTATTTATTTGTGCATTTATTTTACATTTATTTATTCATTTATTATCATCATCAGTAGTATTTACACCCGAACAAAAAAAAAATAACCCAATGTCAGGAAGCTAGTTTAGCAAATACTAATTTTCATACAGCTAATGCAAATTCTTCTGCAGCTAATGCTCATTCCCATACAGCTAATGCTTGTGCACTTGTACCAGCATACAGACGAGCTCAGGCTAATATCCAGTGTGCACCGACATGTAGGTATCTCCTGACCACCCTGTTGTCTTACCGTGTGTGACCCTGGCTCACCTTGACTACGTCTCTGACTACGGCAGTCACCTGCTATGAAGCTACTGGCACCAGTGCTTCTTTCAGCCTTGTACGTCTGTCCCCACATTCAGGGGTACTCGGACCAGAGCCCCAAGGGAAGCCCTCTAGTCGATTCAACCTCCAACCAAGATACAATACACCCTAACCCCTTATCTTAATGAAAAAATAAAAAAATAAATGAATAATAATCATAAAAAAATTAATACAATTCTAAGGGAAAAGCTAAAAAACAAATGATGCAACAGATAATAATTTTCTCTATTGGCTATTAAGAAAACGGCAAAGCTCCAAAATGCTGCATAAAAACGCGCATGTCGAGCATAAAAACGTGCAAATAAACCACAGAAAAACACTCAAAGACGCTACGCTCAGGTGTAATTGCAGCTTAAGAGGTGTGGAGAAAATTTGGTGCTGATACCGTGGGACATTTACACAAAGGACAAGGAATAAGGATTTTGAAAGGTTACTATTTTATTTTACTACAACATGGCATCCCCTGGGGTGCTAATTTCATTATGCAGCAGAACAACACAGAAAATACTTCTAAACTCTACAAAATCTATTTAGTAAGGAAAAGGGATGTCAGCGTACTGTCTCTGGCATCAACCGCCAGTGGGAAAAGCCTAAAACAAAAATGCCCTACATACCAGCCCCACCTCAGAAAACCATCTAGTAGGTGAAACGCATTAGAGGAGGAGGGACTCCCTGTTCACGATATCCAGATGAATAAAGTTACCAGGGTTTTGAGCTACTATCAGATTGCAGTCAGTCTTTTCTTTTGAATTTGCATAGCCACAAATTATATTAATCTACTTTGTGTGCACCAAATGTCTTTGTAGACCAATACATTACTCCTAACCGATCTGGAAACTGGGGCCACAGCTGGGATTACTATGGCAACACAGATCATATTCAACAATTTTGCTTCAGGGTTTTGGTCTGGTTAGACTGGAGAAACAGAATTTTGGTTCTAGTAATGACGGTTCATTTTTAGGAGGTTTGGAGACAAAGGTAGCAGAGGAAATGGTTTGGTTAAAGTGTAATAAAGCAATGGGCCCCGGTAGTATTCATCCCAGAGTTAACTTTCAGGTATAGTTGTTAGACCATTAACTGATCTTTTTAACCAATCTCTACTAGCAGGAGAAGTTCCCCATGGATGGCAGACAGCTAATATTTGTACCTATTGTGAGGGGGTTAGCTTGGCAGCGGGTGTGTGTGACCCCCGGGATGGGCTCCCCACACAAAAACAGGCCCAGCAAACGGAGGTTGTGGTTTTCAAAATCAAAAAAAAGGTGCGGTTTATTTTCTATTTACAGTGACAAAACACAGCAAAGCAAAAGAAACATAACCAAAATAAATCCTGGTCAAGTTGACCTCTGACTAAACATACAGGTTTCCTAACTAACAACTGGGATCAGCCTAGTGCTGTCCTAGTCCCTAAGTCCCTGGTTTAGTAAAAGTCCAAACAAATAGCCACACAGGCTTTGCCTCACCGCACAGGGGTTCACTCTCCCTAGACAGTCCACACAGGCCTGGTTCCAGGCATGAGCT
This sequence comes from Rana muscosa, assembly GCA_029206835.1. NCBI lineage: Eukaryota > Metazoa > Chordata > Amphibia > Anura > Ranidae > Rana > Rana muscosa. The sequence goes on along the minus strand of CM055127.1, from coordinate 276,721,868 downwards.
AACATCTAATGAAGCTGGGAGTTCTTATAGAGGCCTAAATGAGCTGACAAGCTTCAGCTGGCCTCATCAACTCCCTGTCTGTACGACGCCCAGCCCTCTCCCTAGAGGTATGAGTCATCCATGAGCCTACTAGCCTCAGCTGGGCTTATACAACTCTCCACCCTAGTTGTATAAGTCAGCATAAAGCCTGAATCTGGGAGAAATATATCTACCCCCCTGGATGCAACCAGGTGACTTTACCTTCCTGCTGTCACATACCCCCCCCTCTTGTTTTAACCTCGGGGTTGGAACACCAGCAATCAGGCATTCATGTACTCGAGACAAAGCATCCACATTCCCCATTTGAACGCCAGGGCGATGCTTTACTGTGAAGTTGAATTCCTGGAGGGCCAGGAACCACCTATTCACTCTTCTATTTGTTTCCTTGTTTTGAGCCATCCACTTTAACGGAGCGTGATCCGTAACCATGTCAAAGTGCCTACCTAGCAGGTAGTACCGAAGGGAATCTAGAGCCCACTTCACCGCTAAACACTCCTTTTCAACGGTGGCGTAATTTACCTCATGGGACTTCAACTTCCTGCTGAGGTAAATGACTGGGTGCTCTTCCCCGTTCCAGACCTGGGACAATACTGCTCCTAACCCCACATCTGACGCATCACTTTGTACGACAAAGTCTTTAGAGAAGTCGGGTGAGTACAACACTGGCTGGCTACATAAGGCTTGTTTCAAGAATTGGAATGCTGCCTCAGCCTCGGGGGTCCATTTAATCATGACCGACCCTTTCCCCTTCGTTAGGTTGGTTAGGGGCACAGCCTTAGAGGCAAAGTGGGGAATGAATCGCCGATAATACCCAGCGATTCCCAGAAAGGCTTGTACCTGCTTCTTGCTGTTGGGACGTGGCCAACTCTGGATGGCCTCGACTTTGTTGAGTTGGGGTTTTATTACTCCCCTCCCAATGGTGTACCCAAGATATTTGGCCTCCTCCTGCCCAATGGTACACTTCTTGGGGTTAGCCGTAAACCCCGCTTCCCGAACAGAGTCCAGGACTGCTTGCACTTTTGGCAGATGTGAGGCCCAATCTGTGCTATGGACAATTACGTCATCCAGGTAAGCCGCAGCATACTTCCGATGGGGCCTCAGCATCTGGTCCATTTTCCGCTGGAATGTGGCCGGCGCATTCTGTAACCCGAACGGCATTCTTTTATATTGGAACGCCCCGTCTGGGGTTACAAATGCGGTTTTCTCTTTGGCCAATTTGGCCAGGGGGATTTGCCAATACCCTTTTGTGAGGTCAAGAGTCGTCATGTATCGGGCTGTTCCCAGCCGGTCGATCAACTCATCTATACGTGGCATGGGGTAGGTGTCAAATTTTGTAACTTTGTTCAACTGACGAAAATCGTTACAAAATCGCCAGCTCCCATCCGGTTTAGGCACCAACACAATGGGACTAGACCAATCACTTTGGGACTCCTCTATCACCCCTAAGTTCAGCATTTTCTGTACTTCCTCCCGTATTGCCTCCCGTCGGGCCTCTGGGATCCGATAGGGTTTTAACTTCACCCTTTCACCGGGCGGGGTAATGATGTCATGCTCTACCCCAGATGTTTGTCCCGGCAGCTCAGAGAATACCTCCTTGTTGCGAAGCACAAACTCCTTAACCTCCTGTTGTTGGGGTTGTGACAAGGTGGCTGCTATTCCAACCTCAGGAATCACGCAACCAGTTTGAGCTGGTGACCAAGTGTCTGCGACTAGGGACTCTCTATCCCTCCAGGCTTTCAACAGATTAACGTGATAGATCTGTTCGGGCTTTCGCCTTCCTGGTTGTCTGACCTTGTAATTCACTTCGCTCACTTTTTCCATTATCTCGTAGGGGCCTTGCCATTTGGCAAGGAATTTACTTTCAACCGTAGGGACAAGTACCAGTATCCTATCCCCCGGGGAAAAGGTACGGGTCTTGGCTCCACGGTTGTACACTCTCTGCTGTGCTAACTGCGCTTGGGCCAAATGTTCCTTCACGATGGGCATTACCTGTGCAATTCGGTCTTGCATCAGGGCGACATGCTCAATCACACTCCTGTGGGGAGAACTCTCACTTTCCCAAGTTTCCTTGGCAATATCCAACAGCCCTCTTGGGTGTCTCCCATACAGTAACTCAAAGGGGGAGAATCCCGTAGAGGATTGGGGCACCTCCCTAATAGCAAACATCAGATAAGGAAGTAGACAGTCCCAATCCTTTCCATCTCTATCCACCACTTTCTTCAACATTTGCTTTAGGGTTTTGTTGAATCTTTCAACCAGCCCATCGGTTTGGGGGTGATACACAGATGTACGTAATTGCGTCACTTTGAACAATTTACACAGCTCCTTCATAACCCGGGACATAAAGGGTGTACCTTGGTCCGTAAGCAGTTCTTTACAAACACCCACCCGGCTAAAAACAAGAGATAGCTCTTTGGCTATGGTTTTGGCCGAGGTATTTCTGAGAGGGATCGCTTCTGGATAACGGGTGGCATAGTCCATTATAACCAATATGTACTGGTGCCCCCTAGCGGACTTGATTATAGGACCTACCAAATCCATGGCGATCCTCTCAAACGGGACCTCAATGATGGGTAGAGGGACCAGCGGGCTACGGAAATGTGGCATCGGGGCCGACCTCTGACACACAGGGCAGGAGGAACAATAATTTTCTATGTCCTTTATCACCCCCGGCCAATAGAATCTCTGTAATACCCTCTCTCGGGTTTTCTCTGTCCCCAGATGACCTCCAAGAATGTGCCCATGGGCCAACTCCAACACCAACTTCCTGTAAGGTTTGGGCACCACAAGCTGCTCAACGGTTTCTTCTGCCCTTTTTGCCACCCGATACAGTAGGTCCTTCTCTACGCTGAAGTATGGGTAAGTGCTGGTATTATCTGGGTTCACTAACTCGCCATCTATTTTCACTACGTTTTCCCGTGCCTTTATTAGGGCGGGGTCTTTCAACTGTTCTGTGGCAAAGTTTTCCCTGTGAACCTCAAGATCAGAAAACTCCACAGACGGTAGGTTTTCGTCTGAGGAGGTGGGCTCCTCTCCAGTTTCTTGAGTCTCCCCTGCCAATACTGATAAGGGAAATTCCGGAGAGTCCTCACCACTCTCAGGGGAGTTCTGGCTATCCCATTCCTGGTACATAGGGGCACCAGTGGGGGGCTCAGGGTCATCCCACAGTTCCCAGAACTTCGGAAAATCCCTTCCCACAATGGCGTCATGCGGTAACTGAGATACTAAGCCCACTGGATGAGAGAGGGTACCTTTGGGGGTCTCGAAACACACTGTAGTCACTGGATACTCTCGGGTGTCCCCATGCACACAAATAACAGCTACCTTGCTATTCCCAGAGACCTCTGTTTTAACTAACTCAGCCTTTATCAGGGTCACAAGGCTACCTGAATCCAGCAATACCACAACATTTCTACCATTAACACACATTTTGCATAAATGTTTCTCAGTTCCTCGAATGGCAGTGCATGCGACTGTCGCACACAGCGACTGACGTCTGCCCATCAGAAAGTCACACTGCATGGGTTCCTCCACAACCGGGCAATTGGCTGCAATATGTCCCGCTTGCCGGCAGCGGTAGCAAACGATCCTTCTTGCCGCCTCTTGAGCCGCTGATTTCCCAGGCTGTTCTCGCCAAACTTGGGGTAGAGCTCCCACCCTCTCACTCTCTCCACCCTCACCCCTTGGAATCCTCTTATCCGCCCCTGGGGATGGTCTGGTCTTAGGGTGGAAAGTCCGAGTGTCTCTGGAAGAGGCCGTCAGGTTCTCTGTAGCCAAGTATTTCTCCACACGATCCACAAGACCATCGGCCGTCTCTGGGTCTCCATGGCTTACCCACTTTTGGATGGCAGTAGGAAGAGCTCTCAAAAACCGATCCATTACAACACGTTCCACAATCTTTGGTGCGGACAAAGTCTCTGGCTGTAGCCACTTTCTGCTCAGGTGAATGAGATCATACATTTGAGACCTGGGGGGTTTTCCAAGCTGGAAAGTCCAGTTATGCACACGCTGAGCCCAGACAGCCTGGGTGACACCCAGCCTTGCCAATATTTCAGCTTTTAGCATCACATAGTCTTTTGCTTGGTCAGGCTCTAGGTCATAGTAAGCCTTCTGCGATTCACCAGTTAACAGAGAAGCCACCAGTCCAGCCCACTGCTCCTCAGGCCACTTTTCTCTTTCAGCAGTCCTTTCAAATGTGGTCAAAAATACCTCTGGATCATCCTCTCCAGTCATTTTTGTCAATAAACGACTCACCCCAAAGGACGCGGTATTAGTGGGACGGCTTTCCTCACTGGTCTGCGGACGTTGCTGCATTACTGCTTCCATTTGTTGTAGTCTCTGCTCTTGCTTCTGTAACAGGTCTATGAAGCGGGCCTCAGATTGCTGCTAGGCTTGTTGCTGAGCTTCCAGACTCTGTTGGTGAGCTTGCTGCTGGGCTGCAAAGTTCTGTTGTTGAGCTGCAAGGCTCTTTTGCAAACCTGCATTTGTCTGCTGTTGATTGGCATTTGCTAGAGCCAGCTGCTTCAGTATCTCCTCCATGCTGGCTTAAAAAAAACTGCCACTGGTTCTCCACCAACTGTGAGGGGGTTAGCTTGGCAGCGGGTGTGTGTGACCCCCGGGATGGGCTCCCCACACAAAAACAGGCCCAGCAAACGGAGGTTGTGGTTTTCAAAATCAAAAAAAAGGTGCGGTTTATTTTCTATTTACAGTGACAAAACACAGCAAAGCAAAAGAAACATAACCAAAATAAATCCTGGTCAAGTTGACCTCTGACTAAACATACAGGTTTCCTAACTAACAACTGGGATCAGCCTAGTGCTGTCCTAGTCCCTAAGTCCCTGGTTTAGTAAAAGTCCAAACAAATAGCCACACAGGCTTTGCCTCACCGCACAGGGGTTCACTCTCCCTAGACAGTCCACACAGGCCTGGTTCCAGGCATGAGCTAACATCTAATGAAGCTGGGAGTTCTTATAGAGGCCTAAATGAGCTGACAAGCTTCAGCTGGCCTCATCAACTCCCTGTCTGTACGACGCCCAGCCCTCTCCCTAGAGGTATGAGTCATCCATGAGCCTACTAGCCTCAGCTGGGCTTATACAACTCTCCACCCTAGTTGTATAAGTCAGCATAAAGCCTGAATCTGGGAGAAATATATCTACCCCCCTGGATGCAACCAGGTGACTTTACCTTCCTGCTGTCACACTATCCACAAGAAGGGTAGAAGGTAGAAGCTGGCAATTACAGGCCAGTGAGTTTAACATCTGTTGTAAGCAAGTTAATGGAATCACTCCTAAAAAGAAGTATCATTATTCACTTAAAACACAAAACATGCTGGACCCAAAGCAGCATGGCAAATTTAACAAATTGTTGCACTTTCTTAACTTTACTAGGAACAGGCCAATTCACCACTGCTTTGATCTTCTTAGGATCCATGCTCACTCCTTCTGGGGAAAGAATATATCTTAAGAACTGAATCTGGATTTGTTCAAATTCACATTTCTCCTGTTTGATGTAAAGTAGATTCTTCCGTAATTTTCATAGACAGTGCAAACATGCTTGTAATGCTCGTCCAGTTTTTCAGAACAGATGAGACTATCATTCCAGATAAGCAATCACAAACTGGTCCAACAGATCTCGAAAAATATCACTGAAGCAGTGTTGAAAAGATGATGGAGAATTGTAAAGGCCAAAAGACATAACCAAGGACTCGAAATACCCATACCTTTTTCTAGAGGCAGTTTCTCAATTGTCTCCTTGACAATTGTGTATAAGGTTATATCCCCCCCCCCCCCCATAAGTCTAGTTTTGTAAAGACTTTGGCAGAACAGAGTAATTCCAACTTTTCAGAGATTAAGGGAAGCGGATAACTGTTTTTAATAGTGATTTTATTCAAATCCCCATAATCGATGCATGGACTCAAAGTGGAGACCTTATTTTCAACAAAGAACAGGGCTGTCCCTGAAGGAGACTGTGTGTCTAATAAAGCCCCTCTCTGAATTCTCATCAAGTCACTCTCTGAGTACCTTCAAGTGGGCTAAACAAAAAAAACTGACAGATCGCTGTACTAACACAAGCGATGTTCGTGCAAAATCTCCCCGTGCCTTTGTGTTCTGACACAGGGACTGCCCCACCTGCCAGAACACACTGATCAGTGCTGGCAGCCTTTGGCTGTCAGCACTGATCGGATGCCGATCAAATGCTGGTTTTCCAGCATTAACATTTGACAGAAGCTGGTCATGAGACGGTTGTATTTTGAAATATATGCAACCCTGTAATGTCAGCGATCTCCATTGAACTTGAATGGTATAGGCATACTGTATGTGCGTTAGCATCAACTCTGGATCATAAGTCCAGCATGGATTTCTACTTGTTGCCCGTTAACCACACTTTCCAATTCTGCAAATTTTTCTTGGTAGATAACACTAAATTCTTGCAACTCTGCAATTTTCCAGCTAAAAGGAGCTACAGAATTCACCATAGTGGCCTCCATATTTAGGCCAGGTTTGTCTGTCATGGTCAAAGGTCAGGCTCAGAGGCCAGTAGCTATGTGGAGAGGCTGACACCAACCAACAGCATAGGTTTAGCAAAGACAAAACGCAAGCTCTACTGCTCTGTCAACCATGTGTTGCTGGAAACTCTTGCTCCTGGCTGAGATAGTTACTCCCAAAACAAAGTTCTGTGATCCACGTTTTGGCCATGGTGGCTATCATGTCCGAAATGCATTAGATGCATTCACTGTATTTTTAACAAATAAAGATTTTGTTTATTGGAACTTACCGAGTAGCCGGCTTGTATTCATAAACCGCATAGTTATACAAGCAGGTCACCCTGGCGGATGATACAGGCTCCTTTATCCCTTTTTTTGGGGGGAGGGTTTCTTCTCTTTATCCACCCCAGGGGGATGTTTTTTGTATTGTTACTGCTCTAAGCCACAGAGACCGCACCTCAATTGATGAGCCTGCCCTAAAATGGGATACTGTGCCAGGATTGCCATCTGAAACAGTATTTTTCACTTAGTGAAGTCAGACCCTACCCTTCTTTTTCTCGATGATACAGGCTCACCTGAGGTGTTGTCCACCAAAACTCCTAATGGTGGAGATGGGTTTTGCTGCGTGTTAGTACTAGGTCGTGGTCCACAGGATCGCGCCACCAGGAGGTGAGCAAGCCAGGGTCTGGTAGCAGATATGGATTAAGCAGAAGCATAGCCAGTAAACAAGTCACAGGTCGGTAACGAGTAGTTTCAAGTTGGGATTAATCAGAAGCATAGTCAAGGAACAAGTCAAATATCCGTAACGAGTAGTAGATATGGACAGTATCAAAAGTGACAAGAGCGAGATATTGGCTGGAGAGAATTCAATCATCTGGCAAACAGGAAGTGCAAAGGCATGGCTTAAATAGGAAGTTCATGGGAGGCGCAAAAAGTTCAAGGTTCATGAAAAAAAGTACAAAGGCAAGATTATCCAAGGGATTGTCCAGGGAGCTGTCCAACAATGTGAACTAGAAAAACACATATACCACGCTGTCTGTAGAATGGGATAGCAGCCAGCACAGCAGTAGATCAATTGCTAAATGTGACAAAAATGGTAAAAAAAAGTGCAGCACTAATGGATAGATAATCTAATAGAATAAACTATAATCAATTATATATGAAAAATTTGTAAACTAGTGACATAAACTCAATATAAAAAAACAGAAAAGTGTCCATAAAGGAAAATTTGAAACATCAAAAAATCCTTAATAGTGAAAAGAGTCCAATAAAGTGTCCAATATACTTGGTGAAAATCAATTGAATCATATGTGTAAATCAACCGTTGTGAAAAACAAATTGATAGAAGATCCACCACCAGAAGCACCAAAATGCTTACCAGAAAGATTGAACTCAAATAGGTGTACACCCAATGAGTCAATCAAGCTTTGTAATGTAACCAAAACGAATTCAGGCTTACTGTACGAATACAGCCTCCAGAAAGATGTTCAGGATGGTGGATATGATCAAAACAGGCAATCAGCCCAAACATTCAAGTAGATATTAAGAAGAAGAAGGAAGGCACATAGCGTAATTCTGTTGAGAAATAATTGAATATTTGATAAGTAAACAGAGGAAATACACTCACATTTCCGTAGTAAAAAAGCGCTTGTAAAAAGACAGTGATAGTGGTATCAGCATAACTTCCTGATGCGTTTCACCTCATAAGGCATCATCTGAGGTACTGATCCACTGTGGTCACTGTGTATTTATAAGTAGTAGGTACTCCCATAACGACCAGCAGCTCCGTCTGACAGGCTATGCAATTCTGAAGTCACTTCCGGTTTCGGTCAAAATGGCACCGCCACGTGCGTCTCGAGCCTCGTTCTGGCAAACCGGAAGCGGAAGTGACGAAAAACCGCAATGAACGGCCTTTAGTAACCAACAAAATGGCGCCGCCGTTAGTGAGACATAAACCTCAACAGCTAACCTGGAATTTGAGTCATCACAAACAAAGTCTATAATCCACAGCATCCACATATGTACGTCCCAAGCCTCGTTTTAACAGGCAGGAAACAGATATGACATGAAACCAAAATAAACAGCCTCTAATAACCAACAAAATGGTGCCGCCGTTTTTATGAGACACAGACCTCAGGACATAACCCAGAAGCTACGTCATCACCGGTAGAGATTGTATTCAGCGGCATTCACATCATATCTTGTTTATTCATGTGGATTACTTAGAAACTGTGTTATTTTCAAAATATTTGTAATTCCCAGGACAGAAGGTTAAATAAATATCCTGGATATTCAATAACCTCACGTGAAAATTGGGGGGTGTGATAAAAAGTGTTGAAAATATTCTAAAAAATTTAATATATAAAAATAAATAAATATATTAGGAACCCTAAAATATTATAGCGTTAATCTTGGCTTATAAAAGCATTAATATCCCACTCTATATTTAATCCAAAGGGGAGTATGACTGTAATTGATATATCCAATATGTTTCTTAGCTGTTTTTTATATTGAGTTTGTCACTAGTTTACTCTTTTTTCATATATAATTGATTATAGTTTATTCTATTAGATTATCTATCCATTAGTGCTGCACTTTTTTTACCATTCAGGGAGCTGTCCAGCATCCCAGAAAGAAGAGACATCGCCAGACACAGCAGAGGTTGTAAGTTCAGACCTGAAAAACTAGAAGAACCCCCTTTGGAGGTGGGACTTTAAAAGTGACTGACAACACACAGAGGTATATCAAAAAATATATATGAATTTAATCAACGAGTATAAAGACATAATTACAAAGACAGTTTCTTATTAAAATACATGAATTAAATACAGATTCACAAAAAAACTGTTTGTATTCAAAGAGGAAAGAAAGAACATAACATTTTATAGTCCGACCCGACAGCTGTTTCGGTTACCCTTCTTCGGGGGATTTGTAGACATTAAAATCGGGAGTTGTCTATAAAAAGACAAATTCCATTAAATACATGATGTTATTGTGTATATATGTGCATGAAATTGTTTATATAAATAGACAAGACGTCACACATGTATATGAAAATAAATAAATAATAATATTTTGCTTACAAATTGTGACAGCAGGAAGGTAAAGTCACCTGGTTGCATCCAGGGGGGTAGATATATTTCTCCCAGATTCAGGCTTTATGCTGACTTATACAACTAGGGTGGAGAGTTGTATAAGCCCAGCTGAGGCTAGTAGGCTCATGGATGACTCATACCTCTAGGGAGAGTGTGGGGCGTCGTACAGACAGGGAGTTGATGAGGCCAGCTGAAGCTTGTCAGCTCATTTAGGCCTCTATAAGAACTCCCAGATTCATTAGGTGTTAGCTCATGCCTGGACCCAGACCTGTGTGGACTGTCTAGGGAGAGTGAACCCCTGTGCGGTGAGGCAAAGCCTGTGTGGCTATTTGTTTGGACTTTTACTAAACCAGGGACTTAGGGACTAGGACAGCACCAGGCTGATCCCAGTTGTTAGTTTAGGAAACCTGCATGTTTAGTCAGAGGTCAAACTGACCAGGATTTATTTTGTGTATGTTTCTTTTTGGCTTTGCTGTGTTTTTGTCACTGTACATAGAGAAATAAACCGCACCTTTTGATTTTGAAAACCACAACCTCCGTCTGCTGGCCCTGTTTTTGTGTGGGGAGCCCAACCAGGGGGTCACACACACCCGCTACTGAGTTAACCCCCTCACAGTTGGTGGAGAACCAGTGGCAGTTTTTTTTAAGCCAGCATGGAGGAGATACTGAAACAGCTGGCTCTAGCAAATGCCAATCAACAGCAGACAAATGCAGGTTTGCAAAGGAGCCTTGCAGCCCAGCAGCAAGCTCATCAACAAGCCCAGCAGCAATCTGAGGCCCGCTTCATAGACCTGTTACAGAAGCAAGAGCAGAGACTACAACAAATGGAAGCAGTAATGCAGCAACGTCCGCAGACCAGTGAGGAAAGCCGTCCCACTAATACCGCGTCCTTTGGGGTGAGTCGTTTATTGACAAAAATGACTGGAGAGGATGATCCAGAGGTATTTTTGACCACATTTGAAAGGACTGCTGAAAGAGAAAAGTGGCCTGAGGAGCAGTGGGCTGGACTGGTGGCTCCTCTGTTAACTGGTGAATCGCAGAAGGCTTACTATGACCTAGAGCCTGACCAAGCAAAAGACTATGTGATGCTAAAAGCTGAAATATTGGCAAGGCTGGGTGTCACCCTGGCTGTCCGGGCTCAGCGTGTGCATAACTGGACTTTCCAGCTTGGAAAACCCCCCAGGTCTCAAATGTATGATCTCATTCACCTGAGCAGGAAGTGGCTACAGCCAGAGACTTTGTCCGCACCAGAGATTGTGGAACGTGTTGTAATGGATCGGTTTTTGAGAGCTCTTCCTACTGCCATCCAAAAGTGGGTAAGCCATGGAGACCCAGAGACGGCCGGTGGTCTTGTGGATCGTGTAGAGAAATACTTGGCTACAGAGAACCTGACGGCCTCTTCCAGAGACTCTCGGACTTTCCACCCTAAGACCAGACCATCCCCAGGGGCGGATAAGAGGATTCCAAGGGGTGAGGGTGGAGAGAGTGAGAGGGTGGGAGCTCTACCCAAAGTTTGGCGAGAACAGCCTGGGAAGTCAGGGGCTCAAGAGGCAGCCAAAAGGATTGTTTGCTACCGCTGCCGGCAAGCGGGACATATTGCAGCAAATTGCCCGGTTGTGGAGGAACCCATGCAATGTGACTTTCTGACGGACAGACGTCAGTCGCTGTGTGCGACAGTCGCATGCACTGCCATTCGGGGAACTGAGAAACATTTATGCAAAATGTGTATTAATGGTAGAAATGTTGTGGTATTGCTGGATTCAGGTAGCCTTGTGACCCTGATAAAGGCTGAATTAGTTAAAACAGAGGTCTCTGGGAATAGCAAGGTAGCTGTTATTTGTGTGCATGGGGACACCCGAGAGTATCCAGTGACTACAGTGTGTTTCGAGACCCCCAAAGGTACCCTCTCTCATCCAGTGGGGTTAGTATCTCAATTACCGCATGATGCCATTGTGGGAAGAGATTTTCCGAAGTTCTGGGAACTGTGGGATGATCCTGAGCCCCCCACTGGTGCCCCAATCCTCTACGGGATTCTCCCCCTTTGAGTTACTGTATGGGAGACACCCAAGAGGGCTGTTGGATATTGCCAAGGAAACTTGGGAAAGTGAGAGTTCTCCCCACAGGAGTGTGATTGAGCATGTCGCCCTGATGCAAGATCGAATTGCACAGGTAATGCCCATCGTGAAGGAACATTTGGCCCAAGCGCAGTTGGCACAGCAGAGAGTAGTGATGAGCCGAACACCCCCGGGTTCGGTTCGCACCAGAACCCGCGAACGGACCGAAAGTTCGAACGAACATTAGAACCCTATTAAATACAATGGATGCGAACGTTCGAATTCTAAAGTGCTAATTATAACAACTATTATGCATGTTATTGTCCTAAAAAGGGTTTGGGAACCCGGGTTCTGCACCAGGGGACATGTATCAATGCAAAAAGAAGTTTTAAAAACGGTCGTTTTTCGGGAGCAGTCATTTTAATGATGCATAAAGTGAAAAAAAAAAAGTCAAATATTCCTTTAAATATCGTACCTGGGGGGTGTCTAAAGTATGCCTGTGAAGTGCCACGTGTTTCCCGTGTTTAGAACTGTCCCTGCACAAAATGACACTTCTAAAGGAAAAAAAAGCCATTTAAAACTGCTTGCGGCTTTAATGTAATGTCTGGTCCCGGTAATATGGATGAAATTCTTTAAGAAAAATGGCATAGCTACCCCATGACCCCCCCCCTACCCCAGCCCATTACCAGCCCCTTTGGGTCTTGTATGGATATTAAGGGGAACCCCGCACATAAAATAAAAAAGGCCCTATATACTCTGAACAGCCCTATACAGGCGGTGCATACAAGACAGGGACTGTAGGTTTGTTCTTATGTAGAGTCTGTTTGTAATTTTGAACAGGTACATTGTTGAAGTGTAGCTCCAGACCAAAAATCTATTTTTAAACTTTTTGGAAAACATAGGTAAGGGTTATCACCCCTGTAACATTTGTTTTGCTGTCTGTGCCCCTGTTCAGAACATTTCACCTCACTTTCCGTCCCAATGACAACTCTTTTTGAAATGTGGTCTTTTTCTTGAAACAAGGATTGCTGATAAAGCATCAGTACAGAGGAGACACCTTTCTCCCATATTTATTCTTACAGGAGAGAATTTTCCTTCCTAGTGGTAGATTTCCTCTCACTTCCTGTTGTCTTCTTGCGTTTGCAAGTAGGAGTCGTTTGTAAGTTGGATGTTTGAAAGTAGGGACCTGCCGTATATACTCTGCAGAAATAGGCCCCTTAGTTGTTGGTGTTGGCACAACACTGTAAGCACTCACAGTTACTCTTGGTTGGTGCTGGAACGCCCTGCTGTCAACTATTATATCAGGAATTTTAATTACATATAATTGTTGAACAGTGGTAGTAAAAATTGGGCCTTTGATGGTGGTGCTGGTGCCACAACACTGTAAGCCCTGACAGTTACTCTTGGTGGGTGCAGCAATGGGCCCTGCTGTGAATTATTAGATCAAGAATTGTAATTACATGCCCCTGTTGAACAGGGGCTGAAAAATTGGGCCTTAGGCACTGGTGGCACAACACTGCAACCCCTCACAGATACTGTACTTGGAGCACAGCAATGAGCCCTGTTGCAAAGTATTGCTTCAAAAATTGTAATGACACGCCCCTGTTAAACAGGGGCTGAAAAATTGGGCCTTAGGCACTGGTGGCACAACACTGCAACTCCTCACAGATACTGTACTTGGAGCACAGCAATGAGCCCTGTTGCAAAGTATTGCTTCAAAAATTGTAATTACACGCCCCTGTTAAACAGGGGCTGAAAAATTGGGCGTTAGGCACTGGTGGCGGCACCCATAAACAAAAATGATCTTACAAGCTATCATCATCAATCGTATCATTGAGGACTCGGAGGAGGAGGATAGCCAGTCAACATAACAGCACAGGCACTCAGCATCAGCATCAGTCTTGAAGGGATGTGACATGTTAAAATCAATTAGTCTGTTATATCAGCATCAGGTGTGTGGTAGCTGGTGGTGATCCAAGACTGGTTCATCTTGATGAAAGTCAGTCGATCAACCGAGTCGGTGGACAGGCGCACCCTGTGATCCGTGACAAATCCTCCAGCAGCACTGAATGTGCGTTCCGAAAGAACGCTGGATGCAGGACAGGCCAGTAGCTCAATTGCATACTGTGCAAGCTCTGGCCAGTGATCCATCCTCAAGACCCAGTAAGCCAGAGGATTTTCGGTGGGGAAGGTGTCCAAGTCTGACCTTGCCCCTAGATATTCCTGCACCATGTTTATCAGACGCTGGCGATGGTTGCTGGAACCGATCATACTTTGGGGCTGCGGACTAAAGAATTGTCTGAACGCATCGGTCAGACGGCCACCTTCCCCACCGCTCCTTCTTTGACTGGCCGAAGCCTCAGCAACTCGTTGTCCAGGACCAGGAGTTTGCAACCTCCCAGTCTCTGGGAACGCGTTGCACAGACCTTTCTGCAAGGCCTCCCGGAGTTGTCTCATCCTCTGCTCCCTCTGCGACGGTAACATAAGGTCCGCAACCTTACCCTTGTACCGTGGATCAAGGAGAGTGGCCAGCCAGTAATGGTCCCTCTCCTTGATCCGAAGAATACGAGGATCCTTCCGCAGACTTTGCAGGATCAGGGAGGCCATGCAGCGTAGGTTTGCTGAGGCATTCGCTCCGGAGTCCTCTGGGTCACTAAGGACGACATGATCCGCAGCCACCTCCTCCCAGCCACGTACAAGTCCACTGGTTTCTTGGGACTGTAAATCATCCCTAAAAGACTGCTGCTGATGATGCTGAGTGCCAGCCTCCACCTCCATGCTGACACAATCCTCCTCCTCCTCCTCCTCCTCCTCCTCCTCTTCCTGTGCGATGGGTGGGACAGAAGGAACACTGTCTGGGTAAAGGGGGCCTTGAGAGGCAAGGAAGTCCTCCTCTTCCTGCCTCTGTTCTGCCTCAAGTGCCCTGTCCATTATTCCACGCAGCGTGTGCTCCAACAGGTGGACAAGAGGTACAGTGTCACTGATGCATGCACTGTCACTGCTCACCATCCTCGTGGCCTCCTCAAATGGTGCCAGGACAGTGCATGCATCCCTGATCATGCCCCACTGGCGTGGAGAAAAAAAACCAAGCTCCCCTGACCCTGTCCTGGTGCCGTAGTCGCACAGGTACTCATTGATGGCCCTCTGCTGCGTGTGCAGCCGCTGCAGCATGGCCAACGTTGAGTTCCACCTGGTGGGCATGTCACATATAAGGCGGTTCTTGGGCAGGTTCAACTCCTTTTGCAGCTCAGCCAGGCGAGCACTGGCATTATAAGATCTGCGGAAATGCACACAGACTTTCCTGGCCTGCCTCAGGACATCCTGTAAGCCCGGGTACCTGCCCAAGAAGCGCTGCACCACCAGGTTAAGGACGTGAGCCACACAGGGCACATGGGTCAGTTGTCCCTGTCGGAGGGCGGAGAGGAGGTTGGTGCCATTGTCGCAAACCACCATTCCTGGCTTAAGCTGGCGTGGCGTCAACCACCTCTCGGCCTGGCCCTGCAGAGCAGACAGGACCTCTGCCCCAGTGTGGCTTCTGTCCCCCAAACACACCAGCGCAAGCACGGCATGGCATCTTTTTGCCTGCGTACTTGCGTAGCCCCGTGAACGGCTACGGAGCACCGCTGGTTCATAGGACAAACCACAGGAAGAGGCCATGGAGGAAGAAGAAGAGGAGGGGGTGGAGGAGAGAGGTGTGTCACAACCAGTAGTAGCATTTTGGAGGCGTGGCGGTGGGACAACCTCCAACACTACTGCACCTTGTCCTGAATCCTTCCCAGCTGCCAAAAGAGTGACCCAATGGGCCGTGAAAGAAAGGTAACGTCCCTGTCCATGCCTGCTGGACCATGAGTCAGCGGTAATATGCACCTTACCGCTGACCGCCCTGTCCAGCGAGGCCAAGACATTGCCTTCCACATGCCGGTAGAGAGCCGGAATAGCCTTCCGTGAGAAAAAGTGGCGTTTGGGAACCTGCCACTGAGGAACCGCACATTGCACAAACTCACGGAAGGGGGCCGAGTCTACCAACTGAAAAGGCAGCAGTTGAAGCGCTAGCAATTTAGCCAAGCTAGCATTCAACCGCTGGGCATGTGGATGGCTGGGAGTGAACTTCTTTCGACGGTCCAGCAGCTGGGGCAGGGAAATTTGCCTGCTAGAATCGGACGTCGGTGTACTGCTAGCAGAGTGGCCGCAAGTACTTGGCTGTGACACACCTAATTCTACACCTTCATTCCTCTCAGTGCATGTTTCAGAGAGGACTGAAGTTATAGTGGGGTTGGAGATCCCAGCTGATGCGGTGCAAGGAGAGGTCCGCTTTGTTCTTTGGTGTGGGTCTTTGAGGTAGGCTTGCCAACGAGCTGCATGGCAGGTCAACATATGTCTGGTCAGGCATGTGGTACCCAAGCGGCTGATGTTTTGGCCACGCGATATACGCTTGAGACATATGTTGCAAACAGCAGCTGTGCGATCTGATGCACTAGCCTCAAAAAAGGCCCACACCAAAGAACTTTTTGAATGACGGGCAGAGGCAGCGCCCTGCACAGGCGGAGCTCTGCGGTGTGATTCCGTCGGTGTACTGCCCTTACGCTGGCCACCAAAGGGCATCCTGCCTCGTTGGAGATGTGCCTCCTCCTCATCCTCCTCCTCCTCCTCTCTCCTATTAGGCACCCACGTGGAGTCAGTGACCTCATCATCCCCTCCCTCCTCATCACTGGAGCCAATCTGGCAGTATGCTGCAGCTGCTGGAACATGACTGCCAGATTGGTGTCCTTCTTGAGCATCCCCTCTGTCTGCTCTCACGCTACTGCCTTCCTCTAGCTGGGTTTCATCATCAGACCCTTCGAAACGCTGGGCATCCTCCTGGAGCATGTACCCAACACTGTGCTGAAACAGTTCGGGGGACTCCTCAGGAGGAGGACATGGTGGGTCTAGGGAAGGAGTGACTGATGATTTGTCTGACATTGATACCAGGGAAGACGACGCTTTGGCAGCTGCTTTTCCAGTACCCTGAGCCTGGGTGAGAGAGGATGAGGAGGAGGAGGAGGGCTTGGTCATCCACTCTACCAAGTCTTCGGCATGATGTGGCTCAACATGTCCAGCTGCCGAAAAGAAGGACAAGCGTGTCCCATGGCCATGTGCTGATGACAATGCACCGCGTCCACGACCAGCACTGTTGCCCCCAGACACAGAGCCTGCTTGCCCTCTTTTATTGCCTCCTGACTGTCTGCCTCTCCTTGTTTGCCTTCCAGACATTCTAATAGATGGCCTGCAGGGAGATGGGAAAAAAGCAATAAGGGCTACCTTCAGGTGTCCTTCTCTGTCCCTTGAAACAAGGACTTTCACAGTGAAAGAAACTGACACTCTCCCTACCTACAGTTTTCTGTCCCTAGAAAAAATATTTTTTTTAAGCACAATATAGCACAAGGACAATTCACTCACTGTCCTTACAGGTCCCTGGAAACAAGGACTTGCAGAGTGAAAGAAAAAAAACACTCTCCCTACCTACAGTTTTCTGTCCCTAGAAAAAATGTTTTTTTTAATCACAATATAGCACAAGGACAATTCACTCACTGTCCTTACAGGTCCCTGGAAACAAGGACTTGCAGAGTGAAATAAACTGACACTCTCCCTACCTACAGTTTTCTGTCCCTAGAATAAATGTTTTTTTTAAGCACAATATAGCACAAGGAGAATTCACTCACTGTCCTTCCAGGTCCCTGGAAACAAGGACTTGCAGAGTGAAAGAAAAAAAACACTCTCCCTACCTACAGTTTTCTGTCCCTAGAAAAAATGTTTTTTTAATCACAATATAGCACAAGGACAATTCACTCACTGTCCTTACAGGTCCCTGGAAACAAGGACTTGCAGAGTGAAATAAACTGACACTCTCCCTACCTACAGTTTTCTGTCCCTAGAATAAATGTTTTTTTTAAGCACAATATAGCACAAGGACAATTCACTCACTGTCCTTACAGGTCCCTGGAAACAAGGACTTGCAGAGTGAAAGAAAAAAAACACTCTCCCTACCTACAGTTTTCTGTCCCTAGAAAAAATGTTTTTTTTAATCACAATATAGCACAAGGACAATTCACTCACTGTCCTTACAGGTCCCTGGAAACAAGGACTTGCAGAGTGAAAGAAAAAAAACACTCTCCCTACCTACAGTTTTCTGTCCCTAGAAAAAATGTTTTTTTTAATCACAATATAGCACAAGGACAATTCACTCACTGTCCTTCCAGGTCCCTGGAAACAAGGACTTGCAGAGTGAAAGAAACTGACACTGTCCCTACCTACAGTTTTCTGTCCCTAGAATAAATGTTTTTTTTAAGCACACTATAGCACAAGGACAATTCACTCACTGTCCTTACAGGTCCCTGGAAACAAGGACTTGCAGAGTGAAAGAAAAAAAACACTCTCCCTACCTACAGTTTTCTGTCCCTAGAAAAAATGTTTTTTTTAATCACAATATAGCACAAGGACAATTCACTCACTGTCCTTACAGGTCCCTGGAAACAAGGACTTGCAGAGTGAAAGAAAAAAAACACTCTCCCTACCTACAGTTTTCTGTCCCTAGAAAAAATGTTTTTTTTAATCACAATATAGCACAAGGACAATTCACTCACTGTCCTTACAGGTCCCTGGAAACAAGGACTTGCAGAGTGAAAGAAAAAAAACACTCTCCCTACCTACAGTTTTCTGTCCCTAGAAAAAATGTTTTTTTTAATCACAATATAGCACAAGGACAATTCACTCACTGTCCTTACAGGTCCCTGGAAACAAGGACTTGCAGAGTGAAATAAACTGACACTCTCCCTACCTACAGTTTTCTGTCCCTAGAAAAAATGTTTTTTTTAATCACAATATAGCACAAGGACAATTCACTCACTGTCCTTACAGGTCCCTGGAAACAAGGACTTGCAGAGTGAAAGAAAAAAAACACTCTCCCTACCTACAGTTTTCTGTCCCTAGAAAAAATGTTTTTTTTAATCACAATATAGCACAAGGACAATTCACTCACTGTCCTTACAGGTCCCTGGAAACAAGGACTTGCAGAGTGAAATAAACTGACACTCTCCCTACCTACAGTTTTCTGTCCCTAGAATAAATGTTTTTTTTAAGCACAATATAGCACAAGGACAATTCACTCACTGTCCTTACAGGTCCCTGGAAACAAGGACTTGCAGAGTGAAAGAAACTGACACTGTCCCTACCTACAGTTTTCTGTCCCTAGAATAAATGTTTTTTTTAAGCACACTATAGCACAAGGACAATTCACTCACTGTCCTTACAGGTCCCTGGAAACAAGGACTTGCAGAGTGAAAGAAAAAAAACACTCTCCCTACCTACAGTTTTCTGTCCCTAGAAAAAATGTTTTTTTTAATCACAATATAGCACAAGGACAATTCACTCACTGTCCTTACAGGTCCCTGGAAACAAGGACTTGCAGAGTGAAAGAAAAAAAACACTCTCCCTACCTACAGTTTTCTGTCCCTAGAAAAAATGTTTTTTTTAATCACAATATAGCACAAGGACAATTCACTCACTGTCCTTACAGGTCCCTGGAAACAAGGACTTGCAGAGTGAAAGAAAAAAAACACTCTCCCTACCTACAGTTTTCTGTCCCTAGAAAAAATGTTTTTTTTAATCACAATATAGCACAAGGACAATTCACTCACTGTCCTTACAGGTCCCTGGAAACAAGGACTTGCAGAGTGAAATAAACTGACACTCTCCCTACCTACAGTTTTCTGTCCCTAGAAAAAATGTTTTTTTTAATCACAATATAGCACAAGGACAATTCACTCACTGTCCTTACAGGTCCCTGGAAACAAGGACTTGCAGAGTGAAATAAACTGACACTCTCCCTACCTACAGTTTTCTGTCCCTAGAATAAATGTTTTTTTTAAGCACAATATAGCACAAGGACAATTCACTCACTGTCCTTACAGGTCCCTGGAAACAAGGACTTGCAGAGTGAAAGAAACTGACACTGTCCCTACCTACAGTTTTCTGTCCCTAGAATAAATGTTTTTTTTAAGCACACTATAGCACAAGGACAATTCACTCACTGTCCTTACAGGTCCCTGGAAACAAGGACTTGCAGAGTGAAATAAACTGACACTCTCCCTACCTACAGTTTTCTGTCCCTAGAATAAATGTTTTTTTTAAGCACAATATAGCACAAGGACAATTCACTCACTGTCCTTACAGGTCCCTGGAAACAAGGACTTGCAGAGTGAAAGAAAAAAAACACTCTCCCTACCTACAGTTTTCTGTCCCTAGAAAAAATGTTTTTTTTAATCACAATATAGCACAAGGACAATTCACTCACTGTCCTTACAGGTCCCTGGAAACAAGGACTTGCAGAGTGAAATAAACTGACACTCTCCCTACCTACAGTTTTCTGTCCCTAGAATAAATGTTTTTTTTAAGCACAATATAGCACAAGGACAATTCACTCACTGTCCTTCCAGGTCCCTGGAAACAAGGACTTGCAGAGTGAAAGAAAAAAAACACTCTCCCTACCTACAGTTTTCTGTCCCTAGAAAAAATGTTTTTTTTAATCACAATATAGCACAAGGACAATTCACTCACTGTCCTTACAGGTCCCTGGAAACAAGGACTTGCAGAGTGAAATAAACTGACACTCTCCCTACCTACAGTTTTCTGTCCCTAGAATAAATGTTTTTTTTAAGCACAATATAGCACAAGGACAATTCACTCACTGTCCTTACAGGTCCCTGGAAACAAGGACTTGCAGAGTGAAAGAAACTGACACTGTCCCTACCTACAGTTTTCTGTCCCTAGAATAAATGTTTTTTTTAAGCACACTATAGCACAAGGACAATTCACTCACTGTCCTTACAGGTCCCTGGAAACAAGGACTTGCAGAGTGAAAGAAAAAAAACACTCTCCCTACCTACAGTTTTCTGTCCCTAGAAAAAATGTTTTTTTTAATCACAATATAGCACAAGGAGAATTCACTCACTGTCCTTCCAGGTCCCTGGAAACAAGGACTTGCAGAGTGAAAGAAAAAAAACACTCTCCCTACCTACAGTTTTCTGTCCCTAGAAAAAATGTTTTTTTTAATCACAATATAGCACAAGGACAATTCACTCACTGTCCTTACAGGTCCCTGGAAACAAGGACTTGCAGAGTGAAATAAACTGACACTCTCCCTACCTACAGTTTTCTGTCCCTAGAATAAATGTTTTTTTTAAGCACAATATAGCACAAGGACAATTCACTCACTGTCCTTACAGGTCCCTGGAAACAAGGACTTGCAGAGTGAAAGAAAAAAAACACTCTCCCTACCTACAGTTTTCTGTCCCTAGAAAAAATGTTTTTTTTAAGCACACTATAGCACAAGCACAAAACACACTGACACTCTCCCTACCTATCCTTCTCTTTCCCTAAACTAAAGGAATCCAGGTTAAGCAAGAAAGAAATAACAGTCACTGTCCCTGCCTATGCTGCTCTATCCCTGCTCCGGAACACACTACACTAGGCCGCCGTGCTGGCGGCCTTTTATAGTGTGGGGCGTGTACTAAACACCCTCAGCAATAATTGGCCACAGGCATCCTGCCTGTGGCCAATCATTGCTCTCCTCGCTGCCGGCGCTGTGATTGGCCAAGCATGCGGGGTCACAGTGCATGCTTGGCCAATCACAGCGCCTGGATGACACTGCGATGGCGTAGTGCATTGTGGGCCGTTCGCGTCACTCGAATTTGGCGCGAACGGCCCAAATCGTTCGATCTTCGTCGAACGATCGAACAGCCGATGTTCGAGTCGAACGTATGTTCGACTCGAACACGAAGCTCATCCCTAGCAGAGAGTGTACAACCGTGGAGCAAAGACCCATACCTTTTCCCCGGGGGATAGGATATTGGTACTTGTCCCTACGGTTGAAAGTAAATTCCTTGCCAAATGGCAAGGCCCCTACGAGATAATGGAAAAAGTGAGCGAAGTGAATTACAAGGTCAGACAACCAGGAAGGCGAAAGCCCGAACAGATATATCACGTTAATCTGTTGAAAGCCTGGAGGGATAGAGAGTCCCTAGTCGCAGAAACTTGGTCACCAGCTCAAACTGGTTGCGTGATTCCGGAGGTTGGAATAGCAGCCACCTTGTCACAACCCCAACAACAGGAGGTTAAGGAGTTTGTGCTTCGCAACAAGGAGGTGTTCTCTGAGCTGCCGGGACAAACATCTGGGGTAGAGCATGATATTATTACCCCGCCCGGTGAAAGGGTGAAGTTAAAACCCTATCGGATCCCAGAGGCCCGACGGGAGGCAATACGGGAGGAAGTACAGAAAATGCTGAACTTAGGGGTGATAGAGGAGTCCCAAAGTGATTGGTCTAGTCCCATTGTGTTGGTGCCTAAACCGGATGGGAGCTGGCGATTTTGTAACGATTTTCGTCAGTTGAACAAAGTTACAAAATTTGACACCTACCCCATGCCACGTATAGATGAGTTGATCGACCGGCTGGGAACAGCCCGATACATGACGACTCTTGACCTCACAAAAGGGTATTGGCAAATTCCCCTGGCCAAGTCGGCCAAAGAGAAAAACGCATTTGTAACCCCAGACGGGGCGTTCCAATATAAGAGAATGCCGTTCGGGTTACAGAATGCGCCGGCCACATTCCAGCGGAAAATGGACCAGATACTGAGGCCCCATCGGAAGTATGCTGCGGCTTACCTGGATGACGTAATTGTCCATAGCACAGATTGGGCCTCACATCTGCCAAAAGTGCAAGCAGTCCTAGACTCTATCCGGGAAGCGGGGTTTACGGCTAACCCCAAGAAGTGTACCATTGGGCAGGAGGAGGCCAAATATCTTGGGTACACCATTGGCAGGGGAGTGATAAAACCCCAACTCAACAAAGTCGAGGCCATCCAGAGTTGGCCACGTCCCAACAGCAAGAAGCAGGTACGGGCCTTTCTGGGAATCGCGGGTTATTATCGGCGCTTCATTCCCCACTTTGCTTCTAAGGCTGTGCCCCTAACCAACCTGACGAAAGGGAAAGGGTCGGTCATGATTAAATGGACCCCCGAGGCTGAGGCAGCATTCCAATTCTTGAAACAAGCCTTATGTAGCCAGCCAGTGTTGTACTCACCCGACTTCTCTAAAGACTTTGTCGTACAAAGTGATGCGTCAGATGTGGGGTTAGGAGCAGTATTGTCCCAGGTCTGGAACGGGGAAGAGCACCCAGTCATTTACCTCAGCAGGAAGTTGAAGTCCCATGAGGTAAATTACGCCACGGTTGAAAAGGAGTGTTTAGCGGTGAAGTGGGCTCTAGATTCCCTTCGGTACTATCTGCTAGGTAGGCACTTTGACATGGTTACGGATCACGCTCCGTTAAAGTGGATGGCTCAAAACAAGGAGACAAATAGAAGAGTGAATAGGTGGTTCCTGGCCCTACAGGAATTCAACTTCACAGTAAAGCATCGCCCTGGCGTTCAAATGGGGAATGTGGATGCTTTGTCTCGAGTACATGAATGCCTGATTGCTGGTGTTCCAACCCCAAGGTTAAAACAAGAGGGGGGGGTATGTGACAGCAGGAAGGTAAAGTCACCTGGTTGCATCCAGGGGGGTAGATATATTTCTCCCAGATTCAGGCTTTATGCTGACTTATACAACTAGGGTGGAGAGTTGTATAAGCCCAGCTGAGGCTAGTAGGCTCATGGATGACTCATACCTCTAGGGAGAGTGTGGGGCGTCGTACAGACAGGGAGTTGATGAGGCCAGCTGAAGCTTGTCAGCTCATTTAGGCCTCTATAAGAACTCCCAGATTCATTAGGTGTTAGCTCATGCCTGGACCCAGACCTGTGTGGACTGTCTAGGGAGAGTGAACCCCTGTGCGGTGAGGCAAAGCCTGTGTGGCTATTTGTTTGGACTTTTACTAAACCAGGGACTTAGGGACTAGGACAGCACCAGGCTGATCCCAGTTGTTAGTTTAGGAAACCTGCATGTTTAGTCAGAGGTCAAACTGACCAGGATTTATTTTGTGTATGTTTCTTTTTGGCTTTGCTGTGTTTTTGTCACTGTACATAGAGAAATAAACCGCACCTTTTGATTTTGAAAACCACAACCTCCGTCTGCTGGCCCTGTTTTTGTGTGGGGAGCCCAACCAGGGGGTCACACACACCCGCTACTGAGTTAACCCCCTCACAAAATGTTTCCAAAAGTAGTTCGATATTCCATGCGAAAACAGGTCACGTGTGTCGCTGTGTATATGGAGCGAGAGAGAAAACGCACCACAGAAAAAGGCTGGAGCAGGGTCCAAAAATAAACTTTCAAACGAGGGTCCCCAAAAGGTGACAGACAATGGAGCTAAAAAGGACTCTAAATAAAGAGTCTAGGTTTCTGCAAAACATATATAGAGACAGCCCTTAGTATTAATTAATATCCTCATTTATTAGAGCTTAAGCCAAGTAAAAGATGTAACAAATTATCCTCAAAGACCTACCAGTAAACCTTCATTTCGAGTAGACAAGAAGAAAGAAACCCACAGCAACTCCTATCAAATCAAGAAAGAATCTCTCTCATATCTGAGAGATTGCATAAATTGTGCATTCCTCTGGCAGTAGAGTGAATTGTATGAAGTGTGGCTATCTTCTAATTATTGTGGGAAATACTGTAAAAAGAAAAAGACAAAAAGAGAGGGTAAAGGTGCAAATAAGCACCATTAGCAACCACTTAAATATGAGGATAATAGTGTCCTAAAGACCTAAAAGAGTCTAACCATATGAATGAGGATATATACCTGTATAGCTCCTCCAGATTGTAAACTGGTGCCGTGTCCTGTGCCTGTGCAAGTCTCCGTCTGACACGATGGGCTTTAAATGGCGTCTTAATAAGACGCCACAGCTGTGTGAGCGGGCGGCGCAGGAAGCCGGCGTGTGGTGACGTCAATACGCATGGCGTCGCTTGAGTGTGAAACACTCTAAAGCGAAACCAAAAGAGCCGCGAGCGGAAGTGTATGTCCGCATAGAAGCGCCGACACCGGAAACACCTAACACAGTCAACGTCCAGAGACTGCAACAGGACGCAGATGGTGCATTCCATCTATAGAGCCTCAAATCTAAAACTATCATAATCAAATAAAACAAAAAAAATTGGATGGGAAGAATAATCCCTTAAAACAGGCACAGGGGCATGTCACCTAAAGAGGGACCCCCCGCACATTAAATGCCAAGCGCGGTCTCAATACGACAGCAATCGGCAGATAATTAGCGCCGACGCATGTGTGCAAAAAAGAGATTATTTTGCATCAAAAAAGGGGAAAAAAAATTGTAACAAGAGGCCAAAAATAAATTGGTCATCCAGACAATTAACCCCCTACGTGCGTCGTGCAGAAAGCAATGGACCCCGCAGGCCCAACACAAAAGACACACATCAAGCTATAACGCATAAAATAACGAAAAAATAATAACATATAACATATATCATACTAAACATGCTCAAGACTTAGATGTATAGCAATAATCATAATAATGATGAATATATACTCTCTTCTATTCTTCCCAACCACCAGAGGAGAAACCCTCCAAAAAGGGGCGATAGCTGATAAGTTCATTTAACCCGGGTGGCAGGGTAGCATTCAGAGTAAAAATCCATTTTGTTTCTCTCTGTAAGAGAGTTCTATTCCAGTCTCCTCCTCTATTATTTGGATGGATCCTATCCAAGATTAAAAAATTTATTCTTGGAATTTTACTGTTATGAATGTCTCTAATGTGCCGTCCTAGGGGGAGATCAGGGTCACATTTTTTCATACAGGTGATGTGTCTAGCCGCTCTTTTAAAGAATGGCTGTTTGGTTTTGCCAATGTAGAAAGAACCACATTGGCATGAGAGCAAATATACAACTCCTTCCGTTTTACAGTTGGCAAAGTGAATTGCTTTGAAGACTTTTCCATTGGGTAGTATTGCTTTGTTGTCAATATTCATATACTGACATAAATTACAACCGCCACATCGATATGTACCTGGTCGCCTACAAGGATCAACACGGAATTCACCTGTATACTCACTCTGTATTAAATTGTCCCTTATTGAATTTGCTCTACGATAGGTAATTAGAGGTTTAGCTGGCACAAATGGAGCCAATGATGGATCAATTTTTAAAAGATGCCAATATTTGGAAATAATCCTCCTAATCTGATCACTCCGTTTGTTGAATTTGGTAATGATACGTACATCATTTGGATAAGATTTATCGAGCCTATTGATAGGTTCTTTCTTTGTCAAAAGTTGATCTCTAGATTTAAGAGTAGCCCTTCTGAATGATTTTTTAAGACTACTGAGGGAATATCCTCGTATCAGAAGGCGATCTCTTAAGGCATTTGCCTCTCTCTGAAAGATAGCATCACTTGTGCAATTCCGGCGTAGTCGCAAATATTGCCCAAATGGTATTGATCTCACAAGAGGTGCCGGGTGTGCACTTTCAGCGTGAAGTATGGAATTGCACGCCGTATCTTTGCGATACAAAGCACTTGACAATTTACCATTCGTGTCCTTCAGTATAGTAATGTCTAAAAAATTGATAGACACGTCACTGTAGGTCATGGTAAATTTTAAATTGTAAGAATTGTCATTCATAGCATCTAGGCATGACAACAACAATTCCGGAGTGCCTACCCACACAATGAAGATATCGTCAATATAACGACTCCAGTTGACAATCGATTCAGTAAGTGGTAGAAGTGTTTCTTCAGATAAGAAATTTTGCTCCCACTCCCCCAGGTACAAATTGGCGTAAGAAGGGGCACAACAAGTCCCCATGGCGACACCTTGTACCTGGAGGTAGTGGGACCCATCAAAAGAAAATGCATTGCAAGTAAGAATATGCTCAAGTGCAGAGAGCAAAAATCGATCAAAAGCACGATTGTCCCGATGGGACTGGGACAGAATATGTCTGATAACCCCAATGCCCGCTGGTGGGGGATGGAGCTGTAGAGAGCTTCTACATCAACAGCCACCAGCAGGGCATTGGGGGGTACCGACATCTCATCCAATTGATTTAATAGATGCATAGTATCTTTAACGAAGGAGGGTAGATTATTTACATATGGACGAATTTGTTCGTCAATAAACTTGCTTAGATTTTCGGTAATACTACCACATCCTGAGACAATAGGACGACCTGGGGGCAAAGTTTTATTCTTATGCACCTTGGGGAGACTATAAAAAGTCGGAATTCTAGGGTGAAGAGTTCTAATAAAATTCCAAGTTTGAAGATTGATGGTTTTATTGGTATATGCCTCATCAATCAACAAATAAAATACATTGTTGAACTTAGTAATTTGAGTTTTAGAGATGCGTTTATACCAATCGTTATTATTAAGAATTTTTAAACACATTTCTCTATATTGGAGATTCTCCATAATTACGATGTTGCCCCCTTTGTCTGCTGATTTTATTGTTAATTGATTTTGTTTAATTAAATTCTTTAGGGCCAATTTTTCTCCTTCCGTCAGGTTGGATGGAATTTTGTGATTCAAATGGAGTTTATTAATGTCTCTAGTTGTCATGGACAAAAAAATTGACATTAGTGCCGATAGCTGGAAACTTGTCAGATTTCTTCTTTAATAATGATTGGATCTTAGGTAAAATGACCTTTTTCGTAGTCACAGATGGTACATTCCCCTTCAATAGGCTCTCTAGATCTATATTGTCAATAAGGTCAAAGCCACCCTGATCCATGGACAGATCTGCAAGAATTTGTACATCTTGTTCATGTTGAGCTGCAATTTTATCTCCCTCTATAATTGGAACTGCTGTTTTTGTATACATACTTTTCAACAATAAAGTCCTTGAAAATAGCTGTAGATCTTTAATTATTTCAAATTTGTCTAAATCGGAGCTTGGGCAAAAATTTAAACCCCGAGATAGGACCGATCTCTCATCCTCTGATAGTACATAGTCCGACAAATTAATAATATTTAGCCTATCACCAATGGCTTCATGGTTATCCAGCTATGATAACATATTGGATGAACCAATGCTCATCCCTGCCATAGGCTCAGTCGTGTTTGATACATTAATTAAAGGAAAAAGAGTACCTGGTATTGATTGTTCAACTCGTGGTCCCAACACCTTGGTATTCAGAGTCTCATTCTGAGCAGAGATGGGCATTGTTTCCACCATGCGTTTTTTAGTATGTTCCTTATTTGGTGATTTCCATTTATTCTTAAGTGGTTTTCTTTTGTCTGAAATTGAGCGTTGTGAAGATGAGGAAAGAGAAGAATTAAGTGAAACATTGGATCCCCTATCGGCGACTGCACCTTTCATTTTGTTAAATCTAGGGCGTGAGCGAGGGTTATTATTTCTTTGCCAGTGATATGCTTTTGATTCTTTGAAGGCTATTTTATCCCTCCAGAATTTCTGTTCCTTGGCGGGCAGTACATTGCCGGCCAGGAGGTCAAGATGAATTTTGATGCCTTCTTCTAAAGTTTTATAATTGTCTAAATTTTCACACGGTTTTAATTGTGTATATAGATTATCAATATCTGTATTCAATATCAAGATCCTTCTAGAATACTCTTCCATTAGAAGTTTCATCATGATTAAACTACATTGTTGCAAATTCTTTTCCCATTGTTTCTTGAATGTATCGTCAATATTGTCAAAGGTAGGAAAGATCTGAATGCGCAAACCTAACGGGTTCAGATCTTCCCTAATATATTGTTCAAAGCCCTCAATATGCCATAGTAGTTGAGCCTTTTTTTCCACCAATTTGGACAACTGGGAGAAAAGAGCCGACATTTCGGAAGTCTGAGCTTCCTTTTTAGCTTGCTCTCTATATCTGGACATGTGTCCCTCAAATTCACTGGATTTAAACATGCTAATTCCCTAACAGTGAATATGTTCAATATGAAAAAAATAAATAAAAAAAATATATATAAATAATTACAAAAGGAAACAGTAAGCAAAACATAAATACATACAATGCATATAATAACAAAATATAAATTTGCACATTCCTCCCATTTGAATATAAGTAATTGTATAACTATTAATGCAAAAGTGCAACAATGCTGCAATTGTTGGAAAAAAGAGATTGGGGGTTTGGGTATTTGCTACCCTATGATATATGAGAGAAAGAAAACCAACGATTGCAGGATTGTGAATGTTGACAGTCACCACATCCCTAATTATATGAAAAACTAGAAGAACCCCCTTTGGAGGTGGGACTTTAAAAGTGACTGACAACACACAGAGGTATATCAAAAAATATATATGAATTTAATCAACGAGTATAAAGACATAATTACAAAGACAGTTTCTTATTAAAATACATGAATTAAATACAGATTCACGAAAAAACTGTTTGTATTCAAAGAGGAAAGAAAGAACATAACATTTTATAGTCCGACCCGACAGCTGTTTCGGTTACCCTTCTTCGGGGGATTTGTAGACATTAAAATCGGGAGTTGTCTATAAAAAGACAAATTCCATTAAATACATGATGTTATTGTGTATATATGTGCATGAAATTGTTTATATAAATAGACAAGACGTCACACATGTATATGAAAATTAAAAAATAATAATATTTTGCTTACAAATGTTTCCAAAAGTAGTTCGATATTCCATGCGAAAACAGGGCACGTGTGTCGCTGTGTATATGGAGCGAGAGACATTACTATACTGAAGGACACGAATGGTAAATTGTCAAGTGCTTTGTATCGCAAAGATACGGCGTGCAATTCCATACTTCACGCTGAAAGTGCACACCCGGCACCTCTTGTGAGATCAATACCATTTGGGCAATATTTGCGACTACGCCGGAATTGCACAAGTGATGCTATCTTTCAGAGAGAGGCAAATGCCTTAAGAGATCGCCTTCTGATACGAGGATATTCCCTCAGTAGTCTTAAAAAATCATTCAGAAGGGCTACTCTTAAATCTAGAGATCAACTTTTGACAAAGAAAGAACCTATCAATAGGCTCGATAAATCTTATCCAAATGATGTACGTATCATTACCAAATTCAACAAACAGAGTGATCAGATTAGGAGGATTATTTCCAAATATTGGCATCTTTTAAAAATTGATCCATCATTGGCTCCATTTGTGCCAGCTAAACCTCTAATTACTTATCGTAGAGCAAATTCAATAAGGGACAATTTAATACAGAGTGAGTATACAGGTGAATTCCGTGTTGATCCTTGTAGGCGACCAAGTACATATCGATGTGGCGGTTGTAATTTATGTCAGTATATGAATATTGACAACAAAGCAATACTACCCAATGGAAAAGTCTTCAAAGCAATTCACTTTGCCAACTGTAAAATGGAAGGAGTTGTATATTTGCTCTCATGCCAATGTGGTTCTTTCTACATTGGCAAAACCAAACAGCCATTCTTTAAAAGAGCGGCTAGACACATCACCTGTATGAAAAAATGTGACCCTGATCTCCCCCTAGGACGGCACATTAGAGACATTCATAACAGTAAAATTCCAAGAATAAATTTTTTTTAATCTTGGATAGGATCCATCCAAATAATAGAGGAGGAGACTGGAATATAACTCTCTTACAGAGAGAAACAAAATGGATTTTTACTCTGAATGCTACCCTGCCACCCGGGTTAAATGAACTTATCAGCTATCGCCCCTTTTTGGAGGGTTTCTCCTCTGGTGGTTGGGAAGAATAGAAGAGAGTATATATTCATCATTATTATGATTATTGCTATACATCTAAGTCTTGAGCATGTTTAGTATGATATATGTTATATGTTATTATTTTTTCGTTATTTTATGCGTTATAGGTTGATGTGTGTCTTTTGTGTTGGGCCTGCGGGGTCCATTGCTTTCTGCACGACGCACGTAGGGGGTTAATTGTCTGGATGATCAATTTATTTTTGGCCTCTTGTTACAATTTTTTTCCCCCTTTTTTGATGCAAAATCTCTTTTTTGCACACATGCGTCGGCGCTAATTATCTGCCGATTGCTGTCGTATTGAGACCGCGCTTGGCATTTAATGTGCGGGGGGTCCCTCTTTAGGTGACATGCCCCTGTGCCTGTTTTAAGGGATTATTCTTCCCATCCAATTTTTTTTTGTTTTATTTGATTATGATAGTTTTAGATTTGAGGCTCTATAGATGGAATGCACCATCTGCGTCCTGTTGCAGTCTCTGGACGTTGACTGTGTTAGGTGTTTCCGGTGTCGGCGCTTCTATGCGGACATACACTTCCGCTCGCGGCTCTTTTGGTTTCGCTTTATAGTGTTTCACACTCAAGCGACGCCATGCGTATTGACGTCACCACACGCCGGCTTCCTGCGCCGCCCACTCACACAGCTGTGGCGTCTTATTAAGACGCCATTTAAAACCCATCGTGTCAGACGGAGACTTGCACAGGCACAGGACACGGCACCAGTTTACAATCTGGAGGAGCTATACAGGTATATATCCTCATTCATATGGTTAGACTCTTTTAGGTCTTTAGGACACTATTATCCTCGTATTTAAGTGGTTGCTAATGGTGCTTATTTGCACCTTTTACCCTCTCTTTTTGTCTTTTTCTTTTTACAGTATTTCCCTCAATAATTAGAAGATAGCCACACTTCATACAATTCACTCTACTGCCAGAGGAATGCACAATTTATGCAATCTCTCAGATATGAGAGAGATTCTTTCTTGAATTGATAGGAGTTGCTGTGGGTTTCTTTCTTCTTGTCTACTCGAAATGAAGGTTTACTGGTAGGTCTTTGAGGATAATTTGTTACATCTTTTACTTGGCTTAAGCTCTAATAAATGAGGATGTTAATTAATACTAAGGGCTGTCTCTATATATGTTTTGCAGAAACCTAGACTCTTTATTTAGAGTCCTTTTTAGCTCCATTGTCTGTCACCTTTTGGGGACCCTCGTTTGAAAGTTTATTTTTGGACCCTGCTCCAGCCTTTTTCTGTGGTGCGTTTTCTCTCTCGCTCCATATACACAGCGACACACGTGCCCTGTTTTCGCATGGAATATCGAACTACTTTTGGAAACATTTGTAAGCAAAATATTATTATTTATTTATTTTCATATACATGTGTGACGTCTTGTCTATTTATATAAACAATTTCATGCACATATATACACAATAACATCATGTATTTAATGGAATTTGTCTTTTTATAGACAACTCCCGATTTTAATGTCTACAAATCCCCCGAAGAAAGGTAACCGAAA
The DNA here is from genome assembly GCA_029206835.1 of Rana muscosa. Classification (NCBI taxonomy): domain Eukaryota; kingdom Metazoa; phylum Chordata; class Amphibia; order Anura; family Ranidae; genus Rana; species Rana muscosa. The sequence continues at coordinate 276,690,015 of CM055127.1, read as the reverse complement.
CAGCTGTCGGGTCGGACTATAAAATGTTATGTTCTTTCTTTCCTCTTTGAATACAAACAGTTTTTTTGTGAATCTGTATTTAATTCATGTATTTTAATAAGAAACTGTCTTTGTAATTAATGTCTTTATACTCGTTGATTAAATTCATATATATTTTTTGATATACCTCTGTGTGTTGTCAGTCACTTTTAAAGTCCCACCTCCAAAGGGGGTTCTTCTAGTTTTTCATATAATTAGGGATGTGGTGACTGTCAACATTTACAATCCTGCAATCGTTGGTTTTCTTTCTGTAAGTTCAGACCTGGGTTCTGACAGTTATTCTATTGTGGTGGAACAGAAACGTATCGCACAATACCAGTTTTCACCATTGTCCTAAAGTGCATAAGCCTTTGGACCGCTGGGTACCTACTGCCGAAGATAGGTGGAGTACCTACCTTCAGCGGCCATCCAGTGTAACAAAGCCCTGCCTCCTCCTCGTCCTCGTCCGTGACGAAACACTGATTCAGTTTCCCAGCAGCAAGTCAGTGTTCCGCCTATCACAGACAAGGAGAGGGCGGGGCTTTGTTACACTGGTCGGCCGCCGACTAGACTGCATGTCACAGCGCTGGGGGATCAGGCGCATGAGGCTGCAGATGGGCACAGTGAGGCAGGAAGACTCGAGTTTTAACCTGAGGGTGCTTTTTCAGCACAAAAAAATTTGCTGAAAAACTCGGATTATACTCGAGTATATACAGTAAATAATGAACTTCAGTTTACAGTAGATTGCATATCTTATGCATGTTGATTAAGCCATGGTGTTCTGTATAGAGGACAGGACTGTGTGGGGTAGAAATTTATGAATAAATTAGGGTGGTCCTTCTTCTCAAGGATGATTCTAGGGAGTCCATGTGTGTAGTCGTTTAGTCATGTCCGACTTTTCATGACCTCATGGACCATAGCGCACCAGGCTTTTCTGTCCTCCACTGCCTCCCGGAGCTTGCTTAACTTTATGTTCATTGTTTCGATGATACTATCTATCCAACTTGTTTTTTCTTCTATGTTTCTTCCAAGGAGTCCTCTCTTCGCATTAGGTGGCCAAAGTAATCGAGTTTCAGCTTCAGGATCTGTCTGTCCAGTAAATATTCAGGTGTTCTATCGGGTTGAGGTTAGGACTCTGTGCAGGCCAGTCAAGTTCCTCCACCCCAAACTCGTTCATCCATGTCTTTTTGGACCTTGCTTCGTGCACTGGTCCAAATCATTTGGTGAAGGAAGGATTGTAGTATGGGGTTGTCTTACAGGGGTTGGTCTTGGCCCCTTAGTTCCAGTGAAGGGAAAGCTTAATGTGTCAGCATACCAAGACATTTTGGACAATTTCATGCTCCCAACTTTGTGGAAACAATTTGGGGATGGCCCCTTCCTGTTCCAACATGACTGTGCACCAGTGCACAAAGCAAGGTCCATAAAGACATGGATGAGTGAGTTTGGGGTGGAGGAACTTGACTGGCCTACACAGAGTCCTGACTTCAACCAAATAGAACACCTTTCGGGATGCATTAGAGCGGAGACTGTGAGCCAGGCCTTTTCGTCTAACATAAGTGCCTGACCTCACAAAAGCGCTTCTGGAAGAATGGTCAAACCTTCCCATAGACACACACCTAAACCTTGTGGACAGCCTTCCCAGAAGAGTTGAAGCTGTTATAGCGGCAAGGGGTGGGCCAACTGAATATTACGGCTAAGACTGGGATGCCATTAAAGTTCATGTGCTGTAAAGGCAGGTGTCCCATTACTTTTGACAAGTAGTGGCTAATTCCAGAGATTTCAATTTAACCAGGGTATAGCATCTTACATAGTTGATGAGGTTGAAAAAAAGACACAAGTCCATCCAGTCCAACCTGTGTGTGTGTCCTTATATGTTAATAGTACATTGTATACCCCTATATTCTATGGTCGTTAAAGTGGTTGTAAACCCTATTACAACCACTTTATGCTACAGGTAAGCATACATTAAGGCTTACCTGTAGCTACCCAGGATATCCCATCCCCTGCATGTGCCGATGTCATCGGCACATGCGCACTAAAGCAAACTGAAGCTATGGCACCTATGTGCCATTGCTTCAGTCCGTGTGCCGTTACCGGCGGCTCCCGCGCGCATGCGTGGGAGTGACGTCATCGCGGCTCCGGCCAATCACATCGCTGGAGCCACGATACCCGGAAGTTACCCCTGGGAGAGATGACACCGCCGGAGGGGGGGGGACGAGGACCACTGCGAGGGCTTCGATCTAAGGTAAGTAATTTATAATGAGCTAGTATGCTATGTATACTAGCTCATTATGCCTTTGTCTTGCAGGGTTTTTGTTTTTTTTTAGATTGGGTTTACAACCACTTTAAGGTACCCATCGATGACGTGTCACGCGAGGTACAACTTTCCTTACGTCACGTGGAAGTCATGTGTCGCGCATCTTAATTAGGGATGAGCCGAACACCCCCGGGTTCGGTTCGCACCAGAACCTGCGAACGGACCGAAAGTTCGCGCAAACTTTAGAACACGATTAAATACAATGGACGCGAACGTTCGAAATCTAAAGTGCTAATTATAACGGCTAATATGCATGTTATTGTCCTAAAAAGGGTTTGGGGACCTGGGTTCTGCCCCAGGGAACATGTATCAATGCAAAAAAAAGTTTTAAAAACGCCCGTTTTTCGGGAGCAGTCATTTTAATGATGCATAAAGTGAAAAAAAAAAGTGAAATATTCCTTTAAATATCGTACCTGGGGGGTGTCTAAAGTATGCCTGTGAAGTGGCACGTGTTTCCTGTGTTTAGAACTGTCCCTGCACAAAATGACATTTCTAAAGGAAAAAAAGCCATTTAAAACTGCTTGCGGCTTTAATGTCTGGTCTCGGTAATATGGGTGAAAATCTTTGAGAAAAATGGCATGGCTACCCCATCAGCCCCCCCCCCCCCCCACCCCAGCCCATTACCAGCCCCTTTGGGTCTTGTATGGATATTAAGGGGAACCCCGCACACAAAATAAAAAAGGCCCTATATACTCTGAACAGCAGTATACAGGCGGTGCAAGCAAGACAGGGACTGTAGGTTTGTTCATAAGTAGAATCTGTTTGTAATTTTAAACACGTACATTGTTTAAGTGTATCTCCAGCCAAAAAATCTATTTTTAAGCTTTTTGGAAACCATAGGGAAGGGTTATCACCCCTGTAACATTTGTTTTGCTGTCTGTGCCCCTGTTCAGAACATTTCACCTCACTTTCCGTCCCAATGACAACTGTTTTTGAAAAGTGGGGTTTTTATTGAAACAAGGATTGGTGATAAAGAATCAGTAGAGAGGAGACACCTTTTTCCCATATTAACTCTTACAGGAGAGAATTTCCCTTCCTAGGGGTAGATTTCCTCTCACTTCCTGTTGTCTCCTTCCGTTTGCAAGTAGGAGTCGTTTGTAAGTTGGATGTTTGAAAGTATGGGCCTGCCGTATATACTCTGCATAAATTGACCCCTTAGGTGTTGGTGTTGCCACAACACTGTAAGCACTCACAGTTACTCTTGGTGGGCGCTGGAACGCCCTGCTGTCAACTATTATATCAGGAATTGTAATTACATGCCATTGTTGAACAGTGGTAGGAAAAATTGGGCCTTTGATGGTGGTGTTGGTGCCACAACACTGTAAGCCCTCACAGTTACTCTTGGTGGGTGCATGAATGGGCCCTGCTGTGAATTATTAGATCAAGAATTGTAATTGCATGCCCCTGTTGAACAGGGGCTGAAAAATTGGGCCTTTGGTGGTGGTGGTGGTGGTGGTGGTGTTGTCACAACACTGTAAGCCCTCACATTTACAATTGGTGGGCGCAGGAATGGGCCCTGCTGTGAATTATTAGATCAAGAATTTGAATTACATGCCTCTGTAGAACAGGGGCTGAAAAATTGGGCCTTAGCCACTGGTGCCACAACACTGCAACCCCTCACAGATACTGTACTTGGAGCACAGTAATGAGCCCTGTTGCAAAGTATTGCATCAAAAATTGTAATTACACGCCCCTGTTAAACAGGGGCAGAAAAATTGGGCCTTAGGCACTGGTGCTGGTGCCACGACACTGCAACCTCTCCCAGATACTCTAGTTGGAGTGCAGGAATGAGCCCTGCTGCAAAGCATTGCATCAAAAATTGTAATTACATGCCCCTGTTAAACAGGGGCTGAAAAATTGGGCCTTAGCCACTGGTGGCGGCACCCAGAAACAAAAATGTTTTTCCAACATATCATCATGAATCGGATCATTGAGGAGGAGGAGGATAGTCGGTCAACATAACAGGACAGTCACTCAGTCAGCATCAGCATCAGTCTTGAAGGGATGTGACATTTGAAAATAAATTATTCTGTTATATCAGCTTCAGGTGCTTGGTAGCTGGTGGTGATCCAAGACTGGTTCATCTTTATGAAGGTCAGTCGATCAACCGAATCGGTGGACAGGCGCACCCTGTGATCCGTGACAAATCCTCCAGCAGCACTGAATGTGCGTTCCGAAAGAACGCTGGATGCAGGACAGGCCAGTAGCTCAATTGCATACTGTGCAAGCTCTGGCCCGTGATCCATCCTTAAGACCCAGTAAGCCAGAGGATTTTCGGTGGGAAAGGTGTCCAAATCTGACCTTGCCCCTAGGTATTCCTGCACCATGTATATCAGACGCTGGCGATGGTTGCTGGAACCGATCATACCTTGGGGCTGCGGACTAAAGAATTGTCTAACCGCATCAGTCAGACGGCCACCTTCCCCACTGCTCCTTCTTTGACTGACCGAAGCCTCAGCAACTCGTTGTCCCAGACCAGGAGTTTGTAACCTCCCAGTCTCTGGGAACGCATTGCACAGACCTTTCTGCAAGGCCTCCCGGAGTTGTCTCATCCTCTGCTCCCTCTGCGACGGTAAGATAAGGTCCGCAACCTTAGCCTTGTACCGTGGATCAAGGAGAGTGGCCAGCCAGTAATGGTCCCTCTCCTTGATCCGAAGAATACGAGGATCCTTCCGCAGACTTTGCAGGATCAGGGAGGCCATGCAGCATAGGTTAGCTGAGGCATTAGGTCCGGAGTCCTCTGGGTCACTAAGGACGACATGATCCGCAGCCACCTCCTCCCAGCCACGTACAAGTCCACGGGTTTCTTGGGACTGTAAATCATCCCTAAAAGACTGCTGCTGTTGATGCTGCTGAGTGCCAGGCTCCACCTCCATGCTGACACAATCCTCCTCCTCCTCCTCCTCATCCTCTTCCTGTGCGATGGGTGGGACAGAAGGAACACTGTCTGGGTAAAGGGGGCCTTGAGAGGCAAGGAAGTCCTCCTCTTCCTGCCTCTGTTCTGCCTCAAGTGCCCTGTCCATTATTCCACGCAGCGTGTGCTCCAACAGGTGGACAAGAGGTACAGTGTCACTGATGCATGCACTGTCACTGCTCACTATCCTCGTGGCCTCCTCAAATGGTGCCAGGACAGTGCATGCATCCCTGATCATGCCCCACTGGCGTGGTGAAAAAAACCTGAGCTCCCCTGACCCTGTCCTGGTGCCGTAGTCGCACAGGTACTCATTGATGGCCCTCTGCTGCATGTGCAGCCGCTGCAGCATGGCCAACGTTGAGTTCCACCTGGTGGGCATGTCACATATAAGGCGGTTCTTGGGCAGGTTCAACTCCTTTTGCAGCTCAGCCAGGCGAGCACTGGCATTATAAGATCTGCGGAAATGCACACAGACTTTCCTGGCCTGCCTCAGGACATCCTGTAAGCCCGGATACCTGCCCAAGAACCGCTGCACCACCAGGTTAAGGACGTGAGCCACACAGGGCACATGGGTCAGTTGTCCCTGTCGGAGGGCGGAGAGGAGGTTGGTGCCATTGTCGCAAACCACCATTCCTGCCTTAAGCTGGCGTGGCGTCAACCACCTCTCGGCCTGCCCCTGCAGAGCAGACAGAACCTCTGCCCCTGTGTGGCTCCTGTCCCCCAAACACACCAGCGCAAGTACGGCATGGCATCTTTTTGCCTGCGTACTCACGTAGCCCCTTGAACGCCTACGGAGCACCGCTCGTTCCGAGGACAAAGCACAGGAAGAGGCCATGGAGGAAGAAGAGGAGGGGTGGAGGAGAGAGGTGTGTCACAACCAGTAGTAGCATTTTGGAGGCGTGGTGGCGGAACAACCTCCAACACTACTGCACCTTGTCCTGCATCCTTCCCAGCTGCCAAAAGAGTGACCCAATGGGCCGTGAAAGAAAGGTAACGTCCCTGTCCATGCCTGCTGGACCATGAGTCAGCGGTAATATGCACCTTACCGCTGACCGCCCTGTCCAGCGAGGCCAAGACATTGCCTTCCACATGCCGGTAGAGAGCCGGAATCGCCTTCCGCCTTCCAGAACCAGCCACTGAGGAACCGCACATTGCAAAAACTCACGGAAGGGGGCCGAGTCTACCAACTGAAAAGGCAGCAGTTGAAGCACTAGCAATTTAGCCAAGCTAGCATTCAACTGCTGGGCATGTGGATGGCTGGGAGTGAACTTCTTTCGACGGTCCAGCAGCTGGGGCAGGGAAATTTGCCTGCTAGAATCGGACGTCGTTGTACTGCTAGCAGAGTGCCCGCACGTACTTGGCGGTGACACACCTAATTCTACACCTTCATTCCTCTCAGTACAGGTTTCAGAGAGGACTGAAGGTATAGTGGGGTTGGAGATCCCAGCTGATGCGGTGCAAGGAGAGGTCCGCTTTGTTCTTTGGTGTGGGTCTTTAAGGTAGGCTTGCCAACGAGCTGCATGGCAGGTCAACATATGTCTGGTCAAGCATGTGGTGCCCAAGCGGCTGATGTTTTGGCCACGCGATATACGCTTGAGACATATGTTGCAAACAGCAGCTGTGTGATCTGATGCACTCGACTCAAAAACGGCCCACACCAAAGAACTTTTTGAATAACGGGCAGAGGCAGCGCTCTGCACAGGCGGATCTCTGCGGTGTGATTCAGTCGGTGTGCTGCCCTTACGCTGGCCCCCGGAGGGCATCCTGCCTCTTTGGAGATGTGCCTCCTCCTCCTCTCTCCTATTAGGCACCCACGTGGAGTCAGTGACCTCATCATCCCCTCCCTCCTCATCACTGGAGCCAATCTGGCAGTATGCTGCAGCTGCTGGAACATGACTGCCAGATTGGTGTCCTTCTTGAGCATCCCCTCTCTCTGCTCTCACGCTACTGCCTTCCTCTAGCTGGGTATCATCATCAGACCATTCAAAACGCTGGGCATCCTCCTGGAGCATGTACCCAACACTGTGCTCAAACAGTTTGGGGGACTCCTCAGGAGGACATGGTGGGTCTAGGGAAGGAGTGACTGATGATGACATTGATACCAGGGAAGAGGACGCTTGGCAGCTGCTTTGCCAGTACCCTGAGCCTGGGTGAGAGAGGATGAGGAGGATGAGGAGGGCTTGGTCATCCACTCTACCAAGTCTTCGGCATGATGCGGCTCAACACGTCCAGCTGCCGAAAAGAAGGACATGCGTGTCCCATGGCCACGTGCTGATGATGATGCACCGCGTCCACGACCAGCACTGTTGTCTCTAGACACAGAGCCTGCTTGCCCTCTTTTATTGGCTCCTGACTGTCTGCCTCTCCTTGTTTGCCTTCCAGACATTCTAATGGCCTGCAGGGAGATAGGAAAACCAGCAATAAGGGGTAGCTTCCGGTGTATATTTTGCAGGAAGCACACAACGCCCGCTGTAAGTGCTGCAGATGACTTCCTGTGTTACACTAACAGGCATTTGCAGCACTTACAGCGGGCGTAGTGTGCTTCCTGCAAAATAAACACCTGAAGCCAGCCCTTATTGCTGTTTTTCCTGTTGTGTAACACAGGCAGTCACAGTATACACCTGAAGCTAGCCCTTATTGCTGTGTTTTCCTGGTGTGTTACACTAACAGGCATTTGCAGTACTTACAGCGGGCGTAGTGTGCTTCCTGCTAAATATACACCTGAAGCTAGCCCTTATTGCTGTGTTTTCCTGTTGTGTAACACACCAGGAAAACACAGCAATAAGGGCTAGCTTCAGGTGTATAATGTGCAGGAGGCACACTAGGCCCGCTGTAAGTGCTGCAAATGCCTGTTAGTGTAACACACCAGGAAAACACAGCAATAAGGGCTAGCTTCAGGTGTATATTTAGCAGGAAGCACACTACGCCCGCTGTAAGTTCTGCAAATGCCTGTTAGTGTAACACACCAGGAAAACACAGCAATAAGGGCTAGCTTCAGGTGTATACTGTGCAGGAGGCTTAGCAACAATGACACTGACACTGTCCCCTGCCTATCCTTCTCTCTCCCTGCACACAAGGCTTAGCAAAGAAATGGACACTGACACTCTCCCTGCCTATCCTTCTCTCTCCCTGCACACAAGGTTTAGCAAATAATATGACACTGACACTCTCCCTGCCTATCCTTCTTTCTCCCTGCACACAAGGTTTAGCAAAGAATATCGCTGACACTCTCCCTGCCTATCCTTCTCTCTCCCTACACACAAGATTTAGCAAAGAATATGACACGGACACTCTCCCTGCCTATCCTTCTCTCTCCCTGCACCCAAGGTTTAGCAAAGAATATGACACTGACACTCTCCCTGCCTATCCTTCTCTCTCCCTGCACACAAGGTTTAGCAAAGAATATTGCTGACACTCTCCCTGCCTATCCTTCTCTCTCCCTACACACAAGGTTTAGCAAAGAATAGCACAATGACACTGTCCCTGCCTATCCTTCTCTTTCCCTGCGCCGGAACACACTACACAAGGCCGCCGCGCTGGCGGCCTTTTATAGTGTGGGGTGTGTGCTAAACCCCCTGAGCTTTAATTGGCCACAGACAACCTGCCTGTTGCCAATTATGGCTCTCCTAGCTGCCGACGCTGTGATTGGCCAAGCATGCACTGTGACCCCGCATGCTTGGCCAATCACAGCGCGGGGTCACAGTGCATGCTTGGCCAATCACAGCGCCGGGATTGCACTGCGATGGCGCAGTGTATTGTGGGCCGTTCGCGTCACTCGAATTTGGCGCGAACGGGCCAAATCGTTCGATCTTCGTCGAACGATCGAACAGCCGATGTTCGAGTCGAACGTATGTTCGACTCGAACACCGAGCTCATCCCTAATCTTAATGAGACACCAAGTAAGCAGAAATACTCCAACCCCCCGTGTCTCCGGCGCAGCACGTGACCCAAAACAAGAGACGTCTGATGCGCTCCAGGCCTCATGTTTCACAGGCAGATTGCGTTCCACCTATTAAATTAATACAAATTACAAAAAAATCTATATAAAAAAAAAAGAAATCTCAGTATTGAGATGGGTGATATAGTACTAGGGCTGCAGAATTTAATCACTGCATCGGTGCATCGCGATTCGGGCGTCCCCGATGCGGCACCGATGCAGAGAAACCTAATAATCGATTAGCCCCGATGTCTAGCCCCGCCCCTCCCCTCCCGGGCGAGCTGTTCCCTCATTTGTTCGTTTTTTTCTATGACACGCTCATGTGACTGCCCGGCCCGCCTCTCTCCTCTCTGCTTTCACGTCTCTCCTGGCGTCAGAAGAGACGTGAAAGCAGAGAGGAGAGAGGGCAGTCACATGAGCGCGGCATATACACACTGTCCCCCTGCGGGATTCTGTTCCCCCTGGCTCTCGGCTCCTATCGGAACTCTGCCCCCCCAGCCCTGTACATTGCCGCTCCCTCCTACTGTTCCTCACGAATGCAAATGCTCCTAATACCGCCCCGCCTCTCCAGCCCTCTGCTCATTAGCATTCGTGAAAAAATAGTAGGCGTGAGCGGCAAAGCAGAGGGCTGGAGAGGCGGGCGGTATTAGGAGCATTTGCATTTGTGAGGAACAGTAGGAGGGAGTGGCAATGTACAGGGCTGGGGGGGCGGAGTTCCGATAGGAGCCGAGAGCCAGGGGGAACAGAATCCGGCGGGGGGAACCATTCTCGGCACAACAGGTATTATTTTTTCTTTAAAGTAAAACAGATATTATACTTACCTGCTGATCTCCTGTAGCATGTCCGCAGTCTCTCTGACCATCTCCTGTAGCATGTCCGCAGTCACTGACCATCTCCTGTAGCATGTCCGCAGTCACTGACCATCTCCTGTAGCATGTCCGCAGTCACTGACCATCTCCTGTAGCATGTCCGTAGTCACTGACCATCTCCTGTAGCATGTCCGTAGTCTCTCTGACCATCTCCTGTAGCATGTCCGCAGTCTCTGGCCAGCTCCTGTAGCATGTCCGCAGTCTCTCTGACCATCTCCTGTAGCATGTCCGCAGTCTCTCTGACCATCTCCTGTAGCATGTCCGCAGTCTCTCTGACCATCTCCTGCAGCATGTCCGCAGTCTCTCTGACCATCTCCTGTAGCATGTCCGCAGTCTCTCTGACCATCTTCTGTAGCATGTCCGCAGTCTCTCTGACCATCTCCTGTAGCATATCCGCAGTCTCTCTGACCATCTCCTGTAGCATGTCCGCAGTCTCTCTGACCATCTCCTGTAGCATGTCCGCAGTCTCTCTGACCATATCCTGTAGCATGTCCGCAGTCTCTCTGACCATCTCCTGTAGCATGTCCGCAGTCACTGGCCATCTCCTGTAGCATGTCCGCAGTCACTGGCCATCTCCTGTAGCATGTCCGCAGTCTCTCTGACCATCTCCTGTAGCATGTCCGCAGTCTCTCTGACCATCTCCTGTAGCATGTCCGCAGTCTCTCTGACATCTCCTGTAGCATGTCCGCAGTCTCTCTGACCATCTCCTGTAGCATGTCCGCAGTCTCTCTGACCATCTCCTGTAGCATGTCCGCAGTCTCTCTGACCATCTCCTGTAGCATGTCCGCAGTCTCTCTGACCATCTCCTGTAGCATGTCCGCAGTCTCTCTGACCATCTCCTGTAGCATGTCCGCAGTCTCTCTGACCATCTCCTGTAGCATGTCCGTAGTCTCTCTGACCATCTCCTGTAGCATGTCCGCAGTCTCTCTGACCATCTCCTGTAGCATGTCCGCAGTCTCTCTGACCATGTCCTGTAGCATGTCCGCAGTCTCTCTGACCATGTCCTGTAGCATGTCCGCAGTCACTGGCCATCTCCTGTAGCATGTCCGCAGTCTCTCTGACCATCTCCTGTAGCATGTCCACAGTCGCTGATCATCTCCTGTGGCATTTCCGCAGTCTGATCATCTCCTGTACTAGGTCTGCACTCTCAGGACCATCTCCTGTACTATGTCTGCAGCCTCTGACCATCTCCTGTACTATGTACAAGTTGTTGTCTGCTTTGTTTAGATTTTGCTACATGCAGGGAGTGTTGTCTTTTTTTTAAATGAACAGATATAATAAAAAAAATGGAGTTCTCCTGACTGCTTGAATTTTTTTGATGAAAACCATGCTGTAATCGTGATGCATGGCGGAATCGAATCGTTGACCTGATAATCGTAATCAAATCGAATCGTGAGGCCAGTGAAGATGCGCACCTCTATATAGTACTGCTACCCTAAAGTTATGCAGCACCAATAATTTCCCATATCTACAAAAACACCTATCACCAATGGGAAAATATTTGGTGGAACGCAACCTGTTGGGTCACGTGCTGCGCTGGAGACACAGGTGTTGGAGTATTTCTGCTTCCTTGGTGTCTCATTAAGATGCGCGACACGTGACGTAAAGAGGGTTGTACCTCGCGTGACACGTCACGTGGCGCGTCGGTGACGTACGGGGTTTGGGTTTGTCTGCCCCCTTGCCGTTGATGCCGGCTGCGTGACTCGTGAGTAGAACGTGTTGGATGACGCGATGCGGTTTAGTCACCGCTCCCTCTGCTCCGGTCTCCAATCACATTCAGACCTATTTTGTGACACACCCCTTAGATGTCCTGTGACCAATTGCCTCCGACTGCAATACAGTCTATATGGAGGCTTGGAACGCACGCCGGATGCCATTTTGGTGACCAGGCAGTGGTCACTCACTGGATGGACACTCTGGGGAGGCCTCATCATTGTGGGGTCATATTGTGAATATATTTGTGGAGGAACACCCCAGACGATGTACCATGTTGCGAAACGCATCGCGAAACTCCACTGTTGCCGTTTATACCGTTGACAATCGCTTTTTCATCATTCAATGTAAGTGTTCCTACCTACATTAAATATCTTTAGTTTACAGTATTACACTATGTGCTCTTCTCTTTTTTCTTAATACACCTCATTTGGTTCCATTGCTGGGCATCTGTTGGGGCATTGCCCACAAGCACCTGATATCAACACACTCTCTGTACAGTGGCTTGGTGTAAGAGACGTTGAGTGGGAACTGCAGCGGAGGATTCAGAGTGGTTCATACCATGTCTAGTTGACCCTTTGAACATACGTTCTTTAGGGTTCACAATTTCCGGTAAGCCTCTACTATGTTGGTGGTGGCCATCTTCACTTCACTTTGTTTCACTTCAGATTGTGGGAGCACCATTTAGATCCACATCGGACTGTTTGCAATATTTATTCATTTATTTTTTGTACATCTGAGACTTTTTTCATTTGGTTTTGTTATAGACACATGTTTATTGATTATTTCTATACAAATATTGTTGTACACCGTGTTCACATCACTTGGTGTAATTGCATTTGTTTAGCGCTACACTTTATTTGTTGTTTTGTTTATACCATTGTCTATTGTTTTTTTGTAGCTGCTTACCAGTTAGGCAGCGCGGAATTTTTTGTATTTGTTACCATTCTATTTTTTTACTTTATTCTGCTGCAGCCTTGTATCTCAGTGCATCCACTCATCATGGATGTCTTCGATTATAGAGCCTCTCGTACTGTCAATGCAGAGGGGGTCTTCACAGCCTTGGGGAATGACACAGAGATAGGAGGTCTATTTATGAGATTTAAAAATGTGATGTCCTCAGAACTTCATCTACAATGGGACCTTGTGTTTTTAGAACAATATATCACGGACCGAATGGTCCCGAGGAGTCTCAGGTGGGAGGTTCAGCCCCAACAAGGGGATCTTGAGATTGATTTGTGGTTTAATTATTTTAATGATGCTGGGATTCAATTTTTGGGGGTTCTGATCTCTAAAAAGAAGGTTAGACTCACAGTGTTGGATAGAGAGATTAAGGACCTCAGGGAGAAGTCTTCACACAAGAACTCCCTGGAGTATCTTTCTCTCTTTACCAACCTAAAAAACTTCCTTGAGAAGGAGGATAGGGACCAGAGGCTTAAAAAGCATAAAAAATATTCTAGAGATGCAGGGGACTATAGGAATGGCACTATTTTTGGTTGGCATCTTCTGGTGCCGATATGGATTCTACTCCAGCCCTATTGCCTTCATCTTCCTCCGCTCCAGGTTCCAGCCAGCGGTCCAACACTTAGTCAGACTTCTGTCGGACCCACAAGGGCTCCTTCTGTGCGTACTACACCTAGGAACGATTCCCAGGTATCTCAACCAAAAGTCCAGCATTCTAGTCCCCATACCCCAAATCATCATCATCGGGGAAGGGGTAAATATAGAGGAGGTAGGGGTCAATCAAGAGGTAACCCTTATCATTTTAACCACTTAAGCCCCGGACCATTTCGGGCCATTAGGACCAGGCCTGTTTTTGGGATTCGGCACTGCGCTGCTTTAACTGTAAATTGTGCGGACATGCAATGTTGTACCCAAATGAAATTTGCGTCCTTTTCTTCCCACAAATAGAGCTTTCTTTTAATGGTATTTGATTGCCTCTGCGATTTTTATTTTTTGCGATATAAACAGAAAAAGACCGAAAATTTTGAAAAAAAATGATATTTTCTACTTTTTGTTATAAGAAAAATCGAATAAACTCAATTTTAGTCATACATTTAGGCCAAAATGTATTCAGCCACATGTCTTTAGTAAAAAAAATGTCAACAAGCGTATATTTATTGGTTTGCGCAAAAGTTATAGCGTTTACAAACTAGGGTACATTTTCTGAAATTTACACAGCTTTAAATTTATGACTGCCTATCTCATTTCTTGAGGTGCTAAAATGGCAGGGCAGTACAAACCCCCCCCCAAATGACCCCATTTTGGAAAGTAGACACCCCAAGGAAATTGCTGAGAGGCATGTTGAGCCCATTGAATATTTTTTTTTTGTCCCAAGTGATTGAATAATGACAAAAAAAAAAAATTACAAAAAGTTGTCACTAAATGATATATTGCTCACACATGCCATGGTTATATGTGGAATTGCACCCCAAAATACATTCTGCTGCTTCTCCTGAGTACGGGGATACCACATGTGTGGGACTTTTTAGGAGCCTAGCCACGTACGGGACCCCGGAAACCAAGCACCGCCTTCAGGATTTCTAAGGGCGCAAATTTTTGATTTCACTCCTCACTACCTATCACAGTTTCGAAGGCCATAAAATGCCAAAATAGCACAAAACCCCCCCCAAATGACCCCATTTTGGAAAGTAGACACCCCAAGCTATTTACTGAGAGGCATGTTCAGTCCATGGAATATTTTATATTTTGCCACAAGTTGCGGGAATATGACAAACTTTTTTTTTTTTGCACAAAGTTGTCACTAAATGATATATTGCTCACACATGCCATGGGCATATGTGAAATTACACCCCAAAATACATTCTGCTGCTTCTCCTGAGTACGGGGATACCACATGTGTGGGACTTTTTGGGAGCCTAGCCGCGTACGGGACCCCAAAAACCAAGCACCGCCTTCAAGGTTTCTAAGGGCATAAATTTTTGATTTCGCTCCTCACTACCTATCACAGTTTTGAAGGCCATAAATTGCCAAGATGGCACAAAACCCCCCCCAAATGACCCCATTTTGGAAAGTAGACACCCCAAGCTATTTGCTGAGAGGCATGTTGAGCCCATTGAATATTTTTTTTTTTTGTCCCAAATGATTGAATAATGACAAAAAGAAAAAAAAATGTACAAAGAGTTGTCACTAAATGATATATTGCTCACACATGCCATGGTTATATGTGAAATTACACCCCAAAATATATTCTGCTGCTTCTCCTGAGTACGGGGATACCACATGTGTGGGACTTTTTGGGAGCCTAGCCGCGTACGGGACCCCAAAAACCAAGCACCGCCTTCAAGGTTTCTAAGGGCATAAATTTTTGATTTCACTCCTCACTACCTATCACAGTTTTGAAGGCCATAAAATGTCAAAATAGCCCAAAACCCCCACAAATGACCCCATTTTGGAAAGTAGACACCCCAAGCTATTTGCTGAGAGGCATGGTGAGTATTTTACAGCTCTCATTTGTTTTTGAAAATTAAGAAAGACATTTTTTTTTCTTTTTTTTTTTCTTTTTTTACATTTTCAAAACTTTGTGACAAAAAGCGAGATCTGCAAAATACTCAACATACCTCTCAGCAAATAGCTTGGGGTGTCTACTTTCCAAAATGGGGTCATTTGGGGGGGTTTTGTGCCATCTGGGCATTCCATGGCCTCCGAAACTGTGATAGGCAGTGAGGAGTGAAATCAAAAATTTACACCCATAGAAATCCTGAAGGCGGTGCTTGGTTTTTGGGGTCCCGTACGCGACTAGGCTCCCAAAAAGTCCCACACATGTGGTATCCCCGTACTCAGGAGAAGCAACAGAATGTATTTTGGGGTGTAATTCCACATATGCCCATGGCATGTTTGAGCAATATATAATTTAGTGACAACTTTTTGTAAATTTTTTTTTTTTTTTGGTCATTATTCAATCACTTGGGACAAAAAAAAAAAATATTCAATGGGCTCAACATGCCTCTCAGCAAATAGCTTGAGGTGTCTACTTTACAAAATGGGGTCATTTGGGGGGGTTTTGAACTGTCCTGGCATTTTATGCACAACATTAGGAAGCTTATGTCACACATCATCCACTCTTCTAACCACTTGAAGACAAAGCCCTTTCTGACACTTTTTGTTTACATGAAAAAAACATTTTTTTTGCAAGAAAATTATGTTGAACCCCCAAACATTATATATTTTTTTAAAGCAAAGGCCCTACAGATTAAAATAGTGGGTGTTGCATTTTTTTTTTCCACACAGTATTTGCGCAGCGATTTTTCAAACGCATTTTTTGGGGGAAAAACACACTTTTTTTATTTTTAATGCACTAAAAAACACTATATTGCCCAAATGTTTGATGAAATAAAAAAGATGATCATAGGCCGAGTACATGGATACCAAACACGACATGCTTTAAAATTGCGCACAAACGCGCAGCGGCGACAAACTACATTCATTTTTAAAAGCATTTAAAAGCCTTTACAGGTTACCACGTTAGATTTACAGAGGAGGTCTACTGCTAAAATGACTGCCCTCGATCTGACCTTCGCGGTGATACCTCACATGCATGATGCAATTGCTGTTTACATATGACGCTAGACCGACGCTTGCGTTCGCCTTTGCGCAAGAGCAGGGGGGGACAGCGGTGCTTTTTTTTTTTTTTTTTTTTTTTTATTATTTATTTGGCTTTTTTATTTTATTTTTAAACTGTGCCTTCCATATTTTATTTTTTTACCATTTTTATCGTTATCTCAGGGAATTTAAATATCCCCTATGATAGCAATAAAGTAGTGACAGGTACTCTTTTTTTAAAAACAATTGGGGGGTTAGACCCTAGATCTTTCCTCTGCCCTCAAAGCATCTGACCACACCAAGATCGGTGTGATAAAATGCTTTCCCAATTTCCCAATAGCGCTTTTTATATCCGGGGGGGTCATTCCCTCCCACTGCTTGTAAAAGCAGTCTAGAGGCTAATTATCTGCTAGAATTGCTTTTACATGAAAGCCGGCTGCTGGCTGAAAAGAATGATACCAAGATGATACCTAAACCCGCAGGCATCATTCTGGTATAAACATTCAAAGTCCAGCAACATACCAGTACGTTGCTGGTCCTTGTTGGACATGTATTGTAATCTTTTTTTTCATACAGCCTATTGGCTGAACGAAAAAAAGAGATTGATTGGTGGGTATGCCCACCATTAGAATACCTCCCTTCATCCACCCACTTCTAATGATGGGCATATATGCCGAAGCATGGGAGCATCCTCCCGCAAAAAAGTTATGCCGCGTACACACGGTCAAGCCTTCGTCGGAATTTCAACCGTATGTACGCGGCATAAAAGGTTATGCCGCGTACACACGGTCGGACTTTTCCACGGGCAAGCCTCCGTTGGAATTTCGACCGTATATACGCGGCATTAGGAGCAAAATCGCTCCTCCGCCCCTGCTGCCCCCATGCTTCGGCATATATGCTCTTTTTTTTTACTGTGGTGGTGAAATCACCTCCTACAGCGTTGGAGTCACGGCTTTATGTATCGTGGGAGCAAACGCTGTTGCTGTCAAGATAAATAGATCCGCGCTGCAACTGAATGGCGTACCTGCTAAGCAAATGGTGGTTAACATTAAAACAAAGTAACATTACAGTACAACAGTAAGACCTTACCATGCCATACCTGCAAAGCAAATACCAAAACAAAACCTAGTAAAAAATAAAAAAATGTTTTAACGCAACCTGTGCCTAAAATATATATATGCCGAAGCATGGGGGCATCCTCCCGCAAAAAAGTTATGCCGCGTACACACGGTCGGAATTTTCCACGGGCAGGCCTCCGTCGGAATTTCGACCGTATGTACGCGGCATTAGGAGCAAAATCGCTCCTCCGCCCCTGCTGCCCCCATGCTTCGGCATATATGCTCTTTTTTTTAACTGTGGTGGTGAAATCACCTCCTACAGCACTGGAGTCACGGATTTATGTATCGTGGGAGCAAACGCTGTTGCTGTCAAGATAAATAATTCCGCGCTGCAGTTGAATGGCGCACCTGAAAACAAAAAATTACATACCTGAAAAGCAAGCATGATAAAACATTGCAGAATAGAATACAGTAAAAAAGAGCAGAACAATAGAGAGAAAATAGAGAGAGAGAGAACAATAAAACGACAACTATTTTTGGTTTTTTTATTTTATATTTTTTTTGTGTTTTGTTTTTTACGTTTTTTTTTTCTTTTTTACACTTTTTTTTGTAACTTTACAACTGTAATGGTTCGGGTCTCTCAAAATGTAATGGCATCTTGGGAGACCCTGTGTAAGTGTGTCCTTGTCTGTGAAATGCTGTACCCTACGCTAAAACTTCACTTTTGAGTGGTAGCGTTCAAAACATTCACCTTGGCAAAGACCAGGCTTGTCAGGACAGAGTGGACAAAAACTACGGGTGTCACGCCTAAATCCGCACTTGCTACAGACACGACATCTTTTTTGGGGGTGGCTTTGGGTAGGGGTACTCGGGAGGACATACGAATAATGCCTCTCATGCAGCCGGCTTACTGCATTTGGTAGGGGATGGTGAGGTGCAGAACCGCCTGGATACAGGAGTTCTGTGACTATCTCATTCTGGAATTTTAGAAGAGATAACGTCCCGCCTGAAGCTCTGTATAGCACATGAGCGTTCAGCAAAGCCAATTGGAATAATGATAGAGACACTTTTTTGTACCAGCGTCTCGCCTTACGGTCAATTAGATACGGCGCCATCAACTGGTCGTTGAGGTCCACCCCTCCCATATTTTGGTTATATTCGTGGACACAGAGGGGTTTCTCCACAACACCAGTCGCCGTACGAATTTGGACTGTCGTGTCTGCATGAAGGGAGGTAAGAAGGAAAACATTCTTATTGTCCCTCCACTTCATAGTGAGCAAGTTATTACACTTCAAGCAGGCTCTCTCCCCCAGCCTAAGATGGGCATCTACAAGCCGCTGGGGAAAGCCCCGGCGATTAGGTCGCACGGTGCCACATGCTCCAATCTGATGATCAAACAAGTGACTAAACAGTGGCACGCTCGTGTAATAATTGTCCACATACAAGTGGTACCCCTTTCCGAATAAGGGTGACACCAAGTTCCACACTATCTTGCCAGCGCTCCCTATGTAATCCGGGCAGTTGACCGACTCAATCTGACTATCTTTTCCCTCATAAACCGTAAAGTTCACTACATAGCCTGTTGCCCTGTCACAGAACTTGTAGAGCTTGACCCCGTATCTGGCACGCTTGCTGGGAAGGTACTGCTTGAAAGACAAGCGGCCAGAAAATTTAATCAGGGACTCATCAACGCAGACAACTTGATCGGGAGTAAACAAGGCTGCAAAACGTTCGTTGAAGTGGTTTATGAGGGGCCGAATTTTATAGAGCCGGTCGTATTCAGGGTCCCCACGTGGACGACAAAGTTCATTGTCGTTGAAGTGCATGAACCGCAAAATCTGCTCGTATCGTGCCCTGGACATGGAGGCAGAGAACACGGGCATGTGGTCAATTGGGTGCGTGGACCAATAAGCACGCAATGACGGAAATTTATGTGTGCCCATGTTGAGGGAAAGGCCCAGAAAGGTCTTAAATTCGGAAACCGTAATTGGTTTCCAATTTCTGGCAATTTTAGGCAACTGGGGGTTAGCGGCGATAAATTGACCAGCATATAAATTACTCTGGTCCACAATAGATCTATAGAGATCTTCCGTGAAAAACAGCGAATAAAAATCAATTGGAATAAAATCAGCTGTTTCCACCTGAATACCGGGTTGGGCAGTGAATGGGGGAAGTACGGGTTCTGCAGAAGTGGTGGGGACCCAATCAGGATAGGCGAATTCTGCAGGAAGGGCAGTATGGGCACGACGGGCCTGCCTTTGTCTTCTTTGTGGCAGCGGGACACTACTTGTGCTTGCCACCTCGCCAGCTTGAACTGCACTTATGGGACTCGCCACGTCACCAAGTGTTACTGCAGTGCTGGATGTACGTCCAGGCTGTACTAGGCCGCTGGTGCTTGCCAGTTCACCAGAAGGAATAGCGGCGCTAGTACTACTCTGCTCCATGATACGAGAGACCTGCGGTTCTTGCTCCTCAACAACCTCAGAAGATCGGGATCGGGTACACCTGACCTTAGCAGGGACCTCAACTTCGTCGTCAGAGCTATCTGACGTGGGGCCGCTGACGTCACTGTCTTCTACAGGAAGATATTCTGAGCCTGAATCTGACAGATACGTGACCTCCTCTTCACTATCTGTCATGCTCAGAATCTCGTAGGCCTCTTTACTAGTGTACCTTCGTCTTGCCATTTTGGGCTCTAAATTTAGGGGTACACTAGTAAGATTCACAGGAAAAAAAGCACCTGACTGTCGTCAGCAAATATATCAAACGCTACAAAAAAACTGTTCGCAGAGACAGGCCTGATCCCTGCGATCGCTAACGCTGCAGTTATGTGTGTTGTGTTTGGTAAGTGACAGTGATCGATCGATACTGCACTTGGGTGGGCTGGGCGGAGGGGCTAAACGCAGGCGCTAGCAGGTATCTGGGCTGATCCCGCTAACACTGCGTTTTTGGGAACCCTAAACCGCTGGGGATGCTAGTATAGATCTGATCAGATACTATACCACTAAGGGGGGTGTATGCTTTGCGCGTGGGTGTTAGCGTTACTGGCACTAACCTAACACTGCCTGGGGCGACGCAGACCCTCTCTGGCGCTAAAACCTAATTGATCTCACCCGCCGGGCGATCAGGGGGGTTAAACCTTTATTGGGTTATATACGGCGGGTGCCCTGATGCTATAAAAAGCAAACTAATCAACCAGCGTCACCCGTAACCTTTATATGGTGATCACTGGTGAAAGGGTTAACTAGGGGCAATCAGGGGGTTAAAACCTTTATTAGGTTAAATATGGGGGTACCTGACACTATATAAAAACCTGACGGGTAACCTAAATAACTAAATAACTTACTGGCTAACCAGTGACACCAGTGACGCTTATACGGCGATCACTGGTGAAAGGGTTAACTCTAGGGGCAATCAGGGGGTTAAAATAATATATGGGGGTACCTGACACTAATAAAAACCTGCGGCGAACCTAAAAAAAAATAACTGCCTATCTAAAACACCAGCGACACGAATACAGCGATCGGAAAAACAATCGCTTAGTGACGCTGAAGTTAGGGTGTGAAAGGGTTACCTGGGGGGTGATCAAGGGGTTAAACCTTTATTGGGGGGGGGGGGGGGTTTGGGGGCTACCCTGGACCTAAAGGGGCCTAATCCTAACTGCCCTGCAACTTTTTACAATCACAGATGACACTAAATGCAGTGATCAGTAAAATAAATGATCACTGCAATCAGTGACACTGTGATTGGGGGCTTTGGGGTGACCTGGGGGGTGATCTGGGGGTGACTGGGGGGTGATTTGTGTGCCTATGTGTACCTACGTGTCAGTGGACTGTTGGTGCACTAACCTGCTTCTTCTCTTCTCGGCGCCGGGAACGAAAAGACCGCGGCGAGGGAGATGACATCACTTCCTCCAGCCTGTGTTTACATTTCAGGCAGGAGGAAGCAATTTCATTCGCCGGGAGCGATCGCGAGGGGGGGCGGAATCGAGCGGCCGCCCCCTCATGCCTGATCGCTCCCGAACACTTAACGGCCGCTCACTGCAGTGAAGGGGGGTCCGGATGGACCCCCCAACTGCACAAAGGCGATCACGTAGATCTACGTGATTCTGCCTGTCGGTGCCATTCTGCCGACGTAAATCGGCGGTGGGCGGTCGTTAAGTGGTTAATGTTCAGCGTGGCTATGACTACGATGACCATTTTTATGAGGCCTCCCCAGCCAAATATAGGGAACAATCAGGCCCCTAGCGGGACTATTCCCCCTATTATGGCCCTCCACCCATCCCTGTTCACAAAATATTTTCCCCTCTTGGGGACGTGCGTAATGACAGTTATCAGACACGTACCAGAAACCACCATTAACCATCCAATTATGGTTATGATCAACCTAACGAGGAGGTTTATGGTGGACAGGATTTTCACGTGGACCCAGCATTATGCAAAAGGGGTCCCGACCCAAGAGAGGGACCAGAGGGGGGAGGAGAGTTCAGAAGAGGAAAGAGAAGACGCACTTAAAAGGCCAAGGCGTATTTAATTTGAGCACTAAGGTGTTTTCACAAGATGAGTTATCTGTCTTGGACAAGGGCCTCAAATTTGCCCTACCCAAGAAATTGGATAAATTTAGCACCTTTATTGATATACATAAATATGTTCGTAAGTTAAACATACAGCGCTATCTTCTTCCTATTAGAAATTAGTGTAGAGCAGCGACTTCTGGAACTGTACTTTCGGGATTGTCTAACCCGTCGTTGTTCAACCCACTAATTCCGGCAGAGCCTGCTGTTAATATCTTTAGGGATCTCGTTCTTAAAGATCTAGCAGAGATACCCGAGAGACATATACACCGCCAGCCAGTGTCCAATGCTGGTCTTAAATCCTTGTGTCAGGATAAGGATTTGGTGATTCGTCCAGCGGACAAAGGTGGCGGCATAGTCATTTTAGATAAGTCTGACTATGAAAAAGAAATGTATAGGATTCTTAATGAACCTAACACTTACCAAATATTATCAACCAATCCTACTTCTCGTTTCAAAACGGAACTTCAGAGTGTGGTAGACAGTGGTTTTAATCGAGGCATTTTAAATAAGGAGAAAGCTTTTTTAGTTCCCACAGTTCCTAGGATACCCACCATTTACTACTTACCTAAAGTCCACAAGGACCCTGTTCACCCACCCGGTCAACCTATTGTAAGTGGAATCGATTCAGTTACCTCACATGTGGGTCGATACATTGACCACTATTTGCAACCCCTAGTGAGACGGGTACCATCATATTTGGGTGATACAGATGCCACTATTAGAAAATTGGAGAATGTGGTTATACGAGGTGACTACATCATGGTGACAGCTGATGTCGCCTCGTTATACACATGTATACCACATGATAAAGGATTGGAGGCCGTTCATTATTTTTTGGATAAGGAGCATTCGTTGGCCCCTTTCCAATTTGAGTTTATTATGAAGTTATTGGAGTTTGCTACTAAACGCAGCTATTTTTGGTTTAATGATAATTTTTATCTCCAATTATGTGGCGTTGCCATGGGGGCAAAATATGCCCCAAGTCTTGCCAATCTTTTTATGGCCAAGTGGGAGGAGGATGTCGTCTATGCCCATGACACCACTTCACTGGTGTTGTGGGCAAGATACATAGACGACATCGTCCTCCTCTGGGATGGCGACATGGCATCTTTGGAGGCCTTCATGAGTCATCTTAATCAAAATGATAGAGGCATCTCCCTCACATAAACAGCCAGTCAAGATAAGATTACATTTTTGGACTTGTAGATTAGGATTATTGACCATCAATTTTCATTTCAAACTTTTTTTTTTAAAACTGATCAGAATGGTTTCATTCCTAATGATAGTTGCCACCACCGGTCTTGGTTAAATTCAGTCCCACAAAGTCAATTTCTACGTTTGCGTAGAAATTGCAGTGATACAGAGACCTTCATAACTCAGGCCAATGTTCTCAAGCAAATATTTATTGATAAAAGGTTAAGACCCTGTTATCATAGAACGAGATCTTATAAGTATGCTTGAAACTGATAGAAGCTCTCTACTTGAGATTAAACCCAAACGAGAGCAGGACGATAGCTTTAAGTGGGCTATGCTCACATCTTTTTCCACCCAACACAAACAGGTAAAAGCTATTATTACTAAACATTGGGAAATTTTGAGGAATGACCGGGTTCTAAACACAGTTTTGCCTGATCAGGCTAAAGTTGTCTTTAGGGGTGCTCCAACACTTCAAAGTAAAATAGCGCCCAATATTATAAATCCTCCCGTACGTGTTTCCTTTTTCCACCAATTAGTGGGTTATTATCCCTGTAAGAAATGTACTGTTTGCAAGTCCACTATCTTCTTCCAGCTCTTTTGCTAGTGGAGGGGCCGGTCTTCCCGTCGCCGTCTTCTTCTCTCTTCTCCTCCTCGATGTTGACTCGTCGCTTCCTCCCGCTGTAATGCTGGCTGTTCGCTCCGCAGCGATTTATATAGGCTTCTCATGACGTCACAGTCACATGCTCCCATGACGTCACAGTCACATGCTCTGGGGCCACGGAGCATGAGAAGCCTATATACAGTAAATCGTTGCGGAGCGAACAGCCAGCATTACAACGGGAGGAAGCGACGAGTCAACATCGAGGAGGAGAAGAGAGAAGAAGACAACGGGAAGACCGGCCCCTCCACTAGCAAAAGAGCTGGAAGGAGATAGTGGAGGGGCCGGCAGAAGGACAACGGAGAGCCGGACGAGACGATGGGAAGACCGGGACTCTCCGCTAGCAAAAGAGCTGGAAGAAGATAGCGGAGGCCCGGCAGAAGGAAGAAAGAACCGGAGAGCGAGAGAAGAAGAAGGCGACGGAGAAGACCGGGCCCTGCTAGCAAAAGAGCTGGAAGAAGATAGCGGAGGCCCGGCAGAAGGAAGAAAGAACCGGAGAGCGCAGAGACGACACCGGAGACCCCCGAAGTCGGAAGAGACCCCCGGAGTCGGAAGAAGCTGTGTAATAAATTACTTTAAAAAGCTGTGTGTGTTTTTTTATTGACATTTTTTCCCCACCAGGTGAATGGGTAGGGGTACGATGTACCCCATACTCATTCACATAGGGTGGGGGGCCGGCATCTGAGGGCCCTTTTATTAAAGGGGGCTCCTGGATTCCAATAAGCCTCCCGCCCGCAGACCCCGACAACCAACGGCCAGGGTTGTCAGGAAGAGGCCCTTGTCCCCATCAACATGGGGACAGGGTGCTTTGGGGTGGGGGGGCCGCAGGTCGCCCCCCTGCCCCAGAGCACCAAACCCCCCATGTTGAGGGCATGCGGCCTGGTACGGTTCGGGAGGGGGCCGCTCTCTCGTCCCCCCTCTTCCCCTGCGGCCTGCCAGGTTGCGTGCTTGGATAAGGGTCTGGTTTGGATTTTGAGGGGGACCCCCACGCCGTTTTTTCCGGCTTAGGGGATTCCCCTTCAAATCCAAACCAGACCGAAGGGCCTGGTATGCTCCTGGAGGGGGAACCCATGCCAGTTTTTTATTTAAAAATTGGCGTGGAGTTCCCGCTCAGGATTCATACCAAGCACAGTGCCTGGTATTGGCGGGAATCCACGTCAGATCTCCGTCTACCGGCAAAGCGTGTCGCTCATTGCGAAAGGAAAAAACAAAATTTTTCCCTTCCCGATAACGAGACAGCTCGGCGCTGACTCTCGCGACGGGGCTCATAGGGTGCCAATCTCGCCGCTAGAAGAGGCGAGATTGACACAATATCGGCGGCACCTACTGTACCATTGACAATCGCTTTTTTCATCATTCAATGTAAGTGTTCCTACCTACATTAAATATCTTTAGTTTACAGTATTACACTATGTGCTTTTTTTTTTCTTAATACACCTCATCTGGTTCCATTGCTCGGCATCTGTTGGGGCATTGCCCACAAGCACCTGATATCAACACACTCTCTGTACAGTGGCTTGGTGTAAGAGACGTCGAGTGGGAACTGCAGCGGAGGATTCGATCTTCAGAGTGGTTCATACCATGTCTAGTTGACTCTTTGAACATACGTTCTTTAGGGTTCACTATTTCCGGTAAGCCTCTCCTATGTTGGTGGTGGCCATCTTCACTTCACTTTGTTTCACTTCAGATTGTGGGAGCACCAGCATTTATATCCACATCAGTAGGATAATAAGGTACGGCGCTAATAAGGTATCATCAGACTGTTTGCAATATTTATTCATTCATTTTTTGTACATCAGAGACTTTTTTCATTTGGTTTTGTTATAGACTCATGTTTGATTATTTCTATTGTGACAGCAGGAAGGTAAAGTCACCTGGTTGCATCCAGGGGGGTAGATATATTTCGCCCAGATTCAGGCTTTACGCCGACTTATACAACTAGGTGGAGAGTTGTATAAGGCTAGTGGGCTCATGGATGACTCATACCTCTAGGGAGAGGGCTGGGCGTCGTACAGACAGGGAGTTGATGAGGCCAGCTGAAGCTTGTCAGCTCATTTAGGCCTCTATAAGAACTCCCAGCTTCATTAGATGTTAGCTCATGCCTGGAACCAGACCTGTGTGGACTGTCTAGGGAGAGTGAACCCCTGTGCGGTGAGGCAAAGCCTGTGTGGCTATTTGTTTGGACTTTTACTAAACCAGGGACTTAGGGACTAGGACAGCACTAGGCTGATCCCAGTTGTTAGTTAGGAAACCTGTATGTTTAGTCAGAGGTCAACTTGACCAGGATTTATTTTGGTTATGTTTCTTTTGCTTTGCTGTGTTTTGTCACTGTAAATAGAAAATAAACCGCACCTTTTTTTGATTTTGAAAACCACAACCTCCGTTTGCTGGGCCTGTTTTGTGTGGGGAGCCCATCCCGGGGGTCACACACACCCGCTGCCGAGCTAACCCCCTCACAGTTGGTGGAGAACCAGTGGCAGTTTTTTTTAAGCCAGCATGGAGGAGATACTGAAGCAGCTGGCTCTAGCAAATGCCAATCAACAGCAGACAAATGCAGGTTTGCAAAGGAGCCTTGCAGCCCAGCAGCAGACAAACGCAACTTTGCAACAGAGTCTGGAGGCTCAGCAACGAGCCCAGCAGCAATCTGAGGCCCGCTTCATAGACCTGTTGCAGAAGCAAGAGCAGAGACTACAACAACAGATGGAAGCAGTAATGCAGCAACGTCCGCAGACCAGTGAGGAAAGCCGTCCCACTAATACCGCGTCCTTTGGGGTGAGTCGTTTATTGACAAAAATGACTGGAGAGGATGATCCAGAGGTATTTTTGACCACATTTGAAAGGACCGCTGAAAGAGAAAAGTGGCCTGAGGAGCAGTGGGCTGGACTGGTGGCTCCTCTGTTAACTGGTGAATCGCAGAAAGCTTACTATGACCTAGAGCCTAACCAAGCAAAAGACTATGTGATGCTAAAAGCTGAAATATTGGCAAGGCTGGGTGTCACCCAGGCTGTCCGGGCTCAGCGTGTGCATAACTGGACTTTCCAGCTTGGAAAACCCCCCAGGTCTCAAATGTATGATCTCATTCACCTGAGCAGAAAGTGGCTACAGCCAGAGACTTTGTCCGCACCAAAGATTGTGGAACGTGTTGTAATGGATCGGTTTTTGAGAGCTCTTCCTACTGCCATCCAAAAGTGGGTAAGCCATGGAGACCCAGAGACGGCCGATGGTCTTGTGGATCGTGTGGAGAAATACTTGGCTACAGAGAACCTGACGGCCTCTTCCAGAGACACTCGGACTTTCCACCCTAAGACCAGACCATCCCCAGGGGCGGATAAGAGGATTCCAAGGGGTGAGGGTGGAGAGAGTGAGAGGGTGGGAGCTCTACCCCAAGTTTGGCGAGAACAGCCTGGGAAATCAGCGGCTCAAGAGGCGGCAAGAAGGATCGTTTGCTACCGCTGCCGGCAAGCGGGACATATTGCAGCCAATTGCCCGGTTGTGGAGGAACCCATGCAGTGTGACTTTCTGACGGGCAGACGTCAGTCGCTGTGTGCGACAGTCGCATGCACTGCCATTCGAGGAACTGAGAAACATTTATGCAAAATGTGTGTTAATGGTAGAAATGTTGTGGTATTGCTGGATTCAGGTAGCCTTGTGACCCTGATAAAGGCTGAGTTAGTTAAAACAGAGGTCTCTGGGAATAGCAAGGTAGCTGTTATTTGTGTGCATGGGGACACCCGAGAGTATCCAGTGACTACAGTGTGTTTCGAGACCCCCAAAGGTACCCTCTCTCATCCAGTGGGCTTAGTATCTCAGTTACCGCATGACGCCATTGTGGGAAGGGATTTTCCGAAGTTCTGGGAACTGTGGGATGATCCTGAGCCCCTCACTGGTGCCCCTATGTACCAGGAATGTGATAGCCAGAACTCCCCTGAGAGTGGTGAGGACTCTCCGGAATTTCCCTTATCAGTATTGGCAGGGGAGACTCAAGAAACTGGAGAGGAGCCCACCTCCTCAGACGAAAACCTACCGTCTGTGGAGTTTTCTGATCTTGAGGTTCACAGGGAAAACTTTGCCACAGAACAGTTGAAAGACCCCGCCCTAATAAAGGCACGGGAAAACGTAGTGAAAATAGATGGCGAGTTAGTGAACCCAGATAATACCTGCACTTACCCATACTTCAGCGTAGAGAAGGACCTACTGTATCGGGTGGCAAAAAGGGCAGAAGAAACCGTTGAGCAGCTTGTGGTGCCCAAACCTTACAGGAAGTTGGTGTTGGAGTTGGCCCATGGGCACATTCTTGGAGGTCATCTGGGGACAGAGAAAACCCGAGAGAGGGTATTACAGAGATTCTATTGGCCGGGGGTGATGAAGGACGTAGAAAATTATTGTTCCTCCTGCCCTGTGTGTCAGAGGTTGGCCCCGATGCCACATTTCCGTAGCCCGCTGGTCCCTCTACCCATCATTGAGGTCCCGTTTGAGAGGATCGCCATGGATTTGGTAGGTCCTATAATCAAGTCCGCTAGGGGGCACCAGTACATATTAGTTATAATGGACTATGCCACCCGTTATCCAGAAGCGATCCCTCTCCGAAATACCTCGGCCAAAACCATAGCCAAAGAGCTATCTCTTGTTTTTAGCCGGGTGGGTATTTGTAAAGAACTGCTTACGGACCAAGGTACACCCTTTATGTCCCGGGTTATGAAAGAGCTGTGTAAATTGTTCAAAGTGACGCAATTGCGTACGTCTGTGTATCACCCCCAAACCGATGGGCTGGTTGAAAGATTCAACAAAACCCTAAAACAAATGTTGAAGAAAGTGGTGGATAGAGATGGAAAGGATTGGGACTGTTTACTTCCTTATTTGATGTTTGCTATTAGGGAGGTGCCCCAATCCTCTACGGGATTCTCCCCCTTTGAGTTACTGTATGGGAGACACCCAAGAGGGCTGTTGGATATTGCCAAGGAAACTTGGGAAAGTGAGAGTTCTCCCCACAGGAGTGTGATTGAGCATGTCGCCCTGATGCAAGATCGAATTGCACAGGTAATGCCCATCGTGAAGGAACATTTGGCCCAAGCGCAGTTGGCACAGCAGAGCGTGTACAACCGTGGAGCCAAGACCCGTACCTTTTCCCCGGGGGATAGGATATTGGTACTTGTCCCTACGGTTGAAAGTAAATTCCTTGCCAAATGGCAAGGCCCCTACGAGATAATGGAAAAAGTGAGCGAAGTGAATTACAAGGTCAGACAACCAGGAAGGCGAAAGCCCGAACAGATCTATCACGTTAATCTGTTGAAAGCCTGGAGGGATAGAGAGTCCCTAGTCGCAGACACTTGGTCACCAGCTCAAACTGGTTGCGTGATTCCTGAGGTTGGAATAGCAGCCACCTTGTCACAACCCCAACAACAGGAGGTTAAGGAGTTTGTGCTTCGCAACAAGGAGGTATTCTCTGAGCTGCCGGGACAAACATCTGGGGTAGAGCATGACATCATTACCCCGCCCGGTGAAAGGGTGAAGTTAAAACCCTATCGGATCCCAGAGGCTCGACGGGAGGCAATACGGGAGGAAGTACAGAAAATGCTGAACTTAGGGGTGATAGAGGAGTCCCAAAGTGATTGGTCTAGTCCCATCGTGTTGGTGCCTAAACCGGATGGGAGCTGGCGATTTTGTAACGATTTTCGTCAGTTGAACAAAGTTACAAAATTTGACACCTACCCCATGCCACGTATAGATGAGTTGATCGACCGGCTGGGAACAGCCCGATACATGACGACTCTTGACCTCACAAAAGGGTATTGGCAAATCCCCCTGGCCAAGTCGGCCAAAGAGAAAACCGCATTTGTAACCCCAGACGGGGCGTTCCAATATAAAAGAATGCCGTTCGGGTTACAGAATGCGCCGGCCACATTCCAGCGGAAAATGGACCAGATGCTGAGGCCCCATCGGAAGTATGCTGCGGCTTACCTGGATGACGTAATTGTCCATAGCACAGATTGGGCCTCACATCTGCCAAAAGTGCAAGCAGTCCTGGACTCTGTTCGGGAAGCGGGGTTTACGGCTAACCCCAAGAAGTGTACCATTGGGCAGGAGGAGGCCAAATATCTTGGGTACACCATTGGGAGGGGAGTAATAAAACCCCAACTCAACAAAGTCGAGGCCATCCAGAGTTGGCCACGTCCCAACAGCAAGAAGCAGGTACGAGCCTTTCTGGGAATCGCTGGGTATTATCGGCGATTCATTCCCCACTTTGCTTCTAAGGCTGTGCCCCTAACCAACCTGACGAAGGGGAAAGGGTCGGTCATGATTAAATGGACCCCCGAGGCTGAGGCAGCATTCCAATTCTTGAAACAAGCCTTATGTAGCCAGCCAGTGTTGTACTCACCCGACTTCTCTAAAGACTTTGTCGTACAAAGTGATGCGTCAGATGTGGGGTTAGGAGCAGTATTGTCCCAGGTCTGGAACGGGGAAGAGCACCCAGTCATTTACCTCAGCAGGAAGTTGAAGTCCCATGAGGTAAATTACGCCACCGTTGAAAAGGAGTGTTTAGCGGTGAAGTGGGCTCTAGATTCCCTTCGGTACTACCTGCTAGGTAGGCACTTTGACATGGTTACGGATCACGCTCCGTTAAAGTGGATGGCTCAAAACAAGGAAACAAATAGAAGAGTGAATAGGTGGTTCCTGGCCCTCCAGGAATTCAACTTCACAGTAAAGCATCGCCCTGGCGTTCAAATGGGGAATGTGGATGCTTTGTCTCGAGTACATGAATGCCTGATTGCTGGTGTTCCAACCCCGAGGTTAAAACAAGAGGGGGGGGTATGTGACAGCAGGAAGGTAAAGTCACCTGGTTGCATCCAGGGGGGTAGATATATTTCGCCCAGATTCAGGCTTTACGCCGACTTATACAACTAGGTGGAGAGTTGTATAAGGCTAGTGGGCTCATGGATGACTCATACCTCTAGGGAGAGGGCTGGGCGTCGTACAGACAGGGAGTTGATGAGGCCAGCTGAAGCTTGTCAGCTCATTTAGGCCTCTATAAGAACTCCCAGCTTCATTAGATGTTAGCTCATGCCTGGAACCAGACCTGTGTGGACTGTCTAGGGAGAGTGAACCCCTGTGCGGTGAGGCAAAGCCTGTGTGGCTATTTGTTTGGACTTTTACTAAACCAGGGACTTAGGGACTAGGACAGCACTAGGCTGATCCCAGTTGTTAGTTAGGAAACCTGTATGTTTAGTCAGAGGTCAACTTGACCAGGATTTATTTTGGTTATGTTTCTTTTGCTTTGCTGTGTTTTGTCACTGTAAATAGAAAATAAACCGCACCTTTTTTTGATTTTGAAAACCACAACCTCCGTTTGCTGGGCCTGTTTTGTGTGGGGAGCCCATCCCGGGGGTCACACACACCCGCTGCCGAGCTAACCCCCTCACACTATACATTATTGTTGTACACAGTGTTCACATCACTTGGTGTAATTGCATTTGTTTAGCGCTATACTTTATTTGTTGATGGACGTCAGCAGGCCTCTTACCGCACTCGCCCCAGCAGGTTTAAGCCTCTTCTGTTTGGAAGAGTCCCTCCTGTACAGTCTCTAAAGGAGCTTCTATGGAGGGAAACCCCGTTCTGGTGGTCTCAGGGGCATCTGGAAGAAATAAACTGGCATAAGTAAGCTTTAAAGAAGCTTCATTTTTTGCAGTGGTCCCACTTTTGCTCTCACTTTTGTTCTGTGCATTCCTCTTTCCTTTCCCTTTAAGCTTATATTTTTTACTTAGGCTTGCTGAGCCTTCCTGTCCTCCGGTTATCTGTGTACAGGCTTCCTGGCCGCTGCATCCTTGCCTCCGCTCTGTGCATGTGCGCAGCGGGATGATGAGGTCGGCAGTACATTCTGCCCTTCTCTAAGATGGCGCGGGGACGGGCGGGACGCTTCTGCGCATGCACGTGCGTGTCATTTTCGCCACGACAGCGGTGCCTGTTTTAAAAATACAGCTCTCTCTGTGCCCCAGGCTGCTACACTGCACAGAGAACTAGGATTTTCGAGTATTGAGGTAAGTCTTCTTCCCCCTATGACTGTTCCTGGCTCCAGGCTGCCCTGTCAGCTATAATATCCTTCTCTCTTTTTCCCTTCAGACTGCCTTTCTCCTTCACCATTCATGGAGACCACTGCCTTCACAGACCACCATAAGCAGACTAGGTAAGAGGCTGTCCACCTAGGTAAGTATTGAAGAGACAAAAAAGAGAGCCTGACCACTAATGCTGCGTTTCTGGCATCCCTATCAGGTCAAGAGCCGCAAGTTCCCGGCACAGAGGAAGATCAAGCCGTGCCTCAAGCAGAAAGTCCAGCAGAAGCTGTACAAGATCGTCCTCCCACTACCACCGATCAAGACGTAGCCGCTCACGTCACAGCCACTCCCGTCATAGCCGGTCTCGCCGCAGACGGTCACCTTCATCGCACCGCGACCGGAGCTACCATACCCGTCCCGCAGAAAATGCTTGCTGGGTATGCGGTGCTCCAGCCTTGCCAGGAAAATTAGCCTGCCGCTCGTGCTTCAACGAAGCAACCAAGGAGAAGGAATCCGACACCAGGATGGCTACGGAACTCATAAGGGAGTCAGTGCGGGAGTCAATATTGGAGACAACGGCTCCTCTAGCGGACAGACCTACCCCAAGCACATACCCGGCAAACTGCCATCATGCCCAAGTGTCAGAACCTCCGTCCGAGAATGAAGATCAGGAGGTGTCGTCAGGATTCGACTTACCCTAGTCGAGCCTTTTGCTCGATCAGTAAAGGAAGCAATCGGCTGGGAAGAGGATAAGGTAGAACCTCAGAAGATTCGGAAATATTTCCCAAACTTAAAGAAGGAACCTGAATCCTTTCCCTTTATCTACAAACTTGAAGATCTCATAAAGGATGAATGGGAAAGATCCGATAAACGGCCTAGTCTTAGTAATAGGCTTGCGAAGATGTACCCCTTAAAAGGAGTCTAAGGTCAATATCCTGATTAACGCACCCGTCGTCGACTCATCCTTAATGCACCTTGCCAGGCATGTCACCCTGCCAATTGAGGATGCAGTTTCCCTTTGGGACGTACTTGATCGTAAAATCGATCTAGAATTGAAGAAGGCATACTCCACGGCAGGAGGCGCTTGTAGGCCAGCTATCACCACGGCAGCCGTGGCTAGAGCCATCACAGGATGGGCGACTAACATTGAGAGATCCCTTCAAGACGGAACTGACCAGGAGAAGATAATTTCCTCTTTACAGGAAATTAAATTGGCAGGCGACTTTGTGGCAGAGGCCTCAGTCGACATCATTAGATCCTCAGCAAGAGCAATGCTAGCCTCAGTGATGGCGAGAAGGGCCTTATGGCTGAAGCCTTGGATAGCTGACGCTGCATCCAAAAACAAATTGGTGTAGAATCCCATACAATGGGTCAAATCTGTTTGGCTCCAAGTTGGATTCAGCCATCTCTAAAGTTACGGGAGGAAAGTTGGGTTGATCCCCTCTGACAGGAGACCCAAGACTCAGAAGGGCCCTGCTTACAGACGCAACCTCCCTGACAGGTACAGGGAAGCAAAATCTTATCTTCCCGGCAGGGAATTCAAGAGGGACTGGAGAAATACTCGATCCTCTTTCCTAAGAGTGCAGAAGTCCAAGACCGCTCCGGCTGGGGAACAGCAAAAGTCCTTTTGAGGGTTTGCCCGCCCACCCAGCTCAGGTGGGCGCCAGGCTCAAGAGATTTGCTCAGATTTGGTCAAGTCACATAAAGGACCCATGGACATTATCCACAATCAGACTCGGCCACAAATGGAGATTCATGGGCAGATTGCCAGGGAACTTCTTTCAACCAACCAAGATACCATCTTCCCCAGACAAGAGAAAGTTACTACTACAATACAACAGAATTAAAACAAAAAAGGGAGCAATCATAGAGGTCCCATTACACCAAAAATGGAGGGGGTTCTATTCCCCTTTATTTTTGGTATGAAAGAAGACAGGAGACTTACGACCAGTGCTGAATTTAAAGAAGCTCAACAAGACGGTCAAGATAGAGGCCTTCAAGATGGAGAGCCTCCAGTCCATACTGCTGGCAGTGAACCTGGGAAACTGAATGCTATCGGTAGATTTATCGGACGCTTATCTACACGTCCCGATTCATCCTGCTTTCCAAAAGTTTCTCCGTTTCTCAATCAACCAGTGTCACTTCCAGTTTCGGTGCCTCCCTTTCGGCATCTCTTCAGCCCCCAGGACATTTTCCAAAGTTCTCCTACCCCTGATCGCACTCCTCAGGGAGAAAGGGTTGCGAATACACCATTACCTGGATGACATCCTGCTTTTAGCAGAAGATCAGGAGACCTTGC
Source organism: Rana muscosa (assembly GCA_029206835.1). Classification (NCBI taxonomy): domain Eukaryota; kingdom Metazoa; phylum Chordata; class Amphibia; order Anura; family Ranidae; genus Rana; species Rana muscosa. The sequence continues at coordinate 276,655,848 of CM055127.1, read as the reverse complement.
TCCATCATCGGAAGATCTTACTCGTGACTCTTCAAGACTTTGGCTGTCTAGTCAACTGGAAGAAGAGCAGTCTACGGCCCACGCAAGTCATGGTGTTCCTGGGAGCAGAATTAGATACCAGATTGAACAGGGTGCAGCTTCCTCAAGAAAAGGTGAGGCCCCTAATCCAAAAGATGCGGAATCTGTTATCAGCCAGACGTCTACCGGCCAGAGCCTGCCTCAGTGTTCTGGGATCTATGTATGCGACCATATCCATGGTACAGGGGTCCCAGTGGCACATGAGGGTTCTGCAGAACTTCTTTCTCAGGCAGTGGGATGGAGTATCAATGCTCCAGACCATTCACATCCCCAGATGGGTGAAACAAACGATATGGTGGTGGACACACTCTGTCAACCTCAGAAGATTCAGACCGATAGTTCCCCCAAGCCCAGAAGTAGTAACATCGGAAGCCAGCAAGAGGGGATGAGGAGCGCATTATCGGGACCAAGCAGCCCAAGCCCAGTGGCACTTCCAAGCTCAGGGCATAGTATCAAATATATTGGAGCTCAGAGCAGCCTTTTAGGCTCTCATAGCATTCGCACCACTCCTGGAGGGGAAGAGTGTCCTTATCCGAATGGACAACAGAGTAGCTGTATCCTATATCCAGAGACAAGGTGGAACCAGGAGCAGCACGCTGATGGAGGAAGTCCGTTCCATCTTGGAATGGGCACAAGTACATCTGGCAGATCTGAGGGCAGTTTATGTCCCGGCAGCACAAAATATGTTGGCCAACTATCTGAGCCGAGAGACTCTCTTGAACAACGAGTGGTCCCTGAGCCACCATGCCTTTTCCCTTCTTACGAAGACTTGGGGAGTGCCAGAGATCGACTTAGCAGCTACACCTGCGAACACCAAATATCAGAGGTTCCTGTCAAGAGCGTCCCTCCCTTCAGCCGAGGGAACAGACTGCCTAGTTCACCCGTGGAACTTCAAGCTGGGGTACATCTTTCCCCCAACTCCCCTAATCGCAAGGTTCCTGTCCAGGCTTCGGAGATCCTCAACTACAGTGATAGCAGTAATTCCATTCTGGCCAAGAAGGCCATGGTTCACGACCCTGTTACAGCTCAGTATCCAACCTCCAATTCCTCTCCCGGTAAACCCGGATCTCCTATCTCAAGGCCAATTCTTCCATCCGGCTCCAGATAAATTGCACCTGACGGCATGGAAGTTGAAAGGGTTATGCTGAGGGAACAAGGATGTTCTCAGGAAGTAATGTCAACTCTAATGCAAGCCAGAAAGATTACCACTAATACCACCTACACAAGAATCTGGGAGAAGTTCTTCTCAATGGCACAGCAGAAGGGATGGAACCCTGTCTTGCCAGAACCTCCTCAAATTCTAGAGTTTCTTCAGTCAGACATTGACAAGGGTCTAAGCTTGAGTACCCTAAAAGTTCAGGTATCCACCCTGTCTCCCAAGACGGGTACTAGATGGGTGCTAAACCCCTGGTTATTCAATTCCTGAAAGCTTGCCTGAAGATCAGACCTCCCAAGAAACCAACATTTCCTGCATGGGACCTCTCAATAGTACTCGAGGCCTTTTCTAATCTTCCTTTTGTCCCATTCAAATTAATATCACTGTGGAATTTAACTCTGAAACTGTCCTTCCCCGTCGCAATTACATCAGCAAAGAGAGTGTCAGAAATACAAGCACTTATGGCAGGCATGTCCAAAGTCCGGCCCGCGGGCCAATCGCGGCATGCGTTCCGGTTTTGGACGGCCCGCCTGGTAATTTTGACATGTATATCTTTTGTGGCCCCCAATGAATCCCCGAGTGCCGGGGGCCACAAAAGATATAAATGCTTGCTGCCTTGGAGGAGACGGTACGAGTGCCGTACAGGATACAAGAGTATTTCCTGTTTACACGGCATCCTGTGTAAAAGGAAGTCCCGTATCCTGCGCTGCCATTGGACAACTGTTCTGTCCATCACAGGAGGGGGGACTTTCAATTAAAGAGGCAGCCGAGAAAACAGGAGTTTCTCCTGTATGTCTGTTGGCAATGTGGGTGCTGCATTCATGGCAATGGAGTGGGTGCTGCATTCATGGCAATTGAGTGGGTGCTGCATTCATGGCAATTGAGTGGGTCCTGCATTCATGGCAATTGAGTGGGTGCTGCATTCATGGCAATGGAGTGGGTGCTGCATTCATGGCAATGGAGTGGGTGCTGCATTCATGGCAATGGAGTGGGTGCTGCATTCATGGCAATGGAGTGGGTGCTGCATTCATGGCAATGGAGTGGGTGCTGCATTCATGGCAATGGAGTGGGTGCTGCATTCATGGCAATGGAGTGGGTGCTGCATTCATGGAAATGGAGTGGGTGCTGCATTCATGGAAATGGAGTGGGTGCTGCATTCATGGCAATGGAGTGGGTGCTGCATTTATGGCAATGGAGTGGGTGCTGCATTCATGGCAATACGGTGGGTGCTGCATTCATGGCAATACGGTGGGTGCTGCATTCATGGCAATACGGTGGGTGCTGCATTCATGGCAATACGGTGGGTGCTGCATTCATGGCAATACGGTGGGTGCTGCATTCATGGCAATACGGTGGGTGCTGCATTCATGGCAATACGGTGGGTGCTGCATTCATGGCAATTACGGTGGGTGCTGCATTCATGGCAATACGGTGGGTGCTGCATTCATGGCAATACGGTGGGTGCTGCATTCATGGCAATACGGTGGGTGCTGCATTCATGGCACTTGTGAGGCTGCAGATGGGCACTGATCCTTATTTTGCTTCACAGTTCTTAATTTAAAATGTAAGATTTCTTCCTGAAACGTCCTTTTTAAAGTTAAGGTGCGTGTTTTAAGCCGATAAATACGGTATATAAAAACAGGTCACGCCCAAGCTCATTTCTTCACCACACACAGCCACAAAGGCAAGAGAATTCTTGTTGGGCAGTGTATTAGTGCTCGAACGAACACAATTAGACCGAATTTTAGTGGTTTAAAGAATGTCAGGCAAAATGGTAGGCCCTCAAGCATGTTCACTTCATCAAATCTGGCCCTCTTTGAAAAAAGTTTGGACACCCCTGACTTATGGCAACTGAACCCTACTTAGTTTTTCTCCCTGACAGAGTGGTACTGAGGCCTTCAGACCAATTAATCCCGAAGGTAGCTACCTCCTTCCATTATAACCAAGACATCATCATACAACTCCCATTTAGGAAGATGGATTCCCTCATGGTTATCCCTCACGGGAGCAGATGAGGTCAAGCAGCTACTTCTCGTACCATCGCCTCCTGGTTAGTCAAATACATCAAGAAGGCATATTCTATTCAACTGGCAATTCCTGAGGGCATCAAGGCTCACTTGACCAGGGCAGTGGCTACCTCGTGGGCAGCATATTGTGGGGTCTCACCAGAGACGATTTGTAGAGCAGCGACTTGGTCCTCCAGACATACCTTAATTTCTCACTACAGAGTAGACTCTGCTCACTTAGCTACGGCAGACTGCGGTAGATCCGTTGTTAGAGCAAATTCTTCAGCATTATAAGAAATAAATATTATTTTCTTGCACCCACCTGACTGGCGAGTTATTTCCCAGTGTGTGCTGCCATGAATGCGTCAGGAAAACTGAAAATTGTATACTCACCTTTCCGTAATTTTCCTTTTCTGATGTATCTTCATGGCAGTACACAGATTCCCACCCCGTTTTAGGTGATATATACAGAGAATGCAGCGGGTGTCTCCCCTTCAAATTTATAGTTAACCAATCCTGTCAGGTTGTGGGGGCGGAGTCACAACCCAGTGTGTGCTGCTACGAAGATGCGTCAGGAAAGGAAAAATTACGGAAAGGTGAGTATACAATTTTCCGTTATTTGTACATTGATATCATATCCCCTCTCAAGCGTCTCCTCTCCAGAGAGAATAAGTTCAATGCTTGTAGTCTTTCCCCATAGCTGAGATTATCCAGTCCCTTAATTAGCTTTGTTGCCCTTCTCTGGACTCTCTCCGGTTCCAGCACATCCCTCCTGAGGACCGATTGCCTCTTTTTTTTTTTTTTATTGAAAAAGTTTAAAAGTTACAACTTAGGCCCCATGCACACGAGACGCCGATGCAAACTCTGCTGAACACACTTTTATAAAGGCTGAAACCAGCGGTTAGAAACACCCATTTTGCCGCGATTGCAGCCGCGTTTAGCGGCGTTTTACCGCGTTTGCGTCTATAAGCGTTTAATTATGAAACATCATAAGACCCTCCCCAAGCTCAAAAAACAGTATTATTTAACCATTTCAGCCATTTTGTGAGACCAGAGTGAGTAGCAGCAGCTGAGAGAGCAGCAATGTACTTGTATTTAACGTATCACTTGCCACATCACCTGCCATAAGCTGCGGATTGTCCACTTGCCACATCACCTGCCACGTCACATGGCCACGTCACCTGGCCACAAGTTGTAGATTGTCCACTTGCCACGTCACCTGGCCACGTCACCTGGCCACATCACCTGCCACAAGTTGTGGATTGTCCACTTGCCACGTCACCTGGCCACGTCACCTGCCACAAGTTGTGAATTGTCCACTTGCCACGTCCCCTGCCACAAGTTGTGGATTGTCCACTTGCCATGTCACCTGGCCACGTCACCTGCCACAAGTTGTGAATTGTCCACTTGCCACGTCCCCTGCCACAAGTTGTGGATTGTCCACTTGCCATGTCACCTGGCCACGTCATCTGCCTCAAGTTGAGGATTGTCCACAGGCCACGTCACCTGGCCACATCACCTGCCACAAGTTGTGGATTGTCCACTTGCCACGTCACCTGGACATGTCACCTGGCACAAGTTGTGGATTGTCCACTTGCCATGTTACCTGCCACAATCTGTGGATTGTCCACTTGCCACGTCACCTGGCCACGTCACCTGCCACAAGTTGTGAATTGTCCACTTGCCACGTCACCTACCACAAGTTGTGGATTGTCCACTTGCCACGTCACCTGGCAAGGTCACCTGCCCCAAGTTGTGGATCGTCCACGTCACCTGGCCACGTCACCTGCCACAAGTTGCGAATTGTCCACTTGCCACGTCACCTGCCACAACACCTGGCCACTTCACCTGCCACAAGTTGTGGATTGTCCACTGGCCACGTCACCTGCCAAGTCACCTGGCCAAGTCACCTGCCACAAGTTGTGGATTTTCCACTTGCCAAGTCACCTTTACACGTCACCTGGCAACGTCACCTGGCAACGTCACCTGCCACAAGTTGTGGATTGTCACATGGCCACGTCACCTGCCACATCATCTGCCACAAGTTGTGAATTGTCCACTTGCCACGTCACCTGCCACAAGTTGTGGATTGTCCACTTGCCACGTCACCTGGCAAGGTCACCTGCCAAAAGTTGTGGATTGTCCACGTCACCTGGCCACGTCACCTGCCACAAGTTGCAAATTGTCCACCTGCCACAACACCTGGCCACGTCACCTGCCACAAGTTGCGAATTGAGCACTTGCCACATCATCTGCCACAACACCTGGCCACGTCACCTGCCACAAGTTGTGGATTGTCCACTGGCCACGTCACCTGCCAAGTCACCTGGCCAAGTCACCTGCCACAAGTTGTGGATTGTCCACTTGCCAAGTCACCTTTACACGTCACTTGGCCACGTCACCTGCCACAAGTTGTGGATTGTCACCTGGCCACGTCACCTGCCACATCACCTGCCACAAGTTGTGGATTTCCACTTGCCACGTCACCTGCCACAAGTTGTGGATTTCCACTTGCCACGTCACCTGCCACAAGTTGTGGATTGTCCACTTGCTACGTCACCTGCCACGTCACCTGGCAACGTCACCTGCCACAAGTTGTGGATTGTCAACTGGCCACATCACCTGCCACAAGTTGCGAATTGTCCACTTGCCATGTCACCTGGCCACGTCACCTGCCACAAGTTGTGGATTGTCCACTTGCCATGTCACCTGGCCATGTCACCACCTCACCTGCCACAAGTTGTAGATTGTCCACTTGCCACGTCACCTGGCCACCTCACCTGGCCACCTCACCTGGCCACCTCACCTGGCCACAAGTTGTGGATTGTCCACTTGCAACATGACCTGCCACGTCACCTGGCCATATCACCTGCCACAAGTTGCGAATTGTCCACTTGCCACGTCACCTGGCAACATCACCTGGCCACGTCACCTGCCACAAGTTGTGGATTGTCCACTTGCCATTTTTGAGATTTGTAATGTAAAAAAATAGGTTACCTTTAAAAAACGCTTCTAAACTAAAACGCAGCAAAACGCCGGTAACGCGTTTAGCAGTGCTTCGCGTCTGAAACGTGGAACCGTTTGCGTCTGAATCCATTTTTTTGCTTCTGGAAAAACGAGGTTAAACGCAGCTGCATATAAACGGCAATAAATGAGACAGCGTGCATGGTCACATAGGATAACATTGAATGGGTTCAGGGGCAGTTGAAAAAAGTGTCCAACTGCCTCTGAACGCACGTTTAACAGCGTCTTGTGTGCATGGGGTCTTACACGGTGTACATTTACAGCCCCTTCCTCCCCTCCATTCCGAAAAACCCCCCAAACTGTGGATCCCCTACAAAAATATATACCTTTTATATCAAAACCATCATTCCTCAAATCCCAATTACAATCTTATAGCTTTCAATCATTTTCTAATAATAAATGATTATTATAATCTTTCAAAATTTCTTCTATCAACAATGTATTCAAAAAATATCCAGGTTAAGGCGCTATATTTCCATTTTTTCTCACCCTTCAAAGAAACAAATATAACAAACACTTAACATTAAATAGTCTATCAAAAGATGCAAATCCAGGTGCCAGACTTGGGGCATCTAACCAGGCTTTCTACAGTTTATCGAATTTCTTACACATTCCAACCTCGCACAAGCAAATTTCTCTCTCACCAGTGTGTTGTTAACCACTTTCAACCATTCTGAATAAGGTGGTGGTGAGGAAGATAACCACTTCTGGGCTATAAGTTTACAAGTGTGATAGAGACAACGCTGGACCGCTATCTGTGTAGCAGGAGGCACAACTTCAAACTCCATGTAAACCAGTACACAAAACTTAGGATCTAACATCAGAGATGTTTTGAATGCAGTGTTGATTGTATTCAGTATTTCTACCCAGTATCTATATAAGGTAGGCCATACACAGTGAAAATTTGTTCCCAGGAGAATACTCATTTAAATCCTCAAAACGGGACGTGCGATGAGGTCAGTGGCTGGTGAGGCACTGGCTAGTATCAGAGCCAGATGCATACAGGTTACATACGCTGCGAACATTAGGGCGAGAACAAGAATTATAGCACTAGACCTCCTCTGTAACTCTAAACATGTAACCTGTAAAAAAAATTAAAGAGTCACCTTTGGAGATTTTTAGGTACTGAAGTTTGGCGCCATTCCACAAGTGTGCGCAATTTTAAAGTGTGACATGTTAGGCATCTATTTACTCGGTGTAACATCTTTTTTTTTTTTATGCTCATGGCAGGTGAGGTGCCTCACCCGCCTCCCCTGACTGCACATCCCTGCCTGAAATATTTCCATCCATTTAATTTTTATTAAATTTCAACGGCCCATCACTGATGACACCACATCTTACACTTTTCTCTATATCCCTCCAAAAAAGGAGCTAAATTATACGACAAATATAACTTAGGATCTACTATCACATACTGTATACTTCCAAATGTTTAAACATTTCAATAATCCAAATATACCTGGCGCTAGTAAGCAGACTCCACTAAAGGGTCCACTGGGAGAAGGGAAGATTTGTCCAAATTAATAGAAACTCATGAGAAGGAACCCAAATTTTTATTTATATCCATAGCTGCTATTAACGACTGACCGCTATCTCCCATAAATAGGAGACTATCATCAGCGTATAGTGCAATTTTTTCCTTGTGTTCCCCTCACTAAAAGGCACGGGCTTCTCTTGCTGTCCGAACAGCTATAGCTAATGGCCCTATTACCATGGCAAAAAGCAGGGTTGACAATAGATACCCCTACCTCACCCCCCTTTCTAGACCATACAAGTCTGCTGTTAAAGTGTTGCTAAACCCAGGGCCCTGCATTTTCTATATCTGGTCTCCCACAGTACACAGAACATGTAAATGAAATTATTTTAGTAAATATAAACTTCTAAATACCTTTTCTCATCAGCAGTTATAGCAGTCTTGTGACTTCTATCAGTGTCTGGTTAACAAATATATTAATAAAAAATTTGTCACCCGCACAGATTCCAAACTTCAAAATAAAAATGTATAAAACTATACTGTGTGGTTTGCTGCAGCTATGGTTCCTTCACAATGGGAAGTGTCTGGTTAATGCTTGTAGAAGTTTTCATTCTCCCCTGATTGTCCTATAAGGCTGCAGGACCCCTGACCCTCTGTCTGGACAGTGCTTATTGGCCCTGTGCTGATGACATGCACTATCCCCCCCCCAAAAAAAAAAATACAACCTCTTTAGCAATACACACCCAACTGAGCATGTGCAGCTTGCCCTACAGGCTCTGTTCTATCAGCAGAAAGATTGGGGACAGTGGAAGAAGGGGAGGTTAAAGTGGATGTAAACCTGATTCATGAAATTTTACCTAAGCACATACAGTATCTCACAAAAGTGAGTACACCCCACATTTTTGTAAATATTTTATTATATCTTTTCATGTGACAACACTGAAGAAATACACTTTGCTACAATATAAAAGTAGTGAGTGTACAGCTTGTATAACAGTGTACATTTTCTGCCCCCTCAATATAACTGAACGCACATTATTGTCTAAACCACTGGCAACAAAAGTGTGTACACCCCTAAGTGAAAATGTCCAAATCGGGCCCAATTAGCCATTTTCCCTCCCCAATGTCATGTGACTCATTAGTGTTACAAGGTTTCAGGTGTGAATGGGGAGCAGGCGTGTTAAATTTGGTATTATCGCTCTCCCTCTCTCATACTGGTCACTGGAAGTTCAACATGGCACCTCATGGCAAAGAACTCTCTGAGGATCTGAAAAAATAATTGTTGCTCTACATAAAGATGGCCTAGGCTGCCAAGATCCTGAAACTAAATTGCAGCACAGTGGCCAAGACCATACATCGGTTTAACATGACAGGTTCCACTCAGAACAAGCCTCACCATGGTCGACCAAAGAAGTTGAGGGCACATGCTCAGCGTCACATCCAGAGGTTGTCTATGGAAAATAGAGGTATAAGTGCTGCCAGCATTGCTGCAAAGGTTGAAGAGGTGGGGGGGGGGGGTCAGCCTGTCAGTGCTCAGAAAATACGCCACACACTGCATCAAATTGGTCTGCATGGCTGTCGTCCCAGAAGGAAGCCTCTTCTAAAGATGATGCACAAGAAAGCCTGCAAACAGTTTGCTGAAGACAAACTTATTTGGTTCAGATGGTGTCAAGCATGTGTGGCGGCAACCAGGTGAGGAATACAAAGACAAGTGTGTCTTGCCTACAGTCAAGCATGGTGGTGGGAGTGTCATGGTCTGGGGCTGCATGAGTGCTGCCGGCACTGGGGAGCTACAGTTCATTGAGGTAACCATGAATGCCAACATGTACTGTGACATACTGAAGCAGGAGCATGATCCCCCTCCCTTCAGGGACTAGGCCGCAGGGCAGTATTCCAACATCATAACGACCTCAAACACATCTCCAGGATGACCACTACCTTGCTAAAGAAGCTGAGGGTAAAGGTGATGGACTGGCCAAGCATGTCTCCAGACCTAAAACCTATTGAGCATCTATGGGGCATCCTCAAATGGAAGGTGGAGGAGCGCAAGGTCTCTAACGTCCACCAGCTCAGTGATGTCGTCATGGAGGAGTGGAAGAGGACTCCAATGGCAACCTGTGAAGCTCTGGTGAACTCCATGTATAAGAGGGTTAAGGCAGTGCTGGAAAATAATGGTGGCCACAAAAAATATTGACACTTTGGGCCCAATTTGAAAGTTTTCACTTAGGGGTGTACTCACTTTTGTTGCCAGCAGTTTAGACATTAATTGCTGTGTGTTAAGTTATTTTGTGGGGAGAGAAAATTTACACTGTTATACAAGGTGTACACTCACTACTTTACATTGTAGAAAATTGTAATTTCTTTAGTGTTGTCACTTTTTTGAGAAACTCTATAATTGCAGTGTTTCCTTACCTCTCTCCAAAGCAATAAGTCCCGTGTCTTTCTGCTCTTTCGTTGCTCTGTTATCAGCATGATAACTTCTGACAAATTCTCCGTCAACTAAGATAAAACCAGCCTGAAGGACATTAAAAGGCATAGGAGGTACATCACTGGGAATTCAAGATTGCAGCTTTCGCAGATGATGTTTTACTTTTCCTCTCCTCTCCACTGACATCCCTACCTAATCTTATGCTAATCCTTGAAAAATTTAACTTTCTTTCCAATTTGAAAATTAACTATTCGAAATCGTTCGCTCTGAATATCTCACTATAAACCAGACAAACTTTCCCTTTCAAGGGAAAGCAGATACAATTACCTATTTAGGTATACAACTCCCTGTTGAGTTAACAGATCTATACAATAGAAATTTCTTAGCAGAACTACAAAGTATATGCCAGGATCTTCAACGGTGGGATGTTCCCACCATCTCCTGGTTCGGGCGGGCCTCCATCCTAAAGATGACGGCTCTTCCACGCTTATTTTAGAAGTTGCAAACTCTTCCAATCTGCCACCCTCTTTTTTAGTATTCTACAAGACTATTTGTAGGATCTTTCTTTGGGGTAACAAAGCTGCACAAAAAAAATGGGTGAAGCTAGTGTTACCAAAGCCTAGTGGTGGAATTGGTCTTCCCGATCTACAACGCTACTGCTGGGCAGTCCATCTCGCTCGGGTAGTGGACTGGAAAGTGCACGTGCAATTTAAAGGCTGTGTAACCCTAGAATATTTAATTTTGGATTCCAAGTTACGCTCCGTTTCTTGGTTCTCTAAAGAGCATGTGCCGACCACTCTTTATTCTCATCCCCTTATTGGGTCATGCTTCATGCTTTTGAAAGAGCGTGTATGATTCACGCAATGTCTGTCAAGGCTTGCTCGATTGTTCCAGTCAGAGGTAATCCAGACTTCCTTCCATGTCTCTCTAAAACCTATTTGGCAACGAAATGGCCTTACGCGGAGATGCATGCAAAACATTTTTTTCACAGATGCAGAATTATCAAACTCTGCTTGATTACCCTTTTTGGACTTATATCCAACTGAAGCACTTCCTAGATAACCCACCCAGAAGAGAAGGATATACCAAGGCCCCTACAGTATTTGAATCACTGTGCTCCAGGTCGTCATCCCAGAGTCACGTGATCTCAGTGTTGTATGCCTCAATGTTTGGAGAATCACATGCTTCTCTACGCTCAGAACACACATTCCGGGAAGCCGCTCTGAGCATGGAGATAGATGAGGCTAGCTGGGACCGCATCCACTTGTATATTCATAAGGGCTCCCTGAAAGTGAATACCCAAGAAAGCGGATATAATATTAAAAGCAAGTAGTAAAAAACTTTGGATCTGCTTCATACGTTTATCTCATCAGTCTCTGATCGATGCTGGAGGTGCGATACAGAGGCGTACATTTTTCTCCACATATGGTGGACATGCCCCCCGATTCAGCCTTATTGGCGTAAGGTGCACGACACAACGAATGTGATCACTTCACTCCCACTGGAGTTTACACCGGTACAGTACCTCCTTTATTTGTCTAAGATACCCAAAAAAAAATACTACAAGTCGGTTGCAATGCATATGATCAACGCTGCTAGGCTTTGCATACCGGTACACTGGAGGTCAAACTCCCCCCTTCAATGAAGGAATGGGCCCATCGTATCAACCATTTAGCAGCAATGGAGGAGCTGAGCTATACTACTCTGGACAAAATACCCAAATACGCAGAAACATGGGAAGCCTGGTTAACGTTTCGAAATTCCCAGTTATGCCACAAACTAACACAAGATAGCAACTGAGATGTTCCAATGGAACAACGATATAGTAGAAGTTGAGCTTAGAAATTGACCCAAAATCGGTATTTGTTAAAAAATAAATGGAGAGGGTAGTAGGTGGTCTCCCCACCACTTATCACAAGTGCTCTTATAGTTCCCGGTTTTTGTTTTTCAGCTAGTTACTACATGAATATCTTTGGAACATACATGCATAGCATAAACAATTGCTGAGCCGATAATTAAGCACATGGTTATAGGTTACAATGGTACATATGGGATAACATGGATATGCATGACATCTGGAATATCCAACGCATTTCGCGAGACATAGCTCGCTCTTCAGGGGTGGATGCATGTAAAACATATCTAAAAAAATAATAATAATGAAACACATGTAAAAAGTTTGGACAAATGGTGGGAGGGGCCTGGAAAAAGAAGACCCCATACTCACCAATCGGCAAAGCCAAAGTGCCTGGAGCTTAATTTCTCTGAAGGCGGTGGCGGCACATGCAGGAGCTGAGGGGACGGATCCAACCACAACCCCAATGAAGGGAAAATCGGAGGCATGGCATGGGTGCTGATGTGTGACCTTAGAAGTCCTGTATTATCCATCCAGATGAGGCTATGACATAAATGTATTTATTAAGTCGATTACTGGAATAGCAATTTGAGCATAAACAATGATGTATATAATTTAATGCATGAGTGCATGAATACAAACCAACCTGTTAAAATGGTAGGACAAAATAATAAGGCCAATGAGAAATGTGAAGGACTGCACAAATAAAAAAGGGGATGTCTGGCAAGGCAATCCCTGTGGTAAAGTAGAGGGGAGAGTAAAGTTAAAAAAATTGTAAAATGGAAAGCTAAAAGCATGTGTCAAATACAAAAGGAGTGCTCAACGTGAGCAATTGACAATGTGTACCTGTGTATGATGAAATGGCTTGCAGCAGCTAGGTGAGCAGTTGCAAGTGCACTGAGGGCAGTGAAGAGGAAAACAAGCTATGTACAACCTCCAACTTATATCCCCGGAGGGGTTCAGCAGGCTCCGCCCCAATGCCATGTGAGGGTAGTGTGGCACACTGGCGCCGGAGCGCCAGCCGCGGAGTGGAGGTGTGCATGAGCAGAACACTCCCAGCCACCCGGGATGAAAAGCCACGCCCAAACGCAATGACACCACGGCCGTCATGCAATGGCCCCACCCGTCCAAAAGGGCAGGGGGGGGGCAGCAGGAGGTATGAGAACCTCCCTTGATGCACATCGCAGCTCCCCAATCAAAAAAAAAAAAACTGCCAGCAGGGAGCAGCAAGAGAGGCTAGGGTATGAACCAAGAGCAAAAAAGAAATTGTATATGAAAATACTGGGCTATAACATGTAGTGTGTAGAATAGTAAAACTAATCAACTGGCTAAATGTGACCACAGACCAATTTGGGCTTGATGGGTGACTTCCAGTCGGGTAAAGTACAAATAAAATAAAGTACTGGGGTCATCAGTGACACACCTCCATCCAGGGGCGGATCCAGGGGGGGGCAACAGGGCAATTGCCCCCCCCGAGACCATCTGTCACACTCACTTGCTTGCTCTGTTTTTTTATTTTTTGCACCTGATCTCCCGGACTTTGGGGACCCGGTACTGGTCGGCCATAGGTCCACACATGTAGCCCCATGTCTCCTCTACAAGTGTGCAAAGTTTGGTGTCTGGAAGACCTACGGCCGGGGAGAACCGATTTTTCAAAGCCGGGCACTCCTTCCATAGACTCCCATGTTAAACATCAGTCTAGTCATGGGCACAGTGAAGCATGGGCACAGTGAGGCACAGTGAGGCATGCAGATGGACACCCTAGGCTTATACTCAAGTCAATAAGTTTTCCCAGTTTTTTGTGGTAAAATTAAGTGCCTCGGCTTATATTCGGGTCGGCTTATACTCAAGTATATACAGTACTTGTTCTGCGGCTGCCGCTGCCTCTCCGAGTCTCTCTCTCAGTTTCTCACATCAGCCGATCAGCGGCGCCGAGAGAGAGAGACTCGTCTAATGTAGTTACACGGCGCACTGACACGATACCAGGAGCGGAGGAGGAGGTGGGTGGAGCCTCTTCCCTGCACTGACGTCAGTGAGTCACGTCGGGCCGCTCTGCGGGCAGGTGCGATAGCATGCGGCTCCACAGACGGGTAAGAAAGCGGGTGGCTCCGCTTGCGGTGCGGTTTGTGGGCGGGCGGCGCAGTTCGTGGGCAGACCGTGCTGCTCAGTGTGTTGGCAGCGCAGGTGAGAGAGCAGGCTCATCTCTCACCGCCCGTGCCTGCCCTGCATTCCTGCAGTGACTTCCGCCCTCACTGTGCAGGCAGCAGAGAGATTACATTATCTCTCTGCTGCCTGACTCTGGGAGTCTGGGACACAGCAAGAGACAACCAAAACTACACCTTAGCAGGCAAGTTAGTGACAATCCGCAAGGTGTGGCAGGTGACGTGGCAAATGACAATCTGCATCTGGTGGCAGGCAAGTGACAATCGGCAAGGTGTGGCAGGTGAGTGGCAAGCGACAATCCGCAAGGTGTGGCTAGTGACAATCCACAAGATGTGGCAGGTGACATGGCAAGTGACAATCCGCAACGTGTGGTAAGTGACACGCTCTGGGCTCCCACTAATTGCAGGCGACGGTGGCAAGTGACACACTCGGGGCTCCCACTGATTCTGCATTGAACTATTTAATTTTATATTACAATGTAATAATAGAAATAATGCGCTTCAATCATCCTGACACCATAACAACCATGGTGCGGGGATGATTGAAGCGCCGACACCAGCCATTTCCCCGATAAATTTCCCACAAAAAAAAAAAATTTTTGGCAGTGCCCCTCCCGAGAAAAGACTCTGGATCCGCCCCTGCCTCCATCCCTAATTATACAACAATAAAAGGAATAGCCCTTGGGACTTTGTGTGAAGTGTACACAGTTGGCCAATGGGAATGACAAAGATAAATGCAATAAGAACATTTATTGTAAAATGGTGATACATGCATAGCATAAACAATTGCTGAGCTGATAATTTAGCACATGGTTAGAGGTTACAATGGTACATATGGGATAACATGGATATGCATAACATCTGGAATACCCGACGCATTTTGCGAGACATAGCTCGCTCGTCAGGGGTGGATGCATGTAAAATATATCTAAAAAAATAAACCCTAAAAAATATAATGAAACACATGTAAAAAGTTTGGACAAATGGTGGGAGGGGCCTGGAAAAAGAAGACCCCATACTCACCAATCGGCAAAGCCAAAGTGTCTGGAGCTAAATTCACTGAAGGCGGTGGCTGCACATGTATGGCAGGGGATCTGATGTGAGGCTATGACATAAATGTATATATTAAGTCGATTACCGGAATAGCAATTTGAGCATAAACAATGATGTATATAATTGAATGCATGAGTGCATGAATACAAACCAACCTGTTAAAATGGTAGGACAAAATAATAAGGCCAATGAGAAACGTGAAGGACCGCACAATCAAAAAAGGGGATGTCTGGCAAGGAAATCCCTGTGGTAAAGTAGAGGGGAGAGTAAAGTTTAAAAATGGAAAGCTAAAAGCATGTGTCAAGTACAAATGAGTGTTCAACGTGAACAATGGACAATGTGTACCTCTGAAGGATGAGCAGCTAGGTGAGCAATCAAAAGTGCAGTGAGGGTAGTGAAGAGGAAAACAATGAAAACAAGCCATGTATAACCTCCAACTTATATCACGGGAGGGGTCCAGCAGGCTCTGCCCCCAATGCCATGTGCGGGTGGCGTGGCACGCTGGTGCCGGAGAGTTAGCCGCCGAGTGGGGGAGCGCATGAGCAAAACACCCCCAGCCACCCGGAATGAAAAGCCGCGCCCAAACACAATGACACAGCGGCCGTCATGCGATGGGCATGGAAATGTAGCGCCACAGTGCTGATGGCTCGCCCGTCCAAAACTAGCGGCCACTTATGGACCCGCCGCCCAGTGTGAAAGCAGCCTGAGACTTTACTTCCAACACCTCCATATTTGAATGGATTTGACGGAACCCAAATGCACAAAGCCAATGCACATACAGTGCAGCACATAGCAATACACCATAGTGTGTTGTAGAGCTTTACGTTACAAATTTTGTAGTATGTCTAATTTTTGGGACACTTTGGTGTATAGGCAACCCTTTGATTTCAATTAGCTGCCCTAATGCAACGCATGTTAACACACATTACACACTGCAAGAATATAAATCAAATCGCATCAATTCTCCTAGGTACACTTGCGAACAGTTTTTTAAAATAACTTGGCAGGTATGTGTAGCACCCTCGTGCTAGAATAGGGCTGCAGGTAAATTTAATTATGCTGGGTGGTAGCCAGCCTAGCTAATTTGTAGTGTTTAATGGTCAATTGACTTCTGTTCTAATTCAAAGTTTGTGGCTTCTCCCTTTTGTCATTAGGTGGCACTGTTGCCTTTGACATTAGTATGATAAGCTACAGTACATTCAAAGTATGGATGAACATAATTTTCTCAGCCAATCAGATTCGCTGCTATAAATGCTGGGAAAAGCCATTTAATGGAAAGAAGTCAAGTGATTAGGGTAAGGCTTCCGGGTGGATGTGTGTACAGTTCCTGGCTGCTAGGCCTGAGGCCTATCCAGGTGGCTGCCGGCTGCTATGCCTGTCTGAGGCCTACATGGGTGCTCAAGTTTATGCAAAGTGTACTGCGGTCTACCGCACCTCACCTATTTTTGTCTAAGGAGTCTGCCAATCTGCCTGTTGCTGATCATTATTAAGGATGCCCTGTGCCCGATCCCCTCTCTCCCACATTTTTCCTGTTCTGAGAAATAAACTTCTCTTTTGTTTAGCCCAGGTTCACACTGGGCTGCGGGAGTGAAGCCGTGGGAGTTCAGCTGAACTCGCACAATTTCACTCCCGCTGGTCAGTCCCGATTTTGGCCGCGATTACAGAGACATTTGTGCAGGTTTCTGCACAGATGTCAATGTAAATCGTGGGCCGAAATCGCAAAAAGTAGTACAGAAACTACTTTTTGAAATTGGTGCAGCGCCTCAGATGCAGCGTCGCACGGATTAGGACGGTGCCATTGCCGCCGATTTGACGTGCGATTTGACATGTCAAATCGCACCAGTGTGAACCAGGACTTAAAGCGGAGCTCCGCCGGAAAAAAAAAAATATTAAAAGCCAGCAGCTACAGCTACAGCATTTTTTTTATCGGACAAACCGATCGTGTATGGGCCCCATCGGTCTTTTTTCCATCGGTGTCAAAAAATAGAACATGTTTTAAATTTTTCCGATGGATAAAAAACCGATAGCAAATTCCAATCGTCTATGGGCAAGTCCATCGGTTAAAAAACCCACGCATGCTCAGAATCAATTCGACGCATGCTCAGAAGCATTGAACTTAATTTTTCTCGGCTCATCGGAGTGTTTTACGTCACCACGTTTGGAACGGTCGGTTTTTGGACTGATGGTGTGTAGGCAAGACTGATGGAAGTCAGCTTCATCGGTTTTCCGATGGAAAAATCCATCGGTTTAAAAACCATAGGAAATCTGATCGTGTGTACAGGGCTTAAGAATGTATGTCAGCCACCCCTATCCCCGGTAGTCACCATCAGTCTCCAGGAAAATTGGGGTAGGCGCTACATATGTTTTTTCAAACATCTAGAACTAACTACAGTTTTTCTGTGTACTGAAGCCCCGTACACACGGTCGGACTTTTGCCCAACAAACTTCGTTTTGAGCAAGTTGGACCAACAATCCGACCGTGTGTACGCTCCATCGGACAAACTTTTTTTGTTTGGTTTTGGATTTCATCGGACAAAAGTTGGGTCTGCAAATAGACAAACTTTTGCCCAACAAAAGTCCGATGGAGCAAAGTCCAACCGTGTGTACAGGAAACCATCGGACTTTAGTCCGATGGACAAAACTAATGTTAAAATCAACCAACAATAGCAGAAGTTGACCAAAGGGTGGCAGTAAAGATCAGAAAAGAGCAGAAAAAACACGTGATGTTGTAAGAAGTTTTAAGAAAGTTTGCAGAAAAGTCAGAGCGTGTGTATGCTATGGGTGTTCCCAACCAACTCCGTTCGGACAAAAAAACACAGAAAAGTCCGATGGAAGTCCGACCGTGTGTACAAGGCTTTAGGCAATCTCAGTTGCTTCTGTTCTTTCATGTAATCCTAGACAGACTTAAAGCGGAGTTCCATTAAAATGTGGGAACTTCGCTTTTGTGCTTCTTCCCCCCTGGCACCTTTCGAGGAGGAAGGGGGGGGGGCAGATACCTGTCAAAAACTTCCTTGTAAGGGCACCGCAGCGAGCTACTTCATTTGTGGCCCCTCCTTCTCCCCCCCGATTCCTTCTGGGAGACACACACAGGTCCCAGAAGACAGCGGGATGATCCAGAAAGCGCAGCAGGACTCGCGCATGCACAGTAGGATACAGGCTGTGAAGCCACAAGACATAGCGGGCTCCCTGGACAGGCAAGTGTCCTTGTATTAAAAATCAGCAGCTACAGTATTTGTTAGCTGCTGACTTAATTTTTTCTCCCCCAGGCTGGAACTCCGCTTTAAAGTTGAAATCAGACTTCTGTGGGAGCCATATCATCTCTTTCAGGACTTGTTCTTCTTCTCACTAAATCTCATTATGACTGACTGTATGTATGCGCAGGGTGCAAGGTTCAGGACAGTATATCGCTCAGAGCACAGACTCGTAAACATGCAACACACAGGACTGCATACATCACAGGGTGCAGGGCTCAGTAGTAGGTAACACACAAGTCATTGTACAGCCAAAAATCACCCCCCCCCCTCCCCCAGTACAAGGCTCTCTCCTGTCACGACCAAATAGCAGCTAATAGCAGATACTGTAGTGAGAGCTGGGCTAAAGCACTAGATGTTTTCATCCTGCAGCTTCCATCTCTGCTTAGCAGTCAGGGATTACCGTATATACTCGAGAATAAGCCGACCCGAGTATAAGCCGAGGTACCTAATATTACCCCAATAAACTGGGAAAACGTATTAACTCGAGCAATAGCCTAGCGGGGGAAATGCAGCAGCTACTGTAAGCGGAAAAGACGGTCAACAATGCCCATTTGCACGCCTCACTGCGCCCATTGCCAGCTTACTGTGCCCATTGCCACCTCACTGTGCCCAACCTCACTGTGCCCATACTTATTGTGCCCATTGCCAGCTTACTGTGCCCATTGCCACCCTCACTGTGCCCAACCTTACTGTGCCCATTGCCAGCTTACTGTGACCAACCTCACTGTGTCCATTGCAGCCTCCCTGTGCCCGAGTCAGTGTACCTGAAAATCTTCTTAGACTGCGAGCGGCGTCCATTGTTTAAATATTGCGGCTTCCTCCTGGTCTTGTTCCGTTCTCTCATTCTCGGACAAGAGAAGGTCCATGATAGGCAGAACACTGAACACAGTGCCTGCTGGGAAACGGAGTCCGTGAATGAGAGGACCCCCGTGATAGGCGGAACACTCAACACAGTGTTTGCTGGAAACGCCTATCACGGAAGGGACCAGGAGGAAGCCGCGATATTTAAACAATGGACGCCGCCCACAGTCTAACGCCTAGTACACACGGCCGAGAATCTCGTCGCAAAAAAAAACGTTGTTTTTCAACGGGTTTCTTGTCAAGCTTGACGAGATTCTTGTCAAGCTTTCCTTGCATACACACTGTCAATCTAAAATCTTGTCAGCCTAAAGCGCGGTGACGTACAATACGTACGATGGCAGTATAAAGGGGAAGTTCCATTCTCATGACGCCGCCCCTTGGGCTGCTTTTGCTAATCTCGTGTTACTGCGTGTTAGTAAAAGTTTAGTGAGAGACGATTCACGCTTTTCAGTCTTCGTGCTTTCAGTTCGTTACAGCGTGACGAATGTGCTATCTCCATTAGGAACGCTAGTTTTTCCCATCTCATACTTTATTCTGACCATGCGCGATTTTTGAAGACTCGGAAAAGCATACACACGAACGGTTTTCTCGTACAAATACAGTCTGACGAGAATCACGACGAGAAAAATGAGACTCCCGACGAGAAAAAAGAAAGCAGGTTTTCTTTTTTTCTCGTCGAGATTCACGACAGTTTTCTCGACGAGAAACCATACACACGAACGGTTTTCTCGGCAAGAAAACTCTCCCAACAGTTTTCTTGTTGTTTCTTGCCGAGAAAACCGGTCGTGTGTACAAGGCCTAAGAAGATTTTCAGGTACTGACTCGAGTATAAGCCGAGGGGTGTATTTTCAGCCCTAAAAAAAGGGCTGAAAAACTTGGCTTATACTCGAGTATATACGGTATAGGAAAAGTCTGCACTTACCTCCACCTTACAGGAAATCATGCACACGTGTGGAGTTTGTCCTCCCTCTCTCACACTTTGTTGGCTGTGGCTATTTCAGGTGAGTGCCCAGTACCTTTGTATCTTTCCAGTGTGTCTTCATAGGATTGCAGCTACTCCTGGCCATTTTTGTGCTGCTGTGATCAGGAGAAGCTGGCCATGGCTGAAGATAATGCACCAGCCAACTGCAGCTTGGCCACTGTCCACACAACCCAGGCTCGGGCAGCAGCCTGGAGAGAGCAGGGACAATTCAGAGTGAAAGGGGAGGGGACCTATCTCTAGAAACAAAATACAAAAGCATACTTAGGGGGCACACCCTAAAATGTGTTTAAATTCAAGATGATGTGTTTAAATTCTATCTCTAGAAACTCCCCATCTGCCCCGATCCTCCTCTCTAGCTTATAAGCAGCACATTAGCTGTCAGGGCCAGCCACAGGCAGTCCCTGGTGGGAGGTACTGGTCCAAAATATTCCTGAAAAAAACACAAGGGTAGCACATAGAGCTATGCACTGGGGTTGCCTAGGTGGGAGAACACTATCCAAATCAAATCCACAATGTGTGCAGTAAATGCACAGTGGGCCCTTCCCCGCTTGGGGCCTGTGTGCACTGCACAAATTAGGGGCACCCAGTGAGGTAAAGGCTTACATTTTTAATCCCAATTCTATCCTGTTCATTTAGTCAGAATGTTTCCTAAATCAAGTGTTTAAAAGGCAATCTAGAAATTTCACCCTAAAAGGACTCCGTCAGGGGAGATTATGGGGGCAGCCATTGCTGAATTGCTTTTCAGAATCTGATATGATGATGCTTTGGTTTTAAAGTGGTAGTAAACCACTGAGGTTTTTTTTTTAAACCCTGCAAAGCAATATCGTAAATGTGCTAGTATGCATCGCATACTAGCACATTATGTGAAACTTTCCTTAGAACGAAACCTTCCAGTGGCATGCCGTCACCACTGTCGGCGCTTCCATCTTCAACCGGTCTTCCATCCCGGTTCGCAGACTCTGGCTGTGTGAGTGGCACACGGGAGCCACTGTTTACCTGGACAGTTTTTGGTGCAAGACTTTTATAACACATGCACTATATATATATCGCTTGGTTGCTACTAGTAACTAACAGCCACCATATCTACCCTGCTGCCAGACCTCCATCTATCACCTCAGAGACAATGAACAGTCATTTGCGTTGTTTCGTTTTTGTTTATTGGGGGGATATAACTTGGTTGGGGGAAAGGGGATATGGGATGCCCATAGAACATGCTGCTTTGCCATCATATTAGAGAACTTGTAATTTGGTTGAGCCTTGAAGCACTGATGTACAAATAATATCATTTCCCCTGCATCATCATGCAGACTATTTCTCCTCCTCTGCTTATCTCCTGCAGACTGTTGCTCCCAGGACTTCTATCCTCCTGCGCAAACTTTACTGTAGATCATTATCTTCCTGTCACATCCTCCTCTAGGAGCAAAAGAGGCCGTTTTGAACAGTCTCAATGGCTGGCTATAATAGATGCTGTTACTAGGTCAGAGGTCTGCAGTACCTCTCCCCGGCGGCCTAGTAATTTAGTAGCACGTGTAGCTTGGTGGACTACTGTTCCCAGCTAGTCCGGTCTGCAAATCCTGCGCCCTCAGACGGCATCAATCTGACACTTTCCCCACAGTCTCTCCTCTGGCCTCGTACACAGCTCCCCTGGCATGCCTCATCCAGTAATCCGCTGTGGTCCACACACCGACCTTATCCTGCCCCGAGTCCACGATGAAGAACTTTATCTGGACACATGTTCAGACAGCTTCTCCAGCCCCTCTGTCCCAGGATACTCCATCCATAACCGTGTAAAGATGTAGCTCCCTCCCAGCTCTCCCGGGCTCCTCCACTAGGCCTCGAACCCCCCCCAGATGGGGGTGGGGCCCCTGCTGCTGCTGCCTAATGCTCCATTCTCCACATCTCCCAGCCGATAACGCCTCCCCAGTGGGCTGAGACCTGAGCTTATATGGGAGGCTTGCCCCCTGCCAATTCCACGTGGGGATTGGTCAGGGCTCCTCACATGAGCTCCCTGTCACTCCAGTCCTGTGCCCTGCCCCTCTTCCAGATCATTCTCCCTGGAAGCAGGGGAGGCGACCCAAAACTAGAGCACAGGTGGTCACACCCACTGCTACACTAACCACTCCCTGCCCCCAGATCAAAACAAGCAGGCCTAGTCTGAAGCATAGGCCTGCCTAAATTTACCTGCACTGACAGTTTCCCTTGCAAAAAATCCTACTCTAGCATCTACCTACAGTAGAGGGTGCTACATTCAGCCCCCCCCCCCCCACCAAAATCACAGCTGGTTCACAGCTGGTCCACAGCTGTGGAAAAAATAATAATTTGCAAAATTTCCTCCTGGGCCCAGGAGTAAAGGCATCCCTGGGCCCAGGAGTAAAGTCCATCAAGTCCAACCTATGCGTGTGATTATATGTCAGTACTACCTTGTAGATCCCTGTATGTTGTGGTCATTCAGGTGCTTATCTAATAGTTCCTTGAAACCATTGATGCCCTCCGCTGAGACCACTGCCTGTGGAAGGGAATTCCACATCCTTGCAGTAAAGAACCATCTATGTAGTTTAAGGTTAAACCTCTTTTCTTCTAATTTTAATGAGTGGCCACATGTCTTCTTAAACTCCCTTCTGCAAAAAACTTTTATCCCTATTGTGGGGTCACCAGTATGGTATTTGTAAATTGAAATCATATCCCCTCTCAATCGTCTCTTCTCCAGAGAGAATAAGTTCAGTGCTCACAACCTTTCCTCATAACTAATATCCTCCAGACCCTTTATTAGCTTTGTTGTCCTGCTTTGTACGCTCCATTTCCAGTACATCCTTCTTGAGGACTGGACAGCATACTCCAGGTGAGGCCGGATGAGAGTCTTGCAGAGCGGAAGAATTGTAATTTTATCCCTGGAGTTAATCCCCTTTTTAATGCCAATATTCTGTTTGTTTTGTTAGCAGCAGCTTGGTTGTATGGGGTAAAGGGTGAAAACTTGGACGAGGCTATGCACAAATAAATAAAGGTACAAAAATAGAATATGCACAATCTGTTCACATATTTACACTGTACATTTTGGTATAGACATCCTAACTACAGTTCGCTGCAGCTAGTTTTACATACAAGTGAAGCCAGAGCACTGCTCCCTTAGGAGGAATACTCTGCCTATCACAGGTCTTCATCTGTTCCCGCGGTGGAGATGGACAGCCGTTGCATCCCTGGTGTACCTAAAAGAAGACAGACAAACATACAACCTATCTATACATTATCACTTCACCAGGCAGAGGGGGTTACAATCCTCTACGATTTGACAGAAGAAATCAATTTTCTCTATCATTTACAATGAGTGGCATGTTTTTCCCTGTTTTTCTGCCACTCCCTCAGGAGGGATCTAAGGGGACCTCCTGGTGGGCACAGCCAAAACATACATGCCGGTGGTCAATGAAACCTTCTGATTTCTCCTGGGTGGAGGGGCCCCTCCTGAAGGGTAGGTAGCAAAAAAGGTTTAACGGGGACAGTACACCCTAGTGTCCATGATACACTCTCTTATCAGGCACCCTGGGTAGCATGCAATCACTGTCCTCTGCATAAAGTTTTTGTCTTTGGAGAGGACCCACCCAAGCCCCCGCTCTAGTCTTGCAGTCCTAGTGGCTGCTCCTATTTGTGGACTACACATCACAGCAGTCCTTCTCACAAATAGACAGTAGTAAGAAGAGCCAGCGGCGTGACCAGGATGTGAGAGGAAGACGCCTCTCTCCTCCCCGTACCTCTGACACGACTGCGCCAGCACTGATGGAGACGGTTTAATTGAGATGGCTCCCCGGCCTATAGCCTGCAGCCTACATTTCCCATAATTCTGAGCCCAGAGATCATACCTCTAACACGCTGGAGCGTGTAGCGTCTTCTGCCTACAGCCTACAGCCCCCATAATCCTGAGCTTGGAGCCCATACCTCTAACGCACCGGAGCGAGCAGTGCGGACGAAGAATGTGCGCTTGAGGTGATTCTCCAGCCTACAGCCCCCAGAATCCTCAGCGCGGAGTAAGGAGAGTGTGAGACGCAAACCAGGAAGCGAAGCCGGCGAGAGGTGTCGGAGCGGAGTGCACCAGAGCGGGGAAGGGTAAGGACAGGACTGTGCTGAAAAACACTATTACTGTCATTGTCCAGTGGGGCACATTGTTTGTTGGTGGGGAACGGAGTGGAGTTGGGATCGTCTGTGAGAGAGGCACCCCCTCCTCCTTCCCTTCGTGAAGCAGCGTAGTGGAGCTTCCTGCCAGAGGAAGAGCGCAAGGCTCCCTCAGCAGGCAGGAATAGCAACCTTAGACCCCCGAGCACACTAGCCCACAACCTCAAAGCAGAAAAAAAAGCCTTAAGACTATGGTGTCTTCCAGGAGAGTAGTAAAATCATAAACCATCTACTCAAGGACTGACAAAACACACACCGTTAGGACTCACCGTTGCTATTGATTACATAGGAGGGATGCGTTTTAAACACCTTTAGCCAACATCCGGCATTACAATACTGGAGGTCAAAAAAAAAGAAAAGAAAAAGAAGAGAGAGAACTCCCGGTACTGTGTGTGTTTTTTTTTTTGCAATAGGAGGAAGGAAAAAGCGACATAAAAACAGCACGGCAAAAATGTCATCCTTCCTAGATAATTGCTGGTCCGCAGACGCCGGATAGAACCTTGGAGGCTGGGTGAGAGATTTCTAATGCATTGATATTGTTGGACTGCACGTTAATAACACTCCTAGTAGTAGGAGAGTAGTAGGAGAGTAGGACTTTGACCGGACTTTGTTAGGAAACTCTGGAACATTAAAACTGGGAAAAGAGACTATTCCCCCTTTTTTTTTTTTGCAGCTGATATAAGTTCTGTATCGTGTTCCACACGCATATACATTTCTTCCTCGAGACAGTGAACAGGAGAAAATAAAGTGAGAAGGAAAGTGGTAACCTAGACCCCATGATGTCAACACAACGGACCACAAAAGCAAACATAGCAGCAAGCCAAGCGGCAGCCTAACTAGGAAAATACTCACATAACCCAGAAAAGCCCTCAACCCAGACCCCTCCAAGCCAAGCCAGCAGCCTAAATTACAGCTTGGGACAACTGGGGTAAGAAAAAGCCAGGGACAAACCCAGGGACAAACCCAGACATCCCTAGACGGGTGTGATATGGAGAGAAGACTCTCAGGAGTTAACGGAACAAGAGGGGCATCCGGAACTCTAGTCGAGGGGGGGAAGAGAGGGGCAAAGTGAGCCAACATTAAAAGAAGTGTTTGCAGCAATTAACTTTTGTAAATTCTCCTTGAGTGAAGTAACTACCCAACTCAGAACAATACAGGAAGAACTGACTTTGGTTAGACATGATCTGCAAAAAGTCAATGAAAGAACAGCAGCTCTGGAGGAGAGGGTCAGCTCTGTGGAGGACGTATTGACCCCCCTTAGAAAAGAAATAAAAGATATGAGAGACCAAATGGTTAAATATGAGCTAAAGATGGATGAAGTTGAAAATAGAATGAGGAGGAAAAACATCAGGATTGTGGGACTTCCAGAACATAGTGAAGGGGCAGACCCAGTAGCTTTTGTTGAAAAATGGATCAGAGATATTTGGCCGGGAACCTTTTTCGCAGTTCTTAGCGGTGGAAAGGGTGTACAGGGTCCCTGCCAGACGCCTTAGACCAGATGGTCCCTCCCGACCTCTCCTGGTCAAGATGTTTTACTATAAAGACAAAATGTTAATAATTCAGAAAGCCCGAGAGATGGGGAATATTCTACACAATGGAACTAGGATATCCATTTACCCAGACTTTTCACCAGAATTGCAGAAGAAAAAAGAGCTAGGTTTGGTGAAGTAAAACGAAAATTACAGCAATCAAAACGTACGTACGCATTTCTATATCCAGCAAGATTGAGGGTGAACACACTAGATGGGACAAAGTTTTTTGATACACCTGAGGGGGCGACGGAGTGGTTGCTATCGTATAAGGAAACCCCATAAAAACCTTAGTTATGGACTGATGCCTTTCACATTTTTTCACACTTTCCCTTTCTTGAGAATTTTTTTCTTTTACTCCTCATTGGGTGAAACCCAACAGAGGAGGGGCAAGGGATAAGTAGATATATTTATATAACGGGAAACACGAAACACAGAATTTGAAATGTATTGAATCCTTCATTTATTTTTTTTTGGGGATGATAGGAGGGAGACACAAAGAGGATACGAGGGGGGGGGATAAAGGGTGCTTGAATAGAAAGGAAAGAGATGCACACTGTCCCCCTTTATAAGGGGGAGGTGTGAACAATTTCTTAAGTATGAGGGTAAAATTTGCAGGGGGAACGGGGATATGAGGAATTGGGTAGATGTAACACGGTTTAGGAGGGGGGGGGAAGGGAGAAGGGAGGGGGAGGGAACAAGGGGGATTTAAAACATTGGATGCACCAGAAGGGTGAATGTTTGAAGAAGGATGTAAGTGAGGGTCACAGTATGAAGCCTCAACCCAAGCCAAGGAAGGCGTAGAATAGGGTACACGGAATAGGAAGCAGGTACGCATGTAGTGAATGGAGAGGAAGATTTGAGGTGATAGACACACAAACACGTTTTAATAATCAAAGGTTCCACTATAAGATATGGACGCTTACACTTGCAGTAAAAATTAATGGTTAGTAGAGCACAAGCGAAAAATTTAATATGTTCACGGAATGTCCGAGGGTTGGGAGATCCAGGGAAAAGGGCAGCAGTAATGTCATTGATGAGAACATATGGATCTTCAATAATATGCCTCCAGGAGACCCACCTTACGAACATCTCTGCATCCCAATTGGGATAGAAAGATTTTCAAATGCAGTTCCACTCGGTCCACACCTCATATTCTAGAGGAGTAAGCCTACTTATTAAAGGTGGCATAATGTTTAAATGTATCCAGAGTAAGATTGACGATTTAGGGCGTTATGTCTTCTTACACTGTAGGATAGACAATAAAGCTTATATATTGGTCAACTTGTATATTCCACCCCCCTTTAATACTACAGTGTTAACTAGCTTGATGGAGTTCGTTCTGGAGAGACCGGATATACCGGTGATTGTCATGGGAGATTTTAATATGGTCTTAGACTGGGGTAAGGACAGATTCCCTAGTATGATACACCAGAATAGAATAAGAGATGCCAGACTATCTAATTTTTGGGATGAAATAGGCTTGAGGGACGTGTGGAGATTACATAATCCCGAGACTCGGCAGTATTCCTGTCTCTCCAGAACACACTCCACGCTTTCAAGAATAGATCTAATCTTGGGCAACGAGGAGGCAATATCAATAATAAAACAAGTGAAATATATGCCAAGAAGTCTCTCGGACCACTCCCCAATGCTGGCTGTGCTGGATACAGGAGAAGTAATATATCAAAGGGAGGGGAAAATAATCCCACACTGGATGCAATTAATAAAGGAACAACAAGAGATACTAGGGGAGATCAGGGAATTTAATCGAAATAAATCAAGGTACTGCTTCAGAACAAGTGGTATGGGACACACTAAAAGCCTTTTTTAGAGGTATAATGATACAAAAATCTCTAGGATAAAAAAACAATCCAGTGAAAATGAGCGAATAGCTAGTGAGTTGGTTACTAAAAAGGAAGCACAATTCATTAGGGATCCAACATCTAATAACTCAAGAGTATGGATACAAGCACAGCAGAATTATCGTCTACTAATCCTTAAAAAAGCAGAAAATAAACAAATCTTTCAAAGACAAGTAGCATTTGCAGAAGGAGAAAGCGCAGGCAGAATGCTGGCCCACCTAATTAAAACAAACATGCCCAGCTCAATGGTATCAGCGATAAAGGTAAGCGGGGATAGAATAACCTCCCAAAAATCTGAAATAACAGATAGATTCCGGGACTTTTATGTAGACTTGTACAGTTCAAAGCAAGAGGAAAGGAGAGAAGAAATGGATGTTTTTTTTGGAAGGTTGATGATTCCTTCGCTCTCGGAGCTGGATAGAGCAGAATTAGATAGACCTATAACTAGGGATGAGCTCGGTGTTCGAGTCGAACGCATGTTCGACTCCAACATTGCCTGTTCCGCGAAACCAAAACTTTGTGGGCCGTTTGCGCCAAATTCGTGTGACGCGAATGGCCCACAATGCACTGCGCCATCGCACTGCATTGCCGGCGCTGTGATTGGCCAAGCATGCACTGTGACCCCGCATGCTTGGCCAATCACAGCGCCGGCAGCGAGGAGAGCCATAATTGGCCACAGGCAGGATGCCTGTGGCCAATTATAGCTCAGGGGGAGTTTAGTACACGCCCCACACTATAAAAGGCTGCCAGCGCGGCGGCCTTGTGTAGTGTGTTCCGGCATGCAGGGAAAGAGCTTGATAGGCAGGGACAGTGTGTTCTACAGTGTGTTCTTTTCTCAGGCATCTGCAGGAGTTAATGGGTGTTGTGTGCCTCCAGCACAGTATACACCTGTATCTACCCTTTATTGCTGTTCTCTAAGCTAGATAGGCAGGGACAGTGTGTTCTTTTCTCAGGCATCTGCAGGAGTTAGTGGGTGTTGTGTGCCCCAGCACAGTATACACCTGTATATACACTTTTTTGCTGTTCTCTAATACAGGCATCTGCAGGAGTTAGTGGGTGTTGTGTGCCCCAGCACAGTATACACCTGTATCTACACTTTATTGCTGTTCTCTAATACAGGCATCTGCAGGAGTTAGTGGGTGTTGTGTGCCTCCAGCATAATATACACTACACAATTGCTGGTTTTCCCATCTCCCTGCAGGCCATTACTATGTCTGGAAGGCCAACAAGGAGAGGCAGACAGTCATGAGCCAATAAAAGAGGGCAAGCAGGCTCTGTGTCTAGAGACAACAGTGCTGGTCGTGGACGCGGTGCATCGTCATCAGCACGTGGCCATGGGACACGCTTGTCCTTATTTTCGGCAGCTGAACGTGTTGAGCCGCATCATGCCGAAGACTTGGTAGAGTGGATGACCAAGCCCTCCTCATCCTCTCTCACCCAGGCTCAGGGTACTGGCAAAGCAGCTGCCAAAGCGTCCTCTTCCCTCGTATCAATGTCATCATCAGTCACCCTTCCCTAGACCCACCATGTCCTCCTGAGGAGTCCCCCGAACTGTTTGAGCACAGTGTTGGGTACATGCTCCAGGAGGATGCCCAGCGTTTTGAAGGGTCTGATGATGATACCCAGCTAGAGGAAGGCAGTAGCGTGAGAGCAGAGAGAGGGGATGCTCAAGAAGGACACCAATCTGGCAGTCATGTTCCAGCAGCTGCAGCAAACTGCCAGATTGGCTCCAGTGATGAGGAGGGAGGGGATGAAGAGGTCACTGACTCCACGTGGGTGCCTGATAGGAGAGAGGAGGAGGATGAGGAGGAGGCACATCTCTAAAGAGGCAGGATGCCCTCCGGGGGCCAGCGTAAGGCCAGCACACAGACTAAATCACACCGCAGAGCTCTGCCTGTGCAGGGCGCTGCCTCTGCCTGTTATTCGAAAAGTTCTTTGGTGTGGGCCTTTTTTGAGTCGAGTGCATCAGATCGCACTGCTGCTATTTGCAACATATGTCTCAAGCGTATCTCGCGTGGCCAAAACATCAGCCGCTTGGGCACCACATGCTTGACCAGACATATGTTGACCTGGCATGCAGCTCGTTGGCAAGCGTACCTTAAAGACCCACACCAAAGAACAAAGCGGACCTCTCGCTCCTCATCAGCTGGGATCTCCAACCCCACTATACCTTCAGTCCTCTCTGAAACCTGCACTGAGAGGAATGAAGGTGTAGAATTAGGTGTGTCACAGCCAAGTACTTGCGGGCACTCTGCTAGTAGTACACCTACGTCCGATTGTAGCAGGCAAATTTCCCTGCCCCAGCTGCTGGACCGTCGAAAGAAGTTCACTTCCAGCCATCCACATGCCCAGCGGTTGAATGCTAGCTTGGCTAAATTGCTAGCACTTCAACTGCTGCCTTTTCAGTTGGTAGACTCGGCCCCCTTCCGTGAGTTTGTGCAATGTGCAGTTCCTCAGTGGCAGGTTCCCAAACGCCACTTTTTCTCACGGAAGGCGATTCCGGCTCTCTACCGGCATGTGGAAGGCAATGTCCATGCCTAGCTGAACAGGGCGGTCAGCGGTAAGGTGCATATTACCGCTGACTCATGGTCCGGCAGGCATGGACAGGGACGTTACCTTTCTTTCCCGGCCCATTGGGTCACTCTTTTGGCAGCTGGGAAGGATGCAGGACAAGGTGCAGTAGTGTTGGAGGTTGTTCCGCCGCCACGCCTCCAAAATGCTACTACTGGTTGTGACACACCTCTCTCCTCCACGCCCTCCTCTTCTTCTTCCTCCTCCATTGCCTCTTGTGCTTTGTCCTCGGAACCAGCGGTGCTCCGTAGGCGTTCAAGGGGCTACGCAAGTACGCAGGCAAAAAGATGCCATGCCGTGCTTGCACTGGTGTGTTTGGGGGACAGGAGCCACACTGGGACAGAGGTTCTGTCAGCTCTGCAGGGGCAGGCCGAGAGGTGGTTGACGCCACGCCAGCTTAAGCCAGGAATGGTGGTTTGCGACAATGGCACCAACCTCCTCTCCGCCCTCCGACAGGGACAACTGACCCATGTGCCCTGTGTGGCTCACGTCCTTAACCTGGTGGTGCAGCGGTTCTTGGGCAGGTACCCGGGCTTACAGGATGTCCTGAGGCAGGCCAGGAAAGTCTGTGTGCATTTCCGCAGATCATATAATGCCAGTGCTCGGCTGGCTGAGCTGCAAAAGGAGTTGAACCTGCCCAAGAACTGCCTTATATGTGACATGCCCACCAGGTGGAACTCAACGGTGGCCATGCTGCAGCGGCTGCACATGCAGCAGAGGGCCATCAATGAGTACCTGTGCGACTACGGCACCAGGACAGGGTCAGGGGAGCTCAGGTTTTTTTCACCACACCAGTGGGGCATGATCAGGGATGCATGCACTGTCCTGGCACCATTTGAGGAGGCCACGAGGATGGTGAGCAGTGACAGTGCATGCATCAGTGACACTGTACCTCTTGTCCACCTGTTGGAGCATACGCTGCGTGGAATAATGGACAGGGCACTTGAGGCAGAACAGAGGCAAGAAGAGGAGGACTTCCTTGCCTCTCAAGGCCCCCTTTACCCAGACAGTGTTCCTTCTGTCCCACCCATCGCACAGGAAGAGGACGAAGATGAGGAGGAGGATTGTGTCAGCATGGAGGTGGAGCCTGGCACTCAGCATCAACAGCAGTAGTCTTTTAGGGATGATTTACAGTCCCAAGAAACCTGTGGACTTGTACGTGGCTGGGAGAAGGTGGCTGCGGATCATGTCGTCCTTAGTGACCCAGAGACTCCGGACCGAATGCCTCAGCTAACCTACGCTGCATGGCCTCCCTGATCCTGCAAAGTCTGCGGAAGGATCCTCGTATTCTTCGGATCAAGGAGAGGGACCATTACTGGCTGGCTACTCTCCTTGATCCACAGTACAAGGGTAAGGTTGCGGACCTTATCTTGCCGTCGCAGAGGATGAGACATCTCCGGGAGGCCTTGCAGAAAGGTCTGTGCAACGCGTTCCCAGAGACTGGGAGGTTACAAACTCCTGGTCCTGGACAACGAGTTGCTGATGCTTCGGTCAGTAGCAGAAGGAGCGGTGGAGAAGGTGGCCGTCTGACCGATGCGTTCAGACAATTTTTTAGTCTGCAGCCCCAAGGTATGATCGGTTCCAGCAACCATCGCCAGCGTCTGATATACATGGTGCAGAAATACCTAGGGGCAAGGTCAGACTTGGACACCTTTTCCACCGAAAATCCTCTGGCTTACTGGGTCTTGAGGATGGATCACTGGCCAGAGCTTGCACAGTATGCAATTGAGCTACTGGCCTGTCCTGCATCCAGTGTTCTTTCGGAACGCACATTCAGTGCTGCTGGGGGCTTTGTCACGGATCACAGGGTGCGCCTGTCCACCGACTCGGTTGATCGACTGACCTTCATAAAGATGAACCAGTCTTGGATCACCACCAGCTACCAAGCACCTGAAGCTGATGTAACAGAATAATTTATTTTGAAATGTTACATCCCTTCAAGACTGCCTATGCTGATGCTGAGTGACTGTCCTGTTATGTTGACTGACTATCCTCCTCCTCCTCAATGATTCGATTCCTGATGATAGCTTGGAAGAACATTTTTGTTTTTGGGTGCCACCACCAGTAGCTAGGGCCCAATTTTTCAGCCCCTGTTTAACAGGGCCATGTAATTACAATTTTGTATGCAGTGCTTTGCAGCAGGGCTCATTCCTGCACTCCAACTAGAGTATCTGGGAGAGGTTGCAGTGTCGTGGGCACCAGCACCAGTGCCTAAGGCCCAATTTTTCAGCCCCTGTTTAACAGGGGCGTGTAATTACAATTTTTGATGCAATACTTTGCAACAGGGCTCATTGCTGTGCTCCAAGTACAGTATCTGTGAGGGGTTGCAGTGATGTGGCACCATTACCTAAGGCCCAATTTTTCTGCCCCTGTTCAACAGGGGCATGTAATTACAATTCTTGATAATTCACAGCAGGGCCCATTCCTGCGCCCACCAAGAGTAACTGTGAGGGCTTACAGTGTTGTGGCAACACCACCACCACCACAGGCCCAATTTGTCTGCCCCTGTTCAACAGGGGCATGCAATTACAATTCTTGATCTAATAATTTACAGTAGGGCCCATTCATGCGCCCACCAAGAGTAACTGTGAGGGCTGACAGTGTTGTAGCACCAGCACCACCAAAGGCCCAATTTTTCCTACCACTGTTCAACAATGGCATGTAATTACAATTCCTGATATAATAGTTCACAGCAGGGCGTTCCAGCGCCCACCAAGAGTAACTGTGTGGGCCCACAGTGTTGTGGCAACACCAACATCTAAGGGGCAAATTTCAGCAGAGTATATACGGCAGGCCCCTACTTTCAAACATCCAACTTACAAACTACTCCTACTTGCAAACGAGACAACAGGAAGAGAGAGGAAATCTACCCCTAGGAAAAGAAATATGGGGAAAAAGGTGTCTCCTCTCTACTGATGCTTTATCACCAATCCTTGTTTCAATAAAAACCCCACTTTTCCAAAAACATTTGTCATCGGGACGGAAAGTGAGGTGAAATGTTCTGAACAGGTGCACAGGACAGCAAAACAAATGTTACAGGGGTGATAACCCTTTCCTATGTTTTCCAAAAAGCTTAAAAATATATTTTTTGGCTGGAGCTACACTTAAACAATGTACTTGTTCAAAATTACAAACAGATTCTACTTAAGAACAAACCTACAGTCCCTGTCTTGTTTGCACCGCCTGTATACTGCTGTTCAGAGTATATAGGGCCTTTTTTTATTTTGGGTGCGGGGTTCCCCTTAATATCCATACAAGACCCAAAGGGGCTGGTAATGGGCTGGGGTAGGGGGGGGGGGTGATGGGGTAGCCATGCCATTTTTCTCAAAGATTTTCATCCATATTGCCAGGACAAGACATGACATTAAAGCCGCAAGCAGTTTTAAATGGCTTTTTTTTCCTTTAGAAATGTCATTTTGTGCAGGGACAGTTCTAAACACGGGAAACACATGCCACTTCACAGGCATACTTTAGACACCCCCCAGGTACGATATTTAAAAGGAATATTTCCTTTTTTTTCACTTTATGCATCATTAAAATGACTGCTCCCGAAAAAACGGCCGTTTTTAAAACTTCTTTTTGCATTGATACATGTCCCCTGGGGCAGAACCCGGGTCCCCAAACCCTTTTTAGGGCAATAACATGCATATTAGCCGTTATAATTAGCACATAATTCAAACGTTCGCGTCCATTGTATTTAATAGGGTTCTAACGTTCGCGCGAACTTTCGGTCCGTTCGCAGGTTCTGGTGCGAACCGAACCGGGGGGTGTTCGGCTCATCCCTACCTATAACCCTAGAAGAAGTACAAATAGCGGTACAAGGGATGACAGGACAGAAAGCCCTGGGACCGTATGGCCTCACGGTGGAGACCTACCGATCCTTCAGGAAGGAGCTACTCCCAGAGCTTACGAGGGTTTTAAATAGCTCACTAGTTAAAGGAGAACTCCCCCCGTCTATGATGGACTCTAT
Organism: Rana muscosa; assembly: GCA_029206835.1. Lineage (NCBI taxonomy): Eukaryota > Metazoa > Chordata > Amphibia > Anura > Ranidae > Rana > Rana muscosa. Next base: position 276,621,419 of record CM055127.1, on the reverse strand, counting down.
AATAATAGTTATCCATAAAGAGGGAAAGGATCCAATGGACACCTCATCATACAGACCTATTTCCTTACTTAACACGGACACAAAAATATTGTCGAAGGTATTGGCGGCCAGACTTAGCGGGGTAATTGAGAAACTGGTACACCCTGATCAATCGGGATTTATCCCGGGCAGGGCTGCCTGCATAAACATAAAAAGAGTCTATATGAACCTTCAGATACCAACAGCGGAAGACGGAAAAAGAGCAATTGTCTCGCTGGATGCCCCCAAGGCCTTCGACAATGTAGAATGGCAATATTTGTGGAGAGTTTTGGGTGAGTTCCAGGTGGGTCCGATTTTTACGAAGTGGGTTAAATAGTTATACAAAACCCCAGAAGCGAGAGTGAAAGTGAACAACGTTTAATCTGAGAGGTTTCGATTGCAGAGGGGAACGAGGCAGGGATGCCCTTTGTCCCCCCTCTTTGCCCTCGCAATCGAGCCTCTTGCAATAGCTCTCAGGTCGACCCCGGAGATAAGAGGATTCATAAGAGGGGAGATATAGGAGAAAGTAGTCCTATACGCGGACGACCACCTCTTGCTACTGGGGGATACCCAGAATTCTCTGGGAAAAGTTATGGAACAAATAGGGAACTTCAGACACTTCTCAGGCCTGACTATAAATTGGGGAAAATCTATGTTGTTGCCAGTGGACCCTCTATTAAAACCCCTCCCGCAAGAGGCTACACAAATCCAAACAACAACTCAAATAAAATACCTGGGGGTGAATATATCTAGAGATCCTAACCACTACATCGCAGATAATTTGATACCCCTGCTTAATAAATATAAGGGAAAAAGCAAAACATGGAAACCCCTCCCACTGTCAGTGGCTGGCCATTGTAACTTAATAAAAATGGTCTGGATGCCGCAGCTTCTCTATGTCCTACAAAATTCCCCAGTGTGGGTATATAAAAAATGGTTTAAAAAAATAGACACTATTTTCAGGGAGCTAATTTGGAAAGGTGGGGTAGCAAGAATAAAATTAATACATTACAGAGGACAAAGCGGGAGGGAGGGGTGGCACTCCCACACCCTTTTAGTTACTTTTTGGCAGCCCAGATTCAACACATGAAGGGTAGCAATATGAAAGGAGGAGAAATAAAGAAGAGAATACTACTACAGAATCCTACACATGACACCCTAGTAGAAGCCATGGAGTCTGGCTCATTACCTATGAAATTACCTACTCTGGACCTAATGATTAGAACATGGAAAGCGGTGAAGACGGCGCTGGGATACAATGGTATTACTGAGTTTACCCCCTTATGGGAGAATGACAATTTAACAGAAATACAGAAGATGGGAACAGTCAAGGAATGGAAAAGACAGGGCATAAAATATATCTCCCAGTTGTATCAGGATGGTATATTAAAAACTTTTCAGACACTAAAAGAAGAATATAAACTCCCACATAAATCCCTCTATAAATATTTACAGATAAGACATGCATTAGCAAAACAATATAAAGGAATAGCAATGATCTGGAGTAAGATCCCTCTCTTAAGAGCCCATTCACACAGGGGCGGCACGACTTGTCCCGCGACTGTGCTGGGCGATCTGAAGACGACTTCAAAGGTGACTTCAAAAATGACTTCTGTATTGAAGTCAATGGAAGTCGCCCTGAAGTCGTCTTGAAGTAGTACAGGAACCTTTTTCTAACTTCAGTCGCTCCGATTAGAACGGTTCCATTGTACAGAATGGGACGCGACAACAATATTAAAAGAAAGGACGACATATATTAGACAAGGAGCCCTAAAAAAAAATTGAAAAAATTTGGAAACTTTGGCAGGAAAAAAAAACATTAATCAAATACAAGTAAAAATGTCGAGGATGGGTAAGGATGAGATGGAGGATGCAAGGGGCGCGTGAGAGTGGGGGATCTGGGATAACTAGTGGAAGGATGGGGCATGGAGAACGAAAGGAGGAGATTGAGGTTTAGGGGAAGGAATGTTGTGATGGTTTTAAGATGATATTATTCATAATCCGTTTTGTATGGGAATTTGTGGTTGGAGGGGAAAGGGGATTGAATGTATTGTAAAATGGAAAAAGGTTTAATAAAGAAATAAAAAAAGAAGAGCCAGCAAAACTGTAGTCCTTGAAGTGTCGTTTATTGGTACATCAAAGTGACAAAAAAACAATAATGCTGACACGTTTTGGCAATAGCCTTATGCCGCGTACACACGACCGTTTTTAATGTAATTGAAGAAAACTGCATTTTTTGCGACGTGATTTTTCGTGTTTCCTCTCAAGCCTGCCTTGCCTACACACTATCGTGGAAAAAAATGTTTGAGTAAAGCGCGGTGACGTCCAACACGTACGACGGCACTATAAAGGGGAAGTTCCATTCGGATGGCGCCACCCTTCATGTTAGTAAAGTTTGTTGAGCGACGATTCGCGCTTTTCAGCCTCGTGCTTTTCAGTCCGTTACAGCGCGACGAATGTGCCATCTCCATTACAAACGCTAGTTTTACCAGAACGAGCGCTCCCGTCGCATACTTGATTCTGAGCATGCGCATTTTTTTTTCACGTCGTTAAAGCCCACACACGGCCGTTTTTCATGACGAGAAAAATTACGATGTAAAAAACTACGTGAAAAATTAGAGAATGTTCCAATTTTTCACGTCGTGATTCTCAGCGTTTTTCTCGTCGGGAAAACTGCTGGAAAGCCCACACACGATCATTTTTAATGACCATTTTAAAAAATTTAATTTTTCTCGTCATTAAAAACGGTCGTGTGTACGCGGCATAAGTCGTAGCTAGTTTGAAACAGATATGGCAAAATATATATATGCTCACATACACATATGCAAACTCCACCTCTGCATAATTGGCCTATCAGGTTAGTGTCACAGAAAATTTACATATTTAATTGATACTACTAATTATTTAAGTGGTTGGTGACTACACCTGTTTTTAGCCAGCAAGAGAAGGGGGGGAGAAAAAAAAAGGGGCAATATAAAAAGTAATTTTGTTGAGCCTAAAAAGAAGTGTGTAGAAAAAATGCTACATGAGATGTTAGGACCTTATTATTCCAAGGGAGAAGTGTATTCCTTGGAAGAAAGTGAAAGTGCAGACTAATGTGCAAGTAAAATACTTTGTGGTGGTAACACCAATGTAAGGTCAAGATTAGTGGCAGGATAAAAAAAGGGGGGGGGGTTGAATTCATGGCAGGATAAAAAAAAGGGGAATTAAATTCATGGCAGGAGCATAAAAAAAAGGGATTCAATTTATGACAGGATCTAAAAAGAGGGATTACATTTATGGCAGGATTCAATTGATGGCAGGATCAAAAAAAGAGTGGGGGATTCAATTTATGTCAGGATAAAAAGAGGGGGATTAAATTTATGGCAGGATCAAAAAATAAAAATATTTTTATATATAAAAAAAAGGAGGCAGGAGGAAAAGATAGAAGACAGAAAACAAGTACAGAAGGATCCTATTATGATAAAAAGGCAAATACTGCAGCAGGTGAACAATAAAACTGAAAATGGGATAGAATGTCATTTGAGAAATAGATCCACATCCCATCTATGGTTCATGCCTGTGGGGGTTCGTCTCCCCAACAGGAAAATCCACTTAACTTCCTGTTCTAGTAGCCTTCTGTGCTTCTCTCCTCCATGTACCGACATTTTGATTTTTTGAACTGCAGAGAAAGAGAAGGAATCCATGTTACCTTCATGTATACATTTTAAGTGTTTTGATACATTGGATAACCTTCTCTCATTACTATATGCTGCTCCATTATAATGTTTGCTAATCCTTGTGCGAAGGGGCCTAGTGGTGCATCCTACATATTGTAATTTGCAAACATCACATTCTATCACGTAGACTACATATTGAGTACTACAATTTATAAAATACTTAATAGGAAATACCTTATTATGGTATGAGGTGATAGACTTGTGATTCTTGTTATGTTTGTTACAATACCTACAAGCAGGGGTCAAGTCCTGGGGAAAAAAGTGTGGGAACTCCCACCCAAGATCCACTCCCCCACCAAAAAAAAAAAAAACTACACTGACGGTAGTGACCTATATACACTGGCACACCTACACTGACGGTAGTGACCTATATACACTGACCTACCTGACCTACACTTACCTACCTACACTGACCTACAGTTGCAAAAAAAGTATGTGAACCCTTTTGGAATGATATGGATTTCTGCACAAATTGGTCATAAAATGTGATCTGATCTTCATCTAAGTCACACAGTCTGCTTAAACTAATAACACACAAAGAATTAAATGTTACCATGTTTTTATTGAACACACCATGTAAACATTCACAATGCAGGTTGAAAAAGTATGTGAGCCCTTGAATTTAATAACTGGTTGAACCTCCTTTGGCAGCAATAACTTCAACCAAACGTTTCCTGTAGTTGCAGATCATACGTGCACAACGGTCAGGAGTAATTCTTGACCATTCCTCTTTACAGAACGGTTTCAGTTCAGCAATATTCTTGGGATGTCTGGTGTGAATCACTTTCTTGAGGTCATGCCACAGCATCTCAATCGGGTTGAGGTCAGGACTCTGACTGGGCCACTCCAGAAGGCATATTTTCTTCAGTTTAAGCCATTCTGTTGTTGATTTACTTCTACGCTTTGGGTCGTTGTCCTGTTGCAACACCCATCTTCTGTTGAGTTTCAGCTGGTGGACAGATGGCCTTAAGTTCTCCTGCAAAATGTCTTGATAAACTTGGGAATTCATTTTTCCTTCGATGATAGCAATCCGTCCAGGCCCTCACGCAGCAAAGCAGCCCCAAACCATGAGGCCCCCACCACCATACTTCACAGTTGGGATGAGGTTTTGATGTTGGTGTGCTGTGCCTCTTTTTCTCCACACATAGTGTTGTGTGTTTCTTCCAAACAACTCAACTTTGGTTTCATCTGTCCACAGAATATTTTGCCTGCTGTGGAACATCCAGGTGCTCTTGTGCAAACTGTAAACGTACAGCAATGTTTTTTTGGACAGCAGTGGCTTACTCTGTGGTATCCTCCCATAAAAAACAATCTTGTTTAGTGTTTTATGTATCGTAGATTCACTAACAGGGATTTTAGCATATGCCAGAGACTTTTGTAAGTCTTTAGCTGACACACAGGATTCTTCTTCACCTCATTGAGCAATCTGCGCTGTGCTCTTGCAGTCATCTTTACAGGACGCCCACTCCTAGGGAGAGTAGCAGCAGTGCTGAACTTTCTCCATTTATAGACAATTTGTCTTACCGTGGACTGATGAACAGCAAGGCTTTTGGAGATACTTTTATAACCCTTTCCAGCTTTATGCAAGTCAACAATTCTAAATCGTAAGTCTTCTGAGAGCTCTTTTGTGCGAGGCATCATTCACATCAGGCAATGCTTCTTGTGAAAAGCAAACCCTGAACTGGTGTGTGTTTTTTATAGGGCAGGGCAGCTGTAACCAACACCTCCAATCTCATCTCATTGATTGGACTCCAGTTGGCTGACACCTCACTCCAATTAGCTCTTGGAGATCTCATTAGTCTAGGTGTTCACATACTTTTTCCACCTGCACTGTGAATGTTTACATGGTGTGTTCAATAAAAACATGGTAACATTTAATTATTTGTGTGTTATTAGTTTAAGCAGACTGTGATTGTCTATTTTTGTGACTTAGATGAAGATCAGATCACATTTGTTGACCAATTTGTGCAGAAATCCATATCATTCCAAAAGGGTTCACATACTTTTTTTTGCAAGTGTATATACACTGACCTATATACATACACATTACACTGTCTGACCTACCTCAGCTCAGCGGTGTCACAGCAGGCACTACTGCAGTCAGTCATTCCATCAGAGAAGGAGCCTGGAGGGGAAGAGAGCCGAGGAGTCTGGAGGAGAACCGGAGAAGAGAGAAGAGCCGCCCCGCCCAAGCGCCGAGCGGGGATGTGGCGCGGCGGCTGATTTGTAATTCCCACCTTCTGGAGTCTGCAGCGCCTATGATGGGCGTTGCACGTCCCGCGGCATTGAACCAGTGGGACATCCATCATAGGCGTTGCGCAGGCTCCAGGAGGCGGGACCTGCTGTTATGGCACTCGGCGAGTCGGCACTCGGGGGCTGCAAAGGGAACGGCGTTCCTGCTGTGAAAAAAGTGCAGGGACACCGTTCCCACGCGTTCCTGCAGGACTCGAGCCCTGCCTACAAGTATTTAAACCACAACTATACAAGCCATTAGTACTGAGCCACGTTTTGGAAATAGTGGTGGTTTGATGTAGACTGGGCGACAAAGAGTTACCTAGAGTTGGGGCATGACGACAAGAGAAATTACACCCTTTAGAAAGCACATCTATTAGGTCCTTGTCACCATAAAGAATGGGAAGATGTTTACTGACAATCTGTTTGTTCTGATTAATCTTAGGGCTAGGAAAAAAATCTAATTTGATTTAAGAATCGAGTTGGTAGCTCAAATCGATTCATATTTTCAAAGAATCGATTTGTTAGATTTTTTTTCCACAGGACCGGCACTGACACCACGCCGGTCCTGAGAAGCTGCGGGCAGGAGTTTTTATGCGAGGCCGCGGCTTCGGCCTAGACCGCGTCGTCCGGCCTCGCGGACTAGGCGGGACGCCGCGGCCTCGCCCGAAAACTCCTGCCCGCAGCTCCTCAGGACCGGCGCAGTGTCCATCAAAAAAACAAACAAACTTGGATTCGAATTGTAAATCAATTTTTTTTTTTATAAAAATCGCCGAGCTCTAATTAAAAACTCTCTGGAAAAAGTGGCGACAAAAGTAAGGGAACATTTGTCCTTGTTCATTGACACCCTCCATAAGGAGGGAAAGCCTCAAAAGGTAATTGTAAAATAAGTTGGATGTTCCCAAAGTGCTGTATCAAAGCACATTAATAGAAAAAGTTATGAGGAAGGGAAAAGTGTGGAGGAAAAAGGTGCACAAGCGTTGGGGACTTTCACAAACAGTGGACTGAGGCTGGAGTCAGTGCATCAAGAGCCACCACACACAGACGGATCATGGACATGGGCTTCAAATGTCGTATTCCTCTTGTCAAGCCACTTATGAACAACAAACAACGTCAGAAGCATCTTACCTGGGATAAAGAAAAACAGACCTCGTCTGTTGCTCAGTGATCCAAAGTCCTCTTTTCTGATGAGAGCAAATTTTGTATCTCATTCTGAAACCAAGGACCCAGAGTATAGAGGAAGAATGGAGAGGCACACACTGCAAGATGCTTGAAGTCCATTGTGAAGTTTCCACAGTCTGTTGATTTGGGGAGCCATGTCATCTGCTGGTGTTGGTCCACTGTGCTTCATTAACCACTTGCCGACCGCCGCACGATGATGTACGTCGACAGAATGGCACGGGCAGGAATATGGGTGTACCTGTACGTCCCTGCCTCCCAGGGGGAGAGCCTGATCAGGCCCCCCCATGCCTGTGGTGGTCGGCATTGTTGCAGGAGCGACCCGTGCTGAGGGGGGAGGCCACCGATTCATGGCCACCCCCTCACGATCACTCCTGACGAAAGAGATGCTTCCTCCACCTGTGAAAGTGTAAACACAGGCAGAGGAAGTGATGTCACTCTCCTCGTGTCGATCTTTTCGTCCGACGCTGAGGAGAGAAGACATCTCACAGTAAGTGCACCAACAGTACACTGACACCAGTACACGTAGGCACACTTTTCACCCCCTGCACCACGAGTCACAGTGTCACCGATTGCAGTATTAATTTTTTTACTGATCACTAGATTTGGTGTCATTTGTGACTGTAAAAAGTGTTAGGGCAGTTAGTGGTAGACCCCTTTTAGGTCTAGGGTACCCCCCTAATAAAGGTTTAACCCCTTGATCGCCCCCCCAGTTAACCCTTTCACTCCTAGTCGCCAGTGTCACTAAGCAATCTTTTTTCTGATCGCCGTATTAGTGTCACAGGTGACGCAAGTTAGCCAGTTAGTTATTTAGGTTCACCGGCAGCTTATTATAGCGTCAGGTACCCCCATATACTAACTAATTAACCCCCTGATTGCCTGCTAGTTAACCCTTTCACCCCCTGTCACCAATGATCACTATATAAGTGTTACGGGTGACGCTGGTTAGTTTGTTTTTAGAGCGTCAGGGCACCCACCGTTTATTACCCAATAAAGGTTTAACCCCCTGATCGCCCGGCGGGTGATATCAGTTAGGTTTTAGGGTCAGTTAGGGTCTGTGTCACCCCAGTCAGCGTCAGATTAGTGCCAGAAGCGCTAACATCCATGCACGCAGCATACACCTCCCTTAGTGGTATAGTGTCTGAACGAATCAATATCTGATCTGATCAGATCTATACTAGCGTCCCCAGCAGTTTAGGGTTCCCAAAAACGCAGTGTTAGCGGGATCAGCCCAGATACCTGTTAGCACCTGCGTTTTGCCCCTCCGCCCAGCCCAGCCCACCCAAGTGCAGTATCAATCGATCACCGTCACTTACAAAACACTAAACACATAACTGCAGAGTCAGGCCTGATCCCTGCGATCGCTAACAGTATTTTTGGTAGCGTTTGATACAGGTGCTTTTTTTCCTGTGAATCTTACTACTGTGCCAGTAAATTTAGAGCCCAAAATGGCAAATCGAAGGTGCAGTAGTGAAGAGGCCTACACATTTCTGAGCATGACTGATAGTGAAGAGGAAGTCACTTATTTGTCAGATTCAGGCTCAGAATACGATTCTGTAAACGACAGCGGCTCCATGACAGATAGGCTCTGACGACGGAGTTGTGGTCCCTGCCAAGGTCAGATGTACCCGACCCCGTTCTTCTTCTGCTGTTGTTGAGGTGCCAGAACCACAGGGCTCTCGTATGGAGCAGAGAAGTACTAGTGCCGCTCATACTTCTGGTGAACTGGCAAGCACCAGCGGCCTAGTACACCCTGGTCGTACATCCAGCACTGCAGTATCACATGGTGAGTTCCATAAGTGCAGTTCAAGCTGGCGAGGTGGCAAGCACAAGTAGTGTCCCGCTGCCACCAAGAAGACAAAGACAGGCCCGTCGTGCCCATAGTGTCCTTCCTGCAGAATTCGCCAATCATGATTGGGAGCCCGCCACTTCTGCAGCACCCGTACTTCCCCCATTCACTGGCCAACCCGGAATTCAGGTGGAAACAGTTGATTTTACGTCATTTGATTTTTATTCGCTGTTTTTCACGGAAGATCTCTATAGAGCTATTGTGGACCAAAGCAATTTGTATGCTGGTCAATTCATCGCCGCTAATCCACAGTCCTCCCTTGCCAGAGATTGGAAACCAATTACGGTTTCCGCATTTAAGACCTTTCTGGGCCTATCCCTCGATATGGGCATAGTTAAAAATTAGTATGTTGTGGTCATATTGGTCCACTGACCCAATTTACCATATGCCCCTGTTCTCTGCTTCCATGGCCAGGGCACGATACGAGCAGATCTTGCGGTTCATGCACTTCAACAACAATGAACTCTGTCGTCCTCGTGGAGACCCTGGATACGATCGGCTCTACAAAATTCAGCCCCTCGTTAACCACTTCATCCAACGTTTTGCAGCCTTGTATACTCCCCATCAAGTTGTCTGCGCTGAGTCCCTGATAACATTTTCTGGCCGCTTGTCTTTCAAACAGTATCTTCCCAGCAAGCGTGCCAGATATGGGGTCAAGATGTATAAGCACTGTGACAGGGCAACAGGCTGTACATATAGTTTTATGGTTTACGAGGGAAGAGATAGTCGCGTAGAGCTGGAAAACTGCCCAGATTACACAGGGAGCGCTGGCAAGATTGTGTGGGACTTGGTGTCACCCTTATTTGGAAAGGGGTACCATTTGTATGTGGACAATTATTACACGAGCGTGCCACTTTTTAGTCACTTGTTTGATCATCAAATTGGCGCATGTGGCACTGTGCGACCTAATCGCCGGGGCTTACGCCAGAGGCTTGTAGATTCCAGTCTTAGGCTGGGGGAGTGAGCCTGCTTCAAGTGTAATAATTTGCTCGCTGTGAAGTGGAGGGATAAGAATGTTTTTGTTCTGTCCTCCCTTCATGCAGACACGACGGTCCAAATTCCTACGGCGACTGGTGTTGTGGAGAAACCCCTCTGTGTCCATGAATATAACCAAAATATGGGAGAGGTGGACCTCAACGACCAGTTGTTGGCGCCGTACCTAGTTGCCCATAAGGCCAGATGCTGGGAACAAAAAGTGTCTGTATACTTATTTAAATTGGCTTTGCTGAACGCTCATGCGCTATACAAAGCTTCAGGACAGACTGGATCCTTCCTTAAATTCCAGGAAGAGATCGTCAGAGCCCTTCGGTTTCCAGACGGTGCTCCACTTCACCTTCCCAATCCAAATGCAGTAAGCCGGCTGCATGAGAGGCATTTTCCGTATGTCCTCCCTAGTACCCCTACACAACGAGCCCCCAAAGAAAATGTTGTGTCTGTAGAAAGCACGGATATAGGCGTGACACCCACTATTTTTGTCCCTCCTGTCCTGACAATCCTGGTCTTTGCATTGGTGAATGTTTTGAACGCTACCATACACTAGTGGAGTTTTAGTGTAGGGTACAGCACTGCACACACTAGGACACACTTTCACAGGGTCTCCCAATATGCCATTGCATTTTGAGAGACCCAAACCTGGAACCAAACCGTTACAGTTATTTACAGTTACAAATATAAGTGTAAAAAAAAAAAGTGAAAAACACCAAAAACATATGAAATAAAACAAATAAAAAAATAAAATAGTTTTTTTGTTTTCTCCCTCTCTATTCTCTCTCTATTGTTCTGATCTTTTTTACTGTATTCTTTTAGTTTAAAATAACAAAACAATCAAATAAAATATACAGAGTTCTTTGGAGGCATTAAAATAGCCAATATTTCACATATGTAAAAGAAGCAGTTAACAAATGTGCTGGCTGGGAGGACCGAGGCGATACTAAAATATCCATATTCAACTAATATCACTAGGATACCTGAACCTGGGGTTCTGGGAGGCTCACCTGGCACCCCGAAGGGGAACACACTGTGCCCGGCAAACCAACCCTGAGAACCCAGATTGAGGCTGTCGCCAAAGGTAGACTACGAGAACCAGTTACAATAGAATGGAGTAGATGCCTAGCCTCTATGCCCAGAGGAGAGGACCCTGTGAACCAAGGACCTGGAGGCACTTAGTCTCGTACAGTCATATCAATAGTATGGGGTCACAATACACAAAGAAGAAAAAGAGAAATGGGGACAGAGAAAGGAAAGAAAAAGAGGGGAGAGGGGAAAGAAGCCAATCAATAGGAAATCTGCTGTGTGTTAAGTAAAGAAGCGTGTTCGTTATGTTTGTACTCCAGGGATGAGAGCAATACCCATATAATGGGCCCAGGGTTCCCAGGTAGATTCAAACTGAACTTTTGAGTCCAGCAATATGCCGGTCAACTTCTCCTGAGACATAATCCATGATATTTTACGTTTGGCAGCCATAAAGGAGACCCTGGGCCATTTCTAAGCCTTGGCTATCGTAAGCTTGGCACCTAGTAAGATGAAATTAATCATTTTGCGGCAGGGTTTGTGGGCCCTTGGGATAGTAGCGTTGAGGAGGGCTACGTCAGGGGTTCTCGGGACCTGGAGATCTGTTACCTTTTGGATCAGGTTGAACATCCTTCTCCAGAAAGGCCTAATTCTTGGACATTCCCACCAGATGTGGGCCATAGAGCCTACAATATTACATCCCCTGAAGCAGTGAGGGTTTGCAGAGGGATACATGTGGGCAAGTTTAGCAGGGGTAAGGTACCATCTGGTCATTACTTTGAGGTTAGCTTCAATTAGTGAAACATTCAGTATCCCTTTATAGGCTCTAGAAAAGGACGTCTGCCATTTTTCCAAGTCCCAATGTATCTGCAGATCATTTTCCCAAGCGGACATGAATGGGGCTTTACAAGCCTGTTGGGCCAGTGACTGGTAGATTACAGAGATTCCACCCCTCTGTTCCGTGGCCTGTCCACACTAGAGCTCGTAAGGTGTAAATCTGGGAGGGATTTTGTTGAGAAAGTGTTGTATCTGGTGAAGCCTAAAGTGTTCCGAGGTCGGAATCTCTAGTTGCCGCTCAAAGAATTTGAAGGTTATTGGACCGGAGACAGTGAAAAAGTGTCTGATTCGATATAGCCCCTTGTCCAATCACCATTTAAAAGATTTGATATCTAGGCCTGGGGTGAAGTCCGGGTTGTTGAAAATGTGGGCCAGGGGCCTGCAATCGGAGGTCAGGGTCGTCTCGGTTTTCAGTCTGTCCCATAGGGTCAGGGATAGGATAGGTGAGAGTATAGGGGGGGGGTCGCTCCCTGGGAGAGATCCATAGTAAGAAATCCAAGGTAAATGTGGGGGCAGCCTGTCTCTCTATTTGTATCCAGTCTGGTTTTTCAGTTTTGGAATAAACCACGGAGAGTTGTGCTAGTCTTGCCGCTTGAAAATACCACAATATAGTCTTGGTAGACCCAGCCCCCCCCCTCCCGCGTCCTTAGACGGAATAGGGTGCTTCAAGGTAACCGGTGTCCTGCCCCTCCCCAAATAAATTTGGTAACTTTCTTTTGAAAGGATTGAAGGTGGTCTTTCCTTATGTTAATTGGAATGGGTTTAAATAAGTATAGCAATCGGGGAAGGAGAGTCATTTTAATGGAGTGCATCTTACCTATCCAGGATAGTTCCCCCTTAGCCCAACTTTTCAAGTCTGCCTCGAGCTTTTGGTATATGGGAGGATAGTTCGATGAGTAAAGGTGTTCTATTTTAGTGGTGAGGTTGATCCCCAAGTATTCTATGGAGGCGTTATTCCATTGAAATTCAAAGTTGCTACTGTGTCTGATTTTAGAGAAATATTGAGGGCATGTTTTTTTTTACTGTATTCCAGGGCTCAAAATTTCAAGTCTTGAACCACTAGCCAGGCCTCAAGGGTTACTCGCCACCAGTTGCCCCACCCAACCCCGCTATCACGCCCTCATAAATTATCTTGTGAAATGTTTTATGCAGAATTAAGTTACAAAAATAAATATTAACAACAACTTTATCAGTTCCCCTCAGCACAGCCTCACCTTTGCCCCCCACTGCGGACTCACCGTGCCCCTCACATTGCAGATTCACCGTGCCCCCCACGTTGCAGATTCACCGTGCCCCCCACATTGTAGATTCACCGTGCCCCCCACATTGTAGATTCACCGTGCCCCCCACATTGTAGATTCACTGTGTCCCCCACATTGTAGATTCACCGTGCCCCCCACATTGCAGATTCACCGTGCCCCCCACATTGCAGATTCACCGTGCCCCCCACATTGCAGATTCACGTGCCCCCCACATTGCAGATTCACCGTGCCCCTCACATTGCAGATTCACCGTGCCCCTCACATTGCAGATTCACCGTGCCCCCCACATTGCAGCTTCACCGTGCCCCCCCACATTTCAGATTCACCGTGCCCCCCACATTGCAGATTCACCGTGCCCCCCACATTGCAGACTCACTGTGCTCCCATTGGGGGCCAGATCATGACAGGAAAGAGAGGAGAGACACAGGATCGCAGAGCGGTATAGCCCACTGTTACAACTTACATTGAAATTTCCTCTGCTCTGCTCGCTCACACAGCCCCGCCTCCTCCCGACCCCGCGCCTGTGATAAACACATCTCAGCATTGGACCCGCATTCTGTCTATTACAGGCGCGGGGTCAGGAGGAGGCGGGGCTGTGTGAGCGAGAAGAGCGGAGGAAATTTCAATGTAAGTTGTAACAGTGGGCTATACCGCTCTGCGATCCCGCGGCTCTCCTCTTCCTCCGTGCTCTCTGCCATTGGGGCGATCGCTGGGAGAACAGCTCCCGATCAACCCCGCCCGCCGCGGTGCTCGCCCCCCCACCCCAGGCAGCCCAGCTCCTCGCCAGACCTCATTTTCCACTCGCAAAATGCGAGTAGGCCAGTGGAAAATTTGAGGTCTGCTGTATTCTATTCTGCAATGTTTTATTGTGTTTTATTGTTAACCATTTTTTTGTTTTCAGGTACGCCATTCAGCTGCAGCGCGGATTTATTTATCTTGACAGCAACAACGTTTGCTCCCACGATACATAAAGCCGTGACTCCAATGCTGTAGGAGGTGGTTTCACCACCACGGTTAAAAAAAAAAAGAGCATATATGCCGAAGCATGGGGGCAGCAGGGGTGGAGGAGCGATTTGCTCCTAACTTTTGGGGCAGATGCCCCCATGCTTCGGCATGTATATATATTTTAGGCACAGATTGCGTTAATTTTTTTTTATTTTTTACAATTTTTTTTTTGTATTTGCTTTGCAGGTATGGTATGTCTTACTGTTATACTGTAATGTTACTTTGTTTTATTGTTAACCATCATTTGCTTAGCAGGTACGGCATTCAGTTGCAGCGCGGATTTATTCATCTTGACAGCAACAGCGTTTGCTCCCACGATACCTAAAGCCGTGAATCCAATGCTATAGGAGGTGATTTCACCACCACAGTTAAAAAAAAAGAAGAGCATATATGCCGAAAGCATGGGGGCAGCAGGGGTGGAGGAGCGATTTGCTCCTAACTTTTGGGGCAGATGCCCCCATGCTTTGGCATATATAAATGGTGCATGTATGCCCATCATTAGAAGTGGGTGGATGAAGGGAGGTATTCCAATAGTTGGCATACCCACCGATCAATCTTTTTTTTTTTTTTTCGTGCAGCCCATAGGCTGCATGAAAAAAAAAAAAAAAAAGAAGATTACAATATATGCCCAACAAGGACCAGCAACATACTGGTATGTTGCTGGACTTTGAGTGGTTATACCAGAATAATGCCTGTGGGTTTAGGTATCATCTTGGTATCATTCTTTTCAGCCAGCGGTAGGCTTTCATGTAAAAGCAATCTTAGCAGCTAATTAGCCTCTAGACTGCTTTTACAAGCAGTGGGAGGGAATGGAGGGAATGCCCCCCCCCCCACCGTCTTCCATGGTTTTCTCTGGCTCTCCTGTCCCAACATGGAACCTGCAGCTGGTGGTTCCGCCAGCTGACCAGAGAGCTGATCAGAGACTAGAATGGCTCCAATCATCTCTATGGCCTAATGCCGCATACACACGGTTGGAAATTCCACCAGCAAAAGTCCGATGTGAGCTTTTGGTCGGAAATTCCGACCATGTGTATGCTCCATCGGACTTTTGCTGTCGGAGTTTCACGAGCAAAAGATTGAGAGCTGATACTCAAATTTTCAGACGGAAAAAAATCAGATCGGAAAATCCGATCGTCTGTAGCAATTCCGACACGCAAAATTCCGACGCATGCTCGGAAACAATTTGACGCATACTCGGAAGCATTGAACTTAATTTTCTCGGCTCGTCGTAGTGTTGCATGTAACCGCGTTCTTGACGGTCGAAAGTTCAGAGAACTTGTGTGACCGTGTGTATGCAAGCCAAGCTTGAGCAGAATTCCATCGGAAAAACCATCCAAGGTTTTTCCGACGGAAAATCTGATCGTGTGTACGCGGCATAAGAAACCGGAAGCTACGAGCATTTCATGACTTAGATTTCACCAGATATAAACAGCGCAATTGGGAAAGCAATTTATCACACCGATCTTGGTGTGGTCAGATGCTTTGAGGGCAGAGGAGAGATCTAGGGTCTAATAGACCCCAATGTTTTAAAAAAAAAAAAAGAAGGAGTACTTGTCACTACATATTGCTATCATAGGGGATATTTACATTCCCTGAGATAACAATAATAAAAATAAAAAAAATATATAATAAAAAGGAACAGATAAAATAAAAAATAAAAATAAATAAAAATTTAAAATTAAAAAAAAACACCCCTGTCCCCCCCTGCTCTCGCACAAAGGTGAACGCAAGCGTCAGTCTGGCATCATATGTAAACAGCAATTGAACCATGCATGTGCGGTATCACCGCGAAGGTCAGATCGAGGGCAGTAATTTTAGCAGTAGACCTCTTCTGTAAATCTAAAGTGGTAACCTGTAAAAGCTTTTAAAAATGTATGTAGTTTGTCGCCGCTGCACGGTTGTGCACAATTTTAAAGCATGGCGTGTTTGGGATCCATGTGCTCGGCCTAAGATCATCTTTTTTATTTCATCAAACATTTGGGAAATATAGTGTGTTTTAGTGCATTAAAATAAAATAAAAGTGTTTTTTCCCCAAAAAATGCGTTTGAAAAATCGCTGTGCAAATACTGTGTGAAAAAAAAATGCAACACCCACCATTTTAATCTGTAGGGCCTTTGCTTTAAAAAAATATATAATGTTTGGGGGTTCAAAGTAATTTTCTTGCAAATTTTTTTATTTTTTCTTCATGTTAACAAAGTGTCAGAAAGGGCTTTGTCTTCAAGTGGCTAGAAGAGTGGGTGATGTGTGACATAAGCTTCTAAATGTTGTGCATAAAATGCCAAGACAGTTCCAACCCCCCCCCCCCCCCAAATGACCCCATTTTGGAAAGTAGACAACCCAAGCTATTTGCTGAGAGACATGTTGAGTCCATGGAATATTTTATATTTTGACACAAGTTGCGGAAAAAAAAGAAATGTTTTTTTTTTGCACAAAGTTGTCACCAAATGATATATTGCTCAAACATGACATGGACATATGTGGAATTACACCCCAAAATACATTCTGTTGCTTCTCCTGAGTACGGGGATACCACATGTGTGGGACTTTTTGGGAGCCTAGCCGTGTACAGGACCCCAAAAACCAATCACCTCCTTCAGGCTTCCTAAGGACCTAAAATGGTGATTTCACTTCCTCACTACCTATCACAGTTACGGAGGCCATGAAATGTCAAGAGAGCATAAAACCCCCCCAAATTACCCCATTTTGGAAAGAAGACACTTCAAGCTATTTGCTGAGAGGCATTTTGAGTCCATGGAATATTTTATATTTTGCCACAAGTTTCTGGAAAACTATTATTTTTTTTATTTATTTTTTACAGAAAGTTGTCACTAAATAATATATTGCTCAAAACATGCCATGGGTATATGTGAAATTACACCCCAAAATGCATTCTGCTGCTTCTCTTGAGTACGAGGATACCACATGTGTGGGACTTTGAGAGCCTAGCTGCGTACGGGACCCCGAAAACCAAGCATTGCCTTCAGGTGTAAATTTTTGATTTCACTACTCACTGCCTATCACAGTTTCGGAGGCCATGGAATGCCCAGATGGCACAACCCCCCCCCCCCCAAATGACCCCATTTTGGAAGGTAGACACCCCAAGCTATTTGCTGAGAGGTATGGTGAGTATTTTGCAGATCTCGCTTTTTGTCAAAAGTTTTGAAAATTTAAAAAATAAAAAAATAAAAATAAATTTTCAAAAACAAATGAGAGCTGAAAAATACTCACCATGCTTCTCAGCAAATAGCTTGGGTGTCTACTTTCCAAAATGGGGTCATTTGGGGGGGGGGGTTTGTGCGATCTTGGCATTTTATGACTTCCAAAACTATGATAGGTAGTGAGGAGTGAAATCAAAAATTTACGCCCTTAGAAATTCTAAAGGCGGTGATTCGTTTTCCGGGCCCGTACGCGACTAGGCTCCCAAAAAGTCCCACACATGTGGTATCCCCGTACTCAGGAGAAGCTTCAGAATGTATTTTGGGGTGTAATTACACATATGCCCATGGGAAGTTTGAGCAATATATAATTTAGTGACAACATTGTGCAAAAAAAAAAAAAAAAAGTTTGTAAATTTCCTGCAACTTGTGGCAAAATATTAAATATTCCATGGACTCAACATGCCTCTCAGCAAATAGCTTGGGGTGTCTACTTTCCAAAATGGGGTCATTTGGGGGGGTTTTGTGCTATCTTGGCATTTTATGGCCTTTGAAACTGTGATAGGTAGTGGTTTACGGGTCCCGTACGTGGCTAGGCTCCCAAAAAGTCCCACACATGTGGTATCCCCGTACTCAGGAGAAGCAGCAGAATGTATTTTGGGGTGTATTTTCACATATGCCCATGGCAAGTGTGAGCAATATATCATTTAGTGACAACTTTTTTTTGTCATTATTCAATCACTTGGGACAAAAAAAGTAAATATTCAATGGGCTCAACATGCCTCTCAGCAATTTCCTTGGGTTGTCTACTTTCCAAATGGGGTCATTTGGGGGGGGGGGGTTGTACTGCCCTGCCATTTTAGCACCTCAAGAAATGAGATAGGCATACATAAACTAAAAGCTGTGTAAATTCCAGAAAATGTACCCTAGTTTGTAGACGCTATAACTTTTGCGCAAACCAATAAATACCAAAGACATGTGGCTGAATACACTTTGGCCTCAATGTATGACTAAAATTTAGTTTTTTGGATTTTTATTTTAACAAAAAATAGAAAATATTGTTTTTTTTCAAAATTTTAAGTATTTTTTTGTTTATATCGCAAAAAATAATCAAAAAGGCAATCAAATAGCATCAAAGGAAAGCTCTATTTGTGGGGAAAAAGTATGCAAATTTAGTTTGGGTACAACATTGCATGACCGCGCAATTACCAGTTAAAGCAACGCAGTGCCAAATTTTAAAAAGTCCTCTGGTCTTTAGGCTGCCAAATGGTCCGGGGCTTAAGTGGTTAAGTCAAGGGTCAACGCAGGAGATTTTGGAGCGCTTCATGCTTCCTTACACAGACAAGCTCTATGGGGATGCTGACTTCATTTTCCAGCAGAACTTGGCACCTGCCCACACTGCCAAAAGCCCCAAAACCTGTTTCAAGGACCGTCAGATTACTGTGCTTGATTGGCCAGCAAACTCGCCTGACCTGAACCCCATAGAGAATCTATGGGGCATTACCAAGAGTAAGATGAGAGACACGAGACCGAACAATGCAGAACAGCTGAAGGCCGCTATTGAAGCATCCTAGTCTTCATAACACCTCAGCAGTGCCACAGGCTGATAGCTTCCATGCCACGCTGCATTGAGACAGTAATTGCTGCAAAAGGGGCCCAAACCAAGTACTGAGTACATATTCATGCTTATACTTTTCAGGTGGTCCGATATTGTTCTATGTACAATCCTTGTTTTACTGATTGCACGTAATATTCTAATTTTCTGAGATTGTTGATTTGGGGTTTTCATGAGCTGTAAGCCATAATCATCACAATTATGACAAATCATGACTTGAACTACCTTGCTTTGCATGCAATGAGTCTATCTCATATATTAGTTTCGCCTTTTAAGTTGCATTAGTGAAATGAATTAACTTTTGCACGATATTCAAATTTTTCGAGTTTCATCTGTGTGAAGTTCACCGCATCAAAACTTGCTTGGCTCTAAATTGGGTAATGTGCCCACAGATGCATGCACCAGTCACTTAGTCTTTTTCCAATGCTTATTTATAAAACACAACTTGCAGCAGTAGAGGGATGGAGGGTTAGGGGAATTCAGATACCCTGTGCAGATCACTAAGGAACTTGAGATCCTGGAGACAAGTACTCT
This sequence comes from Rana muscosa, assembly GCA_029206835.1. Lineage (NCBI taxonomy): Eukaryota > Metazoa > Chordata > Amphibia > Anura > Ranidae > Rana > Rana muscosa. The sequence goes on along the minus strand of CM055127.1, from coordinate 276,602,004 downwards.
TGCTGTCAACGGATCTTGCTCACCCGGCTAGGCCTCTCTTACCGGCCTAGCAGCCGGAATGATGCACGGACAAAAGTCTCTGCCACAGACTTGATGATAGTAGTAAACGGTTGAACAATCCTCTGCCACAGGATTTAGTGATCGGTAATTGACAAAGCGAACACAGCTACACAGTACCAAAGTCCTTTAAGCCACCCGACAGTACTGTGAGGTAGATTGGTTAGGTTGCATCCACCAATGGAGTCACCAGGCTCTTTTTGAGATACCAGCCTTTTGCTCGGTCCTCTCCAAGAAGAGTCCTCCCCTGGATCTTCCAATTACTCGGCTTCTTCCCGCAGGCAAGACAGCACAGGACCATCCCTGAACCAGTAGGCCCCAGACAAACTTCCGGGCCTACTTGCAGTAACGTAGCCTCGGGCCAGCAGAGCCCCGAGGCAGAAGAGGACTTGTCACATACCTTAGGCCAGGCGGGCCATGAGGTCAGAGAGAGAGAAAAATGGCATCTGCCCCTTAAATATCCTCTCCCAGAATGCACAGCGGTAAAACACTCCCACTGGGCTGTTTCTGTACTTCCAACACTGGCCGGTGGTGACAACGACACCTACCGGCGACAGTGGGAAATGCTCCCAACACAGCCAAAGCTGGAACAGAGGCTAATTTAGCCATTAACATTACATTCTGAACTATGTACAATTCAAATGACCCACTAAATTTACATAATAGCGCCTGGTCAACAGGAGCAGGGCGCTACATATATTTTGTAAAGTTTGGGGTTTATAGCTCCACGGGACCAAGTGCAAAGCCATTTCAATTTTAAACAAAAAAGGTGTTTGTTTTTCTTTAGGCAAAAAACACAAAGAAATGCTCGCAGAAGCAAAACTAAATACAAACGCAAAAGTCCGCTTGTCTATAGCATCAACAAAATATAAGAAAATACACAGTTCATTGATGGGACTTTGCCCAAGGGTTGGGACTCACCCTGGCTATCTGGCAGCTTCCAGCCAACGTGCAGCACTCCAAACAGGTGTCTCTTCTCCACTCCTACACACAAACCATTACACCTAATGCTGCTTCCTGTTTTAAGTGCGGCTTCCTGTGGTACTTAACCCTGTGGGGACTGTAGTCCCTGTAGTCAGGAGTGGAGGCCCTTTTCCCACCTGAATATCACTTCAGGGCCTCCAAACTTCCAGGTCTCAAATACCGCGCTACTAAAGCAGAGAAAACTGCGAATCAGTCCTTTCCTTAATGTGGCTATCACGGGAATTCCTCAACCATCTCGGGTGACCCCCTGAATACTCCCACACTTCCCTTAAAAGGGACTATAATCCAAATATTGGTGCCACATAGCACCCGTCCAGGACCCAGCCTTGGCGTCCTGTACAATTATATATGTATATGAAGTGAGCTGCCATCTAGATAAAGGAAGGCCTGTGAATGTGGTGAAGATCTCTATAGAGCTATTGTGGACCAAAGCAATTTGTATGCTGGTCAATTCATCGCCGCTAATCCACAGTCCTCCCTTGTCAGAGATTGGAAACCAATTAAGGTTTCCGCATTTAAGACCTTTCTGGGCCTATCCCTCGATATGGGCATAGTTAAAAATTAGTATGTTGTGGTCATATTGGTCCACTGACCCAATTTACCATATGCCCCTGTTCTCTGCTTCCATGGCCAGGGCACGATACGAGCAGATCTTGCGGTTCATGCACTTCAACAACAATGAACTCTGTCGTCCTCGTGGAGACCCTGGATACGATCGGCTCTACAAAATTCAGCCCCTCGTTAACCACTTCATCCAACGTTTTGCAGCCTTGTATACTCCCCATCAAGTTGTCTGCGCTGAGTCCCTGATAACATTTTCTGGCCGCTTGTCTTTCAAACAGTATCTTCCCAGCAAGCGTGCCAGATATGGGGTCAAGATGTATAAGCACTGTGACAGGGCAACAGGCTATACATATAGTTTTATGGTTTACGAGGGAAGAGATAGTCGCGTAGAGCTGGAAAACTGCCCAGATTACACAGGGAGCGCTGGCAAGATTGTGTGGGACTTGGTGTCACCCTTAAGGGGTAGCATTTGTATGTGGACAATTATTACACGAGCGTGCCACTTTTTAGTCACTTGTTTGATCATCAAATTGGCGCATGTGGCACTGTGCGACCTAATCGCTGGGGCTTACGCCAGAGGCTTGTAGATTCCAGTCTTAGGCTGGGGGAGTGAGCCTGCTTCAAGTGTAATAATTTGCTCGCTGTGAAGTGGAGGGATAAGAATGTTTTTGTTCTGTCCTCCCTTCATGCAGACACGACGGTCCAAATTCCTACGGCGACTGGTGTTGTGGAGAAACCCCTCTGTGTCCATGAATATAACCAAAATATGGGAGAGGTGGACCTCAACGACCAGTTGTTGGCGCCGTACCTAGTTGCCCATAAGGCCAGATGCTGGGAACAAAAAGTGTCTGTATACTTATTTAAATTGGCTTTGCTGAACGCTCATGCGCTATACAAAGCTTCAGGACAGACTGGATCCTTCCTTAAATTCCAGGAAGAGATCGTCAGAGCCCTTCGGTTTCCAGACGGTGCTCCACCTCACCTTCCCAATCCAAATGCAGTAAGCCGGCTGCATGAGAGGCATTTTCCGTATGTCCTCCCTAGTACCCTAACACAACGAGCCCCCAAAGAAAATGTTGTGTCTGTAGAAAGCACGGATATAGGCGTGACACCCACTATTTTTGTCCCTCCTGTCCTGACAATCCTGGTCTTTGCATTGGTGAATGTTTTGAACGCTACCATACACTAGTGGAGTTTTAGTGTAGGGTACAGCACTGCACACACTAGGACACACTTTCACAGGGTCTCCCAAGATGCCATTGCATTTTGAGAGACCCAAACCTGGAACCAAACCGTTACAGTTATTTACAGTTACAAATATAAGTGTAAAAAAAAAAAAAAAGTTAAAAACACCAAAAACATATGAAATAAAAAAAAAAAATTGTTTTTTTGTTTTCTCCCTCTCTATTCTCTCTCTCTATTGTTCTGATCTTTTTTACTGTATTCTTTTAGTTTAAAATAACAAAACAATCAAATAAAATATACAGAGTTCTTTGGAGGCATTAAAATAGCCAATATTTCACATATATAAAAGAAGCAGTTAACAAATGTGCTGGCTGGGAGGACCGAGGCGATACTAAAATATCCATATTCAACTAATATCACTAGGATACCTGAACCTGGGGTTCTGGGAGGCTCACCTGGCACCCCGAAGGGGAACACACTGTGCCCAGCAAACCAACCCTGAGAACCCAGATTGAGGCTGTCGCCAAAGGTAGACTACGAGAACCAGTTACAATAGAATGGAGTAGGATGCCTAGCCTCTATGCCCTGAGGAGAGGACCCTATGAACCAAGGACCTGGAGGCACTTAGTCTCGTACAGTCATATCAATAGTATGGGGTCACAATACACAAAGAAGAAAAAGAGAAATGGGGACAGAGAAAGGAAAGAAAAAGAGGGGAGAGGGGAAAGAAGCCAATCAATAGGAAATCTGCTGCGTGTTAAGTAAAGAAGCGTGTTCGTTATGTTTGTACTCCAGGGGTGAGAGCAATACCCATATAATGGGCCCAGGGTTCCCAGGTAGATTCAAACTGAACTTTTGAGTCCAGCAATATGCCGGTCAACTTCTCCTGAGACATAATCCATGATATTTTACGTTTGGCAGCCATAAAGGAGACCCTGGGCCATTTCTAAGCCTTGGCTATCGTAAGCTTGGCACCTAGTAAGATGAAATTAATCATTTTGCGGCAGGGTTTGTGGGCCCTTGGGATAGTAGCGTTGAGGAGGGCTACGTCAAGGGTTCTCAGGACCTGGAGATCTGTTACCTTTTGGATCAGGTTGAACATCCTTCTCCAGAAAGGCCTAATTCTTGGACATTCCCACCAGATGTGGGGCATAGAGCCTACAATATTACATCCCCTGAAGCAGTGAGGGTTTGCAGAGGGATACATGTGGGCAAGTTTAGCAGGGGTAAGGTACCATCTGGTCATTACTTTGAGGTTAGCTTCAATTAGTGAAACATTCAGTATCCCTTTATGGGCTCTAGAAAAGGACGTCTGCCATTTTTCCAAGTCCCAATGTATCTGCAGATCATTTTCCCAAGCGGTCATGAATGGGGCTTTACAAGCCTGTTGGGCCAGTGACTGGTAGATTACAGAGATTCCACCCCTCTGTTCCGTGGCCTGTCCACACTAGAGCTCGTAAGGTGTAAATCTGGGAGGGATTTTGTTGAAAAAGTGTTGTATCTGGTGAAGCCTAAAGTGTTCCGAGGTCGGAATCTCTAGTTGCCGCTCACAGAATTTGAAGGTTATTGGACCGGAGACAGTGAAAAAGTGTCTGATTCGATATAGCCCCTTGTCCAATCACCATTTAAAAGATTTGATATCTAGGCCTGGGGTGAAGTCCGGGTTGTTGAAAATGTGGGCCAGGGGCCTGCAATCGGAGGTCAGGGTCGTCTCGGTTTTCAGTCTGTCCCATAGGGTCAGGGATAGGGATAGGATAGGTGAGAGTATAGGGGGGGGTCGCTCCCTGGGAGAGATCCATAGTAAGAAATCCAAGGTAAATGTGGGGGCAGCCTGTCTCTCTATTTGTATCCAGTCTGGTTTTTCAGTTTTGGAATAAACCACGGAGAGTTGTGCTAGTCTTGCCGCTTGAAAATACCACAATATAGTCTTGGTAGACCCAGCCCCCCCCTCCCGCGTCCTTAGACGGAATAGGGTGTTTCAAGGTAACCGGTGTCCTGCCCCTCCCCAAATAAATTTGGTAACTTTCTTTTGAAAGGATTGAAGGTGGTCTTTCCTTATGTTAATTGGAATGGGTTTAAATAAGTATAGCAATCGGGGAAGGAGAGTCATTTTAATGGAGTGCATCTTACCTATCCAGGATAGTTCCCCCTTAGCCCAACTTTTCAAGTCTGCCTCAAGCTTTTCGTATATGGGAGGATAGTTCGACGAGTAAAGGTGTTCTATTTTAGTGGTGAGGTTGATCCCCAAGTATTCTATGGAGGCGTTATTCCATTGAAATTCAAAGTTGCTACTGTGTCTGATTTTAGAGAAATATTGAGGGCATGTTTTTTTTTACTGTATTCCAGGGCTCAAAATTTCAAGTCTTGAACCACTAGCCAGGCCTCAAGGGTTACTCGCCACCAGTTGCCCCACCCAACCCCGCTATCACGCCCTCATAAATTATCTTGTGAAATGTTTTATGCAGAATTAAGTTACAAAAATAAATATTAACAACAACTTTATCAGTTCCCCTCAGCACAGCCTCACCTTTGCCCATCAATGCGGACTCACCATGCCCCCCACTGCGGACTCACCGTGCCCCTCACATTGCAGATTCACCGTGCCCCCCACATTGCAGATTCACCATGCCCCCCACATTGCAGATTCACCGTGCCCCCCACATTGCAGATTCACCGTGCCCCCCACATTGTAGATTCACAGTGCCCCCCACATTGTAGATTCACCGTGCCCCCCACATTGTAGATTCACCGTGCCCCCCACATTGTAGATTCACCGTGCCCCCCACATTGCAGCTTCACCGTGCCCCCCACATTTCAGATTCACCGTGCCCCCCACATTGCAGATTCACCGTGCCCCCCACATTGCAGACTCACTGTGCTCCCATTGGGGGCCAGATCATGACAGGAAAAAGAGGAGAGACACAGGATCGCAGAGCGGTATAGCCCACTGTTACAACTTACATTGAAATTTCCTCTGCTCGCTCACACAGCCCCGCCTCCTCCCGACCCCGCGCCTGTGATAAACACATCTCAGCATTGGACCCGCATTCTGTCTATTACAGGCGCGGGGTCAGGAGGAGGCGGGGCTGTGTGAGCGAGCAGAGCGGAGGAAATTTCAATGTAAGTTGTAACAGTGGGCTATACCGCTCTGCGATCCCGCGGCTCTCCTCTTCCTCCGTGCTCTCTGCCATTGGGGCGATCGCTGGGAGAACAGCTCCCGATCAACCCCGCCCGCCGCGGTGCTTGCCCCCCCACCCCAGGCAGCCCAGCTCCTCGCCAGACCTCATTTTCCACTCGCAAAATGCGAGTAGGCCAGTGGAAAATTTGAGGTCTGCTGTATTCTATTCTGCAATGTTTTATTGTGTTTTATTGTTAACCATTTTTTTGTTTTCAGGTACGCCATTCAGCTGCAGCGCGGATTTATTTATCTTGACAGCAACAACGTTTGCTCCCACGATACATAAAGCCGTGACTCCAATGCTGTAGGAGGTGATTTCACCACCACGGTTAAAAAAAAAAAGAGCATATATGCCGAAGCATGGGGGCAGCAGGGGTGGAGGAGCGATTTGCTCCTAACTTTTGGGGCAGATGCCCCCATGCTTCGGCATGTATATATTTTAGGCACAGATTGCGTTAATTTTTTTTTATTTTTTACTATTTTTTTTTTGTATTTGCTTTGCAGGTATGGTATGTCTTACTGTTATACTGTAATGTTACTTTGTTTTATTGTTAACCATCATTTGCTTAGCAGGTACGGCATTCAGTTGCAGCGCGGATTTATTCATCTTGACAGCAACAGCGTTTGCTCCCACGATACCTAAAGCCGTGAATCCAACGCTTTAGGAGGTGATTTCACCACCACAGTTAAGAAAAAAAAGAAGAGCATATATGCCGAAAGCATGGGGGCAGCTGGGGTGGAGGAGCGATTTGCTCCTAACTTTTGGGGCAGATGCCCCCATGCTTCGGCATATATAAATGGTGCATGTATGCCCATCATTAGAAGTGGGTGGATGAAGGGAGGTATTCCAATAGTTGGCATACCCACCGATCAATCTTTTTTTTTTTTTTTCGTGCAGCCTATAGGCTGCATGAAAAAAAAAAAAAAGAAGATTACAATATATGCCCAACAAGGACCAGCAACATACTGGTATGTTGCTGGACTTTGAGTGGTTATACCAGAATAATGCCTGTGGGTTTAGGTATCATCTTGGTATCATTCTTTTCAGCCAGCGGTAGGCTTTCATGTAAAAGCAATCTTATCAGCTAATTAGCCTCTAGACTGCTTTTACAAGCAGTGGGAGGGAATGGAGGGAATGCCCCCCCCCACCGTCTTCCATGGTTTTCTCTGGCTCTCCTGTCCCAACATGGAACCTGAGAATGCAGCTGGTGGTTCCGCCAGCTGACCATAGAGCTGATCAGAGACTAGAATGGCTCCAATCATCTCTATGGCCTAATGCCACATACACACGGTTGGAAATTCCACCAGCAAAAGTCCGATGTGAGCTTTTGGTCGGAAATTCCGACCATGTGTATGCTCCATCAGACTTTTGCTGTCGGAGTTTCACGAGCAAAAGATTGAGAGCTGATACTCAAATTTTCAGACGGAAAAAAATCAGATCGGAAAATCCGATCGTCTGTAGCAATTCCGACGCGCAAAATTCCGACGCATGCTCGGAAACAATTTGACGCATACTCGGAAGCATTGAACCTAATTTTCTCGGCTCGTCGTAGTGTTGCATGTAACCGCGTTCTTGACGGTCGAAAGTTCAGAGAACTTGTGTGACCGTGTGTATGCAAGCCAAGCTTGAGCAGAATTCCATCGGAAAAACCATCCAAGGTTTTTCCGACGGAAAATCTGATCGTGTGTACGCGGCATAAGAAACCGGAAGCTACGAGCATTTCATGACTTAGATTTCACCAGATATAAACAGCGCAATTGGGAAAGCAATTTATCACACCGATCTTGGTGTGGTCAGATGCTTTAAGGGCAGAGGAGAGATCTAGGGTCTAATAGACCCCAATGTTTTTTTTAAAAAAAAGAAGGAGTACCTGTCACTACATATTGCTATCATAGGGGATATTTACATTCCCTGAGATAAAAATAATAAAAAAAAAAAAATTATAATAAAAAGGAACAGATAAAATAAAAAATAAAAATAAATAAAAATGTAAAATTAAAAAAAAACACCCCTGTCCCCCCCTGCTCTCGCACAAAGGTGACCTCTTCTGTAAATCTAAAGTGGTAACCTGTAAAAGCTTTTAAAAATGTATGTAGTTTGTCGCCGCTGCACGGTTGTGCACAATTTTAAAGCATGGCGTGTTTGGGATCCATGTGCTCGGCCTAAGATCATCTTTTTTATTTCATCAAACATTTGGGCAATATAGTGTGTTTTAGTGCATTAAAATAAAATAAAAGTGTTTTTTCCCCAAAAAATGCGTTTGAAAAATCGCTGTGTAAATACTGTGTGAAAAAAAATGCAACACCCACCATTTTAATCTGTAGGGCCTTTGCTTTAAAAAAATATATAATGTTTGGGGGTTCAAAGTAATTTTCTTGCAAATTTTTTTATTTTTTCTTCATGTTAACAAAAAGTGTCAGAAAGGGCTTGGTCTTCAAGTGGTTAGAAGAGTGGGTGATGTGTGACATAAGCTTCTAAATGTTGTGCATAAAATGCCAAGACAGTTCCAACCCCCCCCCCCCCCCCAAATGACCCCATTTTGGAAAGTAGACAACCCAAGCTATTTGCTGAGAGACATGTTGAGTCCATGGAATATTTTATATTTTGACACAAGTTGCGGAAAAAAAAGAATTTTCTTTTTTTTTAGCACAAAGTTGTCACCAAATGATATATTGCTCAAACATGACATGGACATATGTGGAATTACACCCCAAAATACATTCTGCTGCTTCTCCTGAGTACGGGGATACCACATGTGTGGGACTTTTTGGGAGCCTAGCCGTGTACAGGACCCCAAAAACCAATCACCTCCTTCAGGCTTCCTAAGGACCTAAAATGGTGATTTCACTTCCTCACTACCTATCACAGTTACGGAGGCCATGAAATGTCAAGAGAGCATAAAACCCCCCCAAATTACCCCATTTTGGAAAGAAGACACTTCAAGCTATTTGCTGAGAGGCATTTTGAGTCCATGGAATATTTTATATTTTGCCACAAGTTTCTGGAAAACTATTATTTTTTTTATTTATTTTTTACAGAAAGTTGTCACTAAATAATATATTGCTCAAAACATGCCATGGGTATATGTGAGATTACACCCCAAAATGCATTCTGCAGCTTCTCTTGAGTACGAGGATACCACATGTGTGGGACTTTGAGAGCCTAGCTGCGTACGGGACCCCGAAAACCAAGCATTGCCTTCAGGTGTAAATTTTTGATTTCACTACTCACTGCCTATCACAGTTTCGGAGGCCATGGAATGCCCAGATGGCACAACCCCCCCCCCAAATGACCCCATTTTGGAAGGTAGACACCCCAAGCTATTTGCTGAGAGGTATGGTGAGTATTTTGCAGATCTCGCTTTTTGTCAAAAGTTTTGAAAATGTTAAAAATAAAAAAATAAAAATAAATTTTCTTTTCTTTCTTCATTTTCAAAAACAAATGAGAGCTGAAAAATACTCACCATGCTTCTCAGCAAATAGCTTGGGTGTCTACTTTCCAAAATGGGGTCATTTGGGGGGGGGGGGTTTGTGCGATCTTGGCATTTTATGACTTCCAAAACTATGATAGGTAGTGAGGAGTGAAATCAAAATTTTACGCCCTTAGAAATTCTGAAGGCGGTGATTGGTTTTCCGGGCCCGTACGCGACTAGGCTCCCAAAAAGTCCCACACATGTGGTATCCCCATACTCAGGAGAAGCTACAGAATGTATTTTGGGGTGTAATTACACATATGCCCATGGGAAGTTTGAGCAATATATAATTTAGTGACAACATTGTGCAAAAAAAAAAAGTTTGTAAATTTCCTGCAACTTGTGGCAAAATATTAAATATTCCATGGACTCAACATACCTCTCAGCAAATAGCTTGGGGTGTCTACTTTCCAAAATGGGGTCATTTGGGGGGGTTTTGTGCTATCTTGGCATTTTATGGCCTTCGAAACTGTGATAGGTAGTGGTTTACGGGTCCCGTACGTGGCTAGGCTCCCAAAAAGTCCCACACATGTGGTATCCCCGTACTCAGGAGAAGCAGCAGAATGTATTTTGGGGTGTATTTTCACATATGCCCATGGCAAGTGTGAGCAATATATCATTTAGTGACAACTTTTTTTTGTCATTATTCAATCACTTGGGACAAAAAAAGTAAATATTCAATGGGCTCAACATGCCTCTCAGCAATTTCCTTGGGTTGTCTACTTTCCAAATGGGGTCATTTGGGGGGGTTGTACTGCCCTGCCATTTTAGCACCTCAAGAAATGAGATAGGCATACATAAACTAAAAGCTGTGTAAATTCCAGAAAATGTACCCTAGTTTGTAGACGCTATAACTTTTGCGCAAACCAATAAATACCAAAGACATGTGGCTGAATACACTTTGGCCTCAATGTATGACTAAAATTTAGTTTTTTGGATTTTTATTTTAACAAAAAATAGAAAATAGTTTTTTTTCAAAATTTTAAGTCTTTTTTTGTTTATATCGCAAAAAATAATCAAAAAGGCAATCAAATACCATCAAAGGAAAGCTCTATTTGTGGGAAAAAAGTATGCAAATTTAGTTTGGGTACAACATTGCATGACCGCGCAATTACCAGTTAAAGCAACGCAGTGCCAAATTTTAAAAAGTCCTCTGGTCTTTAGGCTGCCAAATGGTCCGGGGCTTAAGTGGTTAAGTCAAGGGTCAACGCAGGAGATTTTGGAGCGCTTCATGCTTCCTTACACAGACAAGCTCTATGGGGATGCTGACTTCATTTTCTAGCAGAACTTGGCACCTGCCCACACTGCCAAAAGCCCCAAAACCTGTTTCAAGGACCGTCAGATTACTGTGCTTGATTGGCCAGCAAACTCGCCTGACCTGAACCCCATAGAGAATCTATGGGGCATTACTAAGAGTAAGATGAGAGACATGAGACCGAACAATGCAGAACAGCTGAAGGCCGCTATTGAAGCATCCTAGTCTTCATAACACCTCAGCAGTGCCACAGGCTGATAGCTTCCATGCCACGCTGCATTGAGACAGTAATTGCTGCAAAAGGGGCCAAAACCAAGTACTGAGTACATATTCATGCTTATACTTTTCAGGTGGTCCGATATTGTTCTATGTACAATCCTTGTTTTACTGATTGCACGTAATATTCTAATTTTCTGAGATTGTTGATTTGGGGTTTTCATGAGCTGTAAGCCATAATCATCACAATTATGACAAATCATGACTTGAACTACCTTGCTTTGCATGCAATGAGTCTATCTCATATATTAGTTTCGCCTTTTAAGTTTCATTAGTGAAATGAATTAACTTTTGCACGATATTCAAATTTTTCGAGTTTCATCTGTGTGAAGTTCACCGTATCAAAACTTGCTTGGCTCTAAATTGGGTAATGTGCCCACAGATGCATGCACCAGTCACTTAGTCTTTTTCCAATGCTTATTTATAAAACACAACTTGCAGCAGTAGAGGGATGGAGGGTTAGGGGAATTCAGATACCCTGTGCAGATCACTGAGGAACTTGAGATCCTGGAGACAAGTACTCTTGCTGTCAACGGATCTTGCTCACCCGGCTAGGCCTCTCTTACCGGCCTAGCAGCCGGAATGATGCACGGACAAAAGTCTCTGCCACAGACTTGATGATAGTAGTAAACGGTTGAACAATCCTCTGCCACAGGATTTAGTGATCGGTAATTGACAAAGCGAACAAAGCTACACAGTACCAAAGTCCTTTAAGCCACCCGACAGTACTGTGAGGTAGATTGGTTAGGTTGCATCCACCAATGGAGTCACCAGGCTCTTTTTGAGATACCAGCCTTTTGCTCGGTCCTCGCCAAGAAGAGTCCTCCCCTGGGATCTTCCAATTATTCGGCTTCTTCCCGCAGGCAAGACAGCACAGGACCATCCCTGAACCAGTAGGCCCCAGACAAACTTCCGGGCCTACTTGCAGTAACGTAGCCTCGGGCCAGCAGAGCCCCGAGGCAGAAGAGGACTTGTCACATACCTTAGGCCAGGCGGGCCATGAGGTCAGAGAGAGAGAAAAATGGCATCTGCCCCTTAAATATCCTCTCCCAGAATGCACAGCGGTAAAACACTCCCACTGGGCTGTTTCTGTACTTCCAACACTGGCCGGTGGTGACAACGACACCTACCGGCGACAGTGGCAAATGCTCCCAACACAACCAAAGCTGGAACAGAGGCTAATTTAGCCATTAACATTACATTCTGAACTATGTACAATTCAAATGACCCACTAAATTTACATAATAGCGCCTGGTCAACAGGAGCAGGGCGCTACATATATTTTGTAAAGTTTGGGGTTTATAGCTCCACGGGACCAAGTGCAAAGCCATTTCAATTTTAAACAAAAAAGGTGTTTGTTTTTCTTTAGGCAAAAAACACAAAGAAATGCTCCCAGAAGCAAAACTAAATACAAACGCAAAAGTCCGCTTGTCTATAGCATCAACAAAATATAAGAAAATACACAGTTCATTGATGGGACTTTGCCCAAGGGTTGGGACTCACCCTGGCTATCTGGCAGCTTCCAGCCAACGTGCAGCACTCCAAACAGGTGTCTCTTCTCCACTCCTACTCACACACCATTACACCTAATGCTGCTTCCTGTTTTAAGTGCGGCTTCCTGTGGTACTTAACCCTGTGGGGACTGTAGTCCCTGTAATCAGGAGTGGAGGCCCTTTTCCCACCTGAATATCACTTCAGGGCCTCCAAAATTCCAGGTCTCAAATACCGCGCTACTAAAACAGAGAAAACTGCGAATCAGTCCTTTCCTTAATGTGGCTATCACGGGAATTCCTCAACCATCTCGGGTGACCCCCTGAATACTCCCACACTTCCCTTAAAAGGGACTATAATCCAAATATTGGTGCCACATAGCACCCGTCCAGGACCCAGCCTTGGCGTCCTGTACAATTATATATATATATATGAAGTGAGCTGCCATCTAGATAAAGGAAGGCCTGTGAATGTGGTGTATTTGGATTTTGCAAAAACATTTGATACAGTTCCCCACAAATGTTTACTGTACAAACTAAGTTATGTAGGCATGGACCATAGAGTGGAAAAAGAAAAAATTGCGCTATTCAAAATGATTAAACTAATTGAGCGGCAACAGAGTGCTATACAACACAAATGGATATAATAAGAAAAAAAGTTGCGCTAAAACATGATCGTGAATGGCAATATACCATACATAAATAAACATAAACACCAACCACTGAATAAATTTATATCCAAGTAGTGAAAAACAAATTATTAGTGAAATTAAAAATAAATGAATAAAAAGGGATTTTTATAACAGCTTACCTGTAAAATCCTTTTCTTGGAGTACATCACGGGACACAGAGCGACTTAGTCATTACTAATGGTTATATAGATTACCTTCAGGTGTTGGCACTGGCCAATTCCAAACCGGAAGTACCCTCCCCTATATAAGCCCCTCCCATCCGGGAGCACCTCAGTTTTGTAGCCAAGCAATAAGTGTCCCAAAAAGAGGGGTGGGAGCTCTGTGTCCCGTGATGTACTCCAAGAAAAGGATTTTACAGGTAAGCTGTTATAAAAATCCCTTTTTCTTTTTCGTACATCATGGGACACAGAGCGACTTAGTCATTACTAATGGGACGTCCCAAAGCAATGCCAAATGAGGGGAGGGATACATAAGCTGGGCGCCATCAGGCATGAGGATCTTTTGCGGCCTGCAACACACTGCGCCCAAAGGCGACATCCTCCTGACTTCTAACGTCTACCTGGTAGAATCTAGTAAACGTGTGTACCGAAGACCATGTTGCGGCCTTACATACTTGAGCCAGGGAGGCCTGGTGATGCACTGCCCATGAAGTTCCAACTGCTCTTGTGGAGTGCGCCCTAACTTTGAACGGAGGCGGTCTCTTTCTCAAGCCATAGGCTTGTATTATGACCTGTCGAATCCACTTGGCTAAAGTGGATTTTGATGCTGCCTGACCCTTTTTAGGGCCTTCCGGCAGAATAAACAAAGTATCCGTTCTGCGAATCTGAGCAGTGGCTTTTAGATAAGCTTTAACTGCTCTTACTACATCCAAGGAATGTAATAACTTTTCCTCTACCGAGCTAGGTTTGGGGAAAAAAGAAGGAAGAACCACATCTTGGTTCAAATGAAACCTCGATACCACCTTAGGAAGAAAGGCTGGATGAGGACTTAATACTACTCTGTCCTTATGGACAACCAGATATGGCTCCTTACAGGACAAGGCGGCTAATTCCGATACTCTTTTAGCCGAAAAAACGGCTACTAAGAAAATCAATTTCCTGGTGAGAAGAACCAAGGAAATGTGTTGCAATGGTTCAAACGGTTGTTTCTGTAGAACTGACAGAACCAGGTTTAAGTCCCAAGGACATATGGGAATACTAACCGGAGGGCTAATACGCATCACTCCTTGTATGAAAGCTTTGACTAGTGAATGCGAAGCCAAGGGCCTTTGAAAAAATATTGACAAGGCCGAAATCTGACCCTTGATAGTACTCAAGGCCAGCTTCCTATCTACAGCCCACTGTAGGAAGTCCAAAATCCTCCCTATCACGTACTTACGTGGATGCCATTTCTTGGCCTCACACCACTTAATGTACGCTTTCCAGATCCTATAATAGATCTGCCTGGATACCGGCTTCCTGGCATTGATCATGGTAGATACCACAGAATTAGAGAGCCCTCTCTTTTTCAGAATGTGGGCTTCAATAGCCAGGCCGTCAAACCTAGGGCTGGTAAGGAAGGGTGATATATCGGTCCCTGCGATAGCAGGTCCGGACGATGTGGGAGGGTCCAAGGACTCCTCACTGACATTTTTACAATCTCCGCGTACCATGCCCTTCGGGGCCACGCTGGAGCCACCAGAATCACTGGTTTCTTTTCTACCCTGATTCTGCGGAGTAATCGCGGTAACAATTGTGGCGGTGGGAATGCATATATCAGCTTGAACTGATCCCAAGGGAACACTAGGGCATCCGAGCCGCAAGCTAGAGGATCCCTTGTGCGAGACACAAATCTGTCCACCTTTGCGTTGAATCTGGATGCTAGCAGATCTACATCCGGTGTTCCCCACCGCTGGCATATTGCCTGGAAAACCTTGGGGTGAAGAGACCATTCCCCCGGGCATAATTGTTGGCGACTTAAAAAGTCCGCTCTCCAATTTTCCACTCCTGGGATGAAAACCGCGGATATGGCTGGGACATATTTTTCTGCCCACTCCAGGATGCAATTTGCTTCCCTCTGGGCTGCACGACTCCTGGTGCCACCCTGGTGATTGATATATGCCACTGCTGTGGCATTGTCTGATTGAATTCTGACAGGGGACCCTTGGAGTTTGGATGTCCATGCTACTAGGGCATACCGGGCTGCTCGTATCTCTAAGAGATTGATGGGCAGGGCCTTTTCTGCTTCTGACCACTTGCCCTGGAGAGACCATTGCTCCAGTACTGCCCCCCAGCCTATGAGGCTGGCATCTGTAGTGACTACCTTCCAAGAAACCGGACTGAAGGGTTTCCCTTTTTCCAGATTCTGGGGCACCAACCACCAATGGAGGCTCTTGCGAACGGAAGGGGACAGGGACATTGGTAAGTCTAAAGCCTGAACTTTTTTGTTCCAGGCTGACAGTATGGCCCTTTGCAAATTCCTTGAATGGAATTGACCGTAGGGTACCGCTTCGAATGAAGCCACCATTTTTCCCAGCAGCCTCATGCAGAGGCGTATGGATGGTTTTCTTTTTGTACCCACTAAGTGGGTCAAATCTTTTAAAGACGACACCTTCTCTGGAGGTAAGAAAATCTTTCTCTGATTTGAATCCAGCCTTAGCCCTAAGTATTCCAGACTTTTGACTGGTCTTAGAGCTGACTTGTCCCGGTTGATAATCCAACCGTGATATTCCAGATACTTGATTGTCTTGTGAATAGCTACTTCCAGCTTTTCCACTGAGTGGTCTATTAGTAGCAGGTCGTCTAGATATGCCATTATCGTTACACCCTGTGTTCTTAGATTGGCCAATAATGGGGCCAGAATTTTTGTGAACACTCGTGGTGCTGTGGCCAGACCGAAAGGTAAGGCTCTGAACTGAAAATGGCGCCCTTCTACTGCAAAGCGTAGAAATTTCTGGTGGGCCGGAAAGATGGGAATATGCAGATAAGCATCCTTTATGTCGATCGAGGCTAACCATTCCTGCCCTTGTAGGGCGGTGGCCACCGATCGGATCGACTCCATCCGAAAAGTCCTGATATTTAGGAACTTGTTTAGCCCTTTTAGATTTAATATGGGCCTCACGTCCCCATTTGGTTTGGGGACTGTGAAAAGGTTCGAGTAAAACCCGAATCTGCTTTCTTCCAGGGGAACCTTCATGATTACACCTTGGAGCAATAGTTGTTCTAGTGCCAGAAGGAGGGATCCTCTCTTCTGGGGATCTCTTGGCACGTTTGACCTCATAAATTGGGCAGGAGGAGTGCCTTTTAACTCCAGCTTGTATCCCAGACTTACTGCGGAGAGCACCCATCTGTCTCTGATGGTGTCCCGCCAGGTCTCTGTGAACAACTGAAGTCTTCCCCCCACCCGATTGAGTGGGGGCAACGCTTCATGCCTTGGGGGGAGGTTTTGTACCTCTCTTGATCCAGGGCTTCTTGTTACCCTGTGATTGTCCCTGATTTCTGCCCCCTGAATTTGACCGCGGAGGCCGTCAGAACTGCTTCACAGCCGATGTGCCCGGGACTGGAGAAGTAGGCCTCTTAAAAGAAGGACTTCTACCCTTGTTCTTAACCGGTAAGAGTGAACTTTTACCGGCAGAAATTTTCTGGATATATTTGTCCAGATCTCCAAATAAGCGTTCTCCATGAAATGGGAAGCTAACCAGCATTTTTTTACAGGGAGCTTCAGCAGACCAGTTTTTGAGCCACAGAAGCCTACGCATATGTACTATAGACAGCGTAAAGCGGGAGGCCTGTTGGATTGTATCCTTTATGGCGTCCACCGCAAAACACAAGGCTCTAGGCAGGTCAGCTAGGGCAAGAGCCTGCTGATCTGGTAAGTCCCTTAAGACTTGTTTCAACTGATCTTTCACTGCTTGGCAGACTCCAATCGCTGCTACCGCAGGTTGTGTCACCATGCTTGCTGTAGAGAAAGCAGATTTTAGTAAAGACTCCAATTTTTTATCTATTGGGTCTTTGAACATTGGAACATTATCTACTGGACATGTCAGTGATTTGTTAACAGAAGAGATGGCTGCGTCCACTGTAGGGACCCTCCATTTTTTTTATGAACTTATCCTCCATGGGATAGATCACCGGAAATCTCTTGGGGGGAGCAAATATTTTATCAGGATGCTCCCAATCCTGGTAAATAAGCCCCTCTAATAAAGGGTGGATTGGGAAGGAACAGACAGCCTGGGGAGCTTTTAGCGACCCCAGCGAGGAAACCGTAGTGGATGGTGGTTCCGCCAGAGGCATTTTAAATGCTGATCGGACCATGTTAGTCAGAGACTGAACCCATAATCTTTCAGCCTGAGATGCTGAGAAAGGTTCTTCCACTGTTGATTCCTCCATAACTGAATCAACCTCATCCTGATCCCCTTCAGGTAGGTCGATCTCTGTGTGGGGCTGTTCCTCCACTAACAGGCACTCTGAAGGAGGAGACGGAGATCGGACGCGCTTTTCCTGTGACAGGGAAGCAGCGATCAATGCTGTTAATCTCTCTTCCAATCCTCCCAGAGTTGAGGATAAAACCTCCTCTGTTATATATACAGGAGCAGGTGGACTGGGGACAGCCGCAGCACCAGGCATTCCTGCGGGGTTTCTACGGCTACTGACCTCTGAATTCTCAGGGGAGATTGGTGCAGTACAAGCATGCCCAATATCCTCAGAGCCCGATGGAGACCCCTTTGGCTTCCTGGAAGACCTATTTCCGGAGCGTCTGGACGACATATCCTTTAAGCACAAAGCTGAGGTATTCCCGTCGTCATACACCAATTTTTGCTGGTAATAGTCTAACACAGTTGCTGCTATATACCAGCTGGTGTCCACTAAAGTGCCTTTCTATGGGGATGCCTGCATCAACCGCCTCTGTGTGCCACTGTTTGTTGCTAGCTCTGTTTGCATCCAGCTGACACTTGTACTGTGTCTTTTAACCATGCTGGGACGCCTGCACATGCGCAGAAGCGCCGCGGCGCGCATCGAGCGTCATCCACCCGCCCCGCCCCTTTTTTTTCATAGGAGGCGCGTGCACGCGCTCGCGCGCGCGCCGTGCGCCATTGGCGCCCTTTTCAAAATCAAACAGGGACTAGGAGCCAGGGCCCTTTTTGCCGGAGGGCCTGTGCGGTGGATGAGCGCAGCAACAGGGCAGAGGAAGTGGATTCCCATAGAGAAACTTACCAACTGCCTGGATCTTTTGACTTGAAAAAACCAAAGATCCACATGACAAGAAAAATGGACTACAGCGGCCTCTAGTGGTTTAACACAGGTACCGCGGTCCCCTTTTTTTTTTTTTTTTTCTTGACTACTATTAAAATTTTACATTTTCAGTAGTTACAGGCAAACACAGATATTTAGCGGGAATACCGTTAGGTAACAGACAGAAAGACAAATTAGGCTTGGGGGTCCCCCAATAGAACCAAGTTCCTGGGGGCCCCCACTTACCTGATCCCCGCCGCAGGACTTTGTTTGGTCCACAGAAGTCCAAACTTCACCTATCACGGCAGGCATTGTAATTAAACCTTCAGGGACCGGGTTCCCAAGGATTCCACTCCCCTGGACCTGTATAGCACCCTGCACAGACAACATCTTGGTCGTGGGTATGACCAGAGCTCTGGATCCCAGGGTCCAGCCCTCCTAAGAGAGGCATTACAGGCAAAACCTTGCTCTTCTGCTGCAAGGCCCGGGTACCGACCGTTTAGCTATGAAGCTTTTTTGGTGGGATCCGGAACAGCTTACTAAGGCCCAAAAGAACCTGTACGCAAGCCCAGTGAAAACACGTTACTCTTTGGCCAACACCTTAGACACTGGCAAAAAACTGAGGTGCTCCCGGATGGGAGGGGCTTATATAGGGGAGGGTACTTCCGGTTTGGAATTGGCCAGTGCCAACACCTGAAGGTAATCTATATAACCATTAGTAATGAGTCGCTCTGTGTCCCGTGATGTACGAAAAAGAAATAGGACTTGGTTCATAAACAGAGATAAGTGAAAAAAGTTTTTCCCAAGTGTCCAAGATTAAATAGTAGTAGAAATGTGAAGAATCTACTGTGCCAAACTTGTTCCAAACACGATTAGGAAATTGTGATGATAGTGAAGCACCTCCACCGAAGTAAACACTGCCGCTTACCAAATGGATGTGATCTCTTATAACAGGAGATCAAAAACAGCATAGGCTAATGACCCAGCCTGGGGTTCTTTATGTAAAACACCTCAGCTCCGCATACAGCATACAGGGATGTAGACCTCAGAAAAGCATCTCAGCTCAGCATACAGCGTGTAGGGATGTGGACCTCAGCCAGCAGCACCCGGAGTCACGCCACATGAAATGATGAATGAATACGCATAGCATAAAACCCTTTAACGGTTTATTAAGAACAAGTAAGGTTACACTTACGATTAAGAAGTTTAAAAATAGCATGTAACAAACGAGGCGGCCGGCTCCTCGATATGCAGCCCGTATCTTCCGGGTCTGTCGTAAAAACGCGGTGACGTCAGAACGTCGTACCTCCCTATGTTTCGTCGCAAGAGGGACGTGATCACGGGATACGGGCGGCGCTCTGATTCACCGCTTAAATAATACTAAAGGTAGTGCAGCCTCGCTGTGAGTCGCGAGCGGCCGCTCAAAACGCCATCTTGATTGATGGAAAAAACAAAAAGGAACCATCTGTATGCTCCATATCAGTAAGGGCAAGACTAAATGAATAGAAAAAAACATTGAACAGTCAGTCCAAGAGCTGATAGCGGAAACTGACTCACTATAATAATAGGTATGTATAACCACAATTAGTATATCAGTGCTGGCACCAAACTACTTGGCACGTAGTGCTAAAAATACTAGATATACATATATGGATTGTGGTTAATAACTACAAATATGATATAATAAAATAAATTATAACAATGGGCAATATGCGTATAGATGCACAAATCGCACCAAGACACACAGGTAACCTCATATATATCAGAAAGGAGGTAAACTAAATACTGAACTGTAAAATGGTGAAGATTCACACTGGCTTCCACATCATCAGCGGCCCCACAGCCAGCCATAAAACCCAATTTTGTCACTAAGGTTAATAATTTCCTAAAACTTAATTAGTTGGAAACTGTACATCACCCAAATGGACCAAAGCTATATGAATATGCATGTTACCAGGAACATGTATACACTAGGCAGTTAATGCGGCCGCATCGCGAGTCACATCAAGTTAACATAATGGAGAAAACACTACCAACTTGTGGTTTGTAATATAAATATTGCCAATAGTGATCAAGAAAAACCACAATCATAACAATGGTAAAGATACTCATTAAAATAAAAACATGTAGTAACCTCATAGTAAAGGCTGTATAAAAAGGTGTAAATAAAAAAGGAAGAAAAAAATTTAAGAATTGTCTATAAAGCTATTAACATCCACCTCAATATTTAGGCCGAAGGGGGTATAGCTTTTTACTTTGTATGTTTCGTGAATCCTCTCCTAATGTTATTAAATGTGTTCATTCAAGCGTACTTGCAGAGGGCGCTTGGTTCTGCCCACGTATTGCAAGCCGCATAGACATTGAAGCATGTATACCACTCCCAACGTCGAACAAGTAATAAAAGGCTCTATGGTGTAACTCTTAGAGGTACATGTAGAACTAAAACTGGTGGTCCTCCTGGATCTACACCCATTCAGAGAGCAGACTTGACACCTCCTGCACTGGTAGTATCCAGTAAGCTCTGAAAAGAACATAGATCTTATAATCTGAGGATTTAGTATGTTAGGAGCTATTTTGTCCTTAAAAGAGGGAGCCCCCCGAAAAACCATCTGCGGCCTATCAGGTAGGATAGTTTTCAAAACCTTGTCATTCTATAGAATGTGCCAGTGTTTGTTAACTATATGTTTGATCTTAGTGTACTGACAAGAATAATTGGTGATGAAACGGTTACGAAAACCTTCTCTATTGGTTCGATCACCTTTTTCTTGCAGCAGACTGGCTCTATCCACATTCTTTACATGTTCAAGAGTACTGGAAAGAGATTCCAAAGAATAACCCTTATCTACAAACCTCTGGGTCAAAACCTGCGCCTGTTCCAGAAAAGTGGTTTGTTCTGTACAATTAATTCTGTCCTGACTAGCCTCATAGCTAAGGTGAATGCCTCTATCGTTAGCATTTAGAGAGTCCATGAAGGTCGAAAGATCCCCCCTACTTCCTCTCCACAGGAGGAGGACGTTGTCTATGTACCTGGCCCACAGAGTTACCTGCGGCCTAGTACGAACACAGACGACATCCTCCTCCCATTTGGCCATGAAGAGGTTCGCCAAGCTGGGGGCATATTTAGCCCCCATGGCGACCCCTCTGTCCTGTCTGAAGAATGGACCATTAAACCAGAAAAAATTATGGGTGGCCGCATATTCCAATAACTCCATAATAAAATCAACTTGTTCCTGAGGTAAACCTGAATCTTTATCCAAAAAATACGCAACTGCATCCAAACCCAACTGGTGGGGTATCACCGTATATAGTGACGTGACATCTGCAGTCACCAACCACAGATTGATAACATGGCGGATGTCCTTCACATAAGATGGCATCCCACGTACAAGTGGTTGGAGATAAAAGTCTATGTACTTGCCCACCCGGGACGTGATGGAGTCTATCCCACTAACTATGGGACGTCCCGGGGGGCAAGCAAGACTTTTATGAACTTTAGGTAAGTAATATATAAAATTGGAGTCCTAGGTGATTTTAGGTACCAAAAAAGCAAATTCTTTTTTATTTAGAATATGCTTGCTAAACCCCTAGCAACAATTTCCTCTAGAATACTTTTATATCTAACTCCAGGGTTGGATATTAAAAGGGGTGTATGTAGTAGTGTCTCCCAAAATTCGATACATCTCCTGCATGTAGTCATCTTTATTTACAATCACTATGCCACCCCCTTATCGGCGGGGCGGATAACCAAATTGCTATTGGCACACAAGGAGTCAATTCCTAATTCGATATCTTTTTTGTTTTTATATTGTTTGATTCGCATCTCATCTAAGTCCTTCAAAGCTAGGTCTCTGAAAACCTTCAATGAAGGAGAGAGATGCCCAGGCGGGTTAAAAACAGAGGCGTTAGTAAGGCCTGAATGTAAATATCCAGAGGGGGCCAATCTAGAAGTTAAAACTGGATTGGAGGCCATATAGCTCTGGATATTTAATTTGCGAACATATTTATGGGTATCCATATAAGTTTGTAATTTACTGATATTCCTAGGCGGGGCATACTTCAAACCTCTATCCAGAACTGTCAGCGGATGGGAGCTCAAATTGAAGATACCGGTGCCCGCTATGTTCTTGGTCTTTTTGGACTGAGCGTACCTCCCCCCTCTAGTTCCTCTCTTAGTTCGACCACCCTTTTTATTCCTTGGCCGACCCTGGGAAAACCCCAATTCTGGTTTCCACAGTTTTCGTTAAGGTTGGACTCTCAATAGTCTCCATAATCGGGGCCATAATGACTGGTTCCAGGTCCATCATTGCTAATGGCACCAGAACTTGTAAGGTAAGCGTCATCATCAGGGCCACCTAAATCACTTAGGGGTAAGAAGCTATTTTGAGTAGCGATGTTATAGACCAATTCATATTTAGTATCATAATGGACAACCTGGTTGCCCCCATATCCGTAAGGTTGGCTGTGACCCTGACCACGAAACTGGGATGGAACCAATGGTCGTTGGTCCTGATAGTAGGCTCTGTTGTCGTTGTTAACAAAACCCAGACCTTGAGGAGGAGGTGGGCCATGTGCCCAATTCCGCCCTTGACCTCGTGGGGGGCCTAAATTACCTTGAGGGTACTGACTTCGTTCATACGGGCGAAGAGAGGGTTGGAGGTTGGCTTGATGGTTACCACCACCCCTTCCTATATTCCCACCATAAAAGGTACAAAAGGGCGTTTTCCACTTCCTTGACCACCAGTGGGAGGGCCTCTTGCCGGTGAGTGCCCCCGTCCTCTCCTAGGAGAGAGGCGGCGAATAGGTACAGCCTGAGATTTAACAGACGGCGGATTGGTAGCTGGTTGGGTGGTATCCATGGTAGGGTCAGCTACAGCCAACTGTTCCGCCAGCAACTTTTTCTGCCAATCGAAGACTGTATTGGAATTATAATCTCCAATGTCTTGATTGAATTTCTTTTTCTTTTTGATTTTTTGCTCTTTCTCCTCCTTCTCAAGTAATTTAAGTAAATGTTTTGATCTTTCGCTATATTCATCGCTTGACATGAAGGGAGCAATTTTATCTTTAATGAGTTTGATCTCATCAAGTCTCTTAAGTTTATTAGCTTTCCTCTCCCCCAAAAATTTAAGGAAGTTCAGACCAGCCTCATTATGGAGTTATTGGAATATGTGGTCACCCATAATTTTTTCTGGTTTAATGGTCAATTCTTCAGACAGGACAGAGGGGTCGCCATGGGGGCTAAATATGCCACCAGCTTGGCGAACCTCTTCATGGCCAAATGGGAGGAGGATGTCGTCTGTGTTCGTAATAGGCCGCAGGTAACTCTGTGGGCCAGGTACATAGACGACGTCCTCCTCCTGTGGAGAGGAAGTAGGGGGGATCTTTCGACCTTCATGGACTCTCTAAATGCTAACGATAGAGGCAGTCACCTTAGCTATGAGGCTAGTCAGGACAGAATTAATTTTCTGGACTTGACCATTTCTGTCGGTGTGGATGGTTTCATTACTTCTACCTACTTTAAATCCACCGACAGAAATGCTTTCATCCCCATTAACAGTTGCCATCATGCTTCATGGCTCAGATCTGTGCCCAAAAGCCAGTACCTGAGGTTAAAGCGCAATTGTACAGAACAAACCACTTTTCTGGAACAGGCGCAGGTTTTGACCCAGAGGTATGTAGATAAGGGTTACTCTTTGGAATCTCTTTCCAGTAATCTTGAACATGTAAAGAATGTGGATAGAGCCAGTCTGCTGCAAGAAAAAGGTGATAGAACCAATAGAGAAGGTTTTCGTAACCATTTCATCACCAATTATTCTTGTCAGTACACTAAGATCAAACATATAGTTAACAAACACTGGCACATTCTAAAGAATGACAAGGTTTTGAAAACTATCCTACCTGATAGGCCGCAGATGGTTTTTCGGGGGACTCCCTCTTTTAAGGACAAAATAGCTCCTAACATACTAAATCCTCCGATTATAAGATCTATGTTCTTTTCAGATCTTACTGGATACTACCAGTGCAGGAGGTGTCAAGTCTGCTCTCTGAATGGGTGTAGATCCAGGAGGACCACCAGTTTTAGTTCTACATGTACCTCTAAGAGTTACACCATAGAGCCTTTTATTACTTGTTCGACGTTGGGAGTGGTATACATGCTTCTATGTCCATGCGGCTTGCAATACGTGGGCAGAACCAAGCGCCCTCTGCAAGTACGCTTGAATGAACACATTTAATAACATTAGGAGAGGATTCACGAAACATTCTGTGTCAAAACACTATCTTGCAGTGCATAACAGGGATCCCACTAATAGCATTTTTTTGGGCATCGATAAGTATACCCCCCATTGGAGGGGCAGCTGTCTAGTTATATCTAGACTAGAGATGGCATGGGTGCACAAAGTAAAAAGCTATACCCCCTTCGGCCTAAACATTGGAGGTGGATGTTAATTGCTTTATAGACAATTCTTAAATTCTTTTCTTCCTTTTTTATTTACACCTTTTATACACCCTTTACTATGAGGTTACTACATGTTTTTATTTAAATGAGTATCTTTACCATTGTTATGATTGTGGTTTTTCTTGATCACTATTGGCAATATTTATATTACAAACCACAAGTTGGTAGTGTTTTCTGCATTATTTAAACTTGATGTGACTCGCGATGCGGCCGCATTAACTGCCTAGTGTATACATGGCCCTGTTAACATGCATATTCATATAGCTTTGGTCCATTTGGGTGATGTACAGTTTCCAACTAATTAAGTTTTAGGAAATTATTAACCTTAGTGACAAAATTGGGTTTTATGGCTGGCTGTGGGGCCGCTGATGATGTGGAAGCCAGTGTGAATCTTCACCATTTTACAGTTCAGTATTTAGTTTACCTCCTTTCTGATATATATGAGGTTACCTGTGTGTCTTGGTGCGATTTGTGCATCTAAAAACACATATTGTCCATTGTTATAATTTATTTTATTATATCATATTTGTAGTTATTAACCACAATCCATATATGTATATCTAGTATTTTTAGCACTACGTGCCAAGTAGTTTGGTGCCAGCACTGATATACTAATTGTGGTTATACATACCTATTATTATAGTGAGTCAGTTTCCGCTATCAGCTCTTGGACTGACTGTTCAATGTTTTTTTCTATTCATTTAGTCTTGCCCTTACTGATATGGAGCATACAGATAGTTCCTTTATTGTTTTTTCCATCAACCAAGATGGCGTTTTGAGCGGCCGCTTGCGACTCACAGCGAGGCTGCACTACCTTTAGTATTATTTAAGCGGTGAATCAGAGCGCCGCCCGTATCCCGTGACCACGTCCCTCTTGCGACGAAACGTAGGGAGGTACGACGTTCTGACGTCACCGCGTTTTTACGACAGACCCGGAAGATACAGGCTGCATATCGAGGAGCCGGCCGGCTCATTTGTTACATGCTATTTTTAAACTTCTTAATCGTAAGTGTAACCTTACTTGTTCTTAATAAACCGTTAAAGGGTTTTATGCTATGCGTATTCATTCATCATTTCATGTGGCGTGACTCCGGGTGCTGCTGGCTGAGGTCCACGTCCCTACACGCTGTATGCTAAGCTGAGATGCTTTTCTGAGGTCTACATCCCTGTATGCGGAGCTGAGGTGTTTTCCATAAAGAACCCCAGGCTGGGTCATTAGCCTATGCGGTTTTTGATCTCCTGTTATAAGAGATCACGTCCATTTGGTAAGCGGCAGTGTTTACTTAGGTGGAGGTGCTTCCTCACTATCATCACAATTTCCTAATCGTGTTTGGAACAAGTTTGGCACAGTAGATTCTTCACATTTCTACTACCATTTAATCTTGGACACTTGGGAAAAACTTTTTTCACTTATCTCTGTTTATGAACCGAGTCCTATTTATTCATTTATTTTTTATTTCACTAATAATTTGTTTTTCACTACTTGGATATTAATTTATTCAGTGGTTGGTGTTTATGTTTATTTATGTATGGTATATTGCCATTCACGATCATGTTTTAGCGCAACTTTTTTTCTTATTATGGACCATAGAGTACCTGGATTGAAAACTGGCTACGGGGGAAAGTCCAAATGGTGGTCATAAATGGCGAGTACTCGGAATAGTCTGGTGTGGAAAGTGGGGTACCTCAAGGATCTGTCCTGGGACCAATCCTGTTTAATTTATTCATAAACAATCTAGAGGATGGGATAAACAGCTCAATTTCAGTATTTGCAGACATTACAAAGTTAAAGTATTTGTTAACCCCAAAAAAAAAAAAATGCTGCACCTGTCCCTTTAACCACTTCAGGCCCGAGCCAATTCTGACACTTCGCTCCTACATGTAAAAATCATACTTTTTTTGCTAGAAAATTAGACAGAACCCCCAAACATTATATATGTTTTTTTAGCAAAGACCCTAGAGAATACAATGGCAGTCATTGCAACTTTTTATCTTGCATGGTATTTGCAAAGCAATTTTTCAAACGCGTTTTTTTGGGGCAAAAAAACGTTTCATGCTTTAAAAAAAAACAAAAAAAACCAGTAAAGTTAGCCCAATTTTTTTGCATAATGTGAAAGATGAAGTTACGCCGAGTAAATAGATACCTAACATGTCACGCTTCAAATTTGCACACACTCGTGGAATGGCGCCAAAAACGTTGGTACTTAAAAATCCCCATAGGTGACGCTTTAACATTTTTTACTGGTTAAATTTTTTGAGTTACAGAGGAGGTCTAGGGCTAGAACTATTGCTTTCGCTCTAACGTTCGTGGGGACACCTCACGTGTGGTTTGAACATCGTTTTCATATGTGGGCGGGACTTGCGTATGCGTTCGCTTCTGCATGCGAGCACACGGGACAGGGGCACTGTAAAAAAAATTTTTTTTTTTTTTACACTTTAAAAAATAAAAATTATTTTGATCACTTTTATTCCTATTACAAGGAATGTAAACATCCCTTGTAATAGGAATATGACATGACAGGTCCTCTTTACAGTGAGATATGGGGTCAATAAGACCCCACATCTCACCACTAGGCTGGGAAGCCTACAAAAAAAAACCTCAAAAAACACGATCACCGCTTCAAAGCCGAAGCGGCGCCGTTTTTTTGAATGCAGAGGCCGGGCGTGACGTCAGAACATCGCGCCCGGCCTCCGACAATCATAGAGACTCCGGCGGACCAGATCTCTGATCAACATCCGGGGCCGGCGGATCCTGTCACCGACTCACCGGAGGGCGGCGGGAGGGGGGGACGTCCCCTTCTGCTGTCCATAAGAACGATCAAGTGGCAGAACAGCCGCTATGATCATTCTCATGGTGCAGGGAATCGCCGGCTAAAACCGGCAATATCTGAATGATGCCTGTAGCTGCAGGCATCATTCAGATATACCCCCCCAAAGCTGAGGACCTCATATGACGGCCTGTGGGCCTGAAGTAGTTAATGTGCAATTAGCAGCATGGTGCTTTTGCTTTTTAAAATTATCCCTCTGTATCTCCTACAATAGCTGTTTGATAGTGCCATGTCCTGACTCTCCCCCCCCCCCCCATCCCGACCACGATTTCCCTGTCTGCTGTGCGAAGAGATCGTAGTCTGTGCGTGTCTGCATCACACACAGCACTCCTATTCTCCTCTGTGCTCGCCGCCCCCCCCCCCCCCTTTGGGGGAGAAAAGGCAACTGATCTTAGGAAGGTGTGTTATCTGTACAGATAAGCATATTTATGATATAACACAGGCACAGGAGAACTTAGGTCTCATGTACATTGCTGCTGGTAAACTGACATTTAGGAGCAGTTGGGCATTTTTTTCAACTGCTCCTGAACTCTCCTCTATGTTATCTTATCAGTACATGTACACAGGGTCATTTATAGTCGTTTCTAGGCAGTTGTGTTTAGAGGCTTTTTTTTGGAACCCAAAAAAATGCGTTCAGAAGCTGAGTTTAGAGGCATTTCAAGTGACAAACGCGGCTAAACGCGGTAACTCGCATTTAGCAGCGTTACGTTTACAGACGTTTTTCATTTTTCAAACGCTTCTAGACACAAACGCGACTAAAAACTGACGTTTTTAGATGATTGTTTCTACCTGTCAAGTTAAATCGTTCAGGAGAGGTTGAAAAACGTCCCGTGTACATGAAGCCTTATTGTTCTAATACAAAGGGGTTAGAGGGGTTTTTAAACTAGGCGACGGGGGGGGAGGGTCCAGAGATAGTGAGAGTCAGCGGGGAACATATTCTAGAGGGTAGTATTAGGGGCATTAGTGGTAGGGTAACCAAAGCACATAAACCCAAGGTAAGTATAGTAGCAAGTCCTAGTTGCAATCTGGGAACACCCAAGAGGATAGTATGTGACCGGTCAAAATATATTAATGCATTAAAAAGTGTCTGTTCACCAATGCCAGAAGTCTGCCAAGCAAAATAGGTGAGTTGGAAGCTCTGGTGCATGAGGAGAGCTATGATGTAATCGGTATTGCTGAAACTTGGCTTCATTCCTCACATGACTGGGCTATTAATATTCCTGGGTATGCACTCTTTCGGAAAGACAGGGTAAAAAGGAAAGGTGGTGAGGTCTGTCTCTATGTGAGAAGTGATCTCAAAGCGAGTGTGAAAGAGGACCTGGTGGATGGAGAGTGGGATGAGTCTGAAGCATTATAGGTGGAACTGCATACAGATGTGCGTAGTTCAAAGCTAATCATTGGAGTTTGTTATAGACCACCCAATGTTAATGAGGAGTTGGAGACTCAGCTCCTTGCACAGATGGAAAGGGCTGCAAGGGCTGGGACGGTGATAATAATGGGGTATTTTAACTACCCAGAAATTGACTGGAGTAATGGAACTGCTGGGACAGTTAAAGGGCAAAAATGTATAAACCTATTGCAGGACAATTTTATGGTCCAGTTTATTGAGGCCCCAACTAGAGCGTATTACTAATGTTCAGATAATGGAACACCTGGGTAGCAGGGACCATAACATTATTTCATTTGATGCTAGTTGTAAGCAAAAATCACATACAGGAAAGATAAAAACACTTAAATTTCAAGAGAGCAAATTTTCCAAGGATGAGCGCTGCTCTCCAGGACTTAGACTGGGAGGGAATATTGGCATCAATGGGCACAGAACAGAAATGGGAATTCTTCAAAAAGACTGTTTGTGAACTCACTGCAAAGTATATTCCCATGGGCAATAAGTTTAAAAGGCTAAAAATAAAACCTATGTGGCTCACTGCCAAAGTTAAAAAAGCTATAAACTATAAGAAAAGAGCTTTTAAAAAATATAAAAATGAGGGAACACTAGTATCATTTAAATGTTACAAAGAATATAACAGGCTATGTAAAAAGGAAATCAATGATGCAAAAATTCAAAATGAACGACAGATTGCAAAAGATAGTAGGACAAACCCCAAAAAATTCTTCAAATATATTAATAGTAAAAAGGTCAAGTCTGAGCATGTAGGCCCTTTACAAAATAATCTAGAGTGGGTGACTGGGGACAAAGAGAAGGCGGATTTATTAAATACTTTCTTCAGTTCTGTGTATACAAAGGAGCATGGGGGAGCTCATGTCCACAATGAGGGTGGTAGTGACACAGCCCCAAATCCACAATGGCTCAAAAGTGATATGGTCCAGAAATATTTAGATGGAATAATGGTGGATAAAGCACCTGAACCAGATAGCATACACCCACGGATCCTAAAAGAATTGAGCTCTGCAATTTCAAAGCCATTGTATTTAATTTTTAGGGACTCATTAATGACAGGAATAGTACCACTGGATTGGCGCAGGGCCAAATGTGGTGCCTATATTTAAAAAGGGAATGAAGTCTTTACCAAGTAACTATAGACCTGTTAGTTTAACTTCTATAGTTGGGAAGATACTGGAGAGATTAATAAAAGACCACATAGATGAGTTCTTGCTGGAAAAAAACTATTTAAGCAACAGACAGCATGGATTCATGAAAGACAGAAGTTGTCAAACAAACCTGATTTCTTTTTATGAAGAGGTAAGTAAGACCTTGGACAGAGGGGTGGCGGTGGACGTGGTATACTTGGATTTTTCAAAAGCGTTCGATACAGTTCCCCACTCACGGCTGATGTGCAAGGTAAAGTCTACAGGATTGGAAATATCAGTTTGTAAATGGATAGAAAACTGGCTAAGACAGAATTCAGAGAGTAGTGGTTAATGATTCTTACTCTGAATAGTCCAAGGTTATCAGTGGTGTACCCCAAGGTTCAGTGCTGGGACCCTTACTTTTTAATATGTTTATAAATGATATTGGGTCTGAGATCAAAAGTAACATTTCTGTCTTTGCAGATGACACCAAGCTATGCAGCGAAATAACGTCCTTACAGGATGTCGCCAATTTACAAGCCGACCTCAATGCTCTGTCTAATTGGGCGACTATGTGGCAGATGAGGTTTAATGTTGATAAATGTAAAGTTATGCACTTGGGGGCTAAGAATATGAATTCATCATACATACTAGGGTGAGTACAACTGGGGGGATCCGTAGTGGAGAAGGATCTGGGGGTTTTGGTAGATCATAAGCTCAATAATGGCATGCAATGCCAAGCTGCGGTTTCCAAAGCGAGCAAAGTCCTTTCTTGTATTAAGAGAGGTATGGTCTCCAGAGAGAGAGAGATATCATTTTGCCCCTGTTCAAATCATTAGTAAGACCTCATCTGGAATATGCAGTTCAGTTTTGGGCCCCAGTTCTCAAAAAGGATACTGGGGAACTGGAGAAAGTGCAGAGAAGGGCAACCAAACTGATAAGAGGCATGGAGGAGCTCAGCTATGAGGAAAGATTAGAGGAACTGAATTTATTCACTCTTGAGAAGAGGAGATTAAGGGGGGATATGATCAACATGTACAAATATATAAGGGGTCCATATAGTGAACTTGGTGTTAAGTTATTCACTTTACGGTCAACACAAAGGACAAGGGGGCACTCTTTGCTTCTAGAGGAAAAGAGATTTTACCTCCAATAACGGAAAGGTTTCTTCACAGTAAGAGCTGTGAAAATGTGGAATAGACTCCCTGCAGAGGTGGTTCTGGCCAACTCAGTAGATTGCTTTAAGAAGGGCCTGGATTCTTTCTTAAATGTACATAATATAACTGGGTACTGACATTTATAGGTAAAGTTGATCCGGGGAATATCCGATTGCCTCTCGGGGGATCAGGAAGGAATTTTTTTCCCCTGCTGTAGCAAATTGGATCATGCTCTGCTGTTTTTTTTTGCCTTCCTCTGGATCAACTGTGGGTATAGAATTGGGTATATGGGATTGTACGATATATTATTTTTTTTTTATGGTTGAACTGGATGGACTTGTGTCTTTTTTCAACCTGACAAACTATGTAACTATGTAAAAGGGGATGGGAGCATTTTATATAAGTGGCTTAACAACCACTTTAACCACTTGCCGACCAGCCACGACGTTATGTTACGCCGCTTTGCCCTGTGGCCACTAGGGGGCGCACACGCATGCTGCTCGCCCCGGAGCCGATGCGATTGCCTGGCAGGTGCGATGACCGCCGGGCACCCGAGATCGCCCGTGACACAGAGAGAACCGGGATCTGTGTGTGTAAACACACAGATCCCGGTTCTCTTAGGGGAGAAATGACTGATCGTCGGTTCATACAATGTACGAACAGCGATCTGTCATTTCCCCTAGTAAGTCCCATCCCCCTTCAGTTAGAACATGCAAGAGGGAATACAATTAACCCCTTCATCGCCCCTAGTGTTAACCCCTTCCCTGCCAGTGAAATTTTTACAGTAATCAGTGCATTTTTATAACACTGATCGCTGTAAAATTGTCAATGGGCCCAAAAATGTGTCAAAAGTGTCCGACCTGTCCACCATAATATCGCAGTCCCGATAAAAATCGCAGATCGCCACCATTACTTGTAAAACAAAAAATAAATAATAAAAATGCCATAATTCTATCCTCTATTTTGTAGACACTATAACTTTTGCGCAAACAAATCAATATACGCTTCTTGTGATTATTTTTACCAAAAATATGTAGAAGAATACACACACACACACACACACACACACACATCAAAAGTTGAACTGGATGGACTGGTGTCTTTTTTCAACCCCACCAACTAAGTAACTAAAAGGGCCAGTTCACACCACGAAATTGTCCTCCAGATCCATTCCGGGTGCGTTTCTGCATGTGTTTTTGACACTTTTTGATGCATTCCACTGTTTGAGGCATTCCAGATGCTTTTTTTTTTTTTTTGTTCTTTTTTTTCCCTCTTCCCCTTCCTGTTCACTGTACGGGTTCCTGTGCATTTTTGATGCGTTTTACTGCTTTCCAGTACAGTTCTGTGCAGCATGTTCACTTTTTCCACATTTTGTTAAGTTACAGCCTAATTCCAAAACGGATTACATTCATTATTTTCATACATTTCAACAATACCCCATAATGACAAATGTGAAAGAAGTTTGTTTAAAATCTTTGCAAATTTATATAAAAAAAAGAAAAGAAACAAAAAAACAAAAACACATGTACATACAAGTGAGGGAAAAAGTATTTGATCCCCTGTTGATTTTGTCCGTTTACCCACTGACAAAGAAATGATCAGTCTATAATTTTAATGGTAGGTTTATTTTAAATAGTGAGAGACAGAACAACAACAAAAAACATCCAGAAAAACGCATTTCAAAAAAGTTATAAATGTATTTGCATTTTAATGAGTGAAACCATTAAAACGATTGATTGATCATTTCTTTGTCAGTTGGCGAATGTACAAAATCAGCAGGGGATCAAATACTGTTTTCCCTCACTGTAAGTATTCACAGCCTTTGCTCAATACTTTGTTGAAGCACCTTTGGCACCATTTACAGCCTCAACTTTTTTTTAAGTATGATGCTACAAGCTTGGCACACCTATTTTTGGGCAGTTTCTCCCATTCTTCTTTGCAGGATCTCTCAAGCTCCATCAGGTTGGATGGGGAGCACAGCCATTTTCAGATCTCTCCAATCGGGTTTAAGTATGAGCTCTGATTGGGCCACTCAAAAGACATTCACAGAGTTGTCATGTAGCTACTCCTTTGTCATCTTGGCTGTGTGCTTAGGGTCGTTGTCCTGTTGGAAGATGAACCTTTTCTCCAGTCTGAGGTCCAGAGCGCTCTGGAGCAGGTTTTTATCAAGGATGTCTCTGTACATTGCTGCATCTTTCCCTCAAGCCTGACTAGTCTCCCAGTTCCTGCAGCTGAAAAAACATTCCCACAGAATGATGCTGCCACCACCATGCTTCACTGTAGGGATGGTATTGGCCAGTTGATGAGCAGTGCCTGGTTTCCTCCAGACATGACGTTTGCCATTCAGGCCATAGAGTTCAATATTTGTTTTATCAGACCAGAGAATTGTGTTTCTCATGGTCAGAGTCCTTCAGGTGTCTTTTAGCAAACTCCAGGCAGGCTACATGTGCCTTTTACTGGAGGAGTGGCTTCCGTCTGGCCATTCTAATATACAGGGCTGATTGGTGAAGTGCTGCAGAGATGGTTGTTCTTCTGGAAGGTTCTCCTCTCTCCACAGAGAAACAGTGGAGTTGTTAGAGTGATCATTGGGTTCTTTGCGCCTCCTTGACTAAGGCCCTTCTCCCCCGATCGCTCAGTTTGGCCAGGCGGCCTGCTCTAGGAAGAGTCCTAGTGGTTCCAAACTTCTTCTATTTACAGATGATGGAGGCCACTGTGCTCACTGGGACCTTCAATGCTGCAGAAATGTTTCTGTACCCTTCCCCAGATCTGTACCTCAATACAATCCTGTCTGAGGTTTACAGACAATTCCTTGGACTTCGTGGCTTGTTTGGTGCTCTGACATGCACTGTTAACTGTGGGACCTTATATTAGACAAGTGTGTCTTTCCAAATCAGCTTTATTTACCCCAGGTGGAATGTTGTAGAAACATCTCAAGGATGATCAGTGGAAACAGGATGCACCTGAGCTCAATTTTGTGTCATGGCAAAGGCTGTGAATACTTATGTACATGTGATTTTCTTTGTTTTTTTATGTTTAATACATTTTCAAAGATTTCAAAACAAACTTCCTTCAGGTCATCATTATGGAGTATTGTTTGTAGAATTT
This sequence comes from Rana muscosa, assembly GCA_029206835.1. Classification (NCBI taxonomy): domain Eukaryota; kingdom Metazoa; phylum Chordata; class Amphibia; order Anura; family Ranidae; genus Rana; species Rana muscosa. The sequence continues at coordinate 276,567,567 of CM055127.1, read as the reverse complement.
TGAGGATTAATAATTAATTTAATCCATTTTGGAATAAGGCTGTAACATTAAAAAAAAAAAAAAAAAAATCGGCAAAAGGTGAAGTGCTGTGAATACTTTCCGGATGCACTGTATGCCATTGAAAACCATGTAACCTTCTTTCTATGCATTTTGGATGCACTGGAATGCATATGGTGTGACCTAGCTGTAATAGTTTTTTTAATTGAGGACAAGAGTGTTTTATATTTTTATTTTACAAGATACACTATATGGCCATAAGTTTCTGAACACCCAACCATCACTTCTAACCATGAGAATGCACAATAGTGTTGCAGTGTTTGGGCCGATTCAGACAAAAGAGCATTTGTGGGGTCAATTACTGATATCGGATGAGAAGACCTGACTTACTCCTATTTACAGTTCCTCCTACAGGTGTTTAAAGTGTTAGTTCACCTTTTCAGAAAACATGATAAGGTGAACTAAAACTGCACCCCCCCACCCCCTGTCCCCACTGTACCATCCCGGTGGGTGCTGGGCTGTCAGTGCCCATGCAGTGATCTAGGAAGCATCTCTCTGCAGCTATTTGGAGATGGATTAGAGCACTTCTCTGTGCCAGTGTTGATCAATCATATTTGCTCTAATCTGTACTGAAAGTGCTGCACAGAGAAGAGGGAGTAGCGCTGGGAATTTAAATCCCCAGACCGCTACACTGGCTGTATGGGCACTAACAGCTCAGTATCCATGGAGGCAAGTACAGTGGGGACCCGGGAGGGGTGTACAAGGTTAGTTTACTTTTTTTTCTGAAACTGTGAACACTTTATTGGAGTAGGGGCAAGGGGGTAAGAGCCATGGCTCCCCGCAGATCATTTGAGTTCCTCCACTCCATACTTCTCAAACCATGACCTTATAGATCTGTTGTATGCCGGGGAACTGTCATGTGCTTTCCCCACATTTTAATGGAAACACCTCAACTCAATCATTTGGATGGGTGTATAAGTTAAAAGAAAGTAGTGGAATGTGTTTTGGGTGTGTGTTGATTATTAGTGGTAACATTCTTTTTTTTTTTTCAAATAAATTTTTATTGTATATATAGGAGTTACAAAGGTAAATAGAACAATCATACATGTAAGTAGTATAATAGTATTATCATAAAAACAAAAATTAACAATATAATTGAATATGTAGATATGACATGTGATGAAAATTAATGAATAATAATCATAAAACTTTAAATAAATATATAGAATAGCTACCAATTATATAGGCCATACGAGTTGCAAATATGGTATATTGCGGTCTCCGGACCACTAGCAATTCCTAACTAAAATGATCAAAGATGAGCCTATTTCGTAATTCTGAACAGTCTGAATATAACATTTGGTAGAATTGATATAGGTATTGCAAAATAAAAAAGTAAAAATTATTTCTCGAGGTATATGGGTAACCACATAGGGTATAAAGAGAATAAAAGAGAATAGAGATAAGGGTCGTGGGGGGGGGGGGGGTATAAAAATATCTCAGGATAACTCAGAAGTATCAGCATATTCGGTAATATAATTCGGGGATAGAGTGAAATTACCGAAGAAAAAGAAAGATTAAAATATAATATTGGTAAGAAAAAATAAATAGTTCCTCTTCCTCCGACGTGATAAACAGGTATATTAAGAATTTATTGGGGCATTAAAAGGATATATTCAGTGGATGTTTGATAATGCCGCCAACAGTTCCAAGTTTTTGGGAATTCAGTAGGTGTATCTCTGGATTGATGAATTAATAGTTCTTCCATATCTGCAATTCTATTAATGAGTTTGAACCAATGTACAAAGGTTGGGGGGAGAGGCATTTTTCCATAGTGCTGAAATACACATTTTCACTGCATTAATGAGGTGTATTGTTAGAGATTTGAGATATCACGATTTAGGAATACTCGAATGATGTAGAAGCATTTGGGCTGGTGAAAAAGCAAGTGGGTAAGCAGTTATGAAAGAAGTGAGGCGGTGTACTTCCATCCAGAAGGGCTGAATCTTTGGACAGGACCAAAATAAATGCAATAGTGTTCCCTTATCATCCGCACATCTCCAACAGTTAGAGGGTATGTCGGGAGAGATTTTATGCAGTTTAAGAGGTGTTCTGTACCATCTAGAGAAGATTTTAAATCCATTTTCTTGTGCAGAAACATTGATTGAACCCTTGTGGATGCAAGAATAAAATGTTTTCCCAATCATCTTCCGAGAGGTCAATAGCAAGATCTTTTTCCCAGTGTTGACATGCTATATTGGATTTAGGATTATGGTTCGAGAAGAGGAGGGAATACATATTTGAAATTATATGTCTTTGTGGTTCCTTTTTCAAGCACAATGTTTCAAATGGAGTATATTGTCTAGCGTAAGCTTCTCGTGTGCGAGGATCGTCTAGAAAGTGTCTAAGTTGAACATATGAGAAAAATGGAAGTGGTGTATCTGGTGAGTGTGAGTTTAAAGTATCTAACGTGAGAAAAGAGCTTCTGAGAAAAAAATGCCCAGCTCTCAAGGAGGTATGGGACAAAATCCCTGAAAGAAAGGAGTTCGTGAGACCAGGTGGGAACGTATAGGAGTAAGAAGCCAATGGATAGAAGAAGTTTTAAAAATATAAAAAAAAAAAAAAGAAAAAAAATTGTAAAATTTTTAAAGGTATTACTAATTAAAGGATGTTGTTTACAGGATATTGGTATATGAATATTGGCTGTCCAAGGTAATTGTTTCAATGGTAAATGAGAGAAAGAATGCTCAATGTTTACCCAAGCTTTAGAAGCAGAGTGAACATTCCAATCCACAACTCGTGCCAGTTGGCATGCCCAATAATATTTGGATATGTTCGGAAGACCTATGTAACCTTTTAATCTGATTCTTGGTCGTGCAGTAAAAAAGCCTTGTGGAAGTTTTATAGGTATTGCCTGTAGAATATAAAAAATTCTTGGAAGAATGTTCATTTTAATTATCATCGGCCGATTATTATCCAAATTAGGCCGATATAACACTGACCGCAGTCACTGCACCTCTGCCAGAGTGTGGAGAATCCTTCTCCCTTCTCCACACTGTTGGCAGAGCAGCGCCGCGGTGTGTGAAACTAGGGAGAGGGAGAGGAGCTGTCAAAATTGAGGTTGAATGTCGGGGGTGGGCGGGACCCGGGGTGGGCGGGACCCAGCTATCCAACACCTGCCAATGAAATGGGATCTGGGCGGGCCACTACGTGTATGTGGCCCCGCCCCTTTCTTAAACAGCCCAATCATTGGCTGGATAGCTGCTGGGTCCCGCCCACCTCCGACATTACGCTGAATGCTTCAGCTCCTCTCTCTCTCTCTCCATACAGTTTCATACATCGCGGTGCTGCAGAGAGCAGTTTCACAGTTACACTATCGGCTGTGAAACCTGCCAGTGCCATCTGCCAATGCCAACCAGTGCCTGCCAGTGCCATCTGCCAATGCCTGCCAGTGCCATCTGACAATGCCAACCAGTGCAATCTGCCAATGCCAACCAGTGCCTGCCAGTGCAATCTGCCAATGCCAACCAGTGCCACCTGCCAATGTCAACCAGTGCCACCCGCCAGTGCCAATTAGTGCCATCTGCTATCCAGTGCCATCTGCCAGTGCCAACTGCCAATCAGTGCCACCTGCCAGTGCCAACCAGTGCCACCTGCCAGTGCCACCTGCCAGTGCTACCTGTCAGGGCCAACCAGTGCCACCTGCCAGGGCCAATCCGTGCCAACCAGTGCCATCTGCAAAAATCGGCATCATATAATCGGCCATCAGCCACCCCGAATTCTAAATATCGGCCGACCTCTAGTTGAGAGGCAAATTAAAGTCCCCACCTAAAATCAGGATACCCTCTTGAAATGTTGAAAGCAACTGAACAGTCGATTTAAAAAATTGGACTGGTTTAGAATTCGGAGCATATATATTAGCTAATGTGATAGGTTTACCATAAAGGGAGCCTTTCAAAAACATGTAGCGGCCTTCCTTGTCTAAGCATGTATCTGAAATTTGAAAAGGGCAATGTTTAGCAAAGAGAATGAAAACTCCTTTTGTTTTAGAGGCTTGGTTAGTTGCATGGAAAGAGATTGGATACCTAATATTAGAAAGATTCGGAATAGAATTTGTTCTAAAGTGTGTTTCTTGTAAGAAGACAATGTTGGCTCTGTGTTTATGCATTGATTGAAGCAATTGAGAGCGTTTTTCGGGAATGTTAAGGCCCTTGGCATTCAAAGAGATAAGTTTAATAGAGGATACATTTTTCGTTGCGGATGGAAGTGTAATTTTAAACATAAATATTAATTCAGACACCTATAAAAGGTAATCTTAACAGTAGATTCAATCAAAAAAATGTCGGAGGAGGAGGAAACAAACAAGAGGCTAAGAGCAAATGGGAAGGATAAAATAGATAAGGGAATCTAAAGTAAGGTAGTAGGTAAACCCTAAAATTAAAAGGAGTATAAAGAAAAGAGTAACGGAGAACGAGGGATTAAAGGGAAAAACCCGGTAACTAGCAAAAGCCTGCTTGCTAGTTCGAAAGTTTTAGACACCTAATCTTTAGGTGTATCCGGAGGTATTCAGTGGTAAGGCGTAAATTAGTTATAGGAGTAGTAAATGGTCAATATTGTTAACCACTGTTGGTGGACGAGACTAGAGACTGAGGAAAGAAGTGTCTTCGAGTAATATGTAACAACCCATCAGACAGAAAAATATTATGAGTTATGAATGAGGAGGTAAGCTAATATAAAAAACTATGGGTCAGCGAAAGGAAAAACAGTAGTGCAAAAAAAACATGTTGTAGAGTATTGGAGATGATATCCCTTCAAAAAACTGACATCAATAAGTAAGTAAATTATATAAGTTGAACATCAAATATAAATCATAAAATATATAAATACATTTTTTAAGGTTGAATCCATAAGATGGAAAGTAGATAAGTATAAATTCCGTATAACTCAAATGAGTTAAAGTGTGAGAACAATCAAAGAGTTAATTTCCCTGAAAATATCAAGAGTACGTTTAAATCTTATCTTTTAAATGGTACATAAAAAGGAGAAAATGTAAATAAACTACCACAATATAAATAAAATTATTAAATGATTAATGATATTATAATATAATAAAATATATATATGAATAAATATGGAAATAAAAAATGTAATAAATCAAATAAGGAATAATTAATCAATAAAAGTGTGGAGAACATGTAGGAAAATCCAAATCAAATGACAATTTCATGAGTGCTGATAATATGATATCAAATAATATAATCAGGAAAATGTTTGTAATGTCAAGGAAAAAAATATTATCAACCATACATATTGCCCACGTCATCAATCAGAAGGAAAATCCTATACCACCCATTTATTGAATGTATAATATAAGTCCTATAACATTTTCGAATAAAGTTCTAAAATTCGTGAACATTGTTTGTAATTAGGAAATAGATGGTAATGTGAAAATAAAAACTGACAGAGAGGAAAAAAAAAAAAAAAAGTATCTCATTCAGCTACATGGTAAAGTATATATTCAGGTAAATCTTATCCAGCAGACTTAGGAGAAAATATATGTAATAAAAATAAATAAATAATAAAATTAAAAATTAATAATAAATAAATAATAATATATAAAAAAAAGTGGTATATGTATAAATTTTTGAAGAGTTAAAAGTAAGCACATCCCAATAAGTGGGATATCATCAGAAGACCAGGTAGAAAATAGGGAATTGTTCTATAAAATCCAAAGAAAAATAGCGTAAGTAAACCATTAGGTTAAGAAGTAGTGATAATTAAGATATATTTATTATGCAAATAATGCATCGAACAATGAATAAATGGGAACCTTAAAAAAAGAAGAGTAAAATGTAAACGTAACCTATGATAAGCACAAATAATGCATTAATGATCACGACGAGCTCTGCGAGATTTTGGAGCTTTCAAAGGGCTAGAACCCGGAATGATGTTAGGTGTAGCTTGACGAGAGTCATTTTCCGAGGGAGACCTGCGTCTTCTGAAATGGACTTCTTGAGTTTTCATAGGTTCACTTCTGAGTAGAGATGGCTTTATAATCGTCGGACGAAATTTGGCATACCAATCTGGTACATCTGTCAGAGGAATATCCAAAATGTTGCAGAAACTATGAAGATCTTCTAGAACCCTAAGAAGAGCAGTGCAGCCTTGTGAAGTGACAGAAAGGAAATTTCCATCTATAAGGAATACCTTTAGATTTGAGAATTTCCAAAATGGGTCTGAGTTCTCTGTGTCGTTGGAGAGTAATATTGGAGAGATCCTGAAATGGGTGTAATTCAGTGCCATTATAAGATATTTGCTTTTTGATGCAAGCTTTACGTAAGATTCCTTCTTTAAGTTGATAATCAATTATGTGACAGATAACATCTCCCGGTGGGTCGGATTCCTGTCCTCGGGGTCTGAGGGCACAATGTATTATCTCCATACCTATAGAATTTGAAGGGGTCTTCTCCAAGAGGTTATTAAAGATGTTTACCACAGTCATTTATAATTGCTCAGTCTCAATAGATTCAGGCAGTCCTCAGACGTAAATTGTGGCGTCTGCCACGGTTCAAGATCTTCCATACGTCCATTAAGGTCCCGCATTTGTAAGGAGTGAGTATCAATAACTTGATAAGCCTTGCAGATTGATGTAGTTTGAGTAGTCGCCACTTTCTCAATCTCCTGAACCCTACTTGCAATTGACTGAATGTCAATGCGTAGATCTGATATAGCCGCCATCATAGCTGTAGTCAGTGTATTTTTAATATCTTCCACCACTGAGCGTAGATCTTGTATACTGGGTGACTGGTGTGGGGACAGGAGGATTTCTCCATTATTGTGAGGTGGCTGCGAGTAAGATGTCTCCTCAGATGCCAGGCCTGTGAGTAACTGCGTGTTCTGTACAGGCACCATATTGGCAGTTTGCGAACTGAACATTTCAGATATAATATTCGGTGTACCTCCGCACAAATCACGTGGAGAGCGTGATCGTGATGTGGAGGAAGCTCGGGAAGATGTTCCCATTGTGTTCAGTGAAGGTTTCAGTGCAATTAACCTCTGTGGAAGCCGGTAAATTATTTCTGTCAGCGGGAGCTAGTGAGTCAGGCAGCCATCTACCTCAGCGTGCAAGCCACGCCCTCCGGTAACATTCTATCAAATACACAAAACTCTTGTCTTGGGCTGAATTTTGTGTGAAAAAAGGAAATTACAGAATTTGGTCCTAGTATACCTAAAGGCTGCTTTCACACGGAGGTGCTTTGCAGGTGCTTTTGCGCTAAAAATAGCGCCTGCAAAGCGCCCTGAAAGAGCCGCTTCTTATCTCCAGTGTGAAAGCCTAAGGCCTTTACACTGGAGCGTTGAGCTGGCAGGACGGTAAAAAAAAGTCCTGCCAGCCGCATCTTTGAGGCGCTGTAGGAGTGGTGAATATACCGCTCCTAAAGCGCCCCTGCCCATTGAAATCAATGGGCAGCGCCTCCGAACCGCCCACAAAGCGCCGCTGCAGCGGCATTTTGCGGGTGGTTTTAACCCTTTTTTGGATGCTAGCGGGGGTTAAAAGCGCCCCGCTAGCGGACAAAAAAACGACGGTAAAGCGCCACTAAAAATAGCGGCACTTTACCACCAACGCTCGCAATGCCTCAGTGTGAAAGTACCCTTAGCAAAAACTACAATGGATTCATTTTTTTTTTTTTAAGCAATGGAAATACTAGTGAAAAGGCAGGCACATGGATGGGTGAATAGGCTTTAGCATTGCATTTTTACACATTACCACCACCCTAAAAACAAACTTACAAAAGTGTGCCCATTTGGGCATGTGATCATAAATGCTACTTGCAGTGTGATCGATCTGAGAAGGGAGAACAGACAGTGTGCAGAGCTAATAAGAAAATAAAATATCTACCTGCTCCACCTCATTTGACTTATCACCCACAGAAAGGGAGACACTGGTGCCTAGGAAATCCGTCTTCTTGGGGCCCATCATCTGTCCATAACTGCAGATAATTGCTCCATGTGTGATTGCATGCAGACAGATGTGGTTGCTATCAACCTGTTTTTATTTATATTTGCTCATCAAAGCTGTTCGCATAAACTTGCGATTCCTGCCTTAGGAACACACTGTCCATACCCAATCACCTCCATCGGCACCCCTAGAACTGTAATCAAGCTGTCACTGACAGCTCACAATCACATACTGACAACCAGGGGCTGGTAGGACAGCCTCTCGATGAGATCAGCACTGTGAAGTTAATAACACTTGCAGAAAGATTCAGAGCCCATCTTCCCGACCTTGAGCATAGGAGCCCATGTAAGGCACTGACTGCAGGCAGCTTAAGGGGGGGGGGGGGTTTGTACAGTATGTACTAAAATTAAGTAAAATGTTAAGCCCGGTAAAGATCTCACTGACAAGTCCCCTCCCCCATATAGACATTTCCCAGTTTCTTTGCTTACCTTTACCTATGAGTAAGGAATTCCTTTTCTTTGCCCCTGTGTTGTCATCATAGGGGCTGCAGACATCTTCATTCACTGTGTCACTTCATTGTGACGCAGGTGCCCTGCTGTAATACTTAAGAAACCATGCCTGTTCTTCTACTCATGTTAAGCTATGCTGTAATGTACAGTGCTTAGAGGTGGAGGCAAGTGTGGTCAGTGCTGATGGGCATTGAGGAGCAGGTCACAACTAGTATAGCCCTTCACCTCAGCATTAATTTTAATGCAACGCTGTAGTCCTTATAGTTGCAAAGGGGGACAATGCTGCACTGAATTAACTGCAGGCTGTTTAGCGTTCTCGCGATATGGAATGAAGACATATTCATTGGCAGGATCAACGGGCAATTATACCTTGAAAAGGCTGAACTCCAGCTTTTAGTGAAGTTTAAATAGTTTGCTTGGACCAGCTGGTCCAAACAAACTATTACCTTCACTAAAAGCTGCAGCAGCTGGGAGTGCTGTATTTTAGTAGTGTGATGAGAGCTCTCCGCCCTGCTTCCAAAAAAAAAAAAAAAAAATTGAGCACTGCTCAGCCATTTACAGGGAGCTATGTATTTTATGAATAAATACAAAGCTTCCTCTGATTGGCTAAGAAGGTGAAGCGGGCAGGTGATGTCATACTCTGACTCATACAAAGCTCCCTGTGAATGGCTGAGCAGTGCTCAGCGCAACTGGATTTTGTTTTGGGAGCAGGAGAGGAAGTTCTTTTCCCACTGCCGAAACACATCTCCGTACACTGTAGCTCAGGCTACATACAGTTCATACAGCGGACAGCTGCTGCATTCTTTTACTGAACTAAATAGTTTGGTCCAAACAAACTATATAGACTTCACTAAAAGCCCAGCTTTAACATCATCAAAATAAGAGAAACTATACAGTATGGTTGGTATAACAGTTCCCAATTAAAGTTCTAATTGAACCGAGTCTCGGCAACCTACACTATATGTCCCCAGTAGGGAAGAATGGCATATCATACCCAGTCTCTTGATTTGTGAAGTGGAGTTTCAGATTTCTGCACCAACCACTACACACTGTTCGAAGAGAAGAAGCTCAGTGGAAAACGATGGAGCTTTTTGCATATCAATTAAATTCCTGTCGACATTTCATTTGTGCTGGGGATCTGTTTATTGGCGTTGTCAGACACTCTATGCATGTGTTGCTATAGCAGTCCACTTGTCTTCACTTATGTGCATGAAGATACATTGCATGATGCAAACATTTTTCTTGTTCGGTACATTTTTCTTGAGTTTTTTTTTATTTTTTATAATTTACAATTTTTTATTAGATTTCAACATATGTCATACAGTGGTTTAAAACATAAACAAAAGAGAATAAATAAATAAAAGGGAATTAGTAGTCACCAACAGCTCTGGAATGGGCATGGAGGTCTACGTATTACAAAATTAACACACAAACCACAGACATAGATTAACAAAGAACAGCCCTATGTATCAGGCAGAGGTAGCGCTAAAGTAATTACAGCGCAGGCTTCTCGAACAAAACAGACCATCAATATGGTCCGTGATTTACATTTGCGTGGCCCGCTATTCCAGAGAAAAAAAAAAAAGAGAAAAAAAAAGGTTATAAAAAGGAGAGAAAGGAAGGGGGGGTGAGAGGAGAGGGGAAGAGCAAGGAAAGGGTATAATAAAGTCCCAAACAGAAGGGCGCGTCTCTCCTGGGCATCAAGAAATCGTGTTGTACAGAACAGAGGGGGGGTCTCATGAGATCATGGGGGGTCTATTCGTTGATGCCATGGTTCCCACATTGCTGTATGTCGGTCCACTCTGTCCACCAGCCTAGCCGTCATGGACTCCATGACCTCCACATCCTTAATTCTGGAATAAAGATCAGATAGAGACAGAGGGTTTCGCTGTTTCCAGTAAAGGGCTACTAGACATCTGGCTGCTGTTACAATTTGTGTGGCCAACTTTTTAGCTAGTGTGGAAAGTTTAGGAGGGGGGAGGCTCAGTAAAAGAACTTAGGGGAGAGAGAGGGATAGAGAGGGATATTTACCTCGAACAGCCGGTGAAGCAGTCCCTGGACCGAATGCCAATAGGGCTGGAGGAATGGGCAGCTCCAATAAACATGAAGTAGCGTGCCCCGGTCCTGGAGACACCTCCAGCAGCGATCGAAGGCCGTTTGAGTTTTACAATACAAAAATATAACATGAACCAATGTGTGTACAGTAGAAAAACACACTACATAGTTTGGAGGGCATGATATATACATTTACCTGCATGCACTTACAAATTGCTCAAAACTACAATGCATAGATCTAAGCTGGCCACATTGTAATGAATTTGATTTCTATTTGTAATGTATTTTAATGCAGTAAATTGCATAAGTATTACTGCAGAAAAAATAGGATTTTTGTACTCACCGTAAAATCCTTTTCTCTGTCGTCCATGGACGGACACAGCTCCTTAATTCTTGACAGTTGGGTTATGTTCCATCTATTAGGAGAGGACTAGGCAAAACATGTTAGATATTTAATACATGTTACTTTAACAGAGTTAAACAGCCCCGCCCAGGGGGCGGTCCCTCCGGACATAACCCTCCACCCTGCAGTCAGCAGCCTCAGTTCGTAAAAAGCAGTACAAACTAAAAAAAGGAGGGGTGGGTGCTGTGTCCGTCCATGGACGACAGAGAAAAGGATTTTATGGTGAGTACAAAAATCCTATTTTCTCTTTTCGTCCATGGACAGACACAGCTCCTTAATTCTTGACAGTTGGGACGTCCCAAAGCAGTGTCAAAAAACGAGGGGTGGGAACAGCAATCAAAAAACCAATTTCACCCCAAACAAGCAAAGCTCCTCAACGGAGGAGTTGCAACCTCAAACAGCCGCCTGCAAAACTTTGCGGCCGAATCTAGAATCCGAAGATGGACTCACATCAACCTTGTAAAATTTTGAAAAAGTGTGAACGGACGATCAGGTCGCCGCCTTACACACTTGTGAGACAGACGCTTGATGTCGGAAAGCCAAAGAGGCACCAATAGCCCTGGTCAAATGCACCGTGACAGGAAAGAGGCGCCCGCCCCTTAAGGGAATAGGCCTGGACGACGGTCTGCCTGATCCACTGAGAAATGGTGGCCAACGAAACTGCCAGACCCTTCTGCGGAGCAGACACTGACACAAACAGTGAGTCAGACCTCCGGAATGGAGCCGTAGCATACAGATACACCCGTAAGGCATGTACAACGTCTAAAGAGTGCAGCACAACCTCTTTGGGATGCGATGGCCGAGGACACAAGGATGGAAGTACAATGTCCTCATTCAGGTGAAAGGCCGAAACTACCTTCGAAAGGAAGGAAGGCTGCGGGCGTAGCACTGCTTTGTCCTTATGGAGGACCAAATATGGGGACTTGCAAGACAAGGCTACCAATTCAGAAACCCTCCTGACTGATGTTATGGCTACTAGGAAGGCAACCTTCTGAGAGAGCGTCAAAAGAGGAATTTCCCTGATGTCCTCAAATGGAGGGTTCTGAAGTACCGAGAGCTTCAGATTCAAATCCCACGGAGGTAGTGGTGGTCGGACCGGAGGGGCCACATGTCAGACCCCTTGCACAAAAGTACTCAAAGAATGAGCCGCCAGGGGTCACTGAAAAAAAAAACAGCCAAGGCTGAAATCTGCCCCTTAAATGGTGCTTAAGGCAAGTTTCTGATCCACTCCACGCTGTAAAAACAGCAGGATCCTGGAAACCGAATATGCCCGTGGACGCCATTCCATCTCCTCACACAGAGATGTAATACAAAAGTTTCCCCTCACAGGGCGGGACTTTATAGGCATGAATTTACATAACCACTAGGGTAGAGTATAAAAATAATTTATTACAAAAATAGAAAGTATGAATACATAAAATTGTGTGCAAATAAAAAAAGACTTGATATATGCAGAAGATACAATCAATGAATCAATAGAATAGATGTTGAATTATGCCCAATGCATCGCATGCCCAGGGGAAAAGATTATACCCTGGACTGCAATGCTAGTGCATAATCATATGAAAATTAGAATTGTACATATATAGGTCAGATCCTACGCGTTACGGAGATAACTCCTTCTTCAGGGATAATCCGACATATAATTCAGAATTGAAATCTAAAACAGAGAAGAATACAGTTGTCTCATGTGATGGCATTCATTAAACATAAAACACAAAACAAAACACAAACAATAAATATGCAAATGAGGGTGAGCATGGAAAACACCTAATTGGCAGAGTACTCACCTCTGCAGCCATACATCAAGCTTATATATCAGTCATCATAGAACCACAACACCCAGAAAACACAAGGGTTATGGTTTGAAAACAAGTGGAGAAAAAATCCCCTACATGGGGAAATGGGTGGAAACTGCGCACATGCGATGTCCAGACAGTGAACCGGGACCGCAAACGTCTCCAAAGGGAAGCATAGAAAAATCAATATACCTGAGGTAAAAAGAAAAATTCTCAAATTAATTATAGATTAATGCACATAAATGCGTCAAAGAAGCATATTGTACACTATATGGCAGGGATATGCAATTAGCGGACCTCCAGCTGTTGCCAAACTACAAGTCCCATCAAGCCTCTGCCTCTGGGTGTCATGCTTGATGCTGTCAGAGTCTCGCTATGCCTCATGGGACTTGTAGTTTGGCAACAGCTGGAGGTCCGCTAATTGCATATCCCTGCTATATGGTATTGTCCCAAGATTTATACCCTTTTCCCAAAAGGAGGGATTCAAGGGTTTAATAGTATAAAAAGTATAAATATATTGTTGACACAAGATAGAAATCAAGTGGAATTTACATGGATATTGGATAGATTTTTCTTACCTCTTCCCAGAATACTGTATAATTTTTTTTTTTAACAAGAAAAAGAATACTGTATAATTAATATTTACTGACCACATTACCATGTGGGTACGATACATCGATGATGTTTTCCTGATCTGGGATGGACCAATGGAGATGCTATCAGCGTTTCTCAATAGGTTGAATAAAAATCAATTCAATCTAGCATTTACGATGATGCATGATGCTTTTGAGATAACTTTCCTCGATGTCACTGTTTTCCGGGGGAAGGAAGGGGCTATACAGACACGTCTCTTTCGGAAAGCTACGGCGGGCAACTCTTTGCTGCACACATCTAGCTTCCATCCCAATCCACTTATGGCGTCGATACCATTTAGCCAATATCTTCGCATAAGACGAAATTGTTCAGATATGGACATTTTTCAAACAGAGGCAAAAAAACTACAAATGCGTCTCTTGGAGAGAGGCTACTCTAAGACCTGCCTCAAAAAGGCATATAAAAAATCTCTGACAAAGACACGATGCGAACATCTATATTCACGGAAACCTGAAAAAGAACGTCCTAGCAATAGTGAAACTAGATTGATAATATCATTCTCTAATCAGCATAATAAGATCCGTAATGTCATTGAAAAATATTGGCACCTTTTGTCTATGGACTCTAATCTGGGTAGATTTGTGTCCACCAAACCATCAATCACTTTTAGGCGGGCAACTTCCATTCGTGATCGAGTTGTTCACAGTGAATTCAAGGGTGAAAACCGGGGGATCCATGTAAAATCAAGGGAACCTACACCTGTGGAGGCTGTAGTTTTTGTCGCTATATACATGTGGGACCTACGTGTATACTGCCTAGTGGAAGGACTTTCAAATCTGCTCACTATGCCAACTGCAACACCAAGGGGGTAGTATACCTCCTGCTCTGTGAATGTGGCTCTTTCTATGTTGGGAAGACCAAAGTAGAGCTACGAACAAGAATGACCAAACATATATGGAGCATGAAGGGATGCAATCCTGACTTCCCTTTGGGAAGACACACCATTGCTCTTCATAATGGGACTTTCCCCAAGGTCAAATTCATAGTACTTGACAGAGTGCATCCAAATGCACGAGGAGGTGACTGGAACAAGCTACTGTTACAGAGAGAGTTGAGATGGATCTTTCTCCTCCATGCCACCACCTTCCCCGGCCTCAATGAGGCTGTCAATTACAGGCCCTTCTTGGAGGGTTTCGTATCGGGAGGCATGGAGAAATAAGATCTGTCCAACAATCAGTTGGGATTTCGTGTTGCACATGTTGGAATACTTATTTCATTGTATGTTATATTTTGATTCAATCCTATGGATTTTCTTGCAATCAAAACAATTTCTGTGATTGCAAATAATGCCTATTTCTGTTAACCAGGATTTGGAGGTATGTCCCATGTGTTCTCACAGGGATGCCCCCTTCATATTTTATGTATGTAGTAATCAATTTTTTGTATTCTCACATTTATGTGTTCGTTTTTATTTTTAATTTTATGCAATTTATGATTTGGTGGTATTTACTCACTTCTGCAGCTGCCTATCTATCTCTATTCCGTTTGGATACATTTTGTGGCTATTGGCCCTCAATATAAATACTTTTCAGTAGTTTATGAAATCTGTATTGGCCTGTTCAAGATTGAACAGCAGTGGTGGCAATTATGGGGCCATTTGCTGTGCACGTTTCCCTGTCTGGATTCGATCCCGGCACACGTGGGCCTCTCCGGCTGCTGGCCGGATCTCTTATGGATGCTGCCATCTGTATGAGCCAGCTTTTTGCGTCGGTTTGGCCTATTTTTGCGGCACTGTCACTCATGCAACCCGGGATCATCTGACGGCTTCTCCGTTTCCATTCGTCCACTGGGATCATGTGTGAATCCTTTGTGCCGCACCCATGTGTCGGTGGGGGCGTGGCGCATGACATGGCTCTCACTCACTGGCTATCTCGCCTCTGGGGGGAGGACTTGGTGGTGCGCCGCGCGCCCGGGGAACCGCAGCATTCTAATGACAGGGCACACGTGGTGTTTGACACCCACGTGTATCGTTGAGGAAGCCAATCACTGTGCCTTGATGCTCTTTTAAAAGCAACGAAGTTAGTCCTTCAATAGTGCTGTGGCTGATGGGGAGAGAGCACGTGGGGTAGGACAATAACCAGGTGAGATGTGATTTTTTGATCTTCAACTCGTGGCGGTGACTTTTCGGCAATATTAGCAGATGACTATCATCCCCCACTTTGGGTCCATTTGAGACCACAAATGTAGGGTGATACTACAAATGCATCAAGTAATGATGCAATCTTTTGTCTTTTCTTTTGTCTCTCCTTTCATATAGACTCCATAGGCAATTTTGCTTGATGAGTGGACTTGCAATACAAGATAGGGAGTTGGTCTCCCTCTCCTCCGTTTTCCGTGTATGCTGGATCTGTGAGGACTCCACCTGTATCTTGTTTTTCCTTCTTGTGGGAGCTGTGCATATTACATCAAAAGTCCTCCATATTGTCTATCTGCATGCCCCTCTCCTCCTCTCCCCACTTCCCATAATTATACAGTATTCTGGGAAGAGGTAAGAAAAATCTATCCAATATCCATGTAAATTCCACTTGATTTCTATCTTGTGTCAACAATATATTTATACTTTTTATACTATTAAACCCTTGAATCCCTCCTTTTGGGAAAAGGGTATAAATCTTGGGACAATACCATATAGTGTACAATATGCTTCTTTGACGCATTTATGTGCATTAATCTATAATTAATTTGAGAATTTTTCTTTTTACCTCAGGTATATTGATTTTTCTATGCTTCCCTTTGGAGACGTTTGCGGTCCCGGTTCGCTGTCTGGACATCGCATGTGCGCAGTTTCCACCCATTTCCCCATGTAGGGGATTTTTTCACCACTTGTTTTCAAACCATAACCCTTGTGTTTTCTGGGTGTTGTGGTTCTATGATGACTGATATATAAGCTTGATGTATGGCTGCAGAGGTGAGTACTCTGCCAATTAGGTGTTTTCCATGCTCACCCTCATTTGCATATTCATTGTTTGTGTTTTGTGTTTTATGTTTAATGAATGCCATCACATGAGACAACTGTTGTGACAGCAGGAAGGTAAAGTCACCTGGTTGCATCCAGGGGGGTAGATATATTTCGCCCAGATTCAGGCTTTACGCCGATTTATACAGCTAGGTGGAGAGTTGTATAAGCCCAGCTGAGACTAGTGGGCTCATTGATGACTCATACCTCTAGGGAGAGTGTGGGGCGTCGTGCAGACAGGGAGTTGATGAGACCAGCTGAAGCTTGTCAGCTCATTTAGGCCTCTATAAGAACTCCCAGCTTCATTAGATGTATGCTCATGCCTGGAAGCAGACCTGTGTGGACTGTCTAGGGAGAGTGAACCCCTGTGCGGTGAGAGAAAGCCTGTGTGGCTATATTTTGCTTGGACATTTAAAACCAGGGACTAGGACAGCACTAGGCTGATCCCAGTTGTTAGTTAGGAAACCTGTATGTTTAGTCAGAGGTCAAGTTGACCAGGATTTATTTTGTTTGTTTCTTTTGCTTTGCTGTGTTTTTGTCACTGTAAATAGAAAATAAACGGCACCTTTTTGATTTTGAAAACCACAACCTCCGTCTGCTGGGCCTGTTTTTGTGTGGGGAGCCCATCCCGGGGGTCACACACACCCGCTGCCGAGCTAACCCCCTCACAGTTGGTGGAGAACCAGTGGCAGTTTTTTTTTAAGCCAGCATGGAGGAGATACTGAAACAGCTGGCTCTAGCAAATGCCAATCAACAGCAGACAAATGCAGGTTTGCAAAAGAGCCTTGCAGCTCAACAACAGAACTTCGCAGCCCAGCAGCAAGCTCATCAACAGAGCCTTGCAGCCCAGCAGCAAGCTCACCAACAGAGTCTGGAAGCTCAGCAACAAGCCCAGCAACGATCTGAGGCCCGCTTCATAGACCTATTACAGAAGCAAGAGCAGAGACTACAACAAATGGAAGCAGTAATGCAGCAACGTCCGCAGACCAGTGAGGAAAGCCGTCCCACTAATACCGCGTCCTTTGGGGTGAGTCGTTTATTGACAAAAATGACTGGAGAGGATGATCCAGAGGTATTTTTGACCACGTTTGAAAGGACTGCTGAAAGAGAAAAGTGGCCTGAGGAGCAGTGGGCTGGACTGGTGGCTCCTCTGTTAACGGGTGAATCGCAGAAAGCTTACTATGACCTAGAGCCTGACCAAGCAAAAGACTATGTGATGCTAAAAGCTGAAATATTGGCAAGGCTGGGTGTCACCCTGGCTGTCCGGGCTCAGCGTGTGCATAACTGGACTTTCCAGCTTGGAAAACCCCCCAGGTCTCAAATGTATGATCTCATTCACCTGAGCAGAAAGTGGCTACAGCCAGAGACTTTGTCCGCACCAAAGATTGTGGAACGTGTTGTAATGGATCGGTTTTTGAGAGCTCTTCCTACTGCCATCCAAAAGTGGGTAAGCCATGGAGACCCAGAGACGGCCGATGGTCTTGTGGATCGTGTGGAGAAATACTTGGCTACAGAGAACCTGACGGCCTCTTCCAGAGACACTCGGACTTTCCACCCTAAGACCAGACCATCCCCAGGGGCGGATAAGATGATTCCAAGGGGTAAGGGTGGAGAGAGTGAGAGGGTGGGAGCTCTACCCCAAGTTTGGCGAGAACAGCCTGGGAAATCAGCGGCTCAAGAGGCGGCAAGAAGGATCATTTGCTACCGCTGCCGGCAAGCGGGACATATTGCAGCAAATTGCCCGGTTTTGGAGGAACCCATGCAGTGTGACTTTCTGACGGGCAGACGTCAGTCGCTGTGTGCGACAGTCGCATGCACTGCCATTCGGGGAACTGAGAAACATTTATGCAAAATGTGTATTAATGGTAGAAATGTTGTGGTATTGCTGGATTCAGGTAGCCTTGTGACCCTGATAAAGGCTGAATTAGTTAAAACAGAGGTCTCTGGGAATAGCAAGGTAGCTGTTATTTGTGTGCATGGGGACACCCGAGAGTATCCAGTGACTACAGTGTGTTTCGAGACCCCCAAAGGTACCCTTTCTCATCCAGTGGGCTTAGTGTCTCAGTTACCGCATGACGCCATTGTGGGAAGGGATTTTCCGAAGTTCTGGGAACTGTGGGATGATCCTGAGCCCCCCACTGGTGCCCCTATGTACCAGGAATATGATAGCCAGAACTCCTCTGAGAGTGGTGAGGACTCTCCCGAATTTCCCTTGTCAGTATTGGCAGGGGAGACTCAAGAAACTGGAGAGGAGCCCACCTCCTCAGACGAAAACCTACCGTCTGTGGAGTTTTCTGATCTTGAGGTTCACAGGGAAAACTTTGCCACAGAACAGTTGAAAGACCCCGCCCTAATAAAGGCACGGGAAAACGTAGTGAAAATAGATGGCGAGTTAGTGAACCCAGATAATACCTGCACTTACCCATACTTCAGCGTAGAGAAGGACCTACTGTATCGGGTGGCAAAAAGGGCAGAAGAAACCGTTGAGCAGCTTGTGGTGCCCAAACCTTACAGGAAGTTGGTGTTGGAGTTGGCCCATGGGCACATTCTTGGAGGTCATCTGGGGACAGAGAAAACCCGAGAGAGGGTATTACAGAGATTCTATTGGCCTGGGGTGATGAAGGACATAGAAAATTATTGTTCCTCCTGCCCTGTGTGTCAGAGGTCGGCCCCGATGCCACACTTCCGTAGCCCGCTGGTCCCTCTACCCATCATTGAGGTCCCGTTTGAGAGAATCGCAATGGATTTGGTAGGTCCTATAATCAAGTCCGCTAGGGGGCACCAGTACATATTGGTTATAATGGACTATGCCACCCGTTATCCAGAAGCGATCCCTCTCAGAAATACCTCGGCCAAAACCATAGCCAAAGAGCTATCTCTTGTTTTTAGCCGGGTGGGTATTTGTAAAGAACTGCTTACGGACCAAGGTACACCCTTTATGTCCCGGGTTATGAAGGAGCTGTGTAAATTGTTCAAAGTGACGCAATTACGTACATCTGTGTATCACCCCCAAACCGATGGGCTGGTTGAAAGATTCAACAAAACCCTAAAACAAATGTTGAAGAAAGTGGTGGATAGGGATGGAAAGGATTGGGACTGTCTACTTCCTTATTTGATGTTTGCTATTAGGGAGGTGCCCCAATCCTCTACGGGATTCTCCCCCTTTGAGTTACTGTATGGGAGACACCCAAGAGGGCTGTTGGATATTGCCAAGGAAACTTGGGAAAGTGAGAGTTCTCCCCACAGGAGTGTGATTGAGCATGTCGCCCTGATGCAAGATCGAATTGCACAGGTAATGCCCATCGTGAAGGAACATTTGGCCCAAGCGCAGTTGGCACAGCAGAGAGTGTACAACCGTGGAGCCAAGACCCGTACCTTTTCCCCGGGGGATAGGATATTGGTACTTGTCCCTACGGTTGAAAGTAAATTCCTTGCCAAATGGCAAGGCCCCTACGAGATAATGGAAAAAGTGAGCGAAGTGAATTACAAGGTCAGACAACCAGGAAGGCGAAAGCCCGAACAGATCTATCACGTTAATCTGTTGAAAGCCTGGAGGGATAGAGAGTCCCTAGTCGCAGACACTTGGTCACCAGCTCAAACTGGTTGCGTGATTCCTGAGGTTGGAATCGCAGCCACCTTGTCACAACCCCAACAACAGGAGGTTAAGGAGTTTGTGCTTCGCAACAAGGAGGTATTCTCTGAGCTGCCGGGACAAACATCTGGGGTAGAGCATGACATTATTACCCCGCCCGGTGAAAGGGTGAAGTTAAAACCCTATCGGATCCCAGAGGCCCGACGGGAGGCAATACGGGAGGAAGTACAGAAAATGCTGAACTTAGGGGTGATAGAGGAGTCCCAAAGTGATTGGTCTAGTCCCATTGTGTTGGTGCCTAAACCGGATGGGAGCTGGCGATTTTGTAACGATTTTCGTCAGTTGAACAAAGTTACAAAATTTGACACCTACCCCATGCCACGTATAGATGAGTTGATCGACCGGCTGGGAACAGCCCGATACATGACGACTCTTGACCTCACAAAAGGGTATTGGCAAATCCCCCTGGCCAAGTCAGCCAAAGAGAAAACCGCATTTGTAACCCCAGACGGGGCGTTCCAATATAAAAGAATGCCGTTCGGGTTACAGAATGCGCCGGCCACATTCCAGCGGAAAATGGACCAGATGCTGAGGCCCCATCGGAAGTATGCTGCGGCTTACCTGGATGACGTAATTGTCCATAGCACAGATTGGGCCTCACATCTGCCAAAAGTGCAAGCAGTCCTGGACTCTGTTCGGGAAGCAGGGTTTACGGCTAACCCCAAGAAGTGTACCATTGGGCAGGAGGAGGCCAAATATCTTGGGTACACCATTGGGAGGGGAGTAATAAAACCCCAACTCAACAAAGTCGAGGCCATCCAGAGTTGGCCACGTCCCAACAGCAAGAAGCAGGTACGAGCCTTTCTGGGAATCGCTGGGTATTATCGGCGATTCATTCCCCACTTTGCTTCTAAGGCTGTGCCCCTAACCAACCTGACGAAGGGGAAAGGGTCGGTCATGATTAAATGGACCCCCGAGGCTGAGGCAGCATTCCAATTCTTGAAACAAGCCTTATGTAGCCAGCCAGTGTTGTACTCACCCGACTTCTCTAAAGACTTTGTCGTACAAAGTGATGCGTCAGATGTGGGGTTAGGAGCAGTATTGTCCCAGGTCTGGAACGGGGAAGAGCACCCAGTCATTTACCTCAGCAGGAAGTTGAAGTCCCATGAGGTAAATTACGCCACCGTTGAAAAGGAGTGTTTAGCGGTGAAGTGGGCTCTAGATTCCCTTCGGTACTACCTGCTAGGTAGGCACTTTGACATGGTTACGGATCACGCTCCGTTAAAGTGGATGGCTCAAAACAAGGAAACAAATAGAAGAGTGAATAGGTGGTTCCTGGCCCTCCAGGAATTCAACTTCACAGTAAAGCATCGCCCTGGCGTTCAAATGGGGAATGTGGATGCTTTGTCTCGAGTACATGAATGCCTGATTGCTGGTGTTCCAACCCCGAGGTTAAAACAAGAGGGGGGGTATGTGACAGCAGGAAGGTAAAGTCACCTGGTTGCATCCAGGGGGGTAGATATATTTCGCCCAGATTCAGGCTTTACGCCGATTTATACAGCTAGGTGGAGAGTTGTATAAGCCCAGCTGAGACTAGTGGGCTCATTGATGACTCATACCTCTAGGGAGAGTGTGGGGCGTCGTGCAGACAGGGAGTTGATGAGACCAGCTGAAGCTTGTCAGCTCATTTAGGCCTCTATAAGAACTCCCAGCTTCATTAGATGTATGCTCATGCCTGGAAGCAGACCTGTGTGGACTGTCTAGGGAGAGTGAACCCCTGTGCGGTGAGAGAAAGCCTGTGTGGCTATATTTTGCTTGGACATTTAAAACCAGGGACTAGGACAGCACTAGGCTGATCCCAGTTGTTAGTTAGGAAACCTGTATGTTTAGTCAGAGGTCAAGTTGACCAGGATTTATTTTGTTTGTTTCTTTTGCTTTGCTGTGTTTTTGTCACTGTAAATAGAAAATAAACGGCACCTTTTTGATTTTGAAAACCACAACCTCCGTCTGCTGGGCCTGTTTTTGTGTGGGGAGCCCATCCCGGGGGTCACACACACCCGCTGCCGAGCTAACCCCCTCACACTGTGTTCTTCTCCGTTTTAGATTTCAATTCTGAATTATATGTCGGATTATCCCTGAAGAAGGAGTTATCTCCATAACGCGTAGGATCTGACCTATATATGTACAATTCTAATTTTCATATGATTATGCACTAGCATTGCAGTCCAGGGTATAATCTTTTCCCCTGGGCATGCGATGCATTGGGCATAATTCAACATCTATTCTATTGATTCATTGATTGTATCTTCTGCATATATCAAGTCTTTTTTATTTGCACACAATTTTATGTATTCATACTTTCTATTTTTGTAATAAATGATTTTTATACTCTACCCTAGTGGTTATGTAAATTCATGCCTATAAAGTCCCGCCCTGTGAGGGGAAACTTTTGTATTGTATCAGTTAGGGATGTTGGCTACATCACACCAGACCTGTTTTCTACAACCTCCTATTTCTTTGATATCACACAGAGATGTAGGCTCTCCACGTGAGATGGTAGATCTTCCTAGAAAAAAGATTTCCGTGCTCTCAACATGGTTGAAACGACTGAATCCGACAGGCCTCGGTCCCTTAGTACCTGGCTTTCAATAGCCATGCCGTTAAAGCCAGCGACTGTAAAGCAGGATGAAGAATGGGACCTTGCGAGAGAAGGTCCTCCCGCATTGGCAGTCGCCATGGTGCATCCGCCACCAGGCGCACAAGGTCGGTGTACCAGGGACGCCTGGGCCAATCCGGGGCGATGAGAATCACTGGAATCCCCCTCGGTCTCTACTCTGCGGAACAGACGAGGAAGCAACTTCAGTGGGGGAAAGGCATAGTCGATACTGACCCCACGGGGCCACCAGCACGTCTGACGCCTCTGCCCAGGGATCTCTGGACCTGGCCACGAACCTCGACACCTTGCGATTGAGTCGAGAAGCCAGGAGATCCACGTCTGGCGCGCCCCATCTCCGGCAAAGGAGTTGAAAAACCTCCGGATGCAACGACCATTCCCCTTGGTCCAGCATCTGGCGACTCAGATAGTCCGCCTGCCAGTTTTCCACGCCCGGAATGTAAACTTCTGATAGAGCCGGCACGCTCCTTTCCGCCCACCGCAGGATGTGAGGGACCTCCGATGCTGCAGCCGAGCTTCTTGTTCCTCCTTGATGGTTGACGTATGCCACTGCCGTGGCGTTGTCTGACTGGATCCTGACTGGACGCCCTTGTAGCCTCTGTGACCACTTGGAGAGGCACAGCCTGATCACCCGGAGTTCCAGGACGTTGATCGGCAGTTGGGATTCGTCCGGAGTCCAGCGGCCCTGGGCCGCCCAAACCCGCCAGACTCCCCCCCAACCGGTCAGGCTGGCGTCCATCGTGATCACAGTCCAATGAAAGGGGAGGAATGACTTCAAGGACCAAAGAGCTCAGCCACCAAATCAGAGAGGCCCTGACTAGATGACTTATCTGAATCTGATGATCCAGAGACAACAGAGTTTTGTTCCATTTGGAGAGAATCTCCCTTTGCAAGACCCGAGTGTGGAATTGGGCATATGGTACTGCCTTGAAAGAGGCTACCATGAGGCCCAGGACTCTCATGCAAAAACGGAGAGACGACCATTTACAGGATGTCAACAACCTCACTGCAGTCTGGAGTGTCTGCAACTTCTCCAAGGGAAGAAAGACTCTGGCCTCTGAGGAGTCCAGAATCAACCCCAGGTACTCTAGGCGCTGGGTCGGCACTAAACACCGACTTCTGGAGGTTCAGTATCCAACCAAACTCCCGGAGGGTCTGACTGGCTATAGACACGTCCTCCTCTAATTCTGTGCTTGA
The DNA here is from genome assembly GCA_029206835.1 of Rana muscosa. Classification (NCBI taxonomy): domain Eukaryota; kingdom Metazoa; phylum Chordata; class Amphibia; order Anura; family Ranidae; genus Rana; species Rana muscosa. Next base: position 276,543,774 of record CM055127.1, on the reverse strand, counting down.
AGCAACTCTCAGAAGAAAGTAGTCCAAGTAGCCTACGATAGCAATGCCGCGCTGTCTCAGCAAAGCTAGAATCAGGGAGAGCACCTTGGTGAAAACTCTTGGTGCCGATGCTAGGCCAAAGGGAAGAGCCACAAATTGATAGTGGTCTTCGCCGATCGCAAAGCGCAGGAACCTCTGATGGAGATGGGGACATGCAAGTATGCGTCCTTGATATCCAAGGACGCCAGGAAGTCCCCCGGATGGAGCGCAGCCACCACCGAACAAATCGATTCCATCCAGAATTTTTGAATCTTTATAAAGGCATTGAGGGCCTTGAGGTCCAAGATTGGATGGACTCCGTCCCTCTTTGGGACCACAAACAGATTCAAGTAGAAACCCTGAAACCTGTCCTGTGGTGGTATGGGTATGATTACCCTGCACCAAGTCTTGCACTGCCCTCTGGAGGGCAGCCCGACGAGCCGGAAGGAAAGGCAGATTTGAGGGAAAAAATCTGTTTGTGGACAAGAAAGGAACTCTATCTTGTACCCTGAGGTGACCACCTCGCAGACCCACTGGTCGAGAGCAGGGAGGTCCACCGAGCTGCAACCCCGCGAAGCCGTCCCCCCACCCTGGAGTCGGGCGGGGCAAAACTTCATGCGGTAGCAGGCTTGTTTGCTGGCTTGTTGGGCTTGCGCAACCAGGGATGCTTCTGTCCCCCAGCTGGACCTTTGTCCGCTTGGGAGGGTCTGCCAGCAGGTTCTGACTGACGAAAATACTTCTTGTGTGGGAAAGGAGGGCCCCGGCTTACGGCGCGGCTCCTTCCCTTTAGTGGACTGAGGGGGAAGTGTGCTCTTACCTCCAGTGACATCCTTAATGATGTCGTCCAGTGAGGCACCAAAAAGCCTCCCACCTTTAAAAGGCAAATCTGCCAGAGTTTTCTTAGAAGCTTGGTCAGCGGACCAGCATTTCAGCCATATTAGGCGGCGCAACACCACCGCAGATGCGGAGGCCCTGGAGATCAAAAGGGGCTGCATCCAGGGTTGCATCACAGACGTACACAAGTCCCTGTACCAACTGTTCGGCCAGTGACATGCATTCTGGAGGGAGCTAATGCTCCTCCACAGTCTCGTGCAATATTTTTGCCCATTCAGTGAGTGTCTGGGACACCAAGGTAGCAGCCAATATAGGCCGCAATGCTGACCCCAGCATGGAGAACATGGAGCGGCTCACCGCTTCGGACCTCCTATCAGTAGGGTCCTTAAAAGCAGGGGTCCCCTCCACCGGGATAGTGGTTACATTATTTAACCAAGAGACCGGGGGATCAACGACCGGAGGAGAAGGCCATTTTTTTTCAAAAGGCTCTCTTCAAATTGGTAACGGACCGCCATGCGCTGAGGGACCGCAAAGGGCCTCTGCGGCCGTTCCCATTCCTTATCTATGAACTTGTCAAAGAAATCAACAAAGGAAAAACCTTAACAGAGCGTGTCGGTTTGTGCGACCCAAAAGGGACAGGCCCTGCTGTGGAAGTCCCAGCTGCATCTTCCAGCTTGAGAGTGTCCCTCACAGCATTGATAAGTGCACTTACAAGTGCCCTGTCTTGCTCTGACCCTGACGAGGGGTCCTCCTCACAGGGAAGGTCCTGGTCCGCCTCTTCTGACATACCAGAACAGGGGTCCTGAGCCGCAGCCAGGCCAGAGTCTGAGTCAGAACATTCTCCAGGAGATGGCGGGGGAGTGGGCGCCTAGTACCCCTCTTACGCCCGCATGCCGCTTCCACCCTGGCAACAAATGACTCTAGGACTGCCGACAAAGCGTCCATGGGAACCGCAGGGGCACCGGTTGCTGCCTCTTGAATGTTTGGGGAAAAAACGCCAGCTTCTGACTCCATATTGCCCACTGACAGCCCTTAGGGACTTAGTCAAGATACCTGACACAAAATTTTGTCCACCCTCCTTGCTGCACTGACCAAGGGTGGGGATACCCAGGGGACACACCGCCTAGCCAGAGACTGTTCAGCGCTGCTGCCCACTCTCCATCCGCACACCGCGTGTGACTGAGGAACTGTGTGAGGTGAATTGCGCCGTTCGCGCTGTTCAGGAAGCTCAGCCAGCACTAGAGGCCAAAACCCACTCCAAAATGGCCAGCGGGTGCCTCAGAGAAAGCGTGCAGACCACAAGAAAATGGCCGCCCGCAATTTCAGACCTGCATCAAAGCGCGGCCATGGCAAAATGGCCGCCAATGGGATTTACAATGCACAGGCCCCAAAAAAATGGCGCCAGCGCTTCAAAAAATGGTGCCCAGCAAGCGAGGTGGACGAGAAGGTCAGCAGCAGAGGCTTCCAAGAATTTACTACCCCCCACACAGAGCAGGCCTGGACACCCCCACAGCCCCCCGCCGGGACCTGGAGCCCCCCTAAAAGGTATACCCCGATCGCAGCGAGCCCCGCAAGGGGAGGAGGAAAAAGGGTTACAGAGGGAGAGAGGGGAGGGCAGGAGAACCCCCTAATGACCCCCTTAGGAATGCTCAGAGGTTCCATCCTACCGAGGCAGGAGGAATTGTACTTGCCCGTCCCTGCGAGGACCTGCTGGTGCGTTCCTGACAGACCTACAACCGAGCAGTACGGAGTATATGTCGGCCCGGTCCACTGTGACTGAGACAGCAAGCAGCCCGGTCATATGTGAACCCTGGAGCATAGCTCACGGCCACCCCTGGAGCCATGGGGTATGTCGTGGCCAACCCTGCACGTAGCTAAGGCCTGCTCACGCTCAATGGCCGAACTGGGGGGACTACAAGGATCTATATTATACTGCCTGTCATGCCCAGCCGGCAGTTGATAGAAGATTCTCAACAATAAAAAGGGAGCCAGGTCCTTCTCTACTAGGCAGAAAACAAAACTGAGGCTGCTGACTGCAGGGTAGAGGGTTATGTCCGGAGGGACCACTCCCTGGGCGGGGCTGTTCAACTCTGTTAAAAGTAACATGTATTAAATATCTAACATGTTCTGCCTAGTCCTCTCCTAATAGACGGAGGGTGCTGTGTCAATCCATGGACGTCAGAGAAACGGATTTTATGGTGAGTACAAAAATCCTATTTTCTCTTATCGTCCATGGACTGACACAGCTGGATAATGTAAACGTGTGGGACGTCCCAAAGCAGTATCAGAAGGGTGGGAGCAGTAGTAAAGGAACAACCAAAACTTCACTCCAAAACAAGCAGAGCTCCTCAACGGAGGAGTTGCAACATGAAACAGCGGCCTGCAGCACTTTGAGGCCAAAGGAAGCATCCGAAGATGCAGCCACATCAACCTTATAGAACTTAGAAAAAGGTATGAACGGACGACCAGGTCGCCGCCTTGCACACTTGTGCAACCGACGCTTGATGTCGGAAAGCCCAGGAAGCACCAATTGCCCTAGTGGAATGCGCCGTAACCAGAAAGGGAGGCGCCCGCCCCTTAATGGCATAGGCCTGTATAATGGTCTGTCTGATCCACCTAGAAATGGTGGCAGACGAAACCGCTTGGCCCTGTTTTGGACCAGAGACAGATACAAACAGTGAGTCAGACTTCCGAATGGAAGCAGTAGCAGACAGGTACACCCGTAAGGCTCGTACCACATCCAAATTGTAAAGCGCAAACTCTCTAGGATGCGATGGATGAGGGCACAAGGACGGAAGGACAATGTCCTCATTAAGGTGAAAGGCCGAAACCACCTTTGGAAGGAAAGACGGTCGTGGGCGCAACACCGCCTTATCCTTATGGAGGACCAGGTAAGGCGACTTGCATGACAGAGCCGCCAACTCAGACACCCGTCTAACAGAAGTGATGGCCACTAAAAAAGCCACCTTCTGAGACAAGGTTAAAAGAGGAATATTTCTGATATTTTCAAAAGGAGGTTCCTGAAGAACCGAGAGCACCAAGTTCAGATCCCAAGGAGGGAGCGGAGGCTTGGCAGGGGGAACCACATGGCGAACCCCCTGCACAAAAGTGCCAACTAAAGAATGACCTGCTAGGGGTCGTTGAAAGAAAACGGCCAAGGCCGAAATCTGACCCTTAATAGTGCTCAAAGCCAGCCTTTGGGATACACCACGCTGCAAGAACCGCAGGATTCTGGGGACAGAGTACGTCCGTGGACGCCAGTCTAGCTCTTCGCACATAGCGATGTAAGCTCTCCAGGTACGGTGATAGATCTTTCTAGAAGAAGACTTCCGTGCCCTAAGCATGGCTGAAATCACTGAATCCGACAGGCCTCGGTCCTTCAGCACCTGGCTCTCAATAGCCATGCCGTCAAAACCAGAGACTGTAAAGCAGGATGAAAGATATGACCTTGAGACAGAAGGTCCTCCCTCATGGGCAGTCTCCAAGAGACGTCCGCGATGAGACGTACCAGATCAGCGTACCAATGACGCCGAGGCCAATCCGGGGCAATGAGGATCACCGGAATACCCTCGGCCGCTACCCTGCGCAGCAGACGAGGAATCAACTGCAGTGGAGGGTAAGCGTATATCAAGCAATACTGACCCCACAGGGCCACCAACGCGTCCAAGGCATCCGCCCAGGGGTCACTGTACCTGGCCACAAACCTCGACACCTTGCAATTGAGTCGAGATGCCATCAGGTCCACATCTAGTGTGCCCCACCGCCGACAAAGGAGTTGAAACACCTCCGGATGCAAGGACCACTCCCCCTGGTCCAAGGACTGGCGATTCAGATAGTCCGCCTGCCAGTTTTCTACGCCCGGAATGTAGACGGCCGACATCGCCGGTACGCTTCTTTCCGCCCACTGTAGGATGTGCGCAACCTCAGATGCCGCAGCCGAGCTCCGAGTGCCCCCCTGATGGTTGACATACGCCACGGCTGTGGCGTTATCTGACTGAATTCTGAAAAAGCGGCCCTGTAGTCTCTTTGACCACGCAGAGAGACAAAGTCTGATCGCTCGCAATTCCAGAACGTTGATTGGGAGACGAGATTCGTCCGGAGTCCAGAGGCCTTGTGCTGACAGGACTCCCCAAACTCCTCCCCAGCCCATCAGGCTGGCGTCCGTCGTGACCACCGTCCACTGGATGGGGAGGAACGACTTTCCGGCCTGAAGAGCTGGGGATCTCAGCCACCACATCAGGGATGTCTTGACTGAGTGACTCACTCGGATCTGAAGATCCAATGACAATGGGGACTTGCTTCTGCAATGCCCGAGTGTGTGATTGGGTATACGGGACCGCCTCGAAGGAGGCCACCATTAGTCCCATGACCCTCATGCAGAAACGGATTGACAACCATTTTCGGGCCGTCAGGACCCGCACTGCCGACTGAAGTGTCAGTAACTTCTTCGCAGGTAGAAACACCTTCGCTGCCGAAGTGTCCAGGATCAGACCCAGATACTCCAAACGTTGAGTCGGGACTAGCACCGACTTCTGCATGTTCAGCAGCCACCCGAAGTCCCGGAGAGTCTGGCTGACTATTGTCACATTTTCCTCCAATTCTTAGCCAGTTTCTGCTCTTAGAAGGAGGTCGTCCAGATAGCCCACGATAACAATTCCTCACCGTCTCAGCAAAGCTAGAACCGAGGCAAGCACTTTGGTGAAAACCCGTGGTGCCGATGCTAGGCCGAAGGGAAGAGCCACGAACTGATAGTGGACTTCGCCTATGGCAAAGCGCAGAAACCTCTGGTGACTTGCGCAGATTGGGACGTGCAAGTAAGCGTCCTTGATATCCAAGGACACCAGGAAATCCCCTTGGTGGAGGGTCGCAATCACCGAGCGAATGGATTCCATCCGGAATTTTTGAACCTTCACATAGGCATTCAAAGCCTTGAGGTCCAGGATTGGCCGTACCCCGTCCTTCTTCGGGACAACAAACAGGTTCGAGTAAAACCCCTGAAACCTCTCCTGTGACGGAACCGGCACAATCACTCCGCACCCGAGCAAATCCTGTACGGCCCCCAAGAGGGCCGCCCGGCGGGCAGGAAGGAGAGGGAGGTTTGAGGGGAAGAACCTGTTTGGGGGCCATGAGCGGAACTCTATCCTGTATCTAGAGGTGACCACCTCGCACACCCACCGGTCGGAGATTCGGGAGGTCCACCAAACCGTGAACCTGCAAAGACGTCCCCCCACCCCAGAGTCGGGCAGGGGCAAGATTTTATGCGGTGGCGGGCTTGGGAGCTTGCTTGGTAGGCCTACGAACCCAGGGACGCTTGTGTCCCCCCACAGCACTTTTTTCAGTCTGGCCGGGCTTACCCGTGGATTCTGAAGAAGGGACACGAATGTCCTGAACGCGAAGCACTTCCTGCTTACCTCCGACCCGGAAGTGATCCCACGGAGCCTCCACAATCCAGACTCCAGTTCCCAGCTCCCGGCCGACGCTTTTCTTCCAGCCTGCACCAGATGTAGAGATCACAGGATTGAGGATCCCACTCCAGCTGTCCGGGAAATCATCATACCATCAGAGGATCTGCGGATGAAGCCCTATTAACCCTTCACATGCCTTACTACCTCTACTCAAATGTGAGTGTATTTTAACATTTAAATTAAAAATTGTTTTTATCTTGCTGCATTTAGAGGGCGCTGTTCCCTTTTGTTTTGTCTTACCCGTGGATTCTGACTGACGAAAAAACGTCTTCGCCGGAAAGCAAGGGCCCGACCTGCGGAGGGGCTCCTTTCCCTTAACAGACTGAGGGAGGAAGGTGCTCTTACCCCCTGTGACATCCTTAATAATGTCATCCAGGGCGGCCACAAACAGTCTACTGCCCTTAAAGGGCAAGTCAGCTAGGAGCTTTTTGGAAGCTAGGTCGGCCGACCAGCATTTTAGCCAGATAAGGCGACGCAGCACCACAACAGAGATAGAGGCCCCAGATATTAAAAGGGACCGCATCCAAAGTGGCATCGCACACATAGACCAGACCCTGCACAAGTTGATGAGCCAGGGCAATGGTCTCAGGAGGGAGATTATGCTCCTGTACCGTCTGGTGCAAAATCTTTGCCCATCCTGTGAGTGTCTGAGACACAAGTGTCGCCGCCACTATAGGGCGCAAGGCAGACCCCAATAAGGCAAACATAGTTCTACTCACCACCTCAGACCTCCTGTCAGTGGGATCCTTAAATGCAGGAGTCCCTTCCATTGGGAGCGTGGTAGCCTCATTCAAACTGGCGACCAGGGAGTCGACCACTGGGGGGTGAGCTCACTTCTTAACCAGGTCCTCCTCAAAGGGGTACCTTATGGCTAGGCGCTGCGGGACCGTCAAAGTCATCTGCGGCTTATCCCAGACTTGGTCAATGAATGTATTAAAAAAAGGCACATATGGAAAGACCTTTTTTGAAGAGACGGCTTTAAAACCAAAAGGAAGACAGTTTTCACCTGGGGTTCCTCAGGCTCAACATTTAGCTTGAGAGTGTCCCTCACAGCATCAATGAGTTCACTTACAAGCACCCTGTCAGTTACTGGTTCAGAACTGGAGTCTTCCTCACAAGGAATGTCCTGTCCAAAAACATCAAAATCCTCAGATCTAGGGTCCTGAGCGGCAGTAGCTAGGCCCATATCTGAGACAGAGCACTCCCCTACAGGAGAATGTGTGGGGAGGGGGCGCTTTACAGCTCCCTTGCGCTCACACACCGCTTCCATTCTGACAAGGAATAATTCCAGGACTGCCGACAACTGGTCCATAGGGACCGCAGGTGCAGGAGCACTGCCAGTTGCCTCAAGCAAGTGTGGAGAAGCAGGTGTACCAGACTCCATATCGCCACCCTCTGAGACCTTATACACTACTACAGTGAATATACAGTCCACCCACTGGCTACGCTGAGGCTGAGGAGGGGATACCTGGAGGACTCACCAACCCTTAAGGACCGCTCAGTTCTGCTGAAGAAATAGCGCTGTGAAGCCTGAGGAGAGTGAAGAATCTGTGAGGAGACTGTGAGGAGATTCGCGCCACAGCACCGCCGCTAGAGGCCGAAACTGAAAGTAAAAGCGCAGCAGCTTCAAGAAAATGGCCGCCGGCCACAGATATAAACGGCAAGTATTCAAAAAAGGGGAAAATACTGCGCTGTCTTATGTGAAAATAGTGTAAACATGATAAGTGTGAAAAAAATGCTGCAACTTATACAAGTGAGATACACACAAAAAAACTATATGAAAAGAAAAAGAAGCTGCGCAACAATGAATAGAATAAAATCAAAGATGATCAAACTCCAGCGTGTAAAAAGTCCTGCACCCAATGTGGCGACCCAACCATGTGTGACCCAAACGGTTGAATAAAGGGGTATTAAGCCCCAGAAAAACAGTCTCTTAATACACCAAACGTTACAGAGATAAAATTGTATGGGTATAGTTCCAAAAGCAGTTCATACGTAATGTCTGGAACAAGGAAGTTAACATTGAAGACTGCTAGTATGAATACCAATCCTCATTTCAAACATCTGTGACTTCAAACATCTAAACACCAGAGAAAAAGTGCTGTTATCCGGATAGAAGAGAGATCCACCACCTCTGATGAGACTGCCGCTTACCAGAAAGTCTGATCCCTGCAAGAGATCAGTCAGCGCGAATGGCTATTATCCCAGCCAGGGTTTCTGAAAGGATCTGTCAGCTATCCCCCTCTCCTCCGGTGTCTATGTCTCCAACTTCTCATTAATCGTCAGATGATTGTGACAGGATGAAAAGAGAGTGCCACCATAGCGTAATCCAGTATAAAATCCGATTTAATAAAACATCTATAAGAAATGCACTTACATTTATGCAGACATAAAAAGAGTGCGTAAATAGTAAAGCCGGCCGGCTTCCACAGCCCGTTCCTTCCGGGACTCTGTGCGTGTATTGCGGTGACGTCAGCACGCCGCTCCTCCCTACGCCGTTTCGACAAACCTGACGTCGTTAGTGCCCCTGGACAATGACAGGTTTGCCCGGGGCGGGGCTGTTCAGCTCTGGTTTGTTCTAGAATGTATGTTTCTAACATCTAACATTCTGCCTAGATCTTCTCCTGCAAGCAGGGACATATACCCACACGTTTATAGTATCCAGCTGTGTCAGTCCATGGACGATAAGAGAAAAGGTAATTGCGGGCCTCGTTTTTAAAAATAATATATGGCATAAGCATTGGAATAACTTTGAGTAACATAATTGTAAAATAGGAAAAGTGGACCGGGGTTTACTTCCTCTTTAACCACTTAACGACCGCCCACTGTAATTATACGTCGGCAGAATGGCACGGACAGGCACAATCACGTGCCGGTACGTGACTGCCTTCGTATGGGTGGGGGGTCCAATCGGACCCCCCTCCGGTACAGTGGGTGGCCGGGATCACTTCGGGAGCGATTCGTGATGAGGGGGCCGCCATTCGATTCTGGACACCCCCTCGCAATCGCTCCCGGCGAATCAAATGCTTCCTCTGCCTGTGTAATGTTTACACAGGCAGGAGGAAGTGATGTCATCCCTCATGCGGCGCTCACATATACCGAGCACCACATGAGAGAAGATGTCAGGTTAGTGCACAAACACTACACTGACACCAGGACACATAGGTACATAAATCGCCCCCCAGATCACCCCCCAGCCCCAGTGTCACTGATTGCAGTGACCATTTATTTAGTGATTACTGCAATCAGTGACATTTGTGATTGTAAAAGTGTCAGGTTTAGGTCCAGTGTAGCCCCCTAACCCCCCCTAATAAAAGGTTTAACCCCTTGATTGCCCCCCAGGTAACCCTTTCACCCCCTAGCACCGCCGTCACTAAGCGATCGTTTTTCTGATCGCTGTTTTAGTGTCGGTGATGCTGATCGGTAGCCAGTTATTTTTTTTAGGTTCGCCTCAGGTTTTTATAGCGTCGGGTACCCCCATATATTACCTAATAAAGGTTTAACCCCTTGATCGCCCCCCAGGTAACCCTTTCACTCGTGTCACTAAGCGATCATTTTCTGATCGCTGTCTTAGTGTCGGTGATGCCGATAGGTAGCCAGTTATTTTTTTTAGGTTCGCCGCAGGTTTTTATAGCGTCGGGTACCCCCATATATTACCTAATAAAGGTTTAACCCCCTGATTGCCCCTAGTTAACCCTTTCACCAGTGATCACCATATAAGTGTTACGGGTGACGCTGGTTAGTTAGTTTGCTTTTTATAGTGTCAGGGCACCCGCCGTATATAACCCAATAAAAGTTTAACCCCCTGATCGCCCAGCGGGTGATATCAATTAGGTTTTAGCATCAGAGAGGGTCTGCGTCACACCCCAGGCAGCGTCAGGTTAGTGCCAGTAACGCTAACACCCACGCGTGAAGCATACACCTCCCTTAGTGGTATAGTATCTGAACAGATCAATATCTGATCTGATCTATACTAGTGTCCCCAGCAATTTAGGGTTCCCAAAAACGCAGTGTTAGTGGGATCAGCCCAGATACCTGCTAGCACCTGCGTTTTGCCCCTCCGTCCAGCCCAGGCCACCCAAGTGCAGTATCGATCGATCACTGTCACTTACAAAACACAACACACATAACTGCAGCGTTCGCAGAGACAGGCCTGATCCCTGCGACTCCAGTGCTGTAGGAGGTGATTTCACCACCACAGCTAAAAAAAAAAAAGCATATATGCCGAAGCATTGGGGCAGCAGGGGCGGAGGAGCGATTTTGCTCCTAATGCCGCGTACATACGGTCGAAATTCCGACGGAGGCTTGCCCGTGGAAAAGTCCGACCATGTGTGTGCGGCATAACTTTTGCGGGAGGATGCCCCCATGCTTCGGCATATATAAATGGTGCATGTATGCCCATCATTAGAAGTGGGTGGATGAAGGGCAGTATTCTAATGGTGGGCATACCCACCGATCAATCTCTTTTTTCGTTCAGCCAACAGGCTGCATGAAAAAAAAGATTACAATACATGTCCAACAAGGACCAGCATGTTGCTGGACTTTGAATGGTTATACCAGATTGATGCCTGCAGGTTTAGGTATCATCTTGGTATCATTCTTTTCAGCCAGCGGCCGGCTTTTATGTAAAAGCAATCCTAGTGGCTAATTAGCCTCTGGACTGCTTTTACAAGCAGTGGGAGGGAATGCCCCCCCCGGATATAAAAAGCGCCATTGGGAAATTGGGAAAGCATTTTATCACACCGATCTGGGTGTGGTCAGATGCTTTGAGGGCAGAGGAAATGCCTCTCAGCAAATAGCTTGGGGTGTCTACTTTCCAAAATGGGGTCATTTGGGGGGGTTTGGTGCTATTTTGGCATTTTATGGCCTTTGAAACTGTGATAGGTAGTGAGGAGTGAAATCAAAAATTTGCGCCCTTAGAAATCCTGAAGGCGGTGCTTGGTTTTCGGGGGCCCGTACGCGGCTAGGCTCCCAAAAAGTCCCACACATGTGGTATCCCCGTACTCAGGAGAAGCAGCAAAATGTATTTTGGGGTGCAATTCCACATATAACCATGGCATGTGTGAGCAATATATCATTTAGTGACAACTTTTTGTAATTTTTTTTTTTTTTTAGTCATTATTCAATCACTTGAGACAAAAAAAAAAAAAAATATTCAATGGACTCAACATGCCTCTCAGCAATTTCCTTGGGATGTCTACTTTCCAAAATGGGGTCATTTGTTGGGGTTTTGTACTGCCCTGCCATTTTAGCACCTCAAGAAATGAGATAGGCAGTCATAAATTAAAAGCTGTGTAAATTCCAGAAAATATACCCTAGTTTGTAGACGCTATAACTTTTGCGCGAACCAATAAATATACGCTTATTGACATTTTTTTTACTAAAGACATGTGGCTGAATACATTTTGGCCTAAATGTATGACTAAAATTTAGTTTATTCGATTTTTCTTATAACAAAAAGTAGAGAATATCATTTTTTTTCAAAACTTTCAGTCTTTTTCCGTTTATATCGCAAAAAATAAAAATCGCAGAGGCAAGCAAATACCATTAAAGGAAAGCTCTATTTGTGGGAAGAAAAAGACGCAAATTTCGTTTCGGTACAACATTGCATGTCTGCACAATTTCCAGTTAAAGCAGCGCAGTGCAAAATTCTGAAAACACCTCTGGTCCTTTAGCTACAAAATGGTCCGGGGCTTAAGTGGTTAAGGAGCTGTGTCCGTCCATGGACGAAAAGAGAAATAGACATGTGTAAACTGACCCTGACAGTGTCTTTATTACATCTCTCCTTGGATCTATCCATATCAGTAAAATAGTGATAGCAGGACACTGTTTTCTATAAGGGCAGTGTGTCATGTTACAGAACCAGGTGCAATTTGCTCAAGGAAAGTGTGACTTGTAAGAGCACTGGTTTGCCTGGTGCCATATGAGAGCTTTGTGAGAATGCTTATTGGTAGACAAGGATTTTGAACTCCATAAAGGCCATGGCTTTCATACACCTAAAAGATCTGTATGCAGCTTAAAATATATATCTGTATAATATTAGGCTATGTTTGCACTTTACACCAGCGGTTCTGGATGTGCATCTGGACAGAGGGTCAAAAAGTGAAGATTTGCATATCTCTGCCCAGTGTGCTAAAATAAGGAATAATCCTTTAAATTTTTGGGATATGTGAAGGAATGAGACATGTAAATACAGTACCTCCTGTTTAAAGAAGGCTTTACTGTTCTACACACTATTTTGGTTGAAGAGATGTTTATTTTCTGGGTATACATGCTTAATTTTGTTTTCATTCAACCAGTGGGCTGAACCAGCCAATTTTTGGTATGTTTATACCCAGCTTTATTGAAGGCAATAAGGCTGTTCTTTGTAAATGCAATTGTAATTTGTAAGAAAATTTTCCCCAAAGCTTAGCGAAGGCATTGAAGCACTGCTGACTTCCATCATCTAATCATGCAAGCAAAACTGAAATTAAAAGAAAAGGTGACCCCCTTTGACAAGCTGGCTACAGACATCCGATTGAAGAAAGAAAGGAAGATCTTCTGGACGCAGCACTCCGGTTAAAAAGCCTTTATTCCAAAAAAAAGGTTCAGGAAACCAAAAACACTCTGCACAACACAACAAACTGATCTAGCTATGAATAAGCACTTTAAATAGTGTGAAACGCGTCAGCCAAACTAGATCAGTTTGTTGTGTTGTGCAGAGTGTTTTTGGTTTCCTGAACCTTTTTTTTGGAATAAAGGCTTTTTAACCGGAGTGCTGCGTCCAGAAGATCTTCCTTTCTTTCTTCAATTGCACTTGCATTTGCCTGCACCCTTGGTTGCTGGGAGGAGGTAATTCCAGGGACTTCCACACCTGAGCGGCTCCCTTCCTCCTACAGACATCCGATACCGCCCCCCATGTTTCATACACATCTTAAAGTGCTATTAAAGGATAGGTTCACCTTTGGAACATGTTACTTGTTCCACCTGTATTTAGGGTGGAGCATGTAACATGTTCCAGCATCTGCGCCTCACCCCGTTCCCCCTTCCCTGTGAGACAGCAGGCGGGGATCGTCTCCCTACACCAATCATAATTTGAAAACAGCGTGGCAGTGCGGGGCTCTGTCCACAAGGCCACATTATTCATTCACGGTTTCCTGTGAATAAATACCTACAAGTACCATCAGACATTGTGGCTGACAGCTTGTAGTTTTCAATAAGCTGCAAGGGCACTGGTGAGCACTCTCATAGTCTGTTGATCTTGCTGCTCAGGTAACTGCATGCCCATATGAGGTAAGAGCAGACAGCTATCCTGAGTCTGCAGGACCCCAAGAATGCACCCGCGATCTGCTGATCGTGGATGTAATGCTCTGCATGCTCCTTAGGGAAAAAAAATAAGAATAATCACACATTTTTTACCTGCAAAAAAATTGTGCATTTATTATTTTTTTCTAAAAGGTGAACTACAGGGCTCGACAAATTTGCTTTGATTCTAGGAGCCAGCTAAAAAAAAAGTTAGAAGCAAGTTTTTTTTTTTTTTAACGAACAAGGCTTTTTTTTCAATGACAAAACTCCTTCTCCTATGTAGCCCTGTGAATCTTTACAGATGCATGACACAGGTTTACACACTGGTCTGTAAAAAAAAAAAAGATGAGAATGGTGCGCTTATTCAATAATGTGCCATAAAGTAATATACTCAAAGAATGAATATGATGAGTATCCAAACATACAAATAAATAAACGTGAATAAAAGTCCAACTAAAGCCCAATGGTAGGAGTCAGTTCATATAAAAAAGGTAAAAATCTCATAGGGATAACTTGATAGAAGAAAAAACAGATAAAACATCAATTCAAACATCGACTGTTAAATTTATGAATTGGCCGCTCACCTCCAACAATGACCCAAGGGTCAAACAAGGCTCATCAGATAGTCAGATAAGGAATCCTGCTGACGGATCTGTAAAGGCATCCAGGTTCCAGGCTAAGACTAAGAACTACGTCCAAAACGAATTTATTTAGTAAAAGAAACCACTTACATCAAGTAAGGGTAAAAACCGCAGTAAAAAGCAATGGGAGTAGTGACGCACTCGCCTCCTCACCATATTGGCGAGGAGGCGAGTGTGTCACTACTCCCATTGCTTTTTACTGCGGTCTTTACCCTTACTTGATGTAAGCAGTTTCTTTTACTAAATAAATTTACTTTTCATTTGGCAATATTGCACTGTGGCTGTTCTTTGTTTCCTTTGAGCGCCATTTATACAAGAAGTGTCATTCCTTGGAGCGAGCTGTTTCCTCTATATATGGAATTACCCAAGACGTTTTGATGCCAAGCTTTGGAAGTAGTTCTTAGTCTTCGCCTGGAACCTGGATGCCTTTACAGAGCCATCAGCAGGATTCCTTATCTGACTATCTGATGAGCCTTGTTTGACCCTTGGGTCATTGTTGGAGGTGAGCGGCCAATTCATAAATTTAACAGTCGATGTTTTATCAGTTTTTTCTTCTATCAAGTTATCCATATGAGATTTTTACCTTTATATGAACTGACTCCTACCATTGGGCTTTAGTTGAACTTTTATTCACATTTATTTATTTGTATGTTTGGATACTCATCATATTCATTCTTTGAGTATATTACTTTATGGCACATTATTGAATAAGCGCACCATTATCATCTTTTTCTTTTACATTTATTACGCAGTGCTTTTTGAGTACACTACTAAGTGGTTGCAGCTAATTCACAGTCACTACACATGTACTATATTTTTTTTTTTAGTTTATTTTCACTATATTCACTGGAGGCTGATGGTTTATATTTGCTTAAAAATTAGAACAAGTTTTTCCCTTATATTATACACTGGTCTGCCTCTCAGCTTTTACCTATTGACCTGCTTAGAATCCCTAAGAACTTCGTACATTTAAAATTGTAATAAGTGAGCGATAGTCCCCAGTCTGACTATCCATCACTGTTATTACAGTTTTAAATGCACTAAGTTCTTATTACTAAGTTTGGGGCAAAGGGAGCACACAGGGGGGCATGTGATCATACAGCTGTTATTTTTGGGTCTCAGTTAGGCTTGACACCTATGCGTATGGCTGCGGACATCCGCAACCAACCGCAGTGAAAACACGCTGCTGTGAGTAAACGTGCGGGGTTGCCATTCAATCTGAATGGCACCCCATGCATGAAAAACCACAATGCGTGTGCAGGAACTGCAGAGAAATCACATAGATGTGAACTTAGGGTTAACTGACATTGGCTGCCCTGGCAAGGCCCCCTGGAGCAACCAACGCAGCAGTTCAGAGCCACTGTGGAACAGAAAAAAAACAAAGCCTGAGGGAAAGATGCCTGTCCTCCTCCTGGCCCTTTACTGTGTGCAGCCTCCCCATGTCCCCCCCTTGTGCACCCCCACCTTGTCCTCCTTTACCCCATCCCACCTTATGCAACTACTCCTTCCCCTCTCACCTTCTGCAGCTTTCCCATCCTCCTCCTCATCTTGTGCACCCCGTCACCCCCCTCAACTTGCCCCCCCTTCTCTTGTGTAGCTTCCCTCTGACCACCTCTATTTTGTGCACACCACCATCTTGTGCAGCATGTCCATCCCCCATGCCACCCACCCTCTCACCTTGTGCAGCTTCCACATGGCCCCCAGAGCCTTAACCTTGTAGCTGTAGTTCTGGCCCTCCTTCAGACACTGACAGCACACTGCATCAAATACATCCTGTGGTTCTCCAGCTTGGTTCAGGTGGAGATCTTGCAAGGGTTCAGTCTCCAGCTCACCAGGCCCTGAGTGGAAGGTACCAGACAGTGCTCGGCCAGCGGTCGTCGGTGCAGAGGACAGGGGAGTCAGCAGGACAATAGAAGACGTTGCACTGCTGATGGTGGCCTCTTTCCGGCTCTGGAGGGCGGCTGCCTTGCTTTGCTGCTAGAGTTCCAAGACACCCTCCAGGGCCCAGTGTAGTTACACTGGCTGGTTGTTGGTGATGCTGCGGAATACCCGCTAGTCCAGGAGAAGGCAGCGGTAACACTGCAGCAGGACAGGCACTGGTGGCTGGGAGGAGAAGCAAGGCCCTGGAGGAGTTCTGGCAGCAATGCGGCCTGGCCCGCCGCGTGCCTCGTGAGTGTGCCCGCAGGTCCCGGGAACTTGATGTTCCCAGGTCGCCCGCGATTGCAGTCGGCAAAGGCAGAACAGGGGGATGCCTTTGTAAACAAGGCATTTCCCTGTTCTGCCTAGTGACATGTCAGGGATCTACTGATAGGGAACAGTGATCACTGATGTGTCACTGGTAGCTCCTCCCCCTCACTGTTAGAATCACTCCCTAGGACACACTTAACCTCTTTAGCGCCCCCTAGTGGTTAACCCCTTCACTGCCAGTGTCATTTTTACAGTAATCAGTGCATTTTTATAGCACTGATCGCTGTATAAATGACAATGGTCCCAAAAATGTTTCAAAAGTGTCCGATGTGTCCGCCATAAAGTCGCAGTCCTGATAAAAATCGCAGATCACCGCCATTACTAGTAAAAAAAAAATTAAATGCCATAAAACTACCCCCTATTTTGTAGACGCTATAACTTTTGCGCAAACCAATCAATATACGCTTATTGCGATTTTTTTTAATCAAAAATATGTAGAAGAATACATATCGGACTAAACTGAGGAAAAATTGTGTTTTAAAAAAAAAAATTAAAATATTGGGATATTTATTATAGCAAAAAGTAAAAAAATTTTTATTTTTTTTTAATTGTTGCTCTTTTTTTGGTTTATAGCGCAAAAAATTAAAAATCGCAGAAATGATCAAATACCACCAAAAGAAATCTCTATTTGTGGGCAAAAAAGGGCGTCAATTTTGTTTGGGTACAGCATCGTACGACCGCGCAATTGTCAGTTAAAGCGACGCAGTGCCGAATCGCAAAAAGTGGCCCGTCATTTGGCAGCCAAATGGTCCGGGGCTGAAGTGGTTAAAGGAAAAGTTCACCTTTTGAAAAAAAAATTATATGAAAATGCAAATTCTTTGCAGGTAAAAAGAAATGTGCATCTATTATTTTTTTTTTTTTTTTTTAAGGAGCCCGCAAGGCATTGGACCCTCAATCAGCAGATCACAGGTGCAACGTCAGGCTTTAAAGATAGCCATCTGCCCTTACCTCTGATCTGGGCAGGCAGTTACTTGAAAGCAGGAAGAGCAATGAACTACGAAAGTGCTCACCAGCAGTTCATTCAGAGCTACAAGTCATCAGCTGCAATGGCAGACCATACTTGTAGTCTATTCATTAGAAACAAAAATACTGTAAGGGCAGTGCTAAGGGTTCTAATACTGCTACACAATCATGTGTGTGAAAACAATGTGTTCAAAGTCAATATTCTCAGATTTTTACAGGTAAATGACTTCTATCCATCTGTACATGCTTGTCTGCTGATCATTGTGACATTACTGCATAACTTTTGGTAAATGACTTCAGCTGCCATATCTTTAAACTTTTATATTTAATGCTAACAAACACTCTCCCAATAGCAACATTACTGGTGATTGATTCTCAACCCCATATGGCTTGAGTGATCAAGAGGAGAAATTAGCTTTACGACCCTAGCCTGTGTCTGTAGCTGGTCTGGTATTGGCCATCTCCTCTTCCATATTCAGGTGTCTCAAATCTGACCCCATAATGACTAATTGAGAAATGCATGCCTGCTCAGTCTCCCTTTAAATTTAAAGCAGTCTATGGGGTGGCGCAGATGGGGGCAAGGCGCAGAAACTGTGGCTCTTTCCTGAGTGGCTCTGTCACGAGTGATGCACAGTTTCACCGCCGCAGTTTAACGAAAGCTGGATGAAGATACAACAAGAACTCTGCTCCACTCTGAGACTACAAGCAAGCCAGCATTTGACATTTTAGATGAAGTCAGATTCCCACTCTCTATCCAATATAATGCTCCTTCTCTCACATCTGTGTCTTCTATCCTCAAATTATCTTTACTCTACCCCTCCTCTCTACCCTGCAGCATGCACATATCACCCCCACTCCTACCCTCTCCCTACTACGCACCCATCTTCTGCATTTGCTGCACCCACATGCTGACAAACACCAGGGCCATTAAACACGTGCGCTTATGCACATCCCACTCCCATCGTGCCTTCATCACCCTCCTCCTTCTCCTAATCCAGATCCGCCATTTTCCAACTGCAAGCCACATGTCCAATACCCTTCCTCTGGCAACCACCGCAATCTACTCAGTTTAAATTTCTATCCCCCTGCTTCCTCAAAGCAGCCCACCAATCTCATGCGCCCTTTGGAACGCCCGTTCCATCTGTAACAAGCTAACATCGGTACATGACCTCTTCATCTCTCATGGCTTTAACATACTTGCCATAACCGAAACCTGGCTTCAAAATTTGGACTCCGTTTCTCCTGCTGCCCTATCCCATGGAGGCCTCCATTGGACTCCCTCCCCCAGACCTAACGGACAGAAAGGAGGTGGAGTTGGATTTCTTCTATCCCCACAAAGCACCTTCCAAGTCCTTCCTATCCCTCCCTCTCTATCCCTCTCTTCTTTCGAGATGCACTGTATCCATCTGTTTTCTCCTATTTCTTTGAGGATTGCAGCAATTTATCGGCCTCCCGGACCAGTATCGCGCTTTCTTGATGACTTCGCTGCCTGGCTACCCTACTTTCTCTCCTCTGAAATACCCACTATCATTCTTGGTGACTTCAACATTCCTGTCAATGTTAATAGCCCAACTACAGCTAAACTTCTCAACTTAACCTCTTCTTTTGACCTTACCCAATGGACACATACTTCCACTCACTCCAATGGTAATACCCTTGACCTTGTATTCTCCCATCTCTGCAATCCTGGCAACCTCACCAACACCCCCTTTCCTCTCTCTGATCACAACCTCATCAGTTTCACTGTATCCTTGCCTCCAACCTAATATCCCTCCCAGCAGCAAACAATTACTTGTAGGAACCTTTGCAACTTTAACCCCTCTCTTCTCTATTCTGCTACTGACCACCTATACGACATAATCTCTCCCCTGTCCTGTCCTGGCCACCTCTGTCTACAACAGTTCACTCTCATCACCACTAAATACACATGCTCCTCTAACCACACGCAGAATCAGGCCCCGACCATTACAACCCTGGCAAACTGACAACACTAGAAATCTCAAGAGACATTGCCGTGCTCTTGAACGACTGTGGTGTAAAACCAAATGCCTGCAGGACGTCACCCTGTATAAATCTGCCCTTCTAAAATACAATTCCTGTCTCCATGCTGCCAAACAAGCCTACTTTGTCTCTCTTATTAGTACCTTGTCATCCAGTCCCCGTCGGTTCTTCTCAACCTTTAACACTCTGCTTCGTTCCCCACCCCCTCTACCCACAAACTCACTCACTGCCCAAGAGATTGCAAATCACTTCAAAGACAAGATTGATAGAATTCGTGAGGACACCTCCACTGTCCGTACATCTTCACCACCCAACATAACTTGCCTAACGGCACTTTCAACACTCTCCTCTTTTGAATTGGCTACTATTGAAGAGGTTACAAAACTTTTCCCAGATGCCCAACTAACCAATTGTCCCTTGGACCCTGTTCCCTCACAACTACTACAGTAACCCTCTTCTTCTATCCTATGCTCCCTCACTCACATCTTCAATCTCTCCCTCTCTAGTGGCACCTTCCCCTCCTCTCAAAAACATGCACAGATCACTCCCATACTTAAAAAGCCCTCACTGGATCCCACCAACCTGAACAACTTAAGGCCCATCTCATTGCTCCCATTCACCTCTAAAACTCTAGAAAGCGTAGTCTACAACCGTCTTGGCTCCTACCTCAGTGAAAATAACCTTCTTGACCCCTTACAGTCTGGCTTTGGCTCGCAGCACTCCACGGAAACTGCCTTACTAAAAATCACTAACGATTTACTAACTGCTAAAAGCAACAGCCAGTACTCCATACTCCTTCTACTCGACCTCTCTGCAGCCTTTGATACCGTTGACCACCCGCTCTTTCTCAATAAACTCCATTCCCTTGGCCTCCAAGTTTCTGCTCTATCCTGGTTCTCTGCCTATCTATCACAGCACTCCATCAGTGTTACCTACAACTCTGTCTCCTCCTCTCCATTGCCCCTTTCTGTGGGGGTCCCCCAAGGCTCTGTTCTTGGACCACTTCTCTTCTCTATCTACACCTCCTCCCTTGGTAACTTGATAACCGCCCACAGCTTTCAATACCACCTATACGCCGATGACACCCAAATCTATCTGTCTACTCCTCACCTCACTCCTTCAGTCTCTTCTCGCATTACTAACTTACTGACATCTCAGCATGGATGTCGCACCACTTCCTTAAACTAAATCTCTCTAAAACGGAGTTACTAATATTCCCCCTGCCCGTGCCCCCCTCCATGACTTTTCCATCAAAATCAACAATGCAACCATCAGCCCCTCCCCTCACGCCAGGGTACTAGGTGTAATCCTAGACTCTGACTTGTCATTTCAGCCTCAAGTCCAATCGTTGTCAAAAGTTTGTAGAATTCACCTCCATAACATCTCTAAAATTCGCCCCTTTTTAACAAATGAAACCACCAAACTCCTCATTCACTCCCTTGTTATCTCTCGCCTTGACTATTGCAACTCCCTTCTTATTGGTCTGCCTCTCCATAGGCTATCCCCTCTTCAGTCTATCATGAATGCTGCTGCCAGACTTATCCACCTTAACAACCGCTCAGTGCCTGCCAAACCTCTCCTCCAATCCCTACACTGGCTCCCGATCACCCAGCGAATTAAATTCAAAATACTACCCACAACCTACAAAGCCATCCACAACTCTGCCCCGAGCTACATCACCAATCTTGTCTCCAAACATATCCCAAACCGTCCTCTCCGCTCTTCTCAAGACCTCCTACTGTCAAGCTCTCTCGTCTCCTCCCATGCTCGTCTCCAGGATTTCTCCAGAGCCTGTCCCATCCTCTGGAACTCACTACCTCAACCTGTCTGGCTATCCCCTACTCTTGCTACCTTCAGGCGATCCCTATACCGCCACCGCACCCACCGCCCCAGTGTGAAAGGGGCCTAAATGAGTCCATATAGTGTCCTGGAAATAAAATGTCCATAAAGTGAAAAAAAAAAACAATAATAGCGAAAAGAAATGAACTGGATCAAGTGAAGAAAAAAACATGTTCCTCGTGACATCAATCTTGAATGAATATACAAAGCGACCACCACCGGTTGTGAGAAGGCTTACCAGAGTGAATGGACTCAAATGGGCATACTCTCAATGAGTCGACAAAGCTTAAGGTGTAGACACCAATACATGGGACATCCACGCTTGTACTTCTGACCAAAGTGGAAGATGATCCCTCTGCCCAATGGATGGCTCAGATAGACATTTTTCAGATGTAACCAACAAGATGAGCAGAGTCTTTCTCATGCAGTGTGACCAAAAAAAGAAACAGATACTCCACATAGTGTGAACGCTTGAAATTTAATAAAATTGGGAACACTCACATTTAGATGAAAAAAACAAGAATTTGTAATGCACAGTATGGGTAATGCAATTGCATCAGCAGGGCTCGTCCCGACACATTTTGGTCTAAGAAGACATCATCTGGGGTGTAGTACTTTTAGGAAACTGTGAATGAATAACGTGGCCGTGTGGGCAGAGCCCTGCAAGACCATTCTGTTTTTAAATTTGGAATAGCGGGTGTGGGGAGAAGATTTCCAGCCCGTTCTCACAGGAAGCGTGGGGAAATCAGGAGATTTAGCTTTTAACCCTTTCACTGCCAAGTCCGTACGCACCTACAGAAGTGCCTGCAGGTGGCCAAGTCTGGTGGCAGGTGGCCAAGGCTCTGCTGAACAATTATAGAACTCTGATCAGCAAATTACAACCAGCTGATCAGAGTTATTAACCTGAAATGTGAATGCCCCCCCTCCACCTGCCACCGCTCCCTTACACCTAAAATTGCCCCCCCCACTCTCTTTTCCTATCCTTCATTGCCCTTCTCCCCCCCAGCACGGATTACCTTTAGAAGCTGGCATCCCTCCACTGCCACTCCCACCAGCTTCAGGTGCTGCTTGCGGGGCAGATGTATCCCCCCCCGCCAGTCAAATCATCCCTCCATACCGGCCACACACCCAGTGCTGTGTCATGGCCTAGGCTGACTAGGACCAGGCCTAGAGTGGCAAAAAAACTGCTCCCCACACGAAAAAAAAAGCCCCCCAACTCGTCCTCCGAGTCCCGCCTCACTCAGCTGCCTCCCACACACATACAGCATGCTCTCGAACTCTCCTTTTACCCTCTGGATGCACGCACGGTATTCCGCACAGTAGAGACAAGTGGGAGTGCCATCCAAACTCCCACCCCCTCCCCTCAAATCGCCGGTTATTCGCCACTGTCAATGTCCTTCCCCGCCCCATGTCGGAGGTGTTTGTGCAGACGTCATCCCGTGCGCTGCTACTGGCTGTGTGGTGATCTGTATGTAAATCAGGACAATATGTCCAACCAAAACCAAATGTTTTGGTTAGAGGAGTGGGGTTAGGGGGAGGTGATTGGGTGTGTCAGCTGTCAGCAAAGTGAACCTGTTCCATGCACGCCTAGTGGTGGAAGACATTTTGTGGGCAGGGTTAATATTGGGAGAAGTGACAGGTTGTTTTAGGGATCTTTGTACCGGAACCTTACAGGATAATGACAGGCAGAAAAATTGTCAGTGAGCTGTGTCTGCTTCTTATTCCAGAGCCTCAGCCCTCACCTGCGGCATATGTACTATGCAATTACTGAGTTCTTTACAAGTCAGGCCACACCCATGTCACACCTGTGCAGTGGAGGTTAACCACGCCTCCTGCACCGCCCATCAATTCATTTATTTTATTTCTAGGAATCCATGGAAAACGATGTGCATGCGTATTTGATGCAGATTAAAAACGCAGTAGATTGCATCTGAATGCAATACAGATCAGCTCCGGATGCGTTTCTGCATGCGTGTTTTTAATGCACCTTTGATGTGTTGCGGTGCGTTTTTGATGCGTTTCGGGATGCATTCCAGATGCTTCTGCTTTCTTGGTTTTTTTTTTCACTGTACTAGGGTCTGGTGCATTGCTATGGTGCAATGATATGCTTTATGTTAATATTGTTAAAGTTGTTTTCTTTTCTTTTTGGAACTTAATTCTGCATAAAACATTTTCACATGGAGTGGACTTTGTCAAGCAGATATGCCTCCTCGGGGGGGGGTCTGCCTGCTGAGCAGGCGGATGACAGGTCTGTGTCCGCTTATGCAGAGTGGACACGGACAAAGCCGCTATTCTCTATAGGGCGGTCAGATGGAAACGGACCGCCTGTCCATTTACATCCAATACCATCCGATCTGATAGATGGATGGGGAATGGGATCCCCATCCATTTGTTTTTAGCAGACTGGACCAGATCAGATGCAGGCGGGTGTAAACGGACACATGTGTAAACGGATCAGCCTCTCCAAAGAGAACAAAGAGGGGTCTGATTGGGCCTGCCTGAAAAACAGACAGGCAGAAAGGGGCCTAAGGCCTTGTTCACACAGGGCATACACAGCGTCGTTTTACAGGAATGCACAGGTGTTCTGTGCATCTCCGTGCAGGCGGCAGTCTCACTGATGGAATTTTGGAAGCAGCAACTGCACGAACAGAACCATTGCTCCCAATTTTACATCCATGTAGGACCGCATGCATGTCTCTGAGCTCACACTGCCTGCGTTCGGGGTCATGTACCCACATCCACACGGATGTCAGATTGGAAGCAGCAGCTATGCCTGTGCAGCTTTTGCATCCAAATTGACATAAATGGGACTGCCTGTACGGGGATGCGTGAAACACCTGTGCATCCCTGTGCGGGTAAACATGGCCCTCCACGGGCATATGCTTTAGTATGCCACATGTGAACGATGCTTTAGTAGTAATTTAGCAGGAATTTTGAAAGTTATGTTGTGTTTATATGCACTATGAATGATTTTAGTGTATTTTTTGCATAAATATTGTTTTGATAAACATTTGCGCAAATATCGCGCTGCCTTAAAAATCAGTTGCACCTTCTTTTTAGTCTACTGGCCATGTGCTTTCAGAAAATGTATGGTTTGGGGAGGGTCTTTTACAAATTCTGAAAGCTGTAAGTGAAAAAGGAAAACCTCCAGATTGGACGTACGCAAAAGTTTCTTGGACAATTTTCACCATTTCTCAAAAAGGCGCAATTAAAAATTTAGGCTGACCAATGTGAGCACGCTAAGAACCGCGGATTATACTTTTTTTGCCTTGATGATCTTTTTACCCTGTAAGTAGAATTTTAAATAAATTTTATTTGACCTTACGGGCTTCACTATGCTGCCTTTCTTTCTGTATGGGTTTAATATCTCCTGCTGAGGTCTGCATATATGATATCCAAATCCTGGAAGTTCCTTTGATGTTGAAATTATCGGACACTTTGGTTGTTACTCTATCAAGATAGAAGAGCCTTATCCATCTGTGACCCTCTGCATTTCACTACAAGCTTATGATGCTCGCTTTTTGGTAAGCAGACTGTGAGCACATTTTTTGTGGTGGTGTGTTATCTGTTCACACTGAAGTCTTTGGTGGTGGAGTTCTTCAATTTCCTGCAACCATTTCTTTCGTCATGAATTATATGGACTGATTTTCACTTTGAAGCGCTGCATTTTTGGTTTTATACGTTTTTGAGTTTGCTTTATTCACAGACTGTGCACGCTGCTTTATATATTTATATTTTTGCTGTTAGCGCAAGTATTTGTTCACCCTGTATACCAAAAATTTACAAATATTTGTTATTTATTAACTCAATACAGGTTAAGCTTTTATATTTAGAGGAATTTTGTAAAATTTGCTGTGTTTGTATCTGCTAATAATGATTTTAGTGTATTTTTAGTGAAAAATATTGCTATGGTAAACATTTGCGCAAATATCGTGGGGCCTTAAAAATCAGTAGCACCTTCTTTTTATTCTACTGGTCCTATGCTTTCAGAAAATATATGGTTGGGGGGGGGGGGGGGGGGCTTTCACAAATTTTGAATACTGTAAGGGAAAAATTAAAACCTTTAGATTTTGAGAAATTTGTATATTTAATTTTTTCGTACGTTTGATTTTCACCATTTTGCAAAAAAGGCGCAATTTACAAAAATATGTTATTTTTTAACTCCATACAGGTTAAGCTTTTATATTTAGTAGGGGTTTAGCAGGAATTTTGTAAAATTAGCTGTTTTTATCTGCTAATAATGGTTTTAGTGCATTTTTTGTAAATATATTGGTTTCATAAACATTTCTGCAAATACCGCGGGGGGGGGGGGGGGGGGGTATAAAGAAAATCAGTAGTAACCTCTTTTTTTTTTTTAGAGGTCATATGTTTTCAGAAAATATATGGTTTTGGTGGTCTTTCACAAATTCTGAAAGCTATAAAAGGGAAAAATGAAAACATTCAGATTGAGAGAAATTTGGATATTTACACTTTCGCGTCTGTTAAATTTTCACCATTTCGCAAAAAGGCACAATTTAAAAGTTGCAAATATTTGTCATTTATTAACTAAATACAGGTTAAGCTTTTATATTTAGTAGGAATTTTGTAATATTTGCTGTGTATTTATCTGCTAATCATGATTTTAGTGGCTTTTTAGCAAAAATATTGTGGGACCTTAGAAATCAGTAGCACCTTCTTTTTATTCTACTGGTCATGTGCTTTCAGAAAAATTATGGTTTGGGGGGGGGGGGGGGGCTTTTTACAAACTCTGAAAACTATAAGTGAAAAAAAAAAGGCAAAGGAAAAATTGCAAAAATGGTCTGGCCACCTGAGTGTACAAAATGGAGCACAGGGCCTGGTAGCGAAAGGGTTCTAGAATGTTCTAGAGCAGGGGTCTCCAAACTTTCTAAACAAAGGGCCAGATTACTATCATTTAGACTTTAGGGGGCTGGACTGTGGCCAGTGGAGGTAGAAAATGCCCCACGTCAGTGCAATAAATAATGCCTCAGTCTTGGTTATCAGTGGGAGTAAGAAAATTGCATAGTGCTTGTGGTCAGTAGGGGGAGGAGGAATAGTGCCTCATTATTGATATTGGTGGGGGGGGAATAGTGCCTCATCATTTGGGGGCAATAGAGCCCCATTGTTGGTGTCAGTGGAGGATTAGTGCCCCATCATTGGTGTCAATGGGAGGAATAGTGCCTAGTTGTTGGTGTCAGGGGAAGCAATGGTGCCTCGTCATTAAGGCCAGTGAAAGGAATATTGCCCGATCGTTGATGTTAGTGGAAGGAATTTTGCCTCATCTATGCGTCAGTGGAAGGAACGCTGCCTGTATCAGTGGGAGAAATGGTGTCCTAAAAGGCATAATAGAGGAAAGCAATGGGCCACATCTCGCCTGTGGGCTGCAGCTTGGAGACCATTGCTCTAGAAAAGTTGTTCTCAACCTTCTAGTGCCATGGCCCCTTGATAAAATTTCCCAAGTTGTGGGGACCCCTAACAGTAAAATTTATTTTTATAGCTTGGGTTGTCAGCACCCAAGGCAAGACAAGTAATTTGCGCCCCTAAACCACAGACATTTAGCACTCCCAGAGTCCCTTCCACTCGTACAGTATTAAAATCCCTTATGGTACATTTTAGGATGTACCACTTTCTTGTTGTTCTCCTTTATTTCCCTTTTATCTCTCTCTATCCTAATTTCTTGTCCCCCATCCCTCTCCCTAGCCATCTTTCTTGTTCTTTCTCTCCCTCTCTCTCTTCCATGTATTTTAAATTTTTTTACCTTAATGCATCCAAGTGTTACTAAACCCAGCACCCTGCATTCACTATATCTGGTCTCCCACAGTACATGGGAATGCAATTTATTTTAGTAAATATAAACGGCTAATACCTTTTCCCATCAGCAGTATATAGCAGTCTTGTAACTTCTATCACTGTCTGGCCAAGCACTGGTTAAAGCTTGTTGGAGGAGTTTTAATTCTCTTCTGACTATCCTATAAGACTGCATGACCCCTGACCCTCTGTCTGGACAGTACTAATTGGCCCTGGGCCGATCACATGCACCCTCCAAAAAATAAAACTCTCTAGCAATACACCACTAAACTGAGCAGAGTGCCCCAGAGGCTCTGTACTAAGTGGAGATGGATTGGGGACTGTGGAAGAAGGGGAGAATCAGAGAAGACAGGACCAAACAGCCGTTTTACATAATATGCAGGATTAACCTCTTAGGTTACATAGTGAGTATAATAAGCATGCTTTACTCCATATTATATTACTGTTGTAGGTTTACTAACACTTTAAAAATCTTCTGCAAGCAGCTTCCCCTATAGCCCTCATAAATACTTACTTGAGCCTGATCTCGATCCAGCAATGTGACAAGAGAAGATGCTTTCTCCCTCACTGGCTCAGACACAGCAGCAGGAGCCATTGTCAATCACAGCCAGTGAGGAAGGAGCGGGGCAGAGCCGAGACACGCTCTGTGTGTCTTATGGACATACAGAGTCAGCTCAGGAGTGAGCAAGCACGAGTGTCCCCATAGCAGTAACTCAAATAAGGGGCAATGTGATTTCAGGACACACTTCGGAACACGGCATCATCAGGACAGAGCTTATAGGTGTGGGACTTTCCTGGAAAATCCAAGACTGTATGCATCTATGAAAAGAAAATCCGTTTTTTTTTTTATCTGCATGTTATTATAATTTTTAAAGTGAACACAGCTACACTTTGAGTGAAAATTCTCAACTCCTTTAGTAAACCAGCCCAAGAGTCTGTAATTTAAATAATAATTATTACACAAAAAAGTAATGTGTGTATTAAATTAGTAGGCACATAGAAAAATAATGCAAACAATGCTCTTTTTTCTGCATAAATCAGTAGCCCATGCTGAATAGGTCAGGTTACCGATATAAATCATTTCTAAAAGAACTTGGCTGATTAACAGAAACTGAAGCAAAGGAAAATGGAGATTCTGCTGTAATAATCAGATTTCAGGTTCAATCTTTAACTGTAAATTTGTTTTAAATCGTCCCCTTCCATACAATTTATTAGATGTTTCTAGTCCCCCACCACTCCATCCTCCCCATCCAGTGGGTGTTAGTAGTGTGTTTTTCATCCGTTGAAGATCTCAGTAATGCATGGCTTTACACCCCTCAGTTCTCCTATATGGCATCTTAATATATCCTTCGATATGGGATCTTTATACATAGGGTATTTCTATATCCTGCTATACAGTATTTTTCAATATCTATTTATGTGAGATCCTTCTACACCCTTCCAAAATTATAGAAGGATATAGAAATATACTATATAGAAAGGATCTTGTTATATCTTTTATACAGACTCTTTCCATATAGAGTATATTTCTATATCCTTCTATAGAGGATGTTTTTGGTATCTTTCTTTTTTTTTTTTTTTTTTCAAGAAATTTTATTTTATTGAAAAGATATAAAGAATCAGTTACAGGTCTCTTAATACAGCATTTTAAGGTATCTTTCTATATAGAGCATATTTCTAAATTTCTATACAGTATCTTTCTAAACAGAATATTCCTATACAGCATCATTCTATATTTTATACAGACACTTTCTTTACAGTATCTTTCTATATAGCATTTGTCTTTATCCTTCTAAAAAGGGATCTTCCTATATCGTAAGAACTTTTATCTTTTTTTTTATAGTACATATAGATTTTAATTTTTCTACATCTTTTATACAGGCACTTTCTATACATTATCTTTCTATATAGTATATGTTTACCTTTCTTTATAGTATATTTCTACTCAGAATCTTTTATACAAGGCTCTTTCTATACTGTATCTGTCCATATCTATCTATACAGGATCTTACTATATAGTATCTTTCTACATAGGATATTTTTTTACACAGCATTTTTCTATCTTTTATATAGGCACTTTCTATATAGTATATTTATATGGTATGTTTCTATATAGCATATTTTTACAGTATCTTTCTATATAGTATATTGTACATTTTTTTACAGTATATTTCTACATGGGATATTTCTGTATATAAAAGGCTCTTTCTATACAGTATGTTTTCTCCTATACAGTATCTTTCTGTAGCTCTCTATACAGTATATTTTTCTATTTCTTTACAGTATCCTTTGCCTCCTTCTATACAGTATCTTTCTATACAGTTTTTTTTCCTCCTTCTATACAGTATCTTTCTGTAGCTCTCTATACAGTATGTTTTTCTCTTTCTATACAGTATCATTTTCCTCCTCCTATACAGTATCTTTCTGTAGCTCTCTGTAGAGTATCCTTTTCTCTTTCTATACAGTATCTTTCTGTAGCTCTCTATACAGTATGTTTTTCTCTTTCTTTACAGTATCCTTTGCCTCCTTCTATACAGTATCCTTTTCTCTTTCTATACAGTATCTTTCTGTAGCTCTCTATACAGTATGTTTTTCTCTTTCTATACAGTCTATTTCTCTGCTCCTCTGACATTTTGCACCCCCTGCTCTGAGCCCGCAACAGCCTGGGCGTCTTGAAACCGCCTTATTGGGTTTGGCTGGGGCGCCTTGAAACCCTGTCCGGGCTGTATTTCTGTATAAATGTGACGTTTCCATGTGAGTTGTAATTTGTGGAGGAAAATAAAGCGTTCTAAATGCACGGCGCCGATCAGCGCACACCCACATAAGGCCGTATGACAAAGTAGCAATGTTACATTGTAGTAGTGAGGCCAGCGAGCCCTTCGGTGCCGTTGGGTAGAGAGGTTGTCGGGCTCCTCAGCATTGTTGTGCAGTGTGTGGTGGCGGTGGGTGTAGATGGATAGAAGGTTCACTATCTCTTCTGAATTCTTCTGCCGGTGGATTCAATCCCTGGGAAAAGCCAGCCGTGCACAAAGGCCGCATTGCTGAGGGGTCCCGGGGGTCGGCGGAGCGCAGAGCCGACTACACACAGAGCTGACAGCATTAGGAACTAAAAACAATTCAATTGTACCTACTGCAAACATACGTAAGGCCCGGGGGAGCCTGGAAACTTCCCCGCAAAAATTCTCACCGCCACTTCATACCATTCAGCCTCTTGCGGGGAGCCTTGAAACCGGAGCAGTTCTTACTCCATAACTGACTTAATGGAAATGGCTGAGAGCCAAAGTGTTTACAGGCCGCTGACTGGCAGCCGCGCCGACCAACCAAAAGGTGGCTCCAGGCCGCGGGGCGGGTCGTGCCAGGGGGCGGGGCCAGGAACACAATGCTTGTTTCAGTTCTAGTGAGCGCTCTCGGTGGCGGTTCGCTGAGGTTGTGAAGGATCTGCGTCAGTTCGGAGTTGGAGTTCTGCACCAAGCTGACACGTCCGCTCACTGGATTATACATGGCCGATCTGTGGGGGGTTTTCTTTTCTCGTGCTCCTCAGTCAATGAGGGACCGACCATGAGAGTGTTTTAGCGGGGAGTGGATTGATTCGGGCTTCCCAGAGGATGGCAGCTCTCTGAGGGAAGGAACTGCGCCAATCCACACCGAGGTAAAACCGAGACTCCATATTGATGAAGGAGAGGGGAGTGCGGGCTGTACACTGCGGGGGTCAGGGGACACATTCAGCCATCTTTACTGCACACAGTGCCCGGGAACTTCTACTACACCGCCGGCCTGTGCGACACCCTCTATACGAGGGCTACTTACCGTCCGAGGGGACCAACTGTCCACCTCCATCACGTCTCTCACCATCCAGGGATGTGCTGGCAAGAAAATACCACCCTTCTACCATCACTGTGTATGAGGGGCTTCACATTTCTATTCAACATACCTGATAGTCAAAGTACATGTGTTTATTATATACACTTTTATATATTACACAATTCCCACTGCTAAATACTCAGTATACATGGATACCTGCAAATAGTAATTGCTAAATATATATATACACACACACTACCCACTATAGATAGATATATACACTAAATACTCCACTATAGATATATCTATAGTGGAGTATTTAGTGTAGATATATCTATAGCAGAATATGCTGTCATTTAGTGTAGATATCTCTACTATAGAGATATGTACACTAAATACGCCACTATAGATATGTACACCAAAGACTCACTATAGATGCATGTACACTAAATGCCCGCTATAGATACATGTACACTAAATGACTGATAAATACCCAATATAGATATATGTTCACTAAATACCCACTATAGATATATTTACTCTAAATACCCAATATAGATCTATGTACACTAAATGACTTCTAAATATCCAATATAGATATATGTACACTTAATACCCACTATAGATATATGTCCAGTAAATGACTGATAAATACCCATTATAGATATATTTATTTAAAATGACTACTAAATGCCCACTATAGATACATGATGTACAGTACACTAAATGCCCACTATACATGTACACTAAATGCCCACTATAGATACATGTACACTAAATGCCCACTATAGATACATTGTACACTAAATGCCCACTATAGATACATGTACACTAAATGCCCACTATAGATACATGTACACTAAATGCCCACTATAGATATATGTACAGCAGCATTACAATTTTGAATTTGGCGTGGAATAATGCCCCGTTTCAAGATTTATCATCTTATGAGAATTAGGTTTATATAATATAAACTAATGTATGTTGATTATTTATTTTTATATTATTGATAGCACTGACCTGTTGGTTAAAGGGTGAAGCATTTACTTCAAAATAAACATACTTGATACCCTAATAGATAAATGAATAGTGACTAATAAATACCCAATTCATTTATTTCTCAAATATCGACTGCTAAATGCCCAGATATACTCTAGATACATGAACCTCAAATAACCACAGGTTATTCAATATAGATACACAAACATCAAATAATGAGTAGTAAATATCCAATATTGATGTGTAAACATCAACTAATGAATGCTAAATACTCAAATAATGAATACTAAATAATATAGATGTTTAAACCTCAATCAGTGCTAAATACCCAATATAGATATATAAACATCAACTAATGAATGCGAAATACCCAAATTACCAAGAAATACTCAATATAGATACACAAACCTCAAATAATGAGTACTAAATACCCAATATAGATATATACACATCAAATAATGAGTACTGCATAACCAATATTGATATATAAACATCAACTACTGAATACGAAATACGCGATCTATAAACATCAACAAATGAATGCTAACATTATCTAATAAATGCTAAATATAAATCTCAAATTACCAGGCAATACTCAATATAGATACACAAACATTAAATGATGAGTACTAAATAACCGATATAGATATATGTACAAAATGAGTGGCAATGTATCTTTTTGTATTGGGTTCAATACATGTGTTGGTATGTCTGTATAGATAAAACACCGTTACCCTGCTATGGTAATATTCCTGTATGTTTGCCCCTTCCGCCCACCCACCCAAGCATCTTGGCATTTTTCTTAGATTATAAACAGACCTTGTACAGAAATAGAGCATTGGAGTAATATGCTGATTTTTGTTCCTTGGAATCCACAATTATATGTGATGTGAACTATGATTATAGTAGCAGTGTCTTGTACCTATCTGTGTGGCATTTGTTGTAAAACGATTATACAAGATCAGCTTATTTGATATCTTCATGGGTTTACACCAAAACAGAGGTCATGTTACACAATTGTGACTTTTCACAGTTGTGTGCTTTCTTTAAGAATATATGAATTTCTTTTGGCATGCTGCACTATACAAGGAAAGCTCAGAATGAGTTTTTATTACGTGCCGAGTATTTTGCATCAGATTCTATGTGTTTCCTAATTATTCCTAATATTTTTGCTTCTCAGTCCATGCTCTATTTTTCGCTTGGCTGCAATCCTTTCTACATAATGGGGTTCATTGGGATTCTTTAAAATTTTGACATTACAGTGTACTCAATGATATGTTGTATGATGCAGGTCCAATTTACGCTAGAACGTATGCTAGGAAAAAAATGGCTCCCGACACCGATGGCATATTGAAACTCATCACTGTAATTATTTGCATTTGCCCTTGTTATTTTATTGTGTTTCAAATTTATGTAGTACTATTATAATTTGCAAAGATCCAGTGAAAGTTTGAACGTATATCCCGCATTTTCACACTTATAGGGGTTTGACGTATATTTCCATAGGAAGCACACTAAAGATATTATTGGAAGCTGGAACTGGCTGTTCTGCCATTCATGTGATGTTTGTGTACTTCAATAGCTTCTTCAGTACCTGTAGAAAAAACCCACAAACGCAGTAAAAGCTTGCTGAGAATTTGAATTCTAATTGAATGAAAATGTTTGTTTATTTTAGGTAGGCTTTGAATCATGGTCCGGTTCAAGGATTCTGTGTAAAGATGGATGGCCGAGAATTTGTCAACATGCCCCCCTTAGGGCTGTCAGGGCTGCCACTGGAGCCTGGCCGCGTTTCCTCTGGAGCAGCTGGTGGGCGCCTTATTCCATCCACAGGTCAATTACCACCATTTTGCACAGCAAAGTATTTCCCCACACCTCTTGGTTTACACTCGCAGCCAGGTAAGAGCGAAAACAGCTATGATTGCTTGTGAAAACTAAAATGGTGGTTTTGCTGCTAGTTGCAGGTAACCAGGCATCTAATGTTTCTGCTCTAGTTCAACAAACAGCTGTTTTATGTGTTCCAGTTAGCAGAAACGGATGGGGTAATTATTTTAATAGCTGGTTGCAGTGGAAATCTTATCACTCTGATAGGGATCAAGAGTCTTACATGTGGTCAATTTTCAAATGAGTTTGTGTCATTTAGAAATGTAAGAAATTTGTTTTTTGTTTTTTTCAGTTTAAAATGATAGTTATGCTAGTCACTGCTGGATAAGTAAGCTTTGGTAACTATTAATACTATTAGGCTGGCTACATATATTGAAATCCGGTTGTACAATTTTTAGATTTACCCCCAAAAAATTTAGATCAAGGTTTGCCCTGGATTTAAACTGAATGGATTGTTTAGTTATGCCTTTAAACTACATAATTGTCGGTAAATATGATGATTGACAGATTTGTAACATGTGGATAGCTTTAGTGTAATACTTTGCAGAATGGCATTTGCAGAATGGTCAAATCCACAACAGGAGCTAGGGATAAAGTTTTAACATTGTGTGCCAAACTGTACCACTTAGGCTAAGTTTACCTTTTGTAACATGGTACACCCATATTCAGGGTGTAACATGTAACATTTAATCGTGAAACCGTCGCTTTCCATAGCCGGTCCTAGTATGGATGTATACATGTGAAAACCTCAGTCAATGCTGCTCCTCGGGCCACGACCCCTTACATGTTTCACTTTACACTTAAGGTGCTTAATCATAGATAGTGGGGCATGTCAGGGGGCGTGGCCTTAAGAGCGGCATTGACTGAGGCTTGCACATGAATACATCCATACTAGGACCGGCTATGGTAAGCGGCGGGTTTCATGCGTAAATGTTCATTGCTCACTGGATGAGTTATTCTTAGGCTTGCATCCCTACTATCCTGAGTGCCAATATGGCTCTACACCTCAGCCTGGAGCAGCACTACCAAGTACTTATGGCCTCATTATATGTTAATGTAGCACTAGCCCCCCGTCCCCCATTGTGACAGCAAGTGGGGGGGATCTTATCCCCCTGCTCGCTGTCGCAATTTTAAAAAAAAAGGACTTGGCCCGCCTGGCCGCGTCACTCATTCACAGAGTTCTGTGAATGTGAAAGCGACAAGTACCGACAGCCTTTGCGACTTGTCGTTTTTAAAGAACTACCATGGCACTGTTAAGAGTGCTCTAGTAGTTCATTGATTCTTCTTGTCTGTGTGAAACTGCCTGCCTGTACGATGAATGGGCAGGCAGCTTACACTGATGGCATTTAGGAGTCCTGCATGGCACCCGTGATCTGCAATGCTTTCCAGGCTTCTGCAAAAGAAAAAAGTAAATGCACTTATTTTTTATTTTTTTTTTAACCTCCAAAAAATGTGCATTTGTTGTTTTGTTTTTTTTTCTTTAAAAAGTGAACTTCTCCTTTTAAGGGTCCAGTAACACCATCGGCATGTGTTACACTCTGCATTAACAGGTGACCGCTGGTGAAGGAGCAGTGAAAAGATTATTATGACATAACATGCTGTTTACTTTTTTCTTTATTGCATTCTTTCATTCATAAATTTTTGATAGGTTGTAGTGTGTCGCTATACACTGCGCTGCAAAAAATGGAGCATGTCCTACTTTTTTTTTTTCTTTTACAGATGTTTTTTTTTTGCCATGCGCACGCTATAACAGAAAAATGGGGATATGTGGGACTTTAAATGAGAACGCAATGGGGGGTTTTGCGCCTCCATCCCTAATTGCTATGCAAAAAAGAAGGGGGGAGGGTGGGACTTTGACGTGCGTGGGGTAGAGCCAGACAATTCCATATATGATTGTAAAAAATTATATTTAATATTAAACCAAAGATAGGGCATTGCGGGCGGTATTAACCCTTTTTCGGCCGCTAGGGGGGGCTAAAACCGCACTGCTATCGACCGAATACCGACACAATTCCGATTGTATACCGCCAGCGCACCTCCCGCCCCAGTGTGAAAGGGGCCTAAGGCCCCTTTCACACGGGCGGACCGTATGTCCGTTTTTCACCCATCCGTTTTCGGATGAAAAACGGACATGCATGTATCCCTATGGGACAGCGGATGTCAGCGGATGAACATCCGCTGACACCCAATCTCACCCGTGTCCGCTACGCTCCGTTTTTCAGGATAGAAAAATTTCTATTTTTCTATCCGTCTGCGGAGCGGATCGGATGAACACGGACAGACGGTCCGTGTTCATCCGATCCCCCATAGGGGAGAGCGGAGATCTGACAGGGCGGTCCCTGCACAGTGTGCGGGGACCGCCCAGTCATCAGCCGGCTCAGCGGGGATCAACGGAGCGATCCCCGCTGAGCAAGCGGAGGTTCACGGGGCGGATCATGACTGATCCGTCCCGTGTGAAAGAAGCCTAAAGGGCTAATTTTAGTTTTGTTTTTTTAAACCCCATTATTTTACTAAACGTCTTGGGCCTGGTTCACACCTATGCGTTTTTGGTGCTTTTTGCAGAAACACACTACAGTCCATTTACATGGTTTCCTATGGGACATGGTCATATCTATGCTTTTTTCAGCTGCTGCGTATTTGGAAAGGGCAAAACGGTGCTTTTTTGGTTCAATATGCTTCAATATAGAATCTGCAGAAAAGCATGTAATGCGTTTTTGCAGCAATTTGTTTTTTAATCTGCCGAACAAAAATCAAAACGCACTGTAAAAACAGATCAAAAGCAAACTGCATAGGTGTGTACAGAGCCTTATGCTGGCCATACGGATCAATTTTCAGACAAGAATATTCATACGAAAAATCTTTGTACATTCGCTGAATGAAAGAATGTTGTCTGAAAATTCTTTTGACCAAGAAGTTTTCGATTTCTACACTGTGGTTGTACACTAACATCTATTTGACCTAACTAACAATTAGAAAATCGAACCAACATTCTTAAATTTTTTTTTTTTTTTTTAAAGGAAGACATTGTTTTTGTATGGCCAGCATATAACACAGTATATTGCAGTTCTGTTGGAAAATCTGAAACAGTCTAACTTTTTTCTTTAAATAAAAAAAATTGATCTCTGTCTGATATTTACCAGATTCAACCTCTAATGGTATATACAGTATATCTCTTCTGGCTGTTATTCTCAGAGTGGATTAGAGATTTTGCTCCCTAACCATATAGTTGGTTATTTATATTTACCACTGCATAGAGATATTTAAGAATAAATTGTCTTTTTTTTTTTTTTTTTTTTAAACTTTACATATTACTAAAAATATGAATACTAAACTAAAAATATAAACACCATACTTTTTTAAAGGTAATTAACCGATACAATAATCGTTAACCGATGCATGCCGTTCGCGCATGCGCAGTGAGTGCCTGGCCGTGAAGCCGAAAGCTGTCACGGCCGGGTGCCCACACTTTGAATGGAGGCGCTGGCGGAGAAGGGGGGGAGAGGAGCGGAGCGTCGCTCGACAGTGGAACAGGTAAGTTTATGTTTATTAAAAGCCAGCAGCTACACTTTTTGTAGCTGCTGACTTTTAATAAACATAAAAAAAGTCTGGAACTCCCCTTTAACCACTTAACCACTTAAGCCCCGGACCATTTGGTAGCTAAAGGACCAGAGGTGAATTCAGAATTTTGCACTGCGCTGCTTTAACTGTAAATTGTGCGGACATGCAATGTTGTACCCAAACGAAATTTGCGTCCTTTTCTTCCCACAAATAGAGCTTTCTTTTAATGGTATTTGATTGCCTCTGCGATTTTTATTTTT
This sequence comes from Rana muscosa, assembly GCA_029206835.1. NCBI lineage: Eukaryota > Metazoa > Chordata > Amphibia > Anura > Ranidae > Rana > Rana muscosa. The sequence goes on along the minus strand of CM055127.1, from coordinate 276,506,178 downwards.
TGCGATGTAAACGGAAAAAGACCGAAAATTTTGAAAACAAATGATATTTTCTACTTTTTGTTATAAGAAAAATCGAATAAACTCAATTGTAGTCATACATTTAGGCCAAAATGTATTCAGCCACATGTTTTTAGTAAAAAAAATGTCAATAAGCGTATATTTATTGGTTTGCGCAAAAGTTATAGAGTTTACAAACTAGGGTACATTTTCTGAAATTTACACAGCTTTAAATTTATGACTGCCTATCTCATTTCTTGAGGTGCTAAAATGACAGGGCAGTACAAAACCCCCCCAAATGACCCCATTTTGGAAAGTAGACACCCCAAGGAAATTGCTGAGAGGCATGTTGAGCCCATTGAATTTTTTATTTTTTTTGTCCCAAGTGATTGAATAATGACTAAAAAAAAAAAAAAAAAAAAAAAAAAATTACAAAAAGTTGTCACTAAATGATATATTGCTCACACATGCCATGGTTATATGTGGAATTACACCCCAAAATACATTTTGCTGCTTCTCCTGAGTACGGGGATACCACATGTGTGAGACTTTTTAGGAGCCTAGCCACGTACGGGACCCCGGAAACCAAGCACCGCCTTCAGGATTTCTAAGGGCGCAAATTTTTGATTTCACTCCTCACTACCTATCACAGTTTCGAAGGCCATAAAATGCCAAAATAGCACAAAACCCCCCCCCAAATGACCCCATTTTAGAAAGTAGACACCCCAAGGAAATTGCTGAGAGGCCTGTTGAGCCCATTGAATATATTTTTTTTTTGTCCCAAGTGATTGAATAATGACAAAAAAAAAAAAAATTACAAAAAGTTGTCACTAAATGATATATTGCTCACACATGCCATGGTTATATGTGGAATTACACCCCAAAATACATTTTTCTGCTTCTCCTGAGTACGGGGATACCACATGTGTGGGACTTTTTAGGAGCCTAGCCGCGTACGGGACCCCGAAAACCAAGCACCGCCTTCAGGATTTCTAGGCACCAATTTTTGAATTCACGCCTCACTACCTATCACAGTTTCGAAGGCCATAAAATGCCAAAATCGCACAAAACCCCCCCAAATGACCCCATTTTGGAATATAGACACCCCAAGCTATTTGCTGAGAGGAATGGCGAGTATTTTACAGCTCTCATTTGTTTTTGAAAATGAAGAAAGAAAATATATTTATATATATTTTTTTTTTTTCAATTTTCAAAACTTTGTGACAAAAAGCGAGATCTGCAAAATACTCACAATACCTCTCAGCAAATAGCTTGGGGTGTCTACTTTCCAAAATGGGGTCATTTGGGGGGGTTTTGTGCTATCTGGGCATTCCATGGCCTCCGAAACTGTGATAGGCAGTGAGAAGTGAAATCAAAAATTTACACCCTTAGAAAGCCTGAAGGCGGTGCTTGGTTTTTGGGGTCCCGTACGTGGCTAGGCTCCCAAAAAGTCTCACACATGTGGTATCCCCGTACTCAGGAGAAGCAACAGAATGTATTTTGGGGTGTAATTCCACATATGCCCATGGCATGTTTGAGCAATATATCATTTAGTGACAACTTTGTGCAAAAAAAAAAAAAAAATTGTCGTTTTTCCGCAACTTGTGTCAACATATAAAATATTCCATGGACTCGACATGCCTCTCAGTATATAGCTTGGGGTGTCTACTTTCCAAAATGGGGTCATTTGGAGGGGGTTTTGAACTGTTCTGGCATTTTATACACAACATTAGGAAGCTTACATCCACTCTTCTAACCACTTGAAGACAAAGCCCTTTTTGACACTTTTTGTTTACATGAAAACATTTTTTTTTTTTTGCAAGAAAATTATGTTGAACCCCCAAACATTATATATATTTTTAAAGCAAAGGCCCTACAGATTAAAATGGTGGGTGTTGCATTTTTTTTTTCTACACAGTATTTGCGCAGCGATTTTTCAAACGCATTTTTTGGGTTAAAAAATACACTTTTTTTAATTTTAATGCACTAAAACACACTATATTGCCCAAATGTTTGATGAAATAAAAAAGATGATCTTAGGCCGAGTACATAGATACCAAACACGACATGCTTTAAAATTTCGCACAAACGCGCATTGGCGACAAACTACATACATTTTTAAAAGCCTTTACAGGTTACCCCAGTAGATTTACAGAGGAGGTCTACTGCTAAAATGATTGCCCTCGATCTGACCTTCGCGGTGATACCTCACATGCATGGTGCACATGCTGTTTACATATGACGCCAGACCGACGCTTGCGTTCGCCATTGGGCAAGAGCAGGGCAGGACAGGGGTGCTTTTTTTTTTTTTTCTTTTTTTTTTATTATTAATTTTGCTTTTTTATTTTATTTTTAAATTGTTCCTTCCAAGTATTTTTTTTTTTTTAGCATTTTTATTGTTATCTCAGGGAATGTAAATATCCCCTATGATAGCAATAGGTAGTGACAGGTACTCTTTTTTTGAAAAAACTGGGGTCTTCTAGACCCTAGATTTTTCCTCTGCCCTCAAAGCATCTGACCACACCAAGATCGGTGTGATAAAATGCTTTCCCAATTTCCCAATGGCGCATTTTATATCCGGGGGGGGGGGCATTCCCTCCCACTGCTTGTAAAAGCAGTCCAGAGGCTAATTAGCCGCTAGGATTGCTTTTACATGAAAGCCGGCCGCAGGCTGAAAAGAATGATACCAAGATGATACCTAAACCCGCAGGCATCATTCTGGTATAAACATTCAAAGTCCAGCAACATACCAGTACGTTGCTGGTCCTTGTTGGACATGTATTGTAATCTTTTTATTTAATGCAGCCAGTTGGCTGAACGAAAAAAGAGATTGATCGGTGGGTATGCCCACCATTAGAATACCGCCCTTCATCCACCCACTTCCAATGATGGGCATACACGCACCATTTATATATGCCGAAGCATGGGGGCATCCTCCCGCAAAAGTTATGCCGCACACACATGGTCGGACTTTTCCACGGGCAAGCCTCCGTCGGAATTTTGACCGTATGTACGCGGCATTAGGAGCAAAATCGCTCCGCTGCCCCAATGCTTCGGCATATTTGCTTTTTTTTTTTTAACTGTGGTGGTGAAATCACCTCCTACAGCACTGGAGTCGCAGGGATCAGGCCTGTCTCTGCGAACGCTGCATTTATGTGTGTTTTTGTTTTGTAAGTGACAGTGATCGATCGATACTGCACTTGGGTGGCCTGGGCTGGACGGAGGGGCAAAACGCAGGTGCCAGCAGGTATCTGGGCTGATCCCGCTAACACTGCATTTTTGGGAACCCTAAACTGCTGGGGACGCTAGTATAGATCTGATCAGATCAGATATTGATCTGTTCAGATACTATACCACTAAGGGGGGTGTATGCTTCACGCGTGGGTGTTAGCGTTACTGGCACTAACCTGACGCTGCCTGGGGTGTGACTCAGACCCTCTCTGACGCTAAAACCTAATTGATATCACCCGCCGGGCGATCAGGGGGTTAAACCTTTATTGGGTTATATACACGGCGGGTGCCCTGACACTATAAAAAGCAAACTAACTAACCAGCATCACCCGTAACACTTATATGGTGATCACTGGTGAAAGGGTTAACTAGGGGCAATCAGGGGGTTAAAACCTTTATTAGATAATATATGGGGGTACCTGACGCTATAAAAACCTGCGGCGAACCTAAAAAAAATTACCGGCTACCGATCTGCATCACAGACACTAAGACAGCGTTTAGAAAAACAATTGCTTAGTGACAGTGGTGATAGGGGGTGAAAGGGTTACCTGGGGGGCGATCAAGGGGGTTAAACCTTATTAGATAATATATTGGGGTACCTGACGCTATAAAAACATGCGGCGAACCTAAAAAAAATTACTGGCTACCGATCTGCATCACCGACACTAAGACAGCGTTTAGAAAAACGATCGCTTAGTGAAAGTGGTGATAGGGGGTGAAAGGGTTACCTGGGGGGCGATCAAGGGGGTTAAACCTTTATTAGATAATATATTGGGGTACTTGACGCTATAAAAACATGCGGCGAACCTAAAAAAAATTACTGGCTACGATCTGCATCACCGACACTAAGACAGCGTTTAGAAAAACAATTGCTTAGCGACAGTGGTGATAGGGGGTGAAAGGGTTACCTGGGGGGCGATCAAGGGGGTTAAACCTTTATTAGATAATATATTGGGGTACCTGACGCTATAAAAACCTGCGGCGAACCTAAAAAAAAATTACTGGCTGCCGATCGGCATCACTGACGCTAAGACAGCGATCAGAAAAATGATCGCTAAGCGACAGTGGTGATAGGCGGTGAAAGGGTTATCTGGGGGGTGATCAGGGGGTTAAACCTTTATTAGGGGGGGTTAGGGGGCTACACTGGACCTAAGACTAAACTTTGGTGACACTTTTACAGTCACAAATGTCACTGATTGCAGTGATCACTAAATAAATGGTCACTGCAATCAGTGACACTGTGACTGGGGGCTGGGGGGGTGGTCTGGGGGGGCCTGGGGGGGTGATTTATGTCCCTATGTGTCCTGGTGTCAGTGTAGTGTTGTGTGCACTGACCTGATGTCTTCTCTTGTACGGCGCTCGGTATATGTGAGCGCCGCACCAGAGATGACATCACTTCCTCCTGCTCCCTCTGTCTGACACAGACAGAGGGGGCATTTCTATTCGCCGGGAGCGATCGCGAGGGGGTGGCCAGAACCGAATGGCTGCCCCCTCATCCCGGAACGCTCCCGGACACTTAGCCACCGCTCACTGTACAGAAGGGGGGTCCGATTGGACCCCCCAACTATACAAAGGCAATCACGTACACTCTACGTGATTGTGCCTGTCGGTGCCATTCTGCCGACGTGTATATATACAGTGAGCGGTCGTTAAGTGGTTAAAGTGATATTAAAGGTTCAGGTTTTTTTTTTTTGGCACAACAAACATGTCATACTTACCTCCACTGTGCAGTTCGTTTTGCACAGAGTGGCCCCGATCCAGCTGTCCTGGGGTCCCATGGAGGCTCTTGCGGCTCCTCCCTGCATTAGATAACCCCCTCTGGGAATCTCTCTCCCAAGTAGGGCTGGGAAAAAAATCGATTTTAATCTTGAATCGAGTTTTGAGCTCAAATCGATTCAGTTTTGAAGAAAATCGATTTTTTTAGATTTTTTTTTTTTTTTTCCTTCCCTTCAAAGTTTCCATAGCAGGACTGCAGGGGGCGTATCCGGAATGGCACTGGGCAGCGTTACCCCAATTACATCTACTCGCTGCAACCGCCGTCTGCCTACCTGATCAGCGTGTCATGCAGACAGACGGCGGCCATTGCAGTGTTCAAAAGCCGCGCCTCCCGAGTCCTCGTCGTCTGTGATAGGCGGAACACTCAATTTCACAGCAGGCAGTATTCAGCCTATCACGGACATCCTCTCATCCTCGTCTGTGTTATGAGGATGACCAAGATAGGCGGAACACTGAATGCTGGGAAATTGAGTGTTCCGCCTATCACAGACGAGGAGGAGGCGCGGCTTTTGAATACTGGAATGGCCACCGGTGTAGCAGTAAAATCCGTATACCATGAAAATCTGCATCAGGTACGGGCACAGTGATTGAAGCATGGGCACAGTGAGACACGGGAACAGTGAGACAAGGGTACAGTGAGGCATGGACACAGTTCAATTCAACTAAGAGTAACCTCAGGATTTTTTGTTGTTTTATTAGCTAAATCCAAATACAGTATTAATAATTTGGATGTTTAACAATCTTTGTTGCACACTGCAAAAAACAACAAAAGGTCACAAGCGCTAAATTGGTGGATAAAGAAAAAAATATAATGGATGATAATAATAATAAGAAAAAAATCCCAAATATTTTGGGAAGTACAAAGTATCCAAAAGGGGGAAAAAACAGGATCCAGCGCAGCAAGAAAAAATCCGTACCCAGAAGTACAAAATACACAACATGCACACAATATAATCCAGCGCTCATGGAACATACATTATTAACTATTGAAAACTCTTGAAGAATTGATAAAAAAGCTTAGTCCATTTATCACAATAAAGAGAGGGATCCAATCCCAAATGTGCAGAGGGCAAATGAATCTTAACTCTCCAGTTACCAGTGGTGACAAACTTGTTAAACTTGCAGTGACATCCGTGGAGCAAGGAGGGGTTAAAAAAGTCAAAACAAAGCCTGTGGCATGATCTCTGTGAGCACAGTACCTTGAATGATGGACAACAGGCAGACCAGCGTGTGGAGGGCCCTCCAACCCAAAAGGATGCAGAGCCAGGATCGCAGCAAGGCTGGGACAGAAGGAATCACACACAGAGTTTCAAGAGTTTTCAATAGTTAATAATGTATGTTCCATGAGCGCTGGAATATATTGTGTGTTTGTTGCACACTGACTTTGCAGTTAGAGAAAGGGTTTGCCTTTGCAATTTTGTTTGTTGATGCACTTTAATTAATATAATTTAAAAAAAAAATCGAATCGAATCGTAAATCGAGTTTTTTATAAAAAAATCGCAGATTTTTTTTTGGGGGAAAATCGCCCAGCCCTACTCTCAAGCATGGGGTTACCTTGCAGGCGCGCTCCTGTGTCATACACTCGGCGTCCATAGATATGACTCGGCCCCGCCCCCTGCATCATTGGATTTGATTGAAAGCAGCGGGAGCCAATGGCTGCGCTGCTATCAATCTATCCAATGAAGAGCTGAGAACCCGTGGAGAGAGCGACGCAGGATCGCGTCCACGGAAATTCGGGGCTCAGTTAAGTAAAATGGGGGGGCTGGGGGGCCGGACACTGCAAGGTGTTTTTTCACCTTAATGCGTAGGATGCATTAAGGTGAATAAACACGAGGGTTTGCAACTCCTTTTAAGGATCGAGCCTCTTTCTGAGATTTGTTAAACATTTTTATTTATTTTTCTAGAAAATTACTTAGAACCCCCAAACATTATACATTTTTTTTTCTAACACCCTAGAGAATAAAATGGCGGTCGTTGCAATACTTTGTGTCACACCGTTTTTGCGCAGTGGTCTTACAAACGCACTTTTTGGGGAAAAAATTATTATTTTTTTAATTAAAAAATAAGACAACAGTAAAGTTAGCCTAATTTTTTTTTTTTTTCATATTGTGAAACGTAATGTTACGCCAAGTAAATTGATACCCAACGTGTCATGCTCCAAAATTGCGCCCACTCGTGGAATGGCGACAAACTTTTACCCTTAAAAATCTCCATAGGCGACGTTTAAAACATTCTACAGGTTGCATGTTTTGAGTTACAGAGGAGGTCTAGGGTTAGAATTATTGCTCTCATTCTACCGATCGCGGCAATACCTCACTTGTGTGGTTTGAACACCGTTTTCATATGCAGGCGCTGCTCACGTATGCTTTCGATTCTGCACGCGAGCTCGGCGGGATGTGGCGCGTTTAAAAAAAAAAATGTTTTTTCTTATTTATTTTAACTTTTATTTTATTTTTTTACACTGTTCTTTTAAAAAAAATGTGTCACTTTTATTTTCCTATTACAAGGAATATAAACATCCCTTGTAATAGGAAAAAAAGCATGACAGGACCTCTTAAATATGAGATCTGGGGTCCAAAAAAATTTGTCATTTGAAAAAAATAATTGCACTTTAGGAGCTATGGGTGGAAGTGACGTTTTGACATCACTTTCGCCCTGCGATGGTATGGAGATGGCCATCCCCCCCACTCATCTCCATACCATGTTGCAGAGACCACTATTATCCAAAACCGGACTGCCCGCTGCAGAAGAAGATACCGGGGTTATGGTACCTAGCTGCTACCATACCAACGATATCCCTGTTCAAACAGATGACTTATATCGGTGTGCAGCGGTCCGGAAGTGGTTAAAGTAATACTAAACACGCAAAGTTTAATTTACATTATCCCTTCTCTTTGTATATGTGGATGATGGCACTAATTATTTTAGTAAAAAAAAACATCTAAGTACCTTCTTTCCTAATCAATATACTGTACATGACCCAGCTCTTTCCTGGCCTGTTTGTAGGGAAACAGTGGCAGGTGGAGCTTCTAGTTCTCTGCTACTGGTCACATGTTCAAATTTAAAAAAAACGCAACAAAAAAAAGCCTTTGGGATACAGAGTAAAAATATTTTTCAATAAACTGTTTTAAATTATGATACAAATTTTATTTGAAATTAAATCATTATTTTATTGCAATAGCATGGTGTTTAGCTGGTTAGTGGACATGGAGGGAGGGAGTGGGCTGTCATTTATCAGTGTGTACGCCCACGTGTGACTCTAGTCACATGGCTGCTCAGGTTTGATTGGGAAGAAATGCTCAGGGTAGAAAATACTCTGAAAACTGGGCATGTGCACTAGCTGCCAATGCTGCTCTGCCAAATCCCCAACTGCAGTGGAGACATGGATAGAAGGGGGAGATAGCGAACAGCAGGATCAACCAGGGTTTTTGCAGAATACAGAAAATGAATCCCCATAGTGACTGAGTATAAATAGCATACAGCTTTATTAATAGTTTTTAAAGCGGAGCTCCACCCAAAAGGGGAAGTTCCGCTTTAAGCACACCACCACCCGCTCAGATTGCCCGGGGGGGATTTCTTCTCTCCCCTCCCTGCAATCTTCTGGGACAAATCGCAGGTCCCAGAAGATTGCCTGACCCATTGAGGAGGCGCATGTGCACTTGTAATGCTGGGGAGAGGAGATGGAGAGAACCGAGGGTTCCGGCGGCCACATCGCTGAATCCTGGGACAGGTGAGTGTGTTAAAAAAAAAAAAAAAGTGTAGCTGCTGACTTTTAATAAACGCAAAAATGACTGGGTCTCTGCTTTAATGATGTGGGTTTAATGACATTTTAATGTATTCTCTGTGCAGTCCCCCCCCCACCTCATCTCGATCCAGTGATGTGCACAAGAGCAGCAGCCCTCTCCCTCATAGGATCCTGTGAGGAAGGAGTTGGGGGGGTGCGAGCCACACTTTGTGTGGATTAAGGTTTTTTACCCTGATACTAATGCATTCTCTGTATTAAGGTAAAAAAAACAGCCTCCTTAACCACTTCCGGACCGCCTGCCATCGTATGTCAGTACTTTGACGTTAAATATCGGGGTTATGGCAGCAGATAGCTCGGTGACGTTGGATGATGGAAGCGACGTCAAACGTCACCTCCGCCCAACGGCCTTAAACTTTTTTTTTTTTTTTTACCCCAGATCTAACATTAAAGAGGTCCTGTCATGTTTTATTTTTTTTCTATTACAAGGCATGTTTACATTCCTTATAATGGGAATAAAAGTTTTAAACATTTATTTTAAAGGGACAGTGTAAAAATAAAAAGTAAAATAAATAAGAAAAAAAAAATTAAACATGAGGTATCACCGCAATCTTTGGAGCATGAGCAATAATTCTAGCAAAAGACCTCCTCTGTAACTCAAAACTGTTAACCAGTAGACTTTTTTAAACGTCGCATATGGAGATTTTTAAGTGTCAAAATTTTAACGCATTCCTACAAGCGGGTGCAATTTTGAAGCATGGCATGTTTGGTATCAATTTACTCGGCGTAACATTTATCTTTCACAATATAAAAAATTGTGCTAACTTTACTGTTTTCTTTTTTTTTTATTTATTCAAAAAAAGTATATTTTTTCCCCAAAAATTGCGTTTGTAAGACCGCTGCGCAAATATGGTTTGACATAAAGTATAGGGTGTCTGAAAAAAAGGATTTTAACTTGTAAACAACCAGTTTGAAAAATAGGCCTGGTCCTTAAGTGGTTAAATACCTACCTGAGCCCAATCTTGATCCAACACTGTGTCCAAAAGCAGCAGAACCGTTCATTCTCTCCCTTCTCACTGGACTCGGTAAGAGCTGCAGGAGCCATTGGCTTCCAATGCCATCAATCAAATCCAGTGATGAGGGAACGGGGTCGGGGCTGAGCCTTACTGTGTGTTTCAATGGATTGAGACCACATGTGTGCCACCAAAGGAAGCGACTTTTTATGGTGGCATACAATCTCTGTTCCCAGCTGCATAACGAGCTCAGAGAGCTGGAGGAGGAGAAACAGCTGCACACTGATCTTCCTAGTGAAAGGCTGTGTGGCGAGGGGGGGCTAGGTGGGTGTGTCCGCACAAGCCTGATCATTGGAGAAGAGCAGGCTGAGTTCTTAGAACACCAGGGATTGCACACCAAGGAAGCAATATAAAGCTAATAGGATACCTTTTATACAAGTAAATGGTAGAGCAGGAACACATCAGGAATAGGAAGTGTTGGGTTTACATATCGAGGTATACACAAATTACAAGACTTCTAGGAAATATTTATGGTTTGGTTTCAGTAAAAGAATGTACCTGCAGAAAAAGTGGGGCTTAGTTGGATTTTTCATGTGCAGACTGCAGCAAAAGAAGCACTAATCATAGTTTATCTTTTTGATGTAATTCATCTTTTGAGTAAAATTGGAATCGAGGAATCTAACCTGGAAATACACTAAAAAGGTCCTGCTATTTACTTTTTAGCTTCCTGTGTTGAAATGTGCAGTACCTTTTGTCTTAAATCTCTTTGTTTCATGCTGGTTCAGAAAAATACAAACGCTTGGTAATATAACACAAAAATATAGTAACTCGTATAGACTTTCTGCTTTATTGCTTTAAATGAAGTAGGAAGCGTCTCTTCATTGAAAGGAATGTTTTTATGGGGCATATTTACTAAGCACTCCTCCTTGGCTGCCATATACAGCTGACTGAGGCTGAGAACCAAAGAGCTGAGTCATGGCAATATTCTGGGCAGTAATAGTATTGTATACTATTATGTTCTGGACTAATTAAATAATGCTTGGTGGCACCCCACAACTGTATGAGGTGTAAACGGTTAAGAGAGGAGGCAATGTATAAGGTCACTGCTTTTCAAATGCCCTCTGAAGAGTGATCTAATGCAGGTCACTCTTCCGTAGGCAACACAAGGGCTAACAAAACATCTAGAAAATGATTAGTCACTATGTACAGCTGCTCCAAATTCTGTCTGCTCCAGTCTGAGTTAATTCCCCTCATTGTATATTGGTCCTTTTACTATGCCCAACTCCCATATTATTTGTAGCTTCTATTAATACTATACAGTATGCAGACTGACTGACTAAGCCCCCCCAACCCGCAGACCCCAACAACCAACGGCCAGGGTTGTCGGGAAGGAGGCCCTTGTCCTCATCAACATGGGGTATTTATTATAGCAAAAAGTAAAAAATAAAAAAAAATGTTTTTCTCATCGTCCATGGACTGACACAGCTCTAATACTGTAAACGTGTGGGTATATGTCCCTGCTCGCGGGAGAAGATCTAGGCAGAATGTTAGATGTTAGACACATACATTCTAGAACAAAACCAGAGCTGAACAGCCCCGCCCAGGGGGCGGTCCCTCTGGACATAACCCTCCTACCTGCAGCCTCTGTTTGTTTTTTTTTGCCTAGCAGAAGAAGACATGGCTCTCCCAGGAGCCAGTCTCCTGGAAGATTTTATTTTTTACATTTTATTACTTTCGGATTTTTATTTTATTTTTGAGACCTTCAATCAACTGTCGGCTGGGCAACATGTTGGGTACACTGGTATCCTCGTAGTCTTCCCTGTCCGACCATCGAGCGTGCTGATCCTCGCTTTGTGCGTTGGGCCTCTCTCCCCTTGCTGTAGATCACTTGGCCAGCTACTTTGACCCCATCAGTTGTGGCCTTTCTGAGCTGCTGAGAGGGAAGCAGATAAACATATCTTCCCTGGGCTTGTGTCTGCATCTGAGCATGAGTTGTGGATCTCCTGGTCAGTGAGACGCTGCCTGCCCCATACCCTTGGCTGGGGAATAGCCACAGGCTTTCTTTGATCCCCTGTGACAAGGGATCCATCACTTTCGGTAAGAGGCAGTAAATCTATTGGTGGAGGCTGTCCTATCCTACACTTGCTCGTGGTGTAATACATTGGATCACAATCAGCACGGTGGAGGAGCATTCTTTGTGCATATGAACTTTGTTTGGACTATATGCGACAACTTTTGTGGTTTTTTGTTTATGTGATTTTTTTATCACATGTTCGCATCACTCACTTTCATCAATTTGTGTCATATATTTACTGTGTGAGCCTTTTGGCTCATATTTACACTTTCACCAGCTGCTGTACTGGTGATATTCTCAATAGCGCAACTTTTTTTCTTTTATATTATCTGTTTGGTGTAGTATAACACTGTTGGTTGCAGCTTTAATCTTTATTTCACTAGCGCAGTTTTTTCTTTTTCATAACAGTAAAGTTAGCCCAATTTTTTTTTATATTGTGAAAGATAATGTTACGTTGAGTAAATTGATACCCAACATGTCACGCTTCAAAATTGCGTCCGCTCGTGGAATGGCGACTAACTTTTACCCTTTAAAATCTCCATAGGCGACGTTTAAAAAATTCTACAGGTTGCATGTTTTGAGTTACAGAGGAGGTCTAGGGCTAGAATTATTGCTCTCGCTCTACCGATCGCGGCGATACCTCACGTGTGGTTTGAACACCGCTTTCATATGCGGGCGCTACTCACGTATGCATTCGCTTCTGCGCGCGAGCTCGGCGGGACAGGGCGCGTTCCTGGCTCCTAACTTTTTTAGCTGGCTCCTAGATTCCAAGCAAATTTGTCAAGCCCTGCACTCACCTGCTGCCACCGCATCTTTCACTTTGTTGTGTCACTGCTGCATCACCAGCTGTCCCCATCAAAATGAATGTGACTGGGTGAATCAACAGCGGGACAGATGACTGTTGCTCTTTAAAAATTGTTATTTAAATTGAGTTGATTTAAATCAAGCCTTTTTTATTAGTTGATTTAAATCAAATCCACCCTGATTTTTCCTATCGCAATAAGCACAACCCGCAAGTATTAGGTATGCTACTTATGTTAAAAATACCTGGAGAATAAAATGCTTTTATTTGCTTCGATTCATTTTAACCACTTCAGCCCCGGAAGAATTTACCCCCTTCCTGACCAGAGCACTTTATGCAATTCGGCACTGTCGCTTTAACTGACAGACGTTGTACCCAAACAAAATTGACATCCTTTTTTTTTCCCCCACAAATAGAGCTTTCTTTTGGTGGTATTTGATCACCTCTGCATTTTTTTTATTTTTTGCGCATTAAACAAAAATAGAGCGACAATTTTGAAAAAAAAAGCAATATTTTTTTTTGCTATAATATCCCCCAAAAATATATAAAAAAACTAATGTTTTCCTCAGTTTAGGCTGATCTGTATTCTTATTTTTGGTAAAAAAAAAATAGCAATAAGCGTTTATTGATTGGTTTGCACAAAAGTTATAGGGTCTATAAAATAGGGGATAGTTTTATGGCATTTTTATTTTATTTTTATTTTTTTCTAGTAATGGCGGCGATCAGCGTTTTTTTTTTTTAAAGCAGTTCCTGAATATTGTCATCCACTACATCAAGGATTTCAGACAGTAGGGTTGACAAAACAAGCAGCTTCTGCAAGTGGCGAGAACACATCAGTTGGATCTAAGAATGGAGCAAAACGCTGGTTTACATTCCCTTTAATTTTCTGTGCACTTGTGGCAAGGTCTTGGTAGCTACCTGTAATACTGCACAGTGCTCTGGACGGTGGTCTGAGGGGGGCCTGCAATGCTGCGCAGTGGTCTGAGGGGGGCCTGCAATGCTGCGCAGTGGTCTGAGGGGGGCCTGCAATGCTGCACAGTGGTCTGAGGGGGGCCTGCAATGCTGCGCAGTGGTCTGAGGGGGGCCTGCAATGCTGCGCATTGGTCTGAGGGGGCCTGTATTGCTGCAGAGTCCTCTGAATGGTGGTCTCGGGCAGGTCTGAGGTATGGCCTGTAACGCACAGTGCCCTGAATGCCAGTTGTCAGAGGAAGCCTGTAATGCGCACACACACAGTGCTCACTACTCTAGACGGATGGTGGCCTGTAATTGTAATGTACACAGTCACAGTGGGTGCTCTCTGCTCTGGACGGTGGTTGTCATTGGGAATCTTGAGTCGGGACTCTCGTCGGGAGGCCTGCAATGCACAGTGCTGCTCTGAAGGCAGAGCTCAGTGGAAACCAGAAGTTAACCACTTTAGCCCCTTCCTGCCCAGGACAATTTTCAGCTTTTCAGCGCTGTCGCACTTTGAATTACAATTGCGTGGTCATGCAACACTGTACCCAAACTACATTTTTATTTTCTTCACACAAACTGAGCTTTCTTTTGGTAATATTTTTTTACCTGTGTGGTTTTTATTTTTTGCTGAACAAACTAAAAAATAAAAAAATTTTTTCTTAGTTTCGGTAATAAAATTTTGTTTTCTCCTTCACTAATGGGCACCAATAGGCGGCACTGACAGGCGGCTGTGATGGGCACTGACAGGTGGCTGTGATGGGCACTGGCACTTTATTGGGCTCTGGTTGGCGGTCCTGAGGGGGCACTGACTGGGTACCCTTTTGGCACATCTGATGGGGCTGTGCTGATCAATAATCGTCTCTCCCTGTCAGCGCGAGCCAAGGAATGCCATTTACCGGCACTTCCTGGTTCACGCGATGATTAGCTGTGATTTGTCACAGCTGATCACGTGGTAAGAAGCCTCTGACAGAGGCTTCTTATCACGATCGGAGATGCGGCGTGTCAGACTGACACGCCGCACTCGCGATCGCCGCACACCGCCACGGGCGCACGCCGGCATGTTATCCTGCTGGATGTCATATGACGCCCAGTCAGGATAACAGAACCACTTCCCGGATATCAATCTGTTATTGACCGGGCGGGAAGTGGTTAACGAGGGTAAACATTCCTGCCTCACATTTTTCATTCCGTTTTCGTTCGTTAAAGGAGTTGTAAAGGTACATTTTTTATTTTCTAAATAGGTTCCTTTAAGCTAGTGCATTGTTGCTTCACTTACCTTTTCCTTTGATTTACCTTCTAAAGGTTTGTTTTCTTTGTCAGAATTTCTCACTTCCTGTTTCTCCTCACTGAACTCCACACCATCATCCGAGTGGTGTGGAGTCATCCAGAACAGCTTACTGAACAGCTTACTGAGGATAAACAGGAAGTGAGAAATTCAGACAAAGAAAACAAAGAAAAAAAATATTTAGAAGGGAAATCTAAGGAAAAGGTAAGTGAAGCAACAATGCTCTAGCTTAAAGGAACCTATTTAGAAAATAAAAAATGTACCTTTACAACTCCTTTAAAAGCGGAATTGATTTTCGTCAGTTATCAGTGGACAAAAATGTGGTGTACTTTTCGTTTTCGTCACTGCAAAAATGCTGCTGACGAAAATTTTGACAAACTTTTTTTGTTGACGAAATTAACACTGGTGTGTACCCAACTTCAGCTACATACAGTGCTAGGTTCCGACTGTGAGACCAACTCTTCCCTTCTCACACCTGGAACGGTGTAGAGACTGTCTGAGTGGCACTCAAACATTTGTAGACAGCTTTGTATTCTGTGAAGAAAATACAAAGCTTCCTCGGATTGGCGGAGTCGGAAGGTGTGGCATCACCGCATACGGAGACATTCTGAAATGCTTACCTTAGAATGAATCCCTCCAGTGGTGTGCTATCACCGCTGACAGGGTTTTCATCTACACCCGGTCTTCCTTCCGGGTTCACTAGCTCTGGCAGCTTGATTGGGTGAGCCACAATGACGTCACTCCTGTGCATGCTCTAGTGATGTAACTGGTTGCCAAAACAGCGAATATCGCCTAAACCGTGCACGTTTTTGTAGATATTCATCTTGCCTACAGGTAAGCCTTATTATAGGCTTATCTGTAGGTACAAATCACAAAGCAGACTTTACTACTGCTTTTAAAGTGGTTGTAAACCCTTACAAACCACTTCCACTTTTCACTGCAGGGTAAGCCTATATTAAGGCTTGTTTGTGCCGTTGCTTCAGCTGATGTGCCGTGACCGGTGGCTCCCGCTCCCGATGTCATCGCGGCTCCGGCCAATCACAGCGCCGGAACCCGGAAGTGACCATTCTCGAGACATGTCACCTGTCGCAGCGGTGTACAGGGACTGCTGCACCAGCTTCGATCCAAGGTAAGTATTTCATAATGAGTTAGTATGCGTTGCATACTAGCTCATTATGCCTTTGTCTTGCAGGTTTTTTTTTGGATGGGTTTACAACCACTTTAAATGTCTAATTATTATGAAACGTAGGCAAATTTTCATATTGGTATTGTGCATGCATTTTCCTTATTAAAGCGGTTGTATACCCGCACAAATAAAAAAAAAAAAAAAAAAAAAAACCTGTAAGGCAAAGGCATAATGAGCTAGTATGCTGCGGATACTAGCTCATTATGAAATACTCACCTTAGAACGAGGTGTCGGCATCTGATCCCGGTCCACGTCGAGGGAGCCAACATGTTCCCTCAGTGGTTTTTCTGGGTTTGCGGCTCTGGTGCTGTGAGTGGCCGGAGCCGCGATTATGTCACAACCGCGCATGCGCGTGGGAGTTGTTTTCCCTGCAAGGTCCGCCAGAGTCTGCCGAACCTACAGACGGGCCTTTACAGCGCTGATGTCAGCGGTTGCATGCAAAGTGAATATCTCCTAAACTGTATAGGTTTAGGAGATCTTAATTCTTACTTACAGGTAAGCCGTATTATAGGCTTACCTGAACCTAAAATAAAAAAAAACACTAATGGCTCTTTCACACGGAGGTCCGTTCAGGTTCGCCTGTCAGTTTTTTAGGCGGACCTAAAACGGATCCTCCATGTACCCCTATGGAAGCACGGATGTCAGCGGAGACATGTCCGCTGACATCCGCTCCGCCAAAGTGTGACGGAGGAAAACCCTATTTCTTTCTCGTACATCACGGGACACAGAGCGACATAGTCATTACTAATGGGTTATATAGATACCGTCAGGTGCTGGCACTGGCAACTTCCAAAACCGGAAGTACCCTCCCCTATATAAGCCCCTCCCATCCGGGAGCACCTCAGTTTTTTGCCAGTGTCTAAGGTGTTGGCCAAGAAGAAACATGTGTTTTTCACTGAGCTTGCGTACAGGTTCTTTTGGGCCTCAGTAAGCTATTCCGGATCCGACCAAAAAGGCTTCATAGCTAAACGGTCGGTACCCGGGCCTTGCAGAGAAGAGCAAGGTTTTGCCTGTAATGCTTCTCTTAGGAGAGCTGGACCCTGGGATCCAGAGCTCTGGTCATACCCACGACCAAGATGTTTTCTGTGCAGGGTGCTATACAGGTCCAGGGGAGTGGAATCCTTGGGAACCCGGTCCCTGAAGGTTTGATTACAATGCCTGCCGTGATAGGTGAAGTTTGGGCTTTTGTGGACCAAACAAAGTCCTGCGGCGGGGAACAGGTAAGTGGGGGCCCCCAGGAACTTGGTTCTATTGGGGGACCCCCAAGCCTAATTTGTCTTTCTGTCTGTTACCTAATGGTATTCCCGCAAAATTCTGTGCATGCCTGTAACTACTAAAAAAATGTAATAATTTTTAATGGTGGTCAAGAAAAAAAATAATATTTTTTTTTTTATATATTTAATATATTAGACTGCGGTACCTGTGTTTGTCCACTAGAGGCCGCTGTGGAACGTTTCTTGTCATGTGGACTAGTTTCTTCTCATCAGAGCGAGTCCAGGCAGATGGTGAGTTCTCTTATGGGAAACTGCCTCCTCTGCCATGTTGCAATGCTCGTCCATCCCCCGGCCTGCGACAAAGGGGCCCTGGCTCTTGTCCCTAGTTTCCATTTTCGAAATTAGCGCCGAAGGCGCACGTGGCCGCGCGCGTGCTCGTGCACGCGCCTCTATATATAGAGGTGAGCCGGGAAAGGGGGCGGAGCCTGGGGGATGACGCTCTGTGCGCGCCGCAGCGCTTCTGCGCATGTGCGGGCGACCCAGCATGTTAAAAACCACAATTTTGTGTGGTGAGCTGGCTATGAAGTACAGAGACAGAGCTGGCAACATTTAAAAAAGGCATACAGCAAGCGGTTGATACAGGCATCCCCTAGAAAGGCACATTAGTAGACACCAACTGTTTCTTATAGCAGCATTTATGCTAGACTATTGTCAGTAACTGGTGTATTTCGGCTGGAATACCTCAGCTTTGTGGCTTAGGAATATGCCGTCTAAAAACTCCGGGACTAGAAATTCCAGGAGGAATAGGGGGTCTCCATCGGGCTCTGAGGATCTTGGGCATGCTTCGGCTGCACCAGTCTCCCCTGAAGAATCAGAGGTTAGTGACCGTAGAGCACCCTCAGGAGTACCTGGTACTGTGGCTGTCCTCAGTTCACCTGCGCCTGTGTATGTAACAGAGGAGGTTTTTTCCTCAGCTCTGGGAGGGCTGGAAGAGAGATTGTCAGCATTGATCGCGGCTTCCCTGTCACAGGAGAAAAGCGCCCGATCTCCGTCTCCTCCCTCAGAGTGCCTGTTAACAGAGCAACAGTCCCATACAGGGATCGACCTACCTGAAGGGGATCAGGATGAGGTCGATTCGGTTGTAGAGGAATCAACAGTGGAAGAGCCGTTCTCAGCATCACATGCTGAAAGGTTATGGGTTCAGTCCCTGACTAATATGGTCCGATCAGCATTTAAAATGCCACTTGCGGAGCCATCATCCACTTCTGTCTCCTCGTTGGGGTCGCTAAAAGCTCCCCAGACTGTTTGTTCCTTTCCGATCCATCCTTTACTGGAAGGGCTCATTTACCAGGATTGGGAGCATCCTGACAAAATATTTACTCCCCCCCCCAAGAGATTTCCGGTGGTCTATCCCATGGAGGATAAGTTCATCAGAAAATGGAGGGTCCCTACAGTGGACGCAGCCATCTCTTGTGTGAATAAATCACTGACATGTCCGGTGGATAATGTCCAAATGTTCAAGGACCCAATAGATAAAAAATTGGAGTCCTTAATAAAATCTGCTTTTTCTACAGCAGGATTGGTGACACAACCAGCAGTGGCAGCTATTGGGGTCTGCCAAGCAGTGAAGGATCAGTTGAAACAGGTCTTAAGGGACTTGCCAGATCAGCAGGCTCTTGCCCTAGCTGATCTACCTAGAGCCTTATGCTTTGCGGTGGACGCTATAAAGGATTCAATCCATCAGGCCTCCCGCCTTACGCTGTCTGTAGTACATATGCGCAGGCTTCTATGGCTCAAAAACTGGTCTGCTGAAGCTCCCTGTAAAAAATTGCTGGTCAGCTTCCCATTTCATGGTGAACGCTTATTCGGGGAAGACCTGGACAAATATATCCAGAGAATTTCCAGCGGTAAAAGTACACTTTTGCCGGTTAAAAATAGAGTTAGAGGTCCCTCTTTTAAGAGGCCTGCTTCTCCAGTCCCTAGGACATCGGCTGTGAAACAGTTCCGACGGCCTCCTCGGTCAAATCCCGGAGGTAAAAATCAGGGACAATTGCAGGGTAACAAGAAGCCCTGGAGCAGGAGAGGTACAAAACCTCCCCCAAAGTCAAATGCATGAAGGGTTGCCCCCACCCAATCGGGTGGGGGGAAGACTTCAGTTGTTCACAGAGACCTGGCGGGACACGATCCGAGACAGATGGGTGCTCTCCGCAGTAAATCTGGGATACAAATTGGAGTTAAAAAACTCCCCTCCTTCCCGCTTTATAAGGTCAAACGTGCCAAGGGATCCCCAGAAGAGAGGATCCCTCCTGTTGGCACTAGAACAATTATTGCTCCAAGCAGTAATTATAGAGGTTCCCCTGGAAGAATGGGGGTTCGGGTTTTACTCAAACCTCTTTACAGTCCCGAAGCCAAACGGGGACGTGAGGCCCATATTAAATCTAAAAGGGCTAAACAAATTCCTACATATCAGGACTTTCCGGATGGAGTCGATCCGATCGGTAGCCACTGCCCTACAAGGGGAGGAATGGTTAGCCTCGATCGACATCAAAGATGCTTATTTGCACATTCCCATCTTTCCAGCCCACCAAAAATTTCTACGCTTTGCGGTAGAAGGGCGCCATTTTCAGTTCAGAGCCTTACCCTTCGGTCTGGCCACAGCACCACGAGTGTTCACAAAAATTCTGGCCCCATTATTGGCCAATCTAAGAACACGAGGTGTAACGATAATGGCATATCTAGACGACTTGTTGCTGATAGACCACTCAGTGGAAAAACTAGAAGTGGTTGTTCACGAGACAATCAAGTATCTGGAATATCACGGTTGGATTATCAACCGAGACAAGTCAGCCCTAAAACCAGTCAAAAGTCTGGAATACTTGGGGCTAAGGCTGGATTCAGACCAGAGAAAAATTTTCTTGCCTCAAGAAAAGGGGTCGTCTTTGAGAGATTTGATCCACTTAGTGGGTTCAAAAAGACAGCCATCCATACGCCTGTGCATGAGGCTGCTGAGAAAAATGGTGGCATCATTCGAAGCAGTACCCTACGGTCAATTCCATTCAAGGAAGTTGCAAAGGGCCATACTGTCAGCCTGGAACAAAAAAGTTATCAAGTGGATACGACAGGTCATAATACAAGCCTATGGCTTGAGAAGGAGACCGCCTCCGTTCAAAGTTAGAGCGCACTCCACGAGAGCAGTTGGAACTTCATGGGCAGTGCATCACCAGGCCTCCCTGGCTCAAATCTGTAAGGCCGCAACATGGTCTTCAGTTCACACGTTTACTAGGTTCTACCAGGTGGACGTTAGAAGTCAGGAGGATGTCGCCTTTGGGCGCAGTGTGTTGCAGGCCGCAAAAGATCCTCATGTCTGATAGCGCTCAGCTTATATATGGTGTATCCCCCCCCTCATTTGGCATTGCTTTAGGACATCCCATTAGTAATGACTATGTCGCTCTGTGTCCCGTGATGTACGAGAAAGAAAATAGGATTTTTATAACAGCTTACCTGTAAAATCCTTTTCTTGGAGTACATCACGGGACACAGAGCTCCCGCCCCTCTTTGGGGACACTTATTGCTTTGCTACAAAACTGAGGTGCTCCCGGATGGGAGGGGCTTATATAGGGAAGGGTACTTCCGGTTTTGGAAGTTGCCAGTGCCAGCACCTGACGGTATCTATATAACCCATTAGTAATGACTATGTCGCTCTGTGTCCCGTGATGTACTCCAAGAAAAGGATTTTACAGGTAAGCTGTTATAAAAATCCTATTTTTTCCTTCCGTCGGCGGAGCGGATCGGATGACAACGGACTCTACAGTCCGTCATCATCCGATTCCCCATAGGGGAGAGCGGCGCTCTGACAGGGCGGTCCCTGCACAGTGTGCGGGGACCGCCCAGTCATCCGTCGGCTCAGCGGGGATCAACAGAGCGATCCCCGCTGAGCAAGCGGAGCTTCACGGGGCGGATCTGCACGGATCCGCCCTGTGTGAAAGGGGCCTTAGTTGGATTTTATGCTGCCTTCATGTTTTACTTCAGGGGTTTCCAACATTTTGACCTTCCTGGACCACATTGGAAGGGGTGGAACTTGTCTTAGGCCACACATAAAATACATTAATAATGGAGATATCACAAACTACTACCCCCCCCCCCCCATCGCAAACTTCTTTCCCACCCCAATGTCGTTGACATTTGAGAATGTTATTTCACAATGCGCTGTTATTAACTGTTACATAGTTCCCCAAAGTTGAAAAGGGGCTTTTCTGTAGGCCCCCACCCAAATCCAGCGGTGGCAGATTTTTGTAGGGAAAGATGTTTAGGCCTAATAAGGAAACCTATACAAGATCTGGTCAAGTTTTCAATGGGCTTGAAGTTGTCTTTAAAATGGGTGTAAGATCCCTTTCACACTGGGGCGGGCAGGCATTGACGGTAAAACGCAGCGATTTACCGTCATTTTAGTGGTGCTATTCGGCCGCTAGTGGGAGGCTTTTAACCCCAGCTAGCGGCCAAATGAAGGGTTAAATGTGCCCGTGTAGCGCCGATGCGCTTTGCAGGCGCTTCAGCAGAAGGTGCCAACTCATTTCAATGGGCATGTGTATACACCGCTCCTTCACCACCCTAAAGATGCTGCTTGCAGGACATTTTTTACTGTCCTGCCAATGCAGCGCCCCAGTGTGAAAGCACTCTGGCTTTCACACTGGGACTGCAGAGGAGGTGTTTTTCAGGCGCTTTATATGTGCTATTTTTTAGCCCAAAAGCACCTAAAAAATGCCTCCGTGTTAAAGGGTGTTGTGTGTGTGTGTGTGTTTGTTTTTTTTTTTTTTTTTAACCTTGTATGCATTCTCTGCATTGGGCCTCATGCACACTGGACGTTTTTACAGCTCCTGTTTTGGGCTTCAGACCTTTTTTCTGCAGTCCATTAACTCCTCAGCATGTTATCCTATGTGTCCATGAACACATAGGCTGTTATCAGCAGTTTTAAGCAGGTGCGTCTTCTAGCTGGAAAAACCCCCCAGAACTAGTGCGTTTTTGAGAAGAGTTTTTCAGCTGTAAAAACGCTCTAACTGTGAAAAAAGCTGAAAAACGCGGCTATTCTGTGTTTATCAGCGTTTTTGAGCCATAAGCTTTACAAAAACTCTGAAAAAAACTCACTCTACAGCTACAATTAGGAAATGCTGCGATTTGACATGCGATTTGACATGTCAAATCGTACCAATGTGAACCAGGGCTTTGGGTAAAAAAACCTTACAGTAGCAGAGCCCCCTTCCCCAACAGTTGAGTCCTGTATCGATTCAGTTCAGTTCTAGTTCTTCTCTCCCCTCCTCATGCTCTCACAAGCTTGGCTGAGAACAGCAGGAGCCATAAACCTGTATGCCATGATGGGAATTAAATTGTAATTGCTCAGTTTCCCCCAGTCTGATTTGATTCTTCAGGTTTGGTGGTTGGGGTTGTGTTGCGAGGAGGGGTCTGTATGTTTTTGTAGATGTAGAGAACAATGTGTGTCTGAACTTATTTCCTAAGTTTAATTAAAGAACTATCACTTCAGATATTATTTGATGTAGTCTCCTAGGGTAGAAAAAGTACATATAGCACTTTGTCCCACCTTTCTAGGAGCTGTTGAAGCTAAGATCCAGTATCTGATAGTGCACCACAAGCTTTGCTCACTGATTTTCTGATGACATTTCACAGAGATGATGTATGATTGACAGCGCTTGTGGTGCTCTCAGTGCATTTTCCCGACACAAGCGCCATGACTGAGTTCAAGGAAAGGGAGCATGTTAGTTTAACACATACTCATGCTTTTCCTGTGCTGCTCATACATGCCCTGTCTCCGGTTTACTTTCTGGGAACAGCAGCAGTGTCGGAGGCCTATCTTCAGATTGTACACAGACTGCAGCACAGGGCTTTCATAATAGTAAGTTAAAATCATTCATGAAAGCCTCATTTTGACACAGGTGATGCTTTCTGCATGTATTTAAAATTGGCCTGTATAATTGCCAACACCTTTGGCTCTTAGGCATCAAGATTAACTGGGATAAGTCCATCCTGTTCCCACAGGATCCATCGGCACCGCTGATTATGGTATCCACTCCTCTCTGGCAGGTCATCAGACTTAAAGGAGTTGTAAAGTCTCAAGGTTTTTCACCTTAATGCAGCAGCCCCCCCTCTTCTTACCTGAACCCTATCATTCTAGTGTCGAAGATGAGCCCAGCAGCTCCAGCCGCTGTCTCGGGTTCTTATTGGATAGATTGATAGCAGCTGGAGCCATTGGCTCCCGCTGCTGTCAACCAAACTCAGTGACACGGGAGCTGGGAGGCAGGGCAGAGTTCTGCTGTCTGTGTCAATTGACGCAGCAGCACTACTCGGCAGCACAGCCGCATGAGTACCATCGAAAGCGGCTCTCCGTGGGGGATCTCGCCGAAGAGAAGGAGCCAGGAGTGCCGCCAGGGGACCCCAGAAAAGGAGGATCGGGGCCGCGCTCTGCAAAAACCTTGCATAGAGCAAGTAGATATGACCTGTTTGTAAAGGTTTGTTATTTATATAAAGATCAAAAAAGACACTTAAGTGGTTGTAAACCCTTACATATATAACTCAGAAAAAAAAATCCGTATGAGCTCTACCAACCCAGTTTTATGTACCTATAAACACAGCCGACTGTACATATTAAACAATTTTTGCAATTCTATTTGTATCAAATGCATAGAATAGCCAACATTAAAATCCAAATCATCCAAACATAACATTCATACAGGTAAAACTCCACGTCCCCCTCTCATAACCATACCCAATGTATGTATAACAATTGAGATCTATGGCATATACAGTGGGGGTGCGTAAAGTATTCAGACCCCCTTAAATTTTTCACTCTGTTATATTGCAGTCATTTGTTAAAATCATTTAAGTTCCTTTTTTTTCCCACAATGTACACACAGCACCCCATATTGACAGAAAAACACAGAATTGTTGACATTTTTGTAGATTTGTTAAAGAAAAATTGAAATATCACATGGTGCTAAGTATTCAGACCCTTTGCTCAGTATTTAGTAGAAGCACCCTTTTGATCTAATACAGCCATGAGTCTTTTTGGGAAAGATGCAACAAGTTTTTCACACCTGGATTTAGGGATCCTCTGCCATTCCTCCTTGCAGATCCTCTCCAGTTCTGTCAGGTTGGATGGTAAACGTTGGTGGACAGCCATTTTTAGGTCTCTCCAGAGATGCTCAATTGGGTTTAAGTCAGGGCTCTGGCTGGGCCATTCAAGAACAGTCACGGAGTTGTTGTGAAGCCACTCCTTCGTTATTTTAGCTGTGTGCTTAGGGTCGTTGTCTTGTTGGAAGGTAAACCTTCGGCCCAGTCTGAGGTCCTGAGCACTCCGGAGAAGGTTTTCGTCCAGGATATCCCTGTACTTGGCCGCATTCATCTTTTCCCTTCATTGCAACCAGTCGTCCTGTCCCCACAGCATGATGCTGCCACCACCATGCTTTACTGTTGGGACTGTATTGGACAGGTGATGAACAGTGCCTGGTTTTCTCCACACATCGCTTAAAATTAAGGCCAAAAAAATCTATCTTGGTCTCATCAGACCAGAGAATCTTATTTCTCACCATATTGGAGTCCTTCAGGTGTTTTTTTTTTTTTTTTTTAGCAAACTCCATTCGGGCTTTAATGTGTCTTGCACTGAGGAGAGGCTTTCGTCGGGCCACTCTGCCATAAAGCCCCGACTGGTGGCGGGCTGCAGTGATGGTTGACTTTCTACAACTTTCTCCCATCTCCCGACTGCATCTCTGGAGCTCAGCCACAGTGATCTTTGGGTTCTTTTTTTACCTCTCTCACCAAGGCTCTTCTCCCCCGAGAGCTCAGTTTGGCCGGGCGGCCAGCTCTAGGAAGGGTTCTGGTCGTCCCAAACGTCTTCCATTTAAGGATTATGGAGGCCACTGTGCTCTTAGGAACCTTAAGTGCAGCAGAATTTTTTTTGTAACCATGGCCAGATCTGTGCCTTGCCACAATTCTGTCTCTGAGCTCTTCAGGCAGTTCCTTTTACCTAAATCAAAGCAAGAGTGTATAATAAAGGCCTCCAATACACCACTCAGCGCCAAAGACTAGTAACTTTGCTAATCGGAGCAGAAAGTCATGAATCAATGGAATCAACCAGATCCAAGATAATGACACACAAATAAAATATCGTATTAAAACACAGACAAACCTAACCAAGCAGCTGTTTAAAAATATAACATAATAAAAAGTAGTAAATCAAACATAAAATCAGTAATATACCAAAACAGCGCTGATGTTGGTAAGAACCAGGTGGCCAACTCCACCAGAAAAGTAAATAACAGTTTTTAGACAGATACAAAATGCAGAGTGTCAAACGGTGTCCATAGGTGATCTTGGAAAAAAGACAGCGTGCACCTTTCACCGAAAATTCCAGGTCCACCCAGTGAGAACACACTCCCCCTTGGGGGTTTAAACTCACCAGAGCAAGAAAATAACCAGGCCTTGACAAGGGGGGATAAGTCCGAACCATGTGTAAACTGCATTCAGCATCAGTCAGGGAGATGGCAAATCAGTGTGGGCTCCAAATAGAGTAAATAAACAGAGGAAAGCAATATAGCGTAATTCCGATTTATTATAGTAAAACCCCCTGCATCACATCACCCTATATATATTGCACGTACATCAATCAAAGTCAAATGAACAAAAAAAAATTACGATAAAGGCACTGCACCGTCTCCACTGAAGAATGAAGCCGCTCGTCCCACGAGATGTAAACAGGAAGTATCCTACTTCTGGGTCCGGCTACAGTGGAGTGCACAGGTCACTTCCATTGCGTCGTGTAGGTCACGCGCTGACGCGTTTCATATCATGACTTCGACAGCGGGCGTGCCTACACGACTACCACATCAGCTTATATAGACACTCCCTATACCGCCCGCACCAATCGGCATCAACATGGTGCAGCAATAGGTGCACATTGCGGCAACCATGGTAACCGCTGGTGGTTCACTACAGGTGGGATGAGGGGTCAAACAAGCTCTACTGTACTGGATGTATAAGGCTCGAAAATAAACAGCTCGATACCTTAAAGTGGTGGCAAATAAGTATGATACTGCTACCACACCTATCTTGATAAACAGCAAATACATAGTGAGAAACAAGAATTACTCAAGGGGAGCAACACAAAGGTCGGACTTTAGAGGCAACACACAAATGGAATGAAAAAATGCTTTAATATCAAAAATACAATGTTCACAAGAATTAAAAACCATACAATGTATAAGACAGTATGAGTGGGGTCCCTTGTGCGTCTAACGTCGACGCGTTTTGCCGTGAGGCTTCGTTAGGACAGATGGGGGGTACACACTTGGGACAAATCTCACTGTCTGAAATGAGATACATAAACATTAAACAATATATACAATTAAAAAGTAAACAAATACATTTGGAATACTGGTTAAAAAAATGCACATCATAGTCAAAAAAACAACGAAAAGTACCTCAAACAGGGGTCCAGACAGTGAGTATTTACACAAGAGTGAAAAGTTCCATATTGTGTAATACTTGTGTAATACTATGGTCAAAGTAGTGCATGGATGGATGAAAATAATTGAACATAAATAAACCCCAAAAAAGTAACAAGAAGCAACCATTTTTAGGCCAAAAGACGCAAAGTGTATGCATGTCAGTCTACATAACATGAGATTCCTACCTGTAATTCAAAAAGGTTGCAATAATCTTGCACAGATACAGTCCAGCAGTAAGGAAATACCCGGAGTTCAAAGCTAACAGGAAAAGCTCACCAGATCTATAAACAGTCAATCAGCACAATGTCAGAGAGTGGGCCTATACAGCGAAATCCAAAGATGTATATCCAACGGGGGTGGGACGTCCTGACAGAGAAAGAGGGGAGACTTTGTGATGTCTGCACAGTTTCAATGAGGGCAATTCAGATTGGAATACAGACAACAAAGCCCATCCAAAGGTGAGTATATACAAGTATCCGAGTCTGGATATACAAGGGTAAAACATCAAGTGGAATGAGTATTGACATATATACAGTATGTACAGTGGCTATGGAAAGGATTCAGCCCTCAAATTTTCACTCTTTTATATTGCAGCCATTTGCTAAAATCTTAAGTTCATTTTTTCCCTCATTAATGTACACACAGCACCCCACATTGACAGAAAAACACAGAATTGCTGACATTTTTGCAGATTTATTAAAAAAGAAAAACTGAAATATCACTTGGTCCTAAGTATTCAGACCCTTTGCTGTGACACTTGTATATTTAACTCAGGTGCTGTCCATTTCTTCTGATCATCCTTGAGATGGTTCTACACCTTCATTTGAGTCCAGCTGTGTTTGATTATACTGATTGGACTTTATTAGGAAAGCCACACGCCTGTCTATATAAGACCTTACAGCTCACAGTGCATGTCAGAGCAAATGAGAATCATGAGGTCAAAGGAACTGCCTGAAGAGCTCAGAGACAGAATTGTGGCAAGGCACAGATCTGGCCAAGGTTACGAAAAAATTTCTGCTGCACTTAAGATTCCTAAGAGCACAGTGGCCTCCATAATCCTTTAAATGGAAGACGTTTTGGACGACCAGAACCCTTCCTAGAGCTGGCTGTCCGGCCAAACTGAGCTATCGGGGGAGAAGAGCCTTGGTGGGAGAGGTAAAGATGAACCCAAAGATCACTGTGGCTGAGCTCCAGGGATGCAGTCGGGAGATGGGAGAAAGTCAGCCCTCACTGCAGCCCTCCACCAGTCGGGGCTTTATGGAAGAGTGGCCCGACAGAAGCCTCTCCTCAGTGCAAGACACATGAAAGCCCGCATGGAGTTTGCTAAAAAAACACCTGAAGGACTTCAAGATGGTGAGAAATAAGATTCTCTGGTCTGATCAGACCAAGATAGAACTTTTTGGCCTTGATTCTAAGCGGTATGTGTGGAGAAAACCAGGCACTGCTCATCACCTGTCCAATACAGTCCCAACAGTGAAGCATGGTGGTGGCAGCATCATGCTGTGGGGGTGTTTTTCAGCTGCAGGGACAGGGCGGCTGGTTGCAATCGAGGGAAAGATGAATGCGGACAAGTACAGGGATATCCTGGACGAAAACCTTCTCCAGAGTGCTCAGGACCTCTGTCTTGTTGGAAGGTAAACCTTCGGCCCAGTCTATGACCCTAAGCACACAGCTTAAATAACGAAGGAGTGGCTTCACAACCACTCCGTGACTGTTCTTGAATGGCCCAGCCAGAGCCCTGACTTAAACCCAATTGAGCATCTCTGGAAAGACCTAAAAATGGCTGTCCACCAACGTTTACCATCCAACCCGACAGAACTGGAGACGATCTGCAAGGAGGAATGGCAGAGGATCCCCAAATCCAGGTGTGAAAAACTTGTCGCATCTTTCCCAAAAAGACTCATGGCTGTATGAGATCAAAAGGGTGCAAATACTGAGCAAAGGGTCTGAATACTTAGGACCATGTGATATTCCAGTTTTTCTTTTTTAATAAATCTGCAAAAATGTCAACAATTATGTGTTTTTCTGTCAATATGGGGTGCTGTGAGTGCTCCCCTTCTCCCCCTTTTTTTATTCAAATACATCCTAATTAGAACAAATGCAATCTAATAAAATACACTGTTCATATGAATAATTAAAACAATTTAAATAATAAACATTCAGAATTAGTAAATGGTTATAAGGATAATATTATAAATTGTAGACATTCTATAATCATATATAATTAAGAT
Organism: Rana muscosa; assembly: GCA_029206835.1. Classification (NCBI taxonomy): domain Eukaryota; kingdom Metazoa; phylum Chordata; class Amphibia; order Anura; family Ranidae; genus Rana; species Rana muscosa. The sequence goes on along the minus strand of CM055127.1, from coordinate 276,477,161 downwards.
CATATATCTCCATACATAAAAAATATATATATAAAAAAATGCTAAAAACCTAATATATTTTGTAAGAGAGCTCAGATTCAAATAAATCATAAATGAAAAAGGAGAGGACCAATTAATAATCGCTAATGAAACAATTAATATCAAGGTCTATATTCAACCCTTTCGGCGAGAGAGTATCTACCAAAAATATCCATTCGGTCTCCCTCTTTGATAAATCTCTAACTAGATTAGACCCTCCCCACAATGGTTTTAAATGGTCTATTCCCCAAAACTTGAGGCCAGTGGGATCCTGATTGTGACACAATTTAAAATGAAGTGACATATTGTGGTCTTTAAACCCTATTTCTCTTATCGTCCATGGACTGACACAGCCTCTTAACACTTTACCCGTGGGTTATGTCCCTGCTTGCAGGAGAAGACCTAGGCAGAATGCGAGATGTTATACATACATACATACATTCTAAAAGCCAGAGCTGAACAGCCCCGCCCAGGGGGGCGGTCCCTCCGGACATAACCCTCCCACTGCAGTCAGCAGCCTTCAGTTTTTTTCCTCTCTCAGGAGCAAGTCTCCTGACCGTTTTTATTCCTTTTTTGGAATTTTTTTCTTGTATTTTTTGATCTCTTCTATCACCTGTCGGCTGGGCAACAGGTTGGGTACAAGATATCCTCGTAGTCTTCCCTGTCTGGCCATCGAGCGTGCTGATCCTCGCCTTGTGTGCGTGAGACTCGGTTCACGACATGCCCCACGACTCCAGGGGTGGCCGGTGGGCTTTTATGCTCTGCGGTCCTCTCAAGATTGAACAGTCCTGCTGTATCTTTCGCGGTGGACCGGGCCGACAGCTACTCAGTACCGCACTGTGATAGTCCTGTCAGGAACACACCAGTGGGTCCCTCAGGGGACGGGTAAGTAGTCTCTCCTGGCTGCAGGCGAGTAGAGGCTGTGTGTTTCTTTGTGTGGGGGACTTTCCCTGTCTCCCCCTGGTTATTGCTGCTCTCTGTCACCATTACTGGCGCTGTGCTGGCTGGGGTGCCTGGGGGTCATTCTGTCCCGGGGGGGGGGGGCGTCTCATAGCTGTCTGCATATATCGCTGGGCTGTTTTCTGAGAGTTTTGGGACCTGGGCGCCGTTCGGCGCCATGTTTTGTGTATTCACATTGCATGGCGGCCATCTTGCCGTGGATCGCCTGAGCACATTGCGGTGGCCATTTTCTTGAAGCCACGTGCGATTTCTGCACTTGTTTGGCCTCTATCGCTGCTGGGAACGGCGCAAATCTCCTCACACTCTCTCCTCACAGCTCACTCGCGCTGGTACAGCGTGGTGCAGGCGGCAGAACCGAGCGGCCCTGGTCCGGGTTGGTGAGTCCCCTGGGCATCCCCTCAGTCAGCACAGCCAGTGGGTGGACTTTTTTTCTGAGAAGTCTCAGAGGGGCAATTATGGAGTCTGTTTCACCGGCTTCCCCATGCATGTCAGAGGCAACAGGCAGTGCTCCAGCACCTGCGGTCTCTATGGACCAGTTGTCGGCAGGCCTGGAAACATTTCTTACCAGGATGGAAGCGGCGTGCGAGCGCAGGGGAGCTAAAAAGCGCCCTCTCCCCACATTATCTCCACAAGGGGAGTGCTCCGATTCAGATATGGGCCTAGCTGCTGCTGCTCAGGACCCTGGCTCTGAATATTTTGATGGTTTTGAACAGGACATTCCTTGTAAGGAAGACTCCAGTTCTGAGTCGCTAAATGACAGGGCGCTTGTAAGTGAACTCATTGATGCTGTGAGGGACACTCAAGCTGGATGCTGCGGCTGCGGAACCTCAGGTGGAAGCTGTCCCCTTTGGTTATTTTAAGGCCAAGCCTTCTATCTTTTTCCATATGCACCTTTCTTTGACAGGTTCATTGATCAGGTTTGGGAAAAGCCGTAGAAGACTTTTATGGTACCGCTGCGTCTGTCTATCAGATACCCATTTTGAAGAGGCCCTGCTTAAAAAGTGGGCCTCTCCCCCAGTGGTCGACCCTCCCAGTCACCCGTTTGAACAAGGCCACCACTCTCCCAATGGAGGGGACTCCTGCATTTAAGGACCCCACCGACAGGAGGTCAGAAGTGGTGAGCAAAGCCACGTTTGCCTTGTTGGGTTATGCCTTACACCCTGTCGTAGTGGCGACCCTTGTGTCTCAGACACTCACGGAATGGGCAAAGATTTTGCTCCAGACTGTGCAGGAGCATAATCTTCCTCCAGACATTTGCGCTGGCCCATCAACTGGTGCAGGGCCTAGTTTATGTGTGCGACGCCACTTTGGACGTGGCCCCATTGATATCCAGGGCCTCCGTCTCTGCGGTGGTGTTACGTCGTCTTATCTGGTTGAAATGCTGGTCTGCTGACCTGGCCTCTAAAAAGCTCCTGACGGATCTGACCTTTAAGGGTGGTAGACTTTTTGGTGCTGCCCTGGATGACATTATTTAGGGTTGTCACGGGAGGTAAAAGCACTCTTCTACCTCAGACTATCAAGGGAAAGGAGCCACGCCGTAAGCCGGGTCCCTCCTTTCCAGCAAAAAAGGGGTTACTCTTTCGTCCATGGACCGACACAGCTTCTCTATTGACATAGTGGGTATTATCCGTTAATTAGGAGTGACTATGCAGAAAACTTGTAAAAAGTGTTGCATCACACCTTCTACAGTACCGCCCAGGGGGAGGACCCTCTGGGTATATCCCCTCTGCATAGGTGTGCACAGCCTATTGCATTAGGGTGTGCACTCCAAAGCTCAAACACATGGTACCAGTCACTTACTGTGTTTATTCACAAAGGGAAGGAGCCAGTAAATTATATATTTACCGGCCCCTTCCCCCACTCTTTTTAAAACCTCCCCTTGTGTGCTAGCAGCAGCAGCCTTTGGAAGAGAAGAGGAAGGAAGCCGGGAGTGCAGCGGGGGGGGGGGAGGGCAGGAATGAGCCAGGGCAGTAGGGGCAATCTGCACTGCACAAGGTGATTAGGGTGTGCCCAGGCACACCTGGCACACCCTGTGCGCACGCCTATGCCCCTCAGTCTGCATCTCGCAGATCTGTTTTTTTCTGTCTAGCAAGGAGTAGGACATGGCTCCCTTCGGGCCCATTGGTCCGGGGGAAAAATATATATTTTTTTGTTTCCTGCGATCTTCGATCAATTGCCGACTGGGTGACAGGCTGGATCCTCGATCCTTGTAGTCTCCTTAGTTTCGGCCATCGAGCGTATGCTGACCCTAGCTACGCGCTGGGTTTTCCACGACATGCCCGTCGCTCCACGGGTGGATGATGAGCCTACGCTCCAAGGCCAGCATCGGACCGCTCAGCTTAGGCTGACCTTACGGCCGAGTCGCAGCAGCCTGGCCGGTGAGCGTCGCACTCCAGGGCATACATATGATCGTCCCCTTGGGTCCAATCACAGCATGCCTGGCCAACAGTCACCTTCCGTGCGCGGACGATGATCTGTTTGGAATGTCTTCCAGCATGATACATGCAGGATAGGTAAGTAAACTTCCTTGCCTTGGCTGGGTGATTTGGCTGTACATTCCTGGAGAGACAAAGTAAGTGGTTGTGGCCCCTTTCTTCCCTCTCTCCCTGCCTTTCCCTCCTCCCTGGGCTTCTAGCTAAGGTTGCTGGATGCTGGGGGTCACCTAGGGGGTTCCACTGGAGCGGGGCTGGCTGTAACTAACATTTAAAAAATGTCATTTCTGCTTACGTGTGTGTGTGTGTGTGCTTCTTCCCCCTCCATGCTGTCGGCGGCCATTTTGCGGTGGTCCATGCAGGTTTCGCCTCTAGTGACTGCCCGGCGGCCATCTTCCTGTGGTTTCGGCGCCATTTTCTTGTAGTTCCACACCCACTGGCCTCTATCGACTGATCGGCAGCCATGTTTGTAATGATCCACGCTGTATGTATATATTGCCGTTCGGCGGCCACCTTTTTGTGGTCTACGGCTGCTTTGACCTCTATCTTCGGCTCGGTGGCCATTTTCTTAGAGCCCACATTATCTTCCATACAGACGTTTGGCGGCCATTTTGCGAGAGTCTCCGGCCTCTAGGGTGCATTACACTTGCGCAAAAAATTCACACAGGAAGCGCTGATAAAAAAGCCGAATGACACGGCAGCGGTGGGACAGCATCACAGGCGCAGCACACGGCAGCATAGCGGTACTGATCCAGGGTGGTGAGTCCTCTGGGTGACCCAGCATCTCTGCAGCCGCAGGAGGGTGGCCTATTGATATCTTGTCTGGAGCCCTGTGGGTGTCAGCGCGCGGTCAGCATGGCATCTGAGCCAGATGTCTTCTCCCCTGAAACACCAGATTTAGCAGCTGGTGCCCCTGAGGTGTCTATGGACGCTATGTCGGCAATCCTAGAGGCGTTTACTGCCAGGGTGGAAGCGGCACACAAGAGTACAGGGGGTAGTAAACGCCCGCGTCCCCTGCAATCTTCTGGGGATATTTCCAGACAGAACCAGGTCCAGCTACGGCTCATGGACCAGAATCTGACGCTTTAGAGACTGCAGATCATGACCATTCGGACAGTGAGGATGACTCCAAGTCCAGGTCAGTACGCGAGACGGCTTTGGTATCTGACCTTATTACTGCAGTGCGGGATACGCTAAAGTTGGAAAATACTGCAGAAGTAGCAGAGACTCCGGTCCCCTTTTGGGTTTCGTAAACCTGCCCGCACTGCTAAGGTGTTCCCTTGTGTGTCTTATTTTGATAAACCCTTATACAAGGAATGGGAGAACCCACTGAGGGTCTTTACAGCCCCAAAGAGGTTTGCGGTACGGTACCTTTTTTGAGGAGAGTTTTCTGAAGAAATGGACCTCTCCCCCTATAGTGAACCCTCCGGTGTCCAGACTTAATAGAGCTACTACTATTCCAGTAAAAGGGGCTCCTGTTTTCAAGGACCCTGTGGATAAGAAGGCTGAAGCACTCACTCGCTACCTATACTCAGTGGTAGGCTTGGCAGTACGTCCGGCATTGGCGGGGCCCCTAGTGTCTCAGACACTTATTGAATGGGCAAAATTGCTACTCCAGGGGTTAAAGGAGCGAGATGCTCCTCCTGATGAGATAACTTTGGCCGACCAGTTGGTCCAGGGCCTTAAGTTTGTCTGCGAGCCAGACATGGATACTATTCCCCTGCTGTCAAAAGCTTTGGTTTATGCAGTAGCAAAACGCCGCCTGATCTGGCTAAAGGGCTGGTCTGCGGACCAGACTTCCAAGAAGGCCCTGTTGGATCTTCCTTTAAGGGCGACAGACTTTTTGGGGCTTCTCTGGATGACATCAAGGATGCAACAGCAGGTAAAAGCACTTTGCTTCCTCAAACTAGCAAGGGTAAGGGGCCACACCAAGGGCAAGGGCTCTGCTTTACTGCACTGCACGCAAGCAATTTTTTCGTCCCCCTAGAGCGACAGGGAAAAGACCCCAGGCCGACAAGGCGCCTGCCCAAGGACAAAAGCCTGCGGACAAATCTGCGTCCGCATGAAGGGCCGCCCCCACCCAGCTCTCGGGTGGGGGGACGTCTTCGCAATTTCGCGACTCAATGGACAGCTCTAGTCTCCGACAGGTGGGTTTGCAAAGTAATCTCCTCAGGCTACAAGATAGAATTTCTCTCTTGTCCACCGGACAGATTCATCACCTCCAATCTCCAGCTACTACCGACCCATCGGGAGGCCCTGTATGGGGCGGTCCAGGGTCTGCTGGAACGCGGGGTAGTAATTTTAGTTCCAGAACGGGGTCAGGGTTTTTACTCAAATCTGTTCATTGTGCCGAAGAAGGGAGGGGGTTCGTCCAATCTTGGATCTCAGGGCCCCTCAATTGCTTTGTGAAAGTACAAAGATTTCGGATGGAGTCGGTTCGATCTGTAGTCACGGCTCTCCATCCGGGGGACTTTCTGGCCTCCTTGGACATCAAGGACGCATACCTGCATGTCCCCAGAAACCAGAGGTTTCTGCGATTTGCAATCGGGAAGAACCACTATCAGTTTGTGGCCCTCCCGTTTGGCCTTGCCTCAGCACCCAGGACGTTCACCAAGGTGCTCGCTCCGATTCTGGCACTTCTAAGACAGCGGGGTATCGCTATCATGGGCTACTTGGACGACCTTCTTCTGAAGGCCCCTTCAAGCTCAGAATTAGAGGTAAGCGTGTCCATTACCTGTCGGACTCTTCGAGACTGTGGTTGGATACTAAGCACGCAAAAGTCAGTATTGGTGCCCACTCAACGTCTAGTGTACCTGGGGTTGATTCTGGATTCCTCAGAGGCAAAGGTATTCCTCCCTGTGGAGAAGTTGCAGACCCTTCGGGCTGCAGTACGGCAGCTGACTTCCAGGAATTGGTCGTCACTCCGTTTTTGCATGCAAGTGTTAGGCCTCATGGTAGCCTCCTTCGAGGCGGTCCCATATGCTCAATACCACACTCGAGTGTTACAGAAGGAAGTTCTGTCCAGATGGAACAGATGTCCATCATCTCTGGATTATCAAATCCGAGTAAGCCACCTAGTCAGGAGATCCCTGGTATGGTGGCTGACAGCACCGGCTCTGTTGGCCGGGAAGTCATTTCTTCCGGTTTACTGGATAGTGTTCACGACGGACGCCAGCCTTACAGGTTCGGGGGGAGTCTGGGGTGTTCAGTCGGCGCAAGGTCACTGGACCTCAGAGGAATCCCGCCTGCCGATCAATGTCCTGGAAATCCGGGCGATCAGGCTGTGCTTCTTCAAATGGTCTCAGAGACTGCAAGGGGCGTCCAGTCAGGATCCAGTCAGACAATGCCACAGCAGTGGCATATGTCAATCATCAAGGAGGAACAAGAAGCTCAGCTGCAGCATTGGAGGTCGCTCGCATCCTGAAGTGGGCAGAGAGGAGCGTACCGGCACTATCGGCCGTGTACATTCCGGGTGTGGAAAACTGGCAGGCGGACTACCTGAGTCGCCAAATGCTGGACCTGGGAGAATGGTCCTTACACCCGGAGGTGTTCCAGCTCCTCTGCCAAAGATGGGGCACGCAAGACGTAGATCTTCTGGCTTTCCCGACTCAATCGGATGGTATTGAGGTTTGTGGCCCGCCCAAGGGACCCATGGGCAGACGCAATGGACGCGTTGGTGGCATCGTGGGGTCAGTATCGGCTAATCTATGCCTTCCCTCCCTTAAGGCCTCTTCCTCTTCTCCTCCGCAGAGTGGAGGCAGAGGGAATTTCAATGATCCGAATCGCTCCAGATTGGCCTCAGCGTCCTTGGTACGCCGATCTAGTACGTCTGGTAGCAGACGTCCCCTGGCGCGTACCACTACGGAAGGACCTGCTATCGCAAGGTCCCATACTCCATCCTGCTTTACGGTCACTGGCTTTAACGGCATGGCTGTTGAGAACCAGGTACTGAGAGACCGGCGCCTATCCGATTCAGTAACCTCTACTATGAGAAGTGCTCGGAAACCGTCCTCTAGGAAGGTTTATCACCGCACTTGGAAGGCCTACATTTCCATGTGTGAGGAAATGAAATGGCATGCGCGTACTTATTTGGTTTCCAGAATCCTGCTGTTTTTACAGCATGGGGTGGACCAAGGGCTTGCCTTATGTACGATTTAAGGGACAGATATCTGCCCTGGCTGTCTTTTTTTTTTTCAGCGACCCCTGGCGACACTCTCTCTCGTGAGTACTTTTGTGCAGGGGGTTCGACATGTGGCCCCTCCGGTCCGCCCCCCGCTACTTCCGTGGGAGTTGAACCTGGTCCTCTCGGTGCTTCAGAAGGCACCGTTTGAGAATATTAGAGATATTCCCCTGTTGACACTTTCTCAGAAAGTGGTCTTTTTGGTGGCTGTTACGTCAGTTAGATGAGTCTCTGAGCTGGCAGCCTTGTCCTGCAAGGCTCCCTATTTGATTTTCCACAAGGATAAGGTGGTGCTGCGGCCGCAGCCTTCCTTTCTTCCGAAAGTCGTTTCGGCTTTTCATCTCAACGAAGACATTGTACTTCCATTCTTGTGTCCTCATCCGTCGAATCCTATGGAGTCGGCGTTGCATTCCTTGGACGTTGTCTGAGCTTTGAGAGTATACCTATCTGCTACTTCCCGGTTCCGGAAGTCAGACTCACTGTTTGTTTCGGTGGCTGGTCCCAAGAAGGGCCAAGCAGTCTCGTCGGCCACCATCTCTAGGTGGATCCCACAGATAGTAATCCAGGCTTACGCCTTAAAGGGTCAAGCGCCCCCCTTTCCTGTCACGGTGCATTCGACCAGGGCAATAGGTGCCTCTTGGGCTTTCCGACATCAAGCATCTGTTTCCCAATTATGTAAAGCGGCGACTTGGTTGTCCGCTCACACTTTCACAAAATTCTACAAAGTTGATGTAGGTGCATCTTCGGATGTCTCTTTCGGCTGCAAAGTTTTGCAGGCGGCCGTTTAGAGTTGCAACTCCTCCGTTGGAGTGCTGTTTTGTGTTTGAGGTGAAGTTTATTTTTATGTTGTTACCACCCCTCTTTTTTTTTTTTTTCTCTGACACTGCTTTGGGACGTCCCACTATGTCAATAGAGAAGCTGTGTCGGTCCATGGACGAAAGAGTAAATAGGATTTTTTACTCACCGTAAAATCCTTTTCTCTGAGTCCATGGACCGACACAGCACCCACCCCTCCTTTTAAGTTTGTACTGCTTTTTGACGAACTGATCTGCGAGATGCAGACTGAGGGGATATGCCCAGAGGGTCCACCCCCTGGGCGGTACTGTAGAAGTTGTGATGCAACACTTTTTACAAGTTTTCTGCCTAGTCACTCCTAATTAACGGATAATACCCACTATGTCAATAGAGAAGCTGTGTCGGCCCATGGACTCAGGGAAAAGGATTTTACGGTGATTAAAAAATCATTTTTTTCATCAGTCAGAGTCCATGGGTAAGCCCTCCCAGTCTGACAACAGTGTGGTTGGTGGACAGAAGTGCCCTTGGGTGCGTAGGTTTCTGGGGTTCTACTCGAATCTGTTTGTTGTCCCAATGAAGGACGGGGTTCGGCCAGTCCTGGATCTCAAGGCCTTGAATGCCTTTGTGAAGGTGCAAAAATTTACATATGGAATCCATTCGCACGGTGATCGCTAAACTCCATCAAGGGGACTTTCTGGCGTCCTTGGACATCAAGGACGCCTACTTGCATGTTCCGATCTGCGCAAGTCACCAGAAGTTTCTGCGCTTTGCGATCGGCGAAGTCCACTATCAATTTGTGGCTCTTCCCTTTGGCCTAGCCTCGGCACCACGGGTTTTCTTCTAAGAGCAGACAATGGCTCAGAATTAGAAGACAGTGTAACTATTGTCAGCCAGACCCTCCGGGACTTGGGGTGGCTCCTGAACATTCGGAAGTCGGTCCTGGTCCCGACTCAGCGTTTGGAGTATCTGGGTCTGATCCTGGACTCCTTTGGAGGCGTAGGTGTTCCTACCCCCTGAGAAGTTACTGGGTCTTCAGTCTCCAGTGCGGGTCCTGATGCCCCGAAACTGGTCGTCAATCCGTTTCTGCATGCGAGTCCTGGGACTCATGGTGGCCTCTTTTGAGGCCGTTCCGTATGCTCAATCACACACACTGGCATTGCAGAAGGAGATCCTGTCCACTTGGGACAAATCCCAGTTGTCCTTGGATCTTCAGATCCAGGTGAGTCACCTGGTCAGGGCGTCCCTGACGTGGTGGTTGAGGTCCCCGGCTCTTCGGTCCAGAAAATCGTTCCTCCCCGTCCAGTGGACGGTGATCACGACGGACGCCAACCTCACGGGCTGGGGGGGAGTTTGGGGAGTTCTGTCAGCCCAAGGGCTTTGGACTCCGGACGAAGCCCTTCTACCGATCAATGTCCTGGAACTACAGGCAATCAGACTGTGCCTCTCCTTGTGGTCGGAGAGACTACAGGGCCGCTCACTCAGTATCCAGTCGGACAACGCCACAGCGGTGGCGTATGTCAACCATCAGGGGGGGGGGACGGACTCGGAGCTCAGCTGCGGCATCTGAGGTCGCCCACATCCTACGGTGGGCCGAAAGAAGTGTGCCGGCTCTGTCCGCCGTCTACATTCCAGGCGTAGACAACTGGCAGACGCTGGACCAGGGAGAGTGGTCCTTGCACCCGGAGGTTTTTCAACTTCTTTGCCAGCGATGGGGCACGCCGGATGTGGACCTGATGGCCTCTCGACTTAATCACAAGGTGTCGGTTTGTGGCCAGGTCCAGGTACCCTTGGGCGGACGCCTCAAATGCGTTGGTCGCCCCCATGGGGTCAGTATCACCTGATATATGCTTACCCTCCGGTGCAGCTGCTTCCTCGCCTGCTGCGCAGAGTGGCGACCGAGGGACTTCCGGTGATCCTCATTGCTCCGGATTGGCCTCGGCGTCATTGGTACGCCGATCTGGTACGCCTCGTCGCGGACGTTCCTTGGCGATTGCCAGTGAGGGAGGACCTCCTGTCTCAAGGTCCTATATTTCATCCTGCTTTAGTCTCTGGCTTTAACGGCATGGCTATTGAAAGCCAGGTGCTGAGGGACCGAGGTCTCTCGGATTCGGTCATTTCGACCATGTTAAGGGCACTGATGTCTTCCTCCTGAAAGATATATCACCGTACCTGGAAGGCTTGCATCGCTATGTGCGAAGAGCTAGACTGGCGTCCACGGACGTATTTCATCCCCAGAATCCTGTGGTACTTGCCGCGTGGCGTGACCCAAAAGCTTGCTTTGAGTACCATTTAAGGGTCAGATTTCGGCCTTGGCCGTCTTCTTTCAGCAACCGCTAGCAGGCCATTCCTTGGTTAGCACCTTTTGTGCAGGGGGTTCGCCATGTGCTCCCTCCTGTCAAACCTCCTCTCCCTCTTTGGGATCTGAATTTGGTGCTCTCGGTTCTCCAGGAACCTCCCTTTTGAAAATATCAGAGAGATTCCTCTCTTAACCTTGTCTCAGAAGGTGGCCTTCTTAATGGCCATTACTTCTGTTAGACGGGTGTCTGAGTTGGCGGCCTTGTCCTGCAAGTCGCCTTATTTGGTCATCCATAAGAATAAGGCGGTGTTGCGTCCGCGACCTTCTTCTTTTCTGCCAAAGGTGGTCTCGGCCTTTCACCTTTAATGAGGACATTTGTCCTCCAGTCCTTGTGTCCTCACCCATCGCATCTCAGAGCGTTTGCGCTTCACACGTTGGATGTGGTACGAGCCTTACGGGTGTACCTGTCTGCTACTGCTTCCATTCGGAAGTCTGACTCACTATTTGTTTGTGTCTGTCTCTGGTCCAAAACAGGGCCAAGCGGTTTCGTCTGCCACCATTTCTAGGTGGATCAGGCAGACTGTCATACAGGCCTATGCCCTTAAGGGGCGGGCACCTCCCTTTCCGGTTACGGCGCATTCCACCAGGGCAATTGGTGCTTCCTGGGCTTTCCGACATCAAGCGTCGGTTGCACAAGTGTACAAGGCGGCGACCTGGTCATCCGCTCATACCTTTTCTAAGTTCTATAAGGTTAATGTGGCTGCATCTTCGGATGCCTTCTTCGGCCGCAAGGTGTTGCAAGCGGTTGTTTAAGGTTGCATCTCCTCCGTTGAGGAGCTCTGCCTTGTTATGGAGTGAAGTTTTTGGTTTTCCATTTATACTGCTCCCATCCCTCTTGACACTGCTTTGGGACATCCCACGGGTAAAGTGTAAGAGAGGCTGTGTCAGTCCATGGACGATAAGAGAAAATAGGATTTTTGTACTCGCCGTAAAATCCGTTTCTCTGACGTCCATGGACTGACACAGCACCCACCCTTCTTTTCAAGGTTTGTACTGCTTTGTTACGAACTGAAGGCTGCTGACTGCAGTGGGAGGGTTATGTCCGGAGGGACTGCCCCCCTGGGAGGGGCTGTTCAGCTCGGGCTTTTAGAAATGTATGTATAACATCTCACATTCTGCCTAGGTCTTCTCCTGCAAGCAGGGACATAACCCACGGGTAAAGTGTTAAAAGGCTGTGTCAGTCTATGGACGTCAGAGAAACGGATTTTACGGTGAGTACAAAAAACCTTTTTTTTTATATTTGCAATGTGCTCAGCTATTCTAACTTTTTTAATTGTCGCTTGGTGCGGCCTATGTAAATAAGCCCGCATGGACACTGGAGGCCATAAACAACATAGGATGTATTGCATGTTATAAATTCACCAATAGTAAATTCCTTATTATTTGACGTAGAAATAAAATTCTCTACGGCCCTTAATGGTCTATTCACCTCTCTAAATGCACGACACCTCCTACATGCAAAAAAACCATCTCGGTCCCAAAGGTAGAGGGTCTAGCTCGTGAATCCAAGACCTTCCTTACAATTTTATCTGCAAAGCTACGAGCCCTTCTATAAATAAAACCTGGTTTCTGAGGTAAAACTGTAGACCGCACTTTGTCCATACGGAAGACGTGCCAATGGGTGGCAAAGATCTCCTCCACCTCTCTATATTGGGAGTGGAACCCAGAAACAAAACTCCACTCACGTCCACTATCCAACTGATGAACCACCGTATCTCTAAGAAATTCATCTCTAGGAAGTAAGGCCAATTCTTCAATGATGGAATCTAATGATTCCCCAAAGTAGCCTTTTTCAATGAATTTCCCCTTTATAATCTCTGCCTGTAACAGAAAATCAGAGTCCTCGGAACAATTCCTCTTCACTCTAGTAAGTTGCCCTTTGGGAATATTTTTCAGCCACATTGGATGGTGGCCACTACTCATGGGTAAGTAACTGTTTGGCATCGGTGGGTTTAAAAAAGACCTTAGTGCCCAACCTACTACTATGTCTAAAAATGTGAATATCTAAAAAATGGTTATCAGTCATGCTATATTCACTGGTTAGTTTGATATTATTGGAGTTTAAATTAAGTTTCTTTTAAAAATTCCTGTAACATATGGAGTGGACCATCCCAGATAAAAAATAGGTCATCAATATATCTTTTCTAAAATAAAAGATGCGGTCGGGTTTTCGAAAAAAAAAAAATTGTCCTCCCATTCCCCCATAAAGAGATTCGCTATACCGGGGGCAAATCTGGCCCCCATAGCAACACCCCTACACTGGGAATAAAAGTTGCCATTAAACCAGAAGAAATTATGGCCTAAACAAAAATCAAGGGAATTCCTTAAAAAAAGTTTTGATTATGTGCAATATCGTCACGTTAGCATAGGGAACAATTAAGGGCCAAGAGCGCATCATCGTGTTGGATGATGGTGTACAAAGATGCCACATCAGCGGTTACCATGGTCACCTGCTCCTTCCCTATTAGATCAATTTGTTGCAGCATCTGTAACAGGCTCTTAGTATCCTTAAGTTTGCACAACGCTCTTTTGTAAATAGATATTTAAATATTGCCCCATCCGAGATGTAATTGATCCTATCCCATTGACAATGGGTCTCCCCGGACGGCACTGAATGTCTTTGTTTATCTTAGGGAGGGTATAAATAGTAGGGATCCTACTGCTACTAGGGACAAGATACTTTCTCTCTTGATTACTTAATACCCCTGTTGAGTAGCCAATTTTTACCAAACATTTTAAATCTTTTTCATACTGAATGGAAGGGTCTTTCTCCAATTTAGTATAAGTACTAGTGTCACTTAACATTTCACCAAGTTGTTCATGATAGAATTCTTTATTTAAAATAACAACCCCTCCCCCTTTATCGGTGGACCTTATCACTAGATTCTTTTTTTCTTCGAGCATCATTATCCCATCTAGTATATGTCTTGGATTAACTTCTTTTTTGGGGACTATATGTTCAAGATCTCTAATCACTAGTCCCTTAAAGACCTCCACCTGGTGGTTAGCCCCATTTAAGTGGTTAAAGAGGGATTTGTTCCGTAATCCACTGTCAAGGGCAACCGACGAACTACTAGTCGTAGGTTGGGAATTTTTAAGAAAATATTTTTTCATATTGACCTTATGCATATACTTATGAATGTCGATGAAAACATCGAACTTGTTAATAGGCCTTTTCAGACCACATTTCAAACCTAAATGGAGAATATTGGTCTATTTCTGCGATAAAACGGTGTCACTTAAATTAAAAATACCACCTACTCTCGCGCTCTCCTTCTTTTTCTGGATTTTTCGTCCAGCTCGACAGCCTCTAGTTCTTCTCTCCTCTGGTTGGGATATTGCGTGTAATCCCTCTCCCAATAGGGGGGGGGGTTTCTGTGACCTTGTGTTTGTTGAGAGTTGGTCAGTGGGCTGCCTCTTCTTTGGAGAAACCCCCGTACTCGTTTCTGCCACCCCCTCCCCCTCCCTAAAAAAAAAAAAAAAAAAAGGACGGGGAGATTGATAATTCCCTCTGCCCTCATTTTCCCATAATGGTTCAAATCTGTTAAGGGCTGGGACTAGGTAATGATTATTGCCCGGTGTATGCTGATGAGCATTTTTAGGCCCCTCTCTTGTTGAACCACCTCTAGCATAATCAGCCTGATTCCTAATAGGGGTAGAGTGGTCCCTTGGAATACGGGGAGGGACATCATTCCTCCTAGTTTCACTTACATTTGGCATGCTAGTGGATGGTACAGGTGGTCTAATCACAGGGGCATCCACCTGTATATTCTCTCTATTTTAATTAGACTTTGCTTGTTGCCACAGGTACACACAATTAGAATGAAAGTCACCCAAATCGCAGTGAAACTTTTTTGTCTTCTTTTTCTGTGTATCCTTGTCTACTTTTTCAAGTTTCTTTTTAATCCGAGTATTGAAATCAACAAGTTGTTGTGAATCTTTAATGGGATCAAGTTGCAATTTCAGTTCATTAATCCTACCTTCCAATTTAGATTTTTTTTTTCTTTTTACGTTTTGAGGATAAGATCTTGCAGCTTAAAACCTATGGTATTAAAGTCATACCACTCACTCATTGATTCTGGATCGTCAAGGCCATCTTGCGGGACCACCTCCCATCTAAGGCTCCTGATTATAATATTTTTTTTAATGTACTGCTCTAATGTACAAATGTCCCACCAAGTATGGACTAAGTAAGTTCCTTTGACCTCATGATTCCCATTTGCTCTGACATGCACTGTGAGCTGTAAGGTCTTATATAGATAGGTGTGTGGCTTTCCTAATCAAGTCCAATCAGTATAATCAAACACAGCTGGACTCAAATGAAGGTGTAGAACCATCTCAAGGATGACCAGAAGGAATACTGTAGACAGCACCTGAGTTAAATATGAGTGTCACAGCAAAGGGTCTGAATACTTAAGACCATGTGATATTTCAGTTTTTCTTTTTTAATAAATCTGCAAAAATGTCAACAATTCTGTGTTTTTATGGCAATATGGGGTGCTGTGTGTACATTAGTGAGGAAAAAAATTAACTTAAATGATTTTAGCAAATGGCTGCAATATAACAGAGTGAAAAATTTAAAGGGGTCTGAATACGTTGCGTACCCACTGTATAAAACACAATTGTATTGCTTTCACCCTCAAAGTGTTGTGCCAACACAGAGGGATATATATATATATATATATAATATATATAGTGTGTGTGTGTGTGTGTGTGTGTGTGTGTGCGCGCGCGCCAAATGCTTGGCTATACTCCTGCAAGGGACTAATAGGAACTAGTCCTGGACCAAACTAGTGGGACCTTGGTTCCTTGAAAAGTGCAGAAAATGGAACAAACAAAACTTGTCCTTAATGATATCCGATGTAAGAAGGTAGCTGAAGAAACACATAATAATGACAGTGGTCCAGAGGAGGTATAGTAATCAGAGTTGTATTCACAGTCTCTAAATCAAAGATTGCCACATTAGTGTAGAGGCTATAGGTTGAAGCATATCCTGAAATCCCTCCCTTACACTGTACTGGAAATCCACAATGAGATTGGTTATCGTGCAGACTACCAATCCCAGGTCCCTGGTGGACCATTTGTATTCCAAGGAATGAGGTCCCAAACAAGATATTGCAGTCCCAAGAATGTAATAGATAAGTGTACTTATCGTGTCCTTTGGAGCATCAATGTAGCAGGCACAAGTTGAATGCCTATTCCTTGCAGGGTCTGCCAAGCCGTAGACAGTGAAGTAATGTCGCCTGGTTAAAAGGGCAAGGGTGGAGTAGGCTGACCCATTTCGCCAGTCTCCGCCGGCTGCTTGAGAGGCTCGGAAGAGTGCGGATTGCTGGATCACACTCCTCTGAGCCTCCGAAGCAGCCGGAGGAGACCGGGTATGACTGACAATATGGCACACACCTGCTATGTTTAGGTGATACTCAAGTCTCTGTTATTTTTAAATAAAAAATAAATGTCATACCTGCTCTGTGCAGTGGTTTTGCACAGAGCATCCTGGATCCTCCTCTTCTCGTGTCCCTCGCGCTCTCTCTCCTGGCCTCTCCCTCCTGTCGAGTGTCCCCACAGCAAGCAGCTTGCTATGGGGGGCACCCAAGCCGAGCCGCAGCTCCCTGTGTCCCCTTTCTCCTGATTGGCTAAATTACTTTGACAGCAGTGGGAGCCAATGGCGCCGCTTCTTTGTCTCGGCTAATCAAGGGACAGCCGAGGCAGTCATGCACATTGCTGGATAGAGATAGGGCTCAGGTAAGTATTAGAGGGGCTACTGCACACAAAATACTTTTTATCTTCATGCATAGAATGCATGAAGATAAAAAAAATCTTACTTTACAAACACTTTGAGTTGTTTGTATTTTATTCTGCATTTTATGCTGGGCAGACCATACTGATCAAATAGAAGGTTCCTAAGCCTCCCACTGTGTCAGCGTGGATGTGTTTCTCATAAATATGTTTCTCACTTCACAAATTAACATCTGCAAATCGAAATTGCTGAAAAAAAATCATCAAAATCTGGTCCAACTTGATAGATGCCGAAGAGATTACTGTCTGATGCTAATCACTTTTTTTTACGTTATTGGTGCTTCTGGGGCCACAGCTTAGGCTGAGCTCTTGTATGACTTTTGTTGCTCATTCCTGCCTGCTGCCCTCAGTCCTGCCCCTCCCCTCCCTCTTTTTACCCTCTGCCCCATTTCCCCTATTCCCAACTAGATTGAAATGGTATGCATGTAATATTTCGAAAAATTTGGACCAAAGCTTGTGAATCTACCTCTTTGTATACCTTGAATGTTACTACCACAGTGCCATTTTATATCTATTCAATGTGTTCTCTTAACTTGACCTGTACTACGTGTAAACATTCAGTAAATATTTTTACTGGCAAAAAATGCCACGTGTGAGTCACACGGGAACAGCGCTGCTGTGGGCATGCCTCTGTTTCGGATTAAATTGACACGCCTCCTTTTTGGCAGGAAATTGGTGAGCGCAGCTTCAGGCATTGTCACATATTGGATCTCCGCTTATACAGCTCCTAAAAGAAATGTGACAAAGTACTATATATTCACTTTGTACCCTAGGACCCTGGCGTATCACATGAATATGTGAAGTGATACTTCCTTAAAGAGAAACTAAGGTCTTCCAAGGGGAGGGAAAATTTCCAGAATAAAGTTGTATATATGCCCTGGGTGCATTTGGAGGTTTAACTGTAAGGGAAGATTTGTACATCTTTGTGGGAAATGATTTTAGAGGGAAAAGGTCACTAACACGTGGCACTTTAGAATGTCACCCCAATACGCGAGAACACAGACGAGGTTTTCAATGAAAGACACATCTTGCTGACTGACTGAAGTTATGCCCTTTTGCAGTTTTTTTAACCTATACTTGGGCTTTAAACAGAGTCTAGCAGTCAATTGCTGATAACGAAAAATGTGGACTTGCCATATAAATGTAATGTGTATTACTGTGTGGCGGACACAGTCCTCTGGTGCAGAGATGGATTTGAATAGTTCAGTATTTTCTCTACAGTGCTGCAAAACGCATCGGAGCTAAATAATTGTGTGTGTGTGTGTGTGTGTGTGTGTACACACACACAGAAGCAGTTTTACTGACGATTCTGTCTGCTACCGCATTATTTCCCAATTCATCCTAATATGCAGAAACCCGGCTAAACCTACCAACTGAATTGGTATTACAGTGATATAAAGTCTACACACCCCTGTTAAAATCTCAGGTTTCTGTGATGTAAAAAAATGAGACAAAGATAAATCATTTCAGAACTTTTTCCACCTTTTAGCTCACGTTCACATTGGGCTGATTTGGGATGCGATTTGACATTTCAAATCGCATGCCAAATCAGCACCTATTGGCGGCAATTAGGGTTGTCCCGATACCACTTTTTTAAGACCGAGTACAAGTACCGATACTTTTTTCCAAGTACTCGCCGATACCGAATACCGATACTTTTTTTTTTATCCCTTTTAAAAAAAAAAAATTTTTTTTTTTACAATTTTTTTTTTTTTTTTTTTTTTTACAATTTTTTTTATTTATTTATTGATTGATTTTTTATAATGTTTTCTTTTTTTAAGGGGTGGGGGGTGGACAGTGTCAGTGTGTTTTTTCTTCTATTTTATTTTATTTATTTTTTACAATTCATTTCTTTATTATTTATTTTTTTATTTAATTTTTTATTTTTTTATCAGCCCTGTTGGGGGGCTTTGGTGAGATATCAGGGGTCTTAACAGACCTCTGACATCTCCCCTTTGAGACAGAGAAAGGGACTAGGGACAGATTCCCCAGTCCCTTTCTCAGCAGCCTCTGCTGCGCTGAAAATGAATGGAGAGAAGACCGCGGCTTCTCTTCATTCATAAACTAAAACATTGTAAACACAGTTTACGATGTTTCAGTTATGTGAATGGACAGAGTCAGTGATCACTGACTCTGGTACATTCCGAACAGTAAGGAGCCAGATTTACCGGCTCCTACCTCCGCTCTCCATCCTGACAGATGGAGGGGGTGGAGGAGGAGAACAGAGGGGGATGGCAGCACGGAGGGGGACACGGATTGGGACGGCGGCACGGAGGGGGACACCTATTGGGACGGCGGCACGGAGGGGGACACCTATTGGGATGGCGGCACGGAGGGGGACACGGATTGGGACGGCAGCACGGAGGGGGACACCTATTGGGACGGCGGCACGGAGGAGGACACGGATTGGGACGGCAGCACGGAGGGGGACACCTATTGGGACGGCGGCACGGAGGAGGACACGGATTGGGATGGCAGCACGGAGGGGGACACCTATTGGGACGGCGGCACGGAGGAGGACACGGATTGGGACGGCAGCACGGAGGGGGACACCTATTGGGACGGCGGCACGGAGGAGGACACGGATTGGGACGGGGGCAATCAGCGGTGATCGTGTGTGGGGGAGTTACAAGCACCGATCACCGCTGATTTTAAAGCAGCTGATACCCGAGCGAGGGGGGGAGAGAGAGAGAGAGAAGTGGACTCGGAGAAACTACTTTTAAATATATACAGCGGTGATCGGTGCTGGTAACTTCCCCCACCGCACTGATCACTGCTGATCACAAGTATCGGGTGAAGCATCGGGAGCATTTGCCCGAGTACAAGTACTCAGGCAAATGCTCGGTATCGGTGCCGATACCGATACTAGTATCGGTATCGGGACATCCCTAGCGGCAATGTCACCGTCCTAATCGGTGCGGCGCCGACTCCCAAAAGTAGTTCTTGTACTACTTTTTGGTGACTTCCGGGGCACACAGATGTCTGTCAAATCACCTTGAAGTCGGACTGCATTGCCAGTTTGAAATCGTGCGAGTTTAGCTAAACTCGCACGATTTCTAACCCGCAGCAGTGTGAACTTGGGCAGAATGTGACCTATAAACGGTACAGCTCAGTTAAACAAAAAACTGAAATCTTTTAGGTGGAGGGAAGTAAAAAACTAAAGTAATATGGTTGCTTAAGTGTGCACACCCTTACTAATACTTTTGTTGAGGCACCTTTTTGATTTTATTACAGCACTTTATCAGTCTTTTTGGGTATGAGTCTATTAGCATGGCACATCTTGACTTGGCAATATTTGCCCACTCTTTGCAAAAACACTCCAAATCTGTAAGATTGCGAGGGCATCTCCTGTGCACAGCCCTCTTCAGAACACCCCACAGATTTTCAATCTGATTCCGATTCAAGTCTGGGCTCTGTCTGGGCCATTCTTCTAGTGAAGCCATTCCTTTGTTGATTTTGATGTATGCTTTGGGTCGTTGTCATGCTGTAAAATGAAGTTCCTCTTCATGTTCAGCTTTCTAGCAAAAGCCTGAAGGTTTTGTGCCAATATTGACTGGTATTTGGAACTGTTCATAATTTCCACTACCTTGACTAAGGCCCTAGTTCCAGCTAAAGAAAAACAGCCCCAAAGCATGATGCTGCCACCACCATGCTTTCACTGTGGGTATGGTGTTATCTTGGTGATATGCAGTGTTTTTGCGCCAAACGTATCTTCTAATTATGGCCAAAAAGTTCAACCTTTTTGGTTTCATCAGACCAGAACACATTTTCCCACATGCTTTTGGGAGACTTCAGATGTGTTTTTGCAGAATTTTAGCCAGGCTTGGATGATTTTTTTTTTTAGCAAGAACAGGCTTTCGTTTTGCCACTCTACCCCATAGCCCAGACATATGAAGAATAGGGGTGATTGTCACATGTACCACACAGCCAGTACTTGCCAGATATTCCTGCAGCTCCTTTAACCGCTTGCCGACCGCCTCACGCACGTTTACGTCAGCAGAATGGCATGGGCAGGCAAAGCAACGTGTGTATATATACGTTGCTTTGAACCTGCCTCCTAGCGGGACCCGAGGTCTCCCGTGACCGCGGGACCCGAGGTCTCCCGTGACCGCGGGACCCGAGGTCTCCCGTGACCGCGGGACCCGAGGTCTCCCGTGACCGCCGGTGTCCTGCGATCGGAACGGCAGAACGGGTGATGCCTTTGTAAACGAGGCATCTCTCTGTTTTGCCTAGTTACACAGCACTGATCATCTGCTCCCTCTCATCGTGAGCAGCTTTCAGTGACATGTCACAGTAAGTCACGCCCCTTAACAGTTAGAATCACTCCCTAGGACACACTTAACCCCTTCCCCGCCCCCTACTGGTTAACTCCTTCCCTGCCAGTCACATTTATACAATAATCAGTGCATTTTTATAGCACTGATCGCTGCATAAATGTGAATGGTCCCAAAATAGCGTCAAAAGTGTCCAATGTGTCCGCCATAAAGTCGCAGTCACGATAAAAATCGCAGATCGCTGCCATAACAAGTAAAAATATAATAATAAAAATGCCATAAAACTACCTCCTATTTTGTAGACGCTATAAATAACTTTTGCGCAAACGAATAACTAAACGCTTATTGCAATTTTTTATTTATTTTTTACCAAAAATATGTAGAAGAATACGTATCGGCCTAAACTGAGAAATTTGCTTTAAAAAAAAAAAATGGATATTTATTATAGCAAAAAGTACAAAATATTGCTCTATTTTTGTTTATAGCGCCAAAAAAACGCAGAAGTGATCAAATGGCACCAAAATAAAGCTCTATTTGTGGGGGGGAAAAAAAGGACGTCAATTTTGTTTGGGAGCCACGTCGCACGACCGCGCAATTTTCAGTTAGAGCGACACAATGCCGAATTGCAAAAAGTGGCCCGGTCATTTGGCAGCCAAATGGTCCGAGGCTGAAGTGGTTAATGTTGCTGTAGGCCTCTTGGCAGCCTTCTGTACAACCAGCCTGCCCATACATGGATCGAAATTTGGCTGGTCCTAGCATGGATTGGCCAAATTTCGATCCATGTATGGCTGGCTTGTTTCACCATCCCCTTTTACAATAGAGGAATGTAGCGTTGATTCAGAGGGGAAACAAGTAGGCACCAGACAGCTGTGTAATAGAGGGCAAGGTTGGCACTGCTGCTGCTGTTTTGGTAGCAACACTGACCTCACTGTAATAGGTGAGGGCCAGTGCTGCTGTTGATGTTCCAGTGTCTACAGTTGTGCTGGTGGTTGGGCATGCCTTAGTCACAGAAAGCTGACTTATAGTTAGTGTTGGTGCTAGAAAAATTGCTTGGGAAATTGAGCAGGTTCATTCACCGGAGGCGTTATCTGTTCTTTGAGCTCCTGCTGCCCTTCCCAGCGACGCCTGCCATTCCTGTTTTGTGCCTGTAGGTCGGCCAGCATACATAGTGGGGGGTTGGGGGGAGAGGTCTGTTTCATTGTTGGTGGAACTGATCAGGCGGTTTTACCGCTGTCCAAATCGCTTGTACAAGAAAACACAGTTGGCTGAGAATGTAAGCCTTATGTAGGTGGCAGCAAATGGAGAAAAATTGCTCAAACCTATAGCGCAGTGTAATTCATGTTGGACACTATGAAGCTCTGGAATGACTTCTCAGATCACATCATTTGCACCAAAGCACATTGAAGAATGGACTGCAAGTGGTACAGGCCTGGAGTAACATTTTACAAGAGATCAGGAACATCTTGTGAATTCAGCACCTAACAGAATTAACTAGGTTATACTGAATATCAAATAAAATGGTTTGAAATACCGGTAGTTAAAAAAATTCAGAGTCCTATTATTATGATTTAGAGCTAAACTAAACCCAAAACTGTTACATTTAAGGAATGCTGTCAATAATGGTCATGGCTGCTTGTGCTCTCAACCGAATTGTCCCATTGTAACTGTTAATCAAATGAATGATAAGAGGGCAGCTGCCTTGGCTGTAAAGAATAAGGAGGGTTTCGTTTTTGCTTTAAATGGAGAACAGAGCACGTTTTGTGGCAGGAAATAGTTATTCAGACACCTACAGATCATTTTTTTTTTTTTCTCCAAATACATAATTTGTATATACATAGAAGCCTTGAAGGAAATGGATGTATTTTCAGCTTCTGGCAGATTTTCTATAGTTCTTCTTTCCTGAATGTGTGGCTGGCAGACACGGTGGTATTGCATCTTTCTAATAAGTACACCTGCTTTTCTTATTCTTGCGTTGATTAGATGAAGGTGCACTATGATATTAAGTGCTTGGGCTTAAGTCCCCTTTCACACGGGACGGATCAGTCATGATCCGCCCGTGAACCTCCGCTTGCTCAGCGGGGATCGCTCCGTTGATCCCCGCTGAGCCGGCGGATGACTGGGCGGTCCCCGCACACTGTGCAGGGACCACCCTGTCAGATCTCCGCTCTCCCCTATGGGGGATCGGATGAACACGGACCCGTCTGTCCGTGTTCATCCGATCCGCTCCGCAGACGGATAGAAAAATAGAATTTTTTATATCCAAAAAAACAGAGCATTGCGGGCACGGATAAGATCGGATGTCAGCGGATGCTCATCCGCTAACATCCGCTATCCCATAGGGATACATGTATGTCCGTTTTTTTACCCGAAAACGGATGGGTGAAAAACGGACATACGGTCTGCCCGTGTGAAAGGGGCCTTAAGCGATAGTAAACTGCTGCAATAAAAGAAGAAAAAAATAAACTATCTTAGCATAATGTGCTACCGTGTTTTCCCGAAAATAAGACCTACCCCGAAAATAAGACCTAGCGCTATTTTCCAGGAGGGCTGCAATATAAGCCCTAGTTTAAAATGCTTGTAAAATCCTATAATATTACAGTATTATATAATGTACAATGTGTGTTTTTCTGTAATATAATTGCGGGGAAGAGAGCTCCGGCAGGTCACAGAAGCGCAGAGCGGCGCTATAACGAAGGTATTTGGCACAATTATATTACAGAAACACACACATTATATAATGCTGTAATAGAGTGGATTATAGGATTTTACAAGCATTTTAACTCGGCTCACACTGGGGATTCCTATCAGGCAGGGAGAGAGAGGGGGAGAGAAGACAGCACATTACATGCTAAGACCTACCCCGAAAATAAGCCCTACTGTGTCTTTTGTTGCCAAAATTAATATAAGACCCGGGATTATTTTTGGGGAAACACGGTAGTATGCACCGCATATTAGAACATTATGAAATGCTTACCTTTAAAACGAAGCCCTCCAGCAGCGTGCTGTCACCGCTGAGAGTGCTTCCATCCCCCCCGGTCTTCCTTCTGGGTTGGTGAACTCCGACTGTGTGAGTGGCCGGAGCCGCAATGTCACTCATGCGCGTGGGAGCCCTCAGTTATGGCACGGTGCCCTGAAGGTCTGGCACGATATGCCAGACCTTCAGAGTGCATGTGCTGGCGACGCATCTCATAAACAGTGCATGTTTTTGGAGATATTCATGTTGCCTACAGGTAAGTTATTTATTTTTATTTTTTTTTAATTATAGGCTTACCTGTAGGTAGAAATCGCAAAGTGGACTTTACTACTGCTTTAAGAAATAGAAGGTTCTTTAAAGTATAAGGAAAGGCAAAACATTTTTATTTTTTTTCTAGTTTTGGATGGAGTGGAAAGGGATTGTTAGTTTTTTTTTTTTTGAAAATCTTTTTTGTTTTATTTGTTACAAACACAGACAATACAAACGTACAACAGCACAGCCAACATCTGGCCAACAGCATGGGCGGGACCCACGCAGGGGTCACAAGGTAGAATTACAAAACCAAGACATGTTAGGGTAATTACGTATATTCTAATAAACCATCATCAATGAGCTGGCCCGGCTCCGGCTCCAGGGGTAGGATGATAGTTAGTTAACTAGCTCACCTAAGTAGCTGTGCTAGCAAGGGTTGGTTTAACAAGACTTCAGTGGATGGTATCAGAATTCAGTGAAGCCTCCTAGTCTGCTGCCGCAGTGGAGGGTTCCGCCAACCATTTAGACCAGACCCTGTCATATTTTTTCGGACAGCCTCTATGTACATAAGTCTCTTTGTATAAGGGTATCACATTATTGACAAGTGTTTTCCATAGACCTACAGAGGGAGGGGCCCTCCGCTTCCAGCATAGGATGATGGACTTCCTGGCATAGAACAGCAAGAGACCCAACAGGGTTCTCTCAGCCACCCTGGGCACCAGGTCCTCCACCAGCCCCAGTAGGCATATTTTTGGGGATGGGACAATAGAGATACTCAACACTTCATTCACCTCCAGAAAGATTTGTGACCAAAAGACTGTAATTACCGGGCAGGATCAGAATATATGAATGTAGTCCCCCGGAGCATGGTCACAACGCCAGCACTCCGGGGAGAGGGAAGACCTCATCCTGTGCACCGGGGCGGGAGTGAGATATACTCTATGGACAATCTTGTATTGAATGAGGCGATCCCTCAGGGAAACAAGTATTTTAAATGGGAAGTCCCATACATCCTCCCAGTCCTCAGAGTCCAGCTCTGGAACATCCCGGCCCCATTGCTGATGGAGCCTGGTCAACTCAGGAGAAGAGACCCGGAGGAGATGTGTGTATAACACGGAGGTGGGTTTTTTTGTACAGTCAAAGCGCAAAATCCGCTCCAAGTCAGACTGCACCAGCTGCCTCTCGCCTGATGGAAACTGAGCTCTGAAAGCATGGGACAACTGAAGATATCTGAACCCGTATGAGGACGGGGCATTGTGGTTAGACATTAAATGATCAAAGGAGAAAATCGAGAGGTCTGAGGTGACATCCGAGAGTATTTTAACATGGTACTTGGTCCACACCACCGGGTCTGGGATTTCGAAAAAGTGATGTAGGTTGGGATTGTTCCAGAGGGGGGCGTTCGGGGATACTGCAGTCAAAGGGTATTTTTCACAGGCCAAGCCCTTCCTCCAGGCCCTAAGGGTGGTACACATAGAGGGGGTCAGGTCGTACGGAGCCTTCGGACCCCGCAAAAGGAGGTTCGACAAAGCCTCCGCAGATCGTAACACTGCAGCTTCAGTGGCCCAGGCAGAGTTGGATCTATCCGGAACCAGCCACCAGAATGCAGTGACTAATTGAGCCGCAATGAAATACTTGTGGCAGTCCGGGAATGCCAGACCCCCCTGCGAACAAGGGCGCATGAGAGTGGTCAGCTTGAAGCGGGGAGGACGTGGGCCCCATAGAAATGAGGAGAAAATTTGATTTAGGTGGGAAAAAAATGATTTGGGTATCCACTGAGGGGAGTTACGAAACAAATATGTAAATTTGGGGAGGATTTTCATTTTAATGAGGTTGATACGCCCCAGCAGGGACAGAGGAAGGTTCTCCCATGCTTTCAGCTTGGCCCTGACTGAGTTGACTACTGGGGACAAGTTCAGCGAAATGAAGTCAGCCACATTCTTCGAGATACGTACCCCTAAGTACGTAAATTCGTCCACCCATTGTAGCTGAAGAGAATCTGAAGCCTCTCCTTTAGCGTTCTCGTCTATGGCAAGCAGTTGCGACTTCGACCAATTGACCCCAAGCCCTGTTACCTCAGAGAACCTCTCTAGGACCAGCAATTCTCCTTGCAGAGAAGGGCCAGCATCGTTTAGAAAAAGGAGGAGGTCGTCTGCGTACAGGGCTACCCTCTCCTCCAGCCCGGCCAGACGGAGCCCTTTAATGTGTGGCGAGACACGTAGTGCCTCAGCCACTGGCTCCATGGCAATGGAAAAGAGGGCCGGAGAGAGAGGACAGCCCTGCCGCGTACCCCTAGCAAGCCGACAAACAGGAGACAGCCGACCCCCTAAACGAATGGCAGCCGTCGGCGAGTGATATATAGTCTGCAACCATTGGATAAAAACCAGGGGGAATCCCATTCTCCGTAGAATCTCCCACAGGAAAGGCCATTCTATTAAGTCGAACGCCTTCTCAATATCGAGAGAGGCAAATACTCTGGTACCCAGATTGTCATGTCTTGCATGAAGATTAGTGAACAATCTACGAAGGTTAATATCCGTAGACTTGTGGGCCATGAACCCAGTCTGATCCGGGTCTATGAGGGAGGGAAGTAAAGTGCTAAGTCTAGCAGTGAGGAGCTTAGTTAGAATTTTTAGGTCATTGTTAAGAAGTACTATGGGCCTATAGGAGGCACAGAACTTTGGATCTTTACCAGCCTTGGGAATGAGAATAACATGGGCGTGCGCCATGGAGGGAGGGAGAGAGCCCTGCTTCAGGCAATGAGTAAATAGGGCAGCCATCCGGGGAGCCAACATGCCAGCATGTTCTACGTAAAAATCAACCGGAAGACCATCTGGGCCAGGAGCCTTGCCAGTGGACAGGGAATTAATCACGGCAAGAACCTCCTCGGTGGTTATTGGGGCCACTAGATGCGATCTCTCAGAGTCAGAGAGCCAGCCGAGGGCTATCGGATCTAGGAGGCGATTTAGTCCCTCTGGGTCTAAGCCCTCGGGTAACGTGGTGGTATACAAGGATTGGTAAAAATCATGGAATGCTAGCAAAATGGCCTCAGGAGATGAGATGGCCTCACCCGTGGGAGAGGTAAGTTCAGGAATTACGGTATTCGGAGTGTCATGGCGGGACATCATTGCCAACAGTCTGCCATTCCTGTCCCCCTGTTCAAAAAATGTTTGCTTCGTATGAAACAATTCTAATCTAGTAACCTCTGTTAAGTGCAGATGAAGACTGCGTTTGGATGCCTGCAACGCATCAAAGTTTGAGGCGGAGGGATCCAATCCATAGTGGGCGGAAGCCAACTCCACCCCATTCTCCAATGCCGCAGTGGCAGCAGTTTGCTGTACCCTAACCGCCTTGATGGCCGAGATGTAATGGCCCCTTGTGAATGCCTTGAAAGTATCCCAGACTATCTCAGGAGAGGATGACCCTTCATTAGAGTCCCAGTAAGCACTAAGGGCTGGGGGGGCTTGTTCCGCTCTGTCAGGTTGGGAAATCCATTGAGCATCAAGCCGCCACATTGAGCCATTACGAGAGGAGGAGGTGCGCAGGGTGATCTGCAGGGGGCTGTGGTCAGAGAGACCACTGGGCAATAAGATGCGTCTAGAACGTCCGTCAGCATAGAGGGGTTAGCAAAAGCATAATCAATTCTGGAGGCAGTTTTGTAGGATGTAGAAAAACACGAAAATGTTTTAGTGGATGGGAATTTCCACCTCCAGACTTCTGTAACACCCGCAGATAATGCCCAATTTGACAACTCCCCGGTGAAAGACTTAGGTGGCAAGGGTCTATCCAGATCTGGGGAAAGGATGGCATTAAAGTCACCCAGTAGTAAAATTTTTGCAGGACAGTAGGGGGCCATCCTCTCCAGTATAGTATACAGAACTTCAGACTTAAAGGGCGGCGGCACATATATACCCGCGAAGACATATCTCCGCTGCCATAGCGTGAGTGCCAGTATAACAAACTTACCCAGCGGATCCGTGTGAACCGCATCTATGACACATGGGAGAGACTTATGCACCAAGATGGAAACTCCCCTAGCATATGTTGAGTAAGAGGCATGAAAAGCCCTCTGAACCCAGGGCCTTTTCCAAGCCATGAGCTTACTGCCCACCAGGTGTGTCTCCTGCAGGACCAGAATAGCCGGACTATATTGTTTGACATATTGAAAAAGAAGCGCCCTCTTAAACTTAGAGTTGAGGCCACGCACGTTCCAGGATACCACAGAAAAGGAATCCCGATCACGTGATGCCATAGGCGTTTTGGCTAAAATAATTAGAGGAGACTAATTGTCGTCGAGCAGGCGACACCCGGTGAGCAGCAGTGGAGCATGAGCCATTGTACGTGTAACACAAAAAACACATGTAAACGAACACAGCAACTAAACTAGAACTTCCCAAGCACCAGGTGCTTATCCTACCAGTCCCCCCTACCCCCCAGAACATCATGGGGGAGGTCAGGAAGCGGTCTTTACCCAAAAACAAAATTTGTAAAGCTAATCCTGAGAATTAGGCCACAATACAGTCCTCTGCAGCACTGATCCAAAACTGCAGGCTCAACCCTATTATAGAGTTTTTCCAAACAGGTGGAGTGTAACAGTTCAGGGAACTTCTGGTGATCTTTGCAGAGTCAAACCGCAAGGGGTAAGTGCGTATCCAGCGTAAAGGTGTGCTCGCTGTAGCTCCGGCATGCGTGAAAAGGAGAACAATAGGATAGGTAGTTCAGGACTTGTATGCTCCGTGCATCAAACAACTTTTAAGCAATGGGAGACCATTATCTCAGAGTGGCCAGCCAGCCGTCAGCCTCCGAAGGGGTGTCAAAGAACCAAACTTTGCCGTCATGTTGTACCCGGAGGCGGCTAGGGTAAAGCATGCCGTATTTAATATTTTTTGCTCTAAGCCGTTTACGGACATCATTGAAGGTCTTTCTCTTCCTCTGCAACTCGGCCGAGAAGTCAGGGAAGAGGAGGACGGAGGTGTTGTATTTAAGTGTGGGATGTTTACGAGCTTCTGCCAAAATCCTGTCCCTGTCTCGGTAGTTCAAAAAACGGACCAGGAAGGGTCTGGGGAGATTCCCCGGGATGGCTCGGCCCGTGGGCACCCGATGGGCTCTTTCCACCACATAGGTAGGAGTAACAGTGGCAAGATTCAGCAGGTCCTTAAAGAATTCCTCCGCAAATTCCGCCGGACGATCACCCTCAGCCCCCTCAGGTAGGCCAAGGACTCTAACGTTGTTCCACCTGAGCCGATTTTCGGCATCGTCAGATTTTGCAACGAGGGCCTGCACTGTGCGCTGTAACTCAGCAATGGAGGTGACGTGGGTAGCGGTGAGATCCTCAGTAGCCGAGATTCTGGATTCAGTCTCCGTCATCCTCCCCCTGATATTGTCCAAGTCGTTTCTTATCAGGTTGCATTCTTCAGCAAGATGATCGATGCGCATAAGCAGTGAGGTCCTGCTCTGTTCAATTGCTGCAAGGATCGTGGCGGTACTATCTTGCGGTAAAGGAGCTCAAGTCATCGCCACTGGAGCGTCCCCGTGCTCCATCTCCAATTCAGCCAGTAAGGCCTGAAGCCTCCCGACCAAAATGGCGTCAGGTCTCGGCGAGGGGGAGGTCAGCGGCTTCTGCTGCGGAGTGGGCTTAGCAGGCTTAGGATGCGTCTTTTTGGAGGGCATCTGCGCCGGGGAAGACACAGGGGGGGGGGGGTCCGCAGAGCCCGTACCCGGGGTGATTGAAAGGGGGCAGGCGAGAACCAGATGTGGTTGCGAACACGTACCTCTAATGGAGCAGGTAGTCAGGAATCCCTCCTCACCCGGAAGGAAGATGAAGAAGAGGGCAGAGATGCGGGACCCGGGCCTGTGATGTGAGGAGGTCAGAGCAGTTCAGCAGGATAGGGCCCGGGAAAGCGGTGGCCGTCACCAGGCCTCAGCCAGGTCCAGCAGTTAGTGTCAGCCCAGCATGGGGGGAGGAAGTGATGGGACTGCAGGCCTGTCCGCGCTCCGGAGCCCTGGATGGGGAGCACACACTGCCCCGAGTCCCAGGCTGGCA
Organism: Rana muscosa; assembly: GCA_029206835.1. NCBI lineage: Eukaryota > Metazoa > Chordata > Amphibia > Anura > Ranidae > Rana > Rana muscosa. Next base: position 276,447,081 of record CM055127.1, on the reverse strand, counting down.
AGATGGCCGCCGTCAGCTAGGCCTCGGGAGGCCTCCACAGGGATCGTCAGCCCGGCGGCCCTTCGAAACACAGCCAGGAGATGAGGAGGCACTAGTATGGCCTGACAGGGCACCGGAGCTGCAGATGGTCCGGGCTCGGTGGACAGATGGGAAGCTCCAGCCGGGAAGATGGCGGCAGCGGCCGCGAGTACAGGCCGACTGTGTCCGGGCGGATGTCTCTTCCAGCGGGCGGCTTCCCCACACAAGATCTGGCCAGGACAGAGCAGGAGAGAAAGGGGGCCAGTCCTGAGGCTGCGGCGGTGCTCACCGGGTCGACAGATGCGCGGATGGCACAGGGTGGAGGGAAGCTCCGGCTGGAAAGATGGCGGCGGCGGTCACAAGCACAGGCCAGCTATGGCTGGGCGGATGTCTCCTTTGGTGAGCGGCTCCTCCGCACAACACACGGCCAGGTCAAAGCAGGAGAGGAAGGGGATCAGTCCCGAGGCTGTGGCGGTGCTCACCGGGTCAGCAGATGCACGGATGGCACAGGATGGGGAGAAGGATTAGCGGAGCTATCTTGGAACACGTCTGCCGCTGCTCACATCGGGACACGCCCCCCGGATTGTTAGGTTCTAATTGCTGTCTGTGTTAGTAATATTCATCCTCTGTCTTGTTTACAATTCTAATTAAGCCTAGGTTCACACTGTAACGATGCGAGAACCAGCACAATTTCAGCGCCGGTTGCTGCATCACATCTCTCCTGCAGGCAGTTCCACCGCAAACCGCCGGGGGTGTCAATACAATGGTAATGACACCCCCAGAACGGTTCACAGATCGCAGTGCGAACTGTGGATTCGGACAGGAATCGAATTGCATGGGGGATAACACCCATGCGATCCAATTCCAGTGCAGGGAAAAAAAAGCCCCTGCACCTTTGTGCGAATCCAATGCGAGTTCAGCCATACAGCTGTATGGCTAAACTCTCATTACACAGACATGGCATGCGATCGGCACCGCATTGCGGGTGCGAATCGCATGTGACATTAGTTCTGGTGACATGGCGGGGTGGGGCCCAAAGGGTTCCCTTAATTTGGATTTAATTTGTCTCTCTCTGTTTAACCCACCATCATTTTGACGTTTTAATCTTTCTTTTTAATGACATATGACCAGGATTTTGCTTTAGCTTCTGTTCTGCCTGTTTTATTTCAGTTTTTTTGTTTGCTTTATGAATTTCAGGCTCCTAGATTAAAAAAAGAAAATTATTTAGACTTTGTATAGCAGATCCAAAGTGTGTTGGTCCCTTTTGATCCCCCCCCCCCCCCAACACATTTATTTTTTATTTAGAGGAAAATATAGCCTATGGTAACACTAGATCAGGGATCTCCAAACTTTCTAAACAAAGGGCCGGTTTACTGTCCTTCAGACTATTGGGGGGCCATACTGTGACCAGTGGGAGTAGAAAATGTTCCGTCTGTAGGAGTAAACCATGCCCCTTCATTGGTTTTACTGGGATGAATAGTGCCCCAATGTTGGCATCAGTGGAAGGAATAGTGCCCCAATGTTGGCATCAGTGGAAAGAAATAGTGCCCCATTGTTGGTATCGGTGGGAGGAATAGTTCCCCATTGTTATCAGTGGGAGGAATAGTTTCTAGGGATGCACCGAAATTTTGGCCACCGAAACATCGGCCGAAAATGGCCCTTTCGGCAATTTGCCAAAAGAGAAAATAGGCCAATAATGGTGGCAATCATTACGGGTGCGTCGTTGTGGGAGAGGAGAGCCGCTGCTGCCTGGGGATTAGAGCGCTGGGAACATAACGGCTTCCATTTCAATAGCTGTGTGTTCCCCGCGGCGCGCCATCGCAATACAGCCCCCCCTCTTTGTCCGGGCACTTTGATAGACAGATCACCCGTCCAATCCTAGGACGGGTGATCTGTCTATCAAAGTTCCCCGGAAAAGGGGGGGGGCTGTATGTGATGGCGTGCCGCGGGCAACACACAGCTATTGAAATGAAAGCTGTTATGTTCCCGGCGCTCTAATGCCCAGGCGGCGGTGGCTCTCCTCTCTCTTCCCCTGCACAGGCTGCTGAACTGGGGACACGGGTAGGCTGGGGCTGAACTGGGGACACGGGTAGGCTGGGGCTTAACTGGGGACACGGGTAGGCTGGGGCTTAACTGGGGACACGGGTAGGCTGGGGCTTAACTGGGGACACGGGTAGGCTGGGGCTTAACTGGGGACACGGGTAGGCTGGGGCTTAACTGGGGACACGGGTAGGCTGGGGCTTAACTGGGGACACGGGTAGGCTGGGGCTTAACTGGGGACACGGGTAGGCTGGGGCTTAACTGGGGACACGGGTAGGCTGGGGCTGAACTGGGGACACGGGTAGGCTGGGGCTGAACTGGGGACACGGGTAGGCTGGGGCTGAACTGGGGACACGGGCAGGCTGGGGCTGAACTGGGGACACGGGCAGGCTGGGGCTGCATCGATCTCCTGTACCACGTCCACAGTCTCTGACCATCTCTTGTATAAAAATATTTTTTTAAAACAGTCAATTTTGGTTTCGGTGCTGTTTCGGTTTTCGGGATCAAGGACGATTTATTATCGGTATCGGCACCAAAAAACCCATTCAGCGCATCCCTAGTTTCCCATTGTTGGTATCGGTGGAAGGAATAGTGCCCCATCATTGGTTGGAGGAATGGTGCCCCATCACTGGTGTGAGTGGAAGAAATAGTGCCCCATCAGTGATGTCAGTTGTGGATGGAATTGTGCTCCAAGTGCCGGATAAAGGCAAGCAAAGGGCCACATCCAGCCCCAGGGCTGCAGTTTGGAGACCACTGCACTAGATAGTCAGGAACTGTTGAACTAAACAGTAACTGGTTTGAGGGACATTCTTGTAAGCAGTTCACATGTGTAGTCTGACAAAGGATTCACAAATAGTTTTCCATTGCATGTGCTTAAAGGGGTTGTAAACGTTCGTTTTTTATTTTCTAAATAGGTTCCTTTAAGCTAGTGCATTGTTGGTTCACTTACCTTTTCCTTTGATTTACCTTTTCCTTTGATTTACCTTCTAAATGTTTTTTTTCTTTGTCTGAATTTCTCACTTCCTGTTTCTCCTCACTAAACTTCACACCATCATCCGAGTGATGTGGAGTCAGCCAGAACAGCTTACTGAACAGCTTAAGCCCCTTTCACACTGGGGCGTTTTTCATGCGGTTTAGCGCTAATAATAGCGCTGTTATACCGCATGAAAAAATCCTGCCCTGTGCCTTCAATGTGAAAGCCCGAAGGCTTTCACACTGAAGCGGTGCGCTAGCAGGACCGCTCCAAAAGTCCTGCTAGCCGCTTCTTTACAGCGGTAAAGGAGCGGTGTGTACACCGCTCCTTTACCGCGGTCTCCCATTGAAATCAATGGGACAGCGCGGTAATACCGCCCGCAAACCGCGGCAATAGCCGCGGTTTGCGGGCGGTATTAACCCTTTTTCGGCCGCTAGCGGGGGTTAAATTAACCCCCCTAGCGACCGCATACCGCGGTAAGAACGACAGTATAGCAGCGCTGAAAATCGCGCTGCTATACCGCCACCGCACCTGCCCGTCCCAGTGTTGAGGAGGAAAAGGAAGTGAGAAATTCAGACAAAGAAAACAAAGAAAAAAATATTTAGAAGGGAAATCGAAGGAAAAGGTAAGTGAACCAACAATGCACTAGCTTAAAGGAACCTATTTAGAAAATAAAAAACAAACCTTTACAACCCCTTTTTAAGTTTTCAATAACTATCTGCAAATTTTAGAAGATTTTATTTATTTAATTTTTGTGTTCTATATTATATTTATTGGGTCACCATGCAGTAGCTTGTTTCCAACAATCAGTTTCTGTTCAGCACCTGAAAACACCTTGCTTTTCATTTGGTTTTTGTTTTGGACTTTTCACATGTGGTTGAAGACTGAATTGCTTTAACCCATCTGGAGTTTTCAAAATACATTGTAAAGAACCCAGAAGCAGCCCAAAACTGAGAGGGCCATGAAGGGGAAGAAAAATAAGAGTGGGAAAGTAGACAAAGCTGAAAAGAGAGGGAGGGGGAAGAAAAACTTTACTCCTCTGCTGTCAGAACTGAGCCATATGCTTGTGAACAGGTAAAAAGGGACCAGTGAAAGCACTTGCGTTTGATTTTCTCTTCCTTGCCTTTTGCCAAAGCTATGATACTTTCCATAGTGTTTTTCTGCTATTTTTGTTTACTTTAAGGAAATTATGAAGGGGAATCCTTCTTTCATAGTGCAGGTATATAGGCGTTGGACTAGCATAATTTTTTTTTGAAATTATTTATTAATTTTTTTTTTGCACACAGACAAGAATAAGAGGGCAACAGTACATGATTGACATAGAAAAGTATCATACAATTATCACCAGATAAAGACAATGTCTTAGAATGGGCATCCAGCGTTAATTACTAGCATGGAATGTTTGTGTAATTTTCTTTGAGAGATCAGATTGGTGCTCTAAATATTTGGCTGGATCTGTTCCTAGTTCAAAGTCAATGAGTTGTTTTGAATTTGAGTTTTTAGTCTAACGTCAGGGAGACTAAGGCCCCATGCACACGAGACACTGTTATTTGCTGTTGAACGTGCGTTCAGAGGCAGTTGGACGCTTTTTTTAACTGCTCCTGAACCCATTCAATGTTATCCTATGTGTCCATGCACACACTCTCGTTTTTTGGCGTTTACAAGCAGTTGTGTTTAACCTCGTTTTTCCAGAAGCAAAAAAATGGGTTCAGACGCAAAAGTTTTCCACGTTTCCGACGCTAAACGCCGCTAAACGCGACTAAACGCGGTACCGGCGTTTTGCCGCGTTTGCGTTTATAAGCGTTTTTAAAGGTGACCTATTTTTTAACATTAGAAATCTCAAAAATGATGGCAAATGATGAAAAACTATTAAAAAATATAAAAGAAAACTGTAATTGCTTGCATTGCATTGTGGACAATCCACGACTTGTGGCAGGTAACGTGGCAAGTGGACAATCCACAGCTTGTGGCAGGTGACGTGGCCAGGTGACGTGGCAGGTAACGTGGCCAGGTGACGTGGCCAGGTTACGTGGCAAGTGGACAATCCACAACTTGTGGCAGGTGACGTGGCACGTGATGTGGCCTGGTGACGTGGCAAGTGGACAATCCACAACTTGTGGCAGGTGACGTGGCCAGGTGACGTGGCCAGGTGATGTGGCAGGTAACGTGGCCAGGTAACATGGCAGGTAACATGGCCAGGTGACGTGGCAAGTGGACAATTCACAACTTGTGGCAGGTGACGTGGCCAGGTGACGTGGCACGTGATGTGGCCAGGTGATGTGGCAAGTGGACAATCCACAACTTGTGGCAGGTGATGTGGCCAGGTGATGTGCAGATGACGTGGCAAGTGGACAATCCACAACTTGTGGCAGGTGACGTGGCACGTGATGTGACCTGGTGACGTGGCAAATGGACAATCCACAACTTGTGGCAGGTGACGTGGCCAGGTGACGTGGCAGGTGACGTGGCAAGTGGACAATCCACAACTTGTGGCAGGTGATGTGGCAAGTGATACGCTAAATACAAGTACACTGCTGCTGTCTCAGCTGCTGCTACTCACTCTGGTCTCACAAACTGGCTGAAATGGTTAAAATTTACTGTTTTTTGAGCTTAGGGAGGGTCTATTATGAAACGCTTATAAACGCAAACGCCGATAAACGCCGCTAAACGCGGCCGCAAACGTGGCAAAACGCGTGTTTATAAACGCCGGTTACAGCGTTTAAAAACATGTGTTCAGCAGAGTTTGCACCTGCGTCTCGTGTGCATGGGGCCTAATTTTTCACAAGACCAAAAGACATGGAGGCTGGTACCCTCTTCCTCCGCCCACCTCCAGCAGTACTCACCATCTCGGGATAGTTTTCTCAGCAGAATCGGGACACTATACCACTGAGTGAGCACTTTATAGCCCAACTCTTGCTATTTGCTTGTAATTGGAAAATAGAGTATGAAATCCCACTGTTCTGAAAATTACCAACCTAGATCACTTTCCCACTTGAGCAGATACGAAGGTAGAACGGACTCTGGGTGTTTTTTTTAACACGCGTAGCTGCGGCTTGGCTCAGGTGCCCTCATAGTAAGTTGCTTGCTGTGGGGGCACTCGACAGGATGGAGGGGCCAGGAGCACCACAGAGGGACTTGAGAAGGAGGATCCATGCTGCTCTGTGCAAAACCATTTCACAGAGCAGATAAGTATAATATGTTTGTTATTTTTAAAGAAAAAAAAGGACATTAGTATCACTCTAAATGATCTAATCACCACAGTTCAACAGAAAAAAAGGTGTACAGAAATTAGCTGGTGCTGCTTAGAGGTAGTGGGACAGCAGAGTGAACCGAGATTAATTGTCCAGTGTTCAGCTACTATTTGCCATCATTTTTGAAACTAAGACAGAACTGGCAGCTTTTTATCAAAGGGGGGGTCACCCAGGGTGGATTTGATTTTAAATCATGTGGATTTAAATCATGATTTAAATCGAGCCTTTTTACTAGTGATTTAAATTATTTAAATCAACTCGATTTTAAATCATTTTTAAAGCGCAACTGTCATCTCTGTCCCGCAATGGCTCCTCCTCTGACCCGCTGTTGACTGACTGATGGTCCCACTCACTTTAATGGGACGACTGGTGATGCAGCCGTGACACTACAAGGTGAGGGACGTGGCAGCAGCAGGTGAGTGTGCAGGCAGCTGTAGTGCAGGGCAGCCTAGCTGGCTGCAAGAGGAAGTGGGTTAGCAAGTGTATATACTCACTTTTCAGCCGATTTGATATGTATGTGTACATATGTTCAAAAGCTGTTTGGCCTCTATAATTGTCTCCAGCACCATCTTGGAGAAGCCTGGTGTCCTGATAGGACAGCAAATCTCGTGAGATTTGGTCGGCCATTTTTGGGTGACTACCATTTATATAGGAAAGCCAGCCACATTTAGAACAGAACATGTGTGTGTGTGTGTGTGTGTGTGTGTGTGTGTGTGTATAGACGGAGACAGAGACCCCACTTGTGAGGGAGAGTTGGAAGGTAGGGTGAGTGTTCTGGCCTGTGAGGGATAGCTCAGGGTTCCTACAGAGTCCTGTATCAGCAATCCTGGTCGTATGAAAGACTCCCCGTTGTGGATAATAAATGCGGTGTCCTCACTGTGAGGGATGGACAAGTGTATCAGATGCCTATATCCATCTGCTGAAGGAATACAGTTGTTACCGGGTAACGTGTGAATATCAGCCTCTACAGATACGCATTGTGTGCTTGGGTTTATACTGTGTCAGTCAGTGGAAAGTGCCTATAGTACTGACGAATACAACTACCGCTTACATCAGAAGTGACTGTGCTGTGTATCTGTGCCTCCATGCTTGGAGTGAAACTACTTGTATTACTGCTGTAAATACTCTTTTTACTACTGTCTCTCCAGTAATAAATGTTGCCTGGTTAATAAAGTCAGTACGTGTGATTCCCTCTGTGAAGCCGCTACACCCTACACCTGCTTACAAGTGGATGCCCACTAACAGGCGCTGCCATGATGGATCTGGCATGACAGGTGCACTTAAAATGTAAGGACTCATTCTTGCGGGTAGTTAGTAGGAAATTGTGTAAATGCATCAATCCAGTGCATGTCATCTCTGCTTGCAGAGAATGGATTCATTGAATGAGTTTACCAAAAATGTAAATATAATGCAGAATATACAGCCTCATGCTACAACTCTATAAGCTCCATTTCATGCTGAATAAACTAAATTATTAAAGTATCCTAAATAGAAAACTATCTTTTTATATAGATTTTTTTTTTTTTTTTACTCCAAAAGCATTTTTATTAAAATTTGATTAAAAAAATTTTTTTTTTTTTTTAATCATCGATTTTTTTTTTTTCCCATCCTGGGGGTCACCAATTAAACAATGCAACTATGCTGTGCTATTTTATGCTGTGCTATTCATTTTATTTACATGTACGGTACCTTTTGCAGTATGTGATTTTGTGTATGTGTAACAATATAACTTTTTTCTCTTTCATTGTAGGCTTTCCTCACCTAGGAAGAACTGTGTACCATTCCTACATTCCTATAAGTCACCTTGAATCCTCTACAGGTGGTAGCCCTCTGCTGACTCACATTGGGCCACGGAATCTGATTGAGCCTCCAAAAGGTAACAAACCCGTTTTGTAACTTTAGCAGTGTCTTACAGAGAGTAATTGTTTTGGTATTAACAGTATTTTACACACCGTATTTGTGTTCAAGGCAAAATAAAAAAATGTAGTATTTGAGCCTGTAAAGCATTGCAGCCATGATCAATGGATTGTGGGTGCAATGCACAGTCTCCTGCAGACTCTGTCCCTTAGGCCCTGGGTCAGTAAGGAGTTTTGGAGCTGAGCTAGAGGAAATGAACAATGGACTACAAGTGTGGTGACATCACCGCTCTCGTGCTCTATTGAGCATGGAGTCCCTCTGTTATGGTGGGAGATGGGATTTAGTCTTGCATTCAGGCACAATAAATTATACAGAATTTTTAGTGGGACTTTAAAGAGGCCAATATCAATGTATAACACAAACCTTTATATAAAATCCTTATAACTTTCATCTTCGTTATTTAAAAAGATTGAACTATTATGCCATAAAATATATTATTTATAAGCTTCCATAGGGCTTTTGGTAATCTCATATAAGATCAACAAAACATGAATTCTACAACCTGAACAATTATAACTTCATAGTGTGCCCTGGTTTCCCGCACCATCAGTATTTTTACATTTTTTTTATTAGCCAACACTTTTATTTAAAAGACTTCACTTGTACATGTTGATCAAGTGGTGGGGCCTTGGCAAGCACTTAATGGGTCAACGAGCCCACTTAGGTTCTGCGAAACTATATAAACATGTAAAACATAATTTAATTTCATTAACTCAACTGTCACAAAAATAAACCATATATAAAATTTAATCTAATCACGCTTTTTAAAAAATATTTCTTACATGGTATATTCATGTTGTACATGGGCTGAGTGATTGTACCAAGTATATGGGTGCCTCAATCTTTCCAAACCAAACCCCCAGGGAGGAGAGACATCGAAATTCTACATATGGGGATTTGGTTGTCTGTCCTCTGAGGAAGGGTAGGTGAGGTGAAGTGTGTCTTTATTTGCTTGTACTGTCTTCCCACTTACCCCCCCTCCACTGGACTGCTTTTTTTTGAGTATCCAATATTTTTATATTTGTTGGGCACCTGCTAAAAATCTTGCCAGCAGGCTCCCACTACCCTGGCCCTTGTCCTCCTCAACATGGGGACAAAGTGCTTTGCCATGGTGATTCCCCCCCGGCAAGTTACCCACTTGCCGTTGAGGGGACATGCCGTGGTTCAGTGGAGGGATGTGTGCTTTCATTACTTCACTTTCGTGGCCAGCCAGGCTACATAATTGGTTAAGGGTCTGGTATGCGTTTTTCTAAAGTCATTTTCTAGGGCAGCTTTGAGAAAAGGCTCCTTTCACCTAGAAACACATCCATCATAAAAAAAAAAAGCATCATGCCTCTAAGTCTGTTTTTTGTTTATTTTCCAGACCAACAGGAAGCGTTAAATGTTTATTTTATGTGGGGTTTTCAGGCTGTTGTGCTAGTTGCAGGGGTCCCCCTGTCTGGCTACCTCTCCCGAGGTTAAAATATAGTTGTTTTGTGGGACTTTGAGTGAGGCCGTGGCCATCCGGCACACAGGCCTCCATCCCCGACGATATGAAGAGAGAGGGACTAATGGGGAAAGGGGAGACAGTGGGACTTTAAATGAAACAAACACTTAGGGCAGAATGAATCAATCAGTATAATAAAATATGGTATTTATTAATGACATATTTGGGCATAGTGCATTGTAGGTATACATAGTAGATCAATAAATGTTACAGTGTATGGTAGAAACATGATTGGTAAATCATATAATATTCTAATATTATTAGAATATTATATGATTTACCAATCATGTTTCTACCATACACTGTAACATATTTATTGATCTACTATGTATACCTACAATGCAATATGCCCAAATATGTCATTAATAAATACCATATTTTATTATACTGATTGATTCATTCTGCCCTAAGTGTTTTGTTTCATTTAAAGTCCTACTGTCTCCCCTTTCCCCATTAGTCCCTCTCTCTTCATACCTCTCCCGAGGGGTCTACGTACTGACTGGTGGGCCTAGACAGGGTTCATAGGAGAGAAAAGGCATATTTTTCATCTTTCACATTCTCCATTTTTTTTTTTTAATATAGATGGCCCAAGGTTTCGCTCCCACCGGGGAGCCCGCACCCATCCCTCAGTTGTGGTGTATCTATTGCAGACCCCTTGTGGCAGTTTCCCAAGCAAACCCCTGATTTTTTACCTGGAATGACAGTTTTGGCCTGAGCGCTTACATGATACACAGGTTGTCCTGTGTTGTTCTGTGTTAGGGCTGTGTGGCCTAAAGTAGCGGTTTGTGCGCACACTTGGTTTCTAACAAAGCGCAGCAGAAGAAAACTCCAACCTGATTAGGGCACCTCAGCCCATTGGCCTGATTCATTTCTGGTGACGCACTTCTGGGCTATGTCTCATTGGATGATGCACTTCTAGTATATGTCCCTTCTGGCTCCACGGACTGGTCATCACCGCCGAGGCAAGTGATGCACCAGGGTGCGAAAAGGGACTGCAGATGTGGATTTTCTCAATCACACAGCGTGGCAACCAGGGATATGTAGATTTTAAATTTCCACCTATATATACATCTTGCAGAGCCAGCTTGGGGGGGTGGGGGGCAGGCAGAGCTGAGGCAAGCAATACCATTTGACACCATGTCGGAAACAAAACCATTTGACTGCCCTGCAGATTATGCCACACAGCTTCAAGGTAATCCAGGGATTGCACAATGGTTACGCCCTTATACTTATCTATACATTCTCCCTTGCAAGTGGGCCTCTTTTTAGTGGGATCCTGTTTTATTATCATACTCCAGACGGGTTCCTTGTGTCTTTCCTATTGGACTAAGGCTCTAGAAAAGAAAACGCTGCTTCTTTTTCGGATGCCAAACTGTCTGCTAATTGGTCTAAACCCATATGGCAGAAGTGTATCAACAAGTTTCCTGCCCAAAAAATCTGAGGTTGCTGAAAGATCTGGTTACCCAAGTCAAGGAAAAAATGTCAGCCACCTTTTTCTCCTGATGCCTAGTACAAAGTTTGCAGTCTCAAACTACACTGGTTCCTGTAGCAGTCCTTCATGTGGTTGGAAAGAGCCGAGCCAACCAGAGAAGACAAGAGAGTCGGTTAATATTCTGAGTCTAAAGAAGGCTAATGTAGGGAAAAAGCAAAAACCCCTTTTCCTAACACCAGATACATGGGAATTAAAAGCGATTTGTGAAACCTTTTGGCATCACTAGGGTACACCAAACTCCTGTATAGAGCACTTCAAACTTAAAACATACACAAATTTCCAGTCCACCAGTCTTGGACAAATCAGAATGGGCGGACCCAAAAAAGAAAATGTAGTCTTTTCTGGCCTGCCTGAAATGCTGATTTCCATTTGCAGAAGAAGATATGGATATCTGTTCTGTACTAGAGGTCGACCGATATGGGTTTTTCTCTGGCCGATGCCTATATTTAGAAATTGGGGCAGCCGATGGCCGATTTTTGTGGCCGATATTTTAGGCCGATTTTTGGATGGGGACGCATTGTTGAGGGGGATGGATGGTGCTGGGCGTGGGTGGGGGATGCATTGTGGAGGAGGATGGATGGATGGCGCTGGCTATGAATGGGGGATCCGTTGTGGAGGGGGGTGGATGAATGGTGCTGGCCGTGGGTAGGGATGCGTTGTGAAGGGGGATGGATGGATGGATGGATGGTGCTGGCTGTGGGTGGGGATGCATTGTGGAGATGGATGGATGGTGCTGGCTGTGGGTGGGGATGCATTGTGGAGAGGGATGGATGGATGGATGGTGCTGGCCATGGGTGGGGGATGCGTTGTGGAGAGGGATGGATGGATGGTGCTGGCCGTGGGTGGGGATGCAATGTGGAGAGGGATGGATGGTGCTGGCCGTGGGTGGGGGATGCGTTGGAGATGGATGGATGGATGGATGGTGCCGGCCGTGGGTTGGGTTGTGGAGAGGGATGGATGGTGCTGGCTGTGGGTGGGGATGCGTTGTGGAGCGGGATGGATGGTGCTGGCCGTGGTTGGGGATGCGTTGTGGAGAGGGATGGATGGTGCTGGCCGTGGGTGGAGGAAGCGTTGTTGAAAGGGATGGATGGTGCTGGGTGAGGATAAAGATGATTGAGTTGCATTGTGAAAATGCTCTCCACCATGTAACTATCATATCCACTTTCACAATGCAACTCAATGCCAGCTTGTCAGCCTCAGCCAGGTGTCCCATCAAAGGAGATTAAATAAAGTCGGCAGGGGGCACAGCAGCACACATTACATTTTTGTGACTTGCCCTCCATCCATGCTGCTTTCTGGTATCCATCTGCATGCACCTAATAGGGCTAGGTGCATGCAGATAGATGCTGATGAGCTGACCGGCCAATAGCATAACTAGTGCAATAGAAGCAGGCAGCAAGCTCCGCCTCAGCAGGGAAGGAAGAGGAGCTAGCTAGTGCTGGCCACGATCACATGCTGGGGGGGAGTTACTAGTCAGACACGCGGCAGCTCGGGCTTTTGACAAGATAATGATGCTTTCTTCCTCTGCTACAGCCCGCCGAGGTAGGGGGGCTGGGCGGTGCTAGTGAAACTTTCTCTTCTCATCTATAGGGGCTGGCCGCCGCGCAGGCTATTGGCGGCACGGGTGAAGGATACATTTCACGTGCTGCTGTAGGAGGAGCGGGGCCCTGGTCAGTACTGCTGGCAGCCCTGCGGGCCGGGTTAAGTGTAGCAGCCTCAAATCTGCCTAATTTTCACAATAATCGGCCGATGCCGATTTCTTAAACGGCCGATATATCGGTCGACCTCTAATCTGTACAAAATGTCCTAAATTAAATAAATACAATTTTAAGACGACCAATTTATCCTTAAAGATATGGGCACACTCAGGGATGCAGTAGATAAAAACAAAGAAAACAAAAGTGTCACTATCAAAAAGAGCACGGGAAGCGGGAGCGGCAAATTTTAAACCGGCACTGGCCATCACACATGTGGCCTGTATGTTTATCCCTGGTGGAGCCAGTTCCAAGCTCATCTAGAACCAGCAACATCGAGAGAAGAGCTTCTCATAACACTGTCCCCATTGAACATAGCAGTGTCCTTATTGCTGATGCCTCTGCAGAGGGAGTAAAGATGACGGCATGCTCTGCAGCCCTCATTAATTCATCTAGGAGAGCTCCGTGGCTAAAGACCTGGGTGGGAGACGTAACCTCCAAAGCAAAATTGTGTGGAGTCCCTCTCTCAGGAAATCTGTTATTTGGTCCAGAACTGGAATCGGTCATGGAATTCCACTACCGAAGAAAAAAACAAAACCTGGGCAATTTTCGCCCCCAATTTACTTAAGTGCAAGGAAAGCAAAGAGAAAACAAGAAAAGATGGTCGTTCAATTGGGGATAAGGTAGAGGGGTTTGAGAAGAACCAATCTCAAAAGTCAGTGACTCGGTACCAGTGGGGGAAGACTGTGTTGGCATTTTTCCGCAATGGGAGAAGGTGACCGCAAACTAATTTAACCACTTAAGGACCGCCTAACGACGATATACGTTGGCAGAATCGCGACCCGGTCCTGAACTCCGTGACCATGCCCCCGGGACCCGTGGGCCCGATCGCGGCCGGTGTCCTGCGATCGGGTCACAGAGCTGAACGCGGAGAGGTAAGTGTAAACAAACCTTTCCCCGTTCTTCCTAGTGAGAGTGTCGCTGATCGTCTGTTCCATGTCATAGGGAACGACGATCAGTGACGTCACGCCAAGCCATGCCCCCACACAGTAAGAATCACTTATTAGGTCACACTTAACCCCTTCAGCGCCCCCTACAGGTTAACTCCTTCACTGCCAGTGTCATTTTCACTGGTCGCTGTAAAAATGACTGGTCCAAAAATGGTGTCAAAAGTGTCTGATGTGTCCGCCATAATGTCGCAGTCACGATAAAAATCGCTGATCGCCGCCATTACTAGTAAAAAAAAAAAAATTTGATAAAAATGCCATAAAACTATCCCCTATTTTGTAGACGCTATAACTTTTGTGCAAAGCAATCAATAAATGCTTATTACGATTTATTTTTTTTTTATTTATTTTTTTTATTTTTTTACCAAAATTATGTAGAAGAAATACGTATCGGCCTAAACTGGGGAATTTTTTTTTTTTATATATAATTTTTGTGGATATATATTATAGCAAAAAGTGAAAAATATTGAATTTTTTTTCAAAATTTTCGCTCTATTTTTGTTTATAGCGCAAAAAAAAAACCCCGCAGAGGTGATCAAATACCACCAAAAGAAAGCTCTATTTGTGGGGGGAAAAAAGGACGTAAATTTTGTGCAGCAGGTGCTTTGTGCAGCAGGTGCTGTATGCACGAGACCATCATATTGAGATTGTGATAGTCCTTGCTAAGCTATTAGGCATAATTTTTTTTTTTTATTTCAACAAGGATGACAAACGCCCATAGCCTTCTAACTTTCCTTTATGACACCACCAGTCAAAATCTGGTTGATCAATTGTGTCAAATCCCGATAAAGAAGAGTGTATGTTGTAGTTAAAATTTCACACTGGATGGTCACGCTGAAAGGAGCGGTCTGGTGCTTTGACCAGTTGCCCCCAGCGTTGAAGTCACACCCTGTAATAGGCACGACCCTCCGGGTAGGCGCATCTACAATATTCGCAACCTCTCTTTCCACTAGTGACTCCCCTCTGTACCCAATATTGGGTAATCCTGCCTTCCCTCCTGGGTTGAAACAAGCAGAATATGAGACACTCACATCAACTGGCAGAGACCGGGCCCTACACTTCCTGGTAGATAATCAGTGGCCCTCTGTTCACTCCCTGACTGACAGTGGTCAATTCCAACTGTCTTTTTGGAAAGCAATACGATTGCACCACTTCCTACACTCGATCCCCAACCCGGCACAACTCAACCGCGACCTGGCGACTTTTGAAGACTACTGTAGGGACGAGGGAGTTTTACCTCAAGTATTATCTAAAACATATGATCTGCTCCCCCTGCGGAACAACCTGACCTGACATTCATACAAAAATGGGAAACTGACCTATAACACTCGTTTACCAGCGCCCAAAAACAAATGATTATCAGATTCTCCTTTAAAAACATCCATTTGCAAAAACATCCATTTGCACTAACTATAAGGATCCTGACCAGATGGTACTATACACCTAGTAGGCTACATAAGTATTTCCCTGCCACCACAGACAAATGCTGGAGATGTCAGACAGATAAAGGGACACTCCTCCATATCTTCTGGTCCTGCCCTCTGCTGCACCACTTCTGGATGACCGTCCGAATGGTTACTCAAAAATTCATGGATTACACGACCAGTGATGATCCAGCTTTCATCCTGCTCCATGGCACTACAATCTCGACACGGAGCTACAAAAAGTCGATAGTATGACACCTATTGAATGCAGCCAATTCCCCCTTTGACTCACTACCTGCTGTTTTTTTTTCTTTTTCTCTGTATTTTCACTGGAATTTATATGTTCCCAACTGTTTAGTTTCTGTGATTTCCCTCCGCTGTATTAGTGCTCAGGGATTGAGCGGTACAACCAGTCCTACGATTACGAAGATGTGGTGACATCCCATATCCATTAAACTTCGCTCTCAATAGTGGATGCTAACTACGGATGCTGAATATCACACCATAATATCGATACCGATGCTACTGTTATTACTGTCATTTATCCACCTGTGATCATCAGCTATTATGATTGGAGTTGTACTGTACTTTCTCTGCGTTTTCCCTTTTTTCTTCCTTTTTTCTGGAAAAAACAATAAAAATGTATATTTAAAAAAAAAAAAATGATTAGAGTGAAGCAGTGTGCGAAGCAAGGCATAGACTCTGATCCACAGTCTGTTCACTCTTGGACAAGTCCACAAAATATGCGCCATTGTCCCAGATTGGGCACAGCTATGGAAACAACATAGCAAATGATTGGGAACCATATGCGCTAAGTGAGCTGGAGTGTTCTCTCAACAGTTTTTCAAAATTAAGACCTTTTTAGAACACTTGATTGTCTGCGTCATGACCTGCCAGTCCTCTGGATCCAACGCCTTTCCCAACTCGCCTTCCCAATGTTGTAGATACATTTGCACTGGAGGTTTCCGCTGGGCAATTATGGAAGAGTATACCAATGATATAATGCCCCGAGAAATGCGGACGGGATTTACAAATGCTTTCAAAAGGTGACAAGCTATTATTAGTGGGCTGTTGATTACGAAGAAGGCGAAAAAGGAAGTGGTTTAATTGTATATAACGGTAATGTTTCCTAAGAGGGATTTTGTAAGAGGACCTCAGCGTTTCAAAGGCGAGAATCCTCGTGGGGGTTAGAAGAAAATGGACATTCACAAATCCGTGATTTACCCACCACTAAAATTCTCAAAGCGTCTCAGTTATTTTAATATTCGACAAAAAAAAAAACCCACAAAAAAACCCCTCAATTGAGGGTAAGCCTGACACCACGCCTCGCTCTACACACAAACTTAAAAAAAATACCTGACATACATTACATAGTTGGTAAGGTTGAATAAAGACAACAGACCATCCAATTCAACACGTGTGTGTGTGTGTGTGTGTGTGTGAGTGAAAATCATTTCTCATATCTCCCGTATATTTAAGATGCACGTCCAAGAGTCATTTTAAACTATCCATACTTCCTGCCGACACCACCAATTGTGGCAGAGCGTTCCACATCCTAACCGCCCTGACAGTGAAAAACCCCCTATGCAGTTTAACTGCTTGTCCACCGCCCACCGTGAAATGACGGCGGGCGGAAGACCCTATTGTTCTGGGCGGACGTCATATGACGTTGCGCCTTCCGAGGCCACTAGGGGTCGCGCGCTGGCGGCTCGCGCCCGCAGCGTCGCTGGGGACCAGATGTGCGTGCCCGGCGGCCGCCGGGCACCCGCGATTGCCCAGTGACTGAGCAGGACCGTGGATCTCTGTGTGTAAACACAGAGATCCACATCCTGTCAGGGAGAGGAGACCGATGGTGTGTCCCTTGTACATAGGGCCAACCATCGGTCACCTCCCCCAGTCAGTCCTCTCCCTCCCACAGTAAGAATCACTCCCAGGCAACACATTTAACCTCTTCCTCGCCCCCTAGTGTTAACCCCTTCCCTGCCAGTCACATTTATACAGTAATCAATGCATTAAGTTCGAACTCTCACATCAGGTGTTCGTTTGTCCACAAACAAACCGAACATGTTGGGCGTTCACGGCAAATTTAAGCGCCGCAGAGCGACCCATAATGCACTGTGAAATCGCAGTGCATTGACGGCTGCTGATTGGCCAAAGCATGCACCTGACCTGCCTGCTTTGGCCAATCATATCGTGATCTGCTGGGAGAGCCATAATTGGCCAAAGCCAGGATGCCTTTGGCCAATCTTTGCTCAGGGAGCCAAGTCCACCTTCCACACTATATAAGGCTGCTTACACTGTGGCTTTATGTAGTGTGACAACGTGGAGAGATTGAGAGAACTACCGTATTTTCCGCTCCATAAAACGCACCTAGATTTTAGAGGAGGAAAATATAAAAACAAAAAAACTTGAACCAAATGGTGTACTAAAATATTTAATAAAGTATAACAGAATAATATTTCTACACTAACAACTAATGTAAGGGGGCACCCTACACTGATCCCCAATTTAACTGGGACATTTACATGACCTCAATACAACAGGAGTATTTGCATATTTAGACATTTACACTGACCAGTAATGTAAATGGTGTATTTACAGTAACCCCCTCCCCCATCTCTCTACTAATCTCTGCATTCTTATCTCCCTCTCAGTACAACTCTGCCCCTCTAACTCATCTGCTAACCTCTGTCCCCCAAATAGGGTGACCACATTTCCAAACTACCATTCAGGGACACCCTCCCTTCCCAAAAATCAGCTTGTGCTGTAACGAATCACAGCACAGTGATTGGACACAAGAGACGGGATTTATGACTTCTCCAGTCACAAGATTATGCTCCTCCAGGCATTCCCGGCCAGGACAAGTACTGTCAGTGAGTAAAGCAGTGATGTGGCGGCCTTTTTTGGGGGCATCTGATTGGCTCGGGGGGTGGCTGCGCCAGTTTCATTCCGGGACACTATTGTCCTGGAATGAAGGTGCCCGGGACAGACCTGCAAAATGCGGGACTGTCCCGGGCAATCCGAGACACGTGGTCACCCTACCCCCAAACCCCTCATCTTCTAACATCTGCACTCCAACCCTTCCTTCCCATTCAACTCTGCAGCCTCTGCACCTCAAACCCCCCTCTTTGATCCCCTCTACATGCCCCCTATATTCACCTGTATGCTGTTCACACCTTCTAGGTGGGCGGCATGCAGAGGTGCGGGCGTAATTAGCATATGAATCGCAGCGGCCGACCTCATTAACATAACAATGCCCACGCGATTTACATATCAATGCCGATCCTGTGGGGGTTAAATACAGAACAATACCCTTTTGTTTCTCTCCCAGTAGCAGCTGAAAGCATTAGAGAAACAGGATCTAGCTGGGGCAGAGTGATGCATAGGGCAACGTTCTGCCGTCGAAACGATCCCCCTATCAGCGGCTCTCCTGATTAGTATTCGCTCCATAAGACGCACACACATTTCCCCCCGTTTTTTGGGGGATAAAAAGTGCGTCTTATGGAGCGAAAAATACGGTAGATAAGGCAGGTTAGTTAGTAGCAGGCAGGTACACACACACACACACACACACACACACACACACACACACACACACACACACACACACACACACTAAATACATACATACATACATACAGCAAATCCCCGAGTTACAATTATCCGACTTGCGAACGGCTCGTACTTACGAACGGGAGGCTGCGTGGCCACTTTTCGTTGGCGGGCACCTTTTCGACGGCGAGGCACATTCGGCGGAACATCGGAAAACAACGGTACTGTGCATGCTGACTTACGAACATATTCGACTTAATAACAAACCTACAGTCCCTAGCCCGTTCGTAACTCGGTGTGTGTGTATATATATATATATATATATATATATATATATATATATGTGTGTGTGTGTGTGTGTGTGTGTGTGTGTGTGTGTGTATGTGTATATATATATATATATATATATGGGTGTTTTAGCTCAAGTGGATAGATGCATTTTTATGCAGTGAGTCCATATCAGACAGGCATTCTAGTTAAAGGCCTGGTAGCCCACATTTATTTAAACAGAAAAACAAAAGCAAAATGTCCATTCAGGATTCCCACGCAGGGGTTTAACTTCATTTAGCAGTCCAAAAATAAGGAAAACATACCAAGCCACCTGGCTCTCTTGTTAGCAGTTCCTCTGCTTGCTTTAGGTACTGATACCTAAACCACCAGATCTTCCAGTCTCAGTCTTGGATGCACACAGCTTTGGGCTTCTTAAACGCACACAGCTTGAAGTCTCTTAATGCACACAGCTTCTGGCTCCTTGGACGCACACAGCTTTAACGCCCTTCAACGCACACAGCGTTTATCCTCACACAGAGACACTCACTAGCAGCCACTGCAGTTAGCAAGCTGCTCACTCTCCACCATCCTCCACTCTTTGCTCTCACCAGCCCCTCATTATATTGGTTGTGTGCACCTGAGAACACACCATGCTGGCTGTCCAAAAGACCCGGACACAGGGTTGGAGATCCCGTCCCACCTAAGTCTCTTAGGGATCTCCAAACTGCCGAGTCTCATACTAAAGTAGGAAAACCTGGAGAAAACTGACAGCATTTTTCTCCATTTAAATTCTACACTCTGTAGTCCTGCAGTCTGCAGATATGCAAACCCTATGTCCCTTTTTATCTTCACTGTCATTGGGACAGAGCCTCGCTCTGCCACATACCCCCTCCCTTGTTTTCATCCGGAGGGAGAAACACCTGCACCCACCATAGCAGTTGGGACACCTCTGTGCTGGCCATCAGCCACGTAGGCCCAACCCTTTTTTCGGGTGTGCTTCCAGGTACGTCCCAGCTTGGATCTTAACAGGGTCCTATAATTCCGTATACTCTGCCTTCCCTCTCTTCTCTTGGGATCCCTGAGCATACTCTCCTCTCTTGGGGGAACTCTGCCTTCCCTGATCCCATCTTTCAACTTACGGAAGTCAGTTTTATCTTTCACCATAGGTCTTTCAGGTTCAAAAACCTCTCTCAGGTTACCCACGGCAACCACATCACTTTTAACAGCACCAACCATTAGCAGATCAGATATTTTAATGTCCCACTTTCCAACGCAATCAGTGCTGTCAATCTAAGTGCTTGTTAGTACCAGACCTGAGGAGGGACCACACACAGGTGACTACAACCCACGGGTCCATAGCACAGCTCCACCTCACCTGTTGTCCAACACTCCATGGGTAACTGATCTAACAAATGACACCGATCCAAGCACAAACTACTTCTTTCTGATCTACACATTACATTGTTGCAGCAACCAACATTAGCACTTTTTCTCACAGTGTCTCCGGGTTCTTTAAGTTGTACATCTTTCTGAGTGATAGAAAGCATCTCTGCTAGTGCTGCATCTATTCTGGGCCCTTCCTTCTCATGAGATTTAGCGGCTGAGACAGTAGCTGTGCCCTCTACTGACCACTGCTCAGCTGCACCTCAGACCACACCAGAGGAGAGATGTTTCAAGTCACTACACCAGCCGGAGAGACCTTTGATGTCTCCAACAGTTCTGAGCGCCCTCCATACCACTCAGTAACTGGGAGCACCCTCTTAGAGAACCTCAGGACTATTTGCCACACTGTTAATAAGCTTCCCAGCACAGCCTGTACCACCTGGCTCCACCTATTGGTACCACGCAGCACCACCTGGTCCGACTGCGGTGGAGACACCCAAGTGTACAGTGAGGGCACTTTTACCAACTCCAGCATTTCTAATAAAGTTCTTGTCAACTCTATGCAACCGATGTCTAAATGCGTGACCTTTTTGGGAACCTTTCCCCTGTCCGAGACATGGAGGGGCTCATCCATTGCAGCTTGTGAGGTTGAGACATTTGAAGAGACCTCCATCTCCTTGGAGGTACCCCTCATCCCAGCCTGTTTCTCCCCTGAAGCGCTGTCAGACACATGTCTCCTCTTCACCTCTAACGCTACACCAACGAGCCTCTGTGAGTCAACATTAGTCACATTGTCACCTTGACACTTGCCATTAGTTGCTGGGCCGTGGACAACCCGTCTGCCATGCCTGCGCCCAGAACCGTTCCTTCAGACTGGAGGGCATCAGCCTTTGCAGGGGCTGGCGTGCCCTTGAGCACTGGCTATTCTGCGATCCCTCCATTGGGCATAGCAGGTGTTCTGTCCACAACTTTGTTACACATCATTGCTTCGTAATTCCTTGTCACTTGGCCTAGTGCTGCAACTGCTTCCTTGCACCAATCATCCCAGTCTCCTGTGGTTCCATCACTGGTGCTCCACAGCACTGCATCACCTGCTCTAGAAGGCCCAACAGGAACCTGGGATTCACTAGCCAAAACACCACACTTGTCACTTCTATCTACCCCACATGGTGACAATATTTTTTTTCTCACATCACACTGGGAGATTGCATCCTCAACCAAGGCAAGGTGCAATATCTTATTTTGACCACGTTGCTCTGGTGGCGCTACAGACACATACAGCTCTGCACTTTCAGCTTTTGCAGGCTGAATTAACCCCTTGACAACTGGGTTACACTTAGGGTTGTGGGGCTGCGCCCACACACACTATGTGACAGTCTTCCCTTGTTTCACCAGAGCAGCACCACAGCAATCCTGGAAAACCTCTGGTTCCAACACATGGAGGCCCCATGAGACTTCCATGGATAATCCTGCGCTTCTGGTTGTCATGGGAGATATCCTACTCCCATCATTGGTAGTAAACACATTTCCAACATTTTCAGACATGACATTAAAGGAAACACATTTTTCAATGTCATTATCACCAATACCATCACATTTGCCAACAGTAACACTTTTGTCAGCATAACCATCAGAATTTTCACTAGGTGTAGACATAACTGCTACTTTTTTGGATTGTTTATTACCCACCAAAGCCTCTGAGTGACTCCTCACAGCGCCCTCCATCTTTAAAGGGGCACCCTTTCCTACATGGGCAGCTCCAAAGCTGACCTGGGAAATGCTCGGCTCTGTCACTGCGGGCTTCTTGGAAGTTTCCCTGGGCAACCCTGCAGTACCTGCCACTAGGGAACATGGCACCAGCACTGTTTTTGTTACCCCTAACTCTATTTTCCCAGCCATCTGCTGGACTATAGCAGGCACGTGCAGAGTCCCCATGTCCTTTCCAGTCTTTAGCCCTGCAGCTAGTTGGGCTTTACGCTGTGCCTCCCCACTGCTCTGGGTAGCACACTGCCGCAAGTCTATGTCCATTGGCACTGTGGATCTCCCCACTGGACATACTCCCACTTCACTGGGTTCCATACCATAAACTGAAACGGTCTTACCATTTTCAGTGGCTGGCCTCATAGCCTTCACTGTCTCTCAGCTGCATCCATACCAGCTACTGTCTCTTTGGGGCCATATAGCGACACTGAAGCCTTTCCCAGACTCTTCAGCGGTGTTCCAGAACCTTGGGCAAGTAAAGATCTCATGCCGTACTTGACCACATTCCAAGTACGGTACTGGACGCTGAAATTAAATTTCTTGGCATCTCCTCAATGCCTGGCTCTCTGTTGCCACGGGATACCACTCTTGAGGACTCCACTGGTCATGACCATCAGCAGACAGACTCCTTGGATCCCAGACATCCCTGCTGGCCTGGACGTTGCTTCCACGGATGACCATTCTCCTCTTTTCCACATGCTGTTGTCCACCTGGCTTCCTGTTGCCAGGGACAACCTCTTTCAGTTCCCTTTTAACTGGGGGTGACATGAGTAATTTACCCCAGATCAGAGATTTCACACTGTCAAATTCTCTGGTTTGGCTGGGGCATGTGGTGAAATACCCTCTAGCCACAGTAGCCTTTCTCTTGCTTCAGCAAGGATCGCCTCCTTTTTCTGTTTTGACCATCCCATCCTTGCGGTGTTGCACACAGCAACCGGTAATACAGTTCACAGCAGAGAGGGAAGAAAATATGATTCTCCTTTTACAGGTACACAACTCGCATGCAACACAGTCCATCAAATTTCTGTGCAATGCAGTTTGCCTGGCTGCCACACACAGCTAGTAGCAGTTCATCGCAGAGAAAAAAAATTGACTTTTCGTTCACAGGTACACCACCTGCAACACACAATGCCTTTCGCCTGGCTGCACTTCCACACACAGCCAACAGTTCCTGACCTGAACTCGCTGTGGAGCAAGGACCCGGATTCCACCGTCTTGTGCCTGCTGAATCCACCACTGTGATATTGGGGTGTTTTAGCTCAAGTGGATAGATGCATTTTTATGCAGTGAGTCCATATCAGACAGGCATTCTAGTTAAGGGCCTGGTAGCCCACGTTTATTTAAACCGAAAAACAAAAGCAAAATGTCCATTCAGGATTCCCACGCAGGGGTTTAACTTCATTTAGCAGTCCAAAAATAAGGAAAACATACCAAGACACCTGGTTCTCTTGTTAGCAGTTCCTCTGCTTGCTTTAGGTACTAATACCTTAAACCACCAAATCTTCCAGTCTCAGTCTTGGATGCACACAGCTTTGGGCTTCTTAAACACACACAGCTTGAAGTCCCTTAATGCACACAGCTTCTTGCTCCTTGGACACGCACAGCTTTAACACCTTTCAACGCACACAGCGTTTATCCTCACACAGAGACACTCACTAGCAGCCACTGCAGTTGGCAAGCTGCTCACTCTCCACCATCCTCCACTCTCTGCTCTCACCAGCCCCTCATTATATTGGTTGTGTGCACCTGAGAACACACCATGCTGGCTGTCCACAAGACCCGGACACAGGGTTGGAGATCTCGTCCCACCCAAGTCTCTTAGGGATCTCCAAACTGCCGAGTCCCATACTAAAGTAGGAAAACCTGGAGAAAACTGACAGAGCATTTTTCTCCATTTAAATTCTACACTCTGTAGTCCTGCAGTCTGCAGATATGCAAACCCTGTGTCCCTTTTATCTTCACTTTCATTGGGACAGAGCCCCGCTCTGCCACTATATATATATATATATATATATATATATATATATATATATATATATATATATATATATATATATATAAATAAAATCAGTGCAGAGTTTATAATACAGCGCATTGAAGCGGTTAAGGGGAATCCTATGACAGAATAAAAAAAAAATGGCATGGGGTCCCCTCCAAAATCCATACCAGATCCCGGCCCTCCCCCCTATGTGAATGGGTATCGGGTACCTTGTACCCCTACCCATTCCAAAAAAAAAGTGTCGCAAAGTAAAATCCACAATAGACAGTATTGAAAAAGAAAGTGTCCCGCGATGTCCATCCATCTTCAATTACACCGACTGACGGACCCGAAAAATAGAAAGGGGGAAAAAAAAAAGCGATGCCTACCGACTGCTGTCTCTTGCCTGTGGCAGCTGTTATATAGGCAAGGGCGGGGCCACCCGGTGACGTAACTGAGTGATCCCACCCCTTCTGATATCATGTGACATCAGAAGAGGGCGGGTCATCCGGTTACGTCAGCGGGTGGCCCTGCCCTTGCCTAAACAAGAGCTGTCAAAGGGAAAAAACAGCAGTTGCTGGGAGGCCTCCCATGGAGGCGGAGTTTGTTTTTTTATTTATTTTTCAGGTCCGTTGGGCGGCGTGATTGAAGATGAATGGCCATTGCGGGACACTTATTTTTTATTTATTTTTCAATAAAAGGAATTGTCAAAAACTGTCTTGTGGTTTTTACTTTGCGACACTTTTTTTTGTGAATGGGTAGGGGTAAAATGTACCCGATTCCCATTCACGTAAGGGGGGCCCCTTTGTCAAAGGGGGGCTTCCAGATTCCGATAAGCCCCCCTCAGATCCCGACAACCACAGCCCAGGGTTGTCGGGAAGAGGTCCTTGTCCCCATCAACATGGGGCACCCTCCCCATGTTGAGTGCTTGTGGCCTGGTATGGTTGAGGGGGGGGCGCTCACCCCCCCCATCCTGTTATGGGGGGAGATCCCCACGGCATATTTTTAAAAATTTTTGGCATGAAGTTCCCCGTAAAATCCATATTAGACCTAAAGGACCTGGTATGGACTGGGGGGAACCGACACCGATTTTTCTTTATTGCCGGGAGCTGGCATTACTATCCAGTCGCGAGCAAGTTTTTAAATTAATTTTTTTCATTTTTAGAAATGTAATTTTGCTGCGACACTGTTCTACACATTGCTCACTTTACAGGCAGACGAAGGGGACCCCCTCACCTGGGCATGATATTTTTAAAGGAATATAACATTTTTATTGTTTCACTTTAACCACTTCAATACAGGGCTTTTTGTACCTATTCAATACCGGGCCTATTCTAGCACTTCTCTCCTACATGTACAAATCATCATTCTTTTTCTAGAAAATTACTCAGAACCCCCAAACATTATATATGTTTTTTTAGCAGACACCCTAGGGAATAAAATGACGGTCATTGCAACATTTTTTTCTTGCACGATATTTGCGGAATAATTTTTCAAACGCCCTTTTAAAAAAAAAAAAATGGTTTCATGAATTAAAAAATAACAAAACAGTAAAGTTAGCCCAATTTTTTGGGAAAATATGAAAGATAATGTTACGCCGAGTAAATAGATACCTAACATGTCACGCTTTAAAATTGCGCACACTCATGGAATGGCGCCAAACTTCGGTACTTAAAAATCTCCATAGGCGACGCTTTAATTTTTTTTACAGGTTACCAGGTTAGAATTGGAGGAGGTCTAGTGCTAGAATTGTTGCACGCGCTCTAACGCACGCGGCGATACCTCGCATGCGTGGTTTGAACGGCGTTTACATATGTGGGCGACTTACGTGTGCATTCGCTTCTGATCGCGAGCTACCGGCGGGGACAGGGGCGTTTTTAATTTTTTTTTTTTTTTTTACTTATTTATTTATTTTTTTACAATGATTTAACTTTTTTTTTTTGATCACTTTTATTCCTATTACAAGGAATGTAAACATCCCTTGTAATAGGAATGTGTGTGACAGGTTCTCTTTATTGAGAGATGCGGGGTCAATAAGACCCCACATCTCTCCTCCAGGCTGGAAAGCATGAGATCAGTGAAAATTTTTTCACTGATCTCATACTTACAGCCGCAATGGCGGCTTTGTTTACATTTGAGGCCCGGGCGTGACGTCATCACATCGCACCCGGGCCTCCGACGATCATAGAGATGACTGGTGACCATCTGGTCACAAGTCATCTCTATGCTCATCACGTGACCCCACCAACGACGCCGGAAGATTCGCTCCGGGTCCCCGATCGCAGGGGAGCCCGGAGAAGCACCGGATGGCGGCGGGAGGGGGGGGGGGGATGTCCCCTCCCGCCGCCTATAAGAACGATCAAGCGGTGGAACCGCCACTATGATCGTTCTTATGGTGCACAGAATCGCCGGCACTTCAAAAGGATATCTGAATGATGCCTCTAGCTGCAGGCATCATTCAGATATCCCCCTACAAATCCGAGGACGTCGTATGACGTCCACCCAGGATGGGAGATCCCATCTGTGGACGTCATTTGACTATGGCTGGGTAGGGAAGTGGTTAAGCATTATTAAAATCGCTGCTACTGAAAACTCTTTTCAAAACTTTTTTTTTTTTGCGTAAGCCTTATTATAGGCTTACCTGTAGGTAAAAGTGGTCTGTAAGGGTTTACAACCACTTTAAAGCTTGTAGGAGGAGTTTTCATACTGCACTGGCTGACCTAGAAGAATGCAGGACCCCTGACCCTCTGTCTGGACAGTGCTGATTGGCCCTATGCTGATCACATGCACCCTTCCAAGGAAAAAAAAAAAACTCTCTAGCAATACACACCAAACTGAGCATGTGCAGCCTGACTCCAGTAACTCTGTCTTATCTGGACATGTTTTGGAGACCGTGCAAGAAGGGGAGGATCTGTGCATACAGGATCAAACAGCCTTTTTACACAGTGCAGGTGCAAGTTCCACAGTGAGTATAACAAGCATGCTTTTCTGCATATACAGACTGATTTTTACTGCTGTGGATTTAGTAACCCTTTAAAGCGGTACTAAACCGCTGGACTTTTTTTTTTTTTGCACCCTGCAAGGTAAAGCCATAATGTGCTAGTATGCATCGCATACTAGCACATTGTTTAACTTGCCTTTAAAATGAAGCCCTTCCAGCACGAGCTGTCATCGCTGCAGGCGCTCCCATCTTCACCCATCTTCCTTCCGGGATCGCGTACTCCGGCTGTGTGACTGGCCGAAGCTGCGATGACTTCACTCCCACACATGCGCGTGGGAGCCTCAGTTTACGGCACAGGGCTCTGAAGAAACTCCCCGGGTTGCCATTCCTTCAGAGTGCATGCGCCAGTGATGTCACTGGCTGCATGTACAGTGAATAACTTCTAAACCGTGCACGTTTAGGAGATTTTTACACTACCTATAGGTAAGAGTCGGAAGTTTACTCCCACTTTAAAGCGGAGCTCCGCCGTGTAAAAAAAAAAAAAAAAATTAAAAGCCAGCAGCTACAAATACAGCAGCTGCTGACTTTTAATAAATGGACACTTGCCTGTCCTGTAGTCCAGCGAGGCCGGCAGCAGAAGACGAGCAGTCGCTCGTCTCTCGGCTGCCCCCACCGCCATCATCTGTGAGGGAATCAGGAAGTGAAGCGTTGCGGCTTCACTGCCCGGTCCCCTACTGCACATGCGTGAGTCGCGCTGCGCCGTCCTCACTGTTCTCCGCTGTGTTCTGGGTGCCGTGTGTTTCCCAGAACACAACGGGGGGGGGGGGGACGACGACAGGAACTGCCCAGAAACCAGTGTTTAATACCGCAAAGGGAAGGAAACAAAAGGGGGCTTGTGCACTCCCCAATGAGGTGAGTATTCCGTACATATTGGCCCTATATCCAACTGTTTAGTATACCGTACAGCAGCTGCATTTTAAAGCATGATAAATACAAGATAGGGCTGCTGTTCCCCAATCAGTTTCAGCCTGTTCCCATGTCTGATATTGACATCTCTGTCTCTCCTGGTTCTTTAAGCGTTTTTTTTTTTGTTTTGTTTAAGCCAAATTTTAAGCCAAACAGTGCCCCCGTTCTGGTGAATGTGCACAGGGGCATCTTCGGACAGCAGCATTGTCCCTCTGGGGAGAGGGGAGTGTTGGATGTGCTAGCATTTTTAACTACATTAACAAATTGAAACCAGACTCCATCTAATAAGCATTTAAGGGCAAACCGCTTTACTCTTTCGTTCATGGACGGACACAGCTTTCCTATTGACATAGTGGGTATTATCCGTTATTTAGGAGTGACTAGGCAGAAAAACTTGTAAAAAGTGTTGCATCACACCCTCTACAGCACCGCCCAGGGGGAGGACCCTCTGGGTATAATCCCTCTCTCTGCACCTGGCAGATCAGTTTTTTTCTGACTAGCAAGGAGTAGGACATGGCTCCCTTCAGGCCCATTGGTCCGGGGGAAATTTTTTATTTTTTTGTTTCATGCGATCTCCGATCAACTGCCGACTGGGTGACAGGCTGGGTCCTCGATCCTTGTAGTCCCCCCAGTTTCGGCCATCGAGCGTGTGCCGACCCTAGTTACGCGCTAGGTTTTCCACGACATGCCCGTCGCTCTACGGGTGGCCGGTGAGCCTCTGCTCCAGGGCCTGCATCGGACAGCTCAGCTTCGGCTGACCTTATGGCCGAGTCGCAGCAGCCTGACCGGTGAGCTTACGCTCCAAGGCTTGCATTGGACCGCTCAGCTTCGGCTGACCTTACGGCCGAGTCGCAGTAGCCTGTCCGGTGAGCTAGTGCTCCAGGGCATGCATACGATCGTTCTCTAGGGTTCAATCCCAGCATGCCTGGCCGACAGTCGCCTCCGTGCGCGGATGATGATCTGTCCGGAATGTCTTCCAGCATTATCTACGCAGGAAAGGTAAGTAGCTCCCCTGCTTCGGCAGGGTGACTTGGCTGGACATTCCTGGAGAGACCAAGTAAGTGGTTGTGGCCCTTTTCTTTCCTCTCTCCCTGCCTTCCCTCCTCCCTGGGCTCTGAGCTAAGGTGGCTGGGTGCTGGGGGTCACCTGGGGGGGCTCCATCTGGAGCGGGGCTGCGCTTTCTTGTCATGTTAAAAGATGTAATTTTCTTTCTTTCCTCTCTCTCCCTGCCTTCTCTCCTCCCTGGGCTCTGAGCTAAGGTGGCTGGGTGCTGGGGGTCACCTGGGGGGGGGGCTCCATCTGGAGCAGGGCTGCGCTTTGTTGTCATTTTAAAAGATATGATTTTGCTTACCTGTAAGTGTGCCTCTCTCCTTCCATGCTGTCGGCGGCCATTTTACGGTGGTCCATGCCTGTTTTGGCCTCTAGTGACTGTCTGGCGGCCATTTTCTTGTGGTTCACGCCAATATGTATACATCACTGCTCGGCGGCCATTTTCTTGTGGTTCACACTCGCTTTGGCCTTTATCGACTGCTCGGCGGCCATGTTTCTATATGTATACCGGCGGCCATCTTTTTGTGGTCCGCGGCCACTTTTGCCTCTGACGGCTCGGCGGCCATTTTCTTGGAGCCCACATTGTTCAATACAGCCGCTTGGCGGTCATTTTGCGGTAGTCTCCGGCCTCTAGGGTGCATTTCACTGGCGCGAATTCACACAGGGAACGCTGATGAGAATCAGACTGACACCAGCAGCGGTGGGATAGCATCACAGGCGGAGCACACGGCAGCATAGCGGTACCATTCCAAGGGTGGTGAGTCCTCTGGGAGACCCTGCATCTCTGAAGCAGCTAGGAGGGTGGCCTGTTGATACCTTGCCTGGAGCCCTGTGGGTGTCAGTGCGTGGGTCAGCATGGCGTCTGAAGCAGACATTTTTCTCCCCTGAAATACCTGACTGATAGCTGGTGTCCCTGATGCATCTGTGGACGCTTTGCCTGTTGCCAGGGTGGAAGCGGCACACGGGAACACGGGGGGTAGTAAACGCCCCCATCCCCTGCAATCTTCCGGGGATAATTCTGATGCAGAACCAGGCCCAGCTATGGCTCATGGCCCGGATTCTGATGCATCAGAGGCTGCAGACCGTGATCGATCGGACAGTGAGAATGCTCCAAGTCCAGGTCAGCATGCGAAAAGGCTTTGGTATCTGACCTGTTTACTGCAGTGCGGAATACGGAAGGCTGCAGAAGCAGCAGAAACACCGGTCCCCTTTGGGTTCCGTAAGCTGGCCCGCACTGCTAAGGTGTTTCCTTGTGTGTCTTATTTTGATAAGCTTGTACAAGGAGTGGGAAAACCCACTGAAGGTTTTTTTGCAGCCCCAAAGAATTATTATTATTATTTTTTTGGGCAGTCCGGTACCCCTTGAGGAGAGTTCCTGAAAAGATGGACCTCTCCCCCGGTAGTGGACCCCCCCTGTGTCCAGACTTAGCAAATTACCACGATTCCAGTGGAATGGGCTCCTGTCTTCAGGGACACTCGCTACCCATACACAGTGGGGGGCTCAGCGGTATGTCCAACATTGGCTGGGTTTTTTTTCCCCGATGCCTCAGACACTGAGTAGGCTACTCCAGGGGCTAAAAGCACGGGAGGGTCCTCCGTACGAGGTAGCTCTGGCCGACCAGTTGGTACAGGGCCCTGAGTCTGTCTGCAAGTCAGACACGGATACTATCCCCTTGCTGCCTTGAGCCTCAGTTTATGCGGTGGCGCTACGCCACCTGATCTGACTAAGGCGCTGGTCTGCAGACCAATCTTCTAAGAAGGCCCTGTTGGATCTGCCCTTTTAGGGCGACAGACTGTTTTGTGGCCTCTCTGGATGACATCATTTAAGAGGCTACAGGAGTAAGAGCACAATGCTTCTGCAAGCCAAAAAAAGGTAAGGAGCCACGCCATAGGCTAGGGCCCTCCTTCACCGCGCACAAGCGGTCCCTTCTTCCGCCTAATGCGGCAAGTAAACAACCCCAGGCTGATAGAGCGCCTGCTGAGGGACAGAAGCGTCCCTGGGTTTGCAAGCACAACCTTGCTTGCCTACCGAACACATTTTTCGACCCCTCTTAACCACCAGCTTCAGCCGACTTGTCGGGAAGCCCTACATGGGGCCGTCCAGGACCTGCTGATACGCAAGGTATGCCTTCCTGTCTTAGTACGAGAACAGGTTCAGGGGTTCTACTCAAATCTTTTTGTAGTGCTGGAGGGGGTTCGTCCAATCTGGATCTCAGGACCCTCAACTGCTTTGTGCAAGTACAAAGATTCTGGAAAGGAGTTGGCTCGCTCTGTTGTCGCTGCCCTCCATCCGCGGAATTTTCCGGCAGCCTTGATCATAAAGGACGCATGCTTGCATGTCCCCAGATGCACCAGGCATCAGTGATGTCTGCGTTGGTGGCCTGGGAAGACCACTACCAGTGGTGGCTCTCCCCTTTTTGGCCTGGCATCGGCACCAAGGGTGTTCACCAAGGTGCCTGCCCCGATTCTGACCCTACTAAGTCAGCGTGGCATCGCTATCATGGGCAACTTGGACGATCTTCTGAGGGTCACTTCAAACTTAAAATTAGAAGTGAGCGTGTCTTTAACCTGTCAGACCCTCCGATACTTGGTGGGGTGCTGAACACTCATAAGTCAGTATTGGAACCGTCCCAACTCCTAGTGTGTCTAGGGTTGATTCTGGACTCCTCAGAGGCGTACCTTTTTTTTCTCCCTAGGGGAAAGTTGCAGACCCTTCGGTCTGCGGTGCGGCAGTTGACATCCCAAGGGATGGGTTGTCACGCCACTTTTGCAGGCTAGTCCTGGGCCTCATGGTAGCCTCCTTTGAGGCGGTACCATAGGCACTATTTCACACACGAGTGTTACAGAAGGTAACTCTGTCCTGAAGGGTCAAGTGCCCTTAATCCCTGGATTATCAAGATCCGTGTGAGCCACCTAATCAGGACCTCCCTAGTTGGTGACCGACAGCACCAGCATTTCTGTCGGGGAAATTGTTCCTTCCTGTTTACTGGATGGTGGTCACGACGGACGCTGGTTTTCCTGGTTGCAGAGGAGTCTGAAGAGCTCAGTCAACCTGGGTCGCTGGACTCCGGAGGATTCCCATTCATTAGCCTGAAATCCGGACGAGCTGGCCTTGCATGAGTCGCCAAATGCTGGACCAGGGAGAATGGTCCTTACACCCGGATGTGTTCTAGCTCCTCTGCCAAAGATGGGGCACGCCAAACGTAGATTTTCTGGCGTCCCGACTCAATCGGAAGGTATTGAGGTTTGTGGCCAGGTCAAGAGACCCATAGGCAAGCACGACAGATGCCTTGCTGGCACTGTGGAGTCAGTACCGACTAATCCATGCCTTTCCTCCTCGGAAGCTCCATCCTCATCTGCTTCGCAGACTGGAGGCAGAGAGGATTACACTGGTCCCAATTGCTCTGACTTGGCCTCAACGTCCTTGGTACTCCGATCTAGGGCATCTGGTAGCAGACGCCTTTTGGCATCTACCGCTAAGGAAGGACCTGCTGTCGCAAGGTCTCATACGCCATCCTGTTTTACTGTCACTGGTTTAATGGCATGGCTCGAGAGCGAGGTGCTAAGAGACTGGGGCCTGTCAGACACGGTGATCTCTACCATGAGGAGTGCTCGGAAATCATCCCCTAGGAAGATTACCATCGCACTTTGGAAGACCTGCATATCCTATTGTGAGGAAATGAGGTGGCATCCGCCTACTTATTTGGTTCCAGAGTCCTGCTTTTCAGCAGGGAATGGGCCAAAAATTCTACTGAAAGTACAATTAGCGGGCAGTTATCTGCCCTGGCTGTCTTTTCAATGACCCCTGGTGGCTCACTCTCTAGTGAGAACATTTGTACAATTGATTCGGCAGGTGGCCCCTCCGGGCCACCCTCCACTATCTCCGTGGGGCTTGTGTAGCAGACGTCCTTTTGGCGTCTACCACTACGAGAGGACCTGCCGTCGCAGGGTCCCATATGCCATCCTGCCTGCAGTCGATGGCTTCAACGGCATGGCTTCTAAGTGTCTCAGAAACCACCGTTTGAGAACATCAGGGAGATCCCTTGTTGACGCTTTCTTATAAAGTGGTCCTTATGGTGGCTGTTATGCCAGTTAAGACGGGTTTCTGAGCGGGCAGCCTTGTTATACAAGCCTCCCTATCTAATCTTCCACAAGGATAAGGTGGTGCTGCGTCCGCAGCCTTAGTTTCTTCTGAAGGTCGTGTTCGACCTTCCATCTCAAGGAAGACATTGTACTACCATCCTTATGTCCTCATCCGTCTAATCCTAAGGAGACGACGTTGCATTCCTTGGACGTTGTCCAAACTCTGAGAGAATGCTTGTCTGGTACTGCTACGTTCCAGAGTCTAGGCTCACTGTTTGTTTCAGTGGCTGGTCCCTAATAGTGCCCAGCGCTCTAGGTGGATCTGACAGATTGTGATCAGGCTTACGCCATGAAGGGTCAGGCGCCTCCCTTTCCCAGCGCATTCGACCAGGGCAAGAGATGCCTCTTGGTTTACATCAAACGGTTTTCTGAGCCGGCAGCCTTGTCATGCAAAGCTCCTTATCTGATCTTCCACAGGGATAGGTGGTGCTGCGTCCGCAGCCTTCTTTTCTTCCTAGGGTCTTTCGACCTTCCAGCAAGGAAGACATTGTTCTGTAATCCTTGTGTCCTCATCCGTCGAATCCTAAGGAAACAATGTAATTTTTAAACTTTACAAGTTGAGGTGTGTGCATCTTCGGATGCTTCTTTCGACCGCAAGCTATTGCAGGCGGCTGTTTAGAATTGCAACTCCTCCATGGAGGAGCTCTGTTTTGTTTTGGGGTGCAGTTGTTTTAATGCTGTCCCCACCCCTCGTTTTTGACACTGCTTTGGGACGCCCCACTATGTCAATAGGAAGCTGTCGGTCCATGAACAAAAGAGTAAATAGGATTTTTTACTCAACGTAAAATCCTTTTCTCGGAGTTCATGGACCGACACAGCACCCACCCCTCGTTTTTAAGTTTGTACTGCTTTTGATGAACTGATCTGCGAGGTGCAGAGAGAGGGATTATACCCAGAGGGTCCTCCCCCTGGATGGTGCTGTAGAGGGTGTGATGCTAACTTTTTACACGTTTTTCTGCCTAGTCACTCCTAAATAACGGATAATACCCACTATGTCAATAGGAAGCTGTGTCGGTCCATGAACTCAGAGAAAAGGATTTTACGGTGAGTAAAAAATCCTATTTTTCCTTTTTGGGATAAAGGTTATACATAAAAGCTTATCATTTTGTAAGCCCCCCTGGTAGTGGTAAATTGTTTCTAGTCTCTGTAACTGATGCATTTTGCTGGAGAGCTTGTTCCCGTGAAAACAAGGTGAAAATAGAAAAGGAGCCTAAAAAGAAAATGAGTGCAGCCATCACACCTAAGAAATGGTAAGCTGCAATATAATATTTGCTTCTGGGTTTTAATACTAAGTATGAACACCGATCGGTCTCCTCCCTTAGTCTGTCCCATTCCCCCCCACAGTTAGAACACACATGGGAACACAGTTAACCCCTTGAGCGCCCCCTAGTGTTAACCCCTTCCCGGCCATGACATTTATACAGTAATCAGTGCATTTTTATAGCACTGATCACTGTATAAATGTCAATGGTCCCCAAAAAAATTCTGAAGTGTCCGATTTGTCTGCCGCAATATCACAGTCCCGATAATAATCGCTGATCGCCGCCAAAATTTTTTTTTATTCAAAATGCCATAAATCTATCCCCTGTTTTGTAGATGCTATAACTTTTTTGCGCAAACCAATCAATATACGCTTATTGGGATTTTTTTTTATACTAAAAATATGTTGAAGAATACATATCGGCCTAAACTGAGGAAAAAATATAGTTAAAAAAAAGATATTTATTATAGCAAAAAGTAAAGGATATTATTATTTTTTTTCAAAATTGTCGCTCTTTTGTTTATAGCACAAAAAATGTAAAGCCGCAGGGGTGATCAAATACCACCAAAAGAAAGCTCTATTTGTGGGGAAAAAATACATAAATTTTGTATGGGTAAAGCGTCGCAGTGCCGTTTCGTAAAAAATGGCCTGGTCAGGAAGGGGGTAAATTCTTCTGGGGCTGAAGTGGTTAAGCTGGCCGCTTTTATATATATTGTTTGTGTTTAGGTCCGCATGCTGGCTGGAAAAAAAGTGGACCACCTATGGACTGTAGTAGATATTGACAATCTGCATTAATAACATTTTTTTTTTAAATAATTGAATTTTTTTAATGCAACACTAATGAATAAACATCAAACTAAAGGGAAAAAACAAACGCACATGCTGGGCCGTCAACGTCCCAAAGGGGCGGGGTGTGTCAGCGGGTTACCCCGCCCCTTAGTTGAGACCTGTCAGACGATGAGAGTGAACCGTGTTTATTTTTGTTTTGTTTTTTGGGTCGATTGGTGGCGGCGGGCATTGTGATTGACAATGGATCTACATCAGGGGGCATTGTTTTTTGAATAAGACTTGTCAAAAACTGCCTGCTGTAATTTTTTCACACTACACTTTTTTTTTGTTTTGTGAATGGATACCCATACTTGTTCACATGGGAGTGTCTGTAATCTGGGGGGCCCCTTGTTAATGGGGGCTTACAGATTCTGATGAGCCCCACCTGCAGACCCCCACAACCACCGGCCAGGGTTCTGGGGAAGGGGCTCTTGTCCTCATCAACATGGGGACAACGTGCTGGGGGGGCAGCAAACCCATATGTTAAATGCATGTGGCCCCACTCACGCCCATAATAGGAAAAATAATGAAAGCGGTCGATAAAATACTGTATTAGTACGGTACAGTATTGGGGGAGGGTAGGTGGACAGTACACGGGTCAGGAGGGTACAGTACAGGAGGGTAAGTGGACACAGTACACAGTACAGGGGGCAGGAGGGCACAGTACATAAGGTAGGTAAGTGGACACAGTACAGGGGGCCGTAATGAATGGGTCAGCAGAGATTGGTGCAGCACACATCCCTCCCACACAAGCAGCAGCAATAGTAAGATGCTCTGCCTCTGGGTTCTTTCTTAGCCCCTGAAAAAATGTGAGTGGGGGATGGGGCTGGGAACCATGGGGTAGGGGAGTAGAAGGGTTGAAAAAGGGGGGAGTGGGTAGGAGATAGGGATTGGGTAAAGGAGAACTGGAGTGGTCAGGGGAGAAAAAAGGAAAGATGGAAGGAAAGAGAAATACAAAAAATTATAGAAAGAGAGAAAGGAGGATGAAGGGAGAAAGAAATAAAAAAAATATGAAGGGGAGAAAGAAAGGTGGAAGGGGAGAGAGATGGAGAGAAGGCGGGGGGGAGAGAGATGGAGAGAAGGCGGGGGGGAGAGAGATGGAGAGAAGGCGGGGGGGAGAGAAGGCGGGGGGGAGAGAAGGCGGGGGGGGGGAGAGAAGGCGGGGGGGAGAGAGATGGAGAGAAGGCGGGGGGGGGAGAGAGATGGAGAGAAGGCGGGGGGGGAGAGAGATGGAGAGAAGGCGGGGGGGGAGAGAGATGGAGAGAAGGCGGGGGGGGAGAGAGATGGAGAGAAGGCGGGGGGGGAGAGAGATGGAGAGAAGGCGGGGGGGGAGAGAGATGGAGAGAAGGCGGGGGGGAGAGAGATGGAGAGAAGGCGGGGGGGAGAGAGATGGAGAGAAGGCGGGGGGGAGAGAGATGGAGAGAAGGCGGGGGGGAGAGAGATGGAGAGAAGGCGGGGGGGAGATGGAGATAAGGGGGGAGAGAGAAGGGGGAAGAGGGGGCGAGAGAGAGGGGGGGCATAGGGGGGCAGAGAAGAGAGGGAGAAGGGGGGAGAGAGAAGGGGGGTAGAGAAGAGGGGGTGAGAGAGAGATGGAGAGAAGGGGGGGAGAGAGATGGAGAAAAGGGGGTGGGAGATGGAGGGGAGGGAAGGGGGAGAGAGCGAGAAGGGGGAGAGAGAGAGAGGGAGAAGGGGAGGGAGAGATGGGGGGGAGAGAGAGAGGGAGAAGGGGGGGAGAGAGGGGGGAGAGGGAGAAGGGGGAGGGAGAGATGGGGGGGAGAGAGGAAGAAGGGAGAGGGGGAGAGAGGGGGGGAGAGATAGAGGAGAGAGGGGGGAGAGAGAGAGGATGGGGGGAGAGGGGGAAAGAGGGGGGAGATGGAGAGAAGGGGGAGAGAGAGAGAGAGGGGGGAGATGGAGAGAAGGGGGGGGAGAGAGAGAGAGGGGGGGAAAGGGGGTGGGAGATGGAGAGGGGGGGAGATAGGGGGAGGGAGAGGGGGGGAGATATGGGGAGGGAGATGAAGGGGGGAGAGGGGGAGGGAGATGAAGGGGGGAGAGGGGGAGGGAGAGAGAAGGGGGGAGAAAGAGGAGAGAGAAGGGGGGAGAAAGAGGAGAGAGAAGGGGGGAGGGAGAGAGGGGGGAGAGAGAGAGAAGGGGGGAGATAAAGGGGGGGAGGGAGAGAGAAGGGGGGGAGAGGGAGAGGGAGAGGGGGAGGGAGAGAGAAGGGGGGAGAGATACAGAGAGAGAAGGGAGAGAAATAGAGGGGAGAGGGGGAGAGAGATGGGGGGGGGAAGGGGGTGGGAGATGGAGAGAAGGGGGGAAAAGGGTGTGGAAGATGGAGAGAAGGGGGGGAGAGAAGAGGGGGGGAGAGAGAGGAGAGATGGAGAGAAGGGGGCAGAGAGAAGGGGGAGGGAGAGAGGAGGGGGGAGATAGAGGAGGGGGAGAGAGAGGGGAGAGAGAGGGGGGGAGATAGGGGAGGGGGAGAGAGAAGGGGGGGGATGAGAGGGGGAGAGATACGGAGAGAGGGGGAGAGATACGGAGAGAGGGGGAGAGATACGGAGAGAGGGGGAGAGATACGGAGAGAGGGGGAGAGATACGGAGAGAGAGGGGGAGAGAGATGGAGAGAGAGGGGGAGAGAGATGGAGAGAGAGGGGGAGAGAGATGGAGAGAGGGGGAGAGAGATGGAGAGAGAGGGGGGAGAGAGAGAGATAGAGAGGGGGGAGAGAGATAGAGAGGGGGGAGAGAGATAGAGAGGGGGGAGAGAGATAGAGAGGGGGGAGAGGGGGGAGAGGGGGAGAGGAGGGGGGGCAGAGAGGGATGATGGGGGGGAGAGAGGGATGATGGGGGGGAGAGAGGGGGAAAGAGGGGTGGGAGATGGAGAGAA
Organism: Rana muscosa; assembly: GCA_029206835.1. NCBI lineage: Eukaryota > Metazoa > Chordata > Amphibia > Anura > Ranidae > Rana > Rana muscosa. Next base: position 276,408,769 of record CM055127.1, on the reverse strand, counting down.
GGGGGAGAGAGAGAAGGGGGGAAAAGGGTGTGGGAGATGAGGAGAGAGGGGGAAGAAAGGGGGGAGAGAGGGGGGAGAGAGATGAGGGAGAGAGGGTGGAGATGAGGGGGGGAGAGATACGGAGAGAGAAGGGAGAGAAATAGAGGGGAGAGGGGGAGAGAGATAGAGAGATGGGGGAGAGAGGGAGAGGGAGAGAGGTAGAGAGAGGGATGATGGGGGGGAGAGGGGGAAAGAGGGGGGAGATGGAGAGAAAGGGGGTGGGAGATGGAGAGAAGGGGGAGAGAGAGAAGGGGGGAAAAAGGGGGTGAGAGAAGAGGGGGAGAGATGGAGAGAAGGGGGGAGAGAGAAGGGGGAGGGAGAGAGAGGGGGGAGAGATGGAGAGAGAGAGAAGGGGGGAGAGGGGAGAGATAGGGGGGGAGAGAGACGGGGGGAGAGAGACGGGGGGAGAGAGACGGGGGGAGAGAGATAGAGAAGAGATAGGGAGGAAGGGGGGAGAGGAGAGGGGGAGAGATGAGGGGGAGGGAGAGAGAGATGGGGAGAGGGGGGAGAAAGATAGAGAAGGGGAGAGAGGGGGCGAGAGAGAAAGAGGCGGGAGAGAGGGGGAGAGAAGGGGGCGAGAGAGAGAGAAGGGGGCGAGAGAGAGAGAAGGGGGGAGGGGGAGAGAGAATGGGGAGAGAGAATGGGGAGAGAGAATGGGGAGAGAGAATGGGGAGAGAGAATGGGGAGAGAGAATGGGGAGAGAGAATGGGGAGAGAGAAAGGAAGGGGAGGGGGAGAGGATAGGTAGATGGATAAAGGGGGAGAGAAAGATAGATATAAGGACGGACGGACGGACGGACGGACGGACGGACGGACGGACGGACGGACGGACGGACGGACGGACGGACGGACGGAGAAGGGAAGGAAGGGTACCCCTACATCAGTGTACAGTGTGTACTTACTTGGAGGCAGGAGGGACTCGATGGATGGATAGATGGATCAGACAGACTCCATCTTTCCTTTCTGTTTGCTGGGCTTTAGCTTCAATCTTCCCGCCCACATCCCTTAGGCAGCAGAACAGTGTCGGGAGAGTGGGCGGGGCAGACACAGGAAGAGAGGAGGGGAGGAGTAGAAGCAGCTTCTCTCCTCTTATTGGCTGTGCAGGCAGCAGGGGGGAGGGATGATGTGTCAGCTGGCTGTGATACGCCCAGCTCATCTCTCTCTATCTGGACAGAGCTCTGTGAGCTCCGACCCCTGTGCTGATCTGTCCTGCTCGCAGTCACTAGGAGGACACACAGCGCTGCGCTGGTGGCGGGGATGTCTGCTACTAGAAGAGGCGACTCTGTTATAAGGTAAACTAGGCGACCGCGAGGCCTCTCTGATCGCGGTGGGCCTAAGGTGATTGACTAATTTGCCTAATTAGAGAGCCGCCTCTGCATGTGGCCTAAAAAAATTGGAGGGGGGAACGCGCATGCGCGCTCTCTCTCTCTCGTCCCCTCCCTTTCCTGACCTGCTGGGCTACATGCTCAGATAAAGGCCTGGTATAGATTGGGGGGACCCCACGCTGTTTTTTGCCGTTTTTTTTTTTTTTTTTATTGTCTGCAGTTCTTGTTTTTATATCCAGCTGATGACTCATCTGCTGTTAAGGACGTGGTGGCCTGCTTACCGACCCGCTCTTTAACAACCAGCTATTTTACAGTTTTAGGGAGTAGGAAAAAAAAAACACATTTGTGTTTTTGGTGCGGGTCCATTGCACTCAAAACACAGGTGAAAAAAAAAAGTCCCCAACCCTTTCCAAAAGCGCATTGGCTGAAAAATGCTTAGATGTAAACGTGTACCATAGCAAACAATGTTAAATGAATGCTATTTTCTGCAAATTGCACTAAAAAACCCAGGTGTGAACCCCTAGCCTAACTCAGAAAACATTTAATTCAAAACATATCAAATTGGGGCAGAAGCCTAGCCTACTTCTATGTTTCCATATATACAACCCATTGGATCCGTTTAACACTGAACTCCTCATGTTTATCCTGTTGTTGGGCAATTATTTCCTGCATCCTCATCAAATAACATTTCTCCACACACATGTATTCTGCTTTTTAATGTGTACCATTTTTCCTTTCAGAATGTAGTTGTTTCCCTCAGCGCTAGTACTGCTGTCCAGTTACAGGGTAGCTGCCTTCCGTTGGAGGGTCCTGTGGAAGTCTCCTTTGCATGCACATTCCTGACCATGACTAGAAACAAATGCATGCTGTATGCTGGTGCGTTCCTACTAACACACAGGCATGCAGCAATAAGATGGCAAGTTTGTGCTGTCATTTGTACTGGTGTTCAGTGCATGTGGTCCCCAACAGGAAATTCAGGGTAAGGGCATCATTCAACGTGGGGCCGGTGGCATCAAAGAATGATACTTGTAAGTGTAGGGTGCTCGGGAATGTTTCATTGATACACTAGAACTCCTACATCCTATAAAAAAAGGGGTTTATTACTGCTTTAAAGTATAACTAAAGGCAAAACCTTGTATTTTTTTGAAATTGTGGCTAGAGTGGAGATGGATTGGAACATCTGTCAGTTTTTATTGCGGTCTGTGTCATCCTCTATTTGTCTTGTTTACCATTTTCATTGAAAGTAAAAGAAAATCTCAAATTTTGGGTTGTTCCCCTAAAAGTGATAGAGGGAAAATCTTCCAATGGGGAAACTAGTTCTGATGACCTGGGGGTCCCCAAGACATTCTTTTAATTTGCAGGGATTTCATTTTACTTCCTGTTTGGATACGGGACAGGAAGTGAAGGTAAATCCCTCCAATGGGACACAGATGACAAAAATAAACCTTACAGGGGTTATATCACTCCCTTACTCTATCCAAAATGGGAAAAAAAAGGTTTGCCTTTTAGTTCTACTTTAAGTAGAATGAATTTATTTTTTATTTTTTTGACACAATTGTAAATAAACAAAGTAATATTTCCACCATCCGGTAGAAGTGACCAAACCACTTAGCTGCTTTTTTTTGTATAATTTTTCTAGATGGATTTTGCTTTTCTGCTCCATTGTCAACGTATCATCCTCGGCCATCTATAGGGAAGACGTCGACAAACCAGATACCGAATTCCCGTTTGAATGAGAATGATGCTATGTGTCACTCCTTCAAAAATTCAAGAGATGCTTCCAAAGACTGTAAGGAAAAGTTTTGCAGAAATGAACTGTTTAGCTCTCAGTTGATGGGCCCATCAAAAAAAGATGGACGACTATCTGAGGATACATTTTCTGGTGAAATGGTTGATCATGATTCAGAGACTAAAATGGAAAAAGAGAGGAAGAAAAGTGGTCTTTCTAGGGTGCCTAAGATTGGGGACCATGTTTCTTCTTTCATTTCTGAGCAAGCTCTGATCCACTGTTCGGGAAGCAGCGAAAAGTCTACACACACTCTTCAGACCTCTCTGTTAAATAGTTACAACCATGGGAGTGATTCATTTGTTAAATCGCTTGGCTCTGAGGATGACAAACGTGTCAAAGATGCAAGCAGGCTTGATGAAAATGTAAAGACTTTGCTTCATGAAGGTTTAAATCGAGCAAAACGCAATGATTCTGCAGTGACGCCAGCTACTACTTCGAATGTCTTGTGCGGCTGCTCTTCATTACATCCCTCAAACTTGTGTAAAATAGGTTCCTCTTCCCCAGTTCTTGCACTGCCTCTCCCCACTTCCATGTACAACATCAAAGTACAAAGCAAGGACAGTGATAAGATAAAGACCACAGTAACCCCAACTTGTGCGCTTCATTTTGAGGTGTCGAAGGAACAGAATGATTCTAGACAAGTTGGCAACCAAATCCATAACTTTAAAGGAAAAGAAATTGGCAAGCTGGATGAAAAGGCAGAAGTCTTATATTCACATTTTCTCCAGGAAGTTTCTAACAATGAACCTAAAAGGATGGAGGTATTTAGGGAGAAGGGGTCTGTAATTTGCTGTAACTCCTCCATAAAAAGTCAAGGTGTATCTGATTCGCTAATAGACACTCCCACAGTTAATTCTTTGGAGAAACGAATATCTATATCTACAAAAGATACTGGTACTACCTACTGCAGGCAAGGTGACCACTCTAAAGAAAAATGTAAGGTCTCTGGGTTTTTAGATTCTCATCAGCACACGGGACATCCCCTTTCAAACCCCCCAGAACAGAAAGTCAAGCATTTAGAAATCACTGATTTTAGGTCTTCACAAATTGATGGTTTATCAGCACAACATTTCACGAGTCATGGAAAAGAGGAAGCAAAGAAACTATGTGCGGAACCAAAGACTTTGAGTTCCAACAAACCCCCTTCTGATTTTACATATCCGTTTATTCACTCTGATGGCTGTGCTATGCAGAGCCTTATTAAATACAGTGGCAATTTTGAGAAAGAGGCAGCTATTTGGAAAAGTAGTGACAAGAAAAGCCCGTTTGGGGGACTTGGAAGCATGAGGTTGGATGAATCTCAAGTGAAAGCTACAAAGGGGCAAAGTGTGTCCCATCAAGATGTTAAGAGAGATCCAGACAGACCTGGAAGTACTAAATTATTTCTAAAGGATACAGTGGGTTTCCAAGGAGAAGTAGAAGTGCGTAATCCACCTGTTGGAATTGCTGTAGCTGTTGCACGACAGAAGGACACCAGTGGAAATAAATTGGTCTCCTCTAAAGGTAGGATCATTTTGTGTCTTTATTAGTGCAACATTTTGTTACTGCTTCATATGTATTCCACCTGACTGATTTTGTTAGTGTATGTCAAGCTTTGGGTATTTGGGCACTCGGTTTGCAACAGTAGCAAGGTAAAGTACAAAAATAGCATGTCAGCATATCTGAAGCATCGCCTAGAATGCTAAAACTTGTTCCGTTTGCGATCAGGCTTACCTTTATTAAGGGCTGCGGATATACCCCAGGTCACAATTGGAGGGTACCACCACAAGTAACATTGATAACATTTAAAGATTGAAAATAAAATAATAATTTGGTTGGGGGGTGTGCGTCGAGTATGAGTGGTGGAAGGTGAATTAAGCCCAATGTTGCAAACCTTAGAGACTTTCTTGAGACAGCCCCTGGACGCATACATGAATTTTGTAGAGTGGAATGACAGGATTGACTAGGTGCTTCCATAAATCTAGTGTAGGGGCTATAGGAGACTTCCACTTTAAAATGATAGTTTTCCTGGTGTGGAATAAGAGAAGGCCTAGCAGGGTCCTGAGTGCCCTTGTAAGGGGCAAGGAATTAACCAACCCTTATATATACAAATGCCAATGCTCAGGGAAACCGGGACAGTGGTCAATTTTAAAATGATGCGTGTAAGCTCGCCCAACATGTTTAAAGTAGAGGGCTGTTCCGAAACGCATGGGAAAAATTGGCCGAGCCAGTTGTGTATCTCCAGCATTTTAAAGGAACAGAGGAGTATATTCTATGTAACCGTTGAGGGGTAAAAAAAATCCTGTGAAGAATTTTTACATTTTTTTAGCAGAGACCAATTGTAACATGGGATTTTTTCAGATGTTCTACCAGTCCCCAACAAGCTCCAGGACCTCCTCCCGCAACCTTAAAAATTAAAGCGTCTAGACCATCATGAATAAAGGGTGACAGGGCTTTGTAAATTATGGATAAAGGCTTGGATAAGCAGTTATCCCACAGGAGAGTTTCCACCCCATAGGAATTGATAGATAACAGACATACCAATTTGGGCTCGGTACACATGGCGTAGCTGCAAGTACTAAAATAGGTAGGAGTTGGGGAGGGTTTATTGTTGCTTCAAGGTATCATAGGGTTTCAGTGTACCTTTTTTTCTGAAAATTCCTTGAGATGCTTAATCCCCTCGGAGGCCCAAATGGTAGAGTCAGGAACAGAGAAAACTTCAGAGTGTGGGGTTTAGCCATTGAGGTGTAAACGGGGATCGCTGATGAGGTGCCTCCAGAATGCATTCAATTCCAAACCCTGATAAGTGCTTTAATGGAAGGAGTCAGGAAGTGGGGTGCTGGCACTTCTATTTAGGAGATTCACAAGGGCCTCATAGGAGCCTAGATAGGCATTTTCCAGCACCACTGCGGCATTCGCATCGCTGGATACCAATCGTGGGCATGTGAAAGAAGGCAATAAAATAGGCATACAGATCAGGGCAGGCGGGTACATCTTGCATCCAGGGCTGCTGAAGTACAGATAATCTGAATCGAGGGCGACGGGGGGTCAATACTGCAGAGTTGACACAAAAAGGTCGCTATTGCAGAGTTGAATTGTTTACAATGTTTTTGTGGGATCCAGATTGCGGAGTGTCTAAGAATATATAACATGGCAGGGAGTAATTTCATTTTTATCAAATTGATTTTGTTTACATGGGACAGAGGTAAGTTGTCCCAGGCTTTCATTTTCTGTTTTGCGATTTTTAGGAGAGACAAAAAATTCAAATTGCAGTACTCAGTATCTAGTGGAGAAATGGGAACGCCTAAATAGTTAAAGTCCTTTGTCCATTTCAAAGGGTAAAGTGGAATCCGTTACCACTTGGGCTCCAAGAATTTGAATAAGAAGAATTTGAAATTTATTCCTACTCGCTTTTAGACTGGACAGGTCAGAAAAGGAGGATATAAGTCTAACGACCTCCATATAACTTGCATATACAGCGGCAAGGTATCTCTGCTGCGCCAGATCACGTACCTAGTACATGATCCGACACTTCCGGGTAGGGGGTGCGCATGTGATTATACACAGCAGGAGCTGATCTGTGGGTACCGCGGACTCGATACGCAACGATCATCCAGCACAGAGGCAGAATGACGGTCTGACAGGAGCGAAAGCCATGAATCCTGTGTCTCTGCAAAGCAAGGGAAATGGATCCGTGTCTTCTCCTGGTAAAAGCATCTTCCACAGTACACTAAAACACTGGCTAGGAACACAGTTAACCCTTTGATCGCTCCTGATAACGCTTCCCAGCCAGTGTTATTAGTACAGGGACAGTGCATATTTCTTTTTCATTCCTCATGGGACATGGAAATGGGAAGACTCAGGATTTTTGACGTGTAATTGCAATCATCCCTCAGAACAGAAAAAATATGAAAAATCTCTAATTTGGGAATTTTGAGGCAATGAAAAATGTGAAAAAGTTGACTTTTGTATAAGAAATTTTATTTACGAAATATTATTATAGAAAAAGATTCATAGAAAAATCCAACATGTTGAAAATATTGTACAATTGTTAAAACATTACATACAGTACAATTTAAAAGTGGTAATTCCCGCTACTTGTGGTGTCCACTAGTAGATGAACCGATTGTTACGGGTAGAGGGATATCCCTCTACCCGTAACCATCGGTTCATCTACTGGTGGTCACCACAAGTAGCGGGAATTACCACTTGTAAATTGTACTGTATGTAATGTTTTAACAATTGTACAATATTTTCAACATGTTGGATTTTTCTATGAATCTTTTTCTATAATAATATTTCGTAAATAAAATTTCTTATACAAAAGTCAACTTTTTCAAATTTTTCATTGCCTCAAAAATCCCAAATTTAGAGGTTTTTCATATTTTTTTATATTCATTACCTGCTGGGTTATACGCTATCTCCAGGTAAATGGACACTGGTAGACCAAAGGTCTTTAGACAGGAAGTGATCCTCTATATAACCCCTCCCATACAGGAAGTACTTTAGTTTTTTTTGCCAGTGTTTGCAAGGTGGATGGCACGGTTTATTTGAGCGCTCTGAGCTCCAGGTCTCTAGTCCCACAAACGGTTCTTAAATGAATCAAGGGATTGACCGATCTGATCCATTTGACACAGGCTTTATATTCTTGGATAAATGGTACCCGAGCCTTACAAAGACTCAAGATCCTGCAAAGTTTTGCCTGTAATGCGGCCTCCGAGTGCTGGACCCTGCAAAGTGTAATCCTGGACACCACAGCGCTAAGGCATTCCTGCAATGTGCTGTACAGGTCCAAGGGAGTGGACCCTAAACATGAAAAGGGTACCCAGTCCTTATAGGTCCTCAAGTGACAGTAACCCGCCGTGAAGGGTGAAGATTGGGCTCTTAGTTTCTAAGTGGCCCAGCGCCCGGACGGGTAAGTAAAACCCCTCTATTTATTATTGTGGGGTGTCCCAGTGATTGTAACAATCGGTCAAACTAGCTAAAGGCTGGACACCTGTGCGCGTTGGCCATACGGGGGACTTTTGAGCTAGCTGTGGGTGTTTGCAAAGTGTACCTTTTTTTTTCTGCTTGTGTCTGGCTGTTTTTTACCTGTATGATGGCGCACAATGGTGCACCATTTCACCTTGGTTCTCCATGGTGCACGTGCATTCGCAAGAGTGCTGCTGTGCTCAGCAGTTGTTGGGTGGCCATAGCGCATGTGCATTTTGCTAAAGCGCTGCTGGGCAGAACGTTCTGGTGCACACCCAGCTTAATTAAGCTGTGTAGGCCAAGCATGCAGTGCTTCCAGAAGGCAGCTGTGGGACACAGAGCAGGCTCTGAACAGACACTTGCAGCGGTTCATTTTTCCTCTACCCCGGTCACGTGAGTCACCAGGTGTTGCCTGGCAGGCTAAAGGTGCTTTGCAGGATTGTTGCATAGGGGCTTGGTGAGCCCTATTAAAAAGGGTCTCCCTTCTGAGGACTCTTTTTGTGGCTAGTAAATGTCTTTTAAAAAAGAGGAGCGGGAAGGGCACACCTATGTCGTCAGTAGTGCCTGATGAACCTGGTTGTATCCCTAGTGTTGTATCCCCTGAAGGACCAGAGGTTTCCGGGCAATCAAAGCCGCTGCTCCTATCTGGTATTGTGCCCACAGTCAACGCTGCTGCTTCACCCTTTATCACTAAGGATGAACTGTCCTCAGCCCTAGCCAGGTTAGCGCACAGGATTGCTGGCATGATTGCCTCCATCCCGCAGGTTGGCAAGAAGCGTGACAGATCCCCCTTTTGGAGCCTCCTAGTCTGGAGCAGGAATGGCTTGAGGATGGGGAAGAGCTAAAAGCTCAGAATTCGGTGGAGTGCCCGGCAGATGAGTCTGCTTCTGGACAAGAGGATATCGGGTTGATGTCTGCCTCTCAGTCGCAGAGGATTTTGATCCTAACTCTGACCGGAATGGTTCATTCTGCCTTTTAAGTTGCCTCTTGCAGAGGTAACTGAGCCCCCTTAGTCCTCTTTGGGATCCCTGAGGCCTCTTCAGGCCACACAGGCTTTCCCCCTACACCCCCTGTTGGAACAGGTGGTGTATGCTGATTGGCGAACATCCTGACAGGATTTTTGTTCTAACAGGTTTTCCCTTTTATATCCCATAGATGAAAAGTTCACTAAAAAATGGAGCATGCCAGCCATAGATGCAGCAGTCTCTTCCTTAAACAAGAACTTAACTTGTCCAGTAGATAATGCACAGGGCTTGAAAGACCCTGTTGACAAGAAATTGGAGGTATTATTAAGGGCTTCCTTTTCTTTGGCCAGTTCAGCTATTCAGCCAGCTGTTGCAGCAATTGATATTTGGAAGTCTGTAAAGGACCAGGTCAAACGGCCTGATAGGCCTAACCAGGACGATGATCTGCCTGAAAGTGAAGACAGATATTCCTTGAGCTTTGTGTTTTGCTGTTGACGCCTTAAAGGGTTCAACACAGCAGGTTTCTCGTTTTGGCTCTCTTGTCTGTACATATGCGCAGACTTTTGTGGCTTAAGAACTGGTCAGCTGAGCTTCCTTGTAAAAAGTTATTGGCATGTTTCCCTTTTCATGGGGAACGTTTTTTTGGTGATCATTTGGACAAATATATCCTAAAGATTTCCGGAGGGAAGAGCTCTCTACTTCCTGTGAAAAGCACCAGACATCCCTCGTTTAAAACCTCAGGGACTGCTTCCACAAATGTCTGTGTCAAGGCTGTTCCGCCGCCAACAAGGTGCTAGGGGCAAGCCATAAGGCCATGGCCAGAAAAAACCCTGGGTCCAAAATTCTTCTAAATCCAACACCAAGCCCTCCTTTTGAGGGGACGCCCCCACTCAGGTGGGGGGAAGGCTGCTGCACTTTGCGGACATTTGGAGAAAAACAATTCAGGACGAGTGGGTCGCCTCAATTATATCTTGCGGTTACAAGCTGGAGTTGCGGGGGGTTCCCCCTCAGAGGTTTTTAAGATCCAGCGTGCCCTTGGTTCCTCCCAAAATAAACGTATTGCTTCAGGCACTACATCATCTAGTGCATCAAGGAGTGATTGTAGAGGTTCCTGTATCCGAAAGGGGCACAGGGTTTTACTCAAACCTGTTTACGGTTCAGAAACCAAACGGGGATACAAGGCATTTCGGACCCAAGATCCCTAAACAAGTATCTTTTGAGACAGTCCTTTCGGATGGTGTCTGTCCGCTCAGTAGTAACCTCACTCCAGAGGGGAGACTTTCTAGCCTCCATCAATATGAAAGACCTACACCCAGGGGTGTTCCAGGAAATTTGCCAATGTTGGATGGCCAGAGGTCGACCTATTGGCATCCAGGTTCAGCAACAAGCTACAGCAGTTTGTGTCCCGAACAGGAGATCCTCTGGCAACCGAGCAGATGCTCTGGTAGTTCCATGGAGCCAGTACTCCCTGGTTTATGCTTTCCCACCGATCCCTCTCCTTCCACATTTGTTGTGGAGGATTCGGAGAGAGGGAGTTCCAGTCATTCTGGTGGCACCAGCCTGGCCCAGAAGGCCCTGGTTCCCGGAGATTGTGAAACTGACAATAGATGGGCCATGGACGCTTCCACGGCGCCCCGATCTACTGTCTCAAGGTCCTATATTCCACCCCAATTTACAGTCTCTAAATTTGATGGCATGGCTATTGAAGCCAGTGTGTTAAAGGACTGTGGCATCTTGGGACCAGTGGTGTCTACCCTAGTGAATGCTAGAAAAGCTGTCACTAGGAAGATCTAGCATAAGGTCTGGAAGACTTGTATTGCTTGGTGTGAAGCCAAAAAATGGCATCCCCGGAAATGATTGGGAGAATTTTCTTTCTACAGTCTGCTGTGGAAATCAAATTGGCTTTGAGTACAATCGGAGGTCAAGTTTCGGCCCTAACAGTATTCTTACAAAGGCCTCTAGCCTCCCATTCACTGGTCCGAACCTTTATGCAGAGGGCAACTCGCTTGCTTCCCCCCATTACGTCACCTATGTGTCCTTGGGACTTGAACTTTGTGCTGTCTGTGTTACAGAAGCAACCATTTGAACCTATCAAGGAAATTCCATTAGGCTTGCTGTCACACAAGCTAGCCTTCCTGATGGCCATCACCTCGGCTAGAAGGGTGTCCGAGTTGGCAGCCCTTTCATGCAGGGAACCATACTTGATCCTTCACCACGACAGGGTCGTGTTACGACCTGTTCCGTCCTTTTTGGCAAAAGTGGTGTCGGCCTTTCATTTAAATCAGGACATTATTTTGCCTTCTTCTCTCAGCCTCGTTTAGCGGAAGAGAAATTACTGCATTCTTTGGACGCTGTCCGGGCAGTCAAGGTTTATTTGTCTAGATCTGCGGCGATCCGAGGATCAGACTCCTTTTTTGTTTTACCAAAAGGACACAAGAAGGGGCAGGCAGCTTCAAAGGCTTCCATTGACAAATTGGGTCCATCAATTGATCATTCAGGCCTACGGTCTGAAACATAAAGCTCCTTCCTTTTACGGTGAGAGCTCATTCTACCAGGGGTGTAGGAACCTCCTTGGCTTTTCGCCACCAGGTATCTGTGGCTCAGATTTGTAACCTGGTCTTCAGTGCATACGTTCACAAGATTTTATCAAGTGGATGTTCGAGCAGCCGAGGATTTGGCTTTCGGCCACAGTGTACTGCGGGTTGCTGTATAAGTTCTGATGGCTATTGTTTGGCAGGGTGTCTCCCTCCCCTCAAGGCTATTGCTCTGGGATGTCCCAGCAGGTAATGAATATTAGTGTGACTTTGTGTCCCATGATGTAATCAAAGGATTTTACACGAAAGTATGGCGAAACAATGCTATTTTTTAGCACTGATCACTGTATTGGTGTCAATGTCTATCTGCCGCCATAAGTCCCAGATCACCGCCATTACTAGTAAAAAATAAATAAATAAATATCTCAGTTTGTAGACACTATAACTTTTGCTCAAATCAATCAATATATATGCTTATTAGGATTTTTTTTTTACCAAAAATATGTAACAGAATACATATTGTCCTAAATTGATTTTTTTTATTGGATATGTTTTATAGCAGAAAGTAAAATAAAAAATAAAAATATATATGTTTTATTTTTTTTCTCAAAATTGTCGGTATTTTTTGTTTTTATAGCGCAAAAAATAAAAAATGCAGAGGTGATCAAGTACCACGAAAAGAAAGCTCCATTTGTAGAGAAATTGTATTTGGGTACAGCAATGCATGACCGAACAATTGTCAGTTAAAGTAACGCATTGCTGTATCGCAAAAAATGGCCTGGTCAGGACGGAGGTCAAGTGGTTTAATTCAAATTGTCAGAATACAGTGCTAGATTTTCCTCCAATGGGGTGCAACGCTGATTCTCTCCACCTGGGGGAGTTCCTGATTGCTAGTGTATTGGATTCCATCATTAAAGAAATTAAAGCCAGAGAGAGGGGGCACCCCTGTCTCACCCCCCCCCCCCCTTCCGACAAGGAGTTTAATTTGTGCTGCACAAGATTTGTACACTATCTGAACCCACCTACAAAAATTTGGTCTTGGTTAGTGTTTTCAAAGCATAGCTCAATAGCAAAACAGGCCTATAGTGTTGGGTCCTTACCTGGTTTAGGTATTAGTGTTACTAAACCCAGTAATATGAAAATAGCTCCTCTGCCCCCCCCCCCCCCCACAGTGCACTTGGCTTATAAATTTTATTTTTACATAAAAATACTGCCACTATATACCTTTTTTGCTGATCTGTATACCACGTTCACATGATAAACTGCACAGTTTGTCCAGTGCTGAGTTTTCAGGTAGGAGATTTCCTCTACAGCCTGTATACTTGCCCACATGTGTGATGTCAATATCATGTGACCTGAACATTTCAACTGAAACAGGAAATGTTCTCTCCAGCAATAAGAGACTAAACAAAGTATGTGCAGGACAGCTACCCTCACTGTATTATATGGCCTTGCCAAGATGGACAGTGCGGGAGGGAAGGATCTGTCCATAGTGTGAAAGAGCCTTTTTACACAATGCAAAGGATTAACCCTTTAAGTTCCACGGTGAGTATAATGATGTACAGACAGATTTTACTGTTGTGGGTTTAGTAACACTTTAAGACAATGAGGTTGAATTAATAAAGGCAAATATACTGTGCACTGCAAGTATACTTGCTCTAGAGTTTAGTAAATGAGGTAAAGCTTCACTTTGCAAAGAATACCCAATCACAAGCAAGGAAAATATAGCATTTTTGCTTGCACATGATGATTGGATGATAGAAATCCACAGTCTCCCCTATTATGTAGAGCAACTGCACTTGAAGTGCAGTGTATTTGCCTTTAGTAAATCCCATTATGTGCTTGATACATGGAGGGGAGGTAATGTCAGGCAATCCAAACACTCAGTAAACAGTTTGTCACCTTGGTGTCAGGACTTCTGCATGTTGCTTATACCAGGCCCCAGGTTTTTTTTAAATTGGAAAACAATTGAATAGCGGTCTTAATCTCAGACCAATGCTCTACTAAAAGAAAACCTTTTTATTTGTTCCTGTAGGAAAGTTTTCACTTTCTATTGGGTAAAATAAAGCCGATATGTTTGCGTTGAGCATTACAGTTATGCTATGTTACATAACAGTCGTACTATTGTGATATTTTAATCAGCCAACTTTGATTATATTTTAGGGGTTAAAGCGGTATTAAACCCAAAAGTATTTATTGCAGTTTACCAAATTTTAGATGTGATCTCTGTATTCGTTTTTATTCAGCTTTCTTTTTTTTTATTTCCATCTGGTGAACCAGCCAACAAGTCTGTTTTTCAAATGCACAGCTTTTTCAACCCTCCAGCAGAATATATCAGTTTACATGGATGAAACAAACAACTTAACATTAGCAGGGGTGATTCAAATGATCAGCTTTTATTTAATCATGCAAAACCTTTATCCCAAAAGTAAAAAAAACGTTTGCTGCAACTGGTTTATAAAGTGTGAGCTGGAGTTTGGCTTCAATTGTTTTAGTGGTTCTAAATCTGCCAACATTACCATTAAAGCGTTTAAACCCCCCCAAAAAAAATGATCCTGTTCCCTTACAGCACGTTATACAGCACAGTGCTTGTGCTGTCATTTGGTGCCCTGTATACCCCAAAAAACCTGGCTGATCCTGCCTGGCTATACCCCCCCCCCTGCCAACAGACCACGATAGTCTATTTGCGTTATTCCGTCAATTATTCCACGATAGCCTATTTGCGTTATTCCGTTATAACCAAACCCCCCCCCCGCTCTCTCTCCTGCTCCTCTTACCTATCATAGGTGATGTCAGAGGGACTGCTCGGCCACGTCACTGCAGCTGTGAGCCAAGACAGAAGAGAGGAGATCAATCAGCTGTGCACCTTGAGCAGGGCTTATATCGTTACAGATCGGTGATTTTTTTATATTATACAAGCACAGTGACGCATGTTCTTAAGCCACTGTAATATAATCTTCCTATTCCCTCTGTATCATAACAACCACTTTAACGTTAACATTACAAAAAACACCCCCCTGGGGTGGATTAAGAGACGAAAAACCCCCCCAAGAAGGGCTAGAAGAGCCACAGGTTTATTAGTAGAAAAAAGACATTAAACACAATGAAAGATGCTCAAAACCCCTCCACCAACACCCAGAAATTAAAATAAATAAGACAACGTTGTCGTATCTAAAATCAAACAGCTACGTGGGGATGCATGCATGCAATATTCTCAAACAGAGCAATCGGTTGGACAATAGGCCCAGTCAGTTGCACTGTATGTCATGTGGTCTAAGAAAATAGATGAGACCAGGCCCCTAAATGGGTTAAAAACGTATAATAGAGTAGCTAGGTACTGTAACTCAGAAGTAGTGAGAATGGTTGCAATAGCGGTATAGACATTAGTTGTAGAGAGATTGATCTCCAATGGATAGCTATTTTAATTGCAACCAAATCATGGACAGGATCAGTTCACAGATGAAGCTAGGCTTGAAAGCAGTCTATTAGATTGGACAGTAGGTTGATGTGCATAGGCAGTCCAAAGAAACCACAGATAAGCTATGAATAAAGCAAAAGTCACAGAGCAAGGTCAGCATTAAAGTAAAATGCCTGCATATTGAAGTAATATGGACCATAGGTCCACTCACCAAGCCTTGATAGTAGTCAGGGACATCCTTAGTTCCGGGTTGTATCCTCTCCCCATGCATATGGGGGGAACCCGCAGCAGCAGGAAAGAAGAGTTGCACACTAAGATACACTCGTCCCCATGCAGGGGATTATAACATCTGCTGTCCCTATAAGGGTGGATGTCCGCGGTCTGTGGCGACCTCCTCGGCTGGTGATAGCGCTGGTGATAGACTGAAGATAACGCTGGTAGTGTCTGCTTGCTAATGCTGGTTTCTTCCGCTCGTTCTGCCGTTCAAAACGGACGAATCATGGAGCCGCTTCCGGGATTCGTGATCCACGTCCTGCAGAGCCCAGTGCGCATGCGTTCGCAAACGTAGCTGTATGTGACGTGAATAACGTCACATTGGCTGAAACATGTCGGGTTAATGTTACCAATCTGCATGGCTTTCATCAAGGGAATGGGAGTGACTCACTGTGAGCCTCTATTTATATCAATTACAAATCATTGTAGATAATGGCAGTGTTGTACTACAGGAACAGGTCCACTAGATGTCACACTCCATTAAAATGTTATACTGAAGTAAAAATAAACTCTATTCGCCAGTCACAGAAATCTCCACAATGTGCCTCATCTGCTGAGTAAAATTATATTCAATTCAAGTTATGGACTGAGCAGGAATATATTTATTTATTTTAATTATTATTTTTATTGATGGCACACCAGTACAGCCTAGATATATGGGATTGCTAATTACCACCATTGGGTTCAGACTGCTGATTAATTACTATTTGGGAAAATGCTGATAAGAATAGAAAGCACAGGAAAGGAAAAAAAGAGAATAAAGGGTTTTTAATGGAGTAATTAATATTAGATGGCGAGAACGTAGATGAAATTAAATAAAATAAAGCTAAGGGGTGAATGGGATAGTGTGAAGTGAATTGGTACTATAAGTTGACACCAACAATGTTTTTAGATGTAAAGTTTGTATATCAAGTGGTGAACATAAATAGCAAATACAGATATATGAAGGGACATATAATTACATATGGTACATGCCATTAGTCTCATATTTTCCTATGTTATCCTATATTATCCTGCTCGAGCTCCCTACATAACAGGCCATGGTGTCAAAAGAACTAGATACCACTTAGTACATCAAATTTGTCATAATGACAGGAAATCCAGTCACTGACAATGAGATAATAAAATGAAGTTAAATATCAAGTATCAATCATCAAATAGAGTTGATATAAAGTTCAGATAGAAAGTAGGGAGGGTTGGATAATAGATGAGGAAACAGGAAAGAGACCCTAGGACATATGTGACCAACTCATCTCAGAGGTAACATATACATATATGTACACCTAAATGTATTGGCCTCACACACATATATACATATACACTCAACAGATATTAACATCAAGGAAGATATTTGGTATCAAGAAGTATATTGGGTACCAAGAGATGCTTCAAACTAGCAATTATCTCCTATCACATTCATTCCCTTGTCAAAAAGGGCTGAAAACTACATTCAATGTTTAGGCCTGAAGATGCCAGAGTCCCTAATCTAAAGATCCACATCTTTTCTTTCTGGAGGAGGACTGTATCAAAGTCCCCCCTTCTAGCTGGCAAGTTAAGGGTATAGATTCCCTTGATCTTCAAGCCAGATATATTACTCTGGTGGAAATCAGCAAAGTGTAGTGCTATGGGTGACATTTCCTCTCTAGTCCTACTCTTGGGTGTCTGGGCATGGCCCATGTCCTTGATATTTTTAGCTGAGTTTTTTATACTAAATAAATAAAATTAGTAAATCCACAACAAGTAAAATTTGTTAAATACCAAAACAGCGCTTAGTAATCACACAGCGTGACAACTCTATCCTATGGTGGTCCATAAGAGACATCATCAATCAATAGTTTAATAAAATAGCAGGAAGATCAGAGTCCAATAGGAGAAAAAAAGGGTGCTCTCAGAGTCTGGTGTAGTTGCTAATGACGACGGCTTCCACCCAGTCAACACCACTTTAAACACTCCTCCCTTGTGCCACACTCCCCTTAAGGGTTTCTACTCACCAAAAGGTTGAGGTTTAGTAGACATTCAGAATTTGGGACATCCGATCATCCTCCTCCTCAGAACCGACTGTATTCCCTAGATGCTTCTCCAGAAGGTTGAGTTTAACAGGCACTGTCACACTGGATCCTCCTCCTCCTCCTCCTCCTCCTCCTCCTCCTCCTCCAGAGTATAATCGATCCACTGGCACTTATCCTGATGGTCTCAAATTCAAACGGGAGAAAGACTAGAGATAGTGTAATCCCGTTTAACGATTTATTCAACACAACTTTAAAATTTACATAAAATCCGGTACACAGCTTTAGGGCAGCCAAAGATCCGTCACATTAAAAAAAAACGCGCCGTTCCCAGGCTCTTTGTGTGGTAATGGATATAAGCGTCAGTCCTGTCCACCGCAGACTAAACGCTACCCACTTCCTTACACTGGAGCGCACAGTGGAACACACAGCATCACTCCCTACTGCCGTGAGGTCACGCCCTGACGTTTCGTCCTTACGACTTCCTCTGAGGGCGCGGCCTCACAGCACAGCATCATAGTTTATATAGAGAGAGATTTTTACCGCTCCAGGTGGATACACTCCAACAATCCGTAATGACAGGACTACCGTGGGTGCCAGCAATGCACGTAGCATATGAAGAGGAAAAAATATGGACAGCCGCACTCCAAAAAACCTTTGACGGTCACCTTTATTGTAAAAAGATGGAAAAATTACACCAAACTTCATCACAGCATAGCCAGGGTAACTGCTTACATGTTTCACACTGAAGGTCAGTGCTTAATCATAGCACTGACCTTCAGTGTGAAACATGTAAGCAGTTACCCTGGCTATGCTGTGATGAAGTTTGGTGTAATTTTTCCATCTTTTTACAATAAAGGCGACCGTCAAAGGTTTTTTGGAGTGCGGCTGTCCATATTTTTTATTTTTTCCTCTTCATATCATAGTTTATATAGCGCAACACAGTCAGCGCATTAACTCCTCAAGTACCCGCTAGCTCTACCTGAAGGTGCCAGAGTCCCTAATCTAAAGATCCACATCTTTTCTTTCTGGAGGAGGACTGTATCAAAGTCCCCCCTCCTAGCTGGCAAGTTAAGGGTATAGATTCCCTTGACCTTCAAGCCAGATATATTACTCTGGTGGAAATCAGCAAAGTGTAATGCTAGGGGTGACATTTCCTCTCTAGTCCTACTCTTGGGTGTCTGGGCATGGCCCATGTCCTTGATATTTTTAGCGGAGTTTTTTATACGGGGACCGCCCTGACAGATCTTCGCTCTCCCCTAGGTTTACACTGCTGCTAGTAAACGGACGCTTAGGAGGAGTTGGGCGTTTTTTTTCAGCTGCCACTGAACTCTCCTCTGTTATCTTATCAGTACATGTACACACTAATATATATATAAATTATGTATGTGTGGGGGGGGGGGGGCGCTATGCCGGCGGCTCGCTCCCACTGTGATCACACACATCGTGAACCCAGCGGCGGGGACCCCAGACTCGATTTCCGCCTGCAGCCCCCGATCTAGCAGAGAGGCAGAACAGCAGTCTGCCTATGTAAATAAGGCAAATCGTCATTTTGACAGGAGGGAAGGCATTGATCCTGTGTCTTTGCAAAGCAGGGACATGGATCCTTTGCCTCAAATGCTGAATCAGTGATTTTTGGCAGCAGCCGAGAGGCGCTAAGACCACTTTGAGGGGTCAGGGATAGACTTTTTTAACAAAGGCCACCTAATCCTAATATGCAATGCTATGATGTAAATGGGCCCTTAATCATTTTTGTGCAGCTGACTACAACCATTTTTTTTTTTTTTTTTTTTTACTGAAAATGGTTTGTGCGAAAAGTTTCCTGTGTTATTTTGGCAAATATTCTATGCCTGCACTCTTATGACTTTTGATTATGTATAGCTTTTCTGTTAGACCCCTTTCACACTGAGGGCGCTTTGCAGGCGCTATACCGTTAACAATAGCGCCTGCAATCCGCCCTAAAACAGCTGCTCCATTCACTCCAGTGTGAAAGCCTGAGGGCTTTCACACTGGAGCGGTGCGCTGGCAGGGCGTCAGAAAAAGTCCTGCCAGCAGCTTCTTTGGAGCGCATTAGGAGCGGTGAACTCACCGCTCCTAATGCGCTCCTGCCCATTGAAATCAATGGGCAGCGCCGCTGGCAGTACGCCACTGTAGCGGCGCATTGCGGGGCGGTTTTAACCCTTTCTCTCCCGCTAGTGGGGGTTAAAATCGCCGCAAATCTGACGGTAAATCGCTGCTAAAAATAGCGTCATTTTACCGCCGACGCTATGGGCGGCACAATGTGAAAGGGGTCTTAGTGTGGTGGGTAAGGGCTAAATACCCTGCAGTAGAGGTCGACCGATATATCGGCCGATATTTGGGCATTTTTGATAAATCGGCATCGGCCAATTATCAAAACTGGGCCGATATTTTTCACTGGCTGCCCTTCCTCCTCCCTTCTCCACACTCAGCAGCATCAAGCGCCGTGTGTGTGTGTGTGTGTGTGTGTGACTGAAAGTAACAGAGGAGAGAGAGAGAGAGGAGCTGTCAGCTTGATGTCGGGGGTGGGCGGGACCCGGCCGGGGTGAGCGGGACCCAGAAGATATATTACACCAGCCAATGGGATGGTATCTGGGTGGGCCACTACGTGCATGTGGCCACGCCCCCTTTCTAAAGCAGCCCAATCATTGGCTGGTGTAATTTAGCTGTTGGGTCCCGGCCGGGTCCCGCCCACCCCCACATCGAGCACATCGAGCTCAATTCTAACAGCTCTCTCTCTCTCCTCTCTGTCAGTTTCACACATTACACTCGGCATAATGTGAAACCTGCCAGTGCCACTGCAAATCAGTGCCATCTGTCAGTGTCACCCGCCACTGTCAACCAGTGTCACCCGCCACTGCCAACCAGAGTCGCCCGCCACTGCCAACCAGAGTCGCCCGCCACTGCCAACCAGAGTCGCCCGCCACTGCCAACCAGAGTCGCCCGCCACTGCCAACCAGAGTCGCCCGCCACTGCCACTGCCAATCAGTGCCATCTGTCAGTTCCAAACCAGTACCACCTGCCAATGCCAACCAGAGCCAGCCAGTGCCATCTGTCAGTTCCAAACCAGTGCCAATAGTGCCATCTGTCAGTTCCAAACCAGTGCCACCTGCCAATGCCATCTGTCAGTTCCAAACCAGTGCCACCTGCCAATGCCAATAGTGCCACCTGCCAGTGCCATCTGTCAGTTCCAAACCAGTGCCACCTGCCAATGCCAATAGTGCCACCTGCCAGTGCCATCTGTCAGTTCCAAACCAGTGCCACAAACCAGTGCCATCTGTCAGTTCCAAACCAGTGCCACCTGCCAATGCCAATAGTGCCACCTGCCAGTGCCATCTGTCAGTTCCAAACCAGTGCCACAAACCAGTGCCATCTGTACTGAGGACATCAAGTGTGTGCTAGAGTGACAGGAGTAAGCAGGAAGGAATGGAGTGGGTGAGGTTTTTTTTAAATTTTATTTTTTTAAATCGGCCTAAAATATTGGCCACAAAAATCGGCATCATATATCGGCCGCCCCAATTTCTGAATATCGGCATCGGCCAGAGAAAAACCCATATCGGTCGACTTCTACCCTGCAGTTCTGGTATTGGTTCCTGTGTAGGCCATCTGCATTCCCGTGTGTGTGCATTGTGTTTTACCCAAACTTTTAAAAACATTACCAAGATCTCCATGGAAACTGGGGCTTGCTTGTGGAAGATGGGATAATGACAATGGTCTATTTAAACTTGAAAATGCTGAAAGTTACAAGCTTGAGATAAATGCAAAAACAAAGTATATTTTTAGACGGATTTGTAATTTAGACCCTTGAGTGTGTCATGCTCATATCTGAGGAGAAAGAGGAATATTTTATTACAAATAATTCTCCATGCACCACTAAGTCATAAAGGACAGCTTAAATGGGAACTCCAATTATTTGTTAAAAAAATTAAAATGTGATATTAAAGTACAACTAAAGACAAACTATTGAGTGGAGATGGATTATAACACCTGTCAGTTTTTATTGCTGTCTGTGCCCTGGTTAGGCCTCATGTACGCTGCTGATAAACGGACGTTTAGAAGCAGTTGGGCATTTTTTTCAGAAGCTGGGTTCAAACCAAAAAATGGGTTCAGAAGCTGAGTTGAGGCATTTCAAGTGCCAGATGCTTCTAATTGCGTTTAGCCGCGTTTCGTTTACAGACATTTTTGGCTATTTTTTTTATAAATGCTTCTAAACGCAAACGCGGCATGTAAATGCGGCAAAACTGAGATTTTAAGTGTGGGTTACTATCTGCCAAGTTAAACCGTTCAGGAGAGGTTTTAAAAACATCCCCTGTACATGACGTTTTAGGGAGATTCACCCTCTCTATTTGTCCTGTTAATCATTGAAAGTAAAAGAAAATCCAAAATTTTGGGTTGTCCTCAAAAAAGTAATAGACGTGAAAACAGAGGGAAGAAACGCCTAAAAAAAAAGATACAGCCATCACATCCAAGGATCGGTAAGGTGAAATGTAATACATGTTTGTGTTCAATATCCAGGCTAGTCTTCAGGACCGAGGTGTCGCCAGCTTGACTGTGGAATGCTGGCTGTGACTTCTGCTGTTGCTCCGTGGGATAAGCTGTACTTTCAGATTGGTCCTGTAGTGGGGGAAAAAAAAACTTGATGGCAGAGGAGGGGAGAGAAGGAGGATAAACGGAAGTTTCACTTTGAGTCCAGTTGCACATGAGAATAATTGATGTTTATACTCAGGATCTTGTTGACAGAAAGGTGCGTAAGTGTATAGACTAGTGAAATTCTTCAATTCCAGTGTTGTAATACACTCCTTTATATTCACGTAAAATGCATTTGTGTGTAAATTACAGCCTTACCATTTGAGAATTTTTCTTAATTCAATATTTGCGTTATCACTTCAATTAAAAAAATAGCAGCTTCTCTTTGGCAATCCAGGGACATGTCACATCCTGCCCTCACTCTACAGTTATGCTGGCCATACACTAGACGAAAAATCGGGCAAAAATCGCTCATGTAGACACTTTGTTCGTTTTTCGGCAAGTTAATTGGGCACAAATCGTTTGACGTTTTTGTGGGAAAAAACGAACGGCAAGTTTGGAAAAATTCTGCCGACTGAACGATAAATCGCAAGGTTAATGCGTTATTCGTCCGAGAAAAAACGAATGCTTGCTACTGCACATGGTTGAAAAACATATAACCCGGAAGGTATATATTCGTATCAAAGAATGTTCACGTCAAAAGGTCATGATACACATCACCAACTATACAACCTGCAACCTCTTCAATCGTGATATACCTATACCTCTGTAAAAATAATACAACAGACAAACATGTGTAGCGGGGTCTCTCTTTTGGGGCCCCAGGACTATGTTACCCAGAACCCCATTCAGCCCCAGGGCGGAAGTTCCGCCGAAAAGACTCATGGGAGGGCCTATTTAAGCGAGAGGCGAGGGGGAGCTCGCTCTTTGGACACCGCGCTTCAAGCAACCAGTCATCCTGCGCGGATCGGCTGCGGGGTAAGGCCTGAAGCCTTAGACCTTACCTGAAGTCTGAAGAGCCTTCCACCATTCTGCGGAGCCTGGGTGGATCCTGGATCGTCGGTGTAGGACTCCAGTTGGATCGGGGACCCGATCGGTTGCGGACGCCGTGTGAGACGGACACACGCAGTGGAAGACCCAGGCTGGGATCGCGCCTGGAGTGGTGAGCGGGCACCTGCCCATATCCATAGACTGAGCTGTATTCAGGCCTGTAGACTGCCTAGGCCCACTGTTCGCTCACCCGTGTTTCCTTAGGGGGTCCGGTAGTTGGGACAGAGCTGAAGTGCCTACCCCCCCCCCCCCCCGTTTGCATACTGTTGTTACAAGTTACCACCCTTTGGATTACAATTTGGTCATTTCTCCAAGTGCACCAACGAAAGCTGGCCGGTGAAGAAAACCTTGCTCCCTTAGGGAAAGGGGACTATCTCATACACTGTCAGGCCTGACATAGGTGGGGGGGGGGGGAGTTATAAAGTTTGTGTTACTTTGCCATAAGGCGTGCACGCCATAATAGCTCCGTGTGGTGGATACTGCGCGGCGCCATATTATAGTGCTGCTCCTGATACGCTAATTAATGCAGGGCTCTGCAGGCCCATGTATGTGTTACATGCCATGTTTTATGCCACCATTTTACAGTAAAGCTATTACTATTTTATACTCTTGCTTCAGAGTGTTGTCTGCCTATTTAGAAACTGTTGAGTATTACACACCAGAGAGTGAGAAGAAGTTAACCCTAGACTAGCTGTGCCAGAGTGGGTCGAGTCAGATTGCCGGGGGTTGGCGGTGCTGTATACAGGGCCCGAGAAAACAAACAAGCAGCTCTCTTAACTGGGGGTAGCGCTACATATGCAATATTAAAACTTTATTGCAAAAGTCTTTATTTTTTTTACAAAAGTAAAGAAATAGTGTTCAATCTTTGTTTTGCATAATTTTTTTTTACAAGAGAGCATAATTATTATTTTTTTGTTAAACAAGAGAGCATAATGTTTTTTTATTAAAATACTGTGAAAATTTTTTATTTTGACATTTTAATAATAAACGTTATGCATCTATCAAACAATGGTTTTTAATTATCTCTCATGGTTTTTAAAGCTTGAATTTTTTGTCAAACAATATCAGTATTCTTTAGTTTTTGGCCCCATGCACACAGGGCTTTTTTACAGCCACGTTTTTTACAGCTTAAAAACGCCTGTCCATGTTTTGTAAACATTTTTTGTCATTTTTTGACCTTTTAAAAAAAAAAAAAAAAATCCCGGACCTCAAAAACGCAAATCGCGGCGTTTTTTGCGCGTTTTCGCTGCGTTTTTTGCGCGTTTATGCGCGTTTAATAGCATCTAGCATTTTTGCAGCTCGAACATGGAGCTCCAGAACGCACTGGAATTGGGGTTTTTTTGCAGCTGGAAAACGCCTATGCCACTTGGAGCTCATAAAAGCTCTATGTGTGCATGACACAATAGAATAACATGGATGGGCGTTTTGCAGCTGTAAAAAAAAACGTCTAAGGCCCCTTTCACACGGGGCGGATCCGTGCAGATCCGCCCCGTGAAGCTCCGCTTGCTCAGCGGGGATCGCTCCGTTGATCCCCGCTGAGCCGACGGATGACTGGGCGGTCCCCGCACACTGTGCAGGGACCGCCCTGTCAGAGCGCCGCTCTCCCCTATGGGGAATCGGATGACGACGGACCGTAGAGTCCGTTGTCATCCGATCCGCTCCGCCGACGGAAGGAAAAATAGGGTTTTCCTCCGTCACACTTTGGCGGAGCGGAGCGGATGTCAGCGGACATGTCTCCGCTGACATCCGTGCTTCCATAGGGGTACATGGAGGATCCGTTTCAGGTCCGCCTAAAAAACTGACAGGCGGACCTGAACGGACCTCCGTGTGAAAGAGCCCTAAAGCTGCTGTTAGTAGCTGCAAAAACGCCCTGTGTGCATGGGGCCTTTGGCCTGTAGAATAAACATGGTTTGAGATTGTCCTTGAGGTTTGTGATGTCAGTCACCCCTACTATAAGTGCATGTCAACATATGGGAAATTTGTGTTCACGAAAACACTATAATTGACTTGTGTCAGAACACAACTATAGTAGAGGTGACTGACGGCTCAAACCTCAAGGACAGCTTTGCTCCAACCATGTTTTTCCATGGCAGGCCTGACTTTTAAATGTGCATGAGTCACAAACATTAATAAAGTGCTTGTCCTCAACAATAGAAATAGCTTAACGTTTGTGCAAACTTCTGCAAACAATTAACACATCAACGAAACTAAAAAAAAAACATACATGGACCAAAGTGACACATGTTAAATTTTACATAGTGTGTCAAGTACAACCAGAATTTTTTTTTTTTTGGACAGAGGCCAAGTGCTCTTTGACTTTTTCTAACTCTGAGCACTTCAACATATCAGATAACAATCTTTGGGCAGTGAGTGTATTTAATTCCTGTTCCACAGACAGATGATGTGCTGTTGAAGATAAGAAAAAAAAATTCAGGGAAATGTTTTTAAAATGGAGTATATGTTAAAGTGTATGTGTATTGGCTTACCTGTGCTGCTTGTGATGGTTTCACAGGAATGCTGTGCCTGGTCTGCTTCAACATCTGTAATACTTTGGCATGGTTCAGCATCATCATCATCAGGTCCTTTTTCAGTAACTGGAGATGTGTCATCAACCAGAATAATATCCAGTCCTGTTGTCACAGTGCTGTTCCCAAAGTGTGCTTTCTTGGGTCTTTCTAGGTTATAAACAAAAAACAAAACATGAAAAAAGCATGCATGCTAAAGATTATAGTTTGCATTGATGAAGACATTGCAGAAAGACTACATGGATTGCATGCCTAGCTGAGAGAGCAGAAATGGCAGAAATTAATCATAATTACCTTTTTTGATCATTGTATGTATTGTATACAACTGTGCTTCCTCCCTATGCTTCAAGTCAGACCATCTCTTGCGCAGCTGGTCCTTTGTTCGGTCCACACCATACTTCTTCCCAAGCAAATGGATAACCTTCTCCATGATGTCATCTTTTCTTTTATTAGGCCTGGGGTAGTTTTTGTGCTTCCCATCATAGTCATTTTTTTCCCAAGATCTTCACCATAGTTTTAATTTCATCCAGGGACATAGGTGTTGACTTTTTTTAAAAAGTTTGCAGGCGAATTCGTTTGGGAAGGGCATGCTCCTGTTCTTCAGCCATCGTTCTGCTGCTAAAGATGGCGCCGAATAAAGAAGGGCGGAGCTTGCAAGTTCCCATATTGCACTGCGGTACACTCTGACCCGGCGCACAGAACGTTGTCACGTACGATTTACTGAGTAGAGGAACGAGCACACACACTGACTAAATGAACGATTATACTGACCAATCTACAGAAGATTTGTTACAACTGAAGGTAAGCAGACCAGTACAATAGTTCTATGATATTAATTGTTTGGTGTAGTTTGGCAACTAAACGATGATGCATTGTTTCTTATTACAGGAGCAATGGTGGACAAATTTACATCACCACATTTCCTTCCCCAATTCATTGAAATGTACCGTGACCTTTCATGTTTATGGAAAGTACACTCCAAAGAGTATTCAGACCGCCAAAACGCAATGAAGCTTATACCAAATTAGCAGAACTATGCACTGTTGTGTATTCCAAAGCAGATATAGCCTATGTTAAACAAAAAATATCAAATCTGCATACTATATGCAAAAAAGAATAGAATAAAATACATGATTCAAAAAAGATCTGGTACAGGTGCAGACTAAGTAATATGTGCCACGTCTGGTATTTTGAGAGCTTACGTTTTCTGACTGAACAGGAGGAAGCACAAGCCTCTGTATCAAGTTTAGACAGTGTCGGTGCAACTAATTCAGGAGATGAAGAAGATGGAACATTTGAGGAAATGGCAAACAGTCAGGTAAAGTAATCCATAATCTTTTTTTATTATACACTTTGATATAAACAGATAATAAAATCTAATTAGCATATAATACATAACAAATTACACCACACATCATATTTTTATGCAATTTTTTTTAAAGGCAAACATAACATGATACCTGTGTTTATTCATGAAAGAATATATTAATTCAGCCACAGACATTTCATTTTAACATTTAGAGATTGTTTTGCCAATCTACTGCTCCAGGACCAATAAAATATTGCACATAGTCAAGACGATTCTGACGGGCTAGTTGACTAGAGAGACGTGGTGGGGCACGGCCTAGGTCTAAAAGCCCTTCTGTATCATTACGCCACTCACCAGGCATGACATCCCCAGACAGAGTATCTTCCCGGTCCATCATGGATTGTGACATGTAGGTGGAGCTAGTACATCTTAAAAAATTATGTACGCACAGCAACAATGAACCATAATGTAAATTTTTGGGGGGGTTACATTTATTGGTATATGGAAGATACGAAAGCGGTTGGCCATAATACCAAAGGCATTTTCTACCACTCGTCTAGCACGAGATAACCTGTAATTAAGTATTTTATGATCAGGTGTAAGGTTTTTAAGGGCAAATGGTTTCAACACATGTTCAGATAATGCAAATGCATCATCTGTGACAAATACAAAATTCAGGCCTTCCACTGTGTCCTCTTTGGATGGTAGATTTAGAAGTCCATTTTTTAAACGATGAGAAAAAACTGTTTTCTCGATTTACTCCCCCATCTGAATTTCGTCTATTTTTGCCAATGTCCACAAACATAAACTCATACTTTGCATTCACGATTGCCATTAGGACAATGCTAAAGTAGCCTTTGTAATTGTAATAGAAGGAGCCAGATTTTTCTGGGGGTGTTATGCGAACATGTTTTCCATCTATGGCACTACCACAGTTGGGGAAATTCCAATAGTCGTGAAATTGTTTTGCTGTTGCTTTCCATTCCTCCACAGATGACGGGAGCTATAAAAAGGTAAAAATATAAAAAATTTCAGTCTTTAATTCTTGATACATTCTTTTATTTTGCTATAATATACAGGATCTATTTGTCAATGACACACAGACTGTCACATCACCACCAGTAAACAGGAACTAAAAGAGACAACACAACAGTCTACTGGCAACTTTCTATTACAAGCATCTGCAGAGTTGAATCAGAAGAGGGATGAATGTGATGACCTTGGTTGATTTACTGCCAAGAAGATACGCCGGATGTCAGAAGACCAAAAACAATTGCTGGAACCCTTACTGATTCAGCTTCTTAATAAAGGGTTAAGAGGGGAGCTTAGCACAAACCCACACACACCCAATCATCCCAACAACCTCACCCAATGCATCAGTGGCCCATACCATATACACAACAGCAGAATCGTCCCCAAAGCAACTGGGGACATGATTATCAGTACACATCTTTGTGAATCACTTAAAAGTTGTTAGATTTTTTCTGTTTTAAATGTTATGCACTAATTTGAGTTTACTATGATGTTTACAGCTTCAATGTTCAAGGAAGCTAGCTTTACAGTGTTTTTCAGAGTTTAAAATAAAAGCATTGTGTTATTACCTTTACGTAGTCGTCTTGCAGTATTCTGATGATGGCTTGGCAGGTCTCCGGTATGATGCAGCCGAGCGACTGGGCAGAGGTTCCAGTGGTGAACTTGAGGTCTTCAAAACTTCGGCCAGTTGCCAGAAAACAAAGTGTTGCTACCAGTCTCTGCTCCGCTGTGATGCTACTTCTTAAGACAGTGTCCTTTTTGGTTATGAGGGGTGAAATTTGACTCAGTAGCAGCTGAAAGAACTCATTAGGCATCCTCAGTTCCGATAATCATCTGTATTTTTATCCTTTTCGCTCTCGAACCAATCTCATATGTGAGAAAATATCACGGTTCTTCAGCCACTCTTTACTCCATAACCTTCACCTTTTTTCGGGGGCTCCTCTGCTTGCTGTATAGCCATCACTCCAAGCATTACTATGGCAATGGTCCTCTCATCCACATCCATATTGTAGGTGATGCAGTAGAGATGCTCAATACGCACAAGGTTCTGACGAACGCACGTTGCTTCTCTGGGCGTATACGTAAATCACAGGAAGCCAGGGAGCAGAGGTCAAATATATTTTGTCACTTCCTTTTTAGATGCAAAAACCACACGAAAAAACGATACATTAATGTTCTCAAACGATTTATCGTTCGAATATCGTTACTTAGCTGATGGCGTGATCGTTTGCTCTCACGAACGTATGTTTGTTTTTCGAGATCGCTCTTGGCCGATTTTTCGTCTAGTGTATGGCCAGCATTAGTGAGAAACTACAGTTCCCATCATGCATACCTAGCGTGAGAAGGAAGTGCATGAATGGGAGTGAATATGGGCAGGTACGTTAGGCATGTATGTCTTGCACTACAGTAAATGAACTTGTATACTCAACCACATAGTGCTATTCTACATAGGGTTGCTGAGAGGCGAGTAGACTCCTGGTCTGTCAGTCAGTAAATGAGTCATGGGAAGCTGGGCAGAGACAAGACCGGTGGCTGTGGGAAAAAAATGAACACGGTCTTTGCTAAAGGTATGAAGCCACCAGCACTTACATTGAAAGGTTTCTGGCCAGAGTTTTTCTATAAATTGGAACTGTAGGCTGGATTTTAAAAATTAGCTGACAGGTAGGATTTTTACTACTGAAGAGACATGCTTTGTCTCTTCTGCAATAAATTGTCTTACCTGTCTGTCCACCCCTATACAATAAGCTGCACAAGCGCAGTTCACTGCACAAAGCTGGCAAATGCCGAATCTGATAGAACTCCCATGCATGGGCAGGAAAGTGATGTCCTCTCCGCCTGGCCAATGACCGCGGCCTGCAATTGGTAAATTTACTAAAACTATGCGCATAGTAACCAATATGATTCTTGCGTCATCTTATTCAGCTTTGAAAATGAAAGATGGATGCTGATTGCCGTATTCGGCTGCTCTGGTCTTAGTAAATCCTCATCGTTATCTTTTAAAGTCTCCTTATTGAAAATTGTCAAGGCTGCTAGACCTGGTTAATAAAATTATCATAACACTTCAATGACAAAGTTTATGTGAGGAGTATGATTGTTAAATATTTTTTCCTCTAGAAATTTGTTAGAATACTGTGCCTTGCAAAAGTATTCACCCCTTTGCTTTTTACCCATTTTGTTACATTGCAGCCTTTGGGTCAATGTTTTTTTTTAATCTGAATTATATGTGATGGATCAGAATACAATAGTCTAAGTTGGTGAAGTAAAATTTGAAAAATATATACATAAAACTATTTTTCAGAAATACAAAAACTGATAATTGCCATGTGCGTATGTATTCACCCCCTTTGTTATGAAGCCCATAAAAAGCTCTGGTGCAACCAATTACCTTCAGAAGTCACATAATTGGTGAAATGATGTCCACCTCTGCAATCTAAGTGTCACATGATCTGTCATTACATATACACACCTTTTTTGAAAGGCCCCAGAGGCTGCAACACCTAAGCAAGAGGCACCACTAACCAAACACTGCCACAAAGACCAAGGAACTCTCCAAACAAGTAAAGGACAATGTTGTTGAGTACAAGTCAGGGTTAGGTTATAAAAAAATATCCAAATCGTTGATAATTCCTAGGAACACCAACAAATCTATCATAACCAAATTGAAAGAACATGGCACAGCAGCAATCCTGCCAGAGAGACGGTCGCACACCAAAACTCACGGACTGGGCAAGGAGGGCATTAATCAGAGAGACAGCACAGAGACCTAAGGTAACCCTGGTGGAGCTGCAGCGTTCCACAGCAGAGAACGGAGTATCTGTACATGGGACGACCATAAGCTGTACGCTCCATAGAGTTGGGCTTTATGGCAGAGTGGCCAAAAGAAAGCCGTTACTTTCAGCAAAAAACAAAATGGCACATTTTGAGATTGCAAAAAGGCATGTGGGAGACTCCTAAAATGTATGGAGGAAGGTGCTCTGGTCTGATGAGACTAAAATTGAGCTTTTTGGCCATCAAAGAAAACGCTATGTTTGGCGCAAACCCAACACATCACATCACCCAAGGAACACTATCCCCAGTCGGGACTGGGAAACTGGTCAGAGTTGAGGTAAAGATAGATGGTGCTAAATACAGGGATATTCTTGAACAAAACCTGTACCAATGTGTGTGATTTGAGGCTAGGACGGAGGTTCACCTTTCAGCAGGACAATGACCCCAAACACGCTGCTAAAGCAACACTTGAGTGGTGTAAGGGGAAACATGTAAATGTGTTGGAATGGCCTAGTCAAAGCCCAGACCTCAATCCAATAGAAAATCTGTGGTCAGACTTAAATATTGCTGTTCACAAGCGCAAACCATCCAACTTGAAGGAGCTGGAGCAGTTTTGCAAGGAGGAATGGGCAAAAATCCCAGTGGTAAGATGTGGCAAGCTCATAGAGACTTATCCAAAGCAACTTGGAGCTGTGATAGCCACAAAAGGTGGCTGTACAAAGTATTGACTTTAGGGTGTGTGAATAGTTATGCACATTGACTTTTTCTGTTATTTTGTCCTATTTGTTGTTTGCTTCACAATAAAAACAAAACAAAAACACCTTTAACCACTTCTCTACTGTGCACTAAAACCCCCTTCTTACCCAGACCAATTTTCAGCTTTCGGTGCTCTCACACTTTGAATGACAATTACTCAGTCATGCAACACTGTACCCAAATAAAGTTTGCGTCCTTTTTTTCACACAAATAGAGCTTTCTTTTAGTGGTATTTAATCACTAGTGGGTTTTTTATTTTTTGTGCTATGAATAAAAAAAAGACTGTAAATTTGGAGACAATTTGCCTTCCTCTTATCGTCCATGGACTGACACAGCTCTAATACTGTAAACCTGTGGGTATATGTCCCTGCTTGCAGGAGAAGATCTAGGCAGAATGTTAGATGTTAGAAACCTTCTAGAACAAACCAGAGCTGAACAGCCCCGCCCAGGGGGCGGTCCCTCTGGACATAACCCTCCTACCTGCTGCCAGCAGCCTCAGTTTTTTTCTGCCTAGCAGAAGAAGACGTGGCTCTCTCAGGAGCCAGTCTCCTGGAAGATTTTAGTTTTAAATTTTATTCCTTTGGGAATTGTATTTTTTTTTGAGACCTTCAATCAACTGTTGGCTGGGCAACAGGTTGGGTACACTGGTATCCTCGTAGTCTTCCCTGTCCGATCATCGAGCGTGCTGATCCTCGCCTTGTGTGCGTGAGACTCAGTTCACGACATGCCCCATGAGTCCAGGGGTGGCCGGGTTGCTTTTATGCTCCCCCGGTCCTCTCAAGATTGAACAGTACCTGTCTGTATCTTTCGCGGTCGACCGGGCCGACAGCTACTCAGTACTACTCTGTGATAGGTCTGTCTGAAACAAGCCAGTGGGTCCCTCTGGGATGGGTAAGTAGTCTCTCCTGCTGCAGGTAAGTACATGCTGGCTGTTTCTTTATATGGGGGGTTCTCCCTGTCTCCCCCCTGTTATGCTGCTCTCTGCACCCTGTACTGGTGCTGTGCTGTATGGGGGTACTTGGGGGTCACTCTGGCCTGGCAGGGGGCGCTCGTCTGTGTGCTGGGAGAGGATTAGTGTTCTGGTATGTGTGCGTGCGCCATTAGTGTTTTTATACTGCTCTCAGTGGCCATCTTGCCGTGGATCTCTGGCGCAGTATTAATGCAGCCGGCGGCCATTTTCTTGAAGCCGCGGCGCTTTCACTTTTGGTTTCGGCCTCTATTGGCGCTGCTGCGGTGCGAATCTCCTCACAATCTCCTCACTCTCCTCAGGCTTCACTCGCGCTGACAGCGCGGTTTCATACAGCGGAACTGAGCGGTCCTTATATGGGTTGGAGAGTCCTCTTGATATCCCCGCCTCAGCCTCAGCGCAGCCAGTGGGTGGACTGTATTATTCACTGTAATAGTGTATAAGGTCTCAGAGGGTGGCAGTATGGAGTCTGGTTCACCTGCTTCTCCACATTTGTCAGAGGCAACTGGCAATGTTCCTGCACCTGCCGTCCCTGTGGACCAGTTGTCGGCAGTCCTGGAATCATTCCTTGTCAGGATGGAAGCGGTGTGCGAGCGCAAGGGAGCTGTAAAGCACCCTCTCCCACACAATCTCCAGTAGGGGAGTGCTCTGACTCAGATATGGGCCTAGGTACTGCTGCTCAGGACCCTAGCTCTGAGGATTTTAATGTTTTTGAACAGGATATTCCTTGAGGAAGACCCCAGTTCTGAACCAGTAACTGACAGGGTGCTTGTGAGTGAATTCATTGATGCTGTGAGGGACACTCTCAAGCTGAATGATGCGGCTGAGGAGCCTCAGGTGGAGGCTGTCTCCTTTTGGCTCCTTTAAAGCCGTTTCTTCAAAAAAGGTCTTTCCATATGTGCCCTTTTTTGAAAGATTCATCGACCGAGTCTGGGATAAGCCGCAGAAGACTTTGACGGTCCCACGGCGCATAGCCGTTAGGTACCCCTTTGAGGAGGACCTGGTTAAAAAGTGGGCTCTCCCTCCAGTGGTCGACCCCCGGTCGCCCGTCTGAATAAGGCTACCACGCTCCCAATGGAAGGGACTCTTGCGTTTTAAGGTTCCCACTGACAGGAGGGTCAGAGGTGGCGAGTAGAACTATGTTTGCCTTGTTGGGGTCTGCCTTACGCCCTATAGTGGCAGCGACACTCTTGTGTCAGACACTTACAGGATAGGCAAAGTTTTTGCACCAGACGGTACAGGAGCATAATCTCTCTCCTGAGACTATTGCCCTGGCTCACTAACTTGCGCAGGGTTTAGTCTGTGTGCGATGCCACTTTGGATGCGGCCCCTTTAATATCTGGGGCCTCTATCTCTGCTGTGGTGCTGTGGTGCTGCGTCGCCTTATCTGGCTGAAATGCTGGTCAGCCGACCTAGCTTTCAAAAAGCTCCTGGCTGACTTGCCCTTTAAGGGCGGTGGACTGGGGCCGCCCTGGATGACATTATTAAGGATGTCACAGGGGGTAAGAGCACCTTCCTTCCTCAGTCCGTTAAGGGAAAGGAGTCCCACCGCAGGCCAGGCCGGGCCCTTCCTTTCCGGCGAAGAGGAAGTTTTTTTCGTCAGTCAGTATCCACGGGTAAGCCCGCCCAGACTGAAAAAAGTGCGGCTGGGGGACAGAAGCGTCCCTGGGTGCGTAAACCTACCAAGCAAGCTCCCAAGCCCGCCACCGCATGAAGTCTTGCCCCTGCCCGACTCTGGGGTGGGGGGACGTCTTCGCAGGTTCACAGTTCGGTGGACCTCCCGGATCTCCGACCGGTGGGTGTGTGAGGTGGTCACCTCGGGATACAGGATAGTTTCGCTCGTGGCCCCCAAACAGGTTATTTCCCTCAAAATTCCCTCTCCTCCCTGCCCGCCAGGCGGCCCTCTTGAGGGCCATACAGGATTTGCTCAGGTGCGGAGTGATTGTGCCGGTTCCGTCACAGGAGGGGTTTTACTCGAACATGTTTGTTCCAAAGAAGGACGGGGTCCGGCCAATCCTGGACCTCAAGGCCTTGAATGCTTATGTGAAGGTACAAAAATTCCGGATGGAATCTATTCGCACGGTGATTGCGACACTCCACCAAGGGGATTTTCTGGCGTCCTTGGATATCAAGGATGCTTACTTGCACGTTCCAATCTGCGCAAGTCACCAGAAGTTTCTGCGCTTTGCCATAGGCGAAGTCCACTATCAGTTCGTGGCTCTTCCCTTCGGCCTGGCATCGGCACCACGGGTTTTCACCAAAGTGCTTGCCCCGGTTCTAGCTTTGCTGAGACAGCGAGGAATTGTTATCGTGGGCTATCTGGACGATCTCCTTCTAAGAGCAGAAAATGGCTCAGAGTTGGAGGAAAATGTGACAATAGTCAGTCAGACCCTCCGGGACTTCGGGTGGCTTCTGCACATGCAGAAGTTGGTTCTAGTCCCGACAACGTTTGGAGTATCCGGGTCTGATCCTGGACACTTCGGCAGCGAAGGTGTTTCTACCCTTGGAGAAGTTACAGACACTTCAGTCGGCAGTACGGGTCCTGACGTCCCAAAAATGGTCGTCAATACGTTTCTGCATGATAGTCCTGGGACTAATGGTGGCCTCCTTCAAGGCTGTTCCGTATGCCCAATCACACACTCGGGCATTGCAGAGGGGAATTCTGTCTATTTGGGACAAGTCCCCGTTGTCGTTGGATCTTCAGATCCAGGTGAGTCACTCTGTCAAGGCGTCCCTGACGTCCCCAGCTCTTCAGGCTGGGAAGTCGTTTCTTCCCATCCAGTGGACGGTGGTCACGACGGACGCCAGCCTGACGGGTTGGGGAGGAGTTTGGGGAGTCCTGTCAGCTCAAGAGCTCTGGACTCCGGACGAATCTCGTCTACCAATCAACGTTGTGGAATTGCGAGCGATCAGAATGTGTCTCTCCGCGTGGTCGAAGAGGCTACAGGGCCGCTCGATTAGAATCCAGTCGGACAACACCACGGCCGTGGCATATGTGACCCATCAGGGGGGCACTCGGAGCTCGGCTGCGGCATCCGAGGTCACCCACATCCTAAGGTGGGCGGAAAGAAGCGTGCCGGCCCTGTCGGCCGTCTACATTCCGGGCGTAGAAAACTGGCAGGCGGACTATCTGAGTCGCCAGTCCCTGGACCAGGGGGAGTTGTCCTTGCATCCGGAGGTGTTTCAACTCCTTTGTCGGCGGTGGGGCACACCGGATGTGGACCTGATGGCATCTCGACTCAATCGCAAGGTGTCGAGGTTTGTGGCCAGGTCCAGGGACCCCTGGGCGGATGCCTCGGACGCGTTGGTGGCCCCGTGGGGTCAGTATCGCTTGATATATGCTTACCCTCCGCTGCAGTTGCTCACTGGTATGCTGATCTGGTACGTCTCATCGCGGACGTCCCTTGGCGACTACCCTTGAGGGAGGACCTTCTGTCTCGAGGTCCTATCTTTCATCCTGCTTTACAGTCTCCGGTTTTAATGGCATGGCTATTGAGAGCCAGGTGCTGAAGGACTGAGGCCTTTCGGATTTGGTAATTTCAACCATGCTGAGGGCACAGAAGTCTTCTTCTAGAAAGGATCTATCACCGTTCCTGGAGAGCTTACATCACTATGTGCGAAGAGCTAGACTGGCGTTTACGGACGTACTCTGTCCCCAGAATCCTGCGGTTCTTGCAGCGTGGTGTAGCCCAAAGGCTGGCTTTGAGCACAATTAAGGGTCAGATTTTGGCCTTGGCCGTTTTCTTTCAACGACCCCTAGCAGGTCATTCTTTAGTTAGCACTTTTGTGCAGGGGGTTCGCCATGTGATTCCTCCTACCAAGCCTCTGCTCCCTCCCTGGGATCTTAACTTGGTGCTCTTGGTTCTTCAGGAACCTCCCTTTGAAAATATTAGAGATATTCCTCTCTTGTCTCAGAAGGTGGCCTTCTTAGTGGCTATTACTTCTGAGAGACAGGTGGTGGCCTTGTCATGCAAGTCGCCTTACCTGGTCCTCTATAAGGATAAGGCGGTATTGCGCCCCCGACCGTCTTTCCTTCCAAAGGTGGTTTTCGGCTTTCCACCTTAATGAGGACATTGTCCTTCCGTCCTTGTGCCCTCACCCATCGCATCCTAGGGAGTTTGCGCTTCACAATTTTGGATGTGGTGCGAGCCTTACGGGTGTACCTGGCGGCTACTGCTTCTATTCGGAAGTCTGACTCACTGTTTTGGGTCTGTCTCTGATCCAAAACAGGGCCAAGCGGTGTCGTCTGCCACCATTTCTAGGTGGATCAGACAGACTGTTATACAGGTCTATGCCATTAAGGGGTGGGCGCCTCCCTTTCCAGTTACGGCACATTCCACCAGGGCAATTGGTGCTTCCTGGGCTTTCCGACATCAAGCGTCGGTTGCTCAAGTGTGCAAGGCGGCGACCTGGTCGTCCGTTCATACCTTTTCAAAATTCTATAAGGTTGATGTGGCTGCATCTTCGGATGCTTCCTTCGGCTGCAAAGTGTTGCAGGCCACTGTTAAATGTTGCAACTCCTCCGTTGAGGAGCTCTGCTTGTTTGGAGTGCAGTTTTGGTTGTTCCTTTACTACTGCTCACACCCTTTTCTGATACTGCTTTGGGACGTCCCACACATTTACAATATTAGAGCTGTGTCAGTCCATGGACGATAAGAGAAAATAGGATTTTTGTACTCACCGTAAAATCCGTTTCTCTGACGTCCATGGACTGACACAGCTCCCACCCTTCTTTAAGGTTTGTACTGCTTTGTTACGAACCAAGGCTGCTGGCTGCAGGTAGGAGGGTTATTTCCGGAGGGACCGCACCCTGGGCGGGGCTGTTCAGCTCTGGTTTTGTTCTAGAATGTTTCTAACATCTAACATTCTGCCTAGATCTTCTCCTGCAAGCAGGGACATATACCCACACGTTTACAGTATTAGAGCTGTCAGTCCATGGACGTCAGAGAAACAGATTTTACGGTGAGTACAAAAATCCTATTTTTTCTTTGTTTCTGTCATAAAAGATAGCAAATTTAGTAATGTTTCTTCATAAATTTTGTCCAAAATTTATACTGCTACATATCTTTGGTAAAAATAACCCAAATTAGTGTATATTATTTGGTCTTTGTGAAAGTTATAGAGTCTACTAACTATGGTGCCAATCCTTGAAAATTGATCAATCTGATTACACCTGAAGTACTGACGGCCTATCTAATTTCTTGAGATACTAACAAGTCATAAAAGTTCAAATACCCCCCAAATTACCCCTTTTTTTAGAAAGTAGACATTCCAAGGTATTAAGTAGCATGGTGAGTGTTTAAGTTGTATTTTTTTTTTCACAATTCTTTGCAAAATTAAGAATTTTTTTTTTTTTTTTTACAAAATTGTCATATTAACTGGTTATTTCTCTCACAGAGCATATGCATACAAGAAATTACACCCCAAAATACATTCTGCTACTCCTGAGTATGGGGATACCACATGTGTGGGACTTTTACACAGCCTGGCCACATACAAAGGCCCAACATTGAAGTAGCACCATCAGGCGATCTACGAGCATAAATTGCACATCTCATTTCTCAACCACCTATTACACTTTTGAAGGCCCTGGAGCACCAGGACAATGGAATTGCCCACAAAATGACCCCATTTTGGAAAGCTAACACCCCAACGTATAATCTGAGGCCTAATGAGTCTTTTGAATGGTTATTTTTTTTCCAGAAATTTCTGGAAAATGTGGAAAAAAAATGAAAACGCATTTTATTTACACAGTTACAAGTTGTCCATTTATAAGATATTTCCAACACATAGCAAATACATGGCAAAAATGACACCCCAAAATACATTCTGCTACTCCTGAGTATGGGGATACCACATGTGAGACTTTTACACAGCTTGGCCACATGCAGAGGCCCAACATTCAAGTAGCACCATCAGGCGTTCTAGGAGCATACATTACATATATAATTTCCTGACAACCTATAATTTTTGAAGGCCCTTCATATTTCTAACACATGGCATGTACATACCAAGAATTACAATCCAAAATAAATTCTATTGCGGAAAGGGTAAAAAAAAAAGTATTACCTGTGCTTTTAGTAGTGTCCACAGAAGAGAGCACTGGTCCAGGCAGCAGTTGGGGATGTGCTTAGCGACAGCAATAGTAATTATCCAGGCAGCAGGCAGGAATATTGTCTATGGTCAGCACAAGGATATTGTCAGCACAGCCAAAGCATTTGTCCATAGAAATTGTCCAGGCAGAGACAGCCAGCACAGCCATATTATTGGTCCTGGTTCACCGTTACCTGCAGACACTCATTATTGTACCGCTCTCCAGCCCTTCATAAACATACTGCCTCTTGCTACAGCTAATTATTTGCATAATCCAGGTAGCAGGCAGTGCTGTGGTCCATTCATGCGGCAGGCAAAGGCATGATGGCAGTAAGTCAGCAGCAGGCTGGGGGCGGCAATTAGGTAAGACCTGTGCACAGGGGCACAGGGGTAGAGGCTTCGACCCACCCAAATCTCTATGAAGCCTCCGGACTCCAGACCCAAATCCGGAAATTAAACCCTGAGAAAACAAAAATATTTTTTTTCCATCCGGAAAAACTATTCTGTAGCCCCTCACATATGTGAGACCCCTGTGTACTACAGTAGCAGGGCAACACATCAGTCCAAGCGGTAGGCAAAAGCATAGTCCATAAAACAGGCCAGGGTCAGTTCACGTGCAAGCAGTCCAATCGGTAGGCAGAAGCATAGTCACAAAACAGGCCAGGGTCAGTTCACGTGGAAGGCAGTGGCATGGTTATTTGGGGAAGCATGGGAAAATGGTCAGCACAGATTATGAAAATGGGGTGGGAAATAGTTAAAAATATGGGCTAATAT
The DNA here is from genome assembly GCA_029206835.1 of Rana muscosa. Taxonomy (NCBI): domain Eukaryota; kingdom Metazoa; phylum Chordata; class Amphibia; order Anura; family Ranidae; genus Rana; species Rana muscosa. Next base: position 276,369,651 of record CM055127.1, on the reverse strand, counting down.
TTTAGGGATGTGTGATAAAATTCGAAGCATTCAGCAATGCAAAGGCCAGGTTGGGAGGGACACCGGGGACAATGGTAGCTGGTATCTTTTTGAAGTCCTCCTTTGCTGCACACGTGACATCTTTTTTGCCGTCTTCGGCCTGCTTCGGATGGTGGGATGCTGTAGGGGAAGTGCCGTTCATGAAGTCTGCTAACAGCATCAGAGCAAAGGTTTTCTGGGGGGGTTCTTTGTTGATAGATGAGGGACGTGATTAATCCTTCTGAGAATAGTAGGAATGGGGCTGGGTTGTCTGTGGATTTGGTGTAGACTATGTAGGAATTATAAATGGCCAAATGGATATCGGATAAATTGCTACCTTCTCCTTCTTGTACCAGAATCGGGACCTCCTAATGGAATTGAAATGCACCCCCCCCATTTAGAGATTATAGTCCTGGACACATGTCGGCTTTTCAATGGGACCTCGTCATCTTCGCTGAACTACAACTGCAGTGTCATCATGAATGGTGGACATCATGTGCACGTCCCTGTTATCCTTCCACCTCAAGGCCAGGACTTCGTCGCACCTCAGTGTTGCTCTTTCCCCCCATCGCAGCTTTTTGGTCACAATTGATTGTGGGAAGCCCTTCCTATTTTTCCTGGAGGTTCCTCAGGCCAGGGTTTTTTCGAGGTACAAGTGTCTGAAAAGTGGCAGGCTGGTATAAAAGTTGTCAAGGTATATATGATATCCTTTTTTTAGAAGTGGGTAAGCCAGGTCCCATACAATTTTTCCAGCTGTGCCCATGTAGGCGGGGCACTCAGGGGGCTGGAGCTGGGAATCTCTTCCTTCATATATGCGGAACGCAAAAAGATATCCGTGGCTCTCTCACATAGTTTGTAAAATTTTACTCCATATTTGGCCTTTTTGCTAGGAATATATTGTTTTATTCCTATCCGGCCTGAAAAGGGTACCAGGGACTCATCCACACATATATATGTTTCTCGGGGACATAGAGTTCTGAAAATCGATCGAAAGGAAATTTATCAGTGGGCGAAGTTTATACAGCTTATCGGAATCTGGATGATTGCGGGGAGGGCACTGGGTGTTGTCATTAAAATTAAAGAATCTCATTATCTCATATCGGGTCCTGGGCATTATGTAAGAATACATGGGCATGTGGTAGATGGGTTTGATGGACCAAAGGCATGTCCTTGATTTTTTTTTTTTGTGAGGCCCAAAAACAATTTTAACTCCTCCAAATTCAAATCTCTCCACTAAAATGGACAGGCATAAGATGATTGGGGGTTGTTGGCAATATACTGCTGGGCATATAAGTTTGTCTGGTCCACAATGAACTGCAGAATAGTGTCGGGGAAAAAAAGTTGAAAATAATCAATCTCTCTGAAATTTTGGGTGTTGGCCTGCACACCTGGCTGTGCTGTGAAAGGGGGTATAATTGGTGATCCCGAGTTGGAAGGCAGCCATGTTGGGTTGGCAAGACCATCTGCCATGTATGTAGCCCTGGCTCTTGGGGGACGTGACACTCCAGTAGTTGGGGGGAGTTAAATTTCCTGTGCTGGTACTCGGGTGTAATGTGGCAGCACCGGTACTGGCCCTGGGCATTTGTTCGCGGGGCCTTTCACTGGCAGCAGCACTGGTACTGGGGCTGCACTGGTACTGGGCCTTTTTTCCTGGGGCCTTTTGGCTGGCAGCAGCACTGGTACTGGGCCTTTGTTCCCGGGGCCTATTGCTGGTTGCAGCACTGGTACTGGGCCTGGGAATAGAATCCTGGTTGCTGGCAGCTGCCTGTTTTTTAGAGGGCCGTGCCCTTTTAGGAGGGACCCATTCTTCATCCAAATCGTTACTGTATTCGATTGGTTCAAATTCCGAATTTGATTCAGAATCAGAATTGGAATCTGATGAGAACTCCCCGGTGCTCTCATCAGTCATGGAGAGGATCTGGAACGCCTCCTCACTGGTATATACTCTTTTGGACATGGCTGTGTGGCGGGTAGCTGTGCGACAGGTGACAGATGGGTGGTAGGTGACGATCACTGATGGGCTGTGTGATGGGTGGCAGGTGACGTTCACTGATAGGTGATGATGGTGTGATGGTAGATGGTCACTAATGGGTGACAGGCGATGGTCACTGATGGGTGACGGGTGATGGTCATAGATGGGTGACGGTTGCACTGCTGATGGTCACCGATGGCAGTCTCTTATGTGACAGGTGACGGGGTACGGTCACTGATGGGTGACGGGTGACGGGGTACAGTCACTGATGGGTGACAGGGCACAGTCTCTAAGGTGTGACGGGTGACAGGGCACGGTCACTGATGGCAGTCTCTTATGTGACAGGTGCACTTATGGGGTGACGGTTGGGTGACAGAGGACAATTGGGGGGGGCAATGGGACAGGTGTGGTGTTGGTGCAGATACTAGTAAACATAGATCTGTAACTCACTGCTCCTGGCTCTTCTCTCCTCACACTGGAAACGGTGTGTGAGGAGAGAAGAGCTGGCAACCGTTAGTTACAAAAATGTTGTTTACATTTAGTGATCAGGCTGTGAATGGATCACAGCCGATCACATGGTACACAGCCCTGGCCAATGGCTGTGTACTATCGTCTGTGTCCGGGAACACGCTGCCACCAAAGGACACGCGCAGCGAGCTCGCGATCGCGCGCATGCGGCGTGTCAAATGGGGCATTACCATCCGTGATCAGCCGTGACTTTAACACGGCCGATCACGTGGTAAACCGCACTTGGCGGCTGTTCACCCCTGTTAGTGACGAGCGGTGTCTCGGTGACACGCCACCACCGAAAGTACAGGGATGCGCGCAAGCGATCGCGCGCAATCCTGTTTAAAGGGCCGACGTCATATGACGTCCTGTCAGAACGAGAGTGTCTTCCGCCCGCCGTCATTTGACGGTGGGCGGTGGACAACTGGTTAAAGTTGTGGGCATGTTCTGTAAATTAAATGATGCAAATCCTCAATCAATCCATGTTAATTCCAGGTTGTGAGGCAACAAAACACAAAAAATGCCAAGGGGGGTGAATACTTTTGCAAGGCACTGTACCATAATAACAGGGGGGGGGGGGGGGTTTGGTTTAGAAAAGCAAGTGTGTGTATATACAGTATAGAAGGTAGAAATGGATGTCCGTCACTGGCAAGCAGCTATCATTTTGAAATAATATTTATAGATTAATTATGAACAATGCGCTTAATAGTTCCCTGTATGGCTACTCTTGGTATAATGAAAAGGCTGACTGATAGTTTGAGAAGATGGAATAATCTGTAACTAACAAAAGCATTTATTAATGTCCATTGGATGTTTTCTATATAAACTACTGCTACAAAATGTCCTGCTATGTGTATGCAGACCAAGCCATCTCCTCACTACCAGATTCGGTCCATTATTTTGACAGATCTGATCGTTAGGTGTATTGCAACCATTTTGGTGCAGTCACGATACGCTTTGACTGATCTCCAAACATTAAAGGTACTCTTTAGTTGTGAACTCTTAAACCCTGGGTAGTCCGCAAAATAAAGTTTGATGCACTAGATTTCGTTTCACAGAAGAAATTCCCCCTCGTTTTCTATTTAATTTTTCTATAGTCTTCAGTGACACAATTGTTTGAATTAGCATGAATGGTGGTGTGATTGATCCACATAAGCAACAGGTGATTATATTTGAAACACCTGTTTAAACCATCTATATTAGGACAGACACCAGACCAATGCGCATGCTCCGATGAAGCTTGATGAAAGCGAAACATGTAAGCAGTTTAGCAGTTTGATGCTACATTTCATGTAGTTCCTGAACATGGATGTTCCACCCACATGACTATCTACCGAATCATCTGCCCCGATCTCAATACTATTGCCTCTTGATGTGAAGATACTTCACCAGCACGTCAAATACCGAAGCTCTACAACCCCGGCATGGTCTATAGCTACTCTATGGAAACATCTATTGATCCAAGTAAATGAATGGGTGCGAAGCAGCCCCACACAAGAGAATCTAGATGTGAATTATTGAATCCTCATTGGACTGACACGCAGCAACGTGGTGAGTGTTTGTTACATATGGGATCATATGCAAATCAAAAGACTATCGATCTGGATGGCTGAGTGACCGAGTGACCCAGTGAAGACATCTAAGGTGAGCTGTAGGATTGTGTTTTCAGCATCAGGCACTCTTCTCATAGCATGCTCCTGTGTACACTATGTCCAGCCAAGCTATCCCTTCATCACCCAGCAAATATGCGTGAATACTAACCGGTATGAATGCGGTGTGTATGGTTGACTGGGTGGTCATCCCTGTTTAGTGTTTTTGTTGACTAGTCTCATTTTAATCAGGTGCTTTTGATGTTGTGTATTGTTTAAAACTAATTGAATAAATTAATGAAATTTTCTACTACACTAATCGCGGTTCACTCATTGTAAGTCTGTATAATTAGTTGAGCCTTGTTGAAGAATTCTTTTGCTGAAGGACTTTTGATCCTTCAATTTTCTCCCCCTTCTTTCTATATGGTTTTGCAATTCAGAGGCCAACTTAATGGATAAATCCCTAAATTATTGGGTAATTAAAAATAGTGGTTTTTATACCTAGTAAATCACTTATATTACCTAGCATTATACATTGGATGAGCTCAATACATACCTACCCTTTTGTTTTTTCCATAGAAGGTAGAAATGGATGTATTAATGTTGTGGGGATTAAAAATAAAATGAATATCCCCATATAAAAAAAAATGTCAGTTCTTACTTTAAAGCGGATCTTTACAGCATCTGAGCACCAAAAACGAAAAACACTATTTAGATCATTTTTAACCACTTGACCACTGGGCACTTAAACCCCCTTAATAACCAGACCAATTTTCAGCTTTCGGTGCTCTCACATTTTGAATGACAATTACTCAGTCATACAACACTGTACCCATATGAAATTTTTGTCCTTTTTTTCACACAAATAGAGCTTTCTTTTGGTGGTATTTAATCACTGTTGGGTTTTTTATTTTTTGCGCTATAAGAGAAAAAAGACTGAAAATTTTGTAAAAAAATGTTTTTTTTTTTCGTTTCTGTTATAACATTTTGCAAATTACTATTTTTTCTTCATAAATTTGGGCCAAAATTTATACTGCTACATATCTTTGGTAAAAATAAGTACAAATTGGTGGATATTATTTGGTCTTTGTGAAAGTTATAGAGTCCACAAGCTATGGTGCCAATATCTGAAAATTGATCACACCTGAAGTACTGACGGCCGATCTCATTTCTTGAGACCCTAACATGCCAGAAAAGTACAAATACCCCCCAAATGACCCCTTTTTGGAAAGAAGACATTCCAAGGTATTCAGAAAGAGGCATTGTGAGTTTTTTGAAGTTGTCATTTTTTCCCACAATTCTTTGCAAAATCAAGATTTTTTTTTTCTCTTTTTTTTTTTTCACAAAATTGTCATATTAGCAGGTTATTTCTCACACACAGCATATGCATTCCACAAATTACACCCCAAAACACATTCTGCTATTACTCCCGAGTATGGCGATACCACATGTGTGAGACTTTTACACAGCGTGGCCACATAGAGAGGCCCAACATGCAGGGAGCACCTTCAGGCGTTCTGGAGCACCCAGGCCAATTCTGACATTTCTCTCCTACATGTAAAAATCATCATTTGTTTGCTAGAAAATTACATAGAACCCCAAAACATTATATATGTTTTTTTAGCAAAGACCTTAGAGAATATAATGGTGGTTGTTGCAACTTTTTATCTCGCACGATATTTGCGCAGCAATTTTTTTAACGCGTTTTTTACGGAAAAAAAATGTTTTGTGCTTAAAAAAAAAAAAAAAAAACAGTAAAGTTAGCCCAATGTTTTTGCATAATGTGAAAGATGAAGTTACGCCGTGTAACCTCACATGTGTGGTTTGAAAACCGTTTTCATATGTGGGCGGGACTTACGTATGCGTTCGCTTCTGTATGCGAGCTCACGGGGACAGGGGCGCTTTAAAAAAAAAAAATATATTTATTCTTCATTTTACTTTATTTATTTTAGTTTGACATGTTTTTCCGCCCTAAACATTTTTTTGATCACTTTTATACCTATTACAAGGAACGTAAACATCCCTTGTATTAGGAATATGGCATGACAGGTCCTCTTTACAGTGAGATATGGGGGGGGGGGGGGGTGTCAATAAGACCCCACATCTCACCTCTAGGCTGGGAAGCCTGAAAAAAATACAAAAAAAAAACAACAATCCTGGCTTTGATCGTAGCGGTGAGTCGGTAGAAGCACCGGAGGGCGGCGGCGGGGGGGGGGGGGACATCCCCTCTCGCCTCCCGTAAGAATGATCAAGCGGCGGAACAGCCGCTATGATTGTTCTTATGGTGTAGCGAATCGCCGGCTGAAAAAGCTAATATCTGAATGATGCCTGTAGCTGCTCCCATCATTCAGATATCCCCGCACAAAGTCAAGGACGTCATATGACGGCCGGAGGGCGGGAAGTGGTTATTGCGGAGTATTGCCGGGCATTGCGGAGTATTGCCGGGCATTGCGGAGTATTGCCGGGCATTGCGGAGTATTGCCGGGCATTGCGGAGTATTGCCGGGCATTGCGGAGTATTGCCGGGCATTGCACAGGGTATTGCGGAGGGTATTGCACAGGGTATTGTGGAGGGTATTGCAGAGTATTGTGGAGGGTATTGCAGAGTATTGTGGAGGGTATTGCAGAGTATTGTGGAGGGTATTGCAGAGTATTGTGCAGGGTATTGCAGAGTAGGGTTGTCCCGATACCGATACTAGTATCGGTATCGGGACCGATACCGAGCATTTGCGCGAGTACTTGTACTCGCGCAAATGCTCCCGATGCCTGATCCGATACCTGTGATGGGGAGAGAGAGGCGGCGTGCAACAGGAAGTCCGTGGGTGGAGTCAGTGGGCGGAGTCAGCGGGCAGAGCGAGCGAGCAGGTAAGCTGGCGGGGTGGGGGGGAATGGGGGCAGCCAGGGCCGGATTCCAGACAAGGCCACCGAGGCCAGGCCTTGGGGCGGCAGTCAGTGCAGGGGCGGCTCCGCCTATCCTCGCCGCCCTCACTCACGGGCACAGTCACCTCCCACTCCGCCTATTCTCCCCGCTCGCACTCACGGTCACACTGTACAGTTCCGGCTCCGCCTATCATCTCCGCCCACTCCGCTCATCCTCCCCGCCCTCACTCAGGGGAACACTGCAAAGTCACCGCCCATTCTCCCCGCCCTCATTCACGGGCATACTGCACAGTCTCCGCCCGCTCCGCCCATCCTCCCCGCCCTCACTTATGGGCACTCTACACAGTCCCCGCCCGCTCCTCCCATCCTCTCCGCCCGCACTCATGGGTAGTCACAGGCCCCACCCATCCTCTTTGCCCGGCCAAGCAAAACCTAGCATGGAGGGGGAACCAACTGATTTGCGAGTGATCTGCTAGTTAGTGGCACTGATATCAATATCAACACTGCTACTGATTCCCCCCCCACACCACCACTGCTGCCACTGATACCCCCCACCAGCATTACTGCCACTGATACCCCCCACCAGCATTACTGCCACTGATACCCCCCACCAGCATTACTGCCACTGATACCCCCCACCAGCATTACTGCCACTGATACCCCCCACCAGCATTACTGCCACTGATACCCCCCACCAGCATTACTGTCACTGATACCCCCCACCAGCATTACTGCCACTGATACCCCCCACCAGCATTACTGCCACTGATACCCCCACCAGCATTACTGCCACTGATACCCCCCACCAGCATTACTGTCACTGATACCCCCCACCACCATTACTGTCACTGATACCCCCACCACCATTACTGCCACTGATACCCCCACCACCATTACTGCCACTGATACCCCCACCACCATTACTGCCACTGATACCCCCACCACCATTACTGCCACTGATACCCCCCACCAGCATTACTGCCACTGATACCCCCCACCACCATTACTGCCACTGATACCCCCCACCACCATTACTGCCACTGATACCCCCCACCACCATTACTGCCACTGATACCCCCCACCACCATTACTGCCACTGATACCCCCCACCACCATTACTGCCACTGATACCCCCCACCACCATTACTGCCACTGATACCCCCCACCACCATTACTGCCACTGATACCCCCCACCACCATTACTGCCACTGATACCCCCCACCACCATTACTGCCACTGATACCCCCCACCACCATTACTGCCACTGATACCCCCCACCACCATTACTGCCACTGATACCCCCCACCAGCATTACTGCCACTGATACCCCCCACCACCATTACTGCCACTGATACCCCCCACCAGCATTACTGCCACTGATACCCCCCACCACCATTACTGCCACTGATACCCCCCCACCACCATTGCTGCCACTGATTCCCCCCACCGCCACTGATTCCCCCCACCGCCACTGATTCCCCCCACCGCCACTGATTCCCCCCACCGCCACTGATTCCCCCCACCGCCACTGATTCCCCCCACCGCCACTGATTCCCCCCACCGCCACTGATTCCCCCCACCGCCACTGATACCCCACCACCGCCACTGATACCCCACCACCGCCACTGATACCCCACCACCGCCACTGATACCCCACCACCGCCACTTATACCCCACCGCTGCCACTTATACCCCACCGCTGCCACTTATTCCCCCAACACCAGCACCATTACCACTAGTGCGACTGATACACCCCCCACCACTGATACCCCCCACCTCACCACGACCACTGCTGCCACTGATCCCATTCAGCAACCACCATCCCTGCCACTGATCCCACCCCCCACCACTGCCACTCATCCCGTCCAATCTCCCCCTTCCACTACCACTCATTCCAACCTATCTTCCCCAACCACCACCCTCACCACTGATCCCATCCCCCACCACCACCGCTGCCACTCATCCCAAGGGCATAACTACAGGGTCACAATTGCAATGGCGCACATGTTGCCCCTGTACACCTGGATGGGGGGGCATATAGAGGAACAAATCCCCTCCATTTTTCTCCTGCAGCCACTAAAAGCCTGCTTTTCCTCCCCTCCCTCCCATAGGCATTCAGTGGCTGCAGGAGGAAAATGGAGGGGAATTTGTTCCTCCATATGCTGCCCCCGCCGCCCCTCCTATCCAGGTCCTGCTGCCCCCAGGATCAGTGGGAAGGGCGCTGGCCAGAGGTCACAGTGCCAAGCAGAATATTTGACTCAAAAGGTATTTAATTCCTTGCTGGGTATGCTGCATAATGCACATATTTACAGTTATTATTGTATAAAAACAGTGCACAAATACACTAGGTATGTCTTTAATAACACAATATGCAAATCACAAGTACTTTCAGGTTTTTTTTGGCGGGGGGGGGGGGGGTATTTCTAGTGTCTTTTTTTCTTTGCCTCATTTCTATCACATGGGGGGGGGGGGGCTCAGAAGACCCCTATGTGATGGGGTGTGTGTGTGTAGGGGGGGGGGCGGCATTGAAGGACCCGGCCTTGGGGCGGCAAAGGGAGTAAATCCGGACCTGGGGGCAGCCGCATCATCCATCGGTGACCGGAGCCGTCACATTGGGTAACTGAAGTGACGCTCCGTGTTGCCGGTGTACACTGTCAGTGCTTTAACCAATCCCGGGTCCCGACGCCCATCTTGGTACACCCTGCACTCGGCCACATTAAGCCAGCAGCGGACATCTTGTTACACCCAGCCCATATAGTTTGGGCTAGGTGTAACAAGATGTCCGCTGCTGCTTTTATGTAGCCAAGTGCAGGGTGTAGCAAGATGGGCGTTGCAGGGGGCAGAAAAAAATTATTTAGGTTGCTTTCGTGTCATTTATTTCAGTGCCTGCCCATAAGTGCCAGCCATCTGTCAGTGCCCATCCATCAGTACCAGCTATCCATCAGTGCCACTGCCAGCCATCAGTGTGTGCCACCTACCAGTGCCATCTTTCAGTGTGTGCCACCTACCAGTGCCATCTTTCAGTGTGTGCCACCTATCAGTGCCATCTTTTAGTGTGTGCCACCTATCAGTGCCATCTTTTAGTGCGTGCCACCTATCAGTGCCATCTTTCAGTGCCAGCCATCAGTGCGTGCCACTCATCAGTGCTGCATAATCAGTGCCACCTATCAGTGCCCATCCATCAGTGCCACTGCCAGCCATCAGTGCCACTGCCAGCCATCAGTGCCATCTTTCAGTGCGTGCCACCTATCAGTGCCATCTTTCAGTGCCAGCCATCAGTGCGTGCCACTCATCAGTGCTGCATAATCAGTGCCACCTATCAGTGCCCATCCATCAGTGCGTGCCATCTATCAGTGCCATCTTTCAGTGCATGCCACCTATCAGTGTCATCTTTCAGTGCCAGCCATCAGTGCGTGCCACTCATCAGTGCCACCTATCAGTGCCCATCCATCAGTGCCACTGCCAGCCATCAGTCAGTGCCACCTTTTAGTGCCCATCAGCCAGTGCCATCTATCAATGCGTCACATGACATTAAAAAAAAAGTATCGGTGAGTACTTGAAAAAAAGTATCGGTACTTGTACTCGGTCTTAAAAAAGTGGTATCGGGACAACCCTATTGCAGAGTATTGTGCAGAGTATTGTGCAGGGTATTGCGCAGGGTATTGCACCAGAGTATTGCACCAGAGTATTGCACCAGAGTATTGCACCAGAGTATTGCACCAGAGTATTGCACCAGAGTATTGCACCAGAGTATTGCACCAGAGTATTGCACCAGAGTATTGCACCAGAGTATTGCACCAGAGTATTGCACCAGAGTATTGCACCAGAGTATTGCACCAGGGTATTGCACCAGGGTATTGCACCAGGGTATTGCACCAGGGTATTGCACCAGGGTATTGGCAGGGTGTATTGCAGAGTATTGGCAGGGTATAGCACAGGGATGGCTGAGCAAGGATGGATGGATGGCTGGATCTGTGACTGCAATTGTCACAGATCCAGCCCACAGTGCTGCTGCTGCCATCCGCTCCCTCCCCCTCCCCTCTCACACTGTACCGATCGGTACAGAGAGGGGAGGGAGGAACCGGCGTCATCAAATGACGCCGGTCTGTTTACAAGTGATTGCTCCGTCATTTGACGGAGCGATCACGTGGTAAACGGCCGCTATCAGCGGCGATTTACCGCGATTCGTGATCCGCCGGGTCCTCTGGACCCGGCGGTCACGGAGTTTCCCGTGTGCGCGCCCCAGGGGGCGCGCGGCAGCGCGATTCTGGGAGGACGTTATATAACGTCCTCCCAGAGTTAAGCAACCACCTTGTCGACGTTATTTGTCGGCAGGTGGTTGTTAAGTGGTTAATATAGCAAACCCACCTTCCCTAGCATTTATGGCTGTGGCCATCTTGAGTAAGGGCAAGTGATTAATGTAGCATTTACTTCCTGGAATCCATCTGCCCTTTGCTCAAGTATGAATACAGGAGAATGTGCTTAGCTGAGAAAACCCCTCCTGCTCTCCTCCCCTCCTGAAAACTCCTGGGATGTATGCCTAGGTCTGGAAACCAGGAGGTAACAGGAAATTTAATAAGGGAAAAAAAATATTTAAAACAGGAAAGTATATCATATTTACTTATCTATTTATTAATGCTAGTAGCATGAGGATACAAAAAATAAAATAAAAATCTATGTTGCTTGGGAGAGTGAAGTTTCACTTTAATTGGTGAATGTGGAATAAACATCCTGTGTGGTCTTTCATATGTCATTATCAGTGTTCACTTTGGCATTTGCTTAGTAATACAGTGCAAATAACAATGATGTGTAGTTACCACAGTACCAAATATGTTCAAGGCTGAAAACTTTGAGTCACATAGTTGGGCAGATCTCACTGAATGACTGGTAATAAAACCTGCCTTTTCTCACTCAAGTTGTATTTTCTGGAACTGACTAAGCTCTGGCTTGACTAGTGAAATGAGGTGTATTTATAAAGGTTTGTGTAATGCAACTTGCTCTGCTGGTTTTGAAAAAGTTAATCGGGGCATGTACGCATTAAAAAATGATTGTTTTAATCAATTGTGTTTTCTTTGTTTTGTTAACTTTCACTGGTCATTTTTCTTTTCTATAGGACATACAAATGAAGAAAATGGGGATGAGCAAATTAGAAACTGCAATGAAAGAGTTTTAATAGAAAGAATGGACAGGGAGCGTGCTGCATTGCTTCGGTAAGCATGCAAGGCTGATCATACACACAGATGTTGCATCAAACAAGGACATTGTGACCTCAGTCTGTTTCTTCTCACATCACAGTACCACCAGGACTCAACAGTTTTCTCTACCACTTTTCTGACAGAATATCTCCTAGTTTATAACTGAATTGATCTGCTTCTAATCATGAAGAGATTTCCACCACACTGAAACCTCTTTTCATGGTAATGAGCACTTTTGGAAGGGTTCATTATCGCCTACTAGTCCCTATGTAGTCCAGTAGTTCCAGTTGTTGCAAGTGATACTCCAGTCTGTGGCATTACTTGTGGAACTCTGTGATCAGTTTCCTTTTTTTATTTTTCTAGTTTTCCTCATCACCATTGAAAACTGCTAATTTCTGTACATGTAATTGGCATACCTGTTTTGAGCTTTGGTATCCAATCTAACAGTACATTTTAGAGGCTGTTGTAGGTTCTTTATTGCACCCTTTCCCATGTCAGCTTTCTAGCAGTCCCACTCCCTAGATAGTAATTGCTGAATCTGTGTAAAAATCTATTTATCTTATCGTCCATGGACATGGACTTACACAGCTGGATACTGTAAACGTGTGGGTATATGTCCCTGCTCGCAGGAGAAGATCTAGGCAGAATGTTAGATTGTTAGAAACATACATTCTAGAACAAACCAGAGCTGAACAGCCCCGCCCAGGGGGCGGTCCCTTCGGACATTACCCTCCCACCTGCAGCTAGCAGCCTCAGTTTTTATCTGCCTAGCAGAAGAAGACGTGGCTCTCTCAGGAGTCAGTCTCCTGGAAGATTTTACTTTTAAATTTTATTCCTTTGGGAATTTTATAATTTTATTTTTGAGACCTTCAATCAACTGTCGGCTGGGCAACAGGTTGGGTACACTGGTATCCTCGTAGTCTTCCCTGTCCGACCATCGAGCATGCTGATCCTCGCCTTGTGTGCGTGAGACTAAGATCACGACATGCCCCATGACTCCAGGGGTGGCCGGGTTGCTTTCATGCTCCCGCGGTCCTCTCAAGATTGAACAGTACCTGACTGACTGTATCTCTCGCGGTGGACCGGGCCGACAGCTACGCAGTACTGCTCTGTGATAGGTCTGTCTGAAACAAGCCAGTGGGTCCCTGAAAGGGACGGTGAAGTAGTCTCTCCTACTGCAGGTGAGTACATGCTGGCTGTGTTTCTTTATATGGGGGGTTTCTCCCTGTCTCCCCCCTATTATGCTGCTCTCTGCACCCTGTACTGTTGCTGTGCTGTGGGGGTGCTTGGGGGTCACTCTGGCCTGGCTGGGCGCTCATGTCTGTAGCGGGTTCTGGAGAGAGGGGCAGTTTTTCTGGTGTGTGAGGTGATTATTGCGTGCGCCATAAGCGCGCATTAGAGCTTTGAATTTCGCGCTCGGCGGCCATCTTGGCGTGGTTCAATGGTGCAGTTATAGCTGCGGCCGGCGGCCATTTTCTTGTAGCCGCCACCCATTTACTTTCGGTTTCGGCCTCTAGCGGCGGCGCAAATCTCCTCACAATCTCCTCACAGATTCTTCACTCTCCTCAAGCTCACAGCGCGGTTTCTTCAGCAGGACTGAGCGGTCCTTAAGGGTTGGTGAGTCCTCCGGGTATCCCCTCCTCAGCCTCAGCATAGCCAGTGGGTGGACTGTATATTCACTGTATAGTGTATAAGGTCTCAGAGGGTGGCGTTATGGAGTCTGATACGCATACTCTCCACACTTGCCTGGGGCAACTGGCAGTGCTGCACAGTTAAACATGTTCATATGTTTCCTGCACCTGCGGTCCTTATGGACTAGTTGTCGGCAGTCCTGGAATCATTCCCTGTCAGAATGGAAGCAGTGTGCGAGCGAAGGGAGCTATAAGCCCCCTCTCCCCACAAAAATCTTTAGTGAAGGAGTGCTCTGATTCAGATATGGGCCTAGCTACTGTGCTCAGGACCCTAGGTCTGAATATTTAATGTTTATGAACAGGACATTCCCTTGTGAGGAAGACTCCAGTTCTGTGTCCGTGAATGACAGGGCGCTTGTAAGTGAACTCATTGATGATGTGAGGAACACTCTCAAGCTGGGTGCTGTGGCTGAGGTACTTCAGGTGGACGCTGTTTCCCTTGGTTCCTTCAAGCCTTTCTTTTACACAGCTTCCTCACTGTTTTCCTCACACGCTGCGTCTAGAGCAGCATGGATGATACAGTGTTTCCCTGCTCCTGGTCGGTGCAGCATGGTGGGGGGGGGACTTTATTCATTTATGTCTCTAGTCCCTGTGAGCCTTCTGTGTGATGTCCTGTGTGATGTCCTGAGGCAACAACAGGGTATCTGCACCTGTGGTTTCCCGCCATTTCCTGGGGAACGCACTGAGCTCTGACAGAGACACGGTCTGAGGATCAGAGGTTACCTGTTACCTGCATGCTGCTTCGGCAGCACAGTCAAGCAGGTTGGAATGATACAGAGAAGATTATGCGCCTCTGCGCCATAATTTAAACTCATCCTATACCGCTACACTGCATACATTCACAGTGTATGTATGTGTTATTGGTCTCTGTGTCTGTGTGGGTGTCCCCCCACGTTCCAATGCTGTGTTTCAGTGCCATACATGATATAAACGTACAAAATATGTTTATGCACGACTCCAGATACATTCACAGTATATGTATGTATTATACTCTCTGGGTCAGTGCGGGTTTCCGCCGGGGGCTCCGGTGTCCTCCCGCGCTCTCATGGTATGTGCGCTTCGGCTCTCTGCACAGTATAGACATGTTCAATATGTTTATTGCACATACTATACATGGGTATACTGTTTGCGTGGGGTTCCTCCGGGTACTCCGGTTTCCCCCCACGCTCCAATGGAAATGCACAGCATAAACATGTGCAATATGTTTATTCATATGCTATCATTCCTACACGGTATCTGTGTGCTGTCTGCGTGGGGTTCTTCCGGGTGTTCCGGTTTCCTCCCACACGCTGACGGTATGTGCGCCTTTGGCCTTCTGCACAGTTAAACATGTTCAATGTTTATCACGCATGCTATAATACCTACACGGTATGTGTATGCAGTCTGTGTGGGTTTCCTCCGGGTACTCCGGTTCCCTCCCAAACTCCATTGGTATGGGCGCTTCGCCGCTATGCACAGCCAAAATTTGTGCGATGGGATTTCCACATACTAACATACCTACCCGGTATGTCTGTGCAGTCTGCGTGGGTTTCCTCCGGGTCTCTGCCCACGCTACATGACATGCGTGCCTTTGGTGCAATACACGGTGTAAACATACACATTATGTTTATACACAACACTAAATACATTCACAGTAGTTGAGGTATTGCATTCTCTGGGTATGCGTGGGGTACTTTGGTTCCTCCCACGCGCCAACAGTGTGTGCGCCTTCGGTGCTATGCACACATGGGCTTGTGCAAAATGTTTAGCACACATACTATAATACCTACACGGTATACGTATGCAGTCTGCATGGGTTTCATCCGGGTGCTCCGGTTTCTCCCCTGCGTTCCAATGGTGTGCGCATTTTCAGCGCTATGCACAGTATAAACATGTGCAATTTGTTTATTCGCAGGCTAATATACCTACACGGTTGTGTACGCAGTCTGCGTGGCTGGTTTACGTCCAAGCCCCGATGATGTGCGTGCCTTCGTCGCTGGCACAGTATAAACGCGTTTAATAGGTTTATCCACACATGGGTGGGTTTCCTCCCACACTCTATTTGCGCGTTTGACACAATACATAGTATAAACTATGTGTTTGTACAATCAGCACTTATCCATGGGTAGCTGCTGGATGGAGCATTGTCACAAGGATCCCTGGTTTCAGGGGTACCACTTTCCACCTGCTTTCAGTGGTGATCAGAAGCGCTGGCTTGGACTGTGTTCGCCAGGCTGAGGTTAGCGTTACGCCCATTAGTGGCTGCATCTCTGGCGTTTTTGTAGCTCAATGACTGGGCAAAAGCCTCTGCTTCATTCATCAGTCGACTAGCAGGTGCACTGCAACTGCTTTAGCCTTTAGGGTCTCTGTGCCGGGGTGGGTTTGCGCCACCTGTGGAGGCTGAGGTATTGGTCCTCTGACCGAGTTTCTAGGGAAGTTCTGTCAAGTTGCCTTTATTGGCCAACAGTTTAGGGACCCTGTACACCGGGGCCTCTCTTCTCCGATACATTGTGGAGTCTCTTTGGGATTTTCATACATCTCGCTGCAAGATGGTCCTGTCGGCCATGTGCATTGCAGGGGAAGGGTCCTTGCATCCGGAGGTGTTTCCACCTCCTTTTCCGGAGGTGGGGCACCGGAAGTGGACCTTATGGCCTCTTGACTCACTCGCAAGGTGGCAAGATCGTGGCCAGGTCCAGGGACCCCTGGGCAGACGCATCATACGCGTTGGAAGCCCGTGGGGGCAGTATCGCCTGATATATGCTTACCCTCCGCTACTGTTGTTGCCTCGCCTGCTTCGCAGAGTAGGGGCTGAGGCCATTCCGGTGATCCTCATTGCTCCGGAGCGGCGACATTGGTACGCCGAACTACTTCGGCTAGTCGCAGACGTTCCTTGGTGACTGCCTATTGGGGTGGACCTTCTGTCTCATGATCCCATACTTCATCCTGCTTAACAATCCTTGGCTTTAATGGCATGTCTGTTTAAAGCCAGGTGCCGAAGGACCAAGTTCTCTCGTATTCGGTCATCTCTTCTATGTGTTGACATGGGAATCTTCCTCCAGAAAGATATCTCACCGTACCTGGAAGGATTACATCGCTATGTGCGAGGAACTTGAGTGGCGTCCTCCAGATGTATTCCGTTTCCAGGATTTTGCTGTTCTTACAGCGTGGTGTGACCCAAAAGCTGGCCTTGCATACCTTTTTGAGGGTCGGATTTCAGCCCGGGCTGTCTTTTTCAACGACCGCTACGGGCCATTCCTTGATTAGCACCTTTTGTGCAGGGGGTTCGCCATGTGATCCCCCCTGTCAAGCCTCCTCTCCCTACTTGGGATCTGAATTTGATGCATCTCGGTTCTCCAAGAACATCCCTTTGAGAATATCAGAGAGATTCCTCTCTTGACCTTGTCCCGGAAGGTGGCCTTCTTAGTGGCCATTGCTTCGGTTAGACGGATGTCTGAGTTGGCGGCCTTGTCCTGCATGTCGCCTTACTTGGTCCTCCATAAGGATATGGCGGTGTTGCGCCCACAACCGTCCTTTTCAAAAGATGGTCTCGGCCTTTCACCTTAAGAAGGACATTGTTCTTCCGTCCTTGTGTCCTCACCCATCGCATCCATGAGAGTTTGCGCTTCATACATTAAGATGGGTACGAGCCTTACGGGTGTACCTGTCTGCTACTGTTTCCATTCGGAAGTCTGTCTCTGGTCCAAAACAGGGCCGAGCGGTGTCGTCTGCCACCGTCTCTAGGTGGATCAGGCAGACCGTCATACAGGCCTATGCCCTTAAGGGGCGGGCGCCTCCCTTTCCAGTTGCGGCGCATTCCACCAAGACAATTGGTGCTTCCTGGGCCTTTCGACATCAAGCGTCGGTTGCACAAGTGTGCAAGGCGGCGACCTGGTCGTCCGTTCATACCTTTTCAAAATTTTATAAGGTTGATGTGGCTGCATCTTCGGATGCTTCCTTCGGCCGCAAAGCATTGCAGGCCGCTGTTTAATGTTGCAACTCCTTCGTTGAGGAGCTCTGCTTGTTTGGAGTGAAGTTTTGGTTGTTCCTTTACTACTGCTCCTACCCTTCTGATACTGCTTTGGGACGTCCCACACGTTTACAGTATCCAGCTGTGTCAGTCCATGGACGATAAGAGAAAATAGGATTTTTGTACTCACCGTAAAATCCATTTCTCTGACGTCCATGGACTGACACAGCACCCACCCTTCCTTT